>CAMZMU010000064.1:19693650-20977648 GCA_947311845.1 Poa pratensis
ACAAATCATGGGCGTTAACAAAACGGATGTTACTAGTGATGATTATAAAGAGCAGGCCAGAGATGCTGGTGTACAAAGCATAGGCGTTAACAACAAGATTCCTTAAATCACTGGTGACGATGACAAAGATGAGCAGGCCAGAACTGTTGGTGTACAAAGCATGGGCGGGGACGAAACGAACCCTGCCTCAGGCGAAATACACAAATCTGCAACATTGCAGGCCCTTATTGATGAGGAGAGGGAGAGGGAAGCAAATGAGGCTAGTTCCAATGGCGATGCATCATCAATGAGGTCTCAATCTGGCAATTCTGGTCTGAGTTCTCGTGCCAAGATGTCTCACGGCAATGTTGGCAGAAGATTCAAAGCAATGAAACACACATGTACGCCATTTCTTTGCTGCTACCCAGTGCGTATACTCTTGCCTTCTTCTCTTCACGAGCTCCGAGCTTCCCACTTATATGGGCAGAAAAGCACTGAAGATGTTTGTGCAGTGGTAGGTGTAGAGTCTATGGGCAAGACTTGCCATTTTCGTTTGTCTACTTAATAGTTGTAGTGATTTATTGAAGTGCATTAAATCACATCTAAATATTATGTAGGAAACTATGAATGGATTATGCTGTTCTAGATTTAAGCTGTAAGAAACTAGACAGTACATCAGTTTCCTGGGTTGGACATACTGTGTTTCCTGTGTTTTTTGCAGAGCGTTGTGATGTATGTGCATCTACGCTGATGCTACTTCTTGGAAGTTTAGCTTTTCTAGCGCTTGCATAGCTAGTGCGATGGACTTCCAGGTGGATTTCGCCTGTGACCTGAGGTTTCAGACTCTGGAAGACGCTGCCATCCTGACGGCATGCTCTGCGCCTAAATAATTGACTAATTGTTGCATGGCTTTTGATTGTAGTAAGGCAACAGAGCCTTTTGTTATGTTGTTTTTCTTGCACTAAATATTTGCTAGGAGCAGGATTAACGGATGGTGCAAAACTTAAACTCAGTCTCTAACAAACTTTTAATACTCCCTCTGACTGCTACAGTTCAGTCGGAGAAGCTTTCGCCTCCTGAAAGACGCAAGTTTTTTAAAAAATGAAAAAAACTTGAACTTCTGATAGCTGAAGTTTTTTGTTGTTGACATAATCTCATAACTGAAGTTTGTTGAAACCCTAGGAACAACTAGGCTATTGACTGTGTGTAGCTTCTCCACTAAATAACCCCTCCAGCGAGAGTGAACACGTATCCTGACGTGGATTTTCTATCATCTTTGTCTCCCACAAAATTTGCGTCTGAATACTCTCTTATCTTTAGGGAATCCGATCTTCTGTATGTTAACATGAGATCCTTTGTGCCTTGCGCATAACGCAATGATTTCTTTACCATCTTCCAGTGCTCCATGCCTGGATTCTCTTGATATCTACCGAGTACCCCGGTGATAAAAACTATGTCAGGGCGAGTGCACACTTGTGCATACTGTAAGCTTCCAACAGCCGAAGCATATGGTACTGCTTTCATTTGATCGATCTCGTACTGATTCTTGGGACATTGGAATTTTCCAAAACTTTCGCCCTTGACTATAGGAGCAGGTGTGGCACTACTCTTATGCATATTATACTTTTAAGAACCTTTTCTAAATATGCCTTCTGCGATAGTCCTAAAACTCCATTTTTCCTATCTCGGTGAATTTCTATGCCCAAAACATATGATGCTTCACCAAGATCTTTCATATCAAAATTTGAAGATAACAACTTCTTTGTTTCTTGTAGCAGACAAACATCACTGCTAGCAAGCAAGATATCATCCACATACAAGATTAGGAAAATATATTTCCCATTTTTAAACTTTGCATAAATGCAGTTAACCTCAACATTCTCTTTAAATCCAAATCCTTTAATTGTCTCATTAAACTTTAGATACCACTGTCTAGAGGCTTGCTTTAATCCATAAATGGATTTCTTCAGGCGGCATCCCATATCTTCCTTGCCTTCCATGATAAAACCCTTGGGTTGTTTCATGTAAACATTTTCTTTTAAATCTCCGTTTAGAAATGCCGTCTTTACATCCATTTGATGTAGCTCTAAATCAAAATGTGCAACTAATGCCATTATGATTCTGAAGGAATCCTTACATGAGACTGGGGAAAATGTCTCATTGTAATCTACCCCTTCTCTTTGTGTAAATCCTTTTGCCGCAAGTCGTGCTTTATACTTTTCTACATTCCCTTTCGAGTCATACTTAGTTTTGTAGACCCATTTACAGCCTACCATTTTGGCTCCTTTAGGAATATTTTTTAAGTCCCAAACATCGTTGGAACTCATCGATTTCATCTCGTCTTCCATTGCCTCCAGCCACTTCGATGAGTGAGGGCTTCTCATGGCTTCTTCATATGAAGTGGGATCACCTTCCATATGAGTTATTTCTGTTATAAATTCTATAATCAGTAGAAATAGCTGATCTTTTAGCTCTTTTAGACCTTCTAAGGGTCTCATTCTCTGGCGCATTCCGTGCCTGAACTTCCGCACATCTTCTAAAAGTGGCTGCTGCACCTCCCTTTCATGCTCAACAACGGGTTCAGTCGGCTCCTGACGGACAGGTTCCGGATCTTCACCCATAGTTGTCACGGGTGGAGTTACAACAGGTGCTTGCACCTCAACCTCAGGGATTGTCGGTGCAGGTACAACAGGTAGTGCGAAAAATGGCTCCTGAATCATCGGAAAAGGTGCACACACCCTCTTCTCCTCAAGATCAATTTTCCGAGCTACCATGCTCCCCCTCATCATTTCGTCCTCTAAGAAGACTGCATGTCTTGTTTCTACAAACTTTGTGTATCTGTCTGGACAGTAGAAACGAAAACCTTTTGATCTATCAGGATAGCCAATGAAGTGGCAACTGACTGTTTTGGGATCTAACTTTGCAATATTTGGATTAAACACTTTGGCCTCAGCTGGGCTCCCCCACACCTTGAAGTGTGTAGAGAGGGTGCTCTTCCTGTCCACAACTCGTACGGTGTTTTGGCACCGACTTGCTTGGTACTCTATTGAGAATGTGAATGGCGGTTTTAAGCGCCTCCATCCATAATCCCAATGGCAAGTGGAGTAACTCATCATGCTGCGCACCATATCCATAAGTGTACGGTTACGCCTTTCAGCTACTCCATTTTGCTGAGGCTCGCCCGGCATTGAATACTGGGCCACTATGCCATTCTCCTGTAAGAACCTTGCAAAAGGTCCAGGGACTTGGCCATATGGAGTGTGCCGACCGTAGTACTCCCCCCACGGTCAGATCTCACTATCTTTATTCTTTTATCATGCTGATTTTCTACTTCAGCTTTGAATATCTTAAATTTATCCAACGCTTCAGATCTTTCTTTGATTGGATAAATATAACCATATCGGGAGTAATCATCTGTGAATGTTATGAACGAGTCATAGCCATCCACACTTTTCACAGGAAATGGTCCACAAATGTCAGTGTGAATGATTTCTAGTGTTCCTGTACTTCGGTTTGCACCCTTTTTTATTTGTTTTACATACTTTCCTTTAATGCAATCTATGCATTGTTCTAAGTCTGAGAACTCTAATGGAGGAAGAATTTCATTTTTAACTAGACTTTCTATTCTCCCCCTCGAAATATGGCCCAAGCGACAGTGCCATAATTTCGATGAGTCATGAGTTCTCTTTCTTTTCTTTTGTTCTTTATCCGGCGCGGAAACATGCTCATTCACATTACACACAAAATACACTTTTTCATAGGGATAATAAATAAAGCTCATTGTGAAGTAAAGCAACACCCACACAAGCATTATTAAACCATATGGCACACTTGCCATGTCCAAAATAACATTCATAATGATCTTTGTCCAAACGTGAAACACTAATCAAGTTTCTGTGTAATGAAGGAACATATAAAACATCTCTAAGCAGATCGTGAATCCATCAGCTAACTCCAGGGAGATGTCGCCGACAGCTTCAACGTCTGCTTGAACTCCATTTGCAACTTCAATGCATCTTTCGCTTCTTTGCGTAGTCCGCGTCGAATGGAATCCCTGTAATGAATTTGCAACATGAACGGTTGCACCTGAGTCAATCCACCAAGTAGATTTCAAAAATTGTATATACAAGGATTCATTTACAAAGGAAAAATGTTGTTACCTCTCTTTGCCATTATGGACTTTAGCCAAACAGGGCAATCTTTTTTGTAATGCCCAGTCTTCTTACAGTGGAGACATGTATCTTTGTCCACTGGAAGAGACTTCTGCTGATGCTGATAATGCGTGGGAGCTTTTCCATGTGGCTTTGAAGGGAACCATTGCTACTTTGATTGTAGTTCTTTTCTTATTATCCTTCACATAGTTCAGAGAACCACCATGTGAGGCTTTAAGTCTTTCCTCTTCTTGCACACACATGGCTATTGTCTTTTCAATGTCCCATTTTTCAGGCGACATGTTGTAGTTGACAACAAAAGTGTCAAACTCTTTTGGCAGTGAAGCCATAACCAGGTGAACAAGGAGTGCAGGCTTGAGCTCCAAATCCGTCCATGGGTTTAAGCTTAGCTGCCATGTTGCTCATCCTGAGGATGTGCTCTCTTATGCCATGTCCACCTCCTGTGTACTTTTCTGTCACCAGCTGTTTTAGCAACTGGGTAGCATATATCTTTGAAGAACCAGTGAACTGGTTCTTTATCTTTTCAAGAAACTCCCTTACGGAAGCACACTCTGCAATTGAGCCCACAATAGCGTGCTCAATTGTGTTCTTTATGAAAGCCATGCACTTTTTATTGGCGGTGAGCCACTTTTTGTTATCGAGGGTGTATGACATCTCCAATGGAGCATAATCCCTCTTCTTTTTCTCCCAAGCATCATCATTATCTTTTGCATCTCTGACTGGCTCTGTAGGTTTGACTGGCTGTGGAGTGTCCAAAACCCAGTCCACCTCAGCACAAACAAAAGCCAAGTCGACCTTCTTTTTCCATTCAGTGTAGTTATCACCTCTGAGGGTTGGAACATCCTTGATGCAGCTCATCAAGTAGTACCCTCCTGAAAACCACAATGAAGTGAGATCATAACAACAATTGCATGCATTAATCCAACGTTGGTCAAAATTAAAACATACAACCGTTTGTGCAATTAAAACTATATCACCGTTGGGCAGAAAATAGAAATAAATGCACATATAACAACAATAAATCATGATTATGTTACTAACAACGTTGGTCATAAGATAACAGAATCATAATTTTTAATCACTTTAACATGCTCTTAAAATTAATTCTTGCTTTATTTTTATTTATACTTTAAGAGCACTTTTATTTATTTGCAGCGGAAAAACATGAATAAAAATTCATGAACTTTGTACTTTATAGAAGCATTTCTGTTTTCTAAACAAAATTTTCGTTGGATAATTTTGAATAGGAAAAAACTGGATGAAATTTGCCCAAAAATTGGACAAAAAACAAATAAAACATGCTTCTAAAAATAAATAAAAAATGAAGAGAAACGCGGCATGTGCTTTGCGCCGCCCGGCCCACGGCCTGCTTCGCGCGCGCCGTGCGCGCCGCTTCTGGGCTGAAAACGGTCTAGCCCATCGGCCTCTCAGTGCTCGCGGCCCACGGCCCACTGCGCTCTCGTCGACTGCTCCTTGCCGTCGGATTTCATCCGACGGTCCAACGCGCGAATCGCTGGATCAAAACCAGCTGACCGCCTCACCCGAAAAAACCCTAGGCCATTTCTTTTCTCTTCCTCTTCTCCTCTGTCCCGCGCGGTGGCGGCGGCCCGTGGAAGAAAAAGGACACCGGTGGCCGTTGGCCCGACGGCGACGGCCACACGCCCACCGGCGACGGTGCTTACCCCCTCCTCCCTATTCTTGTCGGCCTTCTCAGGCGACGTGGCGCCGTTGCCGACCCCTTCGGCGGTCGCGCGTTCCCCTTGCGGTGAGCGCGCCACCGTCGAACGGATTTGGCCGCGGTGCTCTTTTCCGGCGAGCCAGAGGCCCCCGGTGAGAATTTCTTTACCCTTTGCCCTCTCCTTGATTAGGATTAGGGGTCTACGGGAGGGGAAACTTTCTGTGATTTTTTTTTCTTTTTTTTACTTTAATCGATCTAGTAAAATTAGATCTCGATTTGCCTTTCTTTTCTGTCTACCCGAGTAAGATCTAAATCCTAGCATGCTCTGATACCAATGTTGAAACCCTAGGAACAACTAGGCTAGATCCAATCGGTAGCAACATGTGTCTACGAGTCTGTCTTGACAATTGGAATAGAGAGATCAGAGAGATGGAAGGGGAAAAGGTGTACCTTCACCTTGGCTCGATGAGCCTGTCGAGTTGTCCATGGTGGAGGACGGCAGTGATGGAAGAAGGTGGTCGAGGCGGTGGCGGCGGTGCTTCCCGTCACTACTGCGCTGACCTAGATCGGTAGGTGTGTCGGTGGGGTGTACGGCTCGCGACGAACCTCGTGATGCGTGCCGCCGGCCCCTACCTCTTTATATAGCGCAGGTGACAGGGGCCCGTCAGCCATAATGGGTTGGGCACCCCCGATCAGGGCGCAGATCAATGGGCCCGGTGGGCCGTTGGGCCCATACGGAGGAGATCAATCTAACAAAGTTCGATTGTACTGTTACTACTGCATCGAAGGAATTGATCACATTGGACGCATCCGGAATATAATGCATCAAAAGAAGCTGAGCAACGACAAGCCGGAATACCACCGTGCCTCGAAAACTGCTGCGGTATCAGGCTCTCCCTGATTACTTTTAGGACCATGCAGGAGCACTGCATGTATAAAGAAGAAGGCCAAAGGATGGCCGAGGTCTTACAGAGATGGCATCACGCCAAAAGAAAGAAAATATACAACCAACATCGACTACAAGCGACCAACACAAACCAAAGAGCAACAGAGCTACAGCCTAGCAAAGATTAGTGCCAAAGTAAACACGCTGTCCTGCCTAAGTGCCATCCAGGATCAGCTGACCTGCACTAGCCGAGGCCCATTGTCTCACTTCGTTCTTGATATGCTCAATTAGGACATTCGTTGGTTTGAGCAGTTTAAAGTTGTCGAATACTCTTCTGTTTTTCTTCAAAAAAAAATACTCTTCTGTTTCTTTCCCGCCACACTTCCCAGGCAATCAGCACGACCAAAGAATCTAGTTTCTTTTTTATTTTTCCTGTGACAGCTCCACGTACCTGCACCCACCAATCTCTCAGACTGGATTGAACAGGAGGGACAAAGCATTGAAGATTTGCCCAAGTAAGAATTTGTCCCCATGTTATGTTAATGACTGCGCATCCCATAAATAGATGTTGGACGTTTTCCTTCGCAGCAGAACGAGCATTTATCAGGGTGCGGCAACCCTCTTTTTTGTAGACGATCAGCCGTCCACACTCTTTGACCAACAAAAAGCCACATAGCCAATTTGCATTTCGTTGGAGCCCAGGATTTCCAAATAGCTTCAGCCACTCGCAAGGTGTATTGGCCTTGAAATGAGCTTGGTATACTGATTTAGTAGTAAAGCAGCCTTTGGAATCCCACGACCAGTTCCATTTATCCTCAACTTGAGGTGAAAGGTGAACACCATTGCATTCTTCCCAAATTGCCAGGACTTGCATAAATAAATTGATTGTAATTGGTTTCTTTATGTCCTCAATCCATGCTCCGGAATTTAACGCTTGAGCAACAGTTTTTTTTTTGCTCTGGTTTCAGGATGGATGATCTCATAAACCCCGGGGCGATATCCTTGATAGATCTTCCGTTTAGCCATCTGTCCAACCAGAGCATGGTTCGTTCCCCGTTTCCTAGGACGACCCTGGCTGCAGCATTAAAAATTGCCCGTACCATGGCCTATTCTCGCAAGCACGAAGGTTCCAAGCCCACCGGGTGCCAAAGGCTTTGCTTAAAATTTCAAGGTTTAATATGCCTAGACCTCCAACAGATTTTGGCTGACATACGGTAGGCTAATTCACCAAACATTTTCCCCCTTATACCACTTATGTTCCCTTCCAAAGAAAGGCACGTCTCACCTTGTCGATAGCTTTAAAAACCCACGCGGGAGGTTCTAAAGATAAGAGGTGAAAAATTGCAATCGCACTCAGGACAGACTGAACGAGAATAAGCCTTCCACCTTGTGTGAGCATGTAAGTTTTCCAGGAGGCAAGTCGACTCTTGATCTTGCCAATCAACGCTTGGAATTCATCTTTTCTGGCTTTCCTCGTATGCAATGGCAGGCCCAAGTATGTGATTGGCAACTGTACGACCTTGCAGTTCAGAGCAGTGCTGATATCGTTCAAGGTCTGATCATTGCATAACAGCGCCGACACCGAGCTATTGCTCATGTTGCAGACATGCCCGGAAGCGCTCTCGAAATTATCCAGAATCTGTTTGGTGGCGACCGCTTCTCTTTGATCAGTTTTGAGGAAAAGAATGACATCATCCGCATAGATAGACAAACGCTGGGTATCGGCTGTTGCACAGGAACCATTTTTAACACGCCAGGCTCTCCCTGATCACACACCGCGACAGGTGAAGGTCTTGACTGTTCCCGACGTCGATGACCCTAACCATCTTTGCTTCTCACGTTGTACACCACCAGGCCGCGTCTCGAGCTCAGGATGACGTACCCTTCGTCATTGCTTGCCACAACCATAAGTGTCCATGACATCTTCCACGGCACCTCGAAGCGGTGCCGAATCTCCCACCTTTCCCCCGCTCCGCCGTAGTCCTCGAGCACCCAGAGGTCGACGAGCAACTGGCCGAACTCCGACGCCATGAGCTGTCCATCCGCTGCGAGCATCTTTGCGCTATACCTATACATGGAGGTCAAAGGTGTCGGAGACATACGCGGTACGCCTAAACGTCTCGGCCACCGTGTCGAATGCCACCATCTGCTTAGTCAGGCCGGCCTCCGGGTGCCACATCCACCCGCGAAGAACAGCCGGGGTCGTCAGATAGTGGAAGCTGTCGGTGCGGGTGGTGCGCCCCATGATAATGGGCGTGGCTTGCACGTTGAGCCACCGGGAGCGTCAAAGCCTGCGGAGAAGACATAGTACGACGCCGGCGTAGCTGTGACATGGGACAGCAGCCGGTACTCGCCGGATGGCTCGTGGAAGTAGAACCCATTGACGTGGGCATACCCTCCGGGCACCCCACTATTGGTATACCTGGTGCGTTCCAGCCGAAGGCCCACCTGGCGGTCCAAAGAAACCCAAGAAGCTACAACTTTGAGTCCAAGACAACAACTCATGTAAACCATACCTGGCTCCCTTTATAAAGCCATGTAGAGGCAGCAAAATAGAGGGGAGTCATACGGCACAACTAGACAGACAACACGCATAGCCAAAGCGAGACCACGTTTCACCACATCGCCATTGCGGCCACCATGTAACATTATCATCATCAATACAGATCAGACAAGTAGGATGTAGGTCTTTACCTCACAATGAGGGGTCGAACCTGGGTAAATCCTTGCTTGTCAGCTGACGAAACTACCAGTGCGCCCAACATCTCCCTCTCTCGAAACCCTAGGTACCGAACCATGAGATTTGATGTGTTAACACCACGTCAATGGCGCCGTCCGTGGGAGAACGCGTGCTGGATCACGGTTTCGGCGGTTCGAATCTTCATCGACAAACAGCGGCGGCGTTTCGTTCTTCGGCTGCACACACATTCATTGGCAAGATCAGATCTCACGTGTGCTAGCTACAGCGCAACACACAAGCATAGAATCCCGGAGAAGCCGAAGGCGCTGCGCGTATCCACCAAGTTGCCTGTTGCGGAAGTTTCCTCGTCGCAGACGCAGAAGCTAATTCCGATCTGGCTGCATCACGTGTCCGGATGGCAATGGGTACCCGATACCCGCAAACCCGACGGGTACCCGCCTTAAACGGGAGGGTTTGGTATAGAAAAAACCCACGGGTCTGCTTAACGGGTGAAATCTATACCCATCGGGTGTAACGGAAGCGGGTATGGGGTAGCAAGCCCATACCCTCTAACCCGCAGACCCGCCAAATCCACTAATTCTAACCTTTTTTTAGAGCAATAATCCTAACCTTATCCTCCTACACTGCAGACTGCACACGCTGCACGCACACCCTTTCCTCTAGCCCATCCCCATCAGCCCACTACTCACGACTCACGAGGCCTGGACACGCTCCCACAAGAAAAAGGCACCAGCCCATCGAAGTAAACGCGCAGACGCCACGCTCCGTCCTTCTCCTTCCCCATCGCATCGCATCTTGCGCTACCGCCGCCTCCCTTCCTGCGTTGGCGCCGCGCTCCCTTCCTCCGCCGCTGTCCCTGCTGCTCCTTTGCCACCGTTGCTCCTGCTCCTCCTCTGCCGTCCCTCCTGCGCCGTCCTGCTCCTCCTGCGCCGCTCCTTCGGCGTGGCTCCTGGTCCTCCTCGGCCGCCGTTCGTCCTGCGCCGCCCCTCCAGCTCCCTCTTGCGTCACGTGCGGTTCCGTTGGCCGCCGTGCCTACTGAAGCACCGTCCGCCCGTGCTTTCCGAACGAGCCGCGCTCCAGCCGGCCATCGGTTTCCATCGGGTCCCTTCGCGAGCATGTTCTATTCGGCAGGGGTGCTCTGTTCCAGATCGTGAGATCCGATCGGATCCAAGAAAAAAAATCCAATTGCAGGATCAACTCCCGAGAAGCAAAGGAAGAGAAAAAGAAAAGAAAAAATCCAGTTGACGTACGTGAGCTGCTAGCCCGTGCATGCAAAACATGGCAGATCATGTCTCCAATGAAAGAAAAAAGAGAGAGCAGCTAGCTTACGCTGTGCATGGAATTTTTTGCCAACAAACCATCTCCTACCTCGGCACACCATCACGTTCGAGTCCGACGACCCGACGATCCTCGACTCATCAGCTCCATGCGTCGACATCTTCAGCAAACAAACAATGAGTACGGCGATCATCACCGACTCGTCGCCGTCGACTTCGTCCGACAACCGCGATTGTCATCGACCCACTGCGGGCAAACTTCGACTCCCTCAACTTCATCGACCACCACGGCGGCGATAAGCCTCGGCGGCACTGGCACAGAAAGCCCGCTCCCTGGAAGGGCATCACGTACCCTCGGGGGTTGGCGTTTCGGCATCAACAACGACAACAATTTCATCGCTGCATCAGATCAAGCGACTCCGGTGCCTTCATCAACTCCGCATCGTCGACTCCGCCTCATCAACTCGACAAGGTGGATTCGGGGGCTGAATGATGCCGCCGCATCGACACAATCTACCTTGGCCGCACAACTCCACCGCGTCGACTCCGGTGCCTTCTTCGACGCCGCCTCGCCGACTCGACAAGATGGACTCGGGGGCTGATCGTTACAGCCGCCGCGTCGACCCGTTCGACGCACAACTCCGACGCGTCGACTCTGGTCTGCCGTGTCGGCCCCCTTCGCCGCACAACTCCGCCGCGTCGACTCCGGTCCACCGCGTCGACCCCCTTCGCCGCACATCTCCGCCGCGTCGACCCCCTTCGCCGCACAACTCCGCCGCGTCGACTCCCGTCCGCCGCGTTGACATCCTGCATCGTACAACTCCGCCGCGTCGACTCTTTCCGGCTAAACACCGCAAGACCTTGGCCGCACCCGATACTCTATCGGGTGCCGCGCCGCATAGGCCACAACAAACTTGCCTTGGCTGCACCTGATGCTCTACCGGGTGCCGCGTCGCACAGGCCAAAACAAAATTGCCTTGGCCGCACCTGATACATTACCGGGTGTTGCGCCGCACTGGACACAACAAATTCGCGTTCGCCGCACCTGATACTCTACCGGGTGCTGCGCCGTACAGGCCGCAACAAATTTGCCTCGGGTGCACGCGACACTTGGGAAGGCACTCACCGTCGGCTCGAGTGTTGCGCACCCGACAAATATCTATGCCATCAAGCGTGAAGACTGGAGCACTCGCAAGATATTCGACAACAACAAAAGAAAGACAAATTGAGCCTATGCCCAACTACAAATAGTTGCACATAGCCTCGCGGGCTACTCCCATCGGGAGCACTGCCGCGCACCTGATAAAATTACGATCAAAGACATTAAGTTGTCCAAAACAAGCAGTCGAAGCTTACTCTATGCAAATTTCGATCATAATTCTCCAGAGTTGCGTCCGTCGTATATACCTCGGATGGTGCACACATGGTGCAAAGGTCCATAAGACCCGCCGATCCATCGAGCTGGGCCGGGGCCCGCTCGTATAGCGTTTGACCTGAAACTTTCCGTGTCAACAGACATGAAGAAAATCCTGCAGGTAGGCTCAGTAAGACCTCCGTGGCATGAGTCGAACCTGATCAGCCCGTTCCGGGTTCGAGTCCGGGGACTCGAACTTGAAGTAGGCTAGTAACGTTTTGTCCAAAAATGCAGTTAACTGGTCCCGATCCGTCGAGTGTATCAGGCCTACTATGACACCATCCCTAGGCAAAATAAGCAAAGCATCAGTCGACCTATTTCCGACTCAGCATGCACAATCGAGACAATCTCGACTCAAAAATACATAAGCAAAATATCAGTCGACGTGCTACCGACCCAAATGTTCACGACAACCTGCAAAATATTGGTCGACGTGCTACCGACCCAAAGATTCATGATAAAACAAGCAAATTATGCCGTACACCCGCATATGAGTCTCTGCCCGATTCTTCGAATCAATCAGACACTCGGGGCTACTCCCATCGAAGCGTTGGGCGCGCACCCGACGAGCACTAGGCGTGCACTCGATGTACTACCGAGTCAAAAGCACCAGACAACACAGTAAGGACGTGAAAACTGAGCCCAAGTTGAGCACCTCCTTGGACAGCGCAAATTTCATTGACTACTCCCATCGGGAGTGCACTCGCCGCCGGCTCGAGTGCCACGGATTTCTCAAAGTCTGGTTTTCTCTATAGACCGCACCAGATTTATCAAAGTCGGGTTTTCTCTATAGACCGCACCGGGTTTTTCAAAGTCGGATTCTCTATAGCCCGCACGGATTTCTCAAAGTCGGGTTCTCTATATCCCGCACCGGATTTTTCAAGGTCGGGTTCTCTATAGCCCGTACGGATTTCTCAAAGTCGGGTTCTGTATAGCCCGCACCGGATTTTTTCAAGGCATGGTTAATACATTCATCACATGGTCATCAACACACCCGACGCATCGACTACGCTTACTCGACATGTTACTCTTAGTCTCTGCCCGATTCTTCGAATCAACCAGACACTCGGGGGCTACTGACGTGGGCATACCCTCCGGGCACCCCACTACTGGTATACCTGGTGCGTTCCAGCCGAAGGCCCACCTGGCGGTCCAAAGAAGCCCAAGAAGTTACAACTTGGAGTCCACGACAATAACTCATGTAAACCCTACCTGACTCCCTTTATAAAGCCAGGTAGAGGCAGCAAAATAGAGGGGAGCCATACGGCACAACAACACGCATAGCCATAGCGAGACCACGTCTCACCACATCGCCATTGCGGGCACCATGTAACATCATCATCATCAATACAGATCAGACAAATAGGATGTAGGTCTTTACCTCACAATGAGGGGACGAACTTGGGTAAATCCTTGTTTGTCAGCCGTGGTAACTAGCAACACTTCCATCTTTCTCCTCTCAATCAACCTGGGATACTCGACCTTGGGACTTGCCGTGGCCACCCCATGTCACCCACACTCTCGCTGCATAAAGGGCGACGCGCCGGATATCGGCGGGATGTCGGCCCATTGCCGCGTCGCTGGGTTGCAGACGTGGTGGTGACCGGTGTACTGGTTCCTGAGCACGAGCAGGCCGTCGCACGAGGCCACTAGAAGACAGTAGTTCCATCTGCTGTGGCGCGGGTGTTTCTCGGGGAACTGCCCGCGCCGGCTGGGTGACGGCGGAGACCGTCACGGCGTCCAACTTTACTAGGTCGTTGTCGTAGCTTTACACGAGGACATCGAGTGGGCCATGGCGCGCGTGGGCGGCGATGAAGGCTTGGCCGGTGGCGATGCGGCGCCACTCCTTGCAGACAACGCGGGCGCGGAGGATGGATTTGGCCGGCAGGCGGACGAGGATGTCGACGATGAGATCCTCACCGAGATGCACAACATGGTTACGCGCCGTTTTGCACCGCCGCTTCATTATCTCTAGATGCGTATCGTCCTGCTTGGGAATTGATCTACGGAAGGAACTTATCGCCTTGGAAATTCAGCTTCCGCACGGCACGTTGATATCATGTAGCAGAATCGACTTTATCAAAAAATGTAGCAGAATCGAACTCTAACTCCAGACATCAGAAATCCCATATAGTATGTCTTAGGATTAGTAAAACCAAATTTGAAACAAAATCAAAACATGGGGAGCGAGGGGATGCTACGGATTCAAACCTGCAAAAAGAATTAACCAACAAGGGTAGTCTAGTCATCAAGCGACTTCAGTGGATTGTTTGCACCATCCATCTAATCTTAAATCAGAATTCAGGATATGTTAACGAAAAAGAAAAAAATCAGGATTTGTTTTTCCTTTTATGAACGGTACCATCAAGCAGTCGAAAAAAAATACTACCATTTGGCCGCACCCAGCCCAAGAGTCCAAAACTTCCCTGTCCAGATATTCCCTCGAAAAAAAGACTCCACTCGGAAAGTTTTTGCGACGCGATTTTCGTAGGAGGCTTCCATCCCGCCGCCGCCAGAACAGATCAGGCCACCCCCTGCCAGTCTGCGTGATAGATCGGGTGTGTGTGGGGGAGTTCATGCGATCTTGTTTGCTCAAGTCTACTTTGTTCTTCGGCACAAGACATTGAGATCAATGGGTAGTTACTCAAAAGATGATTCGTCAGCAATACTGCTGTACGAAGCACCCACTGGCTTCGCAATTTTCTCTTTCGATGGAAGCTACCTCAACAATCCAGTGGAGGTACTAGATTTGTTGTCGCATATTCTCCCTTAGTTTTGTCTGCTTCATCGATGAACAAGATAGTCTAATTGATTTATCTCTGCCTTTTTCCCATAGGACTTCTGGGCATGCATCCCACAGCTTGTTAGTAACCCTATCATTTTCCTTCCTTACTATTTTTGCCATGTTTCCTAACGCTTCATGTTGCCAACTAGAACAGAGTAATGCTTAATCTGCGAATTTCGTAGTAATCTTTGCACCGTTCTTGATTGTCCATTTTTCTCAGTAACTCATTACTCGGTACTTGTTACTTATTATTGAGTTGATTTGAAATCGAATCAAGCTGTTCAACCCTGCGTTTTCTGGTTTGGAATCGTTCTTCAGTACCATGCTCTGTTTTGGTTCCATTCTGCACTGTATTTTTTTAGAAGAAAAACGTTCACTGCCTTCAATGGCTAGACACCTGCTAATAGATCCCTACAAGATTAAATCGCGCATACGTACCTAAGTGGCTACTGCACAAATTTCTTCTAAGTGGTTACATCTTGCTAGCTAGGGATGAATGATCATGTATTCATGTGGCATGGTACTCATACCAGTAATGACTCTATGGATTGTTGTCAAAATACTAGGAACATCTAGCTTTATGTACGAACATTTGTGAGTGCCACTGAGAGAATTGTACAAATAAAGAGTTGAGCAACACTATACTTTAAGACTGATACACGCCTACTAAATTACCTTGCCTCCTGTCATTATTTGGACACTTACATTATATTTGATAAGCTTTGTTTAATCCCATATGTGTTTCTTTCTTAGACTCTGAGAATGTTCATGAAGTATAAGACGGATTCCACCACTATTGACAGTGCTAATGAGGCCATTGACGACCGCCTGGCCAAGAGGGTCACCAGGTGGTGCGGCTCTAAGAAGAAACTAGTTGTGGGAAGTGCTGAATATAAAAGAATAATTGAAAAAAACCTGGTTAGTACTATAACTTTGTAAGCTTTCTTGTTGATTTTGTCCGTGTGGACAATATAAATCACCATTTTGTTGTTTCAGGGAATAACCTGTGTGTATGTTGATGTTCCGGATGATGAGGTGATTTGTGGTCTTGATACTCCCATCCATACCTTATTACCCGAAGAAAAATCTGAGCCGACTAAGAAGGACCGCCTCCCCACAGTGGAAGAAGTAGTAATGTTCTTATGTCAACACGGCATTGATATGAAGCCTGAGATGGTAAGCTTACCACCGCCCCTTCCTTATTTTTTAGCATCCATAGCAAGCTTGAACAAGTCTTCTGTTGTTATGCAATGTTAGTCCTTTCTGACTGACTGTGCTTATGACACTTTATTGCCAATGATTGAAGTTTTTTCATGAACATACCATACTGTAAATTAGCACTTGAGAATCTGAATCTGTTCGACTCATCGACGTAACGTCTTCTAGAAATTTTTGCCTTTGTTCTTTCTTTCAGTGGTAAACAAATGCTCATTTTTCTCCAGGTTGACAAATACGTTGTTGAGGCAGTTCATCTCATGCACCGTATTGAGTTACGTGAAAAGGAACATTTGAAGTTCTTACACATTCTTTTAAAAGATTTTATGGTTATATTGGGCATCGACACTACGAAGTGGAGCTTAATCCAATTTGCAACAGTTCCGAAAATGATCTGCCACCCTACAGCATCATATCAGATCAGCCACCCTGATGAGGTGAATCATAATATTTCCTAGATGTGCTTTGACTTTTGAGTCATAGGGTGGAAGTTGTGATTGTAGCTATGAACTGATGAAAGGAAGTGTGTTTCAGATTTTCTCAGATGATGAGTATCTGAAGATAGAGACTAATGCACCCAAATATAAACAAACCCTTTCTAAGATCCATCCCTTGTCTGTCTACGAAGATGTTTTTTCTCTCCATACAGAAAAGACTGTAAAGCTGGGGTACTTGAGTATCTTTGTTATGGAAGCTAAAAGGGCGCAGGAGAAGGCAGATGTGATCATATTATGCGAAGATCATTCTTCAGGAGAACCCAATAGGACTGATTTACCTACTGACAGTTACCAGCTGGAGGCACCAAATAGTGCTGAACCCAAGCAGCAAGTGATTCTCAACCAGACTTGCATTGCTGAAGGGCACTACTGTCTGGTCCCAGGTGAGAATTCTAAGTTTTTGCATGTTGGTTGTGTATTTTTTAGTACAACTCCAAAGTGTCCTCCTTGCAAGTGAATCGGAGTTGTTTTTCCTTGCAAGTGGCATTCTCTTAAAAAGCCTTGGAAGTTGATAATATCAACAGTTCTACACTTTCCACACCTGTATTCACACACTTGACACTTGACACGTCGATATCCTGAACTGCGTTGCTTGATGCAAGTAGACTTTAAAGCTGACCTTTTTCAGCAATATTTTCATGGGCATGAACATTCTTGTACTTATAAGCTACAAAAAAGATTATCAGGCATGTTTGGTTGGATGTCGCACTTAGAACTTTGACTTTCCTAGGTAGTGGTTTATTCATTGCCAAACTTGTGGCATGCCACCTCTTCTTAGCTCTATTACCGACATGTCATTGGCTTAGTTTTATTCCTAGCATTCCCTGAGGGCTTGCTGCTCGTTGCCGAAACTAGGGTTGGCAGTGTGTGGTAACCAACCAAATAAGCCCAACATTTTCGACCTTCCATACTAGAGTAGTCAGTTACCACTTATTTTCATATGTTAGATTACTTGAAATATTTCTTTGTAAGGCTTCCGGTTGATTGATGTATTTTTTGTAAGGCTTTGTGGTTTCATGTTTTTTAATAAAAAAAAGTTGTGTGCATCATTTTGATGCAGAACCTGGGGTATAACCTCCATTTCAAAAAAAAAAAATTACTTGAAATATTGCCCGTGCTACTGTAAATCCTATTGGATCATACATGTTTGTATAAATTTGTTTTGTATCTTTTTCCTGCGGATCATGAATGCAATACTGAATGCAGATGAAGTTCAAGAGAAGGTGTCTGTAAACACGGATGATATTGAAGAAAATAAGAGAGGCTGGAGATATAGGTGTGCATAGCATGGATGTTAACCCAAAGAAGGTTGAGAAAATTCCTTGTATGACACTATGTTAAAATTACGTTCCTTATTTGACACTGGTAAAATATTTCTTCCCTATATGTCTCTTCTCAATTTTTTTTCCCTTTTGTGACACTAACGTGAGGTCTGTTACACTGTTCCATTAAAAAATAATCGGCCGGACAAAAATGCCCTCGCCTCTGTCCTATCGATCGAACCAAAAGGAACTAACCCGACCGAACCGAATCGAGCAATCTCGATCTCTCGTTCTCTCTCCCCACCCGACCCGAGCCCTAGCGGCGGCGGCGCCGGCGGACTGCTGGCCGCCCTGCTCCCTCACCCTGGCCGGCTCCGACATCCCCATGACCGGCCTCCCGCAGGTCGCAGCAGGCGCGGGCGGAGCGGAGTGCGGCACCACTGGGTGCAAGGAGGCCGCGCCGGCGCCGCATAGCATGGCCTGGGAAGAGGTGGGCAAGCCTGGCGACGCCCGGCGTGGACGAGGTAGATCGACTCGCGTCGGCGCTCCCGAGGCGAAGCTCGGCCATGATGTGCGCGCGCGGGCAGTCCGAGGAGTTCGAGGCCAAGGACCCTTTGGTGTACCTCGTCTCCGTCCACGAGATGCGCGCCCTGGTACGCCGCCTCGCGCGCGGCCTCCGGTGGTGCGGCCGCGTCCTCCTATGTGGGCTCGGCGCTGGCGGCGGCCGTCTCCAGGCGGACGGTGACGCCGAGGTGCTCGAGGCAGCGGCGGAGGTGGAGCGCGAGGAGCGCGTCGCCGCCTCGAGTTTCTTCCCATCCGTCGCGACTTTTACGAGCGAGGATGCCGGCGAGCGCGTCGAGCACAGTGACCACGAGCAGGTTTGGCGTGTGGTGGCGAGCTGGAGCGCACCGAGCTGCTACTGGCACGGGTGGTGGCAAGCTGGTGCGTCGCTGGAGCTGGACGAGGCTGATCGACTGGCGCCGACGCTCCTGAGGATTCAGAGAAACGAATTAATTAATTTCCTGTTAAAGTGGCTAAGCGCTGAAAAGTCACGTTATTTCCTGTATAGATTTTTTTGTCACATTATGAAACAGGGGTAAAAAGGTCTTTTCATACCCCTCTTTAACACCGTTTGTTCACAAAATGCACTAGAGTGTCATATAAGGAAAGAAATTTCAGAGAGAGGTTATATAGGGAAGAAAAATTTTACCAGTGTCAAATAAGGAACGTAATTTTAACAGAGTGTCATACAAGGAATTTTCTCAAGAAGGTTGGTCTGGTGGGAAAGAAGCAGAATGAAGAATACATGCCACACATGCGGGGTTGAATTCTGGACCACCGAAGGTCCTCGCTGAGGAAAGAGAGAACAAAGAAAAGGAAGTCAGTAGCAAAAGTTGGGTCATGTCACTTAGGTGGATAATGTACAAGCGCAATGCATCGGCAGTGAGATCTCGGTCTCATGAGGAAACCGACAGAAGATCCAAGGTGAGAAAATATACATGTATAAGGTCTATTTGCTGCTACTCAGTGCAATGCTGGTTTGGGTTTGCCCGCCAAGATGTCTTAGAAGAATATTGACACGAGGTTCAAAGCGACGAAACAAACATGCATGTGGTTTGTGTGCTGTTACTTTATCTCGGTAGGTAGGTAGAAAGGCACCAAAGATTTTTCATGTTTGTGTGGCGGCGGGTGTAGAGCCTATACACACGATTGATATTATCTTCATTTTCTTATGAATAATTGTATTCATTTACTAGAGTATCGGGTAGGAACATATTTGCGATCTTCATGAGCTATATACTTAAATGGATTAATATGTGTGAAAATAGTAGGTCTTCATGGCCTATGGTGTCGTCGACGCTGCCGTCAATAAGGCCGTCTTCCATGGTACCCTTATTCTTTTTTGTTTTGATCAATGATCAAAGGGGATTCCCCAACTTCATTACCAAAAATTAAAGGTAACTACAAGGTTTTAATTAAGTTATATATCACATCCTCTTTCCCGATGTATCATATAGCAGGAAACCAAACACAAAGATTACAAACCGCAAAGGGAATGAGATGTCCAAAACAACTAAGTAGAGTATAAACACAATCATTTCTAACAAAACCTATCCATTGTCTAGCTTTTGAAATGTTGGCGCCCAGCCATTGGATCGATTGAAGACGTTGCGGATTACCATCTTCAGCAGCTCAGTTCCTTGTTGCAACATATTTTGCACCCTTGTTTTTCTACATCTCACCGGTTAATGACATACTCCCTCCGTACCACGATATAAGACGTTTTAGCTAGCTACAACGTCTTACATTATGGTAGTACTTCATAAATGATACTACAATGATCATTGGGTATTATAAGATCAAAACATTCTCTAACCCTAGTTTTCCATAAACATCAGAAAATAGATGCCAAGAAAATGTTAACTGTTTCCGATCCCTGAATTTCAGTACATGTCCCCCCCAACTCTGCAACATATTTTTGTTGCATTGGAGTATTTAAAGCACACTGGAAAACACTCCAGATGTAACAAGCAGCATGTCAACTAAAGAATAGATGATCTATGATTCCATCACAATCACAAAAAACATTCTGATAAAATGTTGGAAGCAACATATATAGCACTCCGGAAAGTTCAAGTGGAGCTTGAGCTTCAGGGAGGCCGTTTTGAAAAAAAAAATCAAAATCGGCATTTGTAAGTTTCAAAAAAATCAAAACAAAATGCCTAGGTGTAAATAATGCTAAACTCTACTAGTGAAAAATTCATTATATTCTAGGCTAACACAGAAATGAAAAATCTGACAAAAATTTCAAGTTTTAAAAATGTGCACTGTTCACCACACCCAGATCACACATTTGTCAAATTCGACCAGCCTAAAATATAACGAATTTTGTATTGATTTGCTGCACCATAGTAGGGTTTATCATTATCTACATATAAGATTCTTTCTCGATTATTTTTGAAACTTTCAAATGCCGTTCGAAAACCGAACACCCTGGAGATCGGATTCCAAAACGCCACACTCTATAGTACTCTCGGACACCTGACCCCAGACAAAGATGAAAAAGAGAACGGAAAGAAGATCACAGCATTGGGCGACCGAAGCATCTCCATATTCCTCGCTCTCATTGTTATGCTCTTGCTTGGCCTCTAAACATTCCCTTTTATTTGATGCGGTTTGTGCTCCTGCATGCTTTAGCAATGGGCTAATTAAACATCTCAGATTGTAATGATTCTGTGATCAAAGTAATGCTAATCAAGATGGTGAGTTTGTATTAATGTGCTGACCGATCTGACCCAGCTAAACCATGGGCCACAGCTTTTGCTTCAACTAACTACAAATTACTCGCCGTCTTAACGGCAGGGGTCTTGATTGCTCGATCTGGGTCTCTTGCTAAATTTGTTTGTAGCAGTATAGACATAATCTGCGGGGACAGCTAAAGTTGTTGAGCACCCAATGCTCGTATAATACGAGACGAGAGGTATCGATCGGATCTGATTCGGCGATTTATATACAGATCGATCCGATATGGTGATGACGTGCTGATCGATCGACGTCTTTGCAATCCAGCTGGTTTGCAAGCTCACCTATTACGGCGGCCCCGGATTGTTGTGCGGTTGCGATCCAATGTGGTGGGGTTGCGGCTCGACACAGTGTGAGTGGTGAATTCGTGCTACATGGGTGGCGAGTTATGTCGGCTCGGGCAGTTGCAGCTCGGAGCTGCTTTTGCTCACATGTCGGGGCGGCGGCCCCGGAAGGTGGTGAGGGTGGGCTGTGCAGGGCGCGGCAGCTAGCTGGACACCGGGACGGCGGCCCCGGGATGAGGTGCTCGTTGAGGTGGCGCGCTAGTGGAGGCGAGGTTGAGGTTCTCGGCTCTTCTCCGGCGTGCCCGTGGGATTTCTCGCTCGTTTGTTGCTTTGAAGTCGAAACCCTGGTGACGGGGTGCCGGTGGTGTACGATGACTGGCAACAGGTAGCGGAGCTCCCCGGAGGGGTTGGTTTCTTCATCTACATTGTAGTGTCCCGGATCTGCTATTCGCTCCGGCAAGGGTGGAAGGCTAGCCGGTTCTTTGCGGTGTGGTGTTCTCGAGGTTGTGTGGGCTGCGCCCCGTGGTGTTGGTGGTTTTCGCCCGGTTTCTCCCGCTAATAAACCGGGCACCTTCTTCTTAATTAATGAATAAGGCAAAGCTTTTGTCTTCGTTTCAAAAAAAAAAAACTTGGAGCGCACCCATATCTACTCCGCAAGCACCCATATCACTCAGCTGCATTTTGATGGTGAATTGCCATTTCACGTGCGCCGGCCTCCTGTGATCAACAATGCTTGGCATCTCCTCATCTGAAAAACTGCCCTGCTTGATCGGACGGTCGATCTCCTCTCCTCCGCGTGCTTGCATGTGTGTTGTTCCTTCCCGACACTCCCAACAAGCCACGCGCAGTCACGGACCAAACGGGGAGCGCATCTGCCTGAGAGTCTGAGACTCGTTCTATACTCGGCGCTAGCCAAATAAAAAGCAAATGTGGGTCAACGATTTGCATCGTCACACAATTTTGACTGAAAGGCATCGACGAGCTGAAGATCGATTCGGTGGTCGGTGGATAGTTTAACTGGTCATAAGAATTTGATAGAGGATTGGTCACCTACTGATTGAGAACACAAATGCCCACGTCGAAGTTGAAGCTGCCAGCTCATCTCTTACTCGGGACGTGTTTGGTTAGTCGCGAGGCTTCGTATGAAATTTAGAATGCAAATTCGGCATGTTTGATAGTCTGATGTGCACAAAACTTAAAGCACCCTCGAGATAGGGCCCGAAGGAACGGCCGAATCGGCCATTGCCCCAGAGCCATCCTCTTCGTGTGCAGAGAGGGCAAATGCGGCGCCAATCTTGTGCGAGTATGGAGATGTCGCGAGCTCGGCGTATGAGAAAATACGGCGTGATAAATTTCGTCACCGGCCACCATTTCGCTCTCCTATTTCACCCCTTTCGGCTCACCCGCAGAATCCGCACCATCATCCCCAACCCCCTCACGAGATCTCCCTCCGACAGAGAAACTTTTTTAACGACGAGCAGGTAAGAGGCGACATCTCCTACTTTGGTCGGCGGTCGACGATGGGCCGCGGAAAGCTCCTCTTCTTGGAGTTGAGAGCGGTCTCGCCTGCTCCTCTGGTGACTGTAAGTACCCTCAGGCCCTATATATTATAGCTTAGGTATGAGCATTAAGTAGATATGTAGGTCATTGAGTAGATATGTATGTCAATATGCGGTAGATAATGGTTTGGTATATACACTTAATTGGGGTAGATTTTATGTTTTCGTGATGTTGTGAGAATGTGGTAGATATTGTGCTATGAAAGATTAATTAGATTCCTTGTTGCGGAATATATGTATTAGGGTAACCATTTTAGTGGTGTAGTTGTCTAGGTGGTAACCATTGTAAGACATGTCCGCCGATGAATTTAGCCATGCCTTAGTGCTGTCAGAAACCCAGTCCTCCCTCCTATGTCCTGAACTCTCAGATGTTCAACGGGCCGATTACTCAAGAGGGAGAGTTATTCGGGGTGCATAGGCTTTCTTCACAGGAAGATGTCTATCAAGGTTGGGAAAGAAAAGAACAGAGCGTTCATGATGGGGACGACCATGAAGTGGTCTCCACCTTCGTGCTGAATAAGATGTGTGATATCGTCACCTCCGGAGTGAGGACTGGCACCGTTGTGAAGCTGGTCTTTAAGTTCTTTGACAATGAGGCCACCACAACTCAGGTGTATAACCACCTCGAGAAGTGGAGAAGCAGGTGGATCCAGGTTGCAAAGTTTCGATACCTTAGTGGTGCACAGTGGAATGAGAAGATTCGGAGCATTATCTTGGGAGGAAGAGCACTACAAAAGCCACATTCTGGTTAGCCTTACTCCCTAATTTGTTCAAATTCACTGTTGTTCGTCCATACGATCACCTTAAAGATTATTGAGTTTCTCCGCAAGCTCATCCAAAACTACTCCCAAATGCATACCATCTTCTATTTTGATCTGGCCACTAACAAGTTTGACATGTAATTCAGAGAGCCTCTTGGTACACCTCCTGACTATCCTATCCTGACACCTAGGAGTCGGACATTGTCCATATTGATGTCAATGAGAAGGCTGATGAGAATGTATACTGTCCTTTTGCGAGGGAGAAGAAGAGGAAGAGTGGCGCCTGGGTGGGTGAGGAGGTGTTCGTCTTCACTAGCATAACCGAGGCCATCAAGAAGGTGCTGGTAGCAGAATTGGAGTGACCAACGGTGCAGAACTGACCGCGTGCGGCCAGCTCAAAGATTTCATAATCCTCGTCCAATTAATCGTCATTGTGTTTTTGTTGTTCTCCTAAGTCTGTATCATCTTATTTGATCATCAGTGGTACCTGGTAAGCTCACCACAAGTGGATACAAGGATTGAGACCTGGAACGCGGGCAACTAAATACAAGCACCTTGCCTCAGGTCAGCCGAAACCCTTCAACATGCTAGTACATTGTGGGTGTGAAAAACATGTATCAGTTCACGTTTTTTCTCAATCAGCCTCCAGTGAAGCATAGCTATAAATAAAAAGTTAAAATCCATGCAGATAACCAAACACACCCAAAGCAAAGGAACAATTAATAATGATTAATAGTGAAATAAATCATACAAGGCTAGTCTTTTAAAAATCCGTACAAATTGGATCACTGACAAGTTGTCTCAAAGTTTTAACTTGAAATTGAATTATTTTATATCTGGAATCAAGAGGTTCTCAAATGCATCACTTTCGATTTTTCGAAGACAGAGAAATGCCCAAAAAAGCAGGGGCAAGCTGCCGGTCCCGTTGGTCAGGCGTTACGGAATAACGCCACGGAGACGATACGCGCAGAACGTTGAAACAGACGCACCCGCCCGGTCTGGTCGGTTTTACGCATTCTCCTCTTTTCTTTTTGGTTGTTGCCCGCACGACTTCCTTCCTCGAGAAGGAGAAGGGAGGGTGGCTGCCCAGCCCAGCTGCCCGCGTCGCCAGTTCGCCACCACCGCCACCTCCTCCTTCCTCCTCCCCCACCGCCGCCTCCGCTCCGGCCGCCTTCGCACTCGCAGCCGGGAGGGAGCGCCGGAGGCCGGCTCCCTCCGATTGGGGCCTCTCTCTCCAAGGTATTTTCTTGATGATCTCGGCACGAGGATTTCCCCGGCTTCGTTGGGTGGGGTTTTTTTTCACGTGATTCGCTTGCTAGGACCGTTTATTTGAGGATTCAGTGATGTGGCAGAGGTTCGTCGGTGTTTGGTTAGGTCGAGGTAAATGTGCCGTCAAGAAGAGGAGATTTTGCATGCGAGAAAATACATGTAGAATTTCGATGCGCAATTGCTACATTCGCCTGTTTGTTGACCTGTTTGCTCGATCAAGTTTTCAGCTTTTTCCCCATGATTAGACTGGCAACCTGCAAAAGCCATGTTAACAGTACCATGTTGATTTGTTGCTTACATTTATTCTGCCCAAATTCCCAATGAATTACTCGTGTTACCTACCACCAAATTTCGGGTTTTCAGTTAATACTTCTTGCTCGTATAATCTGATTAGTTATTATTTACCAATTTACTGTCCTGTGGTATGATTAGAGGATTTCCATCGGAAAGGTGTCAGACTGTCAGCCACCTTTTAGCTTAACCAGCGTTGGCTTCTCTTGTCTCCGTAGGGGTTTTGGTTGGCAGCTTCTGCTTTTGGTCCTTCCAGTTCCTAGCTAGCTGGAAAGATAATAGGATGGAACAGTTGGATCTAGGACAGCTTGGCTACTAAAAAGTTGGTCCTGCTGCTGTGAATGATTAGTGCTTTGGGTGCTGAACATTTGACCAGAAGCGAGTTTTTCATTTTCCGAAACATTGGGATCTAAGGATCCTGGAGGGTAGCTTAAGAACAAGATGCATCAAAATATGTATTCCTTTCGACTGTTTTCGTTTGCCACTCCTGCTCTTGTATAAGTGTATTTTCATAGTGTCATTAGTATATTTGGATTTATTGAGTATAAGGTGAGACAGGGGTAGCTGGTTTTTGGAGTTGGATCCATTCCTGTATGCTAGTGTAGACATGGACAGTTGAATTGGTGATGTCTTGATTGGCGTTTTGTTCTATCAAAAAAATAGGTGTTATGTCATACTCCGTGAATACATTTCCTTTTTTTCTCTTCGTTTTATAAAGAAATAAATTTCAGTAGTGCAGATAGTACAATAACAGTTGGTGAAGGAATAAATGATGGTGTGAGTTAGTTGTGAGGATGGGCGCTCTATTTTTGTATGCTCAATAAGTATGTTAGTAGTGGATATTGAAATTATTAATGCCTCAATGGCCTTATCTCCTTGGATTTTCAGGCCAATTATTCATATGGAAAATTGGATACACTCTTCAATAATTGTTTTCTGAGGCTTGAACAGCAAACTTGTTGATATCTTCTTTGGGAGGTATGCTGCACTGCTAATCATGTGATGGTGTTTTATCTAAGTTGTGCTTAAGATTCTTTCTTTAATCTTTCTGTTTTCCTTCAAGCGCTTCAACCTTGTAGAACTCTGTTATTCAATTCAACCTTGTGAAAATAATTTTCATTTAACTTGTTATGAGACTATTTTACCTCCTACAACAGCAGCATGTCAGCCTCCACAGTATAAAATTCTTTCGAAAGTGAATAACTACGATAATGTGAACCTATTTCTGCATGCAAAAATTTGGGTGCCAGTATGCTGTCAGGACTCAGGATCAACTTGCACCCATGCTATTCAGATGACCATAACTGTAATTTAAGATGATGCCCACTGCCTTACTCTAGAGTGTACAATGTTGACAGATTAGATTTAGATCAGGAATCTCAAATTTGTGTGGTTATTGAAGCGATTGGAACTAGTACAATTCCTTGTTGTAATTTTTTCCTTCACAATTTCCAGTTTTTCGTTATTATTCTGTTGAGTCCTAGAATGTGGTTATGCAAGTTTTTAATAATAATATATGCTCTTTATAAAGCAGTGTAGGTTCTCCAACTCATTAGGAAGAACACTCAGCTGAGACAAGCACTATCTCAGCCACTGGAAGGCTTCAATGTCCAAAGTTTTGGAAAGAAAAAATTCATTTGGTACCACCACTCCTGCAAGCTCAGCTTCAGCTTCAGACTCTTCAAGAAAGGATGAGAAGCCAGTACCACGTTATCTAAGAGCTTCTACAGGCTCATGCCATGATTTATGCAAGCATGGACACAGGAGTCCTGAAGAAGAAAAGCAGAAGCTTTCAGGCGGAAGAAGAAAGAAACTTCCAACTCGTCTAAATAGTTTGACGCTGCACGGATCAGTTATCTTGGATACACAACCCCAGAATGCCAGGATCAGAAGAAATCTTTCACTTGTCAAATCAAGTATATCACTGGGTGAAGCTGACCGTGTTGTTCACAAGATAAAATCAACAAATTTGAGAGGTGCTGCATCATCAGAACACTTAGTTCCACGTGCTGCTTCAGCTGATCATAAAAACTTGAGCTCGATGGAGGAAAGAAACATCCAGTGATTGCACAGAGGACTTCGCCTAATCCAAGGTCATCCAACGGAGTGCCTAATTTTGATAAAAAAGCGGCATTGCCAGTCAAGGGTTCAAAGTTTCCAGAGAAGACACTGCAGGAGAAAGCTAGAACTGCGGAAAAGGCCACTATTGGCAAGCAGCAACCATTGGTTAAGAGACCAGCCTCACTTCCCACTAAACTCAACGTAATTAAGAAAGTGGCTGTGTCATCTCAGGCTTCCAGTAATCTAGCATCTTCCAAAGATAAAAATACTCTTAAGGGAAAGCTTACATCCTCACCAGCAATTATTACTGGCAAGCGTACAAGCAATAGTGGTAAAACTGGAAGAAGTCCTTTGAGGTCCAGTAATGGAAATATCGATGGGAAGGGTGGCTCAGATTTGGTCATAACACCATTATCCATTGAATCCGAGTTTACCGCTTCTGTCAAAATACAAGAAAATGATGTGCAAGATTCATGTGTTACAGACCATCTTGTGGAGTCAACAGCAGCAGAACTGTCTGCAGATGCCACAGAATATGCAGACAAATTTCGAATAGAACCAGAAGAAACAAGTTCAGAGGATGGCTTGGATATGTCCATAACATCATCCTCTGTAGAATCTGATGTTGAAGCACAAGAAGATGATGTTCAAGGTTCAGGTCATAGTGTGGAGTCGGCACTAGCAGAACTGTCACCAAGTGCTATAGAATATGTAGACAAATCTAGACCTATACCAAAAGAAGCAAGAATATCCATTTCAGAGGATGAAGTGGAATGTAGTGAAAAGATTCAAGCATTGGCTGCTGAGCTCCCTGTCAAAAGTATCATTGCTCGATCATTTGATGGCGAGGAAGTCAAGGCTGTGCTAAGTAAATCTGATCTAGAATATATGCAACCAGAACAGAATGTCATTGCTAGTCAAGCTTCAACGGATGAAAACATACAAACTGATGACGCAGCTCTCTGCCAACTACCTGAACGATTAACAGCTGTGCAAACTGCAGCTGTATATGATTCTGCATTAACTGAAAGTACCTCGGAAAGTGATGCTGATGGAGTGGAAGTCAACACTTGTGTGGAGTCTGTAGTAATTGAAAGTAGGGTGGACGTGGGAGCTCGAAAGACACTGATGATGCAGCTCCCTGCCGATTATCTAAAGAATTAACAGCTGTGCAAAATGCAGATGTAAGCTCGGAAATTGAAGCTGATGGAGTGAAAATCAATGCTAGTATGGAGTCTGTAATCACTGAAAGTAGGGAGGACATGGGAGCTCATGAAGACCTTCAAGGACATCCAGTACTAGGGCACTTGATGAAAAACATGCTGAGGCTCCTGATTATTGCGTCGACTGCAGTGCAGGAAATATAGCTGCAAATGTTAACGCTGCTGAAATTGTTGAGGTTAAGACTTTCAATGGTACATCTCTCTGCCAATCAATTTTAGAAACTTCATCAGATGGTGAACTTCTGGAGCAATCAAAGCCTGTGCTAATTGATTCAAGTGATTCTAATCTACAAACTGATGAGTTAGCAAGTGTCCATAACGATGGCACCTTTGAACAGGATGAAATGAAATCAATAATTGTTGCTCAGCAGTTACTGGAAGGACTATCGGATGATGAGAATTATGAAGAATATGATTATGAGTTAATTGAATCAGATGAGTCCGATGCAGAACATGAAGAAGCAACAATCAACCCAAATATTGTTGAATCTTCGAAGGCCAAAGTCCAAAGGCCAAAAAGAATCTCATCACTTCGCCCAGATGATGCTAGTACCACACCATACAAATTGAAGTTTAAAAGGGGTAAAATTGTAGAACTCGCACCAGACAGTAATGGCCCGAGAAGACTCATATTTAGAAGAAGAGCTGCAAATGAAGTTGCAAATGGTGAAGGGCAGTTAGTGAGAAGGATTTATAAGAGGAATATCAGAAATAATGGGGTTCCTACTGAACCTGACTTGGAATCTCCTGGAGTGAAACTGAGGCATCAAGATGCACAAGACAAGAAGGATGCACAGGGGCTGTTCAACAATGTAATAGAAGAAACTGCAAGCAAGCTTGTGGAGTCTAGGAAAAGCAAGGTAAAGGCTCTGGTTGGTGCTTTTGAAACTGTGATACTTCTCCAGGACGGCAATCCCTCACCATCTACACCACAGGCAAGTATCTCACCATATTCAGTTCACAATGGCGATGAAAAGGCACTGGATGAACCGGTGTAGGTTGTGCACATCTTACTAAATCGCCAAGTTTGAAGTAATCTTCTGGAATTTTCTTCTTTTTCCTCTGAAACTGGATTTAGTGAAGAGTATTTTTGTATAGTTTGTGTGTTGCTTTAGCGAGAAGTAATATTTTCTCAAAGGTTTTTGGGTTTTACAGTACATAGCCAAGGTGCTTCATATAGATAGCAGTTTCAGTTATATTTCAATGTAAATGAACTGAGGAAACCAAAAAAGACAAAACCAAGTGTGCTTATGTTGGCCTTGGACTTCTGAAGTTATATAATACAAGTGTTGTTTATAGTTTTTTATAAGCATGTTGCACTTACTTTGTTTTTATTTTGCTATCCTAGTGGGTTTATTTGTATGTTATACTCCCTCCGTCATCATTTAGGTGGTGCACACGCTTTTCGAGGTCTATGTTTGACCGTTAATTTGACCAATGAAATCTGGATTATATGTCACAAAATTTGTACCATTGAATTCGTATTCGAATACAGTTTTAATGGTATAATTTTTATAACAAGTGACACATGTGTTATTGGTGAAAGATAAAACACGAAAAACGAGGGCGCCACATGCATTGGGATGGGGGAGTAGACCTTAGGCAGATGCAGAGGAACTCCTAAATTTGTTCCATTCGTATGATTATTTTCTTACAGTCCCTGCTTTATCTTCACGATCTATGCACAGATTTGGTTTACTTCTCATCCTCCACAACCTTTAAACTTTTTTATGATGCTCCCGATACAACGCCATGCATTTCAGAAGCAATTACACACTCTTATCATTCATCAAACCAAATACAATAAATGGCTGTTGTGAGACTTATATAGCATTCATGCCCTTCACGTTTCAATATTTTTGAATGGGAATGTTTCAAAAGCAGCATCCACGCGGAGACTTTCCTGTTGATCGTATCTTCTTCGCCTTCTCTCTGATCTTTTTCTCATCGTCATATTTCCTTCCCTCTGCCATTGACCTTGCTCCTCGAGCAATTTTGTTGATCCTTGTCATTTCCTGATTATATTCTCCCAGTGTTTTCGCTCTCTTCTTGTCCAACTCAATCTGCAATTTAGCAAATTCTCAGTTCCTTAAGCCCCATCATTTAGTAAGAATTTGTAACATGGCTCATGATAATGATTTGGTTCTGAACATAAGGATTGGACCTCCTCCCTCCCTCGGCAATAAAAGAATTAGCAATAACAATGAGAAACACACTGCTCTTCTCTAGTAAATTATGCTTTTGAATCAACAAAAACCTCTTTTTGTTCTTTTTGGCGCTTGGCCTTCACCTTCTTCTCAGTTTCCCATTCGGATATGGTCTCAATCATCTTGTCGTACCTAAATTTGGCAGTCGTGTTAGCATTAGTTTCATCAAATGATTAGCAAGATTAAAATATTTACACTTACTCCTCCCTGATCCTTGCAAGCTTTGCCTTCTCCCATGCTTCAGCCTTGGTTTGTGTGCCGGAAATAGCAGTTACTCCAGCCGCGCCATCGTCATTTCGCCTAGACTGATATGATGTTGCTGGCCTGACAGCGGATGGTGCCCTCTGAATTGCCTGCTCCTGCTCAAACCTCTTGCTCCCTTTCCTGTCTGGTGATTTTCTGGAGGAACCTGAAGGCTTCTTCGCACTTACAGAAGAATCAAGCATTTTTGGTGGAAGTGGCAGTGGCACCTTTTGTTCTGAGCCTGTGCCTCCGGTCTTTCTCTGTTCTGGTTTCAGCGGCCTCCTTACCGATATGTTGACTGGAATGATAACGTAATGCGTCATTGTTACAATATATTTTGCTACTGCAGAAGTAACGGGGGATGTTGTTGAAGTGGATTGTAGTACCTGGTCCCTCGTCATCATCTTCTGCAGGCTCTTTGCCACTTAACCATCTTGAGATCTTGCTGCCTCCTGTATGCTTTCTCATGCTTTCCACTCTCTTGATTGGTGGTTGCACATGAGGGGCAGCCGTTGGCGCCTGGACAGGGATAGGCTTCTTCTGAGCTGCTAGCTTTTCTTCTTGCGCGGCGATTGCATATGCGGTTGCGGCAATTGTGGCTGCAAATGTAGCGCTGTACTCCTCGCTGCTGTCCATTTGCGCTGGCAAGTAGCAAGGCCAATCAGTTTCTTTTATGTTTGGTTCATCCTGATGGGTTCGTTTCTTTCGAAAAAAACTTGGTTCACCGAGAAAATCAAGTATGAACAAGCTATAGCTGGATTTCTATGGTATTCAATCTGTAGAGTAGTTTCTTACTCGGAACATCTGAATATGTGAAGGTTCCAAACTTTATGGAAGAGCTGTTTTAGTGCTATAGGACAGGAATTTAACTGGAAACTGCTGACCACCAAACAATAAGAAGTCTTTTTTTTTTTACTGAAGGAGCAAATCTTGATCACATACCTCTTGCAAGAGCGGTGTCTTCTTGTGTCAGTGTCGTTGAAGCCTGCCTGCCACCTTTGTCTCTCTTTCGTACTCCAGAAAACTGAACCCTGCAAACAGGGAGATCGAAGAACAAGAAAACTAACATAAACAACCAATGTTTTTTCCTGGAGAACTTTTGAAAATACCAATACAAGACGAAAACGATAAAAGTTATATATTCACAAGGTGAAATCAAACTTAAGCATGGGAAAGCAGCTCACAGTTCTAGATGCTGCATGCATGCAGTTCCTTACCTTAGCGTCTTCAGATCGTCGTCCATGGCGCAGAATGCATTTGTAGAGAAGCAACAGCTCCAGGGCACACCAGGTCTTGCATTAAATATGGCTTGCTTGTATCTGGAGTGGTGAAGAGAGGGCAGATAGAAGAGGGCAAGGAAAGTGTTGTCTTGGAGGCAGGCAACAGAGCATTGGAGTCTAGGAGATGGGATTTCCTTTACCCCATGGAAGCCTTCAAGAATCTGGCCCCTTTTGGGTTTGCACTTCCCTCCAAGAATCCCCGCTTGTGCTTTCGGCTCAAGTCCAATGACAGCTTGCCTAGGAATAATAGCTTTCCTTAATGCAAATTAGCATCTTCTTGTGCCATATTCCTGCCTAATTTGCAGGATTCTTGTGCTCTGTACATAGGTAATTGGCTACTTCTTTTAGATAATGGATGGAAGTTAAACCAATTGCATCATGTCGATGTGCTTGATCACTTGCACGTGTCGGTTCGATGTCAAGCCTGTTGGTGGCAAGTTTCAGCTTTTTATTTATTTATTTATCGAGAGTGCTGAATCTGTTCTGTGATGGTTGCTGGATGCTAGATTTGTCACTTTACGCTTTCGTAGTGCGTTAGGATCCTAAAAAAGGGAAAGTTGTTATGCATTCTGTCTGAGGAATGGACTCCGGTTTCCAACTTCCAATATTTTGTTCTTGAAAACGAGCTAGCAGGTTGAAATGCATAGCAGAATCTCATGAAATTTGCACCAAACGGTGCACACGATTATACAGTCATTACAATCAAGACCAAAAAAAGTGCATATGATATGTCTTGTTATTCAACTGTGAAATGCTAACCCAAATGATGTACAATTCCGAACCAGGAACCAGCTCGTGACAAATTCAAGATGATCGTTATTCACAGTTAGAGTCAAATGTCATATGCGCTGTCATCTTCATATGACTGCAACTGTCATCTGTTCTAGTTTTGAAACAATAATATTTCCCGCATGAACATGGAAATTATCTCATGGCTGAAAACGTAGACTGAAATAGTTGAGGAAGCAGTAGTGGTACTGCAACTGTCATCTGTTCTTCCCTAAAAGAACTGTCATCTGTTCTAGTTTTGAGACAATAATATTTCCCGCATGAACATGGAAATGATCTCATGGTTGAAAACGTAGACTGAAATAGGTGAGGAAGCAGTAGCTGGTACTGTATACTGGAAAGGAAGAACCACAAAACATTCTACTCCACATAACCAGGGCGTGTTTGGCAAGCATACCCTACCAAACTATCTTTTGCCTAGCCAAAAATTTGGCAACCATACAAACAAGGCCCAATTATTGGACATGAATTGAATTGGTAAATTTTGGACACAAACCCAACATTCATAGTATTCACAGAACATAATTTATATCAATTCTAACTTTGCTAGCAGATGTTGAGCGCAAATGTTTCTCGCTCGCTTGGTTGGTAGAGAGCTCACCCACCCGGATTCAAATCGCAGGTGAACCGTTCATACAAGGTGTGACCCACGTACAATAGATCTAACAACGTATAGCCAACAGGAGGAAGGGATACAATTTTTTAATATTATTTTTTAAAGAAATTTCATAAGTATTATCTCGAAAATATAATTCAGAAGTGTTGCACAGTTGCCGATGGGATGAACGACAAGTAGAAATCTTCCTTCCAACCCCCTTGAACGATAAGCCCTAATCGTTGGGATCAGGGACCAATCGTAGGTGGTTAGTACTTATCTGGCCATCGGATGATAAGTACTAATCGTACGGCTAACCAATAGCCGGACGATAATACTAACCCCAAATGATTGGTACCTAAACCCTACAATTAGGGCTTATCGAACAGGGTCAGACGGTTTCTATTTTCGTTCCGACGACTGTGCAATACTGTTGAAATTTCGTAAATAATATTAAAATAAATGGAGGGATCCTTCCCGTTGGTCAATTTTTTTTTATCTATACTACTATTAAAAGAGCAAACATGTGTTGAACTTGTGTTGATATATTAAATTTGATCCGTTCAATATGTGATCAATGACCCAGATCGCTCCAATATTTGACAACTCAACACATATTTTCAGTTTTGTGATAATTACAGGGATTGCCACCGCTAAAAGAATAAAAGACGCGTTACTACGGTAATCGATGGAAAGTGTCAGACACTTCGAACATGCATCGGCGATCAGAGGGATGGTCATTCGGTGTCTGATGGCACTAGGTGATCTTCTTGGTCGATGGGAACCCACAAGCTGGGCTGCTGCGCCTCCAAGCCAGGCACGTTGTCGACTGCGCATGGCACGGCGGGTTGCCGCACCGGAGGTTGGTGCTGTCCAGGCGAACCCCCACCTTGCTGCTCGACGTCCCCTCGATCCTCCGGAACGTCACGTCTCTGATCTGCACCAGCGAAGACCGGCCGACGGTGCCGAATTAGCGGTCGTGGGGGTAGTAGCTCTGGTCGATGACGATGGGGTTGGAGACGCTGGCCATGGTGATGTCCTCGAAGGTGATGTTGGACGCCCGACCGGGAGGCGAGTCGGGCCACATCTTGATGCGTAGCCCGTTGGTGGTGCCGCGGAGGCGCGGACCGTGCAGTTCTGGACCACCAGCCCGCGCACCTCATACTCGCCCTCCCCACGCCCCAGGCTCCCCATGCTAATGCCGTGGCCGGGGCCGCAACCGACGCCCGAGACGACCACGTCCGAGGAGCCGGGCACCACCGACAGGCAGTCGTCGCCGGTGCCGATCACCGAGACGGTGATGCGGACGTGGCTCGAGAAGCCCACGTGGATGCCGTCTGTGTTGCGACTGCCCCCCGGCGCATGGATGCTGCAGCCCTCCGCCGCTCCGTTGCTGCGGTGGAAACTCACGTGGAAGTGGAACCCACGTCTGTCCACGAACCGCAGGCCCTTCACCGTCGAGTTCGCCACGCCGTCCAGCTCCAGAGTCTGCACATTTGACAAATCCGGCTCACGGTCTCGATCGTTCAGGAAAGAAAACAGCTGGCCCACGCTCGATCGATCGAGTAGTGCTGAATGAACGTATGGTCGGAGTCAGTACCGTCGTCTTGGGCTTGTTTGTAATACCCCAGGGTTTAGAGAGTCGAAAGAGTAGATATAATAATTGTGCATTTGCATAGCATGCATCTGAAAATGCGGGAAATTTTGGCGCGTTTAAGAAAAGAGACAAAGGGATCGATGTTTCTCTCGACTCGATGAATTAGGAGCTAGATCATCTTGTTGAGTGCTATAAACTTCGAAATGATCTTTGAAACAACTAATTAGAAACTAGAATCATTTGTCGAGGCATTCCAGAAGTGAACATGACCTTTCCTAAACCTCTCGACAATTTTGATCACAATTTAATAAATGACAAGTATATAATTCAAATAAAGCATCATAAGACTCAATCATCTTCCAACAACATCTATATAGCTATCTCATCTCATTATTCACATCTATGATCATACAAGAATTTAAATGCATCAAGTTCATATTTCATACATCCATTATCTTAATATACCATCTCAAATCATCACCTTAACACATCATTTCTCACATTCATCATTTCTATTACATACATCTCATCATTTCATTACACACACCTCAAATACAAATGAGAATGTGAATGTCAAAAATACAATAAGATACATCTTTTACAAATGGGACATCCATACAAACTTCACAAGTTGAAGTTGAAATAATAAATCATATTACATCTTTAATCAAATAAGTACATATCTCATCCAAATCAAAAGGAAAATACAAATAATAAAAGGAAAGCCTAATCTAAGATGATCTTGATCTTCTCAACCTATCTTGATTTTCTTATCTCCCAATTTTCTTATCACGGAGCCCTGCATATCAACAAAAGAGGGAGGACAACAAGAAAGGAAGAAAGAAAGCAAGTAGCTATTCTTATAAACTTATCTAGAAATTGTGAAATTCAAGAGTTTTGCGCTATGTAAAAGAAGATGGAAGCAAGGCTGGTCCCTTTGTGGACAAATTCTTTTTACATACATGAAGCAATTGGAAATCATCTAAAAATAAACTACGTGAAATACAAAGGCCTTGTGCTATATAGAAGTATTTGGTAACAAGCCTTGCAACCTTGTTAACAGATTTCTTTTGTATGCATAAAGCAATTGAGTATCACCTAAATAAATAAAAATTAAAACTAAAGAAAGGTTTCTTCTAATTAAAATGTTTGCCTTCATCACAAGGGTGAGGCAACTTTGTGTTGGAATTCAACTACTGGATATTAGGAACTTGTCCTAATACCCAAGTGGTGATTAGAGGGAATTATATCTAAGGCAGCAATGGATCATGGATCAACTTTGGATCATTTGGATCATCCAGAAGCAAATGGGCAGCAAGGAAAAGAAGGCACCATTGATCCATTTGAGTAAGCAACAAAGGCAACCAGGGCAAAGGCATATAGCATTGATCCATCTATCTTTAGTCAACAAGGCAACATATTTATTTCCCTCCAATCTAGTCAAGTTCCTAATCAAGAAAGCCCACATAAAAATATTTCTCCAATGGTATTAATAATTACCAAGGAAGAAAATAAGCTAATTGATAAAGCCCACAAATCTGAAATTGTAAAGCCCACATGACCACCACCCATAACTTGTTAAGCCACCACTATTTCACAAGCCCACATAAGAGAGAAGCCAAACCAATCCATCTAGTGACAATTACCACTTGTCTTGTTCAAAAACAAATCCTACAAGAAGATAAGTCCAATGACCATTCATCTCTATCCACAAGCAAAATATCTAAGTTTACTTGAACCCTAAGGAATGAAAAGCTTGAGTGGATGAGCATGCCACATAGGAGAGTTATCCACAAGCAAAATATCTAGCTTAGCTTGAACCCCAAGTAATGCCCAAGCATGAGAGCTTGACAACAAGTAGCTTACTCACCCATGCAAATGAGGAGTCACCTAGTTGTGTGTCACCACCACAACAACAGCCCAAACCATCCTAAATCAGTATATAAACAGGACAGCAGTACCAGCCATTGTTCTTGCACACACAAACACATCCTAGCCGCATCAAATCTTCTCTACATCAAGAAATTCATCTACTAGCAGTACCCTGCTGTTTCTACAACATCTAAACAGCAAGAACACATCACCTTTTGTTCACATCATATCATCTTTAGCTCAAGAACACAAGAACAACCACATAAATAAATTGCAGCCAGATAAATACACCCTAGGAACATTGAAGCAGCGAGGAGGAGCAGGCTAGCCACAAGACGCAGGTTATCATCAATTTCCAGAAGACCAAGCTGCTCAACAACAACAGGTTAATTTTTTGTGTGTGTGAGGCAGAGGAGAGGTGCTAGCAAGTTTTGTAATTGACAGGACAATGCTAGAAAGAGAGGAGAGCAGGGCAACACATCAAAATCTATCCAAGAATCTATCTAAAAATCATTCCAACTACCCTTCAACTAGATCTTAACTAGGAGGATAGAAAGAAGTGTATCTCTCAGATCTGCATAGAAATGCTATGCATAATTCATCACAGAGTATAAAAGCCACCAAATAAATATCTGTTCTTATAAAAATATTTGCCTCAGCCTTTGCATCATTGGCAGGGCCAAGTAATCAAGCAAGAATCTGTTCTTATTAGTTCAAATAGCCAAATCTGTCCAATAATACATTTTTTCAAATCATTCCAGCAACTCTAGCATCATCAGAACATGATTAGCATGGATCTGAACACTAGGCACACTCCCAGGAGGCATCACAGTGAACAAATAATGCATGAATAGCTAATAAGCTCGCTACAGCTTCATCATAGAAAGATATATTTGCTCAGCCATCAAGAAATCATGATTAGCATAAGTCAATCCACCAGACACCACATATTTACAACTGTGTATCACCTGTACATGTTCCAAACTGGAGCCAAGGAGATAAAGATAACTGTTTTAGGCATCAAATACTAGCAACAACTCGGAATTGAAGAAGTATTAAAACAACAAGCCACCAATTAACACTGTGAGATTCAGTTTTCTTCAGAATTAGGAGTATCATTAAACCATTTATGCCAAGGATGAGTAAATCATCCAAACTGAGGTATCATCTGCAAGCACGACCTGGTCGCAACACCACAAGCTACACAACCAAAACCACTGTCCACAATCCACACAAATTCCTCCACGGAAGAGTTCATCGGCACAGCAGGAACCATACCTTGGGGGCACTGGCACTCCAACCACCGCAGCACGGCACGGCAGTGCATGCGGTACTGCGATGGGAACACCAGGGCAGGAAGAGAGAGCTTCACCGCACCACACCACCTGAAACCCGACTGCAGCCGTAGAGATCGACGCCGGGGTTGCGTTTGTGCACCATCCCGCCGGTGTCAGCACCGTGGTCGACACGGAGCAGCAGCTCGAGGAGGTGTGGTCGAGCAAAGGCTCGAGGGTGTCGGGGCAGGCAGCTAGGAGCTCGAGGAGAGCAAAAGAGCGATGGCCATGGAGGGCGAGCAGTAGAACGAGCAGTGTCTCGAGATGAAGGAGACAGAGGCGCGGAAGCTCAGGGAGCAGAGCCGGCGAACCGAGCCATGGTGGCTAGGGTTCCACGGCGGGCTCGATTGGGGTGTGTGTGGTGGCGATTCAGCAACGAGGTGGCGGGGAATCGGTGGAGAGAGAGTTGGCGGAGAAACTCCAGAGCGCGGCGGCGCCGGAGCCGGCCGGCAACGGCCTGAGCAGAGGGTGGAGGCGGCGGCGACGCACACGGGAGAGAGCAGAGAAGGGGATCGAGTGAGAGAGAGAGTGGGGCGGCCGGTGTTGACCGACCGAGCCAGGTCTTAACCGGATTGGGTCCAACCCAATGGGCCCAAGGGCATTTTGGTAATTCACCAAATAAAATTATCCAAACTTAAATGAATTTTAACTTCCAAAAAAAAGGAACAAAAATCAGCTAAAAATAGTCAACACATTCTATAAATTATGAGGAATTTTTCTGTAAGTTTTATTAATGAATTTAACAAGTTTTGAGTGGATGAAAAATTCAAAGATCCTTAAGTGGAAATGACTTGAAATTCTTTTTCAAAACTATTTTCTTAAAATAAAATAATATGGGAAAATAAAGTCTTGAAGTTCAATTATATTGAACTATTTAAATTTAACCACTTTAAATTTATTCCTCATGAAAATTGTTGTCAAACTCTTTAAATAATTAAAAACTCCCAAACACTCGATAAATCTTAAAATTCATAACTTGGGAATTTTGGGGTGATGATGCATATCATGATTATGCATAATAGCATGCTGCTAGATTTTTCAGTAGTCCTTATGAGGATTACTTTACTATTTTCAGAACTCGGGTTTTAACGCAAACCCTAGAACCCCGAAGGGTTGAACGGCCATTTCTATCACAGGCAAGTTCATTCTTGCATGTCCGTTGAAATATTTTTATCAAAGTATTTATAAAATACTATATTTATCATCTGCATAAAAAGAAAAACCTATTTTCGAATGATGTGAATTGCTATATATATATTGTTTGGCTGGCAATGGAACCACGGTATGATGTTGTGGTGGAGGTTCCATTGTACGGGAAAGTATATACCTAGGATTAATTACCAATGTCACCGTGATCCTAGCGCCGTATTGAAGCGTTTACCATGAGATCTGGCATGGGACGGTAAAGTCAGCTGCTATCTTCTCTCGTTCACATATCCTCGACAGGCTATTACCTGGTTGTGTCCGTTGCGGCGGCCAACAGCGTGGAAGCGCGTGACCTTCCCACCTGACGGGGTGATTGGAATAGAAGCTCGGGAGGGGTGGCGGGATAGCGGTCTTTGTTACGGGCCGCGCCACAAATGGGCGGATATGTGTTGTGCAGAGAGGGGCAGTGATTGGCTTTGGACTCACACCTGGCCCCATACCATGGAAGTATGGACGAGTTTGGCCGCTCGAAAATGCAACAAGGTTGGGTTTCTCTCATGGGTAAAGTTACGCAGCTCTGCAGAGTCAACAACAAGAAATTGTGACTGTCACATCCGTGTTCCCGGAAGGAACTACAGACCGCAGCGGGAAAGGCATCCCAAGTGATGACTATGAACCCGTGGAGACTGTGAGCATAATTTTCTGAAAATAAAACGGACCCTTTCCTAAAAATGTTTTCCAAAACTTGCATTATGCCAATGACCGCTGGTCATGGCAGTTGCAAGTGCATAAAACACCTTATCGCCTATAATTTGAACTTGTTGAGTAACGCTCGTGTTGCTCATCCTTTCCCCGTTGACCCCCTGCTTAGATTTTTGGAGCCAGCAAAGGAGTTGACAGTTATCCATCACGACGTCGAGGGAGGATTCAACAAGGAGTCAAGTCTACCTAGTGAACCTTGAAGGAATCAACTGCTACTTCACCAACAGAAGAATGACGACAACAGTGACAATGGTGGGGCAACAACAATATTGTCAATGGCATACATGACGACCACTTTGCCAATGAAGGAGACAACAACTATTGAAAGGAGGAGACAACACTGGATAAAGATATTCCAGTTAGAATAGATTAGGGCCGTGACAACAGCAGTAGTGGATCAGGAAATAGAATTAGAGCTGATATTCAGCTTAGTACTACGATTTGGATTTTTCTGTATTTCATTTGCTCGAGACTTGCTTCTATATAAAGGAGGGTCTCAAGATTTTATATTGAATAGTGTTGTAATCCTATAGTGTTACCTTGGACCGGCTATGTTTCTATTGTACTATTCTGAGGGATGTAATATTTGCGGAGAGGTCCTTCCGTGCATGTTACATCAACGACTTGTACACTACAACATGCAGTGGTGTGCTGGAACACCGCATTGTTGGTCTCAGCGCCTCCCTCGCCGTCCAGGGTCCTGGCGCCGGGGACTAGGAGGTTGGTCAGGCACTGAACGCGATCCAGGAATTATCAGATCGACCCGCGCAAGGCCGGAGCAGGCCGTCGATCAAGACTATCATCGGTGCGTCGCCGCTCTTGCACTGGCCCAAGAATTCGACGGCGCCGACGGCGAATGAGCCCTCGGGGACAAGCAGCGCCGCGTTTCCGGCCGTGGAGCTGCACGCGGCGCGCCATGCCGCCACGAATGCCTGGACAGGGATGGTCGACCGACACATGGTTCAGAAAATAAAAGGAAACAAGGGGATCGACGAGTGGTTCACTTCACTCACGTATTTGTTGTCTTCGCTGCCCGGAGTCGCTCTGTACTCGGTCACGTCGTAGACGCCGGCGGCAATGCCACTGCTATTGCTATTGCCGTGTACGTGGCCACCACCAAGCACTACGAAGGGGTACAGGGTGAAACAGACTTTTAGGATGATAGCCATGGTGGTCGAAATTCGAAGGTCAGTCTGCTTCAGAACCGAGAGATGTCAGGAGGAAGCTTTTCATCTTACGCACATGCATGAGCATCGATCAATAGTGTGAGAATTTAAGTCCCTTCGCATAAGATCGTAACCTCCAAAGTTAAAGATGAGCACAAACTGGAGAGATCTCTTAGTCTCCCGCCTACGTGGCATGTAATTCTGTTTTTTCCCTTTCCTGTTCTCCCCTGTAAAAATGCTTCTTAGGCCTCGGCCTAGCATGACTTTGTATGGCTTCCAAGCCCTTTCGAGTTGGTAATATAAAAAACGGTGGGGAGTAATCTCCCCGTCAATCTCGAAAAAAAAAGATGAGTACAAATAAGCTTAATTCTGACATTAACTATACCAATTAAGCAACTTTGTTTCGTAGGGGATATTTTTTCCCCATCGTCTTCATGCGATTTGGGGAAGAGGCTACCGCCTGATTCGGCGATTGGTGGCGAATATGCTGCCAAAAATTTGCTACTAAGACAAATTGAGGCTTTTGATTTCTTTTTCTTTCTTGTTTCCCTGATGATTATCATCTTATTGCTGAGTGATGCGAATGAATTGGAACCGTGAAGTTGTTTGTCAAGATTGTGTGTACTCTTGCTAGCATTTTGCACTGCGCCTTCATTTGCCTTAATGCAAAAAATGTAAAAGAAGCAATCCATGTAAATTCTGGTATGGTCTTTCATTCTTGTAAATTAGCCCTTTAATCGTGAAGACGTGCGTTGCACGTACATGGCAATAGTAATTTAAAAAGCTTTCAAAAGCTTATGGTTTGAAGGGTTGCATTGTGATATGCACGGATTAATCGGGACGTGGTTTGATTGTAGTAGTACAACTCTTCGGAACGAGATGGGCCCGCGCGTCAGACCAGGGAAATCTTCAACTAAGAAAGATCCCCGACGTTTTTTCTCAACAAAAAAAAACAAAATTCCCGGACGCCGTGCTCCGCCGTCCGTCAGTCAGTCAGCCATGGCGCCGCCGCAGCACGACCCCCGGCGGCCGTACAAGCGCACCGCCATATCCGACCAGCAGCGCCGCCGCGACTCCGCGCTCCATACCCAGTCCGCCCGGCGCGCCGACGCCCAGGCGCGCGCCCGCAGCCTCGCCAACTCCCTCCTGTCCCCACCGTCGTCTTCCTCCTACGACCAATCGCCGCCCTCCCCCGACGCTCACGGAAACGAACCCGCCGTCGCCGAAGTCGCCACAGCCGCAGCCAAGCTCCGCGGCCCCGACCAGCGCCGCTGGTTCGCCCGCCAGATCATGCTTCCGGAGTGGATGGTCGACGCCCCTCCCCACCTCGCCCGCGACTGGTAATCCGTCGCCCCCCCTCTCATCTCGATTCAAAATCGATTCGGCTCTAGTCTCTTCCAAAGATACTTCAATGCTGATTATGTTCGATTTGGCATGCCCTTGTCAATTCATCCTTATCCTAGCAGCAAACTTTGCATGTCTTGTAACTTACAAATTACTACAACTGAGTACGAATTAACTTAACCTACTATTGATGAATAGAACTAGCATTATACTCACAGTCAATTTAGAAGTTACAAACGAAGAAGGGATGACATTGCTCCACCAATTAATCATAACCCAGGAATGTAATCCCTATTTTTCTCATTAATGAAATCCTCTATTTAACCTAAAAAAAATCTGCATGCAGGCATGTTTGTGCCAGGCCCGCCGGCAAAAGATGCCTGGTCGTGTCCTCCAAAGGCATCACGATCAGCAGGCTCCGTAACGGGACCATTCTACACCGGTTTCCTTCCGCCCTGCCCAACGGATCAAAACGAGGAATCTCTGGCCCAGCAAGCTCCTACTCTATCCTCGACTGCATATTCCATGAGGTAGCCAATCAAACGATGCTTTAGGGCACTGGCTACCTGATCCTTTACTCGCTTGCTTTAGGCCTGTTTGGGTTGTCTTGCTGGTTTGTATTCTTGTGCTGCAGCCTGATGAGACATACTATATCGCCGATATGATATGTTGGCGAGGCTATTCGTTGTATGATTGCACTGCCGAGTTCAGGTTTTTCTGGGTGAACTCGAAGCTTACAGAGACCTCAGCTGGTGACCCTCCATCAACGTACCATCGGTATAGATTCAGTGCCATCCCTATGTATGAGTCCACCCTCGAGGGTCTTCAAGCGGCATATTCGCTAAGCACGCCTTATGTCAAGGATGGTTTGCTGTTTTACAACAAGTAATAACTTTAGACCTTTATTCATGTGTTCTTGATACACATGTGCTCATGTTTGCAAACTCCTTTTACAGTTTACGCCATTGAATTGACCGATTTAGGTGATTTTTTCTCTTATCAGGCATGCACATTATCAATCTGGAATCACACCCCTTACACTGGTATGGAAAGATGAGACTTGCAGCCAATATGTTCTTGATACGGATAGTGAGGGACAAGTTCCAACCGAGCAGCATGTAGGTTCCTTTCTCTATTATGATTACTTGTATTATAGCTGATTAAACATCTCTTAGAAAGATGAAAAATACTGTCAAGTCTTGCGCTTGGTACCGCTTCACTGCATCTCTTACTATTTTTTATTGTTCTTGTTTCGCTATCAGGTTGTGTTGGAGCTGCAAGAGGATGGGAAGCTAATTACATCTGATGACCCACCAATTGTATTTGGTGGCTTGAACAGCGAATTTATACAGAAGGTACTGTTTCGAACTGCAGCTTATATTTTCTCTAAATAGAGATAGTTATGATGCAGGATCCGTGTCTCAGTGTTTCCCTTCCTTATTAGTTGCTACAGTGTAGACAAAACTTTAATTCGGAAGCATCATCTTGATGATTCATTATCTACACTGTAGCAATTCGCCGAATTAAAGTTCGAAACTATCATATGGTGCTCAAAGCATCATCTTGATGATTCATTATGACCATAATAGCTGATTTGTTTGCATGCTTGTGCCTTAATGCTATCGCTGCGGTGATGCACTTAGTATATGCAAACAGAATTTTAGATGCTGCATGCTCTTTTTTGATTTTGTGTACCTTCATGTACAGTGACCACCTGTCTATTTCCCTCAACTGAATATGTTTTAAGCATAAACAACATACTGTTATATGATTATGCTTTTTTGTGCAGTCGAACCTGCGGCCAGGGAACCTTCTCCGCTTCAGTGTAAGAGATGAAAGCGTGAAACTTGTGGATGGAAAGATGGAGATTGGCGAGCTGCAATTTGCTGGGAAGCTGAACCGTTCTCGTAATTTTGCTGACAGCCACTCCAAAGTAAGTGTTGGCATGAGTGACCATGCACTGATTTAAACAATGTTCTTGTTCTCATCACATGTACCTAAGCTTTTATTTTCTGTTCTCAGGTTCTGTTCCAGTATGCTGCCAGGCATGCTCCTCTGAGAATTGAGGATCTGGTAACCTCTGTTCAGTCAAACAGTATGGAGGTTGAATCTACAGATGTTGAAATGCAAGACTGAGGCGCTGATTTCTCATGTTTTTTGCACATGGTGAGTTCTTGTGTTGATTGGGTTCCTTTTTCTGCCAGTTCTATGTGTGATTCATTTTTTCTTCCATGTGTAATGGCAGTCATTGAAGGCTGATTTTGGCGTTTGACTGGATACCATGTCAGGATGAAATCGTTGCAACTGAGACGAAGGTCCATCTCAGTCTGTCTTGTGTGTGTTGTTGACCTAGACACTTGTTGTAGAATTTATTAATCAATACTATATGGTCATTTTTGGAGGAACTTTAGTAAGAGGGCTTTGATAAAATATCTTCATCTTTGTGCATTTAGGAATCACCCTGATCATACCAAGCTGTCATTACACAAGTCCTTGAAACTATTGTACCAATTCTTGTGCCTGTAACTCGATGAGTTTTGTTGACTCTTGTTGCGTACTCCCTCCGTTCATATATATAAGACGTTTTAGATAGTGTACATGTTGGCTAGATGCAAACTAAAAAGAGTGAACATACACACTAAGATGTGTCTAGATACATATAGATGCAAATGAATGTGTCAAAAGGCTAAAACTTCTTATATATATGAACGGAGGGAGTACAAGATAGTAAGAGCTTCCGATTAAACAAGATACCCTGTAAATAACACACGCTTGTGTACATATGACAGGGGTAGGCCAGTTGCGACATTCAGATAGAGATTTGCGCAAACGACGTGATGGTCTGGAAGCCGTGTTCGTCGGGGAGTGGCGCATTTCCAGGCCTGATAGATATGAGCACCTCAAAACCTGTGAAACCGAAATGCATGATGAGTCTGTGAAAGACAAGCCTTGGCATGTACATTCCATTACATGTATATATACTTGATGCAGACTCATTCATGAAGTGCTATCTATCTTTTCCAGTTTGAAATGTATGCAACTGCTTTCGAATAACTGAAAGATACTTGAAACGAGATGTGTTTTTTCAGTTGTGTAAATAGCCGTAAACATCAAGTTCACTAGATGCAACATTCATGTTGCTGTGAAGAAATTGTGAGTGAAATGAAGGAGGAGAGGAGACGCGATTGCAGACCTGCATCCCTTGCTGCAGTGGCTTCCTGATAGACATCGGTCAGGAAGAGTATATGAGACGGGCTGTCTACTCCCAGCGTCTGCCAGATCTCGTAGTAACTCCGGGGCTCCCTCTTCCCCCTGCAAACCTCCACATACCGATCAAGCTCAACAATGGAGATGAAATGGATTTGATATGCTTCGTGCGTACCCGACGCTGGTGTCGAAGAAGGCGGACAGGTATCTCCTGAGGTCGCCGTGGGCCTCTGTGTTGCCGAATATCAGCCGCTGCGCCTCCCTGCTGCCGCTGGAGTAGATGTAGCTCCTGACGACGCCGGTGCCGTGCCACCGCGCGAGAGCCTCGGCGACGTCGTCGTAGATGACGCCCCGGAGCTCGCCGCTGTCGAAGCCGAGCCGCCACACGCGGCCCTGGAGCTGCTTGAGCGCCGGGAGCTTGCGGTCCGCGTCGATCATGGCCTCCACGTTGGCCACCAGGGCCTCGATGACCTCTTCGTCGGGTGCCGGCGGTGGTGGAACTGGCACGGCGCCTGAAACTGCGTCGGCCAAGTCCTGGTCGATCTGGGCGCGGAGCAGGGCCACGTCGTCCATGGTCTGGCCGGTGTGGTAGGTGGCGGTGAGGTGGGCGCGGACGTTGGCGCGGGCGTAGGGGAAGAGGACGTCGGCGACGAAGGAGATGGGGGTGGTGGTGCCCTCGATGTCCATCACCACGCACCTCTGCATGCAGACGAGTAGTTAGTTGCATTAGCGGAGCAGAGGAACATGTCATTTACAACCTTAATCCATTTCATTTCATGGTAAAATTAAGATGATCGGTGAAGAAGAGGGGTGGTAGGTGGCACGCACTATATCTCTTGCTGTTAAGCAGTAGCCGTCAGCTGCAGGGAGGGTGTCGTCGCTGCCATTGCCGGCTCGCGCAGCTCCCCTACTTCTACGCTGTTGCTGCTGCCCATGGCGATGACCAACAGGAGGACTAGTCACGATGGTTGTAGCCTCAGTTCCAACCTCCTTTTCCTTACCTGAAGGCAAGAACCACCACAAATTGTTGCATCTTCAGATAGATTCAGTTGGAGTAGGAAGAGGACTGTAAGAAGATTAGAAGAAGAATCATTACATACCCTGGAGCTGGATGAGAGACTAGTACTGTTCCTACCATGTGGAACAGCATCTGCCTCTCGGAAGAAGAAGCAGCAGCCGGAGACGGAGACGGAGGTGGAGGCGACGAGAGAAAGAAGAAACATATCTCTGTTGATGTTGCTGAGTCAGTAGTAGTACTAGTGGATGGATGGCACTGCTAGCTGCGGGCCTGCGGCACATGTCATCTGGAATCCTGGATGGGGCTGTGGGGAAGCTTATTAGCTGAAGCTTAATATTTTTTCTGGTCAATATTTTCTCCTTCTCTTGTATTCTAGCCATGAGTAGTTGGCTGTTGGCTCCCTGTCCTGACCATGCTTGGTTGTGAATTTGACATTTTACAAACAGCTAGCTAGCTTGCTAATCTTCGTCCATCCCATGCTTCCAGTAATTCTACTATCAGTTTCCACTTTGTTCTCTGAGATAGTTGCAAAATAAATAGACCATGACAATAAAAGTAAATATGGTTCAGAGGACAAGCCAACTATTGTACGTACTAATGCAAAAAGTATTCCCGAGAACGGCGGGTATTATTTCCAATCATACACTTCCATAATCATAACATTAAGACATATAATGTGGTTGTGGTGCAACCTTAGGATGACTCCAACAGGGCGACCCAAACAGACGCGTGTTTGGTCCGCGTTTGATCCGTTTGGGTCGGCAAAAAGAACGCGCGTCCGGCCCACGTCCGCCCCTTTCTGCCCACTGCGCCCAACGGGGCCGACGCATTGAGTCCGCCGCGGCCAGGGTTTTGGAGTATTTTGATCAATTTCACAAATCCGATCACATTTAATCATCTAAACAATCAAATAAAACATAGATTAACATAGTAAATCAACCATAGCATATTATACCAAAAGAACATTGCCATGCCGGCATACAATCGGATACGATTGAACAATGATCTCTTCATCCGGAAAATCTTGGGAGGATACGTGGGTTTCACTAGACGAAAGTAGTCCCCATAGAGCTGGACATGGCCAGCTGCCCTGTTCTGGTCCAAGGCAGGAGAACGGCCCGGCAACGACCCTCGGAACACCGGCCGCATCCTCTCTATGTACTCATTGACGACGAGGGTGGCAACCAGGCCGTCACTCTCATCGTCGGAGGAATCGTCCGATGATGACTGGTACATGATGTAGTTCTTGTAGTACCACTCATCGGAGCTATCCATGACAATGTTCGTACCTGAGTTCTTGCCGGGGCAAACGGCCAAACACCTTGTGGGCGGCGTTGGTGTCGCGGGCGCTCCGAGAGATGTGGCCACAAGATTCACCGGCTGTGGCGGGGAGGAAGCAGCTCCGGTGACGGCGGGGAAGAGGAGCAGCAGACGGCGTCCCCGGAATGGCCTGCAGTGCCAAATCGAGGGAGCGACGGCGGGGTGGCGGCGGGAGGGCGAGGGAGGAGGAGGAGATTGGGGTGGGGAACGATCTGATACATGGGCCAGGGGCGGACTAGAGGAGGACACAATTGCGCTCCGCGCGCGTTCGCGACCGACGCAAACCTGGCCCAAAATTGGGCCACGAATGGGTCACGGCGGACAGGAGAACGGACGCGCGGTCCGTTTGCGTCGCCCCGTTGGGCCGTGTTTTTGGCTCGCGCGGATGGGGACGGACGCACGCGGACTCGATGCGTCGCCCCGTTGGAGTCATCCTTATAAGCCCATATATAGTGAACTAGTATATGGTCGACGTTCGCATCCGGCCATTGTAGAATGATAAGTTAAAAATAAAACATAACAACAACAATCTCATTGCACGGTCATATGTAAATGACTAGGGTTTCTCCCACGTCCTTAGGAACTACTCACAGTGATAACACAAAATAATGATCAGAGGCATATTATATACAGCACAATGTGAAAGTATAACTTCATCATAAAATAATAATGCGGTATCAAACAAAAAACACTGAAAAGTTGCTCAGAATTCCAATCTATACAAATAGTAGGAGGGATGATGTCGATGCCAGAGATGGGAACGTTGTTTTCATTGGAGACCATGAAGATGGTGATGGAGATTGTGTTCCCAACGCCGGGGAGGTGTCTGTGTCAAAGATGGCAGCGATTTACCCAACGAAGATGACAAAACGACGAATTGCGCCCCCTCTAGGGGTAGGAGAAGACCTTCGGTTCCGCTGCTACTTTCGAACAATTGTGCAAAATTAGGCTTCTCTTATCAGGGACGACGAAGGTGATTTAGGGCGAAACCTTAGTACTCTGGCGACGGTGTGTCATTACCCTCTCGGGGTGTCGCTGTGGTCACCTTCACTGCATGAGGGATCTGGCTGAAAACCCTTAACCGTCTCGGTCTCGACAACGGCGATGTGCAGCGTCGACACCTTCTTGGGGGCGTCGTCGTGGATCCCCGATACAACTCGGCTATGTAGCGTTTCATCGGTGGAAAATTGTGGACCTTGCCTCGAAACCCTTTTGGTGTGGGGTGCTCTCGGCGGCCTCCTCTCTTTTACACGGTTCTTAGTTTTCACCATTCTTGGTGCTCGTTGTCCAGCGGCTGGATCGGCGCTCCACGGTCCGGAGCGAGACGCAGGGCAACCCGAGAGGTTTTCTCATCCTTTTTTAATGGTTCGGTTGTGCGACTTTATTTATAAAGCGGGGCAGAAGTTTTCGAGAGATATTTGGAATAAAAGATATCTGAGCAAAAATGGAAAATAGATTTTCGGTGGGGCCCGCTGCAAAGGGAGATAGAGAAAGGTAGGGAAAAGGGGATAAGGCACAACACACTCTCCCCTCCTCTGCCTTCTTCTTCTTCGTCTGCAATTTGGAACCGGAGCACACCACCGGAGGGGCTTCTCTGTTGGGAGATTGATTCCCCTTCATTCCCGCAGTCTCTTCTCCACCCATCACCCCAGCTACTCGATACGTCCTCGACCTCTTTCCTTCCTGTTCCCTTCGCGCACGCGAGCCCTAGCGCGGCTTCATTCACGGCGCGGCGAGCACCTCAGGCTGCCGGTTCGCCAGTGCGGTGGGCGCTGCTCCGTCTTCCCCGACGGTGGTTCCGTCATTGCTGAGAGCTGCTGATTGGAATCTGTGTTTGCCGTTTGCATTTGTGGCGGGTATGGCTGCAGTTTGGAGCGGCTGCAGCACAAGCTGCGGTTCCTTCAGTCACGAACTGCCACGGCGTAGCAAGAAGAGCTACAAGGTCACATCAATCCTTCCAAGAAACGGAGGCCGGAGCAGAGGTGACGCCCGCCGGTAAGCGGCGGCACTGTCATGCCGAGATGGGCGTGTGTTTGTAGAGCGGTTGCTCCCTGTGTCCTTGAATCCGATGTCACCGGCAAGGAGGAGGCTGGCTCGGTGACTCGGGGCATGGACGAGGAACGAACTAGTTCTGGCGGGTTCGATTATCACAAGAGCCACGGGCTCCGGCGTCGTCCAGTGAAGCCTGCCGCTGTGGAGAAGGAACCTGTCGGCGGCGGCCGAAGTGTGCGGTCGGCGGATAAGTTTGAGCATGAAGGACCGAGGCTGCACTTCCTGGAAGAGAGGGATGAGGAAATGCTGTCCAGAAGGTTGTTGAACCTGAGCAAATCCAACAAGGTCAGGAGTGCCACAGAGCTGTTTGATTCAATGCGGGCGTCTGGCCTGCAGCCGAGCGCGCATGCCTGTAACTCCCTTTTGGCCAGTTTTGTCCGCAGAGGTTACTCCGCGGATGCCGTGAACATGTTCGAGTTCATGAAGGAGAAGAGATTGGCAACTGGTCATACATATACCTTGATACTCAAGGCTGTTGCAAGGACTGAAGGCTACATTTCTGCCTTGCAAATGTTCAGTGAGATTGAAGAGGGCAAAGATTCGAGGGAAATGCTTGATGTGATTGTTTATAACACTATGATATCTGCATGTGGAAGAGCAAAAGACTGGAGGCAGGTGGAGAAACTTTGGAGAAAGCTAGGAGAGAACTCTTTAAGTGGAACCTTGATGACTTATGATTTGCTGGTTAGCACATTTGTGCAGTGTGGACAGTCTGAGTTAGCAATTGCTGCCTATGAGGAAATGCTCCGCAATGGGCTTAATCCAAGTGAAGATATAATGAAGGCCATCGTTGCTTCGTGCACCAAAGAAGGGAGGTGGGAGTTTGCACTGGCCACATTTAGGAGAATGTTGAGTGCTGGCATGAAGCCCAATATCATTGTGTTCAATTCGATTATCAACTCACTTGGGAAGGCTGGTGAAGATGAAGCCGCTTTTAGGATGTACCATCTTCTAACATCTTCAGGACTCGAGCCTGACCAGTATACCTGGAGTGCATTACTGTCTGCATTATATAGGTCTGGTCGGTGTTGGGACGCCCTAGATCTTTTTCATGGAATTAAATCCAAGCATCCATCAGTCTTAAACAGTCATCTCTACAACATAGCTTTGATGTCTTGTGAAAGACTCGGTCAATGGGAGCATGCTTTGCAATTGTTGTGGATCATGGAAAAACACGGACTGCAAATTTCAGCGGTTTCTTACAATCACGTGATACGTGCTTGTGAGGTTGCTTGTGAGCCAAAAGTTGCTCTGAAAGTATACAAGCGCATGACTCATGAAAGGTGCTCACCAGATACATTCACACGTTTATCTGTTATAAGAGCTTGCATTTGGGGATCTCTCTGGGATGAAGTAGAGAATATACTGGAGGTACCATTTCATTCTTAGTGATTTATTTCTGTTGAACGGGTTATAATTTTAAATGTCACATAGCTTTATTGTGGGCTGCTCTAGTGTTCCAATGTCTGAACATTTGGTACTTTGGTCGTTAATTCTTCAATGCTACATTACCATTATGGTAAAATTGCAATCTTAAAGGGTTGGTGTCAACACTGTTAAAGCCGAGATATAAGTGTCTTGTTGTCTGTAGTACCGTTGTTCCATATTGAGACCGAGCAGCAAGGTGCTGGAGTATGGGTTATAGGAAATGAAAATCCTTAAATAACTGATTCCCTAGACTTGATTATCTTAGTCTTTGTTCCCAATGTGCAGATGCTTATATTTCAAGAATTTGTTGTTCGAAGTGGATTTGTGTTCTTTGCACAAATGAAGTTCGCTTTCACTTTCACAAACTTTAAAACCTGATACTTTGCATGGTTGTATTTGTTACAAGTTTCAGCCTACTGGGAATCTGTATTAACCATTATATATTTAGCCGGTTTTGACCATACCTGAACGTCGAGATTTGGCACTCACAAATTTAATATTGTCAAATTTGATTTGCAATTTTTATGCTTTGAAGTTTCATTTGACACTTAATAGTTCTGAAAATCACAGGAGGTTGAGCCAAATTCTTCGATCTACAACACAGTCATCCATGGCCTTTGTTTGCGAGGCAAGATCAGATTAGCCAGGAAGCTGTATACAAAAATGCAGAGCATTGGGCTGACACCAGATGGCAAGACGAGGTCCTTCATGCTGCAGCACATCGCATCAGCAGAGTAGCCTCCTGACCTGACTGAGATGCACTTAGCTAGTTACTGTACAGACCTGAACGCACAATTGCATATGTAACTTACTGTCACTGCGCTTAAGCAAGCTTAGCTAATTCAGACTGGGTTGTCAGTTCGGCCTATGTACACTGTCAACACTGAATTTGTCTTTTTGTTCTCGAGTGCAAACTGAACCAGGATTTAAAATTTAGTAGCGAGGTAGATACATATGTGCTCATTCTTTTTAGATTTTTTCATAAATTTAGAGGTGTTTGAGATGTGGAAGTGAGGTACACACGTGCGTGGAGTACGCTGAGGGAAATACAATGCATTCAAGCCATGAGACCGGCCGCCAGTAGGACGACAAGGTCAAATCCTGCCGTGGCCCTGGCAGAGACCGTGGCAGACGAGGGCTTGGCCAGGGCGGGCGACGACGGTGGCGAAGAACCCGGTACGACGTTGACCCTGAGCTTCATGCCACCGGTGCCGGTGGTGGTGCAGTGGCCAGGGAAGCCGCAGATGAAGTAGCGGGTGCCGACGGCGGGAGGGCGATGTAGGTGAAGCCGGCGGTGCCGAAGGTGGCAATGGGGCTGGTGGCATTGCAGGAGCCGTAGTCGACCTCGCTGGAGATGGCTCCACTTGTTTTGGTCCACTCCCGGATCCACTTTATCCTCGTTCTCCTTTACCTCCACTTGAGGAGTTTCCAGAGAAGGAGGTGATGCGGTTACCTTTGCTTCCGAGAGTTTTGCTATCATTTCACGCAACTCATCCATTTTGGTTTCCATAGAGGTCTTCAAGTTAGTGAAGTCCTCCATGGAAACCGAAGTGGCCGGAAGAGCAAGAGGGTTCCCATCGGCATCGAAGGCCATATTTCTCTTAGGCGGTTAAGCCCGAATAAAGAGCCGAGGCTCTGATACCAATTGAAAGGATCGTATGGCCACCTAGAGGGGGGGGGGGGGGTGAATAGGTGCTACTCCAATTTTTAACTCTTTTTCGATTAAGGCTTGACTAAAAGGTAAATTCTCTAGATATGCAACTATGGTGAATTTACCTATATGACAAGTTAAGTCTAAACAAGATAAGATACAAGTAGTAAATAACTAGAAAGGAATAACCGATATGAAAGCACGCGGAGACAAGGATGTATTCCCGAGTTCCTCCTTTTTAGGGGAGTACGTCTCGTTGGAGGGTGTGAGTTTCAAACTCAAGACGCCACAAATGGCCTCACCCTATTCTCCGATGAACCTCACACAAAAGCTCGGTCCACCTTTTTTTATCGGAATCCTACAAGGCGGAATCCGGAGCCCTTACAACAACATGAGGCTCAACCCACAAAAGGATTGGGGGCTCTCAATCACCACAACATCTGCTACACAAAAGTAACAAGCAAGTGAGAACAACAAGATGCCTAGGTTTTCCTAGTGAAAACCCTAAGCTCGAATCCTTCAAGTGAATGAAGGGGAAAATGAAGAACGCTTTGGTGAAGTAGTAGATCCGGGCCTTCTCCTTCAATCCTCCAAAGATCAACGAGTTTGGGTGGAGGGATTGGGAGATCTAGTGATTCTTGAGCTTGCAACAATGGGGATTGTCGTGGTGGTGTCACGGCAGATGCCATGGGTATGGCTTAAGTGTGGGCTCGCTTGGGCGTTGGGGGAACCGGGGAGGGTTTGCGCGCCTACGAAGCACGCATGAAGACCAAACAAGAACCTCGCAGGAATCAACAAGAACAAAGCAAACCAAGAACAGCGAAGAACACCACGATGTACCCTGCTTCGGGGCCCTCTTGTGGAGGTAACACCCCTACTGCAGCTCTAGCCTACTCTCTTATATCTCAAGTGTTTACAAGTACAGAGCGCTCCTTGAGCTGTATGATGAACAAAGGAACGGGCTCTAGGTAGAAGATGAAGCTTGGGGGGGAAATGATGCTCACAATGGTCGATCCTCCCCACAGAAGGAGGTGGTGTTGCCTATATACAGTAACCGAATTACCCTTTTGCCCCTGGCCGCAGAGGACAATGGCATGGACAAGGAGAACAGGACAAACACTGGCCACTGTCACTCAGCCCAGCTCACCCTCTGTTCACCACAGGCTTATCTTTCCTCTTTGAGCTTAAGGCAGTGTAGACCACAGTAGCCTAGCCACTGCCCCTTTCCCGAATAGGCCGAGTCAGCGCCTAGGGGCTTGTGACCCGGAAAACCTGTGGCAGCACCTTGCTGTCTTCTGAGCCCCGGTCAGTAACCTTACAGTGCCCGTGACTTTTACTGACATTACTTGGCCCCTGTGCATCATCCGAGTTGCCCTACCCGGGTCCTTCCTGACCGACCCGGATAACTTAGCCGGCTCTTCTTTCCTGGATCCGGTTAAACCTCACCGGATCCCCTTTGGTCTTTTCTTTCACTGGCTTGAAGTAGGACTGACCGAATCGCCTTGAGATCCGACCCGGATAACTTAGCCGGCTCTTCTTTCCTTGATCCGGTTAGACCTTAACTGCTCATAACACATCATCTTTGCCCTACCCGGGGGCAGCCCCCCGACAGTAGTCCCCGAAGCTGGTGCGGTCCTACGGCATCGGCTGAAGGGCCGTTCCAGATTCTAAACCAACATCACTAACCGGATCACCTCTAGCTGTCACCGAATTTTCCGGGACATTTGGCAGGAAAAGCCTGTGCAAAGCCGTATAACCCGGGTTGTCAGCTCGTTATCCGGATCCACCGGGTACTCGAGTGTGTTTGACCAGAAGACCACGTCTCCTCGTTTTCTCCGTTGACCGGCACATAGGATCCGCTCCACCGCTTCCAATTCTGCGGCGTGGCCACGAGTGCTTGAAATACACGGCCACAGCAGCTGCCACAGAGTTCCGCGACGCAAGGGATCTAACCGTGCTCCGGTAACCGCGCGGTAGTGGGGGGCAGTTACCGCTGGAGGCTATAAAGAGGGCGCGGTGGTTTTTCCCCTTCTTCTTCCTCTCAACTCCCACTAACCCGCTCCATCGACGCCGCCGCAACCTCGCCATTCAAGGTTGCCGCGCCAGGGACGCACAGCGTACCAGAGCAAGACCATCGGAGCCGCGCCTCGCGCCCATCTCCGACGTTTCTCCGTCGAACTCCTCCTTCGAGCGACTCGCACTGTAAGTTCTTCCTCCTCTCGCCATAGCCACCGTGACGAGTTCATACTCTCGGAATACACACACCTGTTCTTGGTAGATTGATGCGTATCTAAGCCCGTGTTCCTGCCGTAGCACACTCCGCAAATTTTCTGTCCAAGTTCCGCAATAGACTGGCCTAGATACACCTGTCCCCGTTGGAGCAGTTCAACCATGTTTTTACCCGTGATTTTCTTTCTTTTTTACCACCGCTGTAGATCTTCCCAACCCTAGAAACTTGCGGAAAGATGTTTGCGACTTCCAACCGCTTCACCTTCTCCACCGGACCCGGTTAACCCTACCCGGGATAGGATTAGCCGAGTCACCATAGATCTGATTCGGCTTTAATGTTATCCGATTCTTCTTTGGTCCCATGGATTCCGAATTTCCTGACCCGGTTATCCGACTCTTTGCTGCAGGACCGATTCGGTTATGGCCAAACTTCCCCCTGGCCGATGGGAAGGATCTGATGTTACCAAAAATGACTTGGAATGGCTACGAGCCACCCGACGCATAACGCCCCAAGCCATCTGCCGCCGACCCGGAAAAGAACTCGCACCGGCGCCCGAACCCGGTGAACGCGTGGTATTCATAGCACACTTCGAGCGCGGGCTCGGGTTACCTGCCAGTGACTTCTTCCGGGCCTTTCTGGACTTCTTCGGATTACAGCTTCACCACCTCCCGGCGAACGCCTTCGTCTCTTTATCAGCTTTCTCTTCCTTCTGCGAAGGCTATCTCGGTCTTTGGCCGAGTGTGGATATATGGGCAAAGTACTTCCACCTTCGCAAGCACACCATCCCAGGTACCAAGCCGAAAGAGCTGACCGCTTGCGGTTCGGTTAGCATCACGCCACGGCAGGGATCCGCCTTTCCCCGAGTCACCGGCCTAGACACGGTGAAGAAATGGCAAAGGACCTGGTTTTACATAAAGAGCGCTGAGGGCCATGACGCTCTTAATCTGCCCGAATTCAGGATGGAGCCGCCCAGAGCCGAGCTGAACTTCGGTTACAATCCGGCTGAAACGATTGCTGAACTCCAGACAGTGCACACCGCTCTGGAGGATTTTTTGAAGAATGGCATGATCTCTGACGACCTCCTCCGGACCTTCATCTCTCGCCGGGTCAGCCCTCTTCAAAGGCGTGACCACAAGATATGCCACATGCGTGGCGCACTAGATCCTACCCGGATCAGCAAGCACGAGCTTGACAAAGCTTCCGTCTTCAGACGGGTAAACGCCATTGCTGCAATGAGATGTCGGACAAATGGCGGTGGGGTGTAAAGCCATTCTACCGGGAAAAACTTCCTCCACAGGTTAGCTCACCACTCTCCGAACCCAATCTACTTCATCCGCATAACCCGGCCTGATCCGGATTCGCATTACCTTCTTTGTAGCTGTTTGATCGCCAACTTACTGAAGACGGAGATCTCTCCACCAAGGCATGGACACCGGATCTCAGCCCGCCGCGCGAGGGCGAAGAAGATCCGGATACGGATGACTATTTGCCCATTCCCCGTGCCAAGCCAGTCCGCAAGGGTAAGCAATCAAACACTCACAACCTTTCCGACGAGGAAGATGAAGATTGCTGCATCTTAGAACCCATCAATGCTATTCCGATTTCATGGTTACCACCACCTTATGTTCCAGCCAAAGATGATACCCAAGAGACATCTCGGAAACGCGCTGAGGCGCCCGAGACAAATGCCCCAGAGACCAAGCGAAGAAAGAAATCCGGCGACAAGCCGAGCCGTGTCAAACCGATGCCCACCACCAAGGGGTAACATTGACCGAACTTTATTTGCTTTCTTCCTCTATTAACCGAGTCATATCTATCCGAGTTAACTGTTTGCTTTGCTTTATGCAGTGATGTCCTCATCACCGCGCAGACTCATTCATCCATCTCTTCTCCCATTCCTCCATTGGATACGGCCATGGAAACCCAGTCTCCTGACCGAACTGCCACCTCACCCACGCGTGTCCCAACTACCAATATTCCCCAGCCGACTCCCATCTCAGAGCCGGTTATCGACTTGGAGAGTGAGGAAACCTCGGCTCCAATCCGAGATTCAAGCTGGCCACGTCCTTTGAAGGAGCTGGAGAAGGAAAAGGCTAAGACATCGGTTAAGTCCACACCTAAGCCGGATTCCCGTCCTGCTCCTGCAACTCAATCTGCACTGAGCCAAGAGCAGCAGCAGAAGAAGAAGAAACCGAGGCAGCAACAACCACAAGTAACCCCTGAAGAGCAGCAACAGCAGCAACAACAGCAACAAACTTCCGAGAAACCACAGAAACCGCAACATCAGAGACAGACCCCGGGTGCATCACCTCCACCCAAGCCGACTCAAGTTGTCTTTGGCACAACTTCCTCCACTCCGGATAAGCAAGTGATTGCTGTCAAGCAAACCACCGCTACCTCCTCTGCCATTCAATCCGGCCAAGCCAAGCCTAAGCTCAGCACTGCCAATGACTTTATTGAGGCCTGGAACGCCGTGGACCTTGCACCAGGCTTTTCCGCTGCAACGCCGCACCCTGCTGGTCCTAGCCGAATGATGCAATCTCTTCATTCAGTGAAGGTTGCGTTTACTGCATCGCACCAAGTCTTCGAGGTAAGTTTGCCGAATCTTGCTTTTAGTTCGTCATGATCAAATAGTATACACCCAGTCCCCGAGATTCGGGTCGAACGACTGATACTCTTTGGAGTAAGAAAGTCATTCGGCTTGAATCTTTTAAAAAATTTGATCATGATCTTTTTCTTAACTGAAAAAACTGTGAGACCCCCAGTCCCCGGGTTTCTTTTTAACCGATTCGGTCAGTCTCGGCCAATCTCCGAGATTTGTTTTGGCTCCACCTTGTCTCGGGTATCAGTCCCCGAGTCTCTTTTGACGCTATCTACTTTCTTTCAGGAAAGCACGGGCACTCGCAGCGACCTCTTTAAGCAGCTTGCCAACCAGTACCACAAGCTCCAAAAATCATTTGATGCCTTGGTCCTCAAGATGAATAGCAAAGAGGAAGAGCAAAAGCGTGCTTTATCCGAGGAAAAATCAGAGGTAGCCCGAGTCCAGCGGGAGCTTGACCGGGTTGAAAAAGTGAAGAACAAAGTTAAAGGAGAGCGGGATGCACTGCGGAGGGAGAGAGACACGCTCCAAAAGGAGAAAGATACAATTCAGAAGGAGCGAGACACTTTGCACGCCGGGCTACAGAGGCGAGCCGAAATGGATAAGCAGATTCAAACCACAGTGGCCGAGTCTGAAGCTGAACTGAAAGCTGCTAAAGAAGAACTGGCTGCTCACCAAGCGGCCAGTGCGAAATGGCTGGCTCAACTTGCTAGCCTTAACGATGACATGGATCGTAAGTTCACCGAATCCCCTTTTTTCTTTCTGCTCTTAACCGATACATATGCTTGTGTTCCTTCTTGCTGAACTCAGTATTAGCTTATTTGTTTGTAGGAGAGTTTACCAGCATTCGGCTTCAAGCCGCCAAGGCTGTGCGAAACGCCCGAGCTGAGAGAGCTAAATTAACCGAGGCTCCCCTATCCGAGACATGGGACATCGAAGATCATATTACAGCACTTAAGGCTCGGATTGCTCCTCTGAAGGATTCCCACATTGGTCTGCTTAATGCAAGTCTCAAGGCTCACCGAATCTTGTTTCCTGAAGCGCGGCAAGTTGTGCCCGTGGAGGAGCTGATCAGAGACCTGGATCAAGCAATGACCCGGTTAAAACAGTGGAGGTCTTCGTCTGCCCGCGCTGGTGCTGACGCAGCTTTGTTATTCATCATGTCCTGGTACGAGCTGATTGACCTTGCCAAAGTGCGCTCCTTTCGCGAGGGTTCTTCATGGGCTACAGACCCTATCCGGATCAAGATCCGTGAAGAAGCCGCCAACTTCATGGCCGAATTTGCACGCACCAAGCATCTTGATCTGGAGGCTCCAGTCTACTCGGATGGAGAAGACACTGAAGAAGAGGAATCAGACGACGCCTCCGCTGAAGAATATGCCGACTCAGAGGGCGAGTCTGATGAAGAAAAATCCAGCAAGGTACCAGCCTCCGACTCGGCCAAGCTCACCGAACAAACTCCAACCGAGTCTTTTGTGATTTCAGCCACTAACTTGACTGTGATTACTAAACAGGCTTCACGCGATCCGGAAATTTCCGAATCCGCCCATCCTTCAAGCTCTCCAGTCAAGATTACTTCCGGAGCGCCACCATCTTCCGAATCTGCTCCAGCAACAGAACCTCTCGTAACCGCGTCCACTTCCACCGAAATACCCGTAACCGAGGTTCGCGCGCCCGAAGCTCCGCTAACCGAAGCTCCTCCCACAGAAGTTCCCGCAACTGAAACTCCTATGACCGAGTCTGCCGCGACCGAGTCCGCTGCCCCTGAAGTACTTAACAAAAACATTAAATCCCCGGTATGCCGGGAGCAGATGTAATAGACTATTTTAAGTTCTTTCGAGACTATGCTTATCATGCTTAACGTGATCCGGACAAGGTTTATGTTGGATCATCTTAAACCGAGTCCCCGAGTCTGTTTTCTTGTTTACTACTTTTGCCAAATCTTTGCTCTTGTCTACCTCTTTGGGTGTTTTGACAGTCGAGTCACAAGATAGGAATCATAGCATACAGTACTTGAAACATGCGAGTTGTGGTTTAGAATCATTCAACATAAACGAAAAAAAATAAATAACAGGGGTTAGTAAACGACATGTGCCGAATCGGTTTTGGACCGAGTCCCCGTGTCCATTTTCATGTTTCCCATATTCCTCATCTCTGCTCTTGACTACCATTTTGGTGTTTGTCAGTCGAGTCACGAGATCAACAACACAACATACATTACTGAAACTCAGAACAAGGTTCAAAGCGATTCGGCACATGAACGGCAACAAACAAAGCCGTAATAAACAACACACGCATAAGGACGAAGCAGTCCCCGAGTCCAGACTCGGATTACTGCGATTTCATTCATGATAAATTGAAATACATACATTGCGCCCTTTAAGAGTAGAAGGGTCGAAGCAGAGCTACATTCCAAGGTCGCTTGGTTTCCTGTCCGGGTCTGTCCAAGCCATCCTCCCTTGGTTCCTGTACATCTATAAGATAGTACGAGTCATTGTGCATAGCCCTGCTCACAATGAATGGTCCCTCCCATGGAGGTGACAATTTGTGTCGGCCTTTGCTGCGCTGCACCAGCCTCAGCACTAGATCACCCTCATGAAACACTCGAGGACTGATTTTCCGGCTATGATAACGCCTGAGATTTTGCTGGTATATTGCTGTCCGAGACAGGGCCAACTCTCTTGCTTCCTCTAGCAGATCCACTGCATCTTCCCGGGCCTCCTTTGCCTCGGTTTCAGTGTACATTGCCACCCTTGGTGCATCATATTCTATGTCAGTGGGTAGGACAGCTTCTGCCCCATACACCAGAAAGAATGGCGTATAGCCTGTTGACCGATTCGGTGTAGTCCTTAGACCCCATAGAACTGATGGGATTTCATCTATCCAGCACCCTGGAGTTTTCAACAATGGTTCAATGAGACGAGCCTTGATGCCGGCTAACACTAGAGCATTTGATCTTTCCACTTGCCCATTGGACTCTGGATGTGCCACTGAGGCTATGTCTAACCGGATCCCCTTATTCATGCAGAATCGGGCAAACTCTCCGACAGCAAAGTTTGTGCCGTTATCCGAGATGATGCTATGAGGGTATCCGTATCTCAAAATGATTTCTTTCAAGAAGATTACAGCCGAACGGCCATCCACTTTCCGTATTGGTTTCACCTCTATCCACTTGGTGAACTTATCCACCATCACCAGCATATGTGTCATGTTGCCCCTAGCCGGCTTGAAATCTCCCACCATATCCAAACACCACACCGCAAATGGCCAAGTAATAGGAATTGTCTTCAGTGCCGATGCGGGTAAGTGTGTTTGCTTAGCAAATCTCTGGCATCCTTCACACCTGCGGACTATGTCCTCCGCATCTGCATGAGCAGTGGGCCAATAAAATCCATGCCGGAACACTTTAGCCACCAGGGCTCTTGTACTGCAATGATGTCCACATTCACCTTGGTGTATCTCTAGGAGCATCTCCTTGCCCTCTGCTGGCTCCACGCAGCGCTGCAACACCTCGGTTACACTTCTTTTGTATAACTCCTTGTTGATGATGGTATAAGCCTTGGATCTCCTCTGGACACGCCTAGCCTTGGTCTCATCGCTTGGCAAGCTTCCTTCCTCGATGAACTTCATGATCTCTTCAGCCCACTCTGGTACTGGATGCAAAGGGAACAAGTGCTCATTTTCTTCCACAGGTTTGGCCGCCATTATCTCTTCTATCAGCTTCTGTCCATTCCCCACAATCCGGTTAGCATCATCATCTCTACTCCTCTTTCCCAAGACTCGGTTAGCATTTTCCGAATCTGCGTGAGCAGTCCCCGAGTCCGGGCATGCAGTCCCCGGGTCTTCCTCGATATACTCAACGTCAACATTCATAGGAATAGCTTCGGATTCTTGCTTGGGAATAAAAATCGACTCGGAATCAGGCGACGGTTTGATTGAAGGGACCCTTAGATGATTCAAGGATATTCCGGGTGGGATTGCCTCCCTAGACGACCCGAGTTTTGACAGAACATCTGCAGCTTGGTTTTCCAGCCGAGGTATATGCTTGTATTCACAGCCTTCAAAAAATCCCGAAATTTTCTGAACATGAAACCGATACAGTGCCATATTGGCATCAAGAGCATCCCAATTTCCAGAAGATTGCTGTACGACCAAATCCGAATCACCGAAACATTCAATTCGGCGAACGCCGATGTCCCGAGCCACATTAAGCCCATGGATCAGTGCCTCATACTCGGCTACATTGTTTGACGCTGAGAAATGAATCTGCAATACATATCGCAATTGATCCTGTTTTGGTGATGTGAGCACCACTCCAGCACCTAGCCCGATTTTGCATTTGGAACCGTCAAAGTGCAACCTCCAGTAATTGTAATCCGGTTTAGGTGGCTCATATTGCATCTCAGCCCAGTCACAAAGGAAATCCGGCAAAGCCTGAGACTTGATAGCGTCTCTTCTCTCATAATGCGGTGTGTAAGGAGACACTTCTATCGCCCATTTGGCAACTCGGCCAGTTGCATCTTTGCACCCAATGATCTCCGCAATTGGAGCTTCACACACCACTGTAATCGGGTGCTCTTGGAAGTAATGTTTCAATTTCTTGACCGCCAGGTACACACCATATGTCATCTTCTGGTAGTGAGGATAATTTTGCTTCGAAGTTGAGATCACCTCACTCAAATAGTACACCGGCCTCTGCACGGATTTGCCCTCTTCCTCTCTTTCTACCACAATAACCACACTTACGACCCGGTTAGTGGCCGCAATGTAAAGCAACATCGGTTCACTCGGCAAAGGTGATGCCAAAACTGGAGCAGTGGACAACATCTTTTTCAACTCATTGAAAGCCGAATCTGCCTGTGGGGTCCATGTGAACCCGGTGCTCTTTCTCATCAATTGATATAAGGGCAAAGCTTTCTCTCCTAACCGACTCACAAACCGGCTTAATGAGGCTAAGCACCCGGTGAATTTTTGCACATCTTTTAGACACTTAGGCAATTTCATGTTTTCTATGGCTCGGATCTTAGCCGGGTTAACTTCAATGCCTCGGCTTGATACAAGGAAGCCAAGCAACTTTCCAGCCGGGACACCAAAGGTGCATTTATCCGGATTCAATTTCAACCGATATTTTCTCAAGTTCACAAATGTCTCCTCGAGATCCCCGAGGAGAGTATGTTTCTCTTTAGTTTTGATAACAATATCATCGACATAGACCTGCACATTTTTGCCCATCTGGGAGTGTAGGCATTTCTGCATACATCTCTGATAAGTAGCACCGGCATTTCTCAAACCGAAACACATGACACGATAGCAATACGCCCCATACGGGGTAATAAAAGCAGTCTTTATTTGATCTTTAGGGTTCAGTGGTATCTGGTGAAAACCAGAGTACGCATCAATAAAAGACAACAACTCACACCCAGCAGTGGAATCGATCACTTGATCAATCCGAGGTAAAGGAAATGGATCCTTCGGACACGCCTTGTTCAGATTGGTGAAGTCTATACACATGCGCCACACCTTGACCACAGCTGGTTCGTCCTTCTTCTTCTCTACCAGAACCGGATTGGATATCCAGTCTGGATGCAGCACCTCCATAATGAATCCGGCTGCCAGTAGCTTAGCCAGCTCATCGAGCACCACTTTTCTTCTATCTTCTGAGAGACGCCTAGTCGGTTGCTTAACCGGTTTTACTTCTGGCCTGACAAACAAAGAGTGCTCTGCCAATTCCCTCGGAACACCAGGCAGGTCCTTAGCCGACCATGCAAAGATATCCCGATTCTCACGGAGGAAATGGCAGAGCGCGCTTTCCTATTTCTCGCCCAAACCGGCTCCAATGATGGCCATGCGCTCTGGGTTCTCCGGGTCAATGGGGATCTTCTTTGTCTCCTTGGGCACTTCAAAGGTTGCGCCGCCATCCGGGTTGGTCATGGCCAGCACGCCTAACTGAGCCGACTTCGCCATTGCCACCACCTCGTGCATCTTGCTCTTTTCAGCTTGTATCACCAGTGATTCGGCTAAGTTGGAACCAACTGTAGCACACTGTATGGCCTTCTTGTAGTCTCCCGCAACGGTGATAACACCATTCGGGCCAGGCATTTTCATCTTGAGGTAGGCCACATGAGTAGATATCATGAACTTGGCTAATGCTGGCCTGCCAAGCAGAGCATGGTATGGGCTTTCCAAATCCACCACCTCGAACTCGAGACTCTCAAGCCTGTGATTGTCCCTGGTACCGAACAACACATCTACCCAGATCTTACCCATGGGGGAACAAGATACCCCGGGTACTATGCCATGGAAAGTACAGCTGCTCTGTTGCAACTGATTCGGCGAAATACCCAACTTGATCATTGTGTCCCGATACATGATGTTTATGGCACTGCCATTGTCGACCAAGACTCGGCTAAATTTCACGTTCAGCTTGGGTCCAACCAAAGTTGGATCCACCACCAGTGCATAGTTCCCTGGGCTTGGCATGATCCTTGGGTTATCCGCCCTGCTCCAAGTGATCTCCTGCTCAGACCAGTTCAAGTACTTTGGAACTGCTGGCATCACGGCATTCACCTCCTTTGCTCGTCTCAACTGACTTTTCTTGTCAGTTGGCTCGGTCACGAAAACCACATAACTCTGATGTGCTTCCTTGTAATCATTCCCAGGGTATCCACCTTGCCTACTTGGGCCATCACCATTGTCACTGCCTCCCATGTTCACCAGGTTAACCGGCTTCGTTGCTGCTGGCCTTGGAGTTCCAGCGTTGACCGGGGTCGCATTGGCTCCGGTTAGCGGCATGTTTGGCCTGAAATTCGGTCTAGGAGCACCTCTTTGAGGTGGTCCTCTTTGACCTTCCGCCTGAATGCGGTGATGCCAACTACAGTTCCGGGTCGAATGATTAGCCGGTTTGCGCGGATCGGTGGTGTGATAACAGCAAGGCCCATCTAATCTGGACTCAAAAGTCAGAGGTGGACTTGGTCCCTCCCACACTTTCTTCGGCCAAGCACCTTGATTCGGCCTCCAAGCTGGACCATCAGTTTTCTGCCTCTGCGCATCTCCTCCACCGGGTTGATCCATGTTTACCGCAGCAACTTGATCAGAACCGTATCTGTAATCCGGATCTCTTCTCTTGTAACCGAATTCATGTCGGTCACTAGGCCTTAATGGTCCAACTCGGTTATTAACTGGTTGCCTCCTGTTTGCTCCCACTGCATCCAATGCGGGCTGTGTTGGATCACCCAGCGCATACGTGTCTGCTATCCGGATCATATCTGCCAGGGTTTTCGGCATATCTCTTTGGAGTTTCTGCCAAAGTGGTGTACCATGCCTGCATCCCTGTGCAAACCATGAAATGGCCTGCTCCTCCACTACACCTTCGCAAGAATTGCGCATGTTGCTCCACCGAGTCAAATACTCTCGGTCTGTCTCCCTCTCTTCCTGCTTGCACGCAGCCAGGAGCTGAGGTCGGTTTGGCCTCTTGTAGGTGCTGGAGAAGTTGCTGTTAAACGCCTGTTCCAAATCCATCCAACAATTGATACTACCCGGCGGCAAGTTATTCAACCAGATCCGGGCTGGACCTTCTAACATATGCGGGAGATACCGGACCGCCCATCGGCGATTGCCCCCCGCAATGTGCACTGATGATACATAGTCCGTCAGCCAATCCTGTGGCTTGGTGCTCCCATTATACGGCTTCGTGTTGCGGCCGAGCTGAAACAAAGGCACACTTGGCTCATTCATTATCCGAGGTCCAAAGCATGGTGGACCCGGTGGGCCCTGCTCTTCCAGCTTCTCGGACTGGTAGATTCTGTCCAATTTGAGACGCTGATCATCCGGATCCAACATCCGAGGCCCCAGTCTCGACGCCAGTGCATTGTCATACGTCTGGTATCCGGCTCGCGCCATAGCCGAATTGCCATCGTCATAACGGTAGCCCACCTGGCCACCACTCTGCTGCTGCACCTGTGCCATCATTTGCTGTCCGGGGTGGCGAGGCGGTTGACCTCGGCCAGCCGAATTCTCCCTTCCAGTACCCGGATTGCCTTGACCACCACTGTTTCTGCCTTGTCCGCCTTTTCCTTGGGCTGCAAGTTGCTTGCTTGCGTATACCGCATCATAAGTTTGCAGCTGCTTGCTCTTACCCGAGTTCACACTTTGGGCTCGGTCAATCCCAACATGCGGAGAGGACGCTTGCCCCTTAGACTTCTGGCTAGCAGCCCTAACCGAGACAACTACCCGGGAACCACCAGCATCCGGATTAGCTTTCCTGTAGGCCTCATTCTGCCTGTTGCACACATCCACTAGCTCATTCACTCTCTCCGCCTGCTTGCGCCAAGCATCCCCGGTCAGGTTACTTAATTCAGCTCGCGCTGCTGCTGCAGCCCTAAGATTCTTAGCCGGGGAGCTATAAACCGGCTTGCCTGTTCCGGACCTATGACTAGTGGCTTTACTTGAGCTCGAACCTGCAGCTCTAGCCAACTCGTCGTTGAGGTCCTTGCCTCTGTTACGTAGCTCGGCTTTCTTGCGCGAGCGGTGCACTACAGGAGTAAAGCCATCTGTGATACCATTGGCAGCATTGTATTCTCTCAGGTCTCTATCAAACTCTTGCCTAGACTCTATCACTAACCGAGCCTCTTTTTGCAACCTCAGGCGCTCTGCCTCTAGCTGAGCTACAGTAAGATCAACATTTGCTCCAGGAGCCACTGGCCGAGCTAGCTTTTCCAAGATACCCTCTAAGGAAGCACCCCTGCTTGACATGCCAAGGGGACCAACCGGATCGGGTTTCTCCTTAGGGAACTTAGCTGTCCGAGTCGGCTTGTCAGCCGGATCGACTGGCGTGGCCAGTTCCTCTGGCACGCTCGTGCTGGCACCTCCTTTGCCTGCAGCAGCGTTTGCGGCAGCCACCATGACCTCCACGCTGCTCCCAGGGCGAGCGCTACGCCCTCCGCGAGCTGCGCGGAAAGAGGGAGGATCCGCAGCCACGAGCACCTGCGCCGGGTACTCGCGAACTGGCTCGGTGGCGACGTAGGTGACGAAGCTGCCCAGCGTCATGAGGAAGCCATCCGCGGGGAAGGGCTTGTTGGAGAAGCACCCCGCGTTGTCGCTGATGAAGTTGAACTCGCCGAGCTTGCACACGAGCCCGGAGAGGACCCGCTCGCCGGCACCAGTGACGGAGCCCGTCCGGATGGAAACCCCAGCCAACGCCAATGCTTGCCCCACGGTGGGCGCCAACTGTCGTGGTGGTGTCACGGCAGATGCCATGGGTATGGCTTAAGTGTGGGCTCGCTTGGGCGTTGGGGGAACCGGGGAGGGTTTGCGCGCCTACGAAGCACGCATGAAGACCAAACAAGAACCTCGCAGGAATCAACAAGAACAAAGCAAACCAAGAACAGCGAAGAACACCACGATGTACCCTGCTTCGGGGCCCTCTTGTGGAGGTAACACCCCTACTGCAGCTCTAGCCTACTCTCTTATATCTCAAGTGTTTACAAGTACAGAGCGCTCCTTGAGCTGTATGATGAACAAAGGAACGGGCTCTAGGTAGAAGATGAAGCTTGGGGGGGAAATGATGCTCACAATGGTCGATCCTCCCCACAGAAGGAGGTGGTGTTGCCTATATACAGTAACCGAATTACCCTTTTGCCCCTGGCCGCAGAGGACAATGGCATGGACAAGGAGAACAGGACAAACACTGGCCACTGTCACTCAGCCCAGCTCACCCTCTGTTCACCACAGGCTTATCTTTCCTCTTTGAGCTTAAGGCAGTGTAGACCACAGTAGCCTAGCCACTGCCCCTTTCCCGAATAGGCCGAGTCAGCGCCTAGGGGCTTGTGACCCGGAAAACCTGTGGCAGCACCTTGCTGTCTTCTGAGCCCCGGTCAGTAACCTTACAGTGCCCGTGACTTTTACTGACATTACTTGGCCCCTGTGCATCATCCGAGTTGCCCTACCCGGGTCCTTCCTGACCGACCCGGATAACTTAGCCGGCTCTTCTTTCCTGGATCCGGTTAAACCTCACCGGATCCCCTTTGGTCTTTTCTTTCACTGGCTTGAAGTAGGACTGACCGAATCGCCTTGAGATCCGACCCGGATAACTTAGCCGGCTCTTCTTTCCTTGATCCGGTTAGACCTTAACTGCTCATAACACATCATCTTTGCCCTACCCGGGGGCAGCCCCCCGACAGGGATCTTCTTTTCTAGGCGAGCTACTTGTCTCAAGGAAGGTGGAGGGCTATTTAAAGCCCCTCCAATAAGTGGCCGTTGGAGGCTGCAGAGTGGCCGGCTGGGGAGCCGGCTTGACCGGCCTGGAGGCCGGCCTGGCGCAGCGAATGGCCAGATCCAGAGGAGCCGGACTGGCCGGCCTGGGAGCCGGCCAGGCAGCCGAGCCAGCCGGCCAGGGGGCCGGACTGGTCCGGCCTGGGAGCCGGCCAGGCAGCCGAGCCAGCCGGCCAGGGGCCCGGACTGGCTGGCCTAGGAGCCGGCAACCCAGCAGAGCCTACCGGCCAGGGGCCCGGTCTGGTCCGGCCAGGGAACCGGCTACCCAGCCGAGCCAGCCGGCCTGGAGCCCGGCCTGGCCGGCCTAAGGAACCGGCCACCCAGGGCACCTCTCTTCTTATCCGATATCCCGAACGTTCTTTCTTCTTTTTGTATAGGGAGAGATACCGGACTAATTCTGAAATCACTTAGCAACATATTAAACTTTCACGGTGTTGTTATCTAACACACAAAACATAGAGAGGATTATAAATGTCCTTTCAATCTCCCCCTTTTTGGTGTTAGATGACAACACACGGATTTGCAATTGAGACCACACTATATCAGGTTTAGACAAAGAAATGGCTCCCCCTACATGTGTGCATATATTTGTTTGCCTTGGAATGCAAATGCACATATAAGGGGGACACATTCCCAACAAGATAAACAACAAGATATAGAAACAACATAGTTGCACATCCATAGACATATTCAACAAAGTTGAGATTTGGAGACGATCATACCTTGTACCAAGAGATGTAGATAGATTCATATCAATGCACAATATCCTAAAATCTCAACCATAGATAAATCCGAATACCGAAATCCATAGATTCATACAATAATTTATCCATCTCATACAATAGTGATCGCAAAGTTCCACAACATAACCACATAAGGTTCCACGAGCACAAACCACATAAAGTTCAACTAAAACACATGCGATGAAAGACAACGAAGATGCAAATAGAAACCATGCATGAATGCAAATCCCCTTGGATATCTCTCCCCCTTTGGCATCAAGACACCAAAAAGGAAGAAAGACACGAGAGAGCCCATGTATCAGTCATCGAGAAACTCCTCCTCATCACCATGAGCAGCTCCACTTCCACCACCAAACGCTTGACCGGAGCTAGATTCACCTTGGGAGCCCGGACAATAGGGAGCAAGAGAGGAAGCATCATCACCGAACCAATAGGTGTTCTTGGACATGTAAGTGTTCTCCGAGACCTCGGCTGAAGTTGAATGAGAAGGCTCGGGGAAGTCAAGTTTCTTCATAATTGCTCTTTGATTACGATTATAAGACTTTTGCTTGCGATATGACTTGAAATCCTTGACTTGCTTATCCACAAAGAAGCAATTCATCTTCTTGAAAGCATCTAAAATGCCGTGCTTCTTGGGGGCTCAACATGAGCTTCAGGGGCTGCAGCTCTAGCACGCTTCTCTTGAGAAGGAATGACCGCATTCGGAGGACGAGCGGGTAAGGAATGAAGAGTAGGTGTGAACAAAGTAGGGATATAGGCATTGAGCGTGACTTGATCCAAACTTCCTCTCAAAGAGCTTCTGAAGATAGGGACCATAGATGGGAACCCTTTTGTCAAGTACCACGGTGTGCATCCCTTCCCACATATAGTCAAGAACATCAATTTTCTTCTCCCTCCAATAGGCGGGCAAAATGTGATGAAGGAGATTAATCATATATGCACGAGCCTCAGTCTTCTCCCCAAGCTTGACAGCGATAGTGTTTCGGAGAATAGCATAAGTGGTTTGCCAAAAAGGAGTCATATGAGTGCACTTGGGGACCTTTCCAACAAGGCCCAACCCGGGAGGATAGCAATGATGGATCGCGGGATCGGCTTTCATGATGGTTTGTGAGTGAATACGAACATAAGCCATGGGGCAATGAGGGAGCTCCTCGATGCCAAAGAGAGCACCAAATTCAGCAAGGGAGGCTTCACACTTGATACCGGCACTCATCCAAGTCATAGTCCTTGGTTCTTCCCTTGAGAAATAAACTGTGGCATAGAATTCTTGAAGCAAATCGGGAGAATATGGTGTACCCACTCCCATAAGTTTAGAAATGCCATGATAGTCCATAACCTTCATCACCTCTGGCCAAATATCCCTTGCACTATCCACATTGAAGCTAAAGGTGGAGACATGAGAGTTCTTCATGGGTTCAATGATTTGATCATACATTTGGAGATGCATCTTGCAATAAAAACGGCTATCCTCCGGGCAAGTAGGGTGAGGAAAGGCATAGGGATTGAACTCCAACCGATCATGCTCAAACTCATCACTAGGCACTTTGGTCCAAGAGGAACGTATCGTTCCGCTGGATTGGAAAGGGAAGGCCCCTTTTTCTTGCCCGCTTTCTTGATCTTCTTGGAGTTGGGGTTGAGAGCACGGTACCTGGAGGAAAGAGGGGTGGAGTCCTCAAGATCCTCAAGTCCATCAAATGTTGAACTCTCAGCCATTCCCACGAAATGGAGCTTCACCAAGAAATCCCCACACACACCAACAATGGAGAAGAGCTCCCCCAAATCTTCACCAAAGGATGAATCTTGTGGATGGAAGGGAAGATCTGGAGCGGATCTTTCAGATCTGAGGCAGGGGAGAGTGTGGGGGTGGCTCTAATGGAGGGGGCGGCGGTGGTGGAGCTGGGAGGAGGAAGAAGTGAGGAAAAACTGTTCGGGGACCCTCCTCTTGAATCGAATCCCGTGCTCTGCCTGCCCGGCACGGGGGCCGGTTGAGCCGGCCAGGGAGCCGGGCTGCAACCCGAGGCGCCCGGCACAGGAGCCGGTTGCAGCCGGGCAGGGAACCGGGCTAGCACCCGAGGTGCCCGGCACAGCGGCCGACTGGTCCGGCCTGAGAGCCGGCTAGGCAGATTTTTCCCTTCACCACTGCTTTTCTTCATGAAACCTTGGCACAAACACCGAAACTCTTCTCTTCTCGGAAACCTTTGAATCAAACACAACTTTGATGATTGCTGGACTGCTTCGGATAACCATCTTCAAGAATAACCATGGAGCAATTGAGGGTGGCACGGGGGGGATGCAAACATGAAGAAATCTTCACACTTCCAATGGATAAAACAAAAGATCCCAAATAGCAACATTGGAAGTGATTAGATGTGAAAAACAATAAAATGCAATGAACACTCGAACAAGACTCAACTCTTCAAAAGAAGAGGGCGGTGGCCTAGGCCACCATGTATGAGTGTATGTGGTGTGACACCGCGAGGATATATCTTGGGTTCACCGCCACTACTCGTCATTTAAGCTCACAATTCATAAACGAATATAGAGATGCAAATGAGTTCTTACTATCGGCATTATGGGGGGAGGGATAGTCCAATGGATTAGGACTGCACTCCCCCTATGTCCATGCCTACATCCAAACCAAATTACTATTGTCTAATATGGGTAGGTATGCAAGAAGTCCACTAAGTCCAATTGCTTATGTCCACCACATTTAGTTCTCCTCTCAACTCCTTGAATCTTGCTTCACCAAGAGGCTTTGTGAACATATCGGCGAGTTGATGCTTGGTGTTGACATAGTTGATTGCAATATCACCCTTTTCAACATGATCTCGAATAAAATGATACCGGATCTCAATATGTTTGGTCTTCCCATGAAGTACCGGATTGTGAGCAATTTTGATGGCACTTTCATTGTCACATAAAAGAGGCACTTTGTCACAAATGACACCATAATCCTTTAAAATTTGCCTCATCCATAATAATTGTGCACAACAACTTCCGGCGGCAATGTATTCGGCTTCGGTGGAGGACGATGCCACACAATTTTGCTTCTTGGAAGACCAACTCACAAGAGACCTACCAAGGAATTGGCAAGTACCCGAAGTTGATTTTCTATCCATTTTGCAACCCGCCCAATCCGCATCCGAATAACCTACAAGATCAAAGCTTGTCCCATGGGGTACCAAAGACCATAGTTAGGAGTATCTATCAAGTATCTTAAAATCCTTTTAACCGCGGTTTCATGACTTTCCTTAGGACTTGATTGGAATCTTGCACATATACCCACACTAAACATAATATCCGGTCTAGATGCACAAAGGTAAAGTAAAGATCCAATCATAGAACGATAAACCTTGGGATCAACTTCCTTACCCTTCGGATCTAAGTGTAGATCCGCCTTAGAGTCCATGGGAAACTTATATGGCTTGGCGTTGTTCATATCAAATTTCTTGAGCATGTCTTGAATATACTTGGCTTGACATAAGAATGTTCCTTCACTATATTGGTGGATTTCAAAGCCAAGAAAATACTTCAATTCTCCCATCATGGACATCTCAAATTCCTTGGTCATTAGCTTAGAGAATTGATCACTAAATTCATGGTTAGTAGACCCAAAGATAATATCATCAACATATATTTGTCATACGAAAAGCTCTCCATTTATCCTTTTTGTGAAAAAGGTGGGATCGATTACCCCAATTTCAAAACCATGGTCTACTAAGAACTCCTTGAGATGATCATACCAAGCACGTGGAGCTTGCTTGAGCCCATAAAGGGCCTTATGTAGTAAGTAGACATGGTTAGGAAAGTTAGGGTCTTCAAAACCCGGAGGTTGTTTCACATACACTAATTCACTTAGTGGACCATTTAGAAAAGCACTTTTAACATCCATTTGATATAAGGTAATGTTATGAGTAGATGCATAGGCAATCAATAAATGAATAGATTCAAGTCTAGCAACGGGGGCATAAGTTTCACCGTAGTCGACTCCTTCGATTTGGGTGTAGCCTTGTGCAACCAATCTTGCTTTGTTGCGAATGACTTGACTATGTGAGTCTTGCTTGTTCTTGAATATCCACTTGGTTCCAATGACATTATGTGATGTGTCTTTGGGTCTTTCAACTAATGACCATACTTTGTTGCGCTCGAAGTTATTCAATTCTTCATGCATGGCCGCAACCCAATCCATGTCTTCAAGAGCATCATATACCTTGAGAGGTTCTAAGCTAGACAAACAAGAGACATGACCACAAAAGTTAGTTAATTGATTACGTGTGGACACACCCTTGCGAATACTCCCAAGGATATTTTCTTTGTAGTGTTGGAGATGATCCAATGTTGATGCACGCCGAATGACTCGGCGTTCTATGGCTTGACCAATTGTTTCACCAACACGAACATCTTCATCATTTCCTTCATCTTGTTCATGGTCAACCCGAAGTGGAGTTCTTGGAGATGGGGGTTCATCATGTTCTTGTTTCCACTAGAGTTGGGTGGGTCTTGACCATTATCTTGCTCATGTGGATGACTATCATGATCTTGTTCTTGTATAGCTTGTTGATCAATGGTTGAGGTGGATGGTTCAACTTGAGTAGAACTTGTTCCTTCTTCTTGAGTGTCCATAATAGGTTCTTCAATAGGAATAAGTTCCCCTATGCCCATAGTTCTTATGGCTTGAGGTGGAGGTACATCACCTACATTATCATGATCAATATGCTCCGCTTGGGAGCCATTATCCTCGACAAACTCCACATTCATAGATTCTTCAACACATCCGGTGGATATGTTGTAGACCCTATAAGTGTGGGAGTTTGCGGCATATCCAACAAAAATACCATCAAAAGTTCTAGATTCAAATTTAGCAATTGGGCAACCTTTAATGTAAACATGGCATTTGCATCCAAATACGCGAAAGTAAGAGACATTTGGCTTTTTACCGATAAGGAGTTCATATGGTGTCTTTTTCATGAGAGGACGAAAGAAGAGCCGGTTGGAGTAGTGGCAAGCGGTATTGATGGCTTCGGCCCAAAAGTTATATGGGGAACGAAATTCGGCCAACATAGTTCTTGCCATATCAATAAGAGTGCGGTTCTTCCTTTCGGCGACACCATTTTGTTGAGGAGTATAAGCAGCGGAATATTGGTGTTGAATGCCCTCCCCACTTAGGAAATCATCCATAGTGTAATTCTTGAACTCCGTACCATTGTCACTTCTTATTGCTAAAATCTTGGAGTCATATTGGCGTTGAACTAAGGTTGCAAAGTCAATGAATATCTTTTGAGTTTCACTCTTCCTCTTGAGGTAGAAAGTCCAACAATATCTTGTATAATCATCCACAATCACCAAACAATATTTCTTGCCACCAAGACTATCATATGTGGGAGGCCCAAAGAGATCCATATGAAGGAGCTCCAAAGGCCTCTCAGTGGAGATAATGCTCTTCTTGGGGTGATTCTTTTCATGCATCTTTCCGGCTATGCAAGCACTACAAGGACGATCTTTGGAAAAATTAACCTCGGTTAGTCCTACCACGTGTCCACCCTTCACAAGAGTTTGCAAATTTCTCATACCGACATGGCCTAGCCGGCGATGCCAAAGCCAACCCTTGTCGGATTTAGCCATTAGACACGTGGCGATTTGAGTGGTCTCTTTCGAGAAATCGACCACATACAAACCGTTTACACGAAATCCAACAAAGGCTACTTTAAGAGTTTGAGTGAAAAGGATGGTCACGTGGTGTTTATTAAAGATAACGGTGTAACCGACATTGCATAATTGACCAACGGAAAGTAAATTGTATGAAAGGGATTCAACAAGAAGGACCTTCTCAATGGATAACTCCGGAGTGATCACTACCTTGCCATATCCCAATACCTTAAGTCTTGCATTATTCCCGACGGTGACATGAGAAAATGTGAGTAATTGATTCAATAGGCCCTTTACTACTTCTTTGCTTCCGGTCATGTGAGATGAACACCCACTATCAATGAGCCATGAAGATCCACCGGAAGAAAAGTCCTACAAGAATCAAGTCTTTGTTTTAGGTACCCATTGTGAAATGGGTCCTCTTTTGTTAGTCACAAGGGTCTTTGGAACCCAAATAGCATAGTGATAATCATCTCCATATGAAGTGCCAACATATTTAGCAAAAACACAACCATCTATAGATTTCATAAGAACATATGAAGGGTTGTATTTTCCCGCAAAGTCATTGTGAGTGGCATTGCCCCTTGTGGCATCACCACTCGCAATGGTAGTCTCTTTTGCTTGTGCGGGCTTGGCCTTCTTCTTGTTCTTGTTCTTCTTTTTCTTCTTGGCAACATAACCAAGGCCCTCCTTCCCTATGTGTAGCTTTTGCGCTTGCAAGAGCTCATAAAGAGGTTTCTCACCTTGAGGGCTAGAGGCCTTGGCAAGCTCATCCTTCAACCTAGCATTTTCCTCAATGACATTTGCATGATCACAAGAAGAAGTGGAGGAACTAGGTACATCAATTTTAGTAGATTGTATTTGAAGTTGTTCAAAAGACTTGTTGAGAGTAGAGTGTTCACTCTCCAAGGCCTTGTGAGCCTTGGTGAGCATCTCTAGCTCTTCGGCTAGTCTATTATGACCAACACCAAATACGACCTTTTGTTTCTCTAAAACTTGTATTTAGCAATAGCATGGTCGTTCTTTAATGATTTTAGAAAGAGTTTCATTTTGAGATTCATCAATATTCTCAAGCTTCTCCTCAAGAGAAACTCGAAGCTCATGCTCTTCCTCAATAGCCATGGTAAGGGAAGCGATCTCATTAGCATATTCTCTTTCAAGTCTCCCCTTTTCTTCTAGGAGATCTTGTGCCATGCTATATTGATCCATAAGAATCTCAAGCCGAATCTTGCATTCACCTTGCAAGTTAGTCATCAAGAAATCCAAAGCAACATTTTCTTCCTTAACTCTAAGACTCATAAGTTCATGCATTTCATTCATAGTCTTAGAAGGAGGGGAAGGTGGTACCTCGGAGAGCTTGGCCATGAGGCACGTAGCGTATTTGGTGGTGACATTATCATTGGGGGATTCAAAGAGAGAAGGGGTTGTCGATGAAGCAATGGCTAAAGCGGCCACTCCACTTGTGGTTGTTTCTTCTTCATCACTCTCCTCCCCGGACATATATTCTTCTTGTACCACCAACACTTTGGAAGGTAGCTTCTTGTTGGAGATGAACTTCTTGAAGTAAGGCTTCGTGGGAGAAGAACTTGAAGCTTCCTTGAGAATGAGTCTTCCTCCATGTTCTTCACGGTTCTTATAAGGGCATTTGGCAACATAGTGGAATTGATCTTGGCAATTGAAGCAAGTCTTCATTTTTGGGTTGCCCACCTTGTAACCACTTGATTTGTGCTTTTGATCCACATAAGCTTTAGCTTTTGATGGATTCTTCCAAAAGGTCTTTGCCATGAGAGCCACATAATCTCTATGAGCACTCAAGAGTTCATCGGGTGGCAAGTAACTTCCCTCTTCATGATCTTGGTCTTCATCTTGTTCCACCACCTTGGCCTTCAAAGCAAGTGAGGAGCTTTGGGCCATTCCAATAGCTCGGGCACGAGAGTCTCTAGCAATTTGGGCTTGGACCTTGTAGGATTGCATCTCTTGCATGACTTCATTTGAGGTCAAGGTGTCATAGTTGTGCTTTCCTTGGAGACTCTTCAAGTCGGTCTCTTCAAACGGCATGAGGGCATTCACATACTTCCTCTTGATGTAAGTATCATCCACATGTTTAGCACCAAGGTCTCTATATGCGGAAGCAAGAGCCTTGAGCCTTTGATACATCTCCTCATGAGTTTCATCATCTTTCTTGTAGAAGCCTTCAATTTGATTGCTCATGGCTTCATATCTATTTCTCCTCATGCTCTCATTTCCAACGAACACCTCCGTGAGAGTGTTCCATGCTTCCTTGGCGGTGGTGCAATCTTCAATGTGATGAATGTTCTTCTCACCCACGGCAACACGGATCACATCAAGAGCGGTGGAATTTAGTTGAGCTTCAACTTCTTCTCGCCTTGTCAAATCATTTTCATCCACCGGGTTGAATCCATCTGTAATGATCTTCCAAAGACCTATGCAACCACTTTTCAAGTGAGATTTCATAGAAGATTGCCAACGGGTAAAAGAAGATGCATTAAGACTAGGTGGAGCTCCTCTTAAGTGTATAGGAGGATGAGGGATAGGTAGGTCGGGAGAGTAGGCAAAAGGAACTCTAGCATGTTCTCCCTTCCCATTAAGTGTTTTAGATGGGGATTCATTTTTATTTTGGTCCACCCCCGGATCCACTTTATCCTCGTTCTCCTTTACCTCCACTTGAGGAGTTTCCAGAGAAGGAGGTGATGCGGTTACCTTTGCTTCCGAGAGTTTTGCTATCATTTCACGCAACTCATCCATTTTGGTTTCCATAGAGGTCTTCAAGTTAGTGAAGTCCTCCATGGAAACCGAAGTGGCCGGAAGAGCAAGAGGGTTCCCATCGGCATCGAAGGCCATATTTCTCTTAGGCGGTTAAGCCCGAATAAAGAGCCGAGGCTCTGATACCAATTGAAAGGATCGTATGGCCACCTAGAGGGGGGGGGGAATAGGTGCTACTCCAATTTTTAACTCTTTTTCGATTAAGGCTTGACTAAAAGGTAAATTCTCTAGATATGCAACTATGGTGAATTTACCTATATGACAAGTTAAGTCTAAACAAGATAAGATACAAGTAGTAAATAACTAGAAAGGAATAACCGATATGAAAGCACGCGGAGACAAGGATGTATTCCCGAGTTCCTCCTTTTTGGGGGAGTACGTCTCGTTGGAGGGGTGTGAGTTTCAAACTCAAGACGCCACAAATGGCCTCACCCTATTCTCCGATGAACCTCACACAAAAGCTCGGTCCACCTTTCTTTATCGGAATCCTTCAAGGCGGAATCCGGAGCCCTTACAACAACATGAGGCTCAACCCACAAAAGGATTGGGGGCTCTCAATCACCACAACACCTGCTACACAAAAGTAACAAGCAAGTGAGAACAACAAGATGCCTAGGTTTTCCTAGTGGAAACCCTAAGCTCGAATCCTTCAAGTGAATGAAGGGGAAATGAAGAACGCTTTGGTGAAGCAGTAGATCCGGGCCTTCTCCTTCAATCCTCCAAAGATCAACGAGTTTGGGTGGAGGGATTGGAGATCTAGTGATTCTTGAGCTTGCAACAATGGGGATCTTCTTTTCTAGGCGAGCTACTTGTCTCAAGGAAGGTGGAGGGCTATTTAAAGCCCCTCCAATAAGTGGCCGTTGGAGGCTGCAGAGTGGCCGGCTGGGGAGCCGGCTTGACCGGCCTGGAGGCCGGCCTGGCGCAGCAAATGGCCAGATCCAGAGGAGCCGGACTGGCCGGCCTGGGAGCCGGCCAGGCAGCCGAGCCAACCGGCTAGGGGGCCAGACTGGTCCGGCCTGGGAGCCGGCCAGGCAGCCGAGCCAGCCGGCCAGGGGCCCGGACTGGCCGGCCTAGGAGCCGGCAACCCAGCAGAGCCAACCGGCCAGGGGCCCGGTCTGGTCCGGCCAGGGAACCGGCTACCCAGCCGAGCCAGCCGGCCTGGAGCCCGGCCTGGCCGGCCTGGGAACCGGCCACCCAGGGCACCTCTCTTCTTATCCGATATCCCGAACGTTCTTTCTTCTTTTTGTATAGGGAGAGATACCGGACTAATTCTGAAATCACTTAGCAACATATTAAACTTTCACGGTTTGTTATCTAACACACAAAACATAGAGAGGATTATAAATGTCCTTTCACTAAACATACTAGGGGCTCTTATCCTAGTATTGGTCTAAGAAGTGAAAAACCATTTGAAAGAATTCACTCTGATGTTTGGGGACCCTGTGAGGTTCACTCAGTTTCTGGACACCGATGGTTTGTCACATTCATTGATTGCTTTAGTCGATACACTTGGCTTTATCTTCTCAAGCATAAGAGTGATGTGTTATCTGTTTTCAAAGAATTGTGTGCCCTTATTAAAAATCAACATGCAACTACTGTTAAAATTCTACGTACAGATAACGGTACTGAATATGTTAATCATGAGTTTGAATTGTTTCTTGCTTTGAATGGTATTGAACATCAGACATCATGTGTTAATACACCGGAGCAAAATGGCGTTGCTGAACGGAAAAATAGGCATTTGCTAGAAGTTGCACGTTCCTTGATGTTTACAATGAATGTGCCCAAATTCCTTTGGGGTGAGGCAATTAAAACTGCAACTTACTTGATAAATCGAATGCCTCTTCGTGTTCTAGATTACAAAACTCCTGCTGAGTGTCTTTAAATTCTAATGAATTTGTGGTTCCTCTTAAGGTCTTTGGGAGTGTTTGTTTTGTGCATGACTATAGAAATTCGGTTGGGAAATTAGATCCACGTGCTCTTAAATGTGTGTTTATGGGTTATTCTCCCTCAAAAAAGGGCTATAGATGTTGGTGTCCTTCGGAGCATCGTTTTTTTGTGAGCATGGATGTAACTTTCCGTGAAAACGAACCATATTATGGGTCAAATGTTGGGTCTGGTATTTCCTCGTCTCCACCTGATGAGCAGCAAGAAAGGAGGAGTGAAGGGCCTATCCTTGTTCTTGCTCCCACCTCAGGTGACTCTTTGTCTACTAATAGCACTGAAAATCAGGGGGAGGAAAATGAGGGTGTTAATGATGATAACTCTTGCCAGGGAGAAGAGGGGATGCTACAGAACACTCATCACTTCCATCTCAAGGTGAGGAGTCTCTAATGCGTGAGGACCCAGGTACCAATACTATCCCTTCTAATTCTGTAGCTCCTACTAGCACATCGGGACAGAGTGATAATCAGCTTTCTACTTCTGTAGATAGTTTACCTATTTCCTTACGAAAACCAACTAGAACCCGAAACACACCGGGATATCTTAAAGACTACAAACATGACATATCCAATTACATCTCCTATGAATATTGTAGTCCATCCCTCCAAAGTTTTATTGCTTCTCTAGATCTTGTTTCTATACCAAATGACTGGAAAGTAGCTTTGAAAGACCCAAAATGTAAGGAAGCAATGCTGGATGAGATGAGAGCATTGGAGAAAAACAAAACTTGGGAACTCGTGGATCTACCACCAGGTAAGCAACCGGTGGGATGCAAATGGGTGTTTACTATTAAGCACACACCAGAGGGTAAGATAGACAGATACAAAGCACGCCTTGTAGCCAAGGGGTACACACAGACTTATGGTATAGACTATGATGAAACCTTTGCACCTGTGGCAAAGATGAATTCTGTGAGGACTCTCATATCTTGTGCAGTTAATTTTGATTGGAACATTTACCAAATGGACGTAAAAAATGCATTTCTTCATGGAGATCTTCATGAAGAGGTGTATATGCAAATTCCACCCGGTTTTGAGTCCAGTCATAGTACAGGAAAAGTACTACGCCTACATCGTTCCTTGTATGGGTTGAAACAATCACCAAGGGCATGGTTTGATCGTTTCAGACAAGCTATGCTGAAAAAAGGTTATCGACAGAGCAACGCTGACCATACACTTTTCTATAAACATGCAGATAACAAGGTTGCAATCCTGATAGTCTACGTAGATGATATTGTGATGACAGGCAATGATACCGAGGAAATTGCTAGCCTGAAACATCATCTTGCACAAGAGTTTGAAGTGAAGGATCTGGGACACTTAAAGTACTTCCTTGGCATAGAAGTCTCACGTGGTCCAAAAGGTATATTTTTAACACAAAGGAAGTACATCTTAGACTTGCTCAAAGAAACTGGCTTATATGGTTCAAAACCAGCTGCAACTCCCATTGAACAGAATCACAGATTATGTAGTGATGTTGGGAATCCGGTTAATAGAGAACGCTACCAGAGACTTGTGGGGAAGTTAATTTATCTTTCACACACTCGTCCTGATATTGCATTCGCCGTGAGCGTTGTGAGTCAATTCATGCATAACCCAAGAACGGCTCACCTGGATGCTGTTAATAGAATCCTACGGTACCTTAAAGGGTGCCCAGGAAAAGGGCTTCTATATACAAAGCAAGGTAATTTACAAGTTGAGTGTTATACCGATGCGGACTGGGCTGGTTCTCTAGATGATCGGCGATCTACTTCTCGTTATTGTGCATTTGTTGGGGGAAATTTAGTCTCTTGGAGAAGTAAAAAAACAAAATGTTGTAGCTAGATCAACTGCCGAGGCTGAATTTAGATCCATGGCACATGGTCTATGTGAGCTATTATGGCTGCAGATTTTGCTAAGGGAACTGAGGTTATGTCACAGTAAGCCTCTGATGCTTTACTGTGATAACAAAGCAGCAATCGATATTGCAAATAATCCGGTGCAACATGATCGTACAAAACATGTTGAAGTTGATCGACATTTCATCAAAGAGAAACTGGATAGAGGAGTAGTTTGTATGCCATATGTGACTTCAGCAAATCAGATAGCAGATGTTCTAACAAAAGGTCTGCCAGAAAAGTTGTTCTCTGTCTTTTGTAGCAAGATGGGTCTATTTGATGTGTTTGCCCCATCTTGAGGGGGAGTGTTGGTGTGAGTTAAAATATATATATGTTAGAGGGTTTAAGTGTAAATGTACAAATAATATAGACAAGAGAATAGAGAGATGGATCGGTAGAGATCCATAAAATTCCCCTTTCATCTGCTTGCCTCATGCTCTCTGTTCTTCCACTCAATCCTCAAATCCTTATGATTTTCGTATGAGAATCAATATATAGTCTAGGGTGAAACCAAGATCTTCCTTTCCAAATTGGATGATGACGACGTCGATGACGTTGCTCCCTCTCTGGAGGCAATGTTCTTGGATATACGGTCCTAGGATGTTGCATTCTTTGGTGGCCCTGTCTTGACTCAAACTGCATATCGTTGGGGCATCGGTAGCGGACCCGGAGGATCTAGTGTCGTGGCGTCTTGACCCATGGTCGCACCCGACACATATCCACTGATAGTGTTGATGGATGTGGCGGCAGGCATGGGTTGCGACGGTGTATGGTGGTGTGGCGTTCAAAATGCTAGAAGTGCTCGGCTGTTTCGGGGCCTCGGCACCGTTGAAGTCGACACGTGCGAGGCCAGCAGTCCGCGACAACATCGACTTGCTTCTCCAAATTGGAATGTGCCTCTACTCTTCTTTACATAGTTGGATTCTCTCTTCCTATGGCGGGGTTGGTAGGTTTAGTGCCTCCTAAGGCGCTTGTGGCTACGACATGTAGGTCGGGATTTGGTTGGTGGTGGCGGTTGTAATGTCGGTCTTCGGCCGTTAGTCGTCGTCTTGTCTAGACTGGTCGGGTGTTCGGCCTAGTCTTAGGTTCGTACGGTTGTAATTATATTCTTTCTATCAATGCATCGATAAGTAAGCAACTTCATGTTTTCTCGAAAAAGAATTAAGATCCAATCCATTTCAAACATGATGACAGCAAGCTACAAACATGCAACACACAAGTTCATCCATCCTTGTACTGCCGTTAGCAGATATCGAGCAAAGGAAGCAAAGGTAGAACCCAGGCACACCACGGTTTTGTCCAGGAGAACATACTCCTAAATCCTAATCAACCAAAAAAATGTCTATCATGGGAATTCCTTATGCCGAGATGAATGCTGGAGCCTGGATGCTCAATGGACGCCGTAAGCGCTATGCTCCATGTAACTCCACGGAACGACCCCTGTGGCCCGTGCTAACTGCCAGACACCGCCATGGAAGGGGACAAGGTTAATTACCAGACACTCCGTCTCCCCGCGTAAGGAACACGCGCCCAAGGTCTGATCGAGTTCGAGTCCGGTACAGTTTGTGCCGTGCAAATGAAGACGCAGGCGCCAAGCAAACGAAGCGGCACCGTGTCGTCGGATTCAGCTCGTAGGCACCGTATGGACTATGGAGTCCGATACTCTGATAGCAAGCTGGTGACGCTAAACCCTAGCGAGTGTACGTGTTCAACTAGAATCAGAGTCAAGGCTTCGTTCTCTGTCGATCGAGGCTTTGTGTATATGTGTGTGGCCGATCCACCTGAAACCACCTCTCCATCGCAGATCGCCTCTCCCCTTCCTCCTCCCCAGCAACAAAGAAAGGGATCATGACCGTCTGCAAGCGACCTGCTGCCGTCCTTTACGCCTGTCACGCGAGGGCACAGGAATCAGATGCTCGCTGCAGCAAGACGAGGCGCATCCGCATCGGCAGCACGGAGGAGTACGAGACGACGGACATCCTCGGCGCAGGCTCCTTCGGCACCGTCAAGAAGGCGCGCCACAGCGTCACCGGCAAGACTGTTGCCATCAAGTTCCTCCACCCCACCACCGACGCCAGCGAGCTCCTGCAAGAGGGCCGCTTCCTCGAGGCCTGCGCCGGAAACCCTAACGTCGTCGGTTCGCATGGCTTCCTTCGTGATCCGAACACTACCAAGCTCTGCCTCGCGATGGAGTACGTCGGTCCGAACCTCCAAGCTTTCTTGTCCGAGAGGCCGCCGCTGCCGGAGGCCATCGTGCGCGGGTACATGTGGCGACTCCTCACAGGCGCCGAGAAGATGCACCAGCGCGGCATCGTCCACCGCGACATCAAGCCGGCTAACATCCTCGTCGGAGAAGTCGGGAAGATCGTCAAGTTCTGCGACCTCGGGCTGGCCATGTCCCTGGCGACGGAGAAGACGCCGTACGGCGATGCCGGCACGGTGCCCTACATGGCGCCCGAGATGCTCCTGGGAAAGCCGGACTATGACGCGCGGGTGGACACATGGTCGCTGGGATGCGTCATGGCAGAGATGCTCACGGGCGCCAAGAGTCTGTTCAACTTCAAGCAGGGCGCAAGCAGAAGCAGGGACTTTGCCAAGATCGGCCAGCTCTGGGATATCTTCAGCGTGTTCGGCTTGCCGGATGAGAGCACGTGGCCGGAGTTTGCGTCGCTGCCGCTCGCCGCCACGTTTCCGCGACTGTACCCGGCACGGCAGCACAGCACGTTGGGGGAGCTGTTCCACGAGGAGATGCTGTCAGAGGACGGGTTCCAAGTCTTGAAAGGGCTTCTTGAGTGCAACCCGGATAAGCGACTGACGGCGGCCGCCGCGCTTCAACTCCCGTGGTTTTTGCCCGAGATCGACACGTTACCATTGCCCGGGAAGAACGTGCTGCGGATAAAGATCTCTCCGCCGGCGACACGGAAGAAGAAGAATCAGCAGCGGATCAAGACCATACCGCCGGCGACAGCAACATTGATGAAAGTGAGGCGAATCAGGAACATCCTCACAGCTACGCCGAAGAAGAAGGTGCCGCGTATCAAGTTCCCACCGGCGACACCCAAGAAGAAGAACGTACTTAGAATTCCACTGGCGATTTGGGAGAAGGCACAGTTGATCGGTCCATGTAAATGCTAGAAAATGTCCTTGGAACTGTAAATGATGTAACTGAGTAACTCGCGCAGAACTGCAGAGTAAAAACGTGCAAACAGGTGCAATTGATGACTGGTTGCGCTTGAATCGTGCCATGTAGATTCTAGAAGAGATACTAGCTTCGCATTGTACTCTCAGAGTAGTAGTTGTCCTTCTACAGATTATGCGAAAACGTTGTACCTTTTAGTTCAGATGAAGAGTTGTCTTCACACTTGTCCCTGTTCTCCATGTGCGTAATTGCTAGAACATGCTGCTTCAAATTGAGAATATGATGCAAAACACATTCATTGCTGCTTGCTGGATATCCGGCCTCCTCATGTGGGCTATGAAGAGATGGGCATTTGAACCTTTTAGACGGCCCATACAGGTGCAGAAGCTCACTTCTTATTAGGGTTATGACTCGAACTTTTTTTTTTGACTTTGCACATGACAAAGAAGGGATGTTAGCTTCCCATCCCGCCACCCGGGTGACGAAAATCGTAGGTTAGCCTCTATTTGAAAAAAAAAGTGTACTTTAAGTTTGTTTTGTCCTGATCATATTGGCCATAAATTTCAAGCGTACTTTGCAAGGTGATCACTTTATGACGCCATTGCATTAAGAACCCTCTGATGTTTCAAGTGAAATTTCTGTTTGGTGCTTTTGTAAAAAAATGCAAACTAAAACAGCCAATAGTTTTAAATTCCAGTGGTTAACAGTTTAACACAAGCACCAAATTGCACAACAATTCTAGATACTGTTGCCTTACTGGTGTTACCAGCAAAAGAAAAACACGGTACATGGTACATAACGGTCATAACACGACATCTCCGCCCCCTACAAATCATGGCTTTGCTAGAACCATGCTTGCGCTGATCTTCTTGATGGACGGTCTAGCCATGAGGCTCTCCCACCACGCCTTGACGTGAGGGTAGGAGTCGAAGAGCACCGCATGGGGGTGGCCATGAAGTAGAAAGTGTAGGTGAAATGGTTGAGGTCCGCGAAGCTGACGAAATCCCCCGCCAGGTACGTGCGCATGGAGAGACGTGCCTCGTACACCTCCAACACCTTTTTTAGCTTCTCGAGGCTCTCGCCCACCACCTTCTTGTCGGTGGGCACTCCGAGCATCAGCGGGTTTATGAGGCACTCATACACGACGGGCGAGAGGGCCGGGTGGTAGGTGTGCGCTTCCACCTCCGTCCACAAGTCAACCATCACGGCTTCCTTCAGGTTGCCTTTGTTATTTTATGGTGCTCCGAATCCTACGTACCTGTTGTACTACAGAAGGAGTCCTATCGGACTACGGCATGTCAACCGTGTTGTGTGTAACGCATCTACAACTCTATTTCGTGTCCGCCAAGAAAGAGAGTTGTTTGCCCCTTTATATAGATCCAGATAGTCATAAAATAGATTGTAAGATTGAGAGAGATCCACCAGATCCATAGCACGAGAAGGGTTTGTCCTCTCGTGCATTGTAATACTCCTCCCGATTATAGTTATACGGCTTCGTGCGTTCCGTGGTTTTCTCCCTTAAGGGTTTTCACGTAAAAATATGTGTTCTTGTTATTTGTTTGATCTAATTTTGCTGCGCAGTTTTACAACAAGTGGTATCAGAGCCAATGATTCATCGATCCGCTGCCTCGGGAGAGTTTCCGCTGCGCTCCCAGGGCCGCACGGCGCAGTTTTGTATTCATTGGATCAGCAGCCGCAGTGGCGGCATCATGCAGCTTCATCAGAGTTCGATCTAGATCAGAGTTCGATCTAGTGTTGCCGAGGTTGATCGTTGATGATCGAGGGATACTGGTGGAAGATCAGATCGATCCGATTGGAGCGTTTGCCAGCGGAGGCGGCATAACACGCGTACAGCAGCGCCGGATTCAGCGAGTTAGATCGGTTCGATCGATAGCGTGCAACAAGGCAGGCTGCACGCATACCACGCACATCAGCTAGCGTGATGACCTTTGGAGTACAGATCGATCTCATCAAGTTCCGTGGAGATAATTAAGTGCTGCTGCACTTCTGCTACCTCACTGCTACCTCACGTGAAGGCAAGATTAATTTTCATATCTTGAATTGCTACATCCACCCAATTCAGCTACCGGTGCTATCAATCCAATTCTTTGCTCCCTATAAATAATTTCTTGGCTTGTACTACTTGTGCACGGATTTATCTGCGCATGGTATGAAGTAAGATCTTCCGTCATTGGACCGTGACACAAGGTTTACCTTATGGCGAGCGTTGTTGGCGCAAGCCGGTTATGCGGATTGTTCTAGCACACATGGACAAAACTGAACAATTTGTTTTCAGCTCGAGCATTGACCCAGCTCTATCCCGGTCTCAATACCGGTTCTATCCGCGCCACCTATGTTTGATGATTTGCCGCTTATATGATCATCGTTTTTTGATAGTTTTCAGTTCAAGATGGAGTTTGTTGAGTTGTACTGCAGTTTAGGCTCAACGTTAAGGCGGTTTTATTTGCGGCGTTTTACGACGAATCGTTTATTCATTGGGTTATTATATTTGAAGGCTGGAATTTCAAGTAAGTTTTATGATTGTTCGTATTCAATGGAATTTAGATGGGAGATGTTATGGATGCAAATTCGAGATATTATATTGCTGCAATTACATGAACACAATTCAGAAAAGAAAAAAATTATGGAGGAGGTGATTATTAAGCCTGTTGGTAGCCAGCATATACTTTTCTCTCCAGTATTTTGTTGTTATGCATGTGATGGTTTTTATTCAGTTCGTGATGAGGATCAGTAGTGGTGCAAGGAGATTTATTTTCTGCTAGATACTACAACATTTAGTACTGTTCAGCTTTCGGTATAATTCAGTTGTCTTTGCTCTTTGAGAGGGGTGTATTGCAGAGTTGCACGTTGAGCAGGTTCCATCCGACAGTTGTTCTACAGGAACAGATTTTGACCATGTCATGAATTTTTCATTACCGTCGACAGTTTTTTGGTATACGTGATGTCATCCGTACCATATGCTCTTAGATGAGTATTGTTTGTCGAGGTTTGTGCTTTGTGGCACGTTCAGATTCCATGATATGAATTCTTCACATTGTTATGTGCACCATGATGTTGCACTATGAGCTATTCGCTCATTCAGGCACCACAGGAGATATGATGACTTATGTCATTTGATGACTCGACAGTTTTTCAGTTTTGGAGGTCAGTGGCACAGACTTAGATTTTTATTGGGTTTTATGGGAGACCGAAGTTTCGTTCGTCTGCTTTGTTGACAGCTGTGTTGTTTTCCGTACGACCTACCATTGATTTGCTCAATATGACTTCGAGAGAAGTTTATTCGTCCTATGGACGTTTGAAGACACAAGATTTATTTGTGCTGACTTTAATTGAGGAGTTGATACTATCTATGACTGTTATAGAGGATTCGTCTCAAGGTGGAGTGTTATTTTTCTTGTGCTCCGAATCCTAATCTCGTTTTACCATATATGGAGTCCTACCGGAATAAGGCATGTCTACAACTCCGTTTCGTGTCCGCCAAGACAGAGAGTTGTTTGCCCCCCATATATAGCTAGAGGTAGTCATAGAATAGATTGTGAGATTGAGAGAGATCAACCAGATCCATAGCACGAGAAGGGTTTGTCCTCTCGTGTATGTAATACTCCTCCTGATTATAGTTATACGCCTTCGTGCGTCCGTGGTTTTCTCCCGTAAGGGTTTCCACGTTAAATCTGTGTTCTTGTTTTTGTTTGATCTACTTTTGCTGCGCAGTTTTACAACAGCCTTCCCTTAGCAGGTCCATTTCATTTGTCTTGTATTTGCGAAGCACGTACTTTGAAATTGCGCGGGACTCTAGAAACACAACAAATAAAGTTAAGGTTCTATTTGGCAGCGAAGTGTTTCTAAAGCCAAAGTATTTGCAGTATTCCCATGTCTAGCCATTCAATACTTCAGTTTTGGAAAAGAAAACCGCGTTTTTATATACTTTAAATTTTAGTGCAATTTCTTAATATTGAAGTATATAAAACTAGTACAAATTTTGCTAAAGCCAAATGTCTCAAAGTATTTAAAATCATAATATTTTCAGAAACCACGGTTTGACGTGTAATTGGAAAAAAGCAAATTAATCATACCGAAGATAAGCAGATCCCCATCCTGAAAAGCAGGGATTTGCCCCAACGGCTGCCGGAATGGTTATCAACATATTGAAAAAGATGAAGCAGGGATGGGTTTAATAATACGTTTCTGGCGAGGTGCTCGGGACCCTTGTGCTCCAGGCCCTTGAAATCGAGGTCGACGACCTCGTACTCGGCGCCTGCCTCCTCCAGGAAAACAAGCGCCCGCGTCACGCTCGTCGACCTCGCCGGCCCGAACACCTTCACCACCGGCGCCATTCTTCTGTGCTGCTCAAGGTAAGAGATCAGGGTGTGTGTTCTGTGTATCTTCGTGCGAGCATGATGTTAACACGGTCCTGTTTTATAAACCATCTACTAGTTACTGCTAATGGTTGGTGGGAAGTGTGGGCGTCAGGGCGTGACTCGTGCTTCTCTCCGGTGAAGATGGAAGATGATAGCGTGCTCTGTTGACGTCACCAGTGAGGTACGTGCCACTGCTTTCCATGCTGCAAGAACAACATGCTGCACAATCGAACTTTCCACTTCCCATGGCTTAATTTGATTAGTATGAAAAATGTGGAGAAAACGTAGAAATCGATTGTCTTTTGTGATTTATTCATTTGTTTGATTCGACAAAATGACCCAAATCGGAACATGTATACTTTATTTATCTGAACACAGTTTTTGCTGTCGAAGGCGGAAACACTGGTAAGACTGGAGCTGTTTACTGTTACTGTCTGGAATGGATTTATATCTTCATTTTGGAGGGGAACATAAAAAAAAAAGGATTTACAGAGTCGCAGCTTCAACGTGTAACAGAGTGGGCAGGGTACACTACAGTATCACAAGCCGCCACATCCATTTTGACCAAATTAGGTACGACTGAGCCAAATGCTAAACCTCTTCGTAAGACGTCTCAACACTACAACATACACACACCGACGCCGATGTAGATGTCCAACTAAGCCGCTGGTATCCTTGCTTTTTTTCTCCAATTAAATCTTTGCAACCCTGATACGCTCCAACTCCACAAACCTCCATTATTTACCTTTGTGCAGACTATGCCGTTCACTTGTGTGCTCCATACTCTATAAAATCACACCTGCAAACATCTCGTTTCTCTGCTTTCACATCGTTTGATGCATCTTATTTAGACGTTCTCGGCCGAATCCGGAGCAAATTTCTTCACCGCCTCACCGACAGACATGAATATCTTGTCGTCGCCAATGAGCTCTGTGAATTTTGCTGACGCCAGCTTCTGGATCACTGCCGGCCCCGGATTGGCGAGGATCAGCTGTAAGTGGCACCCATGAATTTTTGTTCCTAGTGAAGAGTTTATTCCATGAACATTCCTGCGCTAGCAGCTAGTAACTAGCTTTCGTACTTTACCTGAATTTGGCGCCTTTCGAGTGCTTTTAACAACTGCTCCAAGGCGTGGATCCCGCTTGAGTCAATGTCAACAACCGCTGTTGAAGAGTTATATCAGTGTTTTGAGCCACTAGTAATTAATTAATAATTGGTATCTTCTGAAAATGTAGTAAAGTCATTGTGTTATTACGAGATAGCTCAACAATCAGAAACTCTGTTCTGGGCAACTTCTGTTCCTGATGTAGTTCATCGTCGTCCCTCAGCCATCTCAGGATTCTGAAAATTGGTTATAAGTGAAGAATTTTTTTTCTAACTGATATGATAGTGCGTGAAGTATTGCTTTCTTCCAATTCCTATGTTAGTAATCAAATGAATGACTGGAAGAAATACCTTTTGCTTGGATATAAGAAGCTTACCTCTCTTTAACATAGTTGGAGTTTGTGAAATAGATGGCTGAGTCCACCCTTACAATCAGAACTCCAGGCACCTTGGTAGCTTCTGGGTATTGTTCAACATTCCTATAGATAGATGTTCTTGGAAGGTTACCCAGTAAAGATGTTCTCGGCCGTGTTACTTGGAGAACAATTTTGGCAAGGGAAATTGCAACCTATTCCACGCAAGTTGAACAATCCTTAGCCGTGATAATGGGAGGAACTTAACTGTAATTAACATGAAAAATATTGTAAATACACACCGCAATGAGCAATCCGTACTCCACCGAGGCAAATATGACCCCGAAGAATGCTCCTAGGCATGCCAGGAAGTCCATTTTGTCAACCTTCCAAATAAGGTAGACTGACTCATGGTCAAGTAGGCCAACGGCTACATTTATGATGATGGAAGATAGAATGGCATTGGGTGTGTACTTGAACAATGGAGTGATCAACTCCAGTGTTAGCATTACTACAATTGCCATAACAAGGATACTGCTGTTTTGCAGCCAGCCATCTCACTGACAGCTGATCGTGATAAAGAACCTATAGCGAACAAATTTTGTCAACACAATGGTAATATTTGTATGGGCTATGTTGGTTTTGTCAACTTCAAGTAGTTACCTGTCGCTACGTCAAGAGAGACAAAACCCAAATAAGAGTTGGTGTTTGTGCTTTGCTTTGGGCCATATGGCATGTCCGGAATGATTATGTGTTTAACAGAGCAAAAAATACTTCCTTCTTGCAGGTTATTCTTTGGCGACGCACTGGATCCGTACGTGGTCCTTTCTCCAGTCAGAGGACCAACGGCAGGCCATGGATATTGGGTGCAACCGTTTGGAGATGGTCGCACAGGAATTCTTCACCCAGTTCGGCTGGCGATGTGCAAATAGGATAGCATGTTGATGCATAGGCGTTTCATGTTATTCTGTATTTTTCGTTGGTTGATTCATGTCTCAACCCTTTGTGATCCTTGAATTGTAAGACCATTGATACTGTTTTCAATAAAAGCAATAAAGGCCGTATGCATCATCCTGATGCAGAGGCTGGGGTTAGCTCCCCCTTTTCTAAAAAAAAACCTGTCGCTACGTAGCACGAAGTCATTGAACCTACAATGTTCATGGTTCCTAGAGCCACCATTTATTTGTTCCCATCTATTTGGTAGTCCTTCATGCTAGCAAATAATCTTCCAATTGCAATTGCTTCCTGATAAAGTTTGTATCAACTTAAGCAAACTATTGGATATCGCACAGATAATTTTGCATGCTACAAATTTGAGACTCAATAAGGAAATGAAGTTCTTGTTACCGTTAGGCCGACCAGTCCAGCTACTACCCCAATTCTGAATCCTTTCATCAGGTATGGCCCAGAGAAATATATGAGATCAAATGAAGGCGGATTGATGCCTTGCTTTATGTCCTTGACCTGCAATTAATCAGTGATCCACCTTTTATCCCCCCCCCCCCCCCCCCCCCCCCCTGATAGCAGAAACTGTGAGTAGCCAAGTATCACTTACTATCGCAACACCGTGCTTGTCTGCACGAGTGATGTACACACAAAAGGTGGATACAATCACCGAAATGAGCGGTGCGGTTGCAGAAGCCCACAAGAACTTTTTATTCTTGTTGGCCTAAATTATCAAAGCAGAACAACACGGTCATGAAAAAAATACAAGTCAGAAACAACTAGGTGTAGTATTGTCTTACAATGTACTTCGTAGCCAGGAGGAATGCCAAGAAGGATGCTGCGATTAATATTGTCTGCCAGTTCCACTGAATCAGTGACGCAAGTGTAAGTTGTCTGAAATATGGGTTTCCATCAGTGAAGTAAACAATATATGAAAGGTATGATAATCTTACCCCATGATGAGCATTTTCCCCGACTGATTTCATGACCGATATGATATCAGACTTCTTTGTGAAGTGCACAATACCAAGGAAGCCCTTCAGCTGCTGAAGAGCAATGATGATAGCAGAACCAGCCTTGAATCCAATGATGACTGCGTGAGACAAGAACTCTATAATAAACCCCAGCCTGCAGTTGAGTCTGGTCAGAGACTACATAAACGGTAAACTGTGCATGCCAGTGTATCATCAACGAACAGGTAAACAGTCACCGATGTCAAGATGTCACTCGACTTTCCTGAAGAATCCAAGCGTTGCCTGAGTGACCCCCGCAAAGAATGTCGCGGTGAACGCCAGCCGGCTGTACTCCAGCGGATTCTTGACCGGATCGATCTCATCCTGGAGGAGAGTTCCCATCAGCAACGACACGACCACAATTGGGCCGATAGCTATATTCCTTGAACTACCCATCGCGGAATAAATCAAAGGTGGGACAAAGCTAGTATCTGCAAAAGTGGCAAGCTAAACTCTGGTTATTGCAGTAGCAAAACTGAACATTGTATCTCAACAAGAATGAAATATAAATGTGAACTTACACAGTCCAATGTGTGGCGGCAGGTTAGCAAGTTTAGCATAACCAATGTCCTGGAATTATATATTACCGTAACTCATATCAGAGTGGTTGAAAAATCGATAAAGGCTTTGCGCGGGAATTTTCCCTGTATTCACTGTGGATACTGTGCTGCTGTTGATGCTCAAGAGACCAGGTAGCTCGCTAATTACCTGAGGTATGCAGAGGCTGGCAATGGTGAGACCGGCGACAAAGTCTCCCTTGAACATGCTGAAGGTGTAGTGCCTGCCCCAGTCCAGCACCGGAAAGACGTGCTGCAGGCTGAGCCACAGCTTCTTTGACCATGGCTGGTCCTTGTACTGCCGCAGTGGATCGTCAGCAAAGAACGTCTCCTTCACCGTGTTTGAGAACTCGGCGAGGAGGCCCTTTTTTGGGCGCTAACCCGACCTTGTAGACGTTGTCAGTGGCGTGGTTGCTAGAGATGGTGCCGACGACAAAGTCTTTGCGTCCGTCAGACAGAGTTCGCAGCATTGTTGGTGTCGCTTGCACCGTGTCCCTGGGTGCCGAAGGATATTTACTTCTCTCTGTAAATGAGCAACATGCAATTAATAAAACATGGAAGCACCCAACACCATTCATCGGTCATTGATCAATGGCCCCTTCTGATGTAACCAGTATTTGATCTTGGCATCAATATCAAGACTGGAGAGAGGAAAGAAAACCTACACAACGATGCCTGACAGACGCAGTTATCCCACAAAGACAAAGGTCTGATTTGTTGCATTGCTAGGAAGATAGTGATGCCACACATTTTACATATAAAGGCAGAGTGTCCAGCTATGAACTATAATCATTGCAAAACCTCTATTTCAATAGGGCGAACAGATATGGTAAGCTGTGCGAATCTGCTTTGAAAATTGCACGCACGAAAATGCCTACCACGTGAATAGATTAAATTCTTCCACAGCTCATGACTTGCTAACTTGTAATCTTACACAACTGACAATTGTAGTTGCAAGAATGTGCAGATGACAGGTGAGTAGGTGACACGAGGAACAATCAAACTATTTCAGATCTTTTTGGATCAATGTGATTAAATAAACATATTTGATCCAGAAGAGTGGACTTGAGCAAATCCATGTAATAAGTATGCTAGAAGGGCAGCTTTATATTATAAGACAACTATAAAACAATTTGCATCAAGTTGCAGGTATGAAATGCTGGCAGTTTTTTTCTAACTAAAAGTTGCAGATATTCAAGTCATGCATACCTTGGGTTAATATGCAATCAAATTACCTGCCTATCCTCCAAGTAATTCGCTTGCCCTTCTCTGTCTCTGAAGCAGCGCTCGACGCCTGCTGTGTCCTGCCCGATTCGGGTCGCGCACCCGCCGACCAAGAGCAACTTCACCTGTTCGCCAGCGCCGGCGGACTGCGTCAGAGCAGTCCAGCTCCCAGCCGCGGCCGGCGGAGCAGCTCCCGACCCGTGGCGCGGACATGGTTGAAACGACGACCAGCGGAGGCGCGCTCCACGTGCACATTTTCCCCTTTCCATTCTCTTCTCTTTTTACTTCTGCATTAAACCCTAGATTCAGTTTGCCCTATGTTTTGTGACTCAATCTGGAAAGGTATTGAAGGGGTTTGAGGAAGGAATTGTGCAGAAATTCTGTGAAATCTGTAGATTTTTAAGACCAGAACTTCGGTACAGGGCGTTCTCCGCCATGTACGAACGAGAGCAGCTTCCCTCACTCTGCACAGGAAAGAAAATGAACCAAGGGTACAATGGTCATTTCCAACGGAGTGATAAGTCGTCTCATTTTGGTGAAAGATCCTCATTCAAAGATCCACAATGATGCAGGAGTTGATTTTCTTTAGAAATCCAGATCTTGATTCTAGTTTTGAATTATTAGAACATGGTCTACAGCTAGCATGTTAAGTACTCGGTTGTTGTGATATATACGAGAGACTAGTCGTCATTTCCAACTAATCATTTTTTTCGATATATTGTGGGACGGAGAGAGTATTGTGAGACGGAGAGAGCATTTTCGATGATTAGTTTCTCCTGATTCAAGGCTTTTTAGTTCAATCTTTCTTCTTTCTTTTTGATCTTGATCATTTTTTTATCAGTCATCTGTTTTCGTCACCATGCCATCCATCTAATGCTCCTCTTTTTCGGTCTCTATCAGCGCATTATCAACTCACATAGGTCTAGTCGTCTTCTCTTCCTATCACGGTGGACGTTAGATGTTCTCCTCGCATCAAGAAAATAACAAAAAAATAACACATTTGCGGCAATGTTAACAAAAAGGCACCCTTTTTCGCTAGGGTTTCAGAAAACCACCGGTTCTTCACTAACACATAAAATATATCACTCATTCGTTTGAGACGCTCGTCTAACCGCTAGACTTGCTGGTGGGGCCCGTTATCAGGCTGGTGTGGCAAGTGGAGACGATCTTAGACAAACGGTCGTTAACGACGAGTTCGGTGCCCTAACTCCATCTGTTCGAACACAATTGAAGCCACCTTTGCTCACTCTCGCGTGCTTATACGCAAAGCAATGGTGGCGGCGAATTCACCTGGCGCCCGATCTCCAGGCATCGACGCATGTGCGGGCAACAGAGAGGGAACCCAGGGTGGCAGCGTCGAGTAAGTTTTGCTTCTCCTCTGTCGATTTGATTTTGAGCATTGGGGGCTAAGGTTTCCGAAATGATTTGATTCAAAATTAGAAGTTGTTCTTCTCAATATATGTAGCTTGGATGATGATATATGAGATGTAAGGTTCAATATAGAAGGCCCTGATAATTTAGAGTGCTCATTGGTCAAATCAGACATCACATACCTCAATTTGTTTGCTTTGATTGAGACAGGGGCTATGGAATCCATGGCAGCATGTTTATGTTAAGGAAGCTTATAGCGATTGCGGGGATGGAATTAGTAGATGGAATGGCGAAGGTGGAGAAAATGGTTGAGCAGTATGAGAATAAGAAGTGCATCAATTTGACTATAATTAAGGAGAAAACAAACTTCCTTCTGCCATTAACACAGCATCAGTGAGAGAACAAATTACTATATCAAAAATTGGAGTGCGTGTAGTTTAATGATGATGATGGGGTGTTCCCTATCCAAGAATTTGCAGAGTTAACTGAAGATTCAGATATGTATATTTGCTCACCCAGCAAAGCAACAATCTTCAAAACAATAAGATGATCGTTAATGTTAAAGATGGTGATGGTACATATTTGTTCACCAAACAAAGCAATATTTTAAGGAAAAGGGCAAGCAGATTATTCAGGAAGAAGAAGAAATTATTCTGAAAATTTCAATAGGATTCAGATGAAATGCAACAAGATTCACAAGATATTGACATTCATATGGGAGAGTAAAAGCAACATGATGAAGGCCAGGAGGAAAGAAGAACATGAGTTAAAGCAGCGATTAATTTATATGAAGAAGAGGAAGAATGTTGATTTAGTGCACCAGTGTAAACATGAAACGCAAGTTGAAGATTTTTTTTATAATTCAGATGGTTAAATGATGATAGTGGCCGCCATTATATGCCTGATCCGGTGAGGAACAAGAAGCAACGAGTGAAGCAAGGGCCAACTACTAGATCTCAATGTAGTCAGCAGTGTACAACAATAGTTGATTATTTGCCTCCTGATGATGAAGGGTGCACATGTTATTTGGACCCATAGGAGTGTTGCCTTGGTCTCTACAAATAGGAAGAAAGAGACGAGCCAAGAAGAAGCAGCCACGGCTGTGGTATGATGGGAATAGAGCATACATGTGGCACGTCTGGTTAAAGTTGCAAGGTAACAGGTAAATGTGTTGCAAAGTTTTTTTAGCCTAGTATCAAACCCTATATTTCATAGGTTGTTTTATTGTCTCCGTGCATATAGGGTTTGGACTTGGACAATTTGCAACAAATCTTTGTTCTGTGACTACAAAATTTGTTGCAAAGCGTCCAAGTCCAAACCCTAGATTTCATGGGCTGTTTTATTGTCTCAATGCATCTGTACAAGGACTTCTCAAAGGCGGCAAACCTTTTATTTATAATTTAAATAATGATTTACTCTTTATATCCTTTGATCTGCATAGAGATTAATGTCTAACATATCCTTTGCCTACTGGAGGTCTAGATGGATGTTTCCTAAAGCTGAGCACATGGCAACGTTTTTTTTTACTTGAACAGATTCTTGCTGCCACTCGAAGGATGGAAACAATAATATATTACCCATTTTCTTTTGGTTTGGTTCACAAGGAGGATACAACAAGCTGCTCTTGCTTTCGGCTCAAATATGCACTTGGTGGTGAGTCAAGGAGTTTAGACATTACACCATCATTTCAGATAGGCAAAATATTTATGTTGTTGTGCTAGTATTTTTAGAGTATTTTAGATGCCTAATAAAATGCATAAGTATTTCTAGGATTTTTAGAGGATTTAAAATGCCTAATAAATGCATAGAAATATTTCTAGTATTTTTTGAGGGTTTTTAGATGCATAATAAAATGCATCAAAAAAATTCTAGTTTTTAGGATGTATAGATGCCTAATAAAACGCATGAAAATATTAATTATTTAATAACATGCATATAAACATTTTTTGTATTTTTTGAGGATTTTTAGATTCCTAATAAAATGCATTAAAATATTTTTATTATTTTATGCCTAATAAAAACCATAGGAAAATTTCTAGTATTTTATTGGATTATTATATGTCAAATAAAATGAATAGAAATATTTCTAGTGCATCTTTTAGAATGTTTAGATGCCTCATGAAATGATAGAAATATTTCTAGTATTTTGTGAGGATTTTTAGATGCCTAATATAATGCATTCAAGTTTTTCTAGTATTTATTTCAGGTTTTATGATGCCTAATAAAATGTATAAAATATATATAGGATTTTAGATTCCTAATAAAATGCATAGAAATATTTAAAATATTTTTTCAGGATGTATAGATGCATAATAAAATGCGTAGAGATAGTAGTGTTTTTTTAAGGATGTATAGCTGCATAAGAAAATTCATAAAAATACTTTAGTATTTTTTAAGGATTTAAAGATGCCTAATAAAATGCATAAAGATAATGCTAGGATTTTTTAGGATATTAAGATGCATAAAAATATTTCTAGTATTTTTGAGCATTCTAAAATGTGTAGAAATAATTCTAGTATTTTATGTGGATTTTTTAGATGCTAATAAAGTGCATAGAAATATTTCTAGCATTTTTGGAGAATTTAAAAATGCCTAATGAAATGATAGGAATATTTCTAGTATTTGTGAGGAGTTTTAAATGCCTAATAAAATGCATTGAAATATTTATATTTTTTTGAGGATTTTTATGCCTACTAAAATGTATAGAAATATTTATAGTATTTTTGAGATTTTTTAGATGCCTAAGAAACTCCAAAAACCGGGTCTGCTAAATGTAATAAACCAAGTTTTTTCAACTACCCTCAAAGATGTTGTCTAGGACACATTTATACAAATTTCCAAACTGATGGGTTTAGAGGGCAGGAACTAAAGAAATATATGGATGAATCTAGATATTCTTACACACACAACATGGTTTTGATGTTGCCATGGAAAACATTAAAAAGGAGCGTGTGGAAGCTTGGGAGTGGCTAACGAAAATCCTAGTTACATCATGGGCTAGATATTGTACAGATCACAACTGTAACACTAACTTAGTGCTTAACAAACTTAGTGAGGTTTTCAATAGAATGATAGTTGATGTTAGAGGAAACCGAGTGAGAACAATGTTTGTGGCATCAAAAAAAGTTTATAACAGGGAATGAAGGGAAAAGAACAGAGGTAGCCACTCGTAGGTGGTAGATCACGCCAACCTACTCAAAAAAATTAGAAGAAAACAAGAAATGGTCTAGAATGTGTAGATGAAAACTCACAATTGATGTTTTATGGGAAGTGGGCAGTGGGTGGACAGAACATATGATGTCAACTTGACAGATAGAACATACGATTGTATGAAATGGGACATGAGTGAATCCCTTGCAGCCATGTTATTTCATCCATTTACATGTCATTCCAACATCCTGGAGACTTTGTCTATCATTTCTTCCAAAAATTATGTACATGGAGACATATAATCCAATGGTTTACCCTGTCGTGGTGAGCATAACTGGACGAAAACTAACACCTAACATTGATCTACCTATTTTCAAAATATCATTGGGCGGAAATGAGGCAAAGAGAAGAAAAGGATAGTTTGAAGTACTACAAACCCACCGAGACATCAACAATGGAAGTACTACAAACCCACCCAGTAAAGCCAGCTCGGCAGATGAGAAAAAATGCACCAGACACTCATATGCTCCTTTTTAAATTGCCTATTTTTTGTACTACATGATTACCAAAATACTTATTTGTTTTCAAATAGGAAAATAGAGTAGAACAGTCAGAGTCATCTACAACTGCTACTTCTGCTACTACAACACTAGAACATGCACTTCCTCCACATCATGCACCAAGACCAGCTCTAGTACCTCCTGCACTTTCTGTGTATACTAAACTAGGTGGTGAACCAAGATATGTGTGAACAAAATGTGTGTGCAAGTATTATTTTGTGTGAACTATGTCAGAGCTACTGCAATTGGTGAAAGGACAATGATATCGCCTAGAGGGGGTGAATAGGCGATGAAACTTTTCCGGTTTAGGCTTGATAATTGCGGAATAAAACTAGGTGTTTAAATTAACAAGCGAACAACCTAAATAAACTAGGCTCACCTATGTGCACCAACAACTTATGCTAAGCAAGACAAGCAACAAGGTGATAGCAATATAGAATACTTCAAGCACGAAGGCTATCACAATGTAAAGTGCATAAGTAAAGAGCTCGGGTATAGAAATAACCGAGGCACACGGAGACGATGATGTATTCCCGAGTTCCTCCTTTTTAGGAGAGTACGTCTCGTTGGAGAGGTGTGAACCAACACAATGGTTCAACAACCATAGAGGTTTCACCTTCTTCTCCGATGAACCGCACCACAAAGGTTTGGTTCACCTTCCACTATCAGAATCCTTCAAGGCGGAAAACCGGAGCCTTTACAACAACGATCCGGGGCACAACTAACAACGGGATTGGGGACTCCCGAACAGCTACAAGTGACCACACAAGGGTCTCAACCACCACACGGGCGTCTAGGGTCCAAAGACCCAAGAGTAACAAGTTCACAAATTTTCACTTCCACGAAACATCGTGGAGAGAGCTAACCGATGCAACACAATGCAATGGCAAGAACACAAGAAGTGCTCAAGTCCTTCACTCTCAAATTCCAACAATGCAACAAATGCTTATGGGGGAATAAGAGAGGAAGAACAAAGGAGGAGAAATACCAAGAACTCCAAGATCAAGATCTACTAGGTTCCCCTCACTTAGAGGAGAGATGGATTGGTGGAATTGTAGATCTAGATCTCCTCTCACTTTCCCTCAAAGATATGCAAGAATCATGGGATGGATTGAGAGGAAGGCAAGCTTTTCTAAGGTCAACAATGGAGGAGAGAGAAGGGAAAAACGTGCTCAAGAGGATAGAGGACCATTGGGGAAGAAAGCCCCTTAAATATGTCCCCTCAAAAATCTGCCTGTTGCAGACGAAAAAGGCCGCAGTGGTAGTACCGGGCCTCAGCCGGTACTACCGTCCGGCGCAGGGTCAGACTTGGTCGTCGATGGTCAACGGGCCCTCGCACACCGCCCGCAGCAGTAGTGCCGGCCGGAGTCACGCGGTAGTACCGCACCACCCGGTAGTACCGGCCTACTACCGGGCCAGTACCGCATTTCACAGAACGATGCCAGTACCGAAAATACCTGATTAGCGGTAGTACCGGGGCTCAGCCGGTACTACCGGCTGGGCAGGAAAAAGCTCCTTTTCTCCCTTGACAAAAACCTGAAATGCAATAACTTTCTCGTTCGAACTCCAAATCAGGTGAAACCAATTTTGTTGGACAAGTTTTCCATCCGGACTCCATTATCTATGATCTTGGGCTTGCTCCGAAGATAATCACAAGCATTACAAGATCATGCATATACACATCATAGTCCATCATGTGAGGAGGAAACCATAAGGAGAGAGTTTGACCTCTCTAGAAAAGATAAGCCGGTAAAACCTCCAATATCAAAAACGCCACAAGATATGCTTATGAAATCCGTTTTTGATGAACTAGAGCTTGGTATGGAGATGAACACAAGTTCTAAATTCTCACATGGATAAAAGCCAAATAAGAACCAAGAAAGATGATATGCCAAATATGCAAAGGTTTGAGCTCTCCACAAAGATGCGATCAAGTTACTCACTTGAGAGACCCTCTTGATAGTACGCCGTCTATCCTATAACCCGGTCTCCCACTAACACCACGAGACCGGTAAAATAGAAACCCTATCAAGATCATACATTTGCCTTGCGCATTCCACTTGAGCTAGATGATAACGATCTTGACTCGCTCAAGTTGGAACACCTTTCTTGATTGTGCTTGCTAGCACATGCTTGATGAAGACTTCTCCAAATGATCCCCATACACCATTATGGGAGAGCCTCGCTTAGCTCCGTCTTCATGTATCCACTTGCGCTTCATATTCTTCTCTTGATATAGATGATGGCTTGGAGATAAACATGAAGTTCACTCAATCTTCTTTTCCAAGCCATGCTTGCAATAAGCTCAACTCTTCACATGACCAATCTTCATATAAACCCTTGGATGGAACCTTGGTCATCATGTAATCTTCTAGAGTCCTACACATGAACTCCAATCTTTTTCTATGGACAAGATCTACAAGTATATCTCAATGCAAACATTAGTCCATAAGGATTGTCATTAATTAACAAAACCACGCATGGGGCAACACATGCACTTTCAATTGGTATGTACTAATTATGTGAACTTGTGTGTGCAATTTATGTGGTGATTGTGGACAATTTCTCCGATAGTATTTTTCCGTTGTAATTTATCTGGTGCTTGTGCACAGTAACCTGGTACCATTGAGAGAATATGCTGGTGGTTTTTTGTCAATATATACCATAATTCTGGTGGTTTTTTGTGAAAAATTGAAGATAACCCATGTGTACAATAGCAACACATTCAGTGTACACTGACATCAAATTCATAGTGCATTGGCAACAAATACAGTGTACACAGTTTGAATGACACAGTTTATTGACAGATAATCCAATGATGGTACAAATAAAACTTAGTTCAACTGACAAAGTAGAAATAAAACTTAGTTCAACACATAGTAGCTGGTGTATTACATACTACATTGTTCAACACATAGTTGCAAACAAATCTATTGGTTTTATTCTTCAAAAAAAATCTCTGGTCCTCTTGATCTTGTCCTTGTTCATGCAACTAATTTTAAGAAAATCATACAAATTGTACTCCAGCTTCTTCATTTCTTCCTTAAGCTCTTCCCTTTCCTCATCTCATTTCCTCTGCTTTATCTTCATCGACTCATTGTCAGCTTTTTTTGCACCTCTTTCATCAAAAACAAATCTTGCTTCAGCTTCTGATTCTATTTCTCTCTCTATTTCACCCAATCCTTTCTCCAGCTGCACCTTCATGAACTCACATATACAAACTTATGATCCTCATTTTTCTCCTTCATCTTCTGCAGATTTTGCTCATGCACCTTCTGAACAGTGGCTTTCATCCACTTCTTCACATCACTTAACCTCCACATTTTTCTTCTCTTGTGCTAAATTGTGGAGCAACTCTGCATTTTGATGATTTTCTCCAACCTATTGTTTTTGGTGTCCTCATACATGCCCGATAGTCTAGCAAGAATCTTTTGCAATGCTCCAGGACACGCAGGATTAATACCATGAAACAAATCCAAAATTTATCACACCCTGATAAAATAAATGGTGTAAAATGATCTTAATTACAACAAACAATGATTATGTGAAATAAATAATACTAGTTAACTAAACAGAAAATCATGTGTCAGTATATAAGTAGAAGACATAATCAATAGCTATGAAAATGTAACTGAATGATTTACCTATACATTGTTCTTCATAAGCAGTAGTTATCTAAATGTTAACTTAATATTTTTCTATCACTGTTCTACACAATTAGTAGCTACGCAAATATTAACTGAAATCTCTAATGTGTACGCATTCTAGCTAACTGAAATTTTTGCACCTTAATTAACTGAATTTGACTTCCTATGTCTACACTATCAGAAGGTAACTAAATTTTTGCACCCAGATAGTTAACTGAATATGTGCTCTACACAATTAGTAGTTAACTTATTTTTCTAGCTACAAGTTGTAGCCTACAACCAATCACCTAAAATACAACTATGTGATTTAAATCATAATTTGTAGAACAAATACAGACATAGAGAATCACATACATTGTGGATTGAACAAGCGTAGAATCTCATGCCCATGTTCGTGCCTTCAAGCGCAACACATTGGCTTTGTGGACACAGCCGCATCAGCACCAATGTCGCAGATTGCAGCATCATGGATTGGATCTGTTGCGTAGTACACTTTAGGGTACTACAAATCCAAGATTTAGCAAGAAATCAAAAATCAATTGAACAAAAATCAAAATCCTAATCAGGAACCCTGACCCGAGCAAATCGAACCGAAAGAGAACCCACATCGCCTACGCATGACTCCTCGAATTTTTCGCCGTCATTTCAGCTTGGCATGCCGGCGACGTAACGAATGAGGGTAGTGTCGTCTCAACCGAGCGGGGTCAGAGGAAGAGGAGAGAGTGAAGCGCACGATAATAAAGAACAATTATGTGTCGGCTGCCGAATGTGCCAGTCACGGTCGTTCGTTTAAGACTGTCTCCGGCTACCACGTCAGCCTCACAGCGGGCCCCATCAATCAGTTTCACGGTTAGACGGGCCTCTTATAAGAATCTATACTATTTGGTACGTGTTAGAGAGAAACCTGCGTTTTTAAAAAAACCCTAGAGAAAGTGGTAGATTTTGGTTACCCTAGCTGCAACTTGGTGCTTTTTGTAATTTTCTCCCTCGCACCCGACTGCCCCATACGAATAGCCCAACTAACCATTGGGTCAATGGAGTGTGCATAAATGAAAACAACTACAAAAAAAAAAAAGATGTTGATGACAGTTGTTGCGTCACCACGGAGACACCGAAGAGGCGCTATCTCCATGTTAAATATGGAAACGACTCCAGAGCAGAAATCGCAAGTCGGCAAACTGAAGACGTTCCAATAGAATTGAGTCTGTATTGATTAAAATCGATTAATACAGGACGTGGCAGCGCTTGTTAGGCAGTTTGCTATTAATATCTTGTTGATTGTTTTTAAGGAATTCATCGAGGGCATTCGATTGGAAGGTCTATTTGAGTTAGCACGCCTTCGGCTACGAGCGGAAACCGGCAGGAAGTCCTAGATGAACTTGGGGGGCTAATGAAGAGGGAACACTTAACGGTTAAGTCCATGACAGGGAGATGGACCACAAGGCACATGGCCTGCTTATGACCGCCCAACTCAGTTGGGCTTACACGGAGAAGGTTGGGTTGGCACTCACCAAAGTCGGGTCCACTAGGAACCCGCAAAGAAGGCGACACACAACACTTGGCGCCTACAACTACAACATGGAAGCCTAAGATGGCTCCTACTAGGATACTTGTAAACCCTAGTCAGGACGCATATATAAGGTCGATAGGGACTTCCTAAATAGTACGCAATCTAGAGGCAATACTCATGAATCTCATACGAAAATGCTCATTGTCATTGATGTATAAACCTTGATATCAGACAATCATGAGTAGGTCATATCTCCACCGCGAGGGGCCGAACCTCGATACATCGTGTGCCAATCTTGTCCCAAGAATTCCAACGTCGTCTAGCTCTACACCTCATCATTTGCCACCCCTGATCGCTCATGTCGTGACTTTCCCACAAAATGATGTATAGCTAGGGTTTGTGGCTGATGAAACGGTGTTTCCTTTTCTTTCGGTTTTCTTTTCATTTTCATTTTTTATAGTATTTACTTATGATTATTTTTGTAGTATAATTTATCAGTATAGTCATATATTAGTCCTTCTCTAATAATTTAATTCTGAACCAAACATGAATATTTCGATTTATTTCAGATATTGTTCTTTTTTAAATCATCGCAATTTTGTAAAATGGTCATTCTATGATATATTATTTGAAATCTTTCAACGGTAACTTTTAAAGTTGGAATCTGTTAACCTTGTTTGTGAGTACCACACAAAATCCTACTTGACTACCTTCAAATGATTTTTGGCAATTTTTAGAACCAAACAAGAGCATATTCAAAATATTTAAATGGGCACTCACCAAAGGGTTCAAAATCATTTAAATAGGTCAAAGTAGCTACAAAGTGAGAAAATTCAAAATATGTAGGCACTGACCAATCAATATGGTATAGTTTGTGTTAAAACTAGAGTGATGCCATCTTGCACCATATTCAACGCACTTGCTTAAAAATCCCTATTTTAACACTTAGTGGAGAATCATTTTTTGTAAAAAAAATGAAAATCCCTTTGACCATATTTTTGCCATGACAAGATGCACATTTGTCCCAAAATATGGGCACATTATTATGCCTTGACTATGGGCATGCCCCACCAGCCAGCGGATGCAGCTCGGGTGCATTGGCGGCTACTCTCGTCGCCCGTCGGCATCACGCTAGTCTCCGCGTAGAAAAAACACGGACTACACCTACTACTATCTACATGGAGAGGTCGGCCTCCCTTCCCCCATCTACTCCCGCCGGCGAGGCCGCCGGAGAGGAGCCGGGGTGGTTTGGGCGACTCTCAAAAGAAAGAGGAAAATGAGAGCACGCTAGTAAACCAAGCTCGGAAACGGCAGTTGGAGGCGTCTCTGAAGCGAGGTGCCTTGCGTTGCATCTACTCAGCCGCTCGATCCAAGATCCGACCAACGTCCAACCCACTGCCTCTTTTTTGTTCTTTAATTAAGCGCAAATCTTGTGATCTCTATACACCTCCAGGTGGGCGCACTGTCGCTTTCGGGACGCTCCCACTCCACCCAACTCTGCTAAATCTCTCATCAGCTAGAATTCTGAAACTAACAGATAAGTATTTGAAAAGACAAACTCATACATAAACAGAAATATGGTATTACCTCGAAGGAAAAACAGAGTATTGCATACATTACTTCGAAAAAAAATAGAGTGTGGTACATCGATCCAGTGTGGATGGGCATCTTTTCAATATTCCAGTAAAAAAAGGAGTGTTGTTTCATCACCTGACATTTTCATCCGACCAAAGAACAATTCCACCACCCGGAAAGAGAATAATGTCGCGGGTATCCAGATATATCCACTAGTAATTTATTCTTGTGTAGCTCTCTGAGGCCGCGCTTTTCAGCAAGCCAGCAGCAGCAAAGCTTCTTGTACTGCCGCCCTGCCGACTGACTGTGGCCTGAGCTCCAACCCATATCCGTGCGGCCGACCGCCGGATCTCTCGGCCTCCACCGCCGTGGCTCTCCCGGGCCTGGAGGCGACGAAGATTCTCGTCGCTTACACAGACGGGGTTGTCGGTGGACGGAGGGGAAAGGTGGGGTCTCTGCTTTCTTCTCCGTACTCTTCAAGAGCGGCATCTTTTCTTTCAGATGTGAAGCTTGGGACTCTTTACGGACGGCAGCATTTTAGACCTGTGTGTGCTCCAATTGTTACTGCCCTGATTGGTTAATTGCTTAATTTCGTTCGCTGTGGCCTAGTTAATGCTGCAATTGGAGTGGACTGCTGAGCGAATTGAACGCATAATTGGATCCTGATTTTGCCTTCATCTTCTAGGTAGCAAGCATGGCGGCGAGGCTTCTCCTTCTTCTTGCTCTCGTCAGTCTACTACGAGCTCCATGCTGGGCTTCGGCTCAGCAGCCCGAGGAGGAAGCCACGGTCATAATTAAAGGTTCGGCGAAAATCGCTGAGACGGATCAGAATTACGTGTGCGCTACCATGGACTGGTGGCCGCCGGAGAAGTGCAACTACAACCAGTGTCCATGGGGTCAATCTTCGATTCTAAATTTGGTACGCACTACCGACGTTCTTGTCTTGCTATCAATAATACAGTAGGCTGTTATTACATCATTGTGGTTCCTGGACTTACGTTTCTTGTGCGTCATGTTTTCACCAACCGGTTCGTTCAGGATTTGGATCACCCCTTCCTTGCTCAAGCCATCCAAGGTATGAATACTTGGTCCTCATTCACTACTTCCCACTGGTCTATATTAATTAGTTTTCCTAGCTATGTGTGGATCTATGTTCCCACCTACTGTGAATTTCATATTCCAAAAAAATTCAAGTATCAGAACATAATTAAGGCAAGTCCTCCAGAATTGTGACAGCACTATATTATAACATATGTAGCTGAAGTCATGTCTGTGGGCTATAATTATTTTTGCTCACAGAATACTTTTGCTATTGTGATCAATAGTTGGTTAATTTGCTAAATGTTTATGAAGATATTCTCTTTTATCTGCAGCATTTGATAATTTGAGGATTAGGCTGGGGGCTCTCTGCAAGATCGAGTTGTTTATGATTTGGGAACAAATAGTCCATGCACCCCATTCAGTAATGTGTCAAATGGTTTGTTTGGTTTCTCAGCCGGTTGTCTAAGTATGGATAGATGGGACAAACTGAATGATCTATTCCAAAAAACAGGGTGAGGCTTCTAATTTTAACTGTGTTTTTGTGCCGTTGTTGACTTACCGTAAGTGTTCAAATATAACAGTCATAAATTTTGTTAGATTTTCACATACTTGTGCTCACGTAGTTTTATAGACTCCTAACCAAGTTATATTGCATTTCCATTGTTGTCTTCTGAGTTCTAGAGTTTTTGTGGATATTTTTCTAAGTCCTGCTAGTTGAAGAATATAACTAGCAGCTGCAGCGGTATTCTTTCTACATGTCTTCAGCATTATATTTGTTAAGGGACGAGATATGGTAAACCAAGCTATATGAAGTTATCAACATAGCTAAGTGAAATATATGTACAAGGAACTGATGTGCACAAAGAGGGATTTATCATTTTCGAAATGAAACTGCGTGCGCTTATTTAGTACTACCTCTGTTCCTAAATATAAGCCGTTTTGGTTGTTCAAATTGAACTCCTAAAACGGCTTATATTTAGGAACAGAGGGAATATCATTTATGCAATTTATAAGTGCTCAACAGAAATAGCTCATGGATGGACCATAATCTATATGCAGAGCAATTATCACGTTTGGGCTGAATGCGCTCAATGGAAGGTATAATGTCCAACGTTCCTGGACGGGAAAATGGAACTCTACAAACGCGTACGATTTTGTAAAATACACAATCTCAAAAGGATACCCTGTTGACTCGTGGGAATTTGGTAATCTATTGTATTCTCTTGTTCTCTACTCAGTTTTTTTATGTTTCCCCTTTTATTCTAAAATAGAAGCTATTCTGAATTCTGAACGAAAGAATAATTTTGTCTTGTCAGGTAATGAACTGAGTGGGCATGGGACTGGGGCAAGAGTCAATGCTAATCTTTATGGCAAGGATGTAACTGAACTTAAATCCATACTTCGGCAGTTGTATAGGGCACCACTAACCCAGCCACTCCTTTTAGCACCTGGAGGATTCTTTGATCAACAGTGGTACACTCAGTTACTTCAGACTTCAGGTCACGGTGTTGTTAGCGCCTTGACGCACCATATGTACAATCTTGGTGGAGGTATGTGATATGCCAGCGTCGTATCATAGCATTTATAAAAGGCTCATTTGATGCTCCAAAGCCATAGATCGATTTTGCATGAATTAAAGATATCAGAAGAAATAGCACTGAGCATTTTGTAGGGAGGACTTTATCAAAGTTATGCCCATATGTCATACTAATGCTTGTCTAACTAGAGTAAAATAATACATCGCCGTTTCTGTTTTAATTTGGTCCTCTTGTCATACATAATGTGAAGCAAAGGCTTCATGAAATTCCTAAATAAAAATGCTTACATGAACTGTTCTTTGAAGGGATAGCAAGTCCTTTCTTTGAAGACAAAATAGTTGTGAATACATCTTAATGTTGGGAGGCTTGATAATTATTCGACCAATTTATGAGATTAATACACATAGAATGCATCAGCAGTGACACTTTGTTTTCAGGGGATGATATCCACCTTATGAGGAAGATAGTAGATCCTAAGTACCTAGATCGTGCTGAAGATACTTACAGGGACATGCAACTTACCCTCCAAAGGCATGGAACATGGGCTTCTGCTTGGGTTAGTGAAAGCGGTGGGGTGTTCAACAATGGCCGTCAACTGGTGTCAAATACTTTCATGAATAGCATCTGGTCAGATCTCAATATCTTCTCATGAATCTTGAACAAGTCAACATTGATATAGGATCTTGTGTAAGCAAAATGTAGTGACAAAATTTCGATGCTAACAGGTATCTCGATCAACTTGGGATGGCATCCAAGTACAATACAAAAGTGTTCTGCAGGCAGACTCTCATTGGTGGCAACTATGGTCTGCTTGACTGGCAAACTTTCTTACCAAATCCTGACTACTTCAGGCAAGTCTAACTTAAGTAGGTGATCACTCCAGTGTTTTCCAGGACACGGCTCTGGTGTACTGATCGCTCCTTTTGTTCTCAGTGCTCTGCTATGGCATCGGCTTATGGGCAATGGAGTTCTTTCAGTTGATATCAATGCACCGCGCAAGCTGCGTGCTTACGCTCACTGCAGTAAACGACACGTACGAATTCTAACTCGGTGACCTTAAAGCGAACCGGTTGGCATAGTGTCGGATTTTTTAAGGTTTCTTATCGATATTGAAGTGATATGACTGTTCTACTTAATTTGTTATCAAGTTATGGGTTTGGTTTTGCCTGAAAAGTAACTTCATTTTTACAGTTATCCTGACAAAGTTTATTTGACAATGCAGCAAGGATCACCCTACTCCTAATCAACCTAAGCAACAGCACCGGATACAACGTGACCCTCGAGAACGACCTCAACGTGAGCGTCGACAGAGGGAGTGGCCACCGGCGGCAGAGGCGTAGCTCTTTCGCCCACGGCCTCAAGAGAGCGGTCTCATGGCTGGGAGGCACGCCGTCAGGCGAGAGCACGAAGAGGGACGAGTACCATCTGACCGCCAAGGACGGGGACCACCAGAGCAGAACAATGCTGCTCAATGGCGTCCCGCTGGAGCTGGGAGACGACGGCAGCGTCCCGGCTCTGAACCCAGTGCCCGCTGCTGTTGATTCGCCCGTGTACCTGGCGCCGACGTCGATCGTGTTTGTAGTTTTGCCGAGGTTTGAGGCCAAGGCGTGTTCTTGAGGGAAGATGGTATTCCATTTGTTCATTAATGATATAGAAATACAATCATACAACAGAGAACAAGCAGAATAACATCAAAAGGTAATTTCACTGTCATAAATTTTCTTCCCCCGCTGAGATACATATCTCTTGTCTGTCTATGCATCAGTGTTCAATAGGAAAGGCAGTTCAGTGGCTGCAAGTATCTGCCATGGACTCAAGCTATTGCGAGTACCTGCCATGGACTCAAGCTGTAGTCTTGCAAGTAACTGCCACAGTTGCATTATTCAGCTCTGATTATGAGTAAATTCAATCAGCTCTCTGTTAAAAATACTCACAGCACGGGCAAAAGTTCAAATTCAAGTTTGTTGGGGCCTTTCCTTTCAGAAAAACAACCTCCAAAAATAAGCGTATGCTGCTTATTGTGGTGTGTGTTAGATGTATAGTACTGTTCATACCACATGTATATGTACCTTTAGCCTTTGGCCCTGTGGAATAGAGTTGCTCTTCTCGTGACATGGTATCAGAGCCACGTTGCTCTCCTCCACCCGCACCCACCGCAACTCCACCGTCGCCGGCCTGCCCTGCCACGCCGCTGCCGCCGTCGCCGGCCTGCAACGTCGCCGCCGCCGCCGCTTCCCCCGGACGTCGTCCCCGGCCTGCCGCGCCGCCATTCCCGGCCTGCGCGCTGCCGTCCCGGCCTGCCCCTCTCCGGCCCCGCCCTTCTCCGTCGCGGCCTGCTGCCCTCCTCCTCATCGCGGCCGCCGCCGCCGCCGTCGCCGTCGCCGCCCCTGTCCGTCGCGGCCACCGCCCTCCGGCCGCCCTGCCGAGCTCTCCCGTGGCCGCATCGAGCAGGTGAGCTCGGGGCCGCATCGCGTGGAGAGGAACTCGATCCGGTCTCTCGCCCGGTTGGACCGGCCCCTGTGCCGGCTGCCTCTGTGAGGGCTCCGGTCGCCTGGCCGGCTGCTTCTGTGAGGGCTCCGGTCGCCCGGCCGGCTTGGACCGGCCCCTGTGCCGGACGCCTCTGTTGTTGCTTCGGTCCTCAGCCCGGTTAGACCGGCCCCAGGTCCGGACAGTGTAAAAAAAAAAAGCCCGCGATGTCCTCTTCGGGCTATGTTGCAGTTCCTCGGTGCTCCGTGTTTTTGACGGCACCAACTACGCCGAGTTTGTGGGCTTTATGCGCATCCACATGCGCGGCCTCCTGTTGTGGGGCGTTCTCTCTGGCGAGGTCTCCTGTCCGCCGTGCCCCGTTGCTCCTGTGGCTCCTACTCCACCGGTGCCACCCGCTCTTGCCGCTGATGCTTCTGAGGCTGATCGTGCTGCCGCCAAGATGCTGATGATCTTGCAGTTAAAGCCTATGACCAGCAGGTATCGGATTACTCGGATCTCTCTCTCCTATCGGGATGCTCTGTCTGTTTACACTCAGTGGTGCAATGATGATGCTCGTGCTGCTGCTGTCCTCACTGCTAGTGTTCTGCCTCAGTTTGCTTCTGAGTTCATGGGATTAGGCACTTCTGCTGCTATGTGGACTTACCTTTGTCAGCGCTATCAGCCCTCGGGTGATGCTCTCTACCTATCTGTGGTCCGTCAGGAGCATGATCTTCAGCAGGGTGACTCTACTGTGGATGCGTTCTACACACAGTGTTCTGCCATCTGGCGTCAGCTTGACTCTCTGCGGACTGTTGTTTGTGGTACTTGTCGCTGCTGTCAGACAGTGAGGTCAGATTTGGAGTTTCAGCGTGTCCATGAGTTCTTGTCTCGCCTGCGTCCCGAGTTTGAGCCTCGGCGTGCACACTTGCTTGCCCGTGGTCGACGTGTTCCCATCTCAGAGGTACTTGCAGAGCTTCGCGCTGAGGAGACTCGGCTCCGTTCTGCTGGGCTGCTTGTGGTTCCCACTGTGCTTGCTGCCCGTGCTCCGGTGTCGTCTGTTCCACCGCTACTACCCACTCCTTCGCGGGGGTGGGGGGCGGCCCTCTGCAGGGGGGGTCGGCGCTCTCACATGTTCTGCGACTACTGCAAGAAGCCGGGCCATCCAGAGTCTGATTGTTTCAAGAAGCAGCGTGACATGGGTCGCTCCTCTCCTGCGGCTCGTGCGTCTCCGTCTGCACAGTCCTTCACTGCTCAGGATATTGCCCAGCTCAAGCGTATGCTGGCTTCCTCTGGTTCTTCTTCGACGGGCACCGTTGCCTCGCTGACTGCTTCTACTTCGCCACCACCGCCTACTCAGTCAGGTACATCTCCGTGGGTTCTGGATTCTGGAGCTTCCTTTCACATGTCTTCTGATTCTTCTGCTCTGTCTTCTCTTCGACCTCTTGATTCTCCTCTCAATGTTCTCACTGCCGATGGCACACCTCTTCCTGTTGCTAGTCGTGGCACTCTTTCTACTCCGTCCTTCTCTGTTCCTAGTGTTTCGCATGTTCCCCGTCTTACCATGAATCTTTTTTCCGCTGCTCAACTTACTGATTCTGGCTGTCGTGTCATTCTTGATACCGACTCTTGCTCTGTTCAGGATCGTCGCACCCAGGCTCTAGTTGGAGCTGGCCCTCGGCGCCGTGAGGCTCAGGGCCTTTGGGAGGTCGACTGGCTTTGTGTTCCCACCACACCCGCCAGCTCGCATGCTCTTGCTACCTCCTCCTCTGCGTCCTTCCAACAGTGGCATCATCGACTTGGTCATATATGTGGCTCTCGCTTGTCCTCGCTAGTGCATCAAGGTGTCTTAGGGTCTGTCTCTGGCGATGTATCTTTACATTGTAATGGTTGTAGACTTGGCAAACAGACTCAATTACCTTATCCTACGAGTGAGTCAGTCTCTCAGCGCCCTTTCGACTTAGTTCATTCTGATGTATGGGGTCCTGCTCCCTTCGATTCGAAAGGTGGTCATCGCTACTATGTTCTTTTTATTGATGACTTCTCTCGCTATACTTGGCTCTATTTGATGAAATCTCGCAGTGAGGTTCTCTCCATATACAAGCGATTTGCTGCCATGGTTCACACCCAGTTTTCCACGCCCATCCGTGTTTTTCGTGCTGACTCGGCTGGTGAGTATATCTCCCAGATGTTGCGTGGTTTTCTTGCCGAGCAGGGTACTCTTGCCCAGTTCTCTTGTCCTGGTGCCCATGCTCAGAATGGTGTTGCTGAGCGTAAGCATCGCCACCTGCTTGAGACGTCTCGTGCAATGATGATCGCTGCCTCTCTTCCTCCCCACTTTTGGGCTGAGGCTATTTCTGCGTCCACCTATCTTATCAATATCCAGCCTTCGGCTGCCTTACAGGGTGGTATTCCTATGGAGCGTCTCTCTGGTCATTCTCCTGACTACTCCGCTCTTCGTATGTTTGGGTGTGTGTGCTATGTCCTTCTTGCTCCGCGCGAACGCACCAAACTGACTGCTCAGTCGGTTGAGTGTGTCTTTCTCGGCTACAGTGATGAGCACAAGGGTTACCGATGTTGGGATCCTGTCGGTCGTCGTCTGCGTATTTCACGTGATGTGACTTTTGATGAGTCTCGTCCATACTATCCGCGTCCTACCACCTCCTCTTTTCAGTTGACGATCTCTCCTTCCTTATACTCCCCGACACATCTCCCTCTGTGCCTATTGTTCCTCCTCCACCTCCACCTCCGCCGAGTCCCACGGTTTCTGATACACCTCCGCCACCACCCTCCCCTCCTCCTTCCTTCCTCCCTCGTCACCTGCTCTCCACCTACCGCTCCGGCTGTCCTCCCCTTTCTCCCTTTCCTCTCCACTACACTCGTCGTCCTCGTGCTGTGGATGATTCCTCTGACATACCCTCTACTTCCGGCGCCCACCTTCCCCGTCTACACCGGTTCATAACCTTCGTTCTCGCCCTTCCTTACGGTCTCCTGCTCGCTATTCTCCTTCCCAGTACGGTCTTTCTGCTACTGTTGAGCCCACTTCCTATCGGGATGCCATGGCTCAGTCTGAGTGGCAGCTTGCGATGGCTGAGGAGATTGCTGCACTTGAGCGCACTGGCACATGGGATCTTGTTTCCCCTCCTCCCGGTGTTCGTCCCATCACTTGCAAGTGGGTCTATAAGATCAAGACTCGCTCCGATGGTTCTCTTGAGCGTTACAAAGCTCGTCTTGTGGCTCGTGGCTTTCAGCAGGAGCAGGGACGCGATTATGATGAGACATTCGCTCCTGTTGCCCACATGACCACTGTTCGCACTCTTCTCGCTGTGGCTTCTGTTCGTCATTGGTCTGTGTCTCAGCTTGACGTCCAGAATGCCTTTCTCAATGGTGAGTTGCGTGAGGAGGTTTATATGCAGCCACCACCGGGGTACTCTGTTCCTGATGGTATGGTTTGCCGTCTTCGGCGCTCTCTCTATGGCCTTAAACAAGCCCCTCGCGCCTGGTTTGAGCGTTTCGCTTCTGTGGTGACTGCGCTGGTTTTGTGCCTAGCGACCATGACCCTGCGCTGTTTGTCCACACCTCACCTCGTGGTCGGACGCTCCTCCTCTTATATGTTGATGACATGATCATTACTGGCGATGACTCTGAGTATATTGCCTTTGTTAAGGCCCGCCTCCGTGAGCAGTTCCTGATGTCAGATCTTGGCCCTCTTCGCTATTTTCTTGGGATTGAGGTTTCTTCGACTTCTGATGGCTTCTACATCTCCCAAGAAAAATATATTCAGGATCTTCTTGCTCGCGCCGCTCTTGGTGATGAGTGCACTGCTGAGACTCCTATGGAGCTCAATGTTCAGCTTCGTGCTACCGATGGTGATCCCCTCACAGACCCGACACGCTATCGCCATCTTGTTGGGAGTCTTGTCTATCTGGCTGTCACTCGTCCAGACATATCATATCCTGTCCACATTCTGAGTCAGTTCGTTCTGCTCCCAGTTCTGTCCACTATAGTCACCTTCTCCGTGTTCTACGATATCTTCGTGGCACGATCTCTCGCCGCCTTTTCTTTCCTCGCTCCAGCTCTCTCCAGCTCCAGGCCTACTCTGATGCTACGTGGGCCAGTGATCCTTCTGATCGCCGCTCCCTGTCTGCCTATTGTGTTTTTCTTGGAGGATCTCTCATTGCCTGGAAGACGAAGAAACAGAAGGCAGTTTCCCGCTCCAGTGCAGAGGCTGAGTTGCGAGCGATGGCTATGTTGACGGCTGAGGTGACCTGGTTGCGATGGTTGCTAGCAGACTTTGGTGTTTCTGCTGCTGCACCGACTTCTCTATTGTCAGACAGTACGGTGCCATCAGCATTGCGCGTGACCCGGTGAAGCATGAGCTCACCAAGCACATCGGCGTGGATGCCTCCTTTGTGCGTGCTGCTGTGCAGGATCAGATTCTTGCTCTTCACTATGTGCCCTCCGAGTTACAGTTGGCGGATTTCTTCACGAAGGCACAGACTCGAGCGCAGCATGGGTTCTTCCTCTCTAAACTTAGTGTTGTTGACCCACCATAAGTTTAAGAGGGGTGTGTTGTTGACCCACCATAAGTTTAAGAGGGGATGTTAGATTCTAAACTCAGTGTTGTTGACCCATCATAAGTTTAAGAGGGGGTGTGTTATTGACCCACCATAAGTTTAAGAGGGGATGTTAGATATATAGTATTGTTCATACCACATGTATATGTACCTTGGCCCTGTGGAGTAGAGTTGCTCTTGGCGAAAGAATAGTTCGCTTTGTGCTCACCCCGCAGCTGCGTGCTTCTTCTCCATTCACCACGGCCCCTATTTGTAACTGTCCCAGGTCCCTCATCCTCTTTGCGCACGCGAGGTGGGACTAAACCATTTCCCCAGCGACGACGTTGTACCGAGATTATCGTGCTGTGAGAAAGTGGCTACCGAAAACACGATGGGCCCCTGCATGCTCAGTTACTACGGCCCGGTTCAACAACAAAAAAATGAATTCGGTTTCCTTCTCTCTTTTTTCGTTTGTGACATTGCAAGCAAAGGGGTACAGGTACGCAACATCTTTTTAATTAACGTGTACAGTTAATTGGTACTAAATTGTATAGGTGAATATGTATCCAAATCAATTCCTGCCTTACCGTTTTGGTCCCAATAAATGTCCTGATTTCAATTGATCCTAAATTGATATGCATCCAAATTAATTTCTGCATACCTCTGTCTATATAAATGTCATCGTTTCACGACTCATTTCTCATAGAAAATCGCAACTCATCTTCCCCAAACTTGCAAAGCCCTTTAGCGATTCCACAAACGCCAACCATGAGGGTGCTCAACATTCTCCTTGTGAGTATTGCTGTTGTCATGTGCTTCATCGCTACGCCCACCGCAGCATCGGCAAAGACCGGTGCTTATGAACCAATTCCAGACCTCAATGACCCGGATGTCCAGGAGATTGCTAGGTGGGCTGTGGCTCAGATGCTAGCCAAGCAAATGACGGGCTTGAGTTCAAGAGGCTGGTAAGCGGTATGGTGCAAGTTGTGGCCGGTTTCAACTTTAATCTCCGCATTGACGCGGTGAACGGTGACGGCAAAGAGGGCATGTACATAGCGGAGGTATACGACCGTCCATGGGAAAACAAGCGCACCCTGACTTCGTTCCGTCCAGCCAACTGAAGTAGATTTTCCTTGTTGCTTAGTAATAATCGAGCTGGAGTACTAGCGGTGGTATTTTTGTTCTCTGAATGCATGTCTATTAGTAGAATCTATCTATGAAATTTTCAGGTGAGATTGTACGGAGCTGTCAATATTAATAAAGATTTACTAGAAAAATTCTCCGCGCGTTGCTGCGGTTACTTGTTACATTATATTTAGAGTATATTAAGTTGTATTGAACACGAATACATATATGGACGAATAGTATGCGAAATCAAACGGGATATACATATGATATATATTCTATCTCTTTTTGTAGTACATTTTTTTGATTTGAGCATAATATGTGTTAAATATATTTTATTTCATTATTATAGTATTACATAAAATATTTGGATATAAGTTAAAACAAATTTCTGTCGTCGAGGTGGGTATCTTCTTCAGCGAGAACAATTTGGACATGCGGGGTTCCCTTTTTATGTACTCGACGATAAACTTGGCGGTTTTGAATTGATGATTCTTGGATAGCTTTGTGGTGTTTGCAGGATGTGTGATGCTGCCTTTGAAAGTGAGAAACGTCAGTGGCTTCGTAGTACTTTTCATCTTTGCAAGAACCTCCTTGTACTCCTTATGAGTTTCTCTCACCGAGTGACTTGATAAGTGTAGAATATTTTTTGGTGCATCAAGTCCTTTCCTGTAAAAAAATCGATATGTATGTTGTAAATATCATAGGTGTGAGTGGGGAGTTGAAAAAAAACAATGAATTTTACTCCCTCCGTTCCTAAATAGATGACTTCCATTTGTCCAAAAATGCATGTATCTATACACGTAACATGTCTAGATACATCCACTTTTGAACAAATAGAAGTCATCTATTTTGGAACGGAGGGAGTAGTAGCCATACCTGTTGCCTTCCTGCCGATTGTCCATGTTTTTGCTAAGGGGCAGCTATCAAAGAAAAATTTGTATGCTTCAAACTTGTAAGTGTTGGTGTTATCATAGAATGAATGTGTAGAAACTCCCGAATTAAACAAATATTGCAATTTTAATGTAGCATTTAATTGGTGAATTTGTGTATCAATGTGGTGCATTCATTGAAGAATTGATGTCATTTTAAAATGGGTACACCAAGAAACAGAAAGAGACATAATCGGGAAAATTGAATTGCACAAAGAGAATAAGTTCTAAAAAGAACTGTCCACGCCATAGAAAATAGAAATGGTATCGTTATGCAGCTAAAAAAGGAAGGCGCCTTATCCAATATTGTAGGCCCAAGAAGTAATACCTTGGTCGTGTGGTCACTGAAGATTAATTCTGCATGACAATGTTCCAAAAGGTGGCACAAAAAACTTACCATTACCCGAGCAGGGCTATGTTCTTGGTACCAGAAGAAAGCACCACAGTGTGTGCAATTATGCTGGGGGGCACCAAGGTTTAAGGGAGCAAAACATGTTCCTGAAATGATTGCACACCTAGTAAGGTATAGATCTTGTGCGGATAGGAGAATATGATGAATTTTTGCATTGTCCATGTTGTTTAAACTTTAGACTTAAATAAATCAACAAATACATTTGCCATCCAAGTGGCAGCAGGCAGCAAGGAAAAAAGAAAACGACACAACAATCTGGTATAACTGAGCAGAGGGGATCACATGACAATTATGAACAGGCAATACATGTTTTCGAGATGTATAAGAAAATAAGAAAAATGAGACAACAAATTGGTAGACTAAACAGTACGTGTTTTTGAGACGTACCTGAATTGCGACGGCAAGAATTAATGATTTCAATAGAGGGAGGGCTCAACAACGCTTGAGGTAGTGTTGTAACACAATATGAGCAGCCCACTTGAACGGGGGTAATGAGCTGATGGATCAAAGAGTAGGCACATCCAATTTGAGGAAATCTCTGTGTACAAAGCATGCATGGTATAATGATTAAGACATTATTGGTAGACAACTTGAGAGTTCAGAGTGAAAGTGAAGAAAACGTAGAGTAGTACAATCTTTATAGGAAAAGGAGCCATGAACTTACAGGCTATATTGGCTGCCACCAAGGAGCAAAAAGGCTGCACCAAAAAAATCAAGCATTCAGGGACGGAAGAAGATGCTAAAATCTGAAAAACATGGAACCTCCTCACGTCACACAGGGCACCAAATAATCTTTTATTGGTTTACCGAAAGCACATGACATCTGAATAATAGAGAGGTGGGTTTATGAACATGGTGCTCACCAGAGTTGGCTCTGTCAAATCCTTAGAGAAATAAAGAGAAAGTAAGGCTGTAGCTGAAGACGGTAGGCACCATGACCCCTGTTTTCACAACACCTGAGCGCCAAAAAAATTGAAGAAGCAGCTGGCATGTCGACCTGAGAGCAGAGCGGAAGAAAAATGAACCTTGCTGAGAATGAGGACGGGAAGCCTGGGAGCATACCAAAGGAGAGAGGACGGCATATCTATAGAGGACCTGGAGAGCAAAAGTCGTAGCTGAGTAATCATGAATTAATTCGGGTGTCCTCACAGCATTAGCAGCCGTTACGAACATTACAAATTTAAGAGATTTATTGGCACTAACCAACGAAGCAACGGAAGATTAGGGCTGTTGAGCGTAATGGAGGCGAAACTGATGATGCACACAGCACGTATGAAGTGGAAGGGCAGGGGAGGAACGCCGATGCTGGGGAGAGGTCAGGATGAGGCCGTCGGAGGGGTAGGCTGAGGCTGCCATTGGTGAGTTCGAGGGTGAGGACCGCTGATGCTGGCGGAGGGGCTGGGATGAGATCGGCGGAGAGGTAGGCAGAGGCTGTGAGGCTGCCATGGTTGAGGGCAAGGGGAAGGGAAGGATTGCGGCGAACGGAGGCGGAGGTCAAACCCATGGTAAGGGGGAGGTCGGGGAGGGATGGAAATCTGGCCTTCTTGTCACGTAAGACGGGGGTGAATAGACGGATGGCGATGAAGATCGTACGGCTGTGATTAGTTGATGATGTGGCTATGCTGCATGTAGAGATAGAAAAATCATAAATGAACTTAGTGGGGTTTTGCTTTATAAGAGGTATAGATAGATATGTTTACAACAGAGGATATTACATAAACCAGTGTTTTGCTAATTCCTAGTGGTTTGAGAGTTCCTTAATCTCAGTCGACGTGGAGCATTGTTGATCAGTCAAGGTGTGGCGGGGCATTATTGATGTAGTACGCTGCACGGCTTGGTATGGTAGTAGATACGGAAAATTGTTGATCATTCAAGGTGTGGCAGGCAGTTGATAGTACTTGCACGACATGGTATGGTAATAAGCAGGTAGCTGGGGTGCGCCGATGCGGATGCTTTGGGTAACCATGCCAGAGAAGTCGCACGTTGATCGGTCAAGACAGCAATGGTTATCTTCTTTTTTTTTTGAAAAGGGACTGATCCATAAAACAGAGATGCACAAGTACAAATTACAGAAAGGTCCAACAAGAACTCGAAATTACAGCCGAACCCCTGCAACTTGCACAGAGCACCCTGTGCACCTCGGAAAGATCACGATCAGGCCCTCCACCTCGCTCCCCAGAATCCTAGACGCCGCCGGCACCGCCGAACCTCGAACCCGCCGGAGAAGAAGAGCCACCACGCTTAGTAGACGGCCGCAGAGTCCATCCGCCGCAGGCGACGGAATCTGACGCAAAGAACGAACACGGCCAGAGCTCCTCAACACCAACACCGCCCATCTTCCCGCCGGTGCAACGCCGACCAGGACCACCGCCCACGCCCACCTCCAAACGCCGCTCGCCACACCACCACGGCCGGACGAAGCCAAGACGAAGAAGGAGTCCACCTGCACAACCAACACCAAAACGGCGACGCCACGCTCCAGCCGCTCCCCCCTCGCCGCCACGGCCGGCCAGAGAAGCAGACACAGAGAAGAGCGCACACCGAGGACCACGCACACAAAAGCACCACCTTTGCACTTGCAGAAGAGGATTAAGCTTCTCTCCATCTCCTCGCCTCCACGGCCGGCCAGAAGGAGCTCCGCTCGATCCACACCGCAAACCAAAAGCAGGCAGCAGCGCTTATTGAAGAAGGCCGTTGCAGATCTGCCACCTCCACCCAACCTCCACCGAGAAGGCTTGACGGAGGAGCTCGTCGCAGCACACTCAGCGCCGCGCCACGACGCTGAGCTTGAGAGCCTTCGAGGGAGGAAACAGACGGCATCCGCCAGAAAACCAACAAACTACAGAAAACCTAGTACTAAACCTAGCTAAGAACTACGCCGGCACCTCTCCGACTCCAACTCCGGCCAGCTATTCCGGCGGAGCGGCCAGATCGGCCCGGGATTTAGGAGGCGACCCTCAAAGCTACTGTAGCAGGGCGAGAGCTGAGGGAGGGGAAAGTGATACAGGTATGAGTAGAACCTAGCAATGGTTATCTTCAACCACGCTTCCATCGCGTGAACAACTTTGACTTCGGTAGAATCGATAAAAACCTGTCCTGCACTAATTTGAGGGTTAGGTCGATGTCTATAGGAGGTGTGTATCATCCCTTGTATTTTTCTTGTCTAGTCTCTCTTCCTTTCAGTTTTACCCTCTATTTTGAGAATGATATTCTGTACCTTCAACAAGTTTCAGTCCATAGATAGATTTTTTCGCCTTGTCAACATCTCTCATATGTACGTACTAGATTTAGGGGTTCGGCTTGGCGCATGATTCCCCGAACCATGTGTTGACAACCTTGTGTAATATGCAATGTCTCTAACACTCCGGGATGTAACTCTTGCATATAATGTAAAAATAAAACTAACTATAAGCATCAATAACGATCTATGTAAAATAACAAACGGATATTCCACATTCCAAAACTTATGAGCATGGTGATTCAACCGGAACGAAGATACATAACAGAAATAACCTAACAATAAATCATCAAGACATCCTAAGGATGATGTACCCGTTGGTGGGTGTGACATCCAACCGTACATGAGTCTATTACAATGTTGCGCATGCAGATGGTTTGGTACAATACGAAAGTTGTTACAAATAGTACGAACTCGTTTAACGATGCTAACTCAAAGCTATTACAGTCCAAAAGAAATACCACACTGCCACTACTGCAACATCACGAAATAACATGAGCACCAACATCATATCATTGCAATCACTTTGCTATCCTGAGCTTCTTGGGAGGCCGCTCAACCCCAGTAGAGTAATCTCAGGCGCACAGTTTCTTCAAATAGACCGCTAAAGCTGTGTGCTTAGCCTTCGTATGGGGCCCCTGTTTACCAGCATCACTGCCAACGCCGACATCATACTAGATAACACTATTGCGATCTTTAGCAACAACTTGACCACAGAATGGGCACGAATTATGACTCAGTGACCTTCTTAAAGCGAACCGGTTGGCATAGTTTCGGATTCTTTCTAGATTTGCTATCAACATCGAAGTGATATGACTATTCTTATTCATTTGTTATTAAGTTATGGTTTTTGATCTGGCCTGAAAAGTGACTTTATTTTCACATGTATCCTGAAAAAGTTTATTTGACAATGCAGCAAGGAATCACCCTCCTCCTGATCAACCTAAGCAACAACACCGGATACAACGTGACCCTCGACAACGACCTCAACTTGACTGTCGACAGAGGACGTGGCCACCGGCGGCAGAGGCACATCTCTTTCACCCACGGCCTCAAGAGAGCGGTCTCGTGGCTGGGAGGCAAGCCGTCAGGCGAAAGTACCAAGCGGGACAAGTACCATCTGACTGCCAAGGATGGCGACCACCAGAGCAGAACAATACTGCTCAACGACAATGTGAGACAAGTGTCATGTAGCAAGGTGCCTGGGAATCTATCGTATATAGGGTTTTTTGGATTGCGATTGGCAGCATCCCGGCTCTGAACCCGGTGCCCGCTGTTGTTGCCTTGCCGGTGTACCTGGCGCCAAGGTCGATCGCGTTCGTCGTTTTCCCGAGGTTCGAGGCCAAGGCGTGTTCTTGAGGGGAAAGTGGCGTTCCATTTGTTCGTTTTATGATGTAGAAGTAGAATCATACACATATCAAAAGGGAAGTTTACTGTGAAAACCTAAAATGGTGCTCGGGCTACATGGTGCCATTTTTTCAAAAATTTGAAATCGACATTTTAATTTTCCAAAAATCGAGAAAAAAAATCCTGGACATAGATATCGTCGAGATCTACAATCGTGCAAATTTTCAACTCCAAACTCGTTGTATTTTGGGCTGCACAAAAAAGACAAATGAGTGGATCTGGGTGGTGAACAATATACAGTTTCAAAAATTTGAGAATTCTCCGATTTGTCTTTTTTTAACCGCCAAAAATATAATGAATTTTAAAGTAAAATTAACAATATACAGTTCAAAAATTTGAAAATTCCCCGATTTGTCTTTTTTAACAGCCAAAAATATAATGAATTTTAAAGTAAAATTTTATTGGAAACTCAAAAATATCATTTTGGATTTTCTGGGTTCCAAAATTCCACTCTCAGCTTAATGTCATTAATTTCCTATAGCCCGCTGCCGAGATACGCATCCAGGCTCTTAATATGATAGTAAACAATCAGCTCTATGATTTGAACATAAATAGGACAAATTTTTATTTCATGCTTGTTGGGGCCTTTCCTTTCGAAAAAACACCCTACAAAAATAAGCGTATGCTGCTTATTGTGGCGTGCACACGGTATTCTTTAGTAAAAGGCGAAAGAATAGTTCGCTCTGTGCTCACCACGCAGCTGCGTGCTCTTTTCCCGTCCACCACGGCCTCCTATTTGTAGCCGTCCCAGGTCGCTCCTCCTCCTTGCGCAGGCCAGGTGGGACTAAACCATTTCCCCAGCGACGACGCGTGCCGAGATATATCTCCTGTGAGCCAGTGGGCCACCGAAACCACGATGGGCCCCTGCAGGCCCAACTAGCACGTCCGGCCTCTTCGCAGGCTGCTGAAATTCGGCTTCCTTCTCTACCCTTTCGTTTGACTTCCTGCGAATAGGAGTGGAGCGAAGATGGTAGAATTCCTTCGATTTGGATGGCGCTAAATCACTTGGTTGTAGTGTCGCACCAAGTTATTTAAGTGTTGCAAGGACCCATAGCTTTATGACTGATCTTGTCTTTTATTGTCATTTTTTTAATGAAATTGAGTAAGGGTTTTGGCCCTTTGGTTCCAAAAAATATAGGGAAAACATAGAACGAAATCGTCTAAAATGAACAATTGAGCAGCACATTCCTCTTTCTAACTCAACTTTGCCACTAGTAATAATCGTTTCATGGAAGTGTTGCGTCAGACTCCAAGAGTAGGTCAAAACACAACTTTCCAAATATGATGTCGGAATAGTGAGCAGCTAGATGGATATGATCTACTTCTCTACATGATCAACACTGTTTAGAACAAATGCACTTTCAAAGAATTATCTGCACATTTCCAATATCAGCAATTGTAACAAGATCCTGTAGGTAGTCACAGCAATGGCATCTCTACTACAGTCTTCTCCGACCTACCAAAACAATCACAAAACTAGCAGAACAAAATTTCAAGGACTTGAGAAGGAAAAAAGAATAAATGGACGAAAAACATTATAAACTCTAGCGACATTAGCTGCCTCCTTTCTTCAACCGTCATATGTCCATGTCCCACTTGCTAACCCGTCCGCTGCATTATTCTGCGAGAAAGGATTAGCCCAATCCCATAGGAAGAGACTTTGCCAAGCTATCCTTCACAGTTGTACTATCCAAAAGAATGACAAACCAATATGATACAGATGAAAGAATCGTGTACCCATATGATACAGATGCAAAGTATCGAGGTATTTGCAACTCGGTTGATGCAGGGACGTGTCAGAGATGTGTTCAGTGATGATTGCTTTCCTCGTTCACCAATAGTACTCCGATCCAACAGCCGCCTATCAGTAAATGAATGGGGGGCAATGCCCCTCAGTGTGTCTACACCATTTGTCCAAAGTGCCTATCTGTCATACTGGGCTCCAAAATATGGCAGTTTCTGATGAAGTCGTTGGAGTAATTTACGTGCTTCGTCCAAAATGGTTGTAGGTTTTTAAAAGCAATGTCTAGCCATGGCTTGCACTGACCATTGTAGTGGATCACCGCAGCCTTCTTAACACTTTCAATGTCTGTGTTTTCTTGGTATCCTAAGCCAAGCATGTGCCAAGATGGGTCCATACCATGGACATGACCCCTGAATGCTATAAGCGCAGGTGGCAAAGTGCCGAATTTCCAGAGAGTAAGACCAGATTTTAGATTCTGCAAGAGAAAGGAAATGATTATGAAGGTGACAACTGTACCAAGAACTATATCATGTTTTAGCATCATAAAGTGGAATGAAACATGGCTGATTTGAAATAAATGAATAAACTATGCAAAACAAATTACAGTACGTGTCGTTCAAAGCATCCATTTAATTCATATATACGATGTAGCTCACGCTGAAAGATTTAAGCACAAGAGGTTCTTGTGAAGATAGAATGTGTTACCTCCTTCAACCAGAAATGATATGTATCCCGAATGTTCGTCTTCCTCCAAGCTTCCAGATCAAACACATTCATCCCATATGCCCATGCACATTCATCTGGGTCAAGACTTCGCTCTATAACAGGGTGAGAGAAGTTGAAATATGTCCTGAAGCGCTTAGACATCACCCAGTTGTCTTCACCTCTGCACGTCTCCACAGCACCATTCACCTTCCCTTCAAGATCAATCTCCCAAAGAGGAGACAAATCACGCTGAATAACAATGTCATCATCAAGGAAGACTACCTTGTTGAGGCTTGGAAAGAGCTGGTTAAATGAGAACAGCATCAGGTTTAGGAAATGTAAACATCACAACTCACCACTTCCAGTCATAAACTAATCAAGACAACAGTATTACAACATTGTTATAGGTTAGACATGACCTTCAGAGAAAATAGTATTGACACAACTAGGTGATATACCAGAATTGGACGAAAGGATAACAGCATACAAATGCACCTTTTCAGTCTTATAGTAGTATCATATAGAAAAAGTATCAGACATGGATATTAACAGTGAGATGGTTGGTGGGATATCTATCATGGTAGATTTTAGCATCCATTAATTAGTAAAGATCGATAGACCAATTTAGTTGTTAGGAGCCATAAATATCATGTTGAGCAATTTTGCATGCTTCAGCGGATTCTAATGCTATTTTGACAACCCACTGCTGCCAAAAAGGAGTGAGACTGATTAAAAGGCAATTGAATTCAAACTGACATTATAACCTAATATATCAGATCAAATCATATTTAGTACATGAGTGAATTTGGGTCCGGTCCAACTTTCCGTTTAGTAGTATACTTTCCCCGCCATTCATTTGTTCTGTTGTGCAAGAATGATTGTACTGTGACACAGTGAGGTCATTAACGAAAGCAGATGCCTCCCAGGTAAACCACCACATAACCTAATACTATGTTGTGGAAATGGTGGCATGCCATGACATTAATTTTATAATGACCAGATAATATAGTTGTACACATACTACTGAAAGTTACACATTTGCAAAACAATCCAAAACATTAGAGATAACACTACATAAAGAGCAACAACTTGTAAGTTTAGGTGGTGCACATATTCCACTAGATAATGAGCTTGAATTATTATAGTAGTAAGATAGAAAGCGAAAGAAGAAAATGTTTCAGATCAAAAGGCACCTCAGGCAAGTAGATGCGGAGATGATTAAGCAGGGATATGTATTTGGGGCTCCGAGCCTGCAGCTTGGAAGCAAGAACCCTTGGATTATCACTTGCACTGGAAACTGTTCCATGATCTCCATGATAGTGATTTCGGACGCCGCGGTGGTTTTCTATAGCCTCTAGTACTGGGACATTTTCTCTGGTCAACCAGTCAAACTGGTGAACACCTTTCACTTCAACTATTGCAGGTGATACAGAGTTAAGAGCAAACCATGAATGCATCCCCGGATATGTTTTTTTATCGGTGATGACATGGAAGACTACTTTCTCAGGTACCGAGGAAGATCGTATGGTTGAGCTGACAACAACTGAAGCAGCAAGGATGTTATCACTAGCTAGAATATAATGTTGGAAGGAATTATCGGAAAGCAACGGTAACAGTTCAGGTGGTGGCAACTGTTTCCTTGCATGAGCATTTGAGGAGTATTCATCAGTAAGGCGCAGAGACAGGCAATGAATGCCTTTGGGAATAGCAGTTGAAGCGTAATGTTTATACAGCTGTTCTGCCAGCCTTGACCTCTTTATCTCCTTATCCATGCTTTTCATCTGCAAAGAAGCACATGACAAACTAAATATAGTTTACAATCAAGATGCAATGCACTAAAGCAAATAACAAACCAGGACTAAGAACCATGAACTAAAATAAATTGTGCTAGTAAGGAGAGGTTCACAATTCTACCAACCAGCATATGAAAAATCAAGTCAGTAGCATACAATTGTACAAATACCAGATTGCAGAAACACGCTCCAAATATGGCATATAAGAAAGCACTTTAGTTGCAAGTAATGGTAATTGTACATATGAAACAGCTGCAAGACACAAACCACAAAGAGCATATCATGCCTACGGTTATTTAAGAAACGGTTTGCTTGTAATATGATTAAGTAGGGATATGTGTTTGGATCCCCAAGTCGAGATCCAGTTCTGTATACATCTGCATATGTGTTATTTCTTATAGGCCATGTCAGTCTCCAATTATCTATGCATCTAACCAATACTTAACCTTCCTAGTTTTCCAACAGAATTATTTCAATGTTGGTACTTCATTGATGTTGAGCATGGGTCTGTAAATTACATAAGGTCTGACTGTTGCGGCACATGAACCTAAACTTTCAGTTTTCTATAGCTATCATATTCATAAACTACATAAGTCTGCCGACAATAAAAGTGCATGCTCAAAGATCAACAGACATAGCTAGGACTAAATTTATATAGCTTCGATAGATTTCCGAACTAAGAGCTGGTTAGACTACGAAGCAACCTTTCAAACAAAAAACATGATATTTTATGCATATCACGTCAAAGTTGTGTTTTCAGATGCTTTAAAATTCAAACAGACGCATGCAAATTTATATCTTTGGACAATGCAACAGTACAGATTAACTAGGATAGTAGTTTCATACCGTAGCCTTCAACCTGACAGCAAATGTCCTAGCATCATAATGGTTGTCCTTTATCTCCAAAAGAAACTCCCTGAATGATTCTGGTAACTTTTTACCAGAAGTGAATTCCTCATTGTTAACTTGATCAAAAATTCTATACAGATCTTGCACCAGCCTCTGTTCACATCAAGAAAGAAAAGTAAATACATTTTTGCTCTCTTCGAGACAAATAATCATGTTTTACCAACACGAATAAACGAAGGAATCGAATAACTTACTGTAGAATCACCCCCCTGTCTACCAAGGAAACTGGGTCCTATTCGCCTGCCTAAGCAATCTGCAAACCATGATTGCAACAGTTACACCAAATAGTTGCATCAAGTTTGCACATGTAGACTCCATAGAATAAGATAGATAAACCATAATAAAAATATGAACTGCAACAGAAAACACATCTAAGTACAAGAAGACCTACGACCCCTGGACAAAAACAACCTTCCTAGTTCCTAGTGCAATATCAGAAGCTTGCAGAAAATTATATGCCTAGATCCCAACTAGATAACTTTCAACGACATCAAAACCCAAATAAAAAAACCGAGATCCCGTCAATACACAAAAAACAGGCATATTCTTGGAGTCAAAATGTGGTTTAGCACCTAGGAAGAACATGGATCAAGGCATCTGGGCATAAGTGGTAACTCTAGAATCCCTTAGTTTTATCAAAATACTATCCATGTGTCACAGACATGTGGCCCAAGGCCCCGCATGGCATCCTCTCAATGTGTGCTATATTTTCCAATCTACACGTGTTGTGATCGTACTAGGAGAAGTTTCTTCTTCATTTTTAAACCAAGAGCCTGGAACCTTGAGTTAGCGGCAAACCTAATTTGTTCTGTTCAGGCGGTATTAAAAATGTGTGCAGCATATGAAAACGAGGGTACTTGGAGAAACAAAACAGACACTTCATTTTTTGTAAAAAATCGGGCTATGTCGCCTGCATAGCTTCCAATAAGCCATGGTGTTGGGCTAATATATTTGCTTTGACTGCTCTCTTTCGAACTCAAAAGTTAGGCACCTTTACCAAAAATGTATAGATTTATTATATGATAACAATGGTGGAACTGGAGGTAACACGTGCATTTACATCTAGAAATTATCACATTAACTGGAAGGGGAGAAAGAAAGCCATATATCATGTTTTCACTTAGCTCGCATGATTACTGCAAAGAGTTATTGAATGGAATTAACTCCATTCATTGAACATAGGTGGAAGACAATATGCTATTGCAACTATAATTCACAGCATTTCATCTTAAATTCTGGACCAAAACGGAAACAGCATTACAGACCCGTGTTTCCAATTCAGAGCACATGTCAAGTTTTGAGGAGAACAACCAACACTCAGCTTACATGAAAAAAGCCTCTCCAGTCAAGGAAAAGAACTGAAAGTCTCAGCAAATGAAAGCAAACTTCAAATTCAAACAAAAACATCAAATAAAAATGATTGCTTGGTCAGAATATGTTCAGGGTTTGCTGACAGTAAACTATTGAGTAATCCAAGTTTCAAATCTAATCAGGAAAGAGCAGAGTGCCCAATAAGCCTGCTGCAAGCAATGCTGAAGTAAAGCACACTTTACTTCAATGGATCAATCAGCTAGGTTAATGAAGAGCATTGTCATGGCTCCCTAGCTTCGACATTTTTTGTGGTGCCTAAATTATCAATACTAAGCAAAGAATTTGTGCAGGGTTCACCTAATCAGCGGACAATTGCAGCTTGAGGTAGATTGATATGTAGGGAAAGCTGATAGCATCTTCGAGGAATGTTCTTTCTACTCCAGTTTTGCAAGATGCCCCAAACCAGGATAAAACAGTTCCTTTCAACCAACAGTGTGGCATCTGATGGCACTAAATTCCAGAGACTAAATCTAACCCGATCGGTGAGAGTCACGATGCTACATTTTGGCCAATACCAGAAAATTAGGAGGCTTAGATCCGAAATTCAACTAAGCTGAAATCCTAATCATAAACCCGAATCGCTAATTCTCTTGGCCTAACTTCAAAACACCACAAAAATTGAGACCCCATCCATACACAAAAACAGGCATATTCTTGGAGGAGCCTAGTTGGCCAAGATTCTCCAGCCACTCCTAGGAGCCTAGCTGGCCATATTCTTGGAGAAGATCATTTAACTTCAACGGATCAACCAGGTGCATGAAGAGCATTGTTCCTGGCTTCTACATTTTTTCTTAGTGCCTCAATTGTCAATGCTAAGCAAATAATTCGGGCAAGCTTCACCTAGTCAGCAGACAATTGCAGCTTGAGGTAGACTGATATGTAGGGAAACTGATAGCATCTTTGAGGATGACCTTTCTACTCCAGTTTTGCAAGATGCTCAAACTCAGGATAAAACAATTCGTTCTAAATCCAACAGTGTGGCAGCTGATAGCACTAAATCCAGAGACTAAATCGAACCCAATTCACGATCCTACATTTTGGCCAATAACAGAAGAATCAAGCGGCCTAGATCCGAAATTCAACTAAGCTGAAATCCTAATCATAAACCCGAATCGCTAATTCTCTTTGGGTCTCACACTTGAAAACACTTCAGATAACGAACGAGATCACGAGCTGAATCTCCAGTTCAACGAGTAAGTCTGTCATCCAGAAACACATGACACGCTTTCAGCACGGAATCTAGGCAGGAACCATCTCCATATTTCCACATTCCCACAGGGACAGCACAATCGCGCGGCTAAAGGGCACCGAGATCCGAACCCCATAGCAAACAGAAGAAAAAAAACGCGGCGAGATCGCGGGGCATCGATCTTACCGATGGAGGAGCACTTGCTGCCGCCGGCCTCGAGCGCGGGCACAGCGAGGAGGATGAAGGCGAAGGGCAGGAGGCAGCCGAGGGCCACGACAGCCGGGAAGGCGACGGCGCGCAGGTACCATGCGGCGCCCCCTCCCGCTCCTCCTCCGCCTCCCCCGCCGGCGCGCCGTCCCGCGGGCGCGAGTGGCGGCGGGGGCGGGGGCGGCTGCGGCGCGACGCGTACCTTCATGGAGTCGACGAGGCCATTGCTGCTGGAGATGGTGATGCTGCGCATGCTCGGCGAGATCCGCAGCTGCATCCTCCACCTCCACCGCCGACGGCGCCGACGAGGGGAGCTCCGACTCCGTCGGCCTAGGGTTCCGGCGACGGCGGCGAGGCGGTGGCATTGGGCGCAGACATGCTAATCGCGCGGGCGGTACTAATAGGGAAGGAGGAAAAAGGAAATAATGGAAATGATGGTGGTCGCGGCGTGCGCAAATACGAGCTAACCCGAGGGCCTGTCTGCTAAACCGCCGGGGAATTTCGGCTGTTGATCCCTCGACAGCCGGGGAAGGTTTGGCTCCTCCATTTTTCTGTTTTATAATTATCTTTCTGGGTTTTCTATTGGGATTTTAGCTTTATTTATACCACTTCTTCTATTCTTTCTTGTTTGGCACTTTGAACTAGTTTTAGATTGCTCCAAGATCCAATGCAAATGCCTAGTGTACATGTTGTTTGGTGATGTTCATACACGAGCCCGTAAAAATTATTAGAATGTTGTATACAGGGGTGGTGGATCTTACAATGCAAGTGCTTAGTCGAGGTGCTTACATAAGCACCAATGATTATTCATGTAGGAGAAGTGCCTAATTAAGCTTTTGTCTTTTGTAAATAAGCAATATTGCTTAACCAAAAAAACAGATTATTTTATAAGCACCTTGCATTGTACATGCTCTTGTGTCTTAGCCATAGTATTTGTGTTTCCTTTTGATGGTTTCTTCTCTGACCAACGAGATTCTGCCAGTTTGGACTTTGACGCAGAGCTAATGAGTTAGCGAAATATAAAAATAAAACTCTGAGGAGTGTGAGCTAGTTTGAATACACACATCATCTCGGCAACATTTTCTAGCTTGTTAATTTGACAAATTGAGCTCAACCATGGTCTCGTCACGCACCGATTGTCGCTACCGTGGCAAAATCACGACCTCGTAGATCGCTCAATTGAGCTATGGTCGCTAAGTGTTCATATAGACGTAATTTGAGTGGTGATTGAACAAAAATATTTCATGACCTAGTGGGACCATGAGGACATCTACACCTCCGATTGCAAAGGTGGTAAATAGAGTACATCTTTAATTATCATGTATTTATGCTTAGACATTTTGTGATAAATAAGAGTTAGGATTATATTTCATGTATTCCCTCTGTTCCTAATTATAAGATGTTTTAGACATTACAATATAGACTACATACGAACTAAAATGAGTTAATATACACAGTAAAACGCGTCTAGATGCATACGAATTTGAGAAAACTAAGAAAAGGTAAACCATCTTATGTTTATGTTTAGGAACGGAGTGAGTATCAAACAACATGGTTAAGTTGTTCAAAATTCGGTGTTCAAAATCTAGCATTGTCTCACGGAATTGTCAATGATCTTATACTAGCTATGCAATGTAAGAGAAAATATAAATACACAATCTTGGTCGCGGCTTCGAGCGACATTTGTGCGGAATGGGCATGATCTTTTATATGGAAGAACATTTCATTTTGATCCCTAGAAAAAACATTCCATTGAACGGAAATAAAAGTTAGAGCACCGACATTTCCACGACCGAAACTGCGGTGCTCGACCATGCTTCGACCACGTACGCTTGTAATTAAACGCGCGTGACACCCCACCAACTCGATCGACTCCAATGATCCCGGCCGGTAGTCAGCCGCCGGCCCACGCATTAACAAATCACAAGGCCATGAAAAATCTTTTCGAGCTCGCCTGACAGCGACTCCTCATCGACCGGAAAGAGAAAGCAACGCTAATTTGCGTCCGTTCGTCCGGCCGGCCTGGTCCGACTCTCCAAGTGGATGTGGCCTACGATCGAGCGAACACGTACTACAAGCACTAGTTTAAATGTCCGTACTACAAGTACTAGTTTAAATGCCCGTGCGTTGCTACGGGCTAGCAAAGTCACCATAATTTGGTCATTTTACTTTGTAATTACCCATCATGTCTTTGTAGTTTTTAAAATATTCAACGTTATGTTTACATAAGGTACATCGAAACATATATTGAATGAAAACAAAGTAAATCTACATGTAAATTTTCATGCATAAATGCGAGCAAGTATATACTAATATTTCTAAAATCAATCTATACCATTTGTTGTCAGTTTAGCTAGCACGACATCTATTTATCAGTATTATTCCGCTCATATTTTTAGGGTCGCTCAGTATTGCTAAAGCAGTAGACAAACTGTCTTACTCTCACTTCCTCTCTCACCGTTATCTTGTTTCTTTGCTTTGACTTCTCCGTGAATGAAGCGCACGTCGGTCATGTGCACAGTTCATCCGCGCCGCTCTGTTTCTTCCCCCAAATTATTAGTGGCTGAAACTGAGTGCTTCGTCACCTCCGCCGCGGGCGTCACGGTCTCCTCCATTCTTAACTGTCGATTGAGGACACTCGACGGCGCTCCATGAGGCGGCACTTTGATTGTCTCTATTCCTTCTCGCTAGCTGCTGTAGCTCTAGTAGTGAGAAGCTCAGGCGCGAGGCTTCATAAGAACGAGACAAGATGGAGCTGTATTTTCGAAAGTGATAAAAAGGAAATTCCTTCAAATTGGGGAACTGGAGACTTGAAGACAGCACAGAGCGGCCGCGCGGGCGACATTGACAAGCTGCACGAAGTGGCACTTGACGAACTGATGGATACTCGTGCAAACGACCGGCCAGATGCGCGACGCCACAGGCGTCGCCGACCGAGCTGTGGCCTGCCGTTCAGGTATGCAGGGCGAAGGTTGACGACGGGGGCGATGCCGAACTTGATCGACAGATGCGCGAATGCCACAGGCGCCGCCGACAGCGCATCGGGCCCAAGCCTAGCCCAGCGTCGCCTCCTCTGCATGCAGACACGCTGCAGAAGCCGCGCGGCCGCCTCGCAAAAATGCGGCGCCGACGAGGGACTCGGGAGGGTGCGTCAGAGGGTTGCCGATAGGGCTGCACGCCTGCACCGGTGAGCGCCGAGGCTTGGTTGAGCCTGTGGAGACCTCTCTTCGACGGTGGCGCGATCTATTCGGCGGTGGCCGATGAAAATCATGGCGGCGCTCAGGGATGCTGCGCTTCAGGGGCGGCTATCTTGTCGGTGCGGAGGTCGAGGACCACCGCGAGCAGCAGGAGGCCGGCGGCCGAGCTTGCCTCGCCGGCGATTGTTGAGGAGCAGAGCGCGGCTCCATCTGGGCGGCGACGCGAGAGCAACAATTAAAATTGGAAATAGCGAAGCGATCATATGACTTGGCGGTGCCATACTGCGTAATTATCCTAGCAATGCAAGGGTAAGATTGGAAATTTAAAAAACGTACCATCACCTGAAGCTATATTATATAGTAGAGATATAATTCCTCTCGTTCTTCTTTTTTTTTCATGCATTTCCATGCATGTAACGCGCGATCACACCGTGATAATAATACTCTTTCTTTATTTTTATTCTTGTGTATGCTCGCGACTTTTTCTCTCGTTCATTTTTTGGGGTCTCCTTTTTCACGTTGGATTGCGTGCCGGGCGCGTGGTTGTTGGGGATTTTTCTTCTTTTTAGTTTTTGTTTGCGTGTGTATATAACTGTTGAGAGAAGGGACAGCTTGTTCTGCCTTGCACCGACAGTTGAGTCTCGGATGGTTGGAGACTTGGAGGAGCTAGCTCCGTTTGGCACAATGAACGTAGGAATCTAGTAGTTTTACAAATTACAAGTGCGAAAAGATGAAAACAACGGGGATGATTGTAAAAAGGAAGTTGGAGCGTTTAACAAGATTCTCAAAATACTTAATAGAGAAAGTTACTCGACCCGCCGACTCGGTCTCTCGGAGGTGCTCATAGGGGTAATGTGTGCGTGCGTGCGTTCATAGGGGTGAGTGTGTGCGCGTGTATATGAGCGCCTGCGTTGTACTGTGTTTCGCAAAAAAAAAAACCGTAGAGAGGAGGTCTTCTGGACGCACCACGCCGCCGTTCCTCCTCCGCCGGTACATCGCCGGCCCTCCTCCTTCCCAGCTGCTGCGGTGTAGGAGTGCGGGGAGGCCGCGATCTGCCCACTTTGGGGTTCTTATATGGCTTTGCAACGGCACTTCATTGGTGGCGGTGACGGTGCCAACCTCGTGAATAATTCTTCTTCGAGCATCTCCATCTCGACATCGTCGGCTATGACGACCTCAATGCATGGCTCCTTTGGCGTAGATTCATGTCGGCCTATGTAGTCGATGAGGTTAGGATTTGCAAGGTTTGTCAGTGTAGCGGCGGCTTCCCTTTGCAGTTTGGTCCTCCGGCCTCGATCCACTCCACCACGTTGGTGCGACCTCTAGTGTCGGGTGAGGTTGTGAGTTTTTTTGGAGGTCTCGATCTTGAATCTATCGTTTTTCAACATCGATGACTTCGACGATTTCTTCATCAGGGCGCAGGTCCGACAGGACCGTGGCCTGACTTTCAGTCTGCGATCAACAATGATAGGCTAGCTCGGGAGATGGAGGGGCAGCAACGGCAGCGCACCATCGACCCTCTTAGGAAGAAGAAGGTGTTTAGGCTCCCCAAGGACCATTGTGTATTTTATTTATTTCCTAGGGGTATCTATATTGTTGGTTTAATCAAGACATCTGAGGTCCTTTTGTAAATTAAAGGAAGTTGGAGTGAATAGGGAAATTACTATAGAGCTTTTGTTTTGAGGGAAAATTACTATAGAACTCAGGCATATCAACTGTCTGATATGGGGTGCCTTTCCAACCCTTTTCGTCGCCTTATTCTTTGAGGTGGTTGTTTGATCCTCTTATGCATGTTGCTATCATCTACGGTCTCCGATCGATAACTTTTTGGGCGTTGTGTCAAGAACATTATCCTTGCCCTGAGGGTGTTCTGGAGATTTATAACCCATGTTGAGTTTTACTCATGGCACGCCAATGGTGAGTGTAGGAGGAAGCAATACCAATTCAACCAAGGACAAGTGTGTGCTTTTTGATTTCGCATTGGTGGCCTTGTAAAGGGTTGGATAACTTTAATATATGGCTTTGTCCTTGTTGCTAAAAAATACTACATAGTAATTTGGATGGCACCATTCCTTTGATCCAAAGGATATTTGTAGGAAAAAATATAAAAGGAGTGTACTCCTATTTCATCTATGAAATTCCTATTGCCCAATAATACCAAAGGCCTCGTTGATTCCCAGATTGAGAAACTTATAAATAGAAAAAAAAACATGAATCCAACATAGTTGCAAGTGCAAAATATGAAATATTTTAGAATAATCGTTTGATGGAAGAGACACACAAAATTGATCTCTATTCTACGTGAATGAGTATAAAAAAAAGTTGTTGTCTATGCTGAAATTCCTATGAAACTGTCATAGGAAACCAATCTATAGAATATAGGTTGAACAACTCTTTTCATCGAAAAATATGCATACGAAGAAAATCATAAGGATTGGAATCTCAAAAAACATTACAAAATCCCACAGTCCAAAGTGTTCTAAAAATAACTTTCATCTCACTGACAAGGACATTGTTTTGGTATTATGGCCTTATCTTTTCGGCTTAACCTTCTCTGCAAATAGTTTAATCCATGAAAAAATGTGGTGGGGAGAAGTCGCTCAGAAACCACAGACTAGTATCTGGTAGTTTAGGATTTGTAATCCGTCTCCTACCTTATCTTTAGGAGAGGTTTCTTACCCACAAGTTTGTACGCCTATATATACTCGCATATGAGGCTCAATGATACATCCATCATATTAAGCCAATTTCATAATTCTACACTATTGTATGATGAAAAGTCTATAATACTCTTAAATTAAAACTTTGTCCTGGCTGATGTTGTGTTATTTCAGAGAGGAGCCCCGTGGGCAATATATTAAGGTAGAAGCAGCTCTAGGCGTAGACATGCGGAGCCGAGTCTTCGAACGTGGAAAAAGAGAGCCCAACTCACTTGGTTAGTGAAATGGATGTACAACCTAACCACACAAGTTCAAATACTTACGGACGTAGATTTGAATTCTTATTATTTAAAAAAAAATCTTCAAACACGGGCTGGGCGCTGATAGCCAACTGGTAATATTGTACTATATTATTCGAAGATCGATGTTGATGCCCACCTAGAAACTCCAACGTGCATGTTCCTCTGTTTCTGAGCACTCAGATCTAGCTATAATCAGATTATTATTATTGTAGCCAACCACGTGCTCGCAGACTAAAATACAACGTCATTTGGCTTCTTCAAGCTCATCCTACTTGTAGCAGTACAGTATCGCCTAGCTCTCTACCTTGGAAGTCCATATAGCTGCAGATTATTCTGTCTATTTCTGCCCTTCTGCTAGTTCTTAATTTGAACGCCATACAAAACAAACATCATACTACCTCGATGTCCAAGGCCAAGTTGATTCATGTGGTCTCTGCTCTACTATCTAGCCTCTATCGCTCACTGGAGCAGTAAGTTTAAGTTTAAGTTCAAGTTCCCAATGTAGCATTGTCCTAGTCCTCTCAACAAGTGTTGTCAGGTCTGTTCCCTGCTTTCACTGGACTTGTATCTACTCCCTCCGTTCCAAATTATAAGTTTTTCTTAGTTTTTTCTTAATTCCTACGTATTTAGACGTATTTTCGTGTGTTGGTTCACTCATTTTAGTCCTTATATGTATGAATCAAAGAAAATCTAAAAGGTCTTATATTTAGAAACAAATAGAGTATTTCTCTAAAAAACAAATATAAACTGGGATTTCTCGCATAAGATATATAGACACATATTGAGATGGCCTTTTGGCGGAACAACTCCACAGACCCCTACCAAAACCTCATGGATAAAAGGGAGAGAAAAAGGGAGAATTTGGTGGTCTGGATAGACCAAACTTTCAATCATTTGCTCTGCCCGGAGCAATATCCAAACGAGTAGAATCAAACTGTGGCCATGGTCTGGGTTTGGTGGTACCCTTTGTTTTTCCTTAACACTGGTTTGGTGGTGGCTTTGGTTGTGTTTGGTGACAAGACAACAAAAGACAGACAAAAACTGATGTGCCCCAGTCCAGCTCCAGCCCCCCAGGTGACCCACATCCGTTCCAAACCAGGTAGCTTGGCTTGTGAGCATCTGATTGATTCGTTGCAGAGGGCAAAATAGTAAGTCGTAGGCCCATCAAGCCATACGCTGTATTTACATGTTTTTTTTCGGAAGGGTCAATGGCAGCACAAAAGCATCTCTTTGGTTCATCAGCTGCTTTGATGAGATGTGCGTATAGATGCACCGAAAATGGGAAGTGTTTCCGAGTCTAATAAGATGGCAACTGATAACTGCAACCGAAAACTGTACTATAGATTTCCAAGCCATGAAAAGGAGACTTCCATGACCTCGTCAGATCATACATGTGATGTTTGCATCGTCGCACACATGATCGTCGCTCTCGAGCATGCAAGTGCCAAGTTTGATTCTGCAAGCATTGACCCTATATATTGACATTGTCAAGAGTAGCTGATGTCTTAAAAAAAATGATTGGCCGTACTGGGAAGACAGCCCAACAACACTATTTTTTGAAAAAAAGTGAGTGTGCGTACACGGAAGCTCGAACTCGGGGGGACGGGGCATATCAGCATGCTCCCTGCCACCGGGCTATGCCTCGGTCCACGAGTAGCTGCTGTCTTGATGCTGGAAAGTTGCAACTTGCAAGTATGATGAAGGAGCTGGTCGCACACTAATGAACCACATGTCAAACCACAGTCATCGGAAAACTGCAGGTTATCTCATCACAAGCCTCTGCCACTGTCATCTGAGCCTGGGCTTAGGACCTTGTTGGTAATTTTCGGAAAGAGGTTAACATATTTTTGCCCCGTGATTAACTGAAGCCTCTGCCTTCTCTCTGCCCCCCTGCCAACCGCAAATGGTGGATATTATGATCCATACATATTACATATGCCATGGGACACCTTGATGAAACATCTCTTTTGGTCCAGCAAAAAGACAGCACAAGTTTTCGAACAGGAAAACAGCACAAAAGTGTGGACCGTGAGGCATGGACAGTGACGCTTTAAACAGAGCAGCTAACTGTTAAGCAGGTCATGAGCACCGGTGCTTCCACTCCTCAACCATGGCTAAACATGGAGCCATCCAGAGAACATGACAGGGAACCTCTCGTGGATTTTTTTTTTAAATAATATTTTTTTAACTGAAATTCGGAAAATAGCACGTGTTTTCCAGAATTTTGGAAAATAACGCGCGCTATTTTCCAGAAGGTTTCGGCACGGGCAACGCTGAAAGAAGGTTTCGGCATGGGTAACGCCGAAACAAGGCTGTTTCGGCACGACCAGCGCCGAAACCCTGCTGATCTGCATGCGATTCAGCCTTTCGCGTAATAGCGGGGCCGACAGCCATGTTTCGGCTCTGGCCGTGCCGAAAGTCACATTTTACAGGTTTTTTTGTTTTCCCCGAGTGTTGGCCCATATATTGAGGCTCATATTTCCCGCCACCGCTACTCCCGCCATTATTTTCCCGCCATCGGTGCTCTCGCGTGCCATGTTCTCCCGCCATTATTTTCCCGACACCGCTACTCCCGCCATTATTTTCCTGCCACCGCTACTCCCGCCATTATTTTCCCGCCACCGGTGCTCTCGCGTGCCCTGTTCTCCCGCCACCGTTTCCCGCCATTTCTTCCCTTCCCTTCCTATAAAATCCCCTCCTCACTGAGCTCCCTAAGCAGTCCAGTGTATACACTAGAAAATGTCGATTCCTACCCCAGGTTGGCCCATGGATCGTAGTTGGGTAAGAGATATGTCCGAGCGTCTCTTGTTGTGTGCGGTCGAGTTGAGGGTAGACGGTAAGGAAGTTCCATGGGAGGAGCTCATCAGTAGTGACAGTCTTCTCACTGAGGTTGGAGCGGCATTACGACGACATAGCTGGCCAAACAGGTACCCCAGGAAATACGGCAAGAACTTCTCAGGTTGCTTGATAGGTACGACAAGAAAGTTGTTAGTGGAAAATTTAGGAATGAAGCAGACCGTATGTGGTTTGCAAAAAATCCACGTACGTGGATAGACGAGAGCGAGGACGAAGACGATATCTTCATGCCGAGTGGCGCATTATCGTCGAAAGGCAAGAGTGATGCATCGGCGAAGGGTAAGAGTGTTGCACCGTCTTCAAGGAGCAAGACTGCTTCATCCTCCAGGAGCAAGAGTGTTGCATCGTCGAAGAGCAAGACTGATGTTGGAGGCTGCGTCGACGGTAGATGACTTCATGTAGTTAGGTGTAGTATTTAATTTCAGTATTAGTAGTTAATTTCAGAATGTCGATGTATCTTAATTTCCCGTTGTAACAGACAAGATCTATCTATTATTAATCTAAATTAATGTCTGAACCAAATGTAGGTAGATAGAAATATGTGTCATACATAGTATTACATCGAACGATACGTAGATGTCTCATACATATAAATAAGGTCCCGTGAATGGAAACATGTCTCATACATAGATAGTAGTATCAGTCATCTCTGTGAGCACGAGTGCGCGGCTGCCTCCGTGGTCGAGGCCCGGTAGGTGACAAGCGTGCTGGAGCGCGGTGGTCACGCATCCCTCGGCCTCGCAACGGCTCATCCTCCTGCGTCTCCTGCGTATCGGGCGGCGGTGGAGTATGGTACAATGTCTCGTCCTCCGGATCCATGTGTGAGGAGGAGCCACCCCCACCTGTAAAGTTACGTCAGTATCATGTGTGGGTGAATAAGGTAAATTTGTATGAGTATTAAAAACTACGTACCGAGGTGGCTCTGAAACTGAGTCACCGGCACAGGAGACGGGTTCCACATCATATGTGGAGGTGGTTGTATCCCGTAACCAGACGTCGGCATCCCAAGATGGTGCATAGGTGGCTGCTGGTACACGGGTGGCTGCTGGTACGTCGGTGGCGCCTGCCATGTCGAACTACCAGGCTGAGATGCATCTGGCGGCCGGTACATCAGTGGCTGAGACAAATCTGGCTGCTGCGACGAACTACCAGACTCGTACGTAGGTTGTGGGCGAGGAGTCTGTGCTCGTGTAAGACGTGGCCGGGGGTCCTGTCGACCAACAGAGTGATGGGAGGGTGATACTGTGCATCCTGAGTTGCTGACGAGTGGCGCGTGGGGCGCGGGGCTGGACCGCGTGGAGCAACGTCAGCACCGCCGGCACAAGTAAGAACAGAGTAGACACGACGTAGTTTATCCTCCAGACGCTTGAACCAAGGTACGTGTTGCGGCTGTGGGGCAAAGGCAGCAACGTCGCTCGAATGTCTTCTATCAACTCTGCCTGTAATAGAAAAACAAAATGTTATGGTTGATTATTGAGACATGCATTTACCAATATAAGTAAGATACGTACCGCGTAGTTTCTGCTTCCCCCAATAGCCTGAAGTGGGTACATGTCTGTAACAGCAGGAGGCGGCAGCTGATCAGGCTGGGACGTGTGGACTAAGCGAACTCGAGCGGACTGTCTATACGTCCGCAGATATGCGTTAAAATCTCCAGCTGAAATGGCTCATCCGCGGGCCATACATTCGTCGTCGCATTCGCCCATTCTGCTATGTACGGTTGTAGTACCCGTAGCCAAGATGTGTAACTTCTCTCGCCTTGTCGTGACAATCTGAAAACATGCATGCGTAGCGTAATTAATTCTGATTCGACTTTAGAGATTCGTTAGTGCAACCACAGTTGGTTAAAAACATACCTGTGGATGTGCGAAGGAAGGGGCGGCTGTCTCGCGGGAGGTTCTGGCAATTGTCGCTTGCCGAACTGTCTCATGACTCGCTGTTGGGCCACCTCCTCCACCGTGACATCGAAAATAATAGAGGCTCGAGTATACCAATAGTTTTCATCCCTCCGACACAAGGTACAAATCCCACCAGGGTATCTCGCCTCCACCCTGTCAGCACGGTACGGCTCCCAAATAACCTGATGGTCCTGCAACTGATCAAATTGCATCGTGAATGACGTAGCAATTTCTGACTTGCTCTCCCGCGTACCGTCTCTGCAAATAGATAAACTAGTTAGTATACATAAATAAAGAACTTGACAATTAGTTCAACAAGAAATAAATATTGTGCAAGTTTACCTGTCTACGCGTCCACATACTACCAAATGTAGGCAGATTGACTAGGTTTTCCTCGATGAACCTATACTGCCAAGGAGTAATAGCGTCGACGTCAGGCCTACCAATAGGGAACCTCTCCCAGGACCACAAGTGCAACAGTAGTGGGCAGCCAAGTATCGAAGAGGAATCTGCGTTCTTCGTGCACACGGTGCACAAAGAACGATACGTGGCGGCTAAGACAGCAGACCCGAAACTCCGTGGCACTATGTCCTCAAGTTGTTGTGCCTCCGCAATCTCTCGCGCTATATTGATGAAGCGCGCAGAAATAGTGTCGACGTGGGACTCTGTGAACATCACCTTGCCGAACAGCCACATCAGGTATGCCTCCAAACATCTAGTAATCTGCGGTTCAGTCAAGGCGACCTCAGGGTATCCAAGAGCACCTATCTGGATTGATCATACAACAGAAACTGGGTAAGTACAGGTTTGTTGATAGTTAAAAATAAACGGCATAATTCCTGATTCGTTTTCCCTCCTTTCTCTTCGTACCAGGTGGGTCAATTCCAGGCAAGTTACACAAACCAACAGGATCTGAATCATCTGTCTGCGCTGCAGCGACCTGTGCCGCCTGGAGCTACGCAGATACTCCTTGAGCCTGTGCAGCTCTTCTTTCCTTCACTTGTTTCCTTGTGAATTCAGTCAGCCTTTCCCACAAAAACTGATACTTCCTCTCCTGATTCTGATTGCAGAGTCTTTTAAACAAATTCATCAGCCGCTTACTTTTAAAACATGAGTAAAAGTTAGCGCCTAGATGGCGCATACACCAGCAACTCTGCATGTCAGTCCATGGTGCTTCTTCATCCACGCCGGGTTGCTGCAGTGTCTTTATAGCCTTTAGCATACCAGCATGTCTGTCATGGAGGATGCAGACATTTGGCCGAGTCTTCACAACTGCCATTTTCAAATTCCTGAAGAACCATAACCAGTTGTCATAATTCTCACCCTCGACGAAGGTAAATGCAATTGGCATGATCTGGTTGTTGCCGTCCACAGCTATTGCGGTAAGGATCTGCCCCTTGTACTTGCCTGTGAGAAACGTGTCATCCACGCACAACACTAGACGGCAATAGTTAAAAGCTTCGATGCATATGGCGAATGAGAAGAACAATCGGCCAAACACATCATATTCAGGAATCTCCTCCTTTTTTTGTAATTGGACTATAGCATATGTGTCAGGATTCCTCTCCTTCAATGTACTAACAAGACGCCATCCTCGTCTTCATCCAACATCGCGTCATGCACTGTTCCTGTGTGCTCATCCGCATCAACCTCCCCAATTTGGGTAGGTCCTGCTGACAATGCTGGTTCGTAATGAACAGGAATTTCTGACAGCGATGGTTGATGGTACTCAACATGAGTTCGAGCATTCCCTGTTGTCGGTGATGGTTCATAATGCACAGGAATTTGGGCAGTATGCGAACTAGTTGCTTCACTACTCTCCCCCTTCAAAACAAACGACAGTAGGACTTCAGGTTTTGTGCCATGGCGTTTGCATGACGCTAGCCAAGAAACCCACTGCTTTGTCCGGTCAAGCGGCAACAACTCCCAATAAATATTTGTCCGGGATTTGGTCCATAGCGACTGAATCCTAACCGTCCAGAAATTAGGATCCTAACCAAAATTCACCGTGAAATAGCACTGGACAGCGCTAATTTCCACTTTCTCTGGCTCTGTCAACTGAATCTCCAAATTATCAAATTCACGAAGATCAACCCCTGACTCAGTTGCACGGACTGTACCGGCACCGTAGTGCACTACAATATGTACCACTTCCATTACCTAGACAAATTTTTGGCATCGTCAAATACTACACACCGGATATATCTAAAAATTACAACCACCACTAATATTAATCCGGATCAAAATATACAATATATCTAACCGACCAAATATATCTACACTCCTAATATTAATCCTAATAAAATTATACAATATATCTAACCGACAAAATATATCTACACTGCTAATATTAATCCGAATAAAATTATACGATATATCTAACCGACGAAATATATCTACACTCCTAATATTAATCCGAATCAAAATATACAATATATCTAACCGACCAAATACATCTACACTCCGAATATTAATCCTAATAAAATTATACGATATATCTAACCGACAAAATATATCTACTACTAATATTAATCCGAATTAAAATATACAATATATCTAACCGACAAAATATATCTACAATGCTAATATTAATCCTAATAAAATTATACGATGTATCTAACCGACGAAATATATCTACACTAATGCAAACAAATATTATACATCTACCCACAAACTATATTCAAATTTAACCTAAAAATTTAGGGATTAGGGTTTACCCTTGACGCGTGTGTAGCTCCCGCTGCCTGGCTTCAATCTAGCACCACCACCACTGCATCAACCCTCTCCTTGCCCAACAACAGCATGCAGCACCACTATCCACCATTGTTGACCACCATTGCTCCACCTCCACACCCCCAAACGCCTCCACAAACAGCTATCCCATCAACAGATCGGGATGCCCCAACCCTTCTCTACTCTATTTCTTCAATCTGTGAGCTTGTGGAGTTTTTTTGTGGGTAAGATTCGGTGGTATTTTTGAACCAGAGGAAAGAACAGAGAGAGGAGTCAAGCGGAGGAAGAAGAAGAGAGCCGGGCGCGGCCTGCTTATCCAGCAGGTTTCGGCGTCGCCCGTGCCGAAACCCACCTTTCGGCACCGCTCGAGCCGAAAGCAGTGGGCCAGGCCTGCTGCGTCATGCACTGTCGGCAGCCGGCGCAGACGATGCGCTTCTTTCGGCGTAGCCCCTGCCGAAACACGGGTTTCGGCGTCGCCCATGCCGAAACTGGCTGCTTTCGGCCCGGCCGTTGCCGACGCCGCGCTATTTTCCAAATTTCTGGAAAACGCGCGCTATTTTCCGAATTTCAGTTTAAAAAAATATTATTTAAAAAAATCCCTCTCGTGTGTGAAGTCCCTGTTCGACACTGCATAACATATATGTTACCTACCTTGCAAGTTGCAACATTAAACAGGAAGGCGATTCCTTAAACATCAATTCTTGAGACTGAATCATAGTATGAGCTTGGGAGGGAACAGAGATAACAACAGCAAAGGTATCAATGTTATTATAAAGTCATCAAAACTGAGTAGGAAATGCATGTGCCCTTGACAGTATTCCTTGCTGCAACCACTCATCCAATCAAACAAGGGGCACATAATCATGTGGGTCTTCTGCAGACTTGCACAGAACTGATTCTCACATCAGTTTTTTTTTCCTTCTCTCACATGCATTATTATCACAATTCATCTTCTTGAGCACTGACCCAGCTTGATTCTACACAGCGATGACAATGAGAGGAGGAGATGGGCTCAAACTCAAAAGGGAACTCGATGAGATGTGCAGGCTGTAATTGTCTCATGATATGAGATGAATGCCCCCTTTTCCAGGGCAGGTCTTCCAGCCTGGTTTTGGCATCTTCTCCTCCCCACTTGTCTCTGATTCACTCATGCCTCAGGAATTGCTTGCAGAAGGCCAGATCATGTCCAGTGGCATAAGGTTAAAACCATTGGCCACACGCACTGGCTCCACCATCCATGGCTGTCGGTAGCATGCACTGTGCAGCTGGCGATTCAACTCTGAAGTGCATCTCTCCGTTATACAGCAAGATACAGGAAAGGCAGCAGCACAACCTGCACTCATCTGATGATAACACACTCTGTGACAGTGTTGTAGCATGGCACTTGACTTCACAATTCACTGATTTTTCTATATCTATTTATTCAATTGATTTTGTAGTTTGTACGTGTGAATTTGTCATTGAACAGTGGACTGAGGAACATAGTTGCTGTACTGATAATACATACGCACTAAATTATGCATGCATTTTGCAACTGCATCGTGTGGAGATGTAGAAATGGTGGCTGCTGTCGTGCACAGTGAACAAGAAGCCCACACATATGATATGAGCTTGGCTAAACTAAAACGTCCGCCTCGGGTAATTGGAGCACCTTGTGCATTCCTTTTGATCTGGTTCCAGGTCTAAACTGGTTCCCTTCAACGTACCTGCACCAAGCAAAATAGTTATGCGCCTCAATGTTGTACAATACGATATTTTTCAAGTAGGGAAGAAGTTTGTTTGAGAAGAGTTGAGACAATAAAGGCAACATACAGCTCCTTCAAAAATGGATGCTTGTACAATCCTTCAGGGATCCTTCCAATGAAGTTGTTATTGTCCAAATACCTGCCAAATAGTATCATTTAGTGGTGAATTCTAGAGCCAAATGGAATACAATGATTCACATTGATCATGCACTAGACTGAACTTTGGAAGTTAAGTATTGAGGCTTACAAATATGTCAATCTTGGAATGCTGACTAGCTTTGGTGAGATGGATCCAATCAGCCTATTATTGGATAAGTGCCTGCAGAACATAGAATGATGATCAGGTGATCGAATCTTCTTCTCTTTATCTTACTTTTTTGAGAGATATCTTTCACAAGGAGAAAAGAAAACTGGAGTTTATGAATTATGTCGACATGTCTTCATGCGGTGCTGACTTCAACTTCTGAAAAAACTTACAAGATCTCAAGGTTGGTCAAGTTTGCAATCTGATCTGGTAGCACTCCAATCAACTGGTTATTGTTGACGTATCTGTAGAGCACAGTTCAGCAGTCAGCTTAGGACGACAGCATTTGTCAGTCAGCACAGAAGAAATGAATCTGGTAGCTCGTAAAGTTTCTGCTTACAAGTTTCTCAAGGAGGGGAAGCCATTTCCAATGCCAATGAAATCCCTCAGAGTGCCTATCAAGTGGTTGCTTCCAACATCACTGCAAAAAGAGATAAATTATCATTCATGAAAACAAACAGACACCATCAACATAACTGGAGCCAGTAAATATACTGCAGAGTAAGGACTTAATTTTGCTACTGCTGACATTTTTTCATGTGATCTTGGGAGATAATGAATTGGGATGGGAGTTTACAGGTGACGAAGGTTTTTGAGAGTTCCAAGCTCAGGGGGGATTCGCCCAGTAAAGCGGTTCTCATGAAGATAAAGATAGCGCAGTTCTGGTAGGTTGGCAAGCTCCACAGGAATTTCACCTTTGAAGTTATTAAAGCTCAAATACCTGAAGAATAGTAGTTAGAGGCACAGAAATATAGACACGATTAATCCATAAATCCAGTGAATTGTAAAAATGAACTTACAAGTGTGTCAGTTTCTTAAGTTCGCCAATTTCGGGTGGAAGCACATCTTGAAGCTTATTCCACCTCAAGTTCCTGAGAGTACGAACGAATTTGCTTAGCTGAAGAGCAACAGTATTCAAAATAGGTAGCTATGGACCCTAAAGGCAGCCAATTATTCGAGGATGTTGCAAGAATATTGAGAATGAGAGAGGAATGTTCTGTACAAGAAAAACTAAAACATTTCACAAAACTAGCATCCCTCACATATCCAAATGTACCTCAGCAAACAGAAAAAATTCCATACTTACAATATCTTGAGGTGTCTCAACCGTCCAATCTGTGGAGGAATTGGCCCCGTCAGCTTATTATTGTGGAAATCCCTGCAGTTAAAGGATTCAATTGTTCTCAGTTCAAAGATATGTTGAAGATGAGGTACGATAAGGTCAAAGTTGCAAAGACGTTTATTACAGACTTTAGTCAATGATAAAATAATAATCTATAGTCTCTGATAACTTTTTGGAAAAATACTGCTGCGTATATAAATGTAATAAACACTTGATAGACAAGATATGTAACTCACACAATGTAAGAAGATGGGGTAAATTGGGACAATCTTTCCAGAATAAGTTAGTTCCTAAATTCTGGCTAATGATATATCTAAATTCAGGAACCATCACATATTACATTACAAAACATCACAATAACATATACATCTGCATAAATGTCTTGCCATGTACTCTTAAAAGCGGTTACACTAAAAAATACTAGAAACTTGACAGTTAGTAACTTTTGTCACTTCAATCAGGTTACACTAAATAAATACAAAAATGCGATCAGTTTATTTTGATGCGCACCAAGACGCTTACAAGGAACAGTGTTGACAAGGAAAAAGTTCTCGTTACACTAAATATGTACAAAAATGTCAAGACTTTATTGTTATGTGCATCAAGACGCTTACACAGAACAAGAAAATAAAAGCAGTGGTGACAAGAAAAAGTTCTTACAATTTTCTTAGATCCAACAGGTTTGTTACTGCTGCAGGGAAAGGACCAACTATAGATACAGCATAGACTTCCCTGAAATAAGGTACAGTTACAGTATGGTATATTGTTACTCAGATATGCATATGCAGAAACAGTAGACAAAAGCTTCAAAAAAGCTACATGACTTTGCAAATCGTAAGGTTGATACCCACACAGTAATATGCATCCAAAGATGTTTTCATGCTAATAATCTTACTTATCCGATTACGTCCAACACAGGAAAGGTGAATTTCCCCTACAAGAAAAGTACATGATGCCGGCTTTAAAACTGCTAGTAGAATGGTTTAACATTACTCTCGTTAGGTATGTTGCACACTAGCTACGAAATACAAGGCAAGTACAATGGCATGATTGTTTAGGTTTTCCTAATCCCGATCATGGTGTATAATTGGAATGTACAAGAAGGAATAACAACCTGGATTAACTACAAATATAAGTTGATGTTCACTTTCGAAAGGAGCTTTGAAAACTAATCATCTAAAGACCGTTTTGTATCCTTTTACATGTAAATAAATGCTAATACATGATAAATAATCCTTACAAATGTTATGCATCCCAATATAAGAAGACAGAGTAAACCCAAGAAATGATAGCATGTTTCTTACAGTTCTGTCACAACTCTGTAATCCCCTTGCTGAGAACATGTGACACCGGACCATGGGGGGAGGTCACCATGCCCACAGGGGTCATCCCCAACCCACGAGTAGACGACTCTCCAGCCCAGTGAAGCCTTGATCTCGTTCAATGCTTTCACTGCAGCACAAACACACCTTCAGTTCCGATATAGAGCTACTGAACGGTTTGCTAATTCTGCACAAATGTTTATGTCCCTGTGAACATACAGAGCGCTCTATTCCTGGCACAGTCTGGGACCAGCAATATCTTAAGCGGTGAGGGAACATGATACAGCAGAATAGCAGATAGTGCATGATACGTAACACAACGTGCAGGACCTCTGTTCTAGAACTGAATCACGCTCTAAAGCACTTGATATAAAGGCAGTCTAGACATCTGAAGCGATAAGCCGAAGATATATCCTACTGTCACGCTAGAGCTGAGGAAGTATCTCAGCTCCACGGACTGCCAGGGAGCCCAATTCGGGTACCTACTAAGCGGACGCCCAATTCAACACCTCTAACTAGCAACAGAATGCGAATTCGGGTCAGATCTCCCTTTGTGTAATTGCATCAGGAGACCAGGATGGGTCGATTCGGTTGAACAAAGGGGACAGGAAACATAAGAACCATTATACGTACCGTCCCTCTTCACCGTCTTGCCCCGCGCGGCGCCGGCCAGGAGGAGGAGGAGGACGAGGAGGAGGTGCGCCGCGGCCATGGGGGGGGGGGGGGGTGGGAATGGGCTGGGCAGCTTGCTAGTGGTGGTTGTGGGGCGCGCGGCGGGAGTCCATAAGAGAAGGTGGCGCCCCGCCGCGGTGGGGTGGGGAGTGAGAGTGGGCGGAGGAGCACTAGCTCGCGGTCCCGCAGTCCCACCCCACGGGCACGGCCGCTCTCGCTGTCGAAGAGCTCGTCGGTGGGTCGGGTTCGCCGTGTCTGGGTTGGGTCGGGGCGCACCGACCGACCGACATGCGTGATAGTGGTGGAATGTGGCCAGATTAATCGCGGTGGTAACTATAGTTCACAGAGCACAACTTTCTCGGGGCTCGTTCCCTCCAAAATAATTCCATCTGGATGGCTGCGCGAGGTACAGTACTACGTAAGAACTTTAAGAAGAAACATTCACATCGGTGCTCCAATGTGGACTATGTATTTTTGTTTTCGATAAAGATGTGGACTATGTATATAGGCTGAAATATCTGGAAAGACACACACATTGCAGTACGTTTATATGCATTCAAGGAAAATAAAACAATTTATAATTTGAAGCGGAGGGAGTATCTCTTAGCATTGCGCAGTTAAGCTAGAGTATATAGCGTCACCTCTTTTTTTAGAGATCACGTGTTTAACCCGAGGGTAGCATTTTGGAACCCGTAGCTTCATGGACCCCTTTATTTTGAACATTTGAAAACGAATTTAAAGTTTCAAAAAATGCACGTCTTTGTTAATTACAAATTCTCCCTTTTGCTAGTCAAAAGAAAATTAAATCAGTAGATATATGTACAATATTAGGTAGTGTAAATATCGTTATGCAAGAGGTTGTCCGCTCGAATGATAATGGACCCAGATGTCTTTGTGCGGTCCTAATTACTCAAAGCTTATGACGACCCTAATTGGAGCATTGTACACTTTGGTGTTCCGTTAATACCGTGATTTTTTTTCCTTTGCCACCAAGCAAAAAGGCACATTGTTGGTGTTCTCAAAATCATAGTCCGCGGTTATGTATGTGACACATGCAGATAAAAACAGTTACGCTTATTCTTTTTAAATACGGATCTTAAAACCAGGGTAGACTCCAGTGGCGGAGCTATGTGGAAGCCAGGGGGGTCGTCGCCCCCCTCCAGCCCATGGGATTTTTACCAAGAAATGCCATGTATATTGGATATTAGCCCTCCCAAATTTTGAAAAATACAGGCTTATGTCGGCCTTTTTACCACATTTAAGCCACCCTCTGTCGACGAAGACAATGGTTCAGCTGCTGAAAGACGATGCGTTTGATAGGGTGAAATTATCCGATGCCTACGACAACACCCTACATGCGCTTAAGGGGTCTGACCTCTAGGTGATGGTCGGCATCCCGAACAAGATGCTTGTGGACCTAGCCGACAGTGCCAAGGCCGCCAAGGACTAGGTCATCACCAACATCTCCATTCACATCAAGCACAGGCACGGTGTTGATATAAGGTATGAAACCAAACCACAAGATCCATTTGCTCTACTGCTTTGCCAAATCCTAAAAGTTAAAAATAAAATGTAACGAACTAAATATTATAATTTGTACCAAAATTTTATACCTTTTTAAAATTATTTTTCATACTACACTATTAAAGACTATAAATTTCTATTATTCATTTGTAATAATGATCATATATAAATTCTGTTAAATTTTAGTTGTAATGTTATTTGTTACAATTATAATGAATATCTTCATCAAACTTGTTTGTCCTAAAGTTAAATTGTAGTTTATAACAAAATTTCCCTCTCGAAATATGTTTCAACATTTGCAAAAACTATATAGTTTTACAAGTATTCATGATATTTATATCTAAAGATTATGAGCTAAAAAATATCTTAATAGTGTTTTCTAGCATATGACCGGTAAACATATTTAGTGAAACTTCTAGAAAATAAATTAAATTATTGGCATGATTCTTTACTGATATTTACTGGGTAAAGATGTGCTCATTAATATGTTGATTTTTTTTGTATCCCACCTATATTTCAGTAGATCACTTGTAGTTATATTCAACGTACATAAAATGGTGCAAATCGAATCGGACCGAGCGAAGGAATTTTGTATTGAACTAGTGGTGACGACGTTAGATGCTGTTCATTGTAGACAAAAATTAAACAAATGAAAAGGTTCCTTAGTGGGCACTGAACATGAATTGCTTATCTATTTCTTTAAATGTACAGTTTTTGTTGTGCTACAAAGAATGATTTTAAAGTAAACTGGAGTTATGAGTTGATTACTGAAATACATGCATGTAACTGAAGACTGGTCTGGTTTGATGTCTTTTGTCTCTTCCTTTATAGTTAACTAGCTTAATGCACGAGAGTTGCCACGTCCTATTTTTTAATTCTCGAGCGTGTAAAACATAATGGATGTTAAACTTATCAAATATTTATCGCCAGCTTGGGTTCTTTTTAATGTCGAAAATATCCATCTCCCTCCCGTCCATGATTGCAAAAGTGGAATACTTCATATTCAATTTGCACTTAAAAAAGACAATTATCTAGACACACCTCGTTCTGTATGAACTCTTTGAGTGTTCGGTCACTTCCAACATAATTTCATCGGGGCATATGTCAGTTTATTTTTTCGGAAGATCGACATAATTTATAAGTGTTCCGTTTGTGATTTACAAAAGGGAACATATATTGTACTAAAATTTAGATATGAACTGTACCATGGATGACTTGTGAGGTTTTCATTCAAACTACTATCGTGATTAATCTTTTGCATTGCTAGAGTAAAAAAAAACTCTATATAATATGGAACATATACAACAAGCTATTTAAAACAGGTTGGTGTTTTACGTTCCATCTTGATATACACTTAAAAAGAGAATATTTAACCAGTTAAGCTAAAAAAATAATCATGTTGGAAGTAATGAAACGCAAAAATAACCAAACTAATCTCATTGTTTTTTTTACGAGAATAGCCAATTTAACAATAGTCTCCATCCTTGTCTCAAACCCTGCCTCCTTCCCACGGAAAGCGACCATCACCAAGTGAGGTAAGCACTCTTCTTCTCTCTCCCCCTAGCATCCCTCACCTCTTGTAAAATATAGCATCGCTCACAGCTAGCCATGCCCCGGTGTTGCAGCTCCTCTCACCAAAACCGACGACCGACTGGCACAGTGTGGCACGTTCGAAGGCCCCCACCTCCCTGCTGAAATGACCATAGATCTCTTTGCCATGGCCGCTACCATGCCTAACGCTCAGCTGCGAGATCGCATAAGCAATTCAATGTGTGTGTGCACCCATGGTAACCAACTTGACACCAAGGCTCTTCTGAAAGACCCCATCACCTTGGTCTGATGTGAAAGAGAATTCTACGGTTCATCCATGCCATATGATCAAATAAAATGAGCTTCTTACATGTACCATGTTGTGTATCATTGTCGAAATTCTGGTGAGTATTGGTAACATTGAGCCATGTTGTCCTAATCTACTTTTTTTAATATATAAAATGCTTTTTATTGCCTGACTTTGAATTAACAAAGCCTCGAGGTTTACTAATCTACCTTTTTATGTCCTAATTGCCAATAGTTAACTGATGGAAGGAAAAAATTCCTAATTTTTTTTGTGAGAGACTTTTGAACTCTAGAGGGATATACATCTATTATATCATGTTTTTTACATGTGATTTTTTTCTCTTTGTTAACAAACATGGAGCGTTTTCATAATAGCTTCTATGATAACAGTATGTCCACACAAAAATGTGTAGACTGAAGCAAATTTGGGAACTTTGCGATATGGAACTGTGTTATTGTGTGGAGAACTGTGTTATTGTGTGGAGTGAAAGTTAACAAGTATTGGTAGGGTATTGCGGAACCGCAAGGCTAAACGCCCAGGTCCTTTGTATTTATATTTGCGTAAGGTACAACCAAGTCGGTTTACAATTCCTAATCTAGTACGGTTCAGGTTTATACAAACACCTAGACACACGTACGTACATGAGTTAGAATTAGGTATATACACAGTTTATCACCCTCCCTCAATCTCAGTCGAGGCACATAGGTTGAGATTGCGCGTACAAGCCTGGAACAACGGTAGAGGAAGAGGTTTAGTAAAGATATCTGCCAACTGATCTTTTGATGAGATAACCTTGATTTCCAGCAACTTCTGAGCAACCCGTTCTTGAACAAAATGAAAATCCACTTCAATGTGTTTTGTCCGAGCATGAAACACCAGGTTAGAAGAAATATATTTTGCTCCAATATTGTCACACCATAAAATAGGTGGACGATTCTGAGAAACACCAAGTTCATCAAGAAGTGCTTGTACCCAAATAAGTTCAGCGGTAGCATTGGCAAGTGCTTTGTATTCGGACTCTGTACTCGAACGAGACATTGTAGCTTGTTTTCGGGCACTCCAAGAAATAAGATTACCACCATAGAAGATAGCATATCCCCCCGTTGATCGCCGATCATCAGAATTGCCAGCCCAATCCGCATCCGAAAATGCAGACAAAAGATCAGGCGACACAGTAGGACGTCTCAAGAATAATCCATGTGTAAGGGTACCCTGAACATATCGGAGAATACGCTTGACCGCTGCCCAATGAGTACATCGAGGGGCATGGAGATACTGGCACACCTTGTTAACCGCAAAAGATAAATCGGGTCGTGTCATAGTAAGGTACTGCAACCCTCCAACTATGATGCGATATCGTGTAGACTCATCAGAAGACAGAAGAGTGCCATCAGTAGCGGACAACTTATCTGGTGAGGCCATAGGCGTAAGAGCTGGACTACATTTCAAAAGACCAGCACGTCGTAAAAGTTCAGAAGCATACTTGCGCTGACTCAAGAGAAGGCCACAACGTGTAGTATGGACTTCAATACCAAGAAAATAATTCAACTGTCCAAGATCCTTGATAGCAAAAGAGGCACTCAACTGACAAAGAAGACGATCAATAGCAGCAGTGGAGGAACTCACGACAATAATGTCATCAACGTAGACTAGCAGGTAAAGAGTAACATCAGGACGCCACAAGATAAACAAAGATGTATCGACTGTGGAAGCAGTAAATCCAAGTCCAGCAAGGCCAGAACTGAGGCGGGCGTGCCATGCCCGAGGAGCCTGTTTGAGTCCATAAAGCACCTTATCAAGGCGACAGAGGTATCCTGGCTGATGGGAATCTTCAAAACCAGGAGGTTGACGCATAAAAACTTCCTCTTCGAGTACACCGTGCATGAAGGCATTCCCTGAATATCAAGCTGTCAAAGGTGCCAACCATGAGTAAGTGCCATAGTTAACAGCAAACGTATAGTAGTGGGCTTGACAACTGGACTGAAAGTATCTTCATAGTTAAGGCCATATCGCTGTTTGAACCCTTTAGCCACAAGATGTGTCTTATATCTCTCAATAGAACCATCGGATTTTTTCTTGATCTTAAACACCCACTTGGAATCAATAATATTTACCCCTGGTACTGGTGGAACAAGACGCCACGTCTTATTGGCTTGAAGAGCAGAAAATTCCGTTTCCATAGCGACACGCCAATGCGGACATGTCATAGCATCACGATGATCACGGGGCTCAGAATGTGTAAGATCAACCATGTTTGATGTACGCTTCTTTGGCTAGGGAATTGTGCCATCCGTATGCTTCTTTGGATGTCGTATACCCTGCTGTAATCGTGTTGTAACACCAGGAGCAACAACAATCACAATCGTGGGCTGGGCTAGAACCGGAGTAGGAGTATCAGGAGTTGCTGATACGTCTCAAATGTATCTATAATTTCTGATGTCCCATGTTGATATTATACCAATTGTTACATGTTTTATATACACTTCATAGCATTTTTATGCATTTTCTGGGACTAACCTATTAACAAGATGCACAGTGCCAGTTCCTGTTTTCTGCTATTTTTGTATTTCAGAAAAGCTAGTCTGGAAATTGTAATACCCCACAGTTTAGATAATCGGAAGGGTAGAAATATGATTTGTGCATTTGCATAGCATGCATCTGAAAATGCGGGAAATTTTGGTGCGTTAAATTAAACGATGCAAAGTGATCGATGTTTCTCTTAACTCGATGAGTTAGGGTTTAGATCATCGCGTTGAGTGCGATAAACTTCGACATGATCTTTATAACTAACTAGAAACTAAGGTCATCTGTCGAGGCACTCCAAAATTGGACATGACCTTTCCTAATTATCGACACTCTTGAAAACAATTCAAAATATGACAAGTATATAATACAAATAGAACATAAGATTCAATCATCTCCAACAACATATACTCATCATTCCAATCCATCATTCACATACATATATGAGCACATAGTAGTTCAATACATCAGGATAGTATCTCATCACAATTCACCATCTTATCAATTACTTGTCCAACACACATCCAAAAATTACAAATTTCAAAGTCCAAATGTCCAAGTACAAAAAGATATATCAATCACAAATGTGTTACTTTACAAATTTTCGAAAATGAAATTGAAAGAGTAATTCATATTACAATTTTAATCGAATAAGTACATATCTCATCTAAATGAAAAGCAGATTACAAATAAATAAAGGATCCTAAACTAAATCTTGATCTTCTCATCTCATCTTGATCTTTTTATCTCTCAATCTTTTCAAATTAATCCCTGCAAGACAAATAATACAAGGAAGAGTAGAAGAAAGAAAGACATACATCAAAGAGGATTTTGGAGAAGGATTTTCTCTCAGCCATGCATAGAGATGCTATGCTAACTCATCATCGAGAAGTTAAAAGCCAAATGCAAGTATCTGTTCTTATAAGGGACATTTGCCTCAGACCATGCATCATTGGCTGTCGTATCTGTTCTTATCAATACTCCAATCAAGTGTGGCAGAAAACAAATGAGTTGGCATAGAAAATAATGCATAGCAACCTAATCCAGCTACCTTTCAACTAGGAAAAACCTAGGAAGATAGAAGGGGTCACTTTTGCACCTCTACACCCATTCATTTGAGTTCTACCCAAAAGAAAGGATCAGATGATCAAATCCATTCATTAAGCCACCTGAATTCAAAAACTTGGTGTTATGAAAAGCAGTTTGGAAACAAGATTAGCTACCTTGTTCACAAATTCTTTTTCTAAACATAGAGCAATTGAATATCATCTAATTTATCCATGTTTAATTAAAAGGAGTGTTCTGTTGATCAAATCAATTAATAAAGAACCACATAATTGAATTTGCAAAGCCATTTTAACATCACTACTCTCATTTCCAAAGCCCACTATCTAAATCATTAAAGCCACACAAATTAATTCTCAAGTTCATATGAATGAACAAGCCCACATAAGAGAATCAGCCCACAAGTCCATCTAGTGAAATATACCACTTGTCTTGCTCAAAAATAAATCCTACAAGAAGATAAGACCAATGACCATTCATCTCTATCCACAAGAAAATATCTAAGTTTACTTGAACCCCAAGTAATGAAAATGTTGAATGGATAAGCTTGCCACACAGGAGAGTTATCCACAAGCAAAATATCTCACATTACTTGAACCCTAAGTAATGCCTATGCATAAACACATGACAACAAGTAGCTTACTCACCATATGCATGGCATGTGTTGTCACCACCACAACCACAGCCCAAACCATCATACACCTCTATTTTAACAGGACAGCAGCAGTCCAGCCACTGCTACAACACACAAACACATCTCAGCCACATCAAATCATCCCTACATCAAGGAATTCATCTACCAACAGTACTGTACTATTTCTACAGCACCAAATCAACAAGAACACATCACCCTTTGCTCACAGCAAATCATCCATAGCCCAAGAACATCTCTAGAACACAAGAACAACCACAAAATAATTTGCAGCTAGATAAATACACCCTAGGAAAATTGAAGCAGCGAGGAGGAGCAGGCTAGCCACAAGACGCAGGTTATCATCATTTTCCAGAAGACCAAGCTGCTCAACAACAGCAGGTTAATTCTTTGTGTGTGTGAGGCAGAGGAGAGGTGCTAGCAAGTCCTGTAAATGACAGGACAGTGCTAGAAAGAGAGGAGAGCAGGGCATCATATCAAAATCTATCCAAGAATACATCTGTAAATCATTCCAACTACCCTTCAACTAGATCTCCACTAGGAGGATAGAAAGAAGTGTTTCTCTCAGATTGGCATAGAGTTGCTATGCATAAATCATCACAGAGGTTAAAAGCCATACATTAATATCTGTTCTTATAAAAATATTTGCCTCAGCCTTTGCATCATTGGCAGAGCCAAGAAATCAAGAAAAGCATATGTTCTTATCTTTAGTAAAAAGAGGAGTTCATCTGGATTAAGTAAACAAAGCCAACTAAGAAGAAATCGATGAAAATGACACTAAACACTTAATTATCAGGAGTGCACACCCTAGATTCAAGATCTGGTAAACACACCCAATTTCTAAATGTTTAGAGTGTTTTGTGCTCTCAGATTTGGCAAATAAATTCATCCCTGAGCCTTGCACCCATTTGGTAAATATTTGTCCATATCCAAAGAGTTTAAAATGCCACTGGAGTATTATCCAACATAGGCAAGCAAGCATAAATCTGTTCTTATCAGTTAATAGCCCAATCTGTCCAGGAAGACATTTCATAAATCGTTCCAGCAACACTAGCATCACCAGGTCATGCTTGGCATGGATTTGAGCACTGTGCACACTCAGAGGAGGCATCACAGTGAGCAAAGCATGCATACATATCAATTAAGCAAGCTACAGATTCACCACAGTGAGATAAACATGCTAATCCATCAATCTATCAAGTTATTCAGTGAAAATCATCCACCACATCTAGCAGGAATTAAATCATTTGTAAATAGCATCCAAATTCAACTAACCGAAAATCATTTATGCCAAGGATGAGCATATCATCCAAACAGTGGCAACACTGCACCTATAAAACCTAGATAAGTAGAGCACAACACCAGGAGCAGTAGCCCAAACTTAGAACAGTTAGGAATAACACTTAAACCCCATCACAGCCACATTCCAGAGCGAGGGGAGGAGCAGACAGAGGAGTAGGAGACCAGAGAGCTCACCCAGGAGTTGTAGTTGTGGCCGAACCACACAGAGGGAGCCGTATTCGACATCGGAGTTGCAGCAACGTATTGCCGTCCCGCCGACATCGGAGTGGAGGCGAGGTTGAGCAGGAAGTCGAGTAGAGACTCGAGGTGGAGCTCGTGATCGACAGGGGGCAGCACACCGAGGCGGCGTGCTCAAGCAGAAGCTCGAGGAGGCCACCGTGGTCGATGAAGAGACACATCAGGAGGCGCAGGAGCCCGGCGAGCAGCGCCGGCGAACCGAGCCATGGCGGCTAGGGTTACGGTTCGCGAGCGAGCCGATTAGAGGAACTCGGAGGCGAGAAAAGCAGAGGAATCGGCGGAGAAGGCGGCGACAGAGCAGCGCCAGGGCGTGGCGGCGTCGGAGCCGGCCGGCAATGGCCGGAGCAGAGGGTGGAGGCGGCGGCGACGCGCACGAAAGAGAGAGAGAGCAGAGGAGGGGATCGAACAGAGCACGGGAGAGAGAGAGAGTGGCTGGGTCGGGTTTGGGTTCGACCCAGTGGCCAGTTGGGCTCGGCCCAATTGGTTGGGTTCGACCCACTCCGCCCAAACTGACCGTAGAGGCATTTAAGGAATTTACCAGAACAAAAAATATTCAAACTTAAATGAATTTTTACACCAAATTCAAGTACACAAAAATCAACTAAAAATATACAACATACTCTACAAAATATGAGGAATTTTTATGTAAGTTTTATTTGAAGTTTTAAAAACATTTTGTGGATACAATTATTTTAAAGATCCTTAAGTGGAAATGACTTGAAATTCTTTTTCAAAACTATTTTCTTAAAATAAAATAATATGGGAAAATAAAGTCTTGAAGTTCAATTATATTGAACTATTTAAATTTAATCACTTTAAATTTATTCCTCATGAAAATTGTTGTCAAACTCTTTAAATAATTAAAAACACCCAAACACTCGATAAATCTTAAAATTCATAACTTGGGAATTTTGGGGTGACGATGCATATCATGATTATGCATAATAGCATGCTGCTAGGTTTTTCAGTAGTCCTTATCAAGATTACTTTGCTATTTTCAGAACTCGGGGTTTTACCGCAAACCCTAGAACCCCGAAGGGTTGAACGGCCATTTCTATCACAGGCAAGTTCATTCTTGCATATCCTTATTGAACTATTTTTATAAAACTATTTTTAAAAACATATTATTATCATTGCATTGAAAAAGAAAAACTATTTTTGAATGATGTGAATTGCTATATATATATTGTTTGGCTGGCAATGGAACCACGGTATGATGTTGTGGTGGAGTTTCCATTGTACGGGAAAGTATATACCTAGGATTAATTACCAATGTCACAGTGATCCTTGCGCCGTATTGAAGCGTTTACCATGAGATCTGGCATGGGACGGTGAAGTCATCTGTGATCTTTTCCCTTTCGCATGTCAATGGACAGCCAGTTCCGTAGGCTGTAGATCTTGCGGGACTACATGCACATGGGTGGGATCCCTTAATTCCCACGGTTTCTGGTGTCTATGATGGATTGTAGGGGTTGTCTGGAACAGTCTATCTTTATGGTATAGGGGAGGACTTTGGTCCGGAACAGTCTACCAAAAGATATAGGGGAGGACAAACCTACAAAAGGGTGGGCATGCGGGGTTGTTGGAGAAGCACGACGAATGGCTTGGATCATCGACTGGGCCCCACACCAAAGAGAGTGGACGGGAAAGAATCGCCCGGTTGTGCAACAAGGCGTTGATCTCTCATGGGTAAAGTTACGCAGCTCTGCAGAGTCAACAACAAGAAATTGGGGCTGTCACATCCGTGTTCCCGGAAGGAACTACAGAACGCCGTGGGAAAGGCATCCCAAGTGATGACTAAAGACCCGTGGAGGCTGTGAGCATAGTTTTCTAAAATAAAAATTGACCTTTGAAGAAATGTTTTCCAAAACTTGCATTATGCCTACGACCGTTGGTCATGGCAGTAGCTAGTGCATTAAAAACAAAAACTCTTTCCTATATTATTTGAACTTGCTGAGTAACGCTCGAGTTGCTCACCCTTTCCCCGTTGACCCCCTGCTTAGATTTTTGGAGCCAGCTAAGGAGTTGACAGTTATCCATCACGACGTCGAGGAGATCTTCAACGAGGAGTCAAGTCTACCTGGTGAACCTTGAAGTAGTCATCTGCTACTTCATCAACAGAAGAACGACGACAACAGTGACAATCGTGGAGCAACAACAATATTATCAATGGCATACATGACGACCACTTTGCCAATAAAGGAGACAACAATTATTGGAAGGAGGAGGCAGCCCTGGATAAAGATATTCCAGATGGAATAGAGTAGGGCTGTGACAACAGCAGTAGTGGAATAGGAATTAGAGATAGATCTGATATCCGGCTTAGTGATACGATTTGGATCTTTTTGGTGTTTCATTTTGCAAGAGACTTCTCCATGTAAAAGAGGTTCTCGAGATTTTGTATTGATTAGAGTTGTAATCCTATAGTGTTACCTTGGAACGGCTATGTTTATGTTGTACTACACTTAGGGATGTAATATTTGCGGAGAGGTCCTTCCGTGCGTGTTACATCAACGACTTGTACACTACAACATGCAGTGGTGTGCTGGGTCACCGCAGATGGTATCAGAGCCAAACGACGTTAGGATTAAAACCCTTTTAGGAGACTTGTAGGTTGGTAAGACTATAGGAAGTTATCATATTTATCTAAATTCTATATTCTTACAACTATGATGATTATTCACTTGAGAATAATACAGTCATACTTGTATACACATTTTCTTACTCAACAAGAGTAAATCTTCTTATCTATTCTTTTATAGGTTTAATACTTACTTATCTTATTTCTTTTCAACTTGGTATGACAAGTTTGAAATTATCTTCTACCAGCTGGTATTCCAATAGAGTCATATTCAAGTCAGTGTTACCTATGTGGTATCATGGATAACACCATCCTATGAAAACATAAGATGAAGTAGAACCCTATCGTAAGTTTGTGGAGGATGAAGTCAGAAGATGTTACATGGTGGTGAAGGATCATCGATATTAAAGTATGGTAACTATGGAGAGGATGCCAATACCCTTAAGTTTCATTTCAAAGGAGATTCACCTCAGTATAGTATAGAGTCGTAAGGATATTAGGAGATGACGTAAGCTATGAAGGAAGCTACATTACTACTTATGGTGTATAATCAGCAACTACATGAAGGATCCAGAGATGTCAAGAGAAGTTTCTTCAAGCCAGACGGAGGATTCAATTTACATGGAGTTTAGTTCTGTACGTAACCAAACTAGACCACAACTACTCTCTGAGTACTTTGTCTTAGCATTATTCCTTTTGCAAATGGGCATTTGGGGTAACTACTGAGTCAAAGAGTTGTTAGAATAGGACTATAAGGTGATATGAACCTATCTTGTAGTGTATAGCATCTAAGCCTGGGTACTTGAGATGTTTTTACTCAAAGTACTATTTATTTTACGGGCTTATGCTGCATGTTTGCTATATGACTTCATTCGGATTTATTGGATCTTATTGGATTTTTGATTGACTAGGTTGGTACATGAAGTTAGGAGTTAATGTACAATGGCATGATTGTCACATTGATTTCTTTTCTTGATGTTACTAATCTAGAGGTAGTTAGAGTTAGTGTGAGGGAGAGACGAGTTATTAACAAGATGAGGCAACAAAGAAAGCTCATGAAGAGAAGGAAGTCCAGAAGACAGAAGTCAATTAAGCTACGAATATGGAATGTGGAGAGTGTCACGTCATATTTGGATCTGGAGACATGTTCTACCAGCGCCTGGAGGAGGAATGAAGTAAGTTCAAGTAAGGTATCACCACAAATTGGACGAAGATCTACCGAAGATGACACAAGAAACGCTACATGAGGAGGAATAACCAAGAAGGAAGCATATGCAATTTTTGTATATCAAGTTATGAAGTCTTTCCATGGAAGTCCAAAATCAAGAACGAAGAAGGAAAATATGGAGGATACATATGAGGTTGTCATAACTTGGTGGAAGAAGTTATTGTTGGAGCAATAAAGAGGTATTGATACTAGTTAAATGGAGTTTGAGAATGAGTTTAGCAGAACTTAGGAGTCTAAGAGTATTATAAGGATGAAGACAAAGGCGTATGAAGACTCGAAGAACATGGATATTTCCAGTTCTAATGGAATAAAGGAGAAGTTGATCGTCTATTGAGAGGCATTACTAGAGATGGAAGCGGTAAAATTAACCGCCAAGCAAGAGTTCGTGATTAGAACTTGGATATATATACATATATAAGGAAAAATTTGTGTTGGATACACAAACAGATTACAAGGAGTGGATGCGAAAGTCATCCGACAAATGATGATAAGTTAGAAAGGGATGACAGAAGTAAAGTACTTGGATGAAAGCACGTGGAGATTTTAGAGATGACATATCAACCATGTCAAGAAGTACAATTACATAGTCCAATGTTTAAGAGAGCATCATAACCACGGGAGAAGAGTCCAATTTTGTCGTGGATTGACAACAAGTCTAGAAGGTGGACCAATTTGGATGAAGGCACCTCACCACATATGATGTCGATGTACCAAAGTCGGAGTTTATATCTCGAGCAATGGTGGAAAAAGATGTATTACCAAGAGAATTGACATCTTAGAGCTAACCACTCAGATGGAGGACACATCAAGGCAAGATTACTGAGTTACATGGTCAAACCAGTCTCGACTGTATGGAATCAGTCTGCAGCATCATACATGAAGGAGTTAACATGTCAGTCAAGGTTTCATGATGACCAACATCCTATTCAAGTTTGAATTCAAGATAACATCTCATGCACAAGTTTAGGTGTGAGATTCTTTTCTTGAGACCATTGGATGAGCCAATTGGAATGCTAGCCAGAGTCGGTATCCAATTTATCGGAGAATCGCCTTGGTTGTTCACAATATGGTGGATATACCATGTACTCTTCGGGAAACTGTTGGATATAAAGTAGTAGTTAAAACATATTCTATCAGAGGACAATACTGGATATTCACAACATGGTGGATATACCACGTGTTCTTCTTCGTGAAACCAAGAGTCCAAAATAGTTGAAGTATGATTAGATAGGTGGATTATGAAGTCGACTGAAAGGAGCTGATGATGACGTGAAACACACGTTCGTTGGGAGACCCCAAGAGGAAGGTATGATGTAGTCAGCAGCAAGTTTTCCCTCAGAAAGAAACCAAGGTTATCGAACCAGTAGGAGCAGCAACTCTTCAGAAGGTTGTCAACGGCGCCAGAAAAATAGTGTTGTTGATGGGAGTCTGGACTGTTGACGTGGAATCTGCACACAACACAATCAAACTACTTTGCCCCAATGAAACAGTGAGGTTGTCAATCTCACTGGCCTGCTGAAAACAAAGGATTAAACGTATGGTGTGGAAAATGAGTATTAAATTGCAGAGAATGAAAAAGGAACAGTTTGCAGTTTGTGGTTGTTTAATCAGTGTAAAAGAATGGACCGGGGTCCACAGTTCACTAGTGGTGTCTCTCCATAAAAGATAACTAACATGTTGGGTGAACAAATTACAGCTGGGCAATTGACGAATAGTGAGCGCATGACAATGCATATACATGACATGTTGACTATTATGATATTTAATTGGGCATTACGACATAATACATAGATCGTTATCCAACAACATCTATGACTAATAATCCACCGCCGGGTTGTCATCCGAGTTCCCCATTGGTATTAAGTTGCAAGCAACGGATAATTGCATTATGTAAAGTGCGTAATGTAAACAAACACATATGTTCGTGGACATAGCATCGTTAGGTTATCCCTAGTGCCAACAGCACATCCACAACCTTAGAACTTTCTGTCACTGTCCCAGGTTAAACGGAGACATGAACCCACTATCTAGCATAAATACTCTCTCTTGGAGTTACAAGCATCTACTTGGCCAAAGCATCTACGAGTAACGGAAATCATGCAAGATCTTAAATAACATATAAGATAGATTGATAATCAACTTGACATAATATTCAATATTCATCGGATCCCAGCAAACACAACATGTAGCATTACAATAATATGATCTTGATCATGTAGGGCAGCTCACAAGATCTAAACATGATGGCACAAAGTGGAGAGACAACCATCTAGCTACTGCTATGGACCCGTAGTCCAAGGATGAACTACTCACGCATCACTCTGGAGGTAGGCATGGCGATGTAGAAGCCTCCGGTGACGATTCCCCTCTCCGGCAGGGTGCCGGGAAGAGGTTCTGAACCCTCCCGAGCTAGGGTTGATGACGGCGGCGTCTCTGGAACTTTTCGTGGATATTTGCTCAGGTACTTAGGGTTTTCGCGTCGGGGGGAATAAGTAGGCGAAAGGGTGGCGGCTGGAGAGGCCCGTGGGGCCCACACCACCCCAGGGCGCGGTAGAGGGGGGACCCGCGCCCTGGCCACGTGTGGGGCCCGCGTGGCTCCTCTCCGTCGCCTCTTTGGTCCGTCAGATGAGTTCTGGTAAAATAGGGACCCCCGTGTAGTTTCGTCCAATTCCGAGAATATTTCCAGACTAGCTTTTCTGGAATACAAAAACAGCAGAAAACAGGAACTGGCACTTCGGCATCTTGTTAATAGGTTAGTCCCAAAAAATGTATAAAAGTGATATAAAGTAGATGCAAAACATGTAGCAATTGGTATAAAACAAGCATGGAACATCAAAAATTATAGATACGTTTGAGACGTATCACACGTCAGGAAGGAATTTGAGAGAATCAATATCTGTGAAAGTTAGCTCTTTCTTTTCTACTCTATGCGAGGGAAGTCGAAACTTCGGGACGAAGTTTAGTTTAAGGAGGAGAGGATGTAATACCCCACAGTTTAGAGAATCGGAAGGGTAGAAATATGATTTGTGCATTTGCATAGCATGCATCTGAAAATGCGGGAAATTTTGGCGCGTTAAATTAAACGATGCAAAGTGATCGATGTTTCTCTTAACTCGATGAGTTAGGGATTAGATCATCGCGTTGAGTGCGATAAATTTTGACATGATCTTTATAACTAACTAGAAACTAAGGTCATCTGTCGAGGCACTCCAAAATTGGATATGACCTTTCCTAATTATGGACACTCCTGAAAACAATTCAAAATATGACAAGTATATATTACAAATAGAACATAAGATTCAATCATCTCCAACAACATATACTCATCATTCCAATCCATCATTCACATACATATATGAGCACATAGTAGTTCAATACATCAGGGTAGTATCTCATCACAATTCACCATCTTATCAATTACTTGTCCAACACACATCCAAAAATTACAAATTTCAAAGTCCAAATGTCCAAGTACAAAAATATATATCAATCACAAATGTGTTACTTTACAAATTTTCGAAAATGAAATTGAAAGAGTAATTCATATTACAATTTTAATCGAATAAGTACATATCTCATCTAAATGAAAAGCAAATTACAAATAAATAAAGGATCCTAAACTAAATCTTGATCTTCTCATCTCATCTTGATCTTTTTATCTCTCAATCTTTTCAAATTAATCCCTGCAAGACAAATAATACAAGGAAGAGTAGAAGAAAGAAAGACATACATCAAAGAGGATTTTGGAGAAGGATTTTCTCTCAGCCATGCATAGAGATGCTATGCTAACTCATCATCGAGAAGTTAAAAGCCAAATGCAAGTATCTGTTGTTATAAGGTACATTTGCCTCAGACCATGTATCATTGGCTGTCGTATCTGTTCTTATCAATACTCCAATCAAGTGTGGCAGAAAACAAATGAGTTGGCATAGAAAATAATGCATAGCAACCTAATCCAGCTACCTTTCAACTAGGAAAAACCTAGGAAGATAGAAGGGGTCACTTTTGCACCTCTACACCCATTCATTTGAGTTCTACCCAAAAGAAAGGATCAGATGATCAAATCCATTCATTAAGCCACCTGAATTCAAAAACTTGGTGTTATGAAAAGCAGTTTGGAAACAAGATTAGCTACCTTGTTCACAAATTCTTTTTCTAAACATAGAGCAATTGAATATCATCTAATTTATCCATGTTTAATTAAAAGGAGTGTTCTGTTGATCAAATCAATTAATAAAGAACCACATAATTGAATTTGCAAAGCCATTTTAACATCACTACTCTCATTTCCAAAGCCCACTATCTAAATCATTAAAGCCGCACAAATTAATTCTCAAGTTCATATGAATGAACAAGCCCACATAAGAGAATCAGCCCACAAGTCCATCTAGTGAAATATACCACTTGTCTTGCTAAAAAATAAATCCTACAAGAAGATAAGACCAATGACCATTCATCTCTATCCACAAGAAAATATCTAAGTTTACTTGAACCCCAAGTAATGAAAAGGTTGAATGGATAAGCTTGCCACATAGGAGAGTTATCCACAAGCAAATATCTCACATTACTTGAACCCTAAGTAATGCCTATGCATAAACACATGACAACAAGTAGCTTACTCACCATATGCATGGCATGTGTTGTCACCACCACAACCACAGCCCAAACCATCCTACACCTCTATTTTAACAGGACAGCAGCAGTCCAGCCACTGCTACAACACACAAACACATCTCAGCCACATCAAATCTTCCCTACATCAAGGAATTCATCTACCAACAGTACTGTACTATTTCTACAGCACCAAATCAACAAGAACACATCACCCTTTGCTCACAGCAAATCATCCATAGCCTAAGAACATCTCTAGAACACAAGAACAACCAAAAAATAATTTGCAGCTAGATAAATACACCCTAGGAAAATTGAAGCAGCGAGGAGGAGCAGGCTAGCCACAAGACGCAGGTTATCATCATTTTCCAGAAGACCAAGCTGCTCAACAACAGCAGGTTAATTCTTTGTGTGTGTGAGGTAGAGGAGAGGCGCTAGCAAGTCCTGTAAATGACAGGACACTGCTAGAAAGAAAGGAGAGCAGGGCATCATATCAAAATCTATCCAAGAATACATCTGTAAATCATTCCAACTACCCTTCAACTAGATCTCCACTAGGAGGATAGAAAGAAGTGTTTCTCTCAGATTGGCATAGAGTTGCTATGCATAAATCATCACAGAGGTTAAAAGCCATACATTAATATCCGTTCTTATAAAAATATTTGCCTCAGCCTTTGCATCATTGGCAGAGCCAAGAAATCAAGAAAAGCATATGTTCTTATCTTTAGTAAAAAGAGGAGTTCATCTGGATTAAGTAAACAAAGCCAACTAAGAAGAAATCGATGAAAATGACACTAAACACTTAATTATCAGGAGTGCACACCCTAGATTCAAGATCTGGTAAACACACCCAATTTCTAAATGTTTAGAGTGTTTTGTGCTCTCAGATTTGGCAAATAAATTCATCCCTGAGCCTTGCACCCATTTGGTAAATATTTGTCCATATCCAAAGAGTTTAAAATGCCACTGGAGTATTATCCAACATAGGCAAGCAAGCATAAATCTGTTCTTATCAGTTAATAGCCCAATCTGTCCAGGAAGACATTTCATAAATCGTTCCAGCAACACTAGCATCACCAGGTCATGCTTGGCATGGATTTGAGCACTGTGCACACTCAGAGGAGGCATCACAGTGAGCAAAGCATGCATACATATCAATTAAGCAAGCTACAGATTCACCACAGTGAGATAAACATGCTAATCCATCAATCTATCAAGTTATTCAGTGAAAATCATCCACCACATCTAGCAGGAATTAAATCATTTGTAAATAGCATCCAAATTCAACTAACCGAAAATCATTTATGCCAAGGATGAGCATATCATCCAAACAGTGGCAACACTGCACCCATAAAACCTAGATAAGTAGAGCACAACACCAGGAGCAGTAGCCCAAACTTAGAACATTTAGGGATAACACTTAAACCCCATCACAACCACATTCCAGAGCGAGGGGAGGAGCAGACAGAGGAGTAGGAGACCAGAGAGCTCACCCAGGAGTTGTAGTTGTGGCCGAACCACACAGAGGGAGCCGTATTCAACATCGGAGTTGCAGCAACGTATTGCCGTCCCGCCGACATCGGAGTGGAGGCGAGGTTGAGCAGGAAGTCGAGCAGAGACTCGAGGTGGAGCTCGTGATCGATAGGGGGCAGCACACCGAGGCGGCGTGCTCAAGCAGAAGCTCGAGGAGGCCACCGTGGTCGATGAAGAGACACATCAGGAGGCGCAGGAGCCCGGCGAGCAGCGCCGGCGAACCGAGCCATGGCGGCTAGGGTTAGGGTTCGCGAGCGAGCCGATTGGAGGAACTCGGAGGCGAGAAAAGCAGAGGAATCGGCGGAGAAGGCGGCGACAGAGCAGCGCCAGGGCGTGGCGGCATCGGAGCCGCCCGGCAATGGCCGGAGCAGAGGGTGGAGGCGGCGGCGACGCGCACAAAGAGAGAGAGAGAGCAAAGGAGGGGATCGAACAGAGCACGGGAGAGAGAGAGAGTGGCTGGGTCGGGTTTGGGTTCGACCCAGTGGCCAGTTGGGCTCGGCCCAATTGGTTGGGTTCGACCCACTCCACCCAAACTGACCGTAGGGGTATTTTAGGAATTTACCAGAACAAAAAATATTCAAACTTAAATGAATTTTTACACCAAATTCAAGTACACAAAAATCAACTAAAAATATACAACATACTCTACAAAATATGAGGAATTTTTATGTAAGTTTTATTTGAAGTTTTAAAAACATTTTGTGGATACAATTATTTCAAAGATCCTTAAGTGGAAATGACTTGAAATTCTTTTTCAAAACTATTTTCTTAAAATAAAATAATATGGGAAAATAAAGTCTTGAAGTTCAATTATATTGAACTATTTAAATTTAATCACTTTAAATTTATTCCTCATGAAATTGTTGTCAAACTCTTTAAATAATTAAAAACACCCAAACACTCGATAAATCTTAAAATTCATAACTTGGAATTTTGGGGTGACGATGCATATCATGATTATGCATAATAGCATGCTGCTAGGTTTTTCAGTAGTCCTTATCAAGATTACTTTGCTATTTTCAGAACTCGGGGTTTTACCGCAAACCCTAGAACCCCGAAGGGTTGAACGGCCATTTCTATCACAGGCAAGTTCATTCTTGCATATCCTTATTGAACTATTTTATAAAACTATTTTTAAAAACATATTATTATCATTGCATTGAAAAAGAAAAACTATTTTCGAATGATGTGAATTGCTATATATATATTGTTTGGCTGGCAATGAAACCACGGTATGATGTTGTGGTGGAGGTTTCATTGTACGGAAAGTATATACCTAGGATTAATTACCAATGTCACAGTGATCCTTGCGCCGTATTTAAGAGTTTACCATGAGATCTGGCATGGGACGGTGAAGTCATATGTGATCTTTTCCCTTTCGCATCTCAACGGACAGCCAGTTCCGTAGGCTGTAGATCTTGCAGGACTACATGCACATGGGTGGGATCCTTAATTCCCACGGTTTCTGGTGTCTATGATGGATTGTAGGGGTTGTCTGGAACCGTCTATCTTTATGGTATAGGGGAGGACTTTGGTCCGGAACAGTCTACCAAAAGATATAGGGAGGACAAACCTACAAAGGGTGGGCATGCGGGTTCTTGGAGAAGCACGACGAATGGCTTGGATCATCGACTGGGCCCACACCAAAGAGAGTGTGGACGGCAAAGAATCGCCCGGTTGTGCAACAAGGCGTTGATCTCTCATGGGTAAAGTTACGCAGCTCCGCAGAGTCAACAACAAGAAATTGTGGCTGTCACATCCATGTTCCCGGAAGGAACTACAGAACGCCGCGGGAAAGGCATCCCAAGTGATGACTAAAGACCCGTGGAGGCTGTGAGCATAGTTTTCTAAAATAAAAATTGACCTTTGAAGAAATGTTTTCCAAAACTTGCATTATGCCTACGACCGTTGGTCATGGCAGTAGCTAGTGCATTAAAAACAAAAACTCTTTCCTATATTATTTGAACTTGCTGAGTAACGCTCGAGTTGCTCACCCTTTCCCCGTTGACCCCCCTGCTTAGATTTTTGGAGCCAGCTAAGGAGTTGACAGTTATCCATCATGACGTCGAGGAGATCTTCAACGAGGAGTCAAGTCTAGCTGGTGAACCTTGAAGAGAGTCATCTGCTACTTCATCAACAGAAGAACGACGACAATAGTGACAATCGTGGAGCAACAACAATATTATCAATGGCATACATGACGACTGATGACGTGAAACACACGTTCGTTGGGAGACCCCAAGAGGAAGGTATGATGTAGTCAGCAGCAAGTTTTCCCTCAGAAAGAAACCAAGGTTATCGAACCAGTAGGAGCAGCAACTCTTCAGAAGGTTGTCAACGGCGCCAGAAAAATAGCTGTCGCAGGGAGTCTGGACTGTTGACGTGGAATCTGCACACAACACAATCAAACTACTTTGCCCCAACGAAACAGTGAGGTTGTCAATCTCACTGGCTTGCTGAAAACAAAGGATTAAACGTATGGTGTGGAAAATGAGTATTAAATTGCAGAGAATGAAAAAGGAACAGTTTGCAGTTTGTGGTTGTTTAATCAGTGTAAAAGAATGGACCGGGGTCCACAGTTCACTAGTGGTGTCTCTCCATAAAAGATAACTAACATGTTGGGTGAACAAATTACAGCTGGGCAATTGACGAATAGTGAGCGCATGACAATGCATATACATGACATGTTGACTACTATGATATTTAATTGGGCATTACGACATAATACATAGACCGTTATCCAACAGCATCTATGACTAATAATCCACCGCCGGGTTGTCATCCGAGTCCCCCGTTGGTATTAAGTTGCAAGCAACGGATAATTGCATTAAGTAAAGTGCGTAATGTAAACAAACACATATGCCCGTGGACATAGCATCGTTAGGTTATCCCTAGTGGCAACAGCACATCCACAACCTTAGAACTTTCTGTCACTGTCCCAGGTTAAACGGAGACATGAACCCACTATCTAGCATAAATACTCTCTCTTGGAGTTACAAGCATCTACTTGGCCAAAGCATCTACGAGTAACGGAAAGCATGCAAGATCTTAAATAACATATAAGATAGATTGATAATCAACTTGACATAATATTCAATATTCATCGGATCCCAGCAAACACAACATGTAGCATTACAATAATATGATCTTGATCATGTAGGGCAGCTCACAAGATCTAAACATGATGGCACAAAGTGGAGAGACAACCATCTAGCTACTGCTATGGACCCGTAGTCCAAGGATGAACTACTCACGCATCACTCCGGAGGCAGGCATGGCGATGTAGAAGCCTCCGGTGACGATTCCCCTCTCCGGCAGGGTGCCGGGAAGAGGTTCTGAACCCTCCCGAGCTAGGGTTGACGACGGCGGCGTCTCTGGATCTTTTCGTGGATATTTGCTCAGGTACTTAGGGTTTTCGCGTCGGGGGGAATAAGTAGGCGAAAGGGCGGCGGCTGCGGACCCCCGAGGGGCCCACACCACCCAGGGCGGCAGAGGGGGGCCCGCGCCCTAGGTGCGTGTGGCCTCCTGGTGGCCCTCCTCTGCTGCTCCTTCGCTCCGTCAGGTGTGTTCTGGAAAAATAGGCACCCCCGTGTAGTTTCGTCCAATTCCGAGAATATTTCCAGACTAGCTTTTCTGGAATACAAAAACAGCAGAAAACAGGAACTGGCACTTCGGCATCTTGTTAATAGGTTAGTCCCAAAAAATGTATAAAAGTGATATAAAGTAGATGCAAAACATGTAGCAATTGGTATAAAACAAGCATGGAACATCAAAAATTATAGATACGTTTGAGACGTATCAGCATCCCCAAGCTTAGTTCCTACTCGTCCTCGAGTAGGTAAACGATAAAAACAAATAATTTTTGAGGTGACATGCTACTATCATAATCTTGATCATATAATATTGCAAGGCACATGTAAATGAATGAAGTGATCCAAGTCAATGGTCTATAATTTGCTACCAAATAGATAATGAGTAAACAATGAATCACACAAGCTAAACGTTTTCATGAATAGTACTTTCGAGACAAGCATCAAACAGTTTTGCATAAGTGTTAACTCATAAAGCAATAGTTTCTAATAAAAGGTATTTAATCAACACAAAGGAAGAATTTAGTTTCAGCATTTGCTTCAACTTTCAACATATTTATCTCATGGATATTGTCAACACAAAGTAGTATAACAAGTCCAATACATTGCATATAACGCATGTTGTAACAAAGTTGACACTAGTGTTTGCTTGTGGAAGACAGAAAGAATAGGAAAACTGACTCAACATAAAAGTAAAAGAAAGGCCCTTCGCAGAGGGAAGCAGGGATTAAATCATGTGCTAGAGCTTTTAGGTTTTTGAAAGCATATAGAGATTGCATAAAATATTTGATACTCCTCCCAACCTTGCTAACACAAGCCATGGCTAACCGAATCCTCGGGTGCCTTCCATCAATCACATACCATGGAGGAGTATCTATTTTTGAGAGGTGTTTGTTAATTGTCAACGAATGGTAGCGGGTGAGAACAGTATTCTACCTGTCGAACGGACTTTTAAGAGCGGCTCCCATGAAGGACGTTATTTCTACCAGCAAGGCAGATCATCCCTCTTTCTCTTTGGTTTACACACATTCAGGTATTTCACTGTTTGTCATTGCTTACTGATGAATCAGGGCAAAAGTGTGAAGAGAATTAATTGGTTAAAGTTGTAATTAATTGGGACTGGGCACCCCGTTGCCAGCTCTTTTTGCAAGTTATTGGATAAGCGGATGTATATGCCACTAGTCCAGGTGTAAAAGTCCACTCGACAAATAGAATAAAGAATAACCACACTAATTCCTCATGAGCTAGTAAACATTGACACAAAAAGGGAATAATAACATTTTGAATAATTTAAAGGTAGCACATGAAAAATTTACTTGGAGTGGCAAGGAAATACCACATATAGGTAGTTATGGTGGACACAAATGGCATGGATTTTGGCTCAAGGATTTGGATGCACGAGAAGCATTCCCTCTCAGTACAGAGTTTAGGCTAGCAAGGTTATGTAAGCAAACAAGAATATCAACCCGTACACCAAGTTTTATATGACAAACATATTGCAAACGTTATAAGACTTCATACCGTCTTCCTTGTTAACCAAACCCTGTTATTAGAAAATATCTAGACCTTAGAGGTACCACCGATGCAAACCAAATTTTCAACAAGCTTTACGGTAGTTCTTCACTAATAGGCTTAACTCATGTGATGCACAATTTAATCATGATCTACTTGTTAACTCAAAACAATTGACAAGCATCAAGTTATCCATTTTAGTGATCTACAAGATTAAGCAAGTTTTTCCTTATACCAATTACCACATGCAACATTTTCTGAACCAACCAAACACCAATCAATTTATTTCATCAACTCTCCAAACAAATATAAGTGAAGCAAGAGAGTACTTTCTACAAAAGAAAGCTAATAGCTCTGACAAGAGATACATGAAAACAAGAGCTAAAAGCTGAACAGCGCTAGATATGAATACTCAACAAATATAAGTGAAGAATAGGAGTATTCTCATGAAAAAGCGGAGCGTGTCTCTCTCCCAATCAAGAATGCTAGGGTCCAGTCAAGCTTTATTGAAAATAAAAGTGCAATACTGAAAATAAAAAGCACACAGACGCTCCAAGAAAAGCACATATGATGTGAAAGAATTAAAATATAGTTTCACTAGAGATGACCTGATAATTTTGACGATGAAGAAGGGGATGCCTTGGGCATCCCCAAGCTTAGACGCTTGAGTCTTCTTGAAATATGCTGGGGAGATCCATGGGAGCCTCCCCAAGCTTAAGCTCTTCACTCTTCTTGATCCTATTATATCATCCTTCTCTCTTGACCCTTGAAAACTTCCGTCACACCAAACTCAAAGTAGATCTCATTAGAGGGTTAGTGCATAATCAAAAATTCACATGTTCTATAAAGACGCAATATGATTTGTTACTTTAAACATTAGCTACAGCCACTGATGTTATGTGAAGCTCTTCCACCCAAAAAAGAATTTCACTCAACACTAGTAAAAGAGAGAATGCAAAAATAAAAAGGCATAATCTGTCTAAAACAGAACAGTCCGCAAAGACGAATTTTTTCGAGGCACTTACGACGCTCAGATCGAGAAACTCTGAACTAATGAAAGTTTCAGACATTCATAAAGATTACGCACAAAAATTTCAGATTTAATTAACAATCTGGTGATTTTAGGAATTTCGTACAGTGAACAGCAAAAATCTGTTTCTGCGCAGCAATCAAAATTAAGCATCATCTTATCATTAGAGGCTACTCTTGGCACAACAATGCGAGAAAATAAAGATACAAAGGAGTTGCTACAGAAGTAAACAAACTCCTTGACTCAATAAAAGAAAAATTGCAGAAAAATAAAATGGGTTGCCTCCCATAAGCGCTTTTCTTTAACGCCTTTTAGCTAGGCACAAAGCATGCATCAAGTATTACCAAGTGAAGAAGCATCAACATTCTTACGCTTAGCTCTCTTACCTTTACCTTTATCTTTAGGAAATACTTGGTTACACATAGGTGAAGAGGCGAAATTCATAGTGCCTTGGCCCACATCTATTATTGCTCCAAAGCGTTTCAACAGGACTTCCAAGCGTAATTTGTCCTACTCCTGCACATTCAATGACAAGATAATCAATAGATATTGTTATCCCTAAGAGTTTTGTAAATACTCCTTCGCTACTCCCCTTGGTAATTTAATAGTATTATCACCCAAAGTTATACAATCTTCGCATTTGGAAAGCTCCCAAAGATTTAAGGAATCATAAATATTCTTGGGCATTAAACAGAATTCAGACATAATATCACAGCGAGAATGAAAAGTTTCACCATTTATAACAACTTTTACTGAGGGAATCCATCCCGATGGTTCAAAATTTACTGGCACATTATCATAATGTTCACGAATCTGATTATACCCTTCTTTTAGACCAGATATGTTCGTTTCAAGAGCGTTAAGTCTATCACTTATGCTTGTCAAAGCCAAATCAATTTTAGTGATTGGGGCTAGAAATTGTAATCAATTTTTTTATAGCATTAAAAGCTTGATCCCCATCATAACGAAGGAAATCTCCTCCTACCACAGCATCTAAAGCATATCTGTAGCAAAGAACAAGACCAAAATAAAAGCTACTAAGAAGCAGGCTTAAAGTCATTTTAGGTTCAGTTTTAGCATAGGACTCAGATATTCTAGACCAAGCATCTTTAAAACTCTCCTCACTCCCTTGCTTGAAAGTGAAGATCTCTTCTTCAGGTGACATTACTACTGGAACAGGGCTAGACATGATGACTAACAGAAAACAAAACTGAAAATAAACTAAATGCAAGTAACTAATTTTTTTGTGTTTTTGATAATTGAAAGCAAACAAGATAAAATAAAATAAACTAAGCAAGACAAAAACAAAGTAAAGAGATTGGAAGCGTGAAACTCCCCTTGCAGAAGACTGCTGTCTCCCCGGCAACGGCGCCAGAAAAATAGCTTGATGACGTGAAACACACGTTCGTTGGGAGACCCCAAGAGGAAGGTATGATGTAGTCAGCAGCAAGTTTTCCCTCAGAAAGAAACCAAGGTTATCGAACCAGTAGGAGCAGCAACTCTTCAGAAGGTTGTCAACGGCGCCAGAAAAATAGCTGTCGCAGGGAGTCTGGACTGTTGACGTGGAATCTGCACACAACACAATCAAACTACTTTGCCCCAACGAAACAGTGAGGTTGTCAATCTCACTGGCTTGCTGAAAACAAAGGATTAAACGTATGGTGTGGAAAATGAGTATTAAATTGCAGAGAATGAAAAAGGAACAGTTTGCAGTTTGTGGTTGTTTAATCAGTGTAAAAGAATGGACCGGGGTCCACAGTTCACTAGTGGTGTCTCTCCATAAAAGATAACTAACATGTTGGGTGAACAAATTACAGCTGGGCAATTGACGAATAGTGAGCGCATGACAATGCATATACATGACATGTTGACTACTATGATATTTAATTGGGCATTACGACATAATACATAGACGTTATCCAACAGCATCTATGACTAATAATCCACCGCCGGGTTGTCATCCGAGTCCCCCGTTGGTATTAAGTTGCAAGCAACGGATAATTGCATTAAGTAAAGTGCGTAATGTAAACAAACACATATGCCGTGGACATAGCATCGTTAGGTTATCCCTAGTGGCAACAGCACATCCACAACCTTAGAACTTTCTGTCACTGTCCCAGGTTAAACGGAGACATGAACCCACTATCTAGCATAAATACTCTCTCTTGGAGTTACAAGCATCTACTTGGCCAAAGCATCTACGAGTAACGGAAAGCATGCAAGATCTTAAATAACATATAAGATAGATTGATAATCAACTTGACATAATATTCAATATTCATCGGATCCCAGCAAACACAACATGTAGCATTACAATAATATGATCTTGATCATGTAGGGCAGCTCACAAGATCTAAACATGATGGCACAAAGTGGAGAGACAACCATCTAGCTACTGCTATGGACCCGTAGTCCAAGGATGAACTACTCACGCATCACTCCGGAGGCAGGCATGGCGATGTAGAAGCCTCCGGTGACGATTCCCCTCTCCGGCAGGGTGCCGGGAAGAGGTTCTGAACCCTCCCGAGCTAGGGTTGACGACGGCGGCGTCTCTGGATCTTTTCGTGGATATTTGCTCAGGTACTTAGGGTTTTCGCGTCGGGGGGAATAAGTAGGCGAAAGGGCGGCGGCTGCGGACCCCCGAGGGGCCCACACCACCCAGGGCGCGGCAGAGGGGGGCCCGCCCCTGGTGCGTGTGGCCTCCTGGTGGCCCTCCTCTGCTGCTCCTTCGCTCCGTCAGGTGTTCTGGAAAAATAGGCACCCCGTGTAGTTTCGTCCAATTCCGAGAATATTTCCAGACTAGCTTTTCTGGAATACAAAAACAGCAGAAAACAGGAACTGGCACTTCGGCATCTTGTTAATAGGTTAGTCCCAAAAAATGTATAAAAGTGATATAAAGTAGATGCAAAACATGTAGCAATTGGTATAAAACAAGCATGGAACATCAAAAATTATAGATACGTTTGAGACGTATCAACGACCACTTTGCCAATAAAGGAGACAACAACTATTGGAAGGAAGAGGCAGCCCTGGATAAAGATATTCCAGATGGAATAGAGTAGGGCTATGACAACAGCAGTAGTGGAGTAGGAATTAGAGATAGAGCTGATATTCGGCTTAGTGATACGATTTGGATCTTTTTGGTGTTTCATTTGCAAGAGACTTCTCCATGTAAAAGAGGTTCTCGAGATTTTGTATTGATTAGAGTTGTAATCTTATAGTGTTACTTTGGAATGGCTATGTTTCTATTGTACTACTCTCAGGGATGTAATATTTGCGGAGAGGTCCTTCCGTGCGTGTTACATCAACGACTGTACACTACAACATGCAGTGGTGTGCTGGGTCACCGCAGAAATATTCTCGGAATTGGACGAAACTTGGACAGAACCTCCTATTTTTTCCAACACGAAGACGGAGTCCAGAGGAGAGACGCAGGAGGGCCACGTGGCACCCACACCATGGGGCCGCGCGGGCCCCCCCTGCCGTGCCGTGGGGTGGTGTGGGGCCCTCATGGCTCCGCAGCCGCCGCCCTTTCGCCTATTTATTCTTCCCGACGCGAAAACCCTAAATACCCGAGCCATTATCCACGAAAAGTTCCAGAGACGCCGCCGCCGTCAACCCTAGCTCGGGAGGGTTCAGAAGCTCTTCCCGGCACTGTGCCGGAGAGGGGAATCATCACCGGAGGGCTCTACATCACCATGCCTGCCTCCGGAGTGATGCGTGAGTAGTTCATCCTTGGACTACGGGTCCATGGCAGTAGCTAGATGGTTGTCTCTCCACTTTATGCTATCATGTTTAGATCTTGTGAGTTGCCTATCATGATCAAGATCATCTTATTGTAATGCTACATGTTGTGTTTGCTGGGATCCGATGAATATTGAATACTATGTCAAGTTGATTATCAATCTATCTTATATGTTATTTATGATCTAGCATGCTTTCCGTTACTAGTAGATGCTTTGGCCAAGTAGATGCTTGTAACTCCAAGAGTGAGTATTTATGCTAGATAGTGGGTTCATGCCTCCGGTAATCTGGGAGAGTGACAATAACTTCTAAGATTGTGGATGTGCTGTTGTCATTAGGGATAAAATAACCGATGCTAGCTTAAGGGTGTGCCGTTAGGTCTAATGTATTTGTTTACATTACGCACATTACTTAATGCAATTATCCATTGCTTGGAACTTAATACCAACGGGGAACTCGGATGACAACCTGGCGGTGGATTATTAGTCATAGACGTTGTTGGATAACGGTCTATGTATTTTGTCGTAATGCTCACATGAAAATCATAGTAATCATCATGTCATATATATGCATTGTCATGCGCTCAATATTTTGTTAATTGCCCAGCTGTAATTTGTTCACCCTGCATGTTAGTTATCTTTTATGGAGAGACACCACTAGTGAACTGTGGACCCCGGTCCATTCTTTTACACTGATAATACAACCAACTGCAAACACTGTTCCTTTTCATTCTCTGCAATTTACTACTGTTTTCCACACCATACGTTTAATCCTTTGTTTTCAGCAAGCCGGTGAGATTGACAACCTCACTGTTTCGTTGGGGCAAAGTAGTTTGATTGTGTTGTGTGCAGGTTCCACGTCGGTCGCCGGATTCCCTGGTATTGCGCCGTGCCATATTCCGCCACCAACAACCTTCAGAAGTGATTTCTTGCTCCTAATGGTTCGATTAAACCTTGGTTCATACTGAGGGAAACTGCTGCTACACTGCTTCATACCTTCCTCTTGGGGTCTCCCAGCGAACGTGTGATCCACGTAATCAGTTGTTGGCTCATTCAGCTGAGTAGAGCCCAGTTCGGTAGAGGAGGAGGCTGTGCCCGAAGAGCCCAACGACGAAGACGGGCTGGCTGCAGTCGGCCCAGACGCACGCACATGAGTGTGAAAGCTGTCTTCGGCGGCCGGTTCTACATGGATATGAGCAGCCCCATGCACCATATCTCTACAATATCTAAGCTCCCTAGGATTGGAGCTTGGAGGTTGAACCACGTGTCAGCCTCTCATTGGTTCCCGCTAAACACATTGGTGTATATCAGATTGAGGTTAGAATAATAATATTTGTTGGTTTAGCTGGAAATAAAATTTAGCGATGAATTTTTTGACCATCGCAGATGAATCTACGAACCGCTCTTCTATTAAACCATCTCTAATAGCTTACATATTTTAGGGTTTAACTACTTTTTAGAGCATCTCTAACAGAGCCCTCAAAAGCCGCGAAATCTTAAAATAACCGCCAAAGACGGTTTCGGAACCTAAAAAACGGACATAGCAGTCCCCTTAAAACCCACGGACCCGTAAACGTCTTTGAGGGCGCTAGGCAATTCGGCCCGCGGAACCTCGAAACTTTGGTTTTGGCCACCGACCCGTGGGGCAAACCCTATCCTTTCATTGCGTTGGCGGAGGGAACATTCAGCCCACGAAACTGAAGGAAATCGTGGGCAGAAAACAAAAAATTTCTTAATAACGATAACCATAAACCACATGGCCAGCCGCACCATGGGGGGGGGGGGGGGCTGCGTCGGCCCATGTGGCCCACCTAGGCCGGCTGGCCCTCCTCCCCTTTTTCCCTTTGGGGTTTTCCCCTAATGGGCCTCTAAGGCCCATTTAGATTTAATGCCTTTAAAAAATTCAAAATTAATTAAATAAAAATATATTTAATCACTAATAACACTTATTAATATTAAATACATATTATTTAATTCATTCGGGCTCTGAAACATATTTCGTTGCCTCCGATCAACATCGGACATGTCCCGGAACACTTTCGGAGTTCTCCGGTTTCTTTCTGTCATATCCAATCTAATTAAAACGTCACCTACCCTTAAGTGTGTTACCCTACGATTCGGGATCACTCCAGACATGATCGAGACACGTTCTCCGATCAATGACTAACAGTGGGATCTGGATACCCATGATAGCCCCTGTGTGTCCACGAATGTCTTTTTATCGTTTGAACCTTTAGACGTCCAGACTCATCCTTTTGCCTGGCGATACTTAGATTGTCCGAGCATCGTTCTCCGGTATCATGATTACCGAGCATGATCTCGTTATTGACAAATCTATCTTTACTCGTCTGTGATATTACATCCCCGTGACCTAGTCACATGCTTGCAGCTCATTGATGTAATCTCACCGAGTGGTCCCAGAGTATCTATCCTGCTATGTGGATTGGCAAATCCCGCTCTTGATCACTCGCCTCCACTGCTTCCTTCGGATACCTGAAAGTGTCACCTTTATTGTCACGCTATATAAGACATGCCGTTTGATGCAATCAAAGCACCTTCTAGAAGCAGCGATTTGATATGACCTGACAGTCAAAGGTATGAGTATTATGTTTGTATATCGTTTGGGTATGTCCATCACATCATTCACCTAACGACATGACTCCGTTGTCAACCGATGTAATTATCCATGATCAGGAAACCTTGATCATCTGTTGCCCAACAGACTAGTTAAATAGAGGCTACTAGGGACCTGGTTGTTTACATACCACAAGTGCATTAATGTTTCCGCTTAATACAGTTATAGCATGGTACAAAAACATACTATGAACAATTGAGATAGGACAAATAAAACTAGTTTATTAATTGCCTCTAGGGCATATCTCCTTCAGAAACCACCACTCTCCTTCCGCCGCCGCCGTCGAATCGGCTTCCCCTACTCCGGCCAACCGCGTTCCTAGCCCAAGCGCCGCCATGAGCTCCGCCGATCCGTCCCTGGTCACTGTCCTTGTTGCGGTGGTCTCATCGGCGGATCTAGCTGGCCCGGGACATTTGAGTCCAAAAAACCTTACTCCAACAGCCGTAATTGATGTAAATTTTGTCCAAATTTATAGAATAATAATATTTGTTGGTTCAGCTAGACAAAATTTAGCGATGAATTTTTTAACTATCGCAGAAATCGCTCTTCTCTTAAACCATCTCTAATAGCTTCCATATATTAGCGTTTAACTACTTTTTAGGACATTTGAGACCAAAAAACCTTACTCCAACAGCTGTACTTGATATAAATTTTGTCCAAATTTAATTAGTGCAGTACAAAAAACACCTTGTGCTGCAAAATACAACACTCGGGCTGCTGCTATATGGAAAAAGGGCAACATGGACACGCCAACTGCTAATTGAAAATTTCATGTTGCCCTCCCGCCTCTTATCTGGTGAACGTGCAGCCTCCTCTACCATCGGTTTGGCCTCGAAATGGCCGCTCGATCACAACTCTTACTGATTACGCCGTGAATTCACCACCTTTGCTCGAAGGCATAGTAGGGATTCAAGCTTGAGGATTGTGTTGCTCTCTCCTCCCCCACGCGGCGACCATCGCTTCTTGGCTATCCTTAGATTCGGCCGAGCCACTCGAGCAGCCCTCCTCTCCTCCCCTCCTCAGCGTGCCTCCTCCTTCCCTACAAGCACGCACACGTGCACGAGCGGTGCATGCAAGTTCTGCGTCCGGATGCACCTTGACCAACCCCGTCTCGCTAAGACTCCTTTGCCTCCATGCACCAGGCGGAGGGCTCGCCTCGTTCCGAGATTAAGAAATTTGAAGTTGTTACTTTTGCATTATATGGTTATGAATCTGTACCTGATCATGTATGTATGATCGACTAATTTTATTCAGACAAGCATGTCATGTATCGATCACCGCGATATTACCTTTGAGCGCAGCTGATGTGGGGTCGCCACGGCAAATTCCATCGGTAGTATACCTAGGGTTTCGTATAAGGAGAGAAGTTAGCGTGCTGGTAGTTCCGTCGGCTGACAAGCAGGGATTTACCCAGGTTCGGCCCCTCATTATGAGGTAAAGACCTACTCCTGCTTGTCTGATTATATTCATGGAGGATTACATGGTGGTCGTAATGGCGATAGTGGTGAGATGAGATCTCGCTAGGGCTATGGCTATCTGTTGTGTGCCGTATGGATCTCGTCTATGGGGGTGCCCCTGCCTGGCTTTATAAAGGGAGCCAGGTAGGGTTTACAAGAGTCCTAGTAGACTATGACTTGGAGTCCTTGGCTTGTGCTTGAAGTAATAGCCGGTCCGCCAGGTGGGCCTTCGTCTGGGCCGCACCAGGTATACCAAAAGTGGGAGACCCGATGGGTATGACCACGTCAGTAGCCCCCGAGTGTCTGGTCGATTCGTAGAATCGGGCAGAGACTTATAGCAGCATGTCGAGCAGGAGTAGTCAATGCGTCAGGTGTGTTGATGATCATGTGATGAATGTATTAACCATGCCTTGAGAGTTGAATCATTTATGAGAAATCCAGTGTAGGTGTAAGAAACCCAATAATAGTAATAAATCCGATGCGGGCGTAAGGAACCCGACTTTGAAGAATCCGTTGCGGGATATAGAGAAACTGACTTTGATAATTATGTTGTGGGCTAAAGAGAACCCGAGTTTGATAAATCCGGTGCAGATTGTAGAGAACCCGACTTTGATAATTATGTTGCGGGCTATAGAGAGCCTGAAAGGACACGGATGTCGCCTAGAGGGGGGGGTGAATAGGCGATTAAAATTCTTTTATGATTTAGGCTTGAATAAATGCGGAATAAAACTAGCGTTTAATTTATCAAGCACGAAACCTAAACAAAATAGGTAAACCTATGTGCACCAACAACTTATGCTAAACAAGATAAGCAAATATGTGATAGCAAGATATATTACTTCAATCTCGATGGCTATCACAAAGTAAATAGCATAAGTAAGAAGCTCGGGTATAGAAATACCGAGGCACTTGGAGACGATGATTTACCCCGAAGTTCACTTCCCAATGGAAGCTACGTCTCCGTTGGAGCGGTGCGGAGTCACAAAGTGATCCCCGAATAGCCGTCAAATGGCACACCGTAATCTCCTTCGTGCCTCTACCAATGTAGAGTGCCACAAGCCACTATGGGACCTTTGAGGGTGGTCACCGAACCCGTACAAGGATGAGGCACACTCCACAACTTAATTGGAGGCTCTCACCGGAATCCCGCGGCTCCCAAAGCCACAAGACTCACAAGGTTGGGGCACGTCTCCACAACTTAATTGGAGGCTTCCAACTATCCCGCGAGCCACCAAAACTCCGAGATCAACAAGGACCGTCTAGGGCACTCCAAGTACCCAAGAGGACAAGCTCTAGGGCACCCCAAGTACTCAAGAGTAACAAGCTTCTCAACTTTGATTTCCACGTATCACCGTGGAGAACTCAAACCGATGCAACCTATGCAATGAAGGCAAGACCACTAGAGGTGTCAAATCCTTCGCTCCCAAATCCCACCAAAAGCAACTAATGCTTGTGGGGGGAGAGAAGAGGGTAGAACAAGGAAGAACTCAACAAATGGAACTTCAAGATCTAGATCCAAAGGCTTCCCCTCACTTAGAGGAGAGATGGATTGGTGGAACAAAATATCTAGATCTCCTCTCTCTTTTCCCACTAAATGGAGGCAAGAATCATGGAGGGATTGAGAGATAGCTAAGCTCAAGAAGGTCAACAATGGGGGTCAAATTCGTGCTCAGCAAAGCTGGATGGCTGGAGGTAGGTGGAGGGGTATTTATACCCCTCCTAGAAAAAGAGCCGTTGCAGCCAGGGGAATCGGATATTCCGATATAAGTCACGACCGGATAATCCGACTGGATCGGATATTCCGAAACACAAAGTATCGGATATTCCGACACAACCGGATAATCCGAGTAGACCTATACTGGATATTCCGAATGTCTCCAGTGTGCAACAAAACTGGCTGCGAGAAGTCCTTAGCCGATTTCGAGAGAAAACATAAGAATCGGATATTCCGATTCAGCCTTGATCGGATATTCTGAAAAGCTCTAGTATGCATTGTCTTTAAAGTCCTTAGCCAAAATCGAGCAATCTTGAGAATCGGATAATCCGAGTCGGCTAGGACCGGATAATCCGATTCCCCTGCTTGAGCAAAACACATAGAAACAGCAAAACCTGAAATGCAATAACTTTCTCGTTCGAACTCCAAAACAGGTGAATCCAATTCTGTTGGAAAGGTAACGACAAGAGCAATATTAAGGGTCACAAATATAGAGGGGATACCACACATGGGAAGGTGTGGACCCTATCTCGAAGGTGGACCGATAATATTTCCAACCCGAAAACGCAACAAGTTTTCCATACGAAATCCGTTTTCGGAGAACTTGGGCTTGTTATGAAGATCACAACAAGCACCAAAACCCAACAAGGAGACAATCCAAATAAGAACCAAGAAAGATGATGAAGGCAAGTATGCAAAGGTTTGAGCTCTCTCCAACTGATACGCTAAAGCTCAATCGAGAGCCCCTCTTGATAGTACGGTATCTATCCTATAACCCGGTCTCCCAACTAGTACCACGAGACCGGTAAAATAGAAACCCTATCATACCTTTGCCTTGCGCATTCCACTTGAGCTAGATGACGTCGATCTTGATCTCTTCAAGTGGACCACCTTTCTTGATTGCGCTTCGCTTGGTGAAGACTCAAACATTGCTCCCCCATACTCCACTATGGGAGAGCCTCTCTTAGGCACATCTTCACATGAACATTATCTCTAAATGGGTGGCAAGCTTCAAGCCTAGGATTTCTTCGAGATGCTCCTCTTGAACTTGCGCTTCTCAACATTGATGACGAACACCACTTGACGTCATCGATCATGGGCTATATGAAATCTTCATTTGATGCAAGCCCATAGAAAGATACCTAACCACACATAGAAATGCCAACACATATCATGGGTTAGTTTACAAAGCTATAAGGACAATTACTTACCATACCAAGAGATACATGATCCCACTTGGTACATCCTGTAGCTTTGTGTGTTGAACAATATCTTGATCAACCTTGTATCTTTTCTTCTCTTTTCAATAGATGATGTCTTGAGGATGACCATGAATGATCACTAATCCTTTTCTTCAAGACATACTTGCAATATGCTCAACTCGATGATCTTGATGCCAAATACTTCATTATATCAATATATTCATGGCATCAACCTTGAATCCAACATATGGAGTTCAAGCATAGTCTATGGACAAACACTACAAGTAAAACTCAATGCAACCATTAGTCCATAGGGATTGCCATTAATTACCAAAACTACACATGGGGGCGCCATGCCCTTTCAGAGCCCGACTTTGATAAATCCGGTGCAGGTTGTAGAAAACCCGACTTTGAGAATTATGTTGTGGCCTGTACAGAACCCGACTTTGAGTTTTTGTGTAGCACTCGAGCCAGTGGCGAGTGCGCTCCCGATGGGAGTGTGGTCGATAAAATTCGAGCTGTCCAAGGAGATCCTCAACTTGGGCTCAGTTTTCGCGCCTTCGCTGCATTATCTTGTGCTTTTGACTCGGTAGAACGTCGGGTGCGCGTTTGCGCTCCCGATGGGAGTAGCCCCCGAGTGTCTGGTCGATTCGAAGAATCGGGCAGAGACTAATAGCCGAAAGTTCATCGGGTGCCTTTTTCCAGAGAACATTGTTAGTCGGAAGTGCGTCGACTTGTGCTCTTTGTGATGGTTGTTTGCTTTGATGGGGATAGTGGCATAGTAGGCCTGGTACGCTCGACGGATCGGGACCAGTTAACTGCACTTGGGCAAAACCTTACTAGCATACTTCAAGCTCGAGTCCCCGGACTCGAACCCGGAACAAACTGGTCAGGTTAAACTCAGGCCGTGGAGATCTTACTGAGCCGACCTGCAACATAATTTTGCGAGTACCCAACGCGTCCATCAGGATTTTCTTCATGTCTGCTGACATGGAAACTTTCAGGGCAAGCGCAGTAGTTGCGGGCCCCGGCCGGCTCGACGGATCGGCGGGTCTTACCTTTGCACCATGTGTGCAGCATTCGAGGGTTATATGTGGCGGACGCAACTCGGGAAGTTTTTGCTTGCGACCGTGCTGGCCGTGAATTTTGTGAAGTACAGTGTATGACTGCTTTAATCGACTCGTAGGAGGATTTGTCTTGTCGACGCTGTCGAGTGCCTGGTGGCATGATTAATCTCAGTCGACTCCAGAGAGGACCTACTGAAGTATTTGGTCGAGTGCGTGGCAGCGCGTTGCTGTCGAGTATCTTGCGAGTGCTCCAGTGTTCACGCCTGCTGGCGTAGATATTTTCAGGTGTGCAGCACTCAAGCCAATGGCGAGTGCGCTCCCGATGGGAGTCGACGCGGCGGACGCAGTCGACGCGGCGGATGTAGTAGAGCAGCACGGTGTGGCTGAAATAAACTGTGTAGCCTGTATGGCGTAGCCCCCGAGTGTCGGGTGCGGCTGAGGCGATTTGTGGGGCGTTTAGCCGGAAGGAGTCGACGCGACGGACCGGAGTCGACGCGACGGAGTCATGCAGCGGAGGGAGTCGACGCGGTGGACCGGAGTTGACGCGGCGGAGTCATGCGGCGGAGGGAGTCGACGCGGCGGACCGGAGTCGACGCGGCGGAGTCATGCGGCGGAAGGAGCCGACGCGGCGGAGTCATGCGGCGGAAGGAGTCGACGCGGCGGAGTCATGCGGCAGAGGGAGTCGACGCGGCGGACCGGAGTCGACGCGGCGGAGTCATGCGATGGAAGGAGTCGACACGGCGGACCGGAGTCGATGCGGCGGAGTCATGCGGTGGAAGGAGTCGACGCGGCGGACCGGAGTCGACGCGGCGGAGAGGAGCGCCCGCCCCAAGTGTTGGATGCAACTGAGGCATGTTAGAATTGAAGAAATAAAATATGAAAGTGACTTAGCTGTTCATGAGCAACGGAAATCTGTACACTGTCGAGGTTGACTCGTCAAAGTGGTTGTAGAAGTTGTCGAGTCATGGATGCCGATCTTGTCGATTCGTGGACGTCGTAGTGGACTTGGTCGACGTCGCGGAGTTGTGCCGCGGCGGAGTTGTTGAAGGCAAGGCGCCAGCCCCCGAGTGTCGGGTCCGGACAAGGTTAATGGCGCACCATGTATGGCGCAGCCCCCGAGCGTCGGAGGCGGGTCATGGCCTTTAGCTGAAAGAGTAGACGTGGCGGAGCGGGGTCGACGCGGCGGAGGGAGACGACGCAGTGGAGTCAATAAACGCTAGCCCCCGAGTGTCGAGTAGTTGATGTAGACGCTTTGTTGTTGAAGAGGGAGTCGATGCGGCGGCTGCACGTCCAACCCCCGAGTCCTTTTTGTCGAGTCGGCGAGGCGGAGTCGATGATGCGGAGTCAAAAAAGGCATGGAATCGCCTTGTCGATAGCAGCGATGAAGTTGATGTCGTTGTTGACGTCGAAGCGCCAGCCCCCGAGGGTACGTGATGCCCTTCCAGGGAGCGGGCTCTCTGTGCCGGTGTTGTAGATGCCAGCGTGGTTGTGCGGCACTGAGCCGACAAGAATTGACGCGACGGGTGAAGTCGATGCGAACGGATCGGAGTCGATGTGGACGGAGTCGTCGATGTGCAGTCGATGAAGACACTGGAGTCGATGAAGACGAGGCACCAGCCCCCGAGGGTGCAGCGATGAAGTTGTTGTTGTTGATGTCGAGGGGCCCGCCCCTGAGGGTTTGTTGCGCCCTCCTAGAGAGCCGGTTGTATGTGTCGGTACTGACGACGTTGATCGCTGTCGCCGTGGTGGATGATGCTGAGTCGATGAAGGCACCCGAGTCGCCTGTCGGGCGCGATGATATATTTGTGTTGTTGTACATGATGAATCGCCAGCCCCCGAGGGTCGGGTGTGCGTGCACACGCTGCCCTCTTCTCGAGTCGACGGTCTGTCAGGTACGCGCGGTTGAACCTGATGTCGTTGTGGATGTCGAGTGCCAGCCCCCGAGGGTTTATTGCGCCCTTCCAGAGAGCGGGCTCTCTACCGGCACCGCCTATGCGGATCGCCGCTGTGGTTGTTGCCGAGTCGCGGGCGTTGACGCCAGCAAGTTGTCGTAGAGGCTGCCGAGTCGTGACGCTGAAACTATCGAGTCGTGTACGCCGTGGTGGCCGATGAAGTTGAGGGAGCCGAAGTAGGCGCGCGGAGTTGCAACAGTCCACGCGCATTGGTGATGAAGATCTTGTGTCGCTGAAGGTCGCGATGTCGCCGATTCAGACATGAATAGCTTTTCCTATCGTAAGCTATCAGTCCTCCTTTTTTCTTTTCCTTTTTTCTTTCTTTTTTCTTGAAAACTTTGATCAATGAGAGCACGTCTGGCTGAAGAATACGTGCACGGGAGCCGCGTCCTGGTCGAGAAATCCACCGTGCATGCATGCATCCATAGTTCCTCTTTGTTTTTGTTTTTTCCTGGTCGTAGTTGAGTTGCCTTGATTTCCCTATAGCTGGAGCTGATCCAATTATTTAACAATAGCCTGCCTCGATCAACGGGTCAAGCTGGGCATGATTTTTGGGGGCAGATCACGTGATGGCCATGATTTGCAAATTGGGATTTTGCATGTTGAGCACGGGAATCGCCGCTGTGCCTCCAGGCTTGTCGAGTCTGGATTCGAAACGCAGGACGTGTCTCGCCTTGATGCGATCTGCTGATCTCGGACGTGCCTTGCTCGGCGGCTGCCAGATTGGATCCGGCCTAGGCACGGAACGCCGCCAAAAATTTCTGATCTCGCCGATCCGCTCGGCTGCGCGTACGGGCAGTGGTGATGTCGAGCCCGTGAGCGCTGCTCCGTGGCGACGAGTCACCGTCGTTGTTGGTGAAGATTTGAGCCGCCGAAACCGTGAATCCAACACGCGTTTTTCTCACAGACGGCGCCAATTGACGTGGGGTCGCCACGGCAAATTCTATCGTAGTATACCTAGGGTTTCGTATGAGGAGAGAAGTTGGCGTGCTGGTAGTTCCGTCGGCTGACAAGTAGAGATTTACCCAGGTTCGGCCTCTCATTGTGAGGTAAAGACCTACTCCTGCTTGTCTGATTATATTCATGGAGCATTACATGGTGGCCGTAATGGCGATAGTGGTGAGATGAGATCTCGCTAGGGCTATGGCTATCTGTTGTGTGCCGTATGGATCTCGTCTATGGGGTGCCCTTGCCTGTCTTTATAAAGGGAGCCAGGTAGGGTTTACAAGAGTCCTAGTAGACTACGATTTGGAGTCCTTGGCTTGTGCTTGAAGTAATAGCCGGTCCGCCAGGTGGGCCTTCGTCTGGGCCGCACCAGGTATACCAAAAGTGGGGACCCGAAGGGTATGACCACGTCAGCAGCAAAGCGCGCCATCCCCTTCTAGTCATGATCGACGTCCGGTTGATCTGCGTGACCTTGATCAGTCGCATGAGCATGTGCAGCTTCCTCATCATCAAGAATTTGTAGTCGTGTACCACGCCCGTTTCCTGCACCATGGTTAGCCAAAAGCAAAGGAGTGTATGCAACATCATCAAATTTGTCAGGATGAAGTAGAAGTGTGGTGGATGTGGGGGTGTGGAATGTGAAGGAAGTTGAGAAAATGGGAATGCATTTTCATCAAAAACAACATCACAAGAAATATAGACACGATTGGTGGGAACATGGAGATATTTGTATCCTTTGTGGAGAGAGCTATACCCAAGAAAAACACACTTCTTGGAGCGAAACTCAAGTTTATGCTTAATGTATGGACGAAGATGGGGCCAACACGCACACCCGAAAACTATAAGAAAAGTATAATCGGGAGTTTCACGAAGGAGACGCTCAAGAGGGGTTTGCATCGAGATAACACGACTAGGGAGTCTATTAATGAGAAAACACGATGTAGAAAACGCATCACTCCAAAAGCGGTATGGTACCGAAGCATGAGCAAGAAGCGTTAGGCCAGTTTCAACAATATGTCTATGGTTTCTCTCAGCAATACCATTTTGTTGGTGGGTATGTGGACATGATACACGATGAGATATACCAATGTCTGAGAAAAATTTGTTAAGCCTATGATACTCGGCACCCCAATCGGTTTGTACATGCAGTATCTTTTTATTCAAGAGGCGTTCAACATGTTGTTGAAATTGCAGAAATATTTGGAAAACATCAGACTTATGTTTTAGAAGATAAAGCCATGTAAAACGACTATAAGAATCGATGAAACTAACATAGTATTGATGTCCACTAACAGAAGTTTGGGCAGGACCCCATACATCAGAATAAATAATCTCAAGTGGCGATGTGGTAACACGAGTAGAAAGAGAAAACGGTAATTGATGACTTTTTCCTTGTTGACAAGCATCACACACTAAATCTTTATTGACTGACTCCGACGAAAGCTGATAGCGATGTAAAATATGCTGAACAATCTAGGTAGCTGGATGACCTAAACGCGAGTGCCACCTGTCACGTGGCACCTTGATGCTGCTAAAAACATGCTTGGATGAAGATGGGACATCAAGATTGTAGAGACCTCCACGGCATCCCTCTCTAAGAAGAACCTCCCTCATGACTCGATCCTTGATAAGAAAATACCAAGGGTGAAATTCAAAATAGACATTGTTGTCACGAGGTTTTTTTTAACTGACATGAGATTACAAGCGACCGAAGGGACATGAAGGACATCTTTTAAGTGTAAAGGATATGATGAGATACAAAGAGTAGATTGACCAATATGAGTAATGTGCATACCTGCTCCGTTGGCTGTATGAACGTGATCCTTGCCACGGTACTGTTCCCTCATGTGTAGCTTATCGAGCTCGTTGGTGAGGGGATCTGTTGCCCCTGTATCAGCATCCCAGCTTGGGTCGATGGGGTAAGATGGAGTAGAGCCATGTGTAGCCGAAAAAGCTCCAGGTGGAGTCGCCGAGAAAGCAGCAAGCTGGCGCTCCATGTTCCTTCCATCGTTGCCGGCACCAAGGAAAGTGCGTCTGTAGTGCTTGAAGCAGCACGAAGCAACATGGCCTACTTTTGTACAAATCTGACAAGCAGGCCTGGTGCCACCACCAGAAGAGGCCCCTGAGGGAGGACCACGACGATCTGAATTATTGTTGTTCCCCGAAGTAAAAGGACTGCCACCGTTGTGCTTCATGTCGTAGTCTGGCTTCCCCTGTTGGCGTTGATCAGGACGAGGTGCTGGCTGAAACGGCATCCCTCGACCACCGGACTTGGCGATGTAATTCGCCATGTGTATGTCAACGCCAAGTTCAGTCTTCCTGGCCTCGATGCGCTGTTCAGTGCTGAGCATCTGTGCATATAGATCACGGATTGGCATGGGATCCGACGCGCTGCGAGCACCCATAATCTGAGCAAGGGCATCATAGTCACTGTCGAGTCCAGCCAAGAGATACCCCGTGAATTCTTCAGGACGAAGAGGCTGTCCGATTGCCGTAAGCGTGTCAGACAGCTGCTTGACTTTGTTGTAGAACGCTGTAACACTGGTATCCAGTTTCTTCGCCTTTTGTAGCTCTCCACGGATCTGCATCATGCGAGCAGTGGACTGCGACGAGAAGCTGGCAGCGAGAGTCTCCCACGCCTCGCGAGAAGTAGAGGCAAGCATCACCATCCCGATCACATCCTCGGAGAGAGAGCAGACGATCGCGGACAGGATTTCTTGATCTTGTTGATGCCAGGCGGTAAACTGGGGATTGGGTATGGTAAGGGGGTTTCCTTCCTTGGCGGCGTCGGGATTGGGGAGCATCTCCGACGGGCAGGGGAGCGACCCATCGACGAAGCCCAACAGGCGATTGCTGCGGAGGATGGGGAAAACCTGAGCACGCCAGTACAAGAAGTTGCCGGCGTGGAGTTTGATGGTGATTTTGTTGGAGAGGTTGATCGGCGATGCGGGTATGACCGATGCCATCGCTGAGGACTGAACTCCAATGGTGAAGGAGTTGCTAGGGTTGAGGACGCTCGAGTTGCCGGAGGTAAAGTTCGCGGACGACGAACTCGACATTGCGGAAGTAGTCATCACGGGCCCTGGATCTTTAGCTCTGATACCATGAAAGTTAACAAGTATTGGTAGGGTATTGCTGAACCGTAAGACTAAACGCCCAGGTCCTTTGTATTTATATTAGCGTAAGGTACAACCAAGTCGGTTTACAATTCCTAATCTAGTACGGTTCAGGTTTATACAAACACCTAGACACACGTACGTACATGAGTTAGAATTAGGTATATACACAGTTTATCATGGAGACTGAAGCAATAGGAAAGTTTTAACAGGCAACCGCGTGAGAGTTAGCCAGAAGTCAGAATTAACACCATCAACCTCCCAAACAAATTAAAATCATCAATTTTCTGTATTTGTAAATCACCCGCTAGCACAACAATCATGGACATTTTAGAACAAATGATCACCACACACGCATATGAACACCATCTCCATTATCTTGCCGGGTGTATCTACATCGCTGGGACAGGGAGGCTAAACAACTAACCACACCATCCCACTTACTATTAGTTGTGTTTGTTGCCGCACAGGGTGACAATCAAGTTACAATGAGCTGTGAGGATGGACATTCGATCAAAACATTACTACTACCAGCAGCCTTGTACCTTCAAGATCTCTGAAGGGAGCAACTGCATTCTTAAGATTCTCATCCGTCACCTTGAAAGGCCTACATTGCATTGCGTTTAGGATTTATGAGCATGTGAAGATAAAAACAGCTTAGAAGTAGGGTTACTGCTTAGTGCTTACTACCGTACACACACAAACTGTCAGTTTGGCCGAATGTGGTTACTTACTCAGAGTACCAAGAGTGCAAGACAAACAAACATACGTAATAGGATTCGACGATGCAGAAGCCCGTATTAGTGCCTCCAAATCATAAACGGATAACGCATAATGGTCGTCTCTGATTCTACATATCAGTTGTTCTTGCTCAGACGGTTATAAAAAAATACATCTTATTACAACCATGTAAATGATATTAGGGAACATGAAAAATAATCTGGCTAGTAGAAGTAGATGTATCTCTTGAGTAAAAAAATAAACATGCAGGAAACAGAACAATCAGTTGAAGAACATTTTAAGAACTCTAAAGCGACCTAGTTCAAGTTAGAACTAACAAAGGTTACATAGTCGAATGAGTCACTTGATGTTCCGACACTACCATACCTTGAGTCACACGCCTTCTCATTTCTTGTAGCAGCAGACCAAAGCTGAAAGTTCCAAGCATGAATATGAAGAGTTAGGACTGACAGAAATTTAAAGTAGAACCAGCAAGGTCTGATTAATAGAAAACAGAGGAAGGCGCATCACCATCACACATAATCTGTAAACACCCGGTCTTGTAGAAATAGGACGCGTTACCGTCGAACGGTGACTGTAGATGAGCCTCCGCGTGTATTTGCGTCGTACCGTCCTCGGCATCGTCCCGCACATGTTTGCGACCCGACCAGGTTCTGGGACGCTCAGGCGACGCGGGCGACGTAGGCCTGCGTCGGGCTCGCCGCGGACGTCCTGATCGGCAGGTTCATCGTCTTCATCCGCGACTCCGAGCTGTCCCACCACATGTTCGCCAACGTCATGCTCGCCCACCTAAAAAAGGTGGCTCGACCAGAGCGCTGCCACCGGCGAGACCATGCCAATATGGGTGCCGTGTCGCAACATGAACCTGGAGACCTCGCGGACGGCCGACGGTCTTCGTAGGGCCGTACCTCACCGAGGAGGTCAGGGAGAGGTTCGCCAAGGATTACGCTCTGTTCAGTGTCGACCTCATGGCCATGCCCGGTTCGCGTTCCGGCGAGCTAGGCTGGCCGTGGCGTACTGGCACCGCTGGTGCGCACGTTCGGGGAGTGCGCAAGGGACAGCAAGGCACGCATGGGGCCGGCGGAAACCAGAGTGCCACTGGACGCAGGAGACGATGCGAGAGATAGACGTCGTTGTTCCGAGGGTTCCCGTCGCCGAAAGCGTTCGACCCGGAGCGCTTCTTCTCGGAGGCGCGCAGGGAGGACGTGGCGTACAAGCGCAACTGCATTGCCTTCAACACCGGTGCGCACCAGTGCGTTGGGCAGCGGCACGCCTTGAATATCCTCGTGCTGTTCCCTGGCGTTGTTCGTGTCAGTCGCCGTCCTCAGGCGGGACAGGACGGAGGGTTGTGAGGAGCCAGGCCAGGTCGCGGCTGCGGACGAGCCGCGCGCTCGCGGGATATATTGGTGGTGGAGTGGGCGCTCGCCTCCCTACACCAGCTCCGTCGCCGCCGATTGCTGCATGATGTCCATGGGCCGATGAGCCACGACGGCGCAAGCGGCGTGGACGACAGCCCCTTCTTGGCCCTTCCGGCCGCGCGGGTAAACGCCGACTGTGGACGACCGCGCGGGTTAAAAAAAAACAATCTCAATACCCGTGGTGACTGTGGACAACCCCTTCTTGGCCCTTCCGGCTCCTTCCTGTCGACAGCGAGGCGCCCGTGGTGACTTAGTCAATCTCAATACCCGACCGCCGGCTCAGTCTTTCAGATGTGCTCATAGGAGTAGAGTGTGCGTGCGTGCATTCATAGGAGTGAATGTGTGCACGTGTATGTGAACGTCTGCTTCGTGTTTCGAAAAAAAGAAGCAAGGAATCAAGCACGAAGTACACAATCGGCGGAGATTTATTTCTCACACGAAATTAAGGCGATCAGACCCGGTTGCCACCTCGAGAAGGATTAGCTAACCAGAGGGCACTGCGTCTACCGGGGAAGTGACGTACAACAAGAACGACTTACCACAAACTATCATTTAACAGTAAAGATAATTAACCAACCCAATTACTAACTACTGACTCTGAGATTTCTAAATATAAGATGTTTTAGGTCTCTCACATGTTAACTAAATGCGGATCCAAACGAGTAAACATACACATTGAAACATGTCTAATTACATATAGATACATGTGATTGTGGATAAAAATTAAAACATCTTATATTTATAAACGGAATGAGTAGTTCTGACTTTAATCAGTGGCTTAATCATGAAGAATTACATAACAACCCCACACAGGTTTGTCACCCTCTCCTTGCGTGGACACTGTACCGGGAGGCTCAGGATAAACTATGATCTCTTTGCATGAAGTGAGGTAAAATTAACAGGCTAGCGGTTGCATATTTTGCTAACTAATTGCCATGTCATTCAATTCATGAACAGTAACTAGTTCTACAGATGTCCATTGACAACTTTTGTCATTTTGGTATACATTGACAAATTTTGTCATTTTGGCATGCATTGGCCTAACCAGGCGGCGCTGGAGGACGCCGGGATGAGCAGCTGGATCAAGGTGATTGTGGTCTTCGGCACCGACGTGTCTGAGTGGGTAACAGGGAAGCCCTACGACGGTGCCTTCCGAGACGACATCCATGGCAGGCCCGATGGTGGTCATCTTCGTCTGCGTACATCTTCTTCTGGGACTTGTTGGTGCCGCTGGTTGACGGCGGGGCCATTGTTCTAGCTAAATTTCGGACTCCGGGCGAGTTAAAGTAGATATTGTTATACTAAACTTTTATGCTTTCTTAACTGTTTAATCATATTGTGGTTTTAACAATATATGTTATATTATTTAGTAAGCATTGTTAACCATATCCTAATTTTTCAGAATTATTTTTCAATTAAAAGGTTTCATGTATATCATTGAAACTATATCTGAGTTGCGGAAAGATCTTTTTATTAGCGAGATATTACCCTTGTCAAGATACAAAACCACCTTAAATGTGGACACAAAAAAGAACAAAAAAACATCACGCCTCCTTGATTTTGGTTACAATTGATAAATTAGAACGTATGTGTATGTTATGGTGTGAATGTTGTTCTTTATTTTTAATATTATTGAATATATCGGTATAGACCCCAACTTATATAGCGTAACTAATATCATCGTAGAGGGGTGTAGTGTATGGTTATGTAAGAAAATGTACATAAATTCTAGAGTATAAATTGAACAATTAGTAATAAAGTTTTCCATAATAAAATGTGTCTTACGGGTTACACTAAATTCAGCAATAAGATGATAATATGTTGAAGATCTATACTTGTTGTTGAAATAGCGTTGCATATAGTAATCTTCTCAGCACAAATTCTAGTCTTGATTTACACCGGAGCCGACGTCCACACTGTGTTCCCAGCGATGCAACACGTCCAGGCGGCGTTGGAGGACGCCGGGCTGAGCAGCTGGATCAAGGTGACGGTGGTCCTCGGCACTGACGTGTACGAGTCAGTGAAGGGGAAAGCCCTCAGACGACGCCTTCCGGGACGACGTCCATGGCAGGTCCGAGGGTGGACATCGCTTGGTTCCTCGCGACCAACGGCTCGCCGGTCGTACTCAAGATCCCCCTGTTGTCGCCTAGGATGCACTGATACTTCTGAAAACTGACGTATCATGTGTATTAACATATCGGATGCTGAGATATGGCCGGATACTTTGGGATACCTATCCCGTACATATCCCCGATTTTCTATTATTTTCAAAAAACCATAATAATTTGGATACCTACAAGATACATCACCTTTACCTCTCTGATACGGGAAATATGCTTTTGAGGAATCATGTAGACAACATTGACGCAGCTTGCGGAGAAGTTTGGGTATGTGTGTGTGGGGGGTGGGGGGCATTTGCCCCCCTCCCAGCTTGCACTAAGCTCCGTCCCTGAAGTTTAACCATATTTGCTCAAGATATCCAAAAAGGACATCATATTGTGTCCAAACGTGGCTGATCCTATGGTGGTGGTGCTTCCCCACAACTGCTTCCACGAGACCTGCATCGTGGTCGGTTAGTCGGGCTGGCCCACCGACGGTGACGGCCAACGCCACCCCACAGAACGTGTAGGAGTTCAACCAAGCCTTCCTCGCCCACATAGGCACTAGCCAGGGCACACCACTCCGTCATGGTCCTATCGATGCCTACCTCTTTAGCCTTTTCGACGAGGACCGAAAGAGCATCGAGCGCCACTGGGGAGGAAAGTTCTTTTGGAGGACGAGCTCCACATAGCTCGCTTTTTCAAAAACAATAAATTGATATTTTAAGGTTTCAAAAAATTCTGCAAAAAATCCTAGACGTTGACAATGACATATTCTACGATTCTGTCAATTTTCAACCCGTGATAATTTGTATTCCGTCCTACACAGAAACTGAAAATTTCTGATAAATCTGGGAAAAAAAATCGAATCACATCACATCTCAGATCCAGAATTTTGTTATTTTTGCATAGACCGAAATACCCAATATTTCGCATGGGTCTTTTTGCACAATGGTAGACATAATTGTGTTCTACTTCAAGGATTTTTTACATTTTTTCGAAACTTAAAAATGTCGCTTTTGATTCATTTTTTAAAAAAAGCGAGCTCCGTGGAGCTCGTCCTCCAAATCACCATACTCGCACTAGGGAATCTTCTACTACGTCGACATCAACAGAGTCAATCTTACGCTAATTCGAGGAAAATATCGATGTTGTATGGGACTATAGGAGGTGCGTACCATCCCGTCTTATTTCTTGTATAGTCTCCCTTCCGTTTAGATACGTCGTACCTTCAGACTTCAATGCGTACATTTGTTTTGCCTTGTCAACTCTCTCATATGGGTAGTTTGCTAGTTTGTATATTATCTATGTGTTCGCGTATATATGAGAAAAAGATATTTTTCTCCTCCTATGCATGCCTCCTCCCCTCCTCTCTCTCCTGCTTTACCGAGAAATTTTGACATGTTTCCACGTGCTTTTGGATCATCCTCATTGGCTACCCCTTCCCTCGTGGGTTCGACTTTGATGGTGCCCCTCTGTCGCCATCTGCCATTGTCCAATATTAAATAAGATTGATGTGATTTCGCCGGGGCGATGGACCATGTAACAGAACACATGTGAATTGGCCACAATGCATGTATGTCCCTCTGGCGACGACTGGGACACTAGTACAAATCGGGCAAGCCCCTCCCCAATTCTTAGACGGATGGAGCCTTCCATGTGTTATCATCTATCGCTTACCCTCAGAAATCAAAATCATGTGTAAGGCCTCGATCGGCGTTCGAGAGCAAAATGTTCGCAAACGGTTCTACTTTCTAAGTTGTGTGCTATATATGGCACACAATTTAGCTTACTTAATCGCCTTCATTCTTGGGAAATATAGCACACTGTTGTTTGCCTTGTATTGTTCCCATCTTTTGTGTTGTGAAACAACAGTGAAACAACATCTCTTACAGATGGAATAAAGTACATGCTTCCTTTTTTTTGAATCATGAGAACAAAATGTACAGTTTTAAGTTAGTAAACATAGTATAATAATGCAATGGACAATCTTTAGATTTGTATGAACAAAACTGTAAAATCGTCTGAGATACAAGGCTACATAAATACACACTCTTGTACACGACGGACACACTATTGCAATATGGTGAATATTGTGAAATATCTATGAAGAAATTAATAAAAGTCGGTTGAGAAATTTCTTTAAACCGGACACACTTACAACAGTTTGGTACCCCGTACAACTACAACAGCAAACGTGCAATCTTTAAACCGGAGCAGTAAGCTCCGCGCAGCGCAGCCCGCGTGAAATCAAATTTCCCGCCTTCTCGTATGGGCATCATCTTTGTGTTTCGAGATGCCCATATATTCATTTGCTAGCAACGGTATGTGTGACATTATCCTGGACAAGTGTTGGATCGCTCGTGCGTTCATCAGTCACAACATCAGCAATCTCCGGCGCCGACCGAGCTTTCGCAATGTGGTCGTCGAACGACGCCGCGCCGCGCATGTACTTCATCCCGTTCCCGACGCCGGGTCACGCGCTGCCCATGTCCGACCTCGCCCGCCTCTTCGCGTCCCGCGGCGCCGACGCCACCCTCGTCGTCACGCACGTCAATGCCACCAGGCTCGGCGGCCCCGTGGCCCGCGCGGCCGCCTCGGGCCTCCGCATCCGCGTCCACGCGCTCACCCTGCCCGCAGAGGCCGCGGGGCTCACTGGCGGGCACGAGAGTGCCGACGACCCCCACCCGCGAGGACGCAGGCCCGTTCGCCGTCGCCGTGGACCTCCTCGCGCCTCTCTTCGCCGACCTCCTGCGCCGTCACCCCGCCGACGCGATCGTGTTCGACGGCGTCCTCCCGTGGGCCGCCACCGCCGCGCCCGAGCTCGGCATTCCGCGGTACGCCTTCACCGGCACCGGCTGCTTCGCGCTCTCGGTGCAGCGGTCTCTCTTGCTCCACACTCCGCAGGAGCGCGTCGCGTCGCCCACTGAGCCGTTCCTCGTGCCGGGGCTCCCCGACGCGGTGTGCCTCACCAGGTCGAGGCTCGCCGAGGCGACGCTCCCCGGCGCGGACTCGCGGGAGTTCATGAAACGCATGTTCGACATCGAGCGCGCCACGGCCGGGTGGGTCGTCAACTCGTTCGCCGGCCTGGAGGAGAGGTACATGGAGCACTACGAGAAGGACACAGGGAAGCCGGTGTTCGCCGTCGGGCCGGTCTGCCTCGTCAACAGCGACGGCAACGACGTCCTGGAGCGCGGCCGTGGCGGGGAGACGTGTGCCGCCGCGGAGGCAGCGCGCGTTATGGGATGGCTCGACGAGAAGCCCGCACGGTCGGTGGTGTACGTCTGCTTCGGCAGCCTCACCCGCTTCCCGCGCGAGCAGGTGGCCGAGCTCGGCATGGGACTCGCCGAATCCGGCGCGAACTTCGTCTGGGTGATCGGGGATAAGAACGCTCCGCCGCTCCCCGACGTGGACGCTGCAGCCGGGGGTCGAGGGCTGGTGGTCAGGGGCTGGGCGCCGCAGGTGGCGGTGCTGAGGCACGCGGCAGTGGGCGCGTTCGTGACGCACTGCGGGTGGGGCGCGGTGACCGAGGCGGCGGCGGCTGGAGTCCCTGTGGTGGCGTGGCCGGTATTCGCGGAGCAGTTCTACAACGAGGCGCTGGTGGTGGGGATCGCCGGCACGGGCGTCGGCGCCGGTGCAGAGAGGGGGTACGTGTGGGGAGGCGAGGAGCTGGGTGGGGTGGTGGTGGGCAGGGAGAAGGTGGCCGACAGGGTCCGCGCGGCGATGTGGGACGAGGGGCTGAGGCGGAGGGCAGGGGAAATGGGGAGCGCGCACGGCGGGCGGTGGAGGTGGGAGGATCGTCGTACGAGGCCGTTGGGGCGTTGCTGGATGATGTGCGGCGCCGGCGACGACACGGGGGCTGACGATCGAGGGGAGCCGGAGCGACCAGCTGAACCAGTACTTTGCTCGTTGTAGCCTAGCCCCTGCGCTGTTCCATCAGATAATGGATTTTCTACTACGCACGGTAGATGCATGTGTTGATCTTCACGTTAAAGTCAGCCTCAAATTGCTATATATCTATTTCTCATTTCAGTAAATGTTGTGTTATCTCCCACACCCAAATGTTGCCTATAATCTTCATTCAAAAAGTTTAAACGGCTAATATTTCGGCATTTCGCTATGTCAAAAAAAAAAAAAAAACTTGTGGATTTCGCATATATAAAAACGCATAGATAATATGCATATGAGATATGTTGATAAGGCAAAAAAAAATCAATCAATATACTGACTGAAATCTGAAGGTACGGAATATCATCTCAAAATAAAACAAATTTGAACGGAAGAAGACTATAGACAAGGAAAAAAAAAAGGAATGGTATACTCACCTCCTACAGTCCTATACAACATTGATCTTTCCCTCGAATGTGCAGGACAGGTTTTTGTCGACTCTGTCGATGTCAAAGCTGTAGACGTGATGGTAGTTAGAGGGACTGTCTAACCATCGTCTAGATGAATCTTCTGAAAGTTAGGAAAAGTGTAGAATTATCAACCGAGACAGGGTTGAAGATGACCATTGTTTGTCTTGACCGATCTACGCACACCTTTGCCTCCGCATCGGCGCGCCCACGCTACCTGATTACCATACCAAGCCATGAAATGTACTGTTAACGCCCCCGCCACACCTTGACTGATCAACAATTTTCTGTGTCGACGGTCGAATACCATACCAAGCCGTGCAACATACTAGGTCAACACCTCGCCACACCTTGACTGACCAACAATGTTCCACGTCGACTGAGATTAAGGGGACTCTCAAACGACTATGAATTAGCTAAACAATATATAGTTTATGTAAATATCCTCTCCTGTAAACAAATAAAACTTTATTTAAACTAGTTGAATACCCGTGCGTTGCCACGGGCCATCAAAGTTTTCAATAACAAATACGACCACACTTATAGGAAAAACACAACGATCTACAACTTTCCAAACAAAACATGATAAGACGTGATTGGGATATGATCAATTTTAACTCAGGAAAGAGAACTACGAAAGAGCAACAGGCAGGTAAAAAGGCATCATCCCTAACTCAAGCCCTTCCTGCATTAAGACCCCAAATCATAATGCAGATATTCGCATTCAAAGGTCTTGACCAAACATAATCCACTCCACACTATTTTATCATGTAAAAATACTCTGACTAATTTACAACGGATGAAAAGGACCACAGATGGTTAAGAACAGATCCATCGAGCTAATCCTCGAGGACTGAATCTGTAACCAAGATCGCGGGTAATGCAGCAAGCAGACCACAACAAACTTGTAGTGCCAGGCCATTTCCTTCTATTTCTTTGTTGCATGCCCATGTCTGCACGGGATACAAAGTTCTTCAAATAATCGTACTTTGACCAGGATACGTACATGCAAGAATACTGAATAAGAAATCATATACAAATGTTTCTAAAAATTTATATAATTGTTAGTCCAAAATAACAAAATGTGCTATTGATCAAACTCGTGACTGGACAACTATGGGATCAGCGAACACACACAGCTCGCAATCAACAACAGAGCAAAACACGGAGCCGCATCAATCTCTCGGCTCTCGGCTAGTAAACCACACAGTAGTAGTATGCTGCTTCTGAATCCTTGCATGCCGATTTCCACTATGCACCATGCATCCCACTTTCTCTTCTCGCAACAACGCCGATACTCAGTTCTAGCTCCGCCATACCACAGTTCTTTCAGCCCTTTACCATCCTTCCCACTTGAGACCATATCCTCACCAATGACCAGGCCAATTAGAGGGCTACTTCAGTTAAATGCAAAATATAGGACCAAATTGGATTAAAATGGTGATAGAGTTCTCTAAAGAAACTATTGAACAGCTACTGGAATAACATACTAATCACTAAGCTGCCTTTCAAAGTAAATCATAGTGGCACTGTTACCTTTGAAATTAATCTAGTTTTACTATACAGTCTACAAATAACTGAATTTGAACATGAATAGGATTGAACTTCTGAAATACTTAAGTAAATCCAGCCTTGTTAATGCCATCTTGGATGCCTGGATGGTAAAATTGAGTGTGCCAAATGTGGCTGAGAATTTCTTCAGCCAACGCAATATAGTCTGTATATCGGGTTAGCACCTATGGGAAGCTAGCTGTTGTCAGCAAGTTCAGAGAGAGGCAGCAATACATGACGACCATGTGGGCTGGACCAACCTGGGTGCCGCCGCCGCGGGCGATAGGGACAAATCCCCCATCGTCTCCACACATACCGGTCTCTGCTGCCTCGCCAGTGAAGCCGATGATGACGAGGGCGTCGCGGGCTGGCGCTGGCCGGCCTTGGCGCCGGAGCTGCTGGTGGCCCTCATGTGGCTGGACACGGGGTCGGTGACGGGTACGACATGGCCGAGCCGCCTCAGTTCCTTGGAAAGTGCCTGCGCCTCCGCCGCTGACGAATCACCTCGTGCCCGGCTCCCTGGGCCAGGTCTCCGACGAGCCGACGAGCCGTGCTCGCTCGCCTACACGCGTCCGACCTCGACGGACAGGGCCGCGGCGGAGGAGCTCCAGGTCGACATGGATAGCGGCGGACGAGCTCTAAGAGCGATTGGGATATTTTCACTTGGCGGTGGCAGTCCTGTAATATCTCCCAAAACGCAGGGGTAAAATCGGAAATCTAAAAAACGTACCAACACCTCCTCAAGCCATATTATAGTAGAGATTCATAGTTCGGTACAATCTCATATGAAAATTGCTAAGATAGATACTAATCGACATGCATTCAGATTTAAAAAAGTACCCCTAGTACTCCAACTCGAATATTACTAAGCAATACGGAAAATACTACCGACACACTACATCTCAGTTGGCTGGACCTCAGGGTCAGCGAGGTTTGAGATTTGTTGCCAAGCACCAGATATACCGGATATGTCCCTTGCCGTGGTGGTCGTAGCGATGATGCAAATGACAACGACAATTGTGACCTCATGGCTGATGGTGTTTGCGGAATTGGTAGGGGGCTTTGCAATTTTGGGGAAGATGATTTGTGGTTCGCTATGGCGAATGTGGTGCCACTGAGAAGTGAAACAACAAGGACATTTTATATAGACACGGGTACGTAGGATTAATTTGGATGCATATAGACCACACATAATTCATTATGAATAGAAATCATGGCATTTATTGGGACGAAAACGGTAAGGCAGGAATTGATTTGGATACATATCCACCTATAATTTGGTACCAATTAAATGTACATCTTAATTAAATAGATGTTGCATATCTCCATCCATAATAAAAATTTGGCAAAAAGATTGAACTAAAATGATGCCTTCCAAACAATAAAAAGAACCAGCGCGTCAGAGGAAACCAATATTGGCAGGGCATGTACAATGGTAGGGAAGGCAAGCCTTCTCTTAGGGCATCTCCAGCCGTCGCCCCCCAGCGCCCCCCCCCCCCCCCCCCCCCCCGGGCTGAAAATAGCGCCGTCTTGGCCTGGGAGCGCCGTTTTTCACCCAGTCGGCCCCCTAGGAGCCCAAATAGCGCCGTTTCGGCGGAAAATAGCGCCGGCGCTCCCAGGCCAAACCCAGCCCACCGGGTGTGGCCTGGGGGGGGGGGGGCGAATTGGCGCGAAAACAAAGTGGGCCAGCGCTGTCAGCGACATAGGCGAAATGGTGCGGAAACACGGGTGAAAACGCGGCGTCGTCATCTCCTCGTCTCCCGCGCTGGTCAAAAGCCTGCCGGAGTTATGGCCGTGGACTGCCGCGCCGTCTGCGCCGCCGCCGAAGCGTCCAATCGGTTGCCACGCGCCGGAGTTATGGCGCGCCACCGTCTCGCCTCCCATGCGCCTATAAAAATCCCCCATCTCGCTGTGGCAAGGCACACCATTCCTCTCTCGCCTCCCCTTCTTCTCGCTCACCACGCACCAAGCACCACCATGGCCGAGCGCTTCCCCGGCGATGACGCCGCCGCCAACGGCTTCGGGCACCATTTTCTGCACCCCGAGGAGGTGCGCATGCTCTACGAGGCGGGCTATCCAGCGCCGCCGTACATGCGCGTCCCTGGCGCCTCCGGTGGCCGCGCCTCGTGGCGGCTCAGTGCGGTGGCGTACCCGTCCCGCCGCCGCTGGAATGCGTGGAACGCGTAGACGCGATCTAGGAGGTGCTCGCCGGCCTCACGCCGGAGCAGGCGGAGGACCCACGGTGGGATCCAGCGAACCATGCGTTCTGGACGCAGTACTTCGCCCGCCGCCACCAGCAGGAGGTGGAGGACACGGGGCGCAACGGCCCTGTTGAGGGCCGGAAAACTCCAAAGGGCGGCGGCGCTGGTGGGGAGCTCACGGGCGCAAGCTCCACGTCGTCCTCGAGCACATCCACGCCGGCAACACGCCGCGGCTGACTATGCCGCCGCGTACTCCGTCGTGGCAGCCACGGCGCATGTCCGCCGCGTCGTCGTCTTCGTCTTCCGGCATGCGCTCGGCGTCGTCGGCGCCTCTGGCTGCTGCCACGGAGTCGCCGCCGCCTATCCTCAACTCCGGGCGACGCGCACCCATCTGCGGCAGCGGTGCCCTCCGAATCAATGAACGCCACACGGCATCGCCGCCCCACGGCCAAGGATTCTTCCGCCGCCTCGTCAAGCCCAAGACGGAGGCCAAGAAGAAGAAGGCGCCGACGATGGAGTGGCAGGCACCGCCGGACTACGTCAGGGGGCCATGAACATGGCGGCGCCGGAGGGCGGGGAGGAGTTCCCCGGTCTCAACCTCGCCATCGCCCAGTCCATCGACGACGTCCCTCCGCGCCAGACGACGTCGTCGATGCCTGGTCCGCGCGGGAGCACGAGGCGAAGCTCATCGCGCGCCAACAGGCCATCCTGGAGGATGTGGAGCGCCGGCGCGCGGAGGAGCAGCGCGCTGCAGAGCGGGCGGCGGCTCCTCGCCGTCGCATTCCACCGCCGCCACAGCCCCGGGAGTACGAGTACTACATCCTCGACCCCAGCGACGAGGATGAGGACGCCCCCACCGCGCCCGGGCCGAGCAGCTGGCACGGCGGAGACGACGGCGCATGCCCCAGCCACCGCGCCGGAGACTCCGACGACGATGACGGCGGTGACGGCGACTACAGCCAGATGATCTACAACCAACTGGGCATGTACGGCGTGTAGATCGCCTAGTATTTAAATTATGTTTTTATTTTTATGTTCTAATATGTAATCGGCGAATTTCGCCCATATATGTATGAAATTCGCCTAAATAAAATAAATTTCGCCCAAATTTGTGTTTTTAAATTTTTTGGGTCAAGTGTTGGGTTTGGGCACGACTGGGAAAACGTCGCCCCCAGGGCGTCAAATAGCGCCGCTGCCCCCCCCCCCCCCCCCCCGGCCCAAAAAGGCGCCGTTTTTCGTCCTGGAGGGTCACAACGGCTGGAGATGCCCTTAGCCATCGACATCACTTAGAGAAGGCAAAAGATATAAGTTATACAATGCATTATCTCTTATTGTCATTCCTAACAATTAGTGAGAATTAATTGTGCGAGATATGCCCTATATAGACAATAATATTTAGTATATTTTATCTCCAAGTTTATTATTAAAAATTTATATCTTTATGCTTCAACTGCATTATCAATTGAATAGTGAGTCTTCAAATGAAAACCTCCAATGCACGTGTAGAGATATGCACAAAGCAAAATAGTTTCTGATCTTGTCTCTAAGATGATTTGTGGTTGACTATAGTGAATGTGGTGCCAATGAGAAGTTACACAAGGACATTTATACAGACACAGGTAGGTAGGATTCATTTGGATGCATATAGACCATACATAATTCCTTATGAATTGAAATCGGTTTTGAACTAAAAAAATGAATTGGAATCGAGACCAAAACAATAAGGCAGGAATTGATTGGGATACATATCACCTATATAATTTAGTACCAATTAAATGTACATGTCAATTAAATAGATGTTGCGAATCTACACCATAATGAAAAATTGTCAAAAAGATGGCACTAAAATGATGCCTTCCAAAAAAAACCAGAGCCTAGCTAGCTATTTCATGCGAATATCACGGGAAAATGATTTCGGCAATAAGAAATTCGCTTAATTTGGCAGGTAAATAACGACAACGATTGTGGTTTACAAAAGTGACGAATTAACAACTACTCGTTGTTTTAGAATTTGGTAACAAACATTTTTTTGGTAGCCAATTAAAGGACGAGAACTGTACAAATAAACAAATGAGAGAATGATAAAATTTTCTATTTCCATTTACTACATCAAACATCTTCCCGCCCCACCCCCCCTCTCCTCTCTCTCTCTCTCTCTCTCTCTCTCTCTCTCTCTCTCTCTCTCAATTCACCATTTCTTATCCACACATATATAGTTTGGCCCATTTTCCGAGTCCTCGGTTTAATGGGTGCCTTTTTTTTGCAAGAAGTGTTTAAAATTTATTGCAAGAAGTGTTCAACAAGTGCTTTTGCATATAACTATGTTGATAAGTAAATTATGCAACCATCTAAGCATCTACAAAGACATGAATTGCGGGAGATTACTCTGAGACAAGTACTCGGTGATGCATACCCTTCTGCATGCTGTTATGTATTTCATTTTTAGTAGTGCTTCAAAGTTACTTTAAGATTCATTCTGGATAAGTATCTCCAATAAATAATTACACAACCATCTAAGTACCCACAAATAGGTACTTGCATATGGGATATAGCACCAGATGGGTGCTTGGTGATGTAGTTATAATTATATCCATTTAAGTGCCCATGCAAAAAACTTGTTGAGCTGCATCTTTGTGATGCCCTTATACCTCACTTTTTGCAGTGCTACTAAGTTGCTTTGAGATGTATTTTGTGTGACACGGTTTCACAAGATAGCAACATTCATGGTATTTGAACGCTAAAGCTAATTAAAAGTAACATCTTACGGAATGAAATAATCTACATCAAGTTAGCAAAAGTATACACTGAAGATCGTGTGCATGTCTATAAGAAATCTGACATCATTTCATTCTTTTAAAACATTACATGTGATTAATGCTGCAAGGGGAGAAGAAGCCACCCTTTAGTTTCCCCATTCAGACGGTGGATTCCTGTAGGGTGCAAGAACAGTACCATTTGTGAGAAGAAAGGCCAAATCGACCAATATGACCCTCAGACCAAAGTTTAAGCAAAAATGAACTGTTTTCGATATTTTAGCCCGATCTAACCCATTTCTCTACCGCTCAACATATTGGCGTGTAGGTTTCATCCCGGCGGTACTGCCCGGAACAACTAGATTAAGAAGAGGTTTGCTCCTTACTTCTACGAAGTACTACTGGCTGTAGTGGCTAGCTTGCTAGTAGTGTCGAAGTCTGAAATGCAAGGTTCGCATCCTGCCAGTACCAATTTTTTTTTCCTTTTACTTTTAGGCAAGATATTAGGTCCAACGAATTTTTTTTTTGCGGATGTATATAATATATGTCCTAAGCATACTTTTTTTCTTTCTCTTCAGTCGAGATATTATGTCCAACAAAATATTTTTTGTGTGTGTATGTAAGTACATGTCATCAGCTTATCTTTTTTTTTCCTTTTCTCTTTCAGGCGAGATATTAGGTCCAACAAATTATAATTTTTTGCGTGTGTATATAAATATATGTCATCACCATATGTCTCTTTTTTCCCTCTCTTTAACTTTCAGGCGAGATATTATGTCCAACAAAATATATTTTTTGTGCGTGTATATAAATATATGTCATCAGCGTATTTTTTTCCTTTCTCTTTCAGGCGAGATATTAGGTCCAACAGAATATAATATATAAATATATGGCATCACCATATCTCTTCTTTTTTTCTCTTTCAGGCGAGATAATAGGTCCACCAATTTTTTTTGCGTGTGTATATAAATATATGTCATCATCGTATCTGCATTTTTTAAAAATGTTGTTTTTTTATCTACACAAAACTCAAAAAATTGCCATCAGCGTATTGACCCTTTTTTTCTTTTCTCTTTCAGGCGAGATATTAGGTCCAACAAATTCTATTTTTTTGCGTGTGTATATAAATATATTTATCAATTATCTCCCTTTTTTATTCCTTTTCTCTTTCGGGCGTCTGAAAAACAATTCAAAGAGTTGAAATCCTGGCCAAATAACTAAATTGTGTACGTTAATTCTCACCTGAAAAAAAAAGATGAAAAAATAAGAGATACGGATTTGAACCGTGGATCTATGACTTGGGTAAAACAGCGCTTGCCACTACGACCTCCAATACATTTTGTACGTAAAAGAGCGGAACACTAGTTAGCATGGATATTCGCGACGGTACCGCCGTATTGCCTGGCGCGGTACAGTATGAAACCTACCCGCCAATATGTTGAGCGGTAAACAAATGGGTTAGATCGGGCTAAAAAATCGAAAACAGTTCATTTTTGCTTAAACTTTGATCTAAGGGTCATATTGGTCGATTTGGCCGAGAAGAAACAACTGAGCTATCCCTACTGTCAATAGGCCGAAATCATTAATCTACGAAGGCATCTGTGTTATTTTTGTTTGTGGAAGAAACTGAAGGCAATTGTCCCCCCCCCCCCCCCCCCCCCCCCCCCAAAAAAAAATTTATTGTGTGATTGCTAGTCACGAGTTATAATCTGGGATTATAATTGGTTCTGAACAAACGAACTTACATAATTAGTTAGAAAAGCCTTTTTCCATTTGCTAACATAATACAAATGACTTTGTTTATCCTCGTCGAACCTTTCATGGCATATGAAAGACCTATGTTCTTTTCCTTTTCCATCAACCTCAGTTGCATAACTTCCTGCATATGAATGTGTAACCTCAACCTTTTTCCATTTTTGTTCTTTTCCTTTTCCATTAATAAGTTAGTCAAATAAAAATTATGTAAAATGACATAAAACTATAGAAAAAACATGTAACATTGATATAGTAATAGTGCTGATGAATCAAAAATATGGATACGTGTGAACATATGAATGTGCTCTATTTGTTTACTAGAATAACATGAAATTTATTCTCTTTTATAAAAAACATGAACCAAATAGGGGGGAAGCCCCATTCGGACTCGATTCTCTATAAGCTAATCCATACCAGTAGAGTGCGGTGCTGGTTGCATGTTTGCAATTGGGCTTTGCATATTCATGCTAATAAAATTATGATAGTTATTACATCATGCGTGTAACATTAATTATGGATACTTCAAAATATTGACGATATTTAACTGGTCAAATACAGAAATAATCCACATTAATTGAATTTAGCTTCATAGCAATGTTTGCAATTGGCTTTGCATATTCATGCTAATAAAATTATTGTTAAATTTCTCTTCCATCCGTATCATTGAGGGGGGGGGGGGGGGGGGGGGTGGGGGTGACATTGCCCTCCTCTCCCAATGAAGCTAATTAAAATGGTATATTTTTTCAACTCTCGCATACAATTTTTTTGTATCTTCCTCTACCACTAGCTTGAACTCAAGAGGTTACAATTATCATTTTACCCATGCACATTCAAGATATTTCAACCGTGTTTCTGTTTTACCTTTGATTTCAGATTTCATGAAATGCAATCGTATACTTTTACCATGCCCGACCATTTACTGCAAAGAACAAAGGCGTTGTCATTTTCATTACCTTTTTTGGCCAACATCTATATTATATTAACCACAAGCAACAATTACCAACTACATGACTAAGAAAACTTAGGAATACATCCAAGTCCACTGTCAGAAGCTTCTGTATGTGAATCTGCCACCACTTGATTGGTCGCCTATTTTGCATGCAATTACTTACATACATTAGGGTCTGTAATGCAAATTAAGGGTTGGGTCCAAGTGTTCGAAATGGATACGGTATGCTAGAGGGTGCTATAACATGAAATCTATACTTCTTATAAAGCAAAACCCCACTAAGTGTATTAATTATTTTTCTATCTCAACATGCAAGCTATCCACATCATTCATTCTCTTAGCCAACCAAATGTCCATGTCATCCCACCAATATTAATTAAAACCAATATTTTCTTGCATGCAACATATCCACATCATTTACTTTTCATCTATCCAATTGTCCATGTCACCAATTTTTAACCATCAAATACAAAAAAAATTATGTCAATTAAATTTAGCCTTTCGACAATGTGATCAACTGAACCTTCCATATATCCAACTTCATATTTCATGTGTCTTATATGCCTTATTTACACAATAATTTTTTTAAAGAGATTTTCGCCGCAACGCGCGGGGTATCTTTCTAGTATGGGAAATGTGAGTAGGACAAAACTCTCACGCACTCAGCTGTCTAGATCATGTCCTCCTAGTGCTTGCTTGAGCTAAATAATTTAGTGAACTACTACTACTCTCCGTGTACGTCTTGCTTGTACCCTTTAAGTGGCATGGGCGTAGGCAACACATCGCTAAAGGGTACAGATAGATATCAGTATATCACGCGGGGTGGGTTGGGTGGGGCAATTGCCCCTCCCCTTATGAAACTCATGAAACAATGGATTTTTAACCGCCATACCAGAATTTTGGACCACCCTCTAGCACGGATTGTGAACTTGGTTTAGACAAGGTTTCGCAGTACTTAGGTGAAGAACATGTTATCTGTGAATTGAAAAGATCTCTTATTCGGGAAAATTACATTTGGATCCCGAGCTACACATAGCATTCATTTTTCCAAATCTCAAATTGTATTTCAAAATTCCATTTTTTTAAATCCCGGATGTACACAATAGTGCGTGTAAAATTTCAATTCAAAATATTTTAGCGGGTTACACAAAATAACAAACTCTGTCAGATTTTGTAGAATTCAAATTTAGCATTATTCACTTCTTACAGATTCAAACTTTGCAATATTTACTACTTTCATATTTAAATTTTCTCGTAGTTCCTTCTCTCGTGTGCAGTAGTGAAGGAAGAGAAGTGTTCTCCAATCTCTACCTGGTTAATGGCTTGCATGGAGTCACGTGTGATGAAGATTCTGGGAAGTGTCTGCACGCCCGCTCAGGCTTTAATAAGAATCGACTCTTCTTCCCATCTGCATCAACTACAGTGTGTTAGCTGCATCGACTCTCCTCAATCTTTAGTTAAGGCACATTCCAGTCAACATGATTTTGTTGCCGAGAGGATATATTGTTCTATCCTGCAATTATGATCGACCCGTGTTGGCTTCTAGCTTGACTAAACGGCGTTTAATATCTTTGCTGTATCAGTACATGATATGTATAAAACTGGTGATCAAATTGTATTTACTTTACATAATGTCAAAAGGCCATCATTGTGATAATTCAGAGTTAGGCTAATGTATACAAGGATTGCTTTTATTTCAAGCAATCCAGAATCTTTATTTACTTTCAACGGCTTGACCAACCGATCAATATGTTGAAACTAGAATGTTTTGGGGGTCAGAACTTTAAGAGATGGCAACTCAGGTCAAGTTCTGGCTGAGCATGAACCTGTGGTGGATGATTTCCCCGTAGCATCCACTCACGCAAGATCAGCAGCGTGATATGGACGTGTCCAGCGACACGGCCCTTGGATGCCTTCTCTCCCTCCTGACCGACCAGTGGTGTGACATTTAAATGAGCTACACAAGCCCTGCCGAACTCTAGGATGCCCTGGATCGGAAGTATGGTGAGGCTGACACGGGTTTGAGTTGTATGTTAATGAGCTATACAATGACTGGATGGTTGACAATCGTTCGGTGGTTGAACAAGCTCATGAATTGTAGCTGATGGTTGGAGAACCGGCTCATTTTGGTATTGTGCTGCCCGCCAACTTTGTTGTTGGTAGCATAATTGCCAAACTCCCAACAATATGGAAGAGTTTTGCTACAATCCTCAAGCATCGCAGGAGGCAATGAGTTTGATGGGGACAATTCTTTGGAGTACGATGAAGATGATGTGTAGGAGTGCTTGGCCTTGGTTTGCTTGGGTTTGGCTGTTTGAAACTAGCTTGCGGGGATTTGAACTTGGTTAATTTTCTGTTTGTGTTTGCTTTTTTTTAGATAAAGTATGTTTGTGTTTGCTGGTGCTATAACACCTCATTTGTGTTGAAACTATGTGTTTTAATTTTCGGTTTCGAACTTCTGAACCTTATGTTGTTGAACGTATGCTACTGCTAGTTGTTATTTATGTTCCTAAATCTCCAAATTTGCCATCATATGATGCATAATTTCATTTTCCTGTCATATTATTTATTTATTTATTATTATTATTACGCCCAACGCCCAGTTGTCGCCTAAGCGGTGACATGTCGACATGTCGACTCAACTCTTCGAGCTCGACTCGACTCGACTCAACGACATCCAAACAAAGCCAATGACATTTGAAGGTCTAATTGCCACTCTCAACGTTGATTAAAAGGCTAGCTAGGGCTAAAGATGTGCCACGATCCTCCCTCTGGTTGACCTCAAATGCTAATTTGGTTCACGGGGGACTCGAAACTCAAATAACTTCAAGAACCAGGGAAAAAGGGGCCAAACAAACCACTGGTCTTAAAAAGAAGAAGAAAAATAAAGGTGACTTCGACTTCTTTGGGTGTGGTGAACCTAGTTACATGGCTAAGAAGTGTCAATGACGCAAAGCCAAGAAAAACAATCAGCAAGCTGCTCATGTTAGTGTTAGTGAGCCAGGAGAAGAATCTCGGTATATACCTAGTGTTCTTATTGCTTGTAAATCCATTTATTGGTCGTTATATACTCACGCTAATGTTTATGTGTGTGCTGATTACAATTTGTTTACTTCTTAATAGATGATCCAACTGGAAAGGCAAATTTGGAGGCCAGCTTTTTTAAAAAAACTGTAAAGAGGTCACCTTGTCTGTTCCAAAAAAAAAATCACTAGATAACCCCTGGACACGATCGAAATGCCACGTAAACACTACTGTCCACTGGGTCCCGCAGTCCAGCGACAAGAGGCACCTAGCCTAGCCGGGCCCCAGTTGTTAGTGAGAACACGAGGTCAAGGAAGATCGCCCCCAACTGCCTCGACACAAGTCGTCGCCCTCCCAAACAAAATCCTCTTCCCGAATCGGGGAAAAGCTGCGAACTTCGCATTCGCGCGGCCGGTTGAGATGGGCTGCTGCAGCAGCCGGAATCAGGGTTCGCCGGCCGATCGCGTCACGCGCTGGCGCTCCACCGGGATCGTCGCCCTCCGGGACGCCAGATTGAAGGTTCTTATTGCCCACAGACCCCTCTGTTTCCTGTGAATTTAGGACCCTTTTCTCGATTCTGCCAGGTCTTGTTTTCTTGGAGCACCCCCGTGTAAGTGCTCGTGAATCTCTGATGCTTAGAAGTTGAGAGTGCATAGTGGTGAAAAAAGCGACGACGCCTTACCGCTACATCGCCGTTAGATTAACTGTTCGACCAAACTTTGGCCGTTTTTTCTTTGTGTTATCGGATTCTAGGTGGAAGAAAAGCTCAATTTTGATGGTAAAAGGTTGATGATATGTCATCCTCTGTGGTTGTGAACTGACTTGAACTATGTTGCCTTTCTTTTGTCTAAAAGAACTTTTTAGCTACTCGATAAGCAGATAAGCATTTGACGTGCCATCTATAACCACTGGTTTCGTCATAAATGGAGTAGAATTTTGCCTGATATAATAAAAGATGCAAAAATTTCATACGTGGCACTCCAAAACTTAGCATTTTAGGAACATCTCACAATAGAAGCAACTCTACATTACTGTTAAAGGTATGCCTAAAAGTGTTTGTTAATAACTGTTATGCTTTCGACACCTCTATGGTGTGACTACTGAGGTTAGTTACTGCTGCAAGCCTGCAACGATGCATTTCTCAGTTAACAATTTTTCAAACCCAACAGGCTATCTGACAATTTCATTGATAAGAAGATGACAACGTAAAAAGTTACAAACTACAGGTTAGCACCTATATAGCTAATAAAGTGGACGAAAACAAAAGTTCGACGTTAGCAAGACAGGGAAGCACCCTGTCAGAAATCCTATGTCCAGAGGCCCTACTTGCTTTGGTAGGGGCCGTGCCCTGGCCTACAGCCAGGCGTTTTCCTCGTTTTTAATATAAAAACCGCTTTGATTAAAGCTTCCTTTGCTTTAATTATAAAGCTTGTTTAATTCTCTGCTTTCAAATGTCCCAAACCAAAAGCATTGACAGGACTAGCCAAATGGCAGTTCCTCCAGGATGCCAGGTATTTTGACCTAAAAGATTGAAGACGCCATAGCAGCACTAGCTTGCCTCACAATTGCCACGCCCATCAGTATTTAGCCGACAGCTGGGCGAAACGGTTTTCGGATGCATAGACTGCATAAATAGAAGTTGGGCTATTGGCTTGCAAGAACGTGAAAACGACACTTTGCTGGTGCCAAGACCTTCGAAATACCAGCTCCTCGTTAAGCCTAGGAACTGAATTTTGTATCATTGTATGCCAAGGATGATGAGTAGTATTCGCATGTGTATTGGTTCACGAAATGGAATCCATAACTTAAATATTTTCCTCATATAAACTTGTTCTATTATACAGCTCAAAGATTTGGCATACAAGTGAACTTATTTTTTATGTCTACACCAAAAATGGGTGCCTTCCTGCACCTCTTTATTGTAAAATTGCATGTCTCTTCCATAATTGTTTATCATTATTCCGTACAGGTGGTACCAAATGAAGTTCTACAAGTGGGGAAGTCCCTTAGAACTCTGGACCTGACAAACAACAAGATAGGTAATCAGAATTGTCAAGTACTTATTTCCATTCAGGGCAATAGACATTAATCCTTGGCGTAGTCTCCTTTTCTCGTACTTAGTCAGAAGAAAACTGGTTGGAAGTTATATGTACATTTATTTTTCACTTCACAACGTGAACAAGTGCTATATTTCTGCCAACTTGCTACAACAGAACGCTTTGTTTTCTTGCCTTTCTTTCTCTAACAGTTTTTGGGTAGTAGGTATCCAAGACCCATGCTGGGCAGGATTATTTAGCACCTTAGTTGGGCAGAATTTCCTGTTCTTAATCCAAGCTCCTAATAACTTGATCAGCTATGAAACTGCATAAGCTGTTTTAATATCTTTGATGGTTGCATACTTATTTTTCTCTTGAGCAATGTTTATTCTTTCTTTTTAATTTTGCAGTTGGGATTCCCGAGGAAGTAGGTACCATTGTGAACATGCAAAGACTTGTAAGCATTCTCCTTCGTTGATATCAGCTTGATTAAGAGATGTGTATTTGCCAACAATAGTTCTCCTTTTCTTTCTTTCTCAATAATGTCAGCTTGATAGTGATGTTTTCTCTTTCTGTTCCTGTAGGTTTTGGCTGGCAATTTGATCGAAAACATTCCAGCTAATATTGGATACTTGCGGAACCTAAAAATCCTCACGCTTGACAGAAATAGGATCACTGTCTTGCCTGAAGAATGTTAGTTCATACAATTATATCTATATTCGTTTAGGACTTGAAGTAAATAAGCTAATGTCATCATAAGCTTATTATTTACATAACAAAGGTGGCCTAGGCTCTAGTCTAGAACTCTTACCCTAACCAAAGAGTTAGTGGAGAGTTATGACTTTCATAATATTGTTCTATTGACTACTGCCTCCATCTTCTAACATGATCTTTTGGTTCATACAGTGGGTTCTCTATCAAATCTTCAGCAGCTTACACTTTCTCAGAATTCTTTACTGTACCTACCTAAAAGTGTTGGGGATTTGTGCAATGTAAGTTTCTTATTTGGGTCATTATGCCAGAATTATTCTATCTTTTCAGTGGACTTGTCTTGTAGCACAACAGGAATGTCTACCTAAAATTTTAAGGATGCAATCAGTATTTATTTTTGCTTCAGGACAGAAGTATTGCATGTATTTGTTTCGTCAAAATAAGTTTTTTATAAATGATTCAGTCTGATATTCCCTCAATTTTGTGTCACCAGTACATATTCGGAAGTTTTTTTTTTTTCAATGGTCAATGTGCTGTTGATTTTGTTAGGAAATATGTAGTATTCTTATCAACAGCTTACCATCATTTTGTGTTTGAATGATGCAGATGCTGCTACTCAATGTATCCGATAACAAACTAAATGCTCTTCCAGAATCAATTGGAGGTTGCAAGTCCCTGGAAGAATTGCAGGCAAATGGTAAATCCATTTGTTTCTGCAATACTATAAGTACTATATAATTTAAATTTCCCGTTTTCCCCTTTTGCTTGCGCTAGTAATCATGCATATGCAAGGCACGTCGCGACTGATACCCGACGAAGCATAAGAAACATGCAAATTTTACAGCTTCTATCATTTGCCATACATGATAGAAGAAACAAAATTTTCTATACGATTTAGATAATTTGTGGTACAAGATAGACAAGGTCACATGACATACAAAATAATTGTAACATTTAGCAATTGATACAAAGAAGAAAAATGTAGAACTAGAGAAGGCAAGGCAACAGTCACAGCAGGACATTTGACACAGAGGTCATCGACATTACCTTCTTTTCGAAGTCTGAAAGAGGAATGGATCAGGCCAGCTAGCTGTGCTCTCGATGAATGAAGGAATAAATAATAGGATTTGTATATGTTTGCTTTCAGTTAATCAATTTTAAATTTTGCTTACTATCATTATTGTCATGTTAATGGTTGTATATTTTTTAGGATATTTTCTTTCATGCAATTGTGAACCCATCTTATATAAATGAGATGTCTAGAAATTTAAATGTTGATTTAAAATTACTCTGCTGTGAATGTTGTCTTGCCTTCTCGTCTAGAAATGTTCAGAAATTTAAATGTCGATTTGGTAAGGGGTTACCATTTGCCAGTCTAAAATAAATTTTGGGATGTCAAATCATTGCCTCTTACGATTATACTATCTGCTTCATGTCTTAAGCAAAACTATCCCTTCCTCTGTTTGGAACATTAGATTTTCACTTCCAAAGCATTTTCTTACCTACAGCTAACCTTCATGCTAAATATTCAGGAAACTCACTCGAAGATGTGCCCTCGTCAATTTGCAACCTTGCTTGCCTCAAATCTCTGTCATTGAACGGAAATAAAATTCGTCAGGTGTGTACCATTGAATTTCTTTGGCATCTTTGACTATCTCGTGCACTTTATGTATATAATATTGTTCATGCCGTTACGGAATAAGAAGCAATTAACGAGACACTCACATGTCAACTCTTTTTTCACCCGCAGCTTCCCCAAAACATACTGAAAGACTGCAAGGCTCTTCAGAACCTATCACTGCATGACAATCCAATCTCGATGGACCACTTCCAGCAAGTTAGTGACATGAGGCCAACACAGATTTCTGCAACTTAATCAACGCTATTCTTATTTCAATTTATCATTTCTCGTTTGTTGCAGATGGATGGATTCGAGCAATTTGAAGCACGCAGAAGGAAGAAATTCGATAAACAGATCGATTCGAATGTCATGATGAGCTCCACAGCCCTGGATGAAGGCATCGATTTACGCTAGTTTTGCTGAATTTTTCGAGTTAACTTATTCTTTTCCTAAATAGTCAGATAATCGCAAACTTTGTATATATCAATGTCCTGACACTTTGTGTAAAGCAATCAATAAATACAACACAGATAAAAAATGATTGGACTATCTTTTGCATGCGAGTCTACAACCGTTGACCCTCAGCATATTATGCACTACATTCCAATGTGATTGTAAGAGTTATTCAGTTTTAGGCATTTAAGATAAAATAAACAAGCCGAATGCCAATTGAATCACATTGCTCACATATTTTTATATGAACCAATTTTTATTAATTCTGTAATATTATTTGGCTTTTCAAGCAGATTCTATCTAGCGTGTAATTTTAATGTTGCAATGGTCCTGGTCGTCACATTGAGGAGTATAAGCAGTTCTGGGAACAAAATCATACAGATAAACTTTGTGAGAGTTCAGCAATGCATTTTTCCCCAAAATTTTGAAACCCTAACCTAATTTCATGCTGTGCACGGGTCTGGCACCCACCGTGCCTCCATCTCCACCACCGAGAAGTTGTGATGCCGCCTTCCCTCCTGCGTATTTTTAATCAAATCTGGCTTTTTGTCAAAGTAATCACATATGTGGCCTTTTTGTGAAACTATTGTCCAAATCTGGCCTCTGTGCTCGGCGCCAAATGGGTCGGCGCCGACATTGTGTAGCTCGGCGCCAAATGGGCTGGCAAATGGGCCGGTGCCGACATTGTGCAGCTCGGCGACAAATGGGCTGGCGCCGACCCGGTTCGTCACTAGCCCATTTTAGCACCGAGCTGCACAATGTCGGCGTCGAGTCCAGAGGCCAGATTTGGGCAATAGTTTCACAAAAAAGGTCAAATACATAGTTAGTTTAGCCCAAGGGATATTTTTGGCAAAAAATACCCCTCCTGCACCATCCCGCTTTCCACGCACACAACAGGGTCGGGCGAGGTTAATATCATGTTCATGTTAAAGTCATAAAGTTCAAGCAAACATGGAAGTGAGATGCCATGAATATTTCGTTCGAAACATGTATGATGGGCCTTCCCCTGCAGTGCAGGTGACAAGCTTTGTGCAAGAGTATTACTTCAGTTTCAGTGTGACAAACAAAAGAGAAGAAAAGGAGAACTGTGCTATCTCAACACCATGCAGTCTGAGATATAAATAGGCCACAATATCCACCAGGAGAAAAATGGAAAGGAGCAGATATTTTTTGTGTGTGTATAAGCAAAAAAAACTTGATCAAAATTATTTTTGCTAATTAACCAGCTCTAAATTATTTACTACACTAGTCGCTCATTTTGACTAAACTGTGGTAAGAAAAAAAAAATCACATCAGCATATGCACTTTGACTAATCTGTCATAGTTACAGTGTCATCCTCATCCACCACTACAGCAATCTCAACACCAAGATATGGAGCGGTTAATTAGGAGCTAACATTTCACAGCCCACCACCTGGAGCTCGACACGTAAGGGCTGTGATCTTCCTGAAATAGGCAAACAAGCCAAAATGTATGACGGACCTTACATGTAGACTGAACCTACAACAATTAAAGCAGTCGCTTGGTCACATCGATCTTTACTCTTTACTGCAGGGTATGGAGAGGTGGGTGGAGCCTGTAGGAGTAATCCGTATTTTTTGTTAAATCTGGCCTTTTTGCCGAGCTAATGACGTATCTGGCCGCTACCGGGAACTAATTGTAAATCTGGCCCCTGAGGTCGGCGCCAACGCAAATGGAGCCGAACTTGTGCAGTTCGACGCCAACCAAAATTTGCAAATCTGGCCCATGAGGTCGGCGCCAACGCAAATGGAGCCGACCTTGACCTCGGGGGGCCAGATTTGCAATTAGTTCTCGGGAGAGCGGCCAGATACGTTATTAGTTCGGCAAAAGGACCAAATTAGGCAAAAAATACGAGTAATCCGGAGCAGAAGCTAGATATCACTGCTGCAAGTGTGAGAGGTAGGAGGAGACGCAGGGAGGAGGAAAAGGAAGAAACCGAGAGTTTTGATGGAAGAGGGGATGGCCGCATTCTCAGATTCCTGGGACAAGCTGGTACGTACATGAATCCTACTCCATGATCTCCCCCTTGCTGTTTTTCATCCATCTTTTCGTCTTTCTACACTTTGATGTTTGCTGCTTGGTCGATTCAACTCTAACCGCTGTTTGATTCTTGCTGCAGAGGCTGCCTGACAAGTTTGCCAAGTTGCTGGACGGCCAAGAGCCTCGGGAAGTCAAGCTGCGGGAGGCAAGCGGAGGACCTCGCGTGTGGGACGTGGAGGTGGTGTTCGACGGCGAAGGCCACATGTACCTCGAGCGCGGCTGGGAGCAGTTCGCCCGCGCTCACGATCTGCAGCTCGGGAACGTCCTGGTATTCAGCTACGACGGTGATGCCGTGCTCACCGTCAAGGTGTTCGACGCAAGTACATGCCGCAGAAACTACCAGCACGACGACGCGGGTAAGCGCTTCTTCTAGCTATTCTCTTCTTTTTCGAATTAAAAAGCTCCTCGGATCCCGATTTCTATATAGCATGAAACCAATCAGTTCACAAGCAATTTTTACCAGAACACTAGAATCGGGAACAACCTCCTGAAACCACCCACCACAACTCCTCTCCTACTACTTTCTTAACATCATCTAAAGCAAGCTAGGAAACTAACAAAGACACTATCCAGGAGCCTTATTACAGGAAGCAGCAAAAACTTCAGGTATCAAATGACAGCTGAGAACAGTTTTCAACTACACAGACATCCAGATTTCTTTTTTTCTCCAAGGAAACCCACTCCCGTGTGAAACGACTCCCTTCTATTCATCTTTTTCTCCTAGCCATCTCCAATGCGTCTTGCCAGTGGAGCCCAGCCCGATCGCCTGCTAAAGCATTCAGATGTCACTGTTGCCAGCTGCTTCGCCGCGCTGCGCTGCGCGGGTCGAGCCTTTACCTTCTGCAGTTTAGACCAGTCGTTAATGAACCTAGTTACCTGATACATTATCACAGCAGTATCATACCGATACTTGTGATCAAACACGGCCGTATTCCTAGTCTTCCAAATCGTCCAAATAACAGCAATGACACCAACGGCTACAATGTTTCTTGCTCTACCAGTAAAACCAAAAATCCATTCACTCATATCCCTTAAACTAGTTGGCACATTATCTATACATGTAGCACATTCCACCACTCCCTAGACATATCTTGCAAGTTTACACTCAAAAAATAAGTGTTTTTTAGTCTCTAATTCCTCACAAAAACAGAATTTGCTATCCTTCCCTTTCCAACCTCTCCTGATTAAAATGTCCTTAGTTAGAATACTATCATTTAAGGCTAACCACATGAAAACTTTTATTTTGAGAGGCACTCTAACCCACCAGATTTTTCTGTGTGGCCATTTAACAGAACAAGTTATCAGAGCTAAAAACATAGAACTTACTGAAGAAAACCCATATTTATCTAACATCCATCTACAACTATCATCTACTTTAGTAATAACAACATTAGAGCATAAGTCCTTTAATTTTTGCCACAACACAGCGGTTTCCCCCCATAAGACTCTTCTGAAACGAATTACGAATTACTCCCCAACCTTGTTCAAAAACTATCGACACCATAATATTCTTACTGAAAGTAATGTTCTAAATCCTACTAAATTGCACACTCAACGGTTTCTCCCCGATCCACAGGTCCTCCCAAAACCTGGTTCTCTGCCCATTTCCCACAATTTTCCTGCAAAAGCTGAAAAAGATATCCTTGACTTTCATAAGACTCTGCCAAAAGTGGGACTGCCTGATTTGCTCACACATCTATCAACTGAATTATGCATGACATTTTTATTTCTGACAATTGTTTGCCACTACGATTTGTTATAAATCGTAAGAATTAAACTAAGAAGGAGGATGTTCACATTTGGGCAGACACAGGCAGCAACAACAGCATCGACAGTAGCAGCAACAGCAGCAGCTCGGTGGAGATCGACATCGAGGACGCGCCGACGTTGCAGTTCACCGTCATGCCGAAGGAATGCCACTTGGGCGTGAGGCAGCAGCAGTATCTGGTGAGTCGCTGAGAGCAACCTGCTCCATGAACTGTATGCTTACTCGTCACGCGTCCGAGGTTCGTGCTAACTCATTTCGTCCTTCCATTCACGGGACTGTGCAGAACGTGCCGCCGGAGTTCCAGAACGTGCACGGATTCGAGGAGAAGAGCAAGCTGTTGCTGCGGATGCCCAGGAAGTCGTGGCCTATGAACCTGAAGCACAACATCTTCCTCGTCACTACTGCCCTTCTCATCTGCTGCATCATTGCTGCACCCGCCCCAGACACTTCTCCATTGGTCGGTAATTATCGACCCATCTCAAACATGAATGACCCAGAGGTCCTAGAGATTGCTAGGTGGGCGGTGGCTGAGCACGCCAGGCAAGCGAACGACGGACTCCAGTTCAAGAGGGTGGTCAGCGGCATGGAGCAAGTTGTGGCAGGCATGAACTACAACCTCAGCATCGACGCAGTGAACGGCGACGGCAAGGAGTGTGTCTACACAGCGCAGGTATATGACAGACCATGGGAAAACAACCGGACGCTGGAGGCCTTCACTCTAGGGCCGTCGTCCACGGGCATGTGCGGGCTCGACGACCACCCAACGCCGCCGCCGAATTCCCAGAGCCCCCACATCAGGCCTACCTTGCTAGTTTTACTTTCTAGTTGGAGCTTGTTTATGTTCATTCAGTTTCAGTAGTTTGTCTTGGTCGTCTCATTTCCTTCCTGGCTTGTCGACAATGAATTTATGGTTATTTAGCTCGTTCTTGATCCTACTACGTATTTATGGTTATACTTGATTTGAGCTAGAAGTAAAGTTTCAGTACACAATGTTGAACACTAAAGGTTGGGGCTTGCGCCTTGCAGTACTAACAGTCGACAGTAATTTCTACCGTAACACCCAACATGAGGCTTACTACATTTGTTCTTGGCCAAGTACTCAAACTCTTGCACAAGTGTCACCATTTGAGCAGTCAGAAACAATAAGATTGAAGTGATATATGTTACAGAAGTAAAGATGTGAATGATGTGCCTCTCTTTCAAATACAACTAAATTTTCTGTAGCAAATCTTAAACCTCATTCCAGTACAAAGTGGATTGTCCAGGCTCTCAAACTTATAATATGGCACAATTATTTTCTGATGTAGCAACCATATTCAAATGCAAGTATCCAGGGTAATTTGGACTGATTACTCCTGATATAGGGGAAAATTTGATTTTATGACATTAATTTTGACAAGTCTGTCACTTTGTCTGCACTTGCTTGTGTAGTCTGAGATTACATATACATCAACCATACATTATCTTGGCGAAATGTCTAGTCTGGACCTTTTGTACACCTAGTCTGACACAGATATTTTGTGTCACCTTGAATGTCTTGTGCAATCATAAACATTGCACAATTAGCTCTTATCATAACTATATTTTGCAATTTCTTCCTCTAGAACAAATAGAGTTGCAAGGTGAATGAATTTATAGTATTCAGTATGCTCTGAATTGACCAACCCTATTTCTGATCACATGGCAATACTAATTGTTTGATGTAAGAGTATACACGTTCGGGGAGATTAATAGTACTTTCTACAACATGTCAAACACATACAAATATCCAATTCTTTGACCCTGGCACCACAGCTGTGAAGGGACAGTGGGCAAGCAGGTGTTGCGCCGATTCTGGAGCTCCAGAGCAGAGGGCGCAGACACCGTCGTGCGGCCAACCATTCCTGGGCAGAACGTCCGCTGTGAGGCAACGGCCTTTTGATCCAACCGGGCGAAGGAGAGCGTCAGTGCTTCAGATTATCGTCCTGAAGTTAGTGCTCAGAGTCAGAGATCCCTGTAACTGAATCGTGTAGGCGGTGGCTGCAGAGTACATCGATCCCGCTCTCAGTCCACCTCCAGGTGACAATGTCATTCACATCAGGACGGTTGCAAGGTGGCCAGGTTCATCTTCTCCCACAGCCGAACGTCTTGGAGAAGGGAAGCCGGCGCCGCACGTGCGGTGCCACCACCGGGGATGAGCAGGCATCCGCCTGCCAGGCTTCAAAGGGGCAGCGGCGCCATTGACGCCCTGGAGAAGACCTTCGGTCTCTTTTTGACGGGAGCTCCTATAATGCGCGTTACGCGTGCGGGATTCTTCCGTCCGCGTACCCTCCGCTGCGGAAGTAATTCATGGGCTCGGCCCATGTCGCGCGCGGCTGCTGATTCCTGGTTTCGTGTTTCATTTCCCGCGCAGCTGCTGATTCCTGGTTCGAGTTTTGTCTTTCAAATTGCGTACGTCTTGCCATGTGCTGCTTTTCTGCTTTTGTTGCGTACGGTTGCTTGCCATGGTCAACAATTCTGGACAATCAAACGAAGGATAAGCAAATAACTATTTCGTTATTTGAACAGTTTCTTTGGTTATAAAAAATCAATGAATTTCTATGCGATGATGTTCAAATTTCATCATATCGAATCAGGACAAAATTTAGAAAAAGTGCTAGTTACACAAAAAGAACTAGCTTTGTGATAAGCAAAATTTGGATGCATTTTTAAAATAGAACAATTTTTAAATTGGAACCATTTTAAAAATAGAACCATTTTAAAAATGAACAATTTTTAAATTTGGAAGCACTTTTAAATTTGGAACCATTTTAAATTCGGAACCATTTTTAAATTTGGAAAAAAATGGTTCCGAACCGAAAAATGGTTCTTTTTTGAAAATGATTCCGAACTGAAAAAATGGTTCCTTTTTGAAAATGGTTCCGAACTGAAAAATGGTTCTTTTTTGAAAATGGTTCCGAATCGAAAAAATGGTTCCTTTTTGAAATTGGTTCCGAACCGAAAAAATGGTTCCTTTTTTAAAATCGTTCTTTTTGAAAATGGTTCCGAACCGAAAAAATGGTTCCGATTTTGAAAATGGTTCCTTTTTTAAAATGGTTCCGAACCGAAAAATGGTTCCGAACCGAAAAAATGGTTCTTTTTTGAAAATGGTTCCGAACCGAAAAAATGGTTCCGATTTTTGAAAATGGTTCCGAACCGAAAAAATGGTTCTTTTTTTAAAATGGTTCCGAACCGAAAAAATGGTTCCAATTTTTTAAAATGGTTCCGAACTGAAAAAATGGTTCCGAACCGAAAAAATGGTTCCTTTTTAAAATGGTTCCGAACTGAAAAAATGGTTCTTTTTTGAAAATGGTTCTGAACCGAAAAATGGTTCCGAACCGAAAAAATGGTTCCGAACCGAAAAATGGTTCTTTTTTTAAAATGGTTCCGAACCGAAAAAATGGTTCCAATTTTTTAAAATGGTTCCGAACCGAAAAAATGGTTCCTTTTTAAAATGGTTCTGAACTGAAAAAATGGTTCTGAACCGAAAAAATGGTTCCGAACCGAAAAAATGGTTCTTTTTTTAAAATGGTTCCGAACCAAAAAATGGTTCCTTTTTAAAATGGTTCCGAACCAAAAAATGGTTCTTTTTTTAAAATGGTTCCGAACCGAAAAACTGGTTCCGATTTTTTAAAATGGTTCCGAACCGAAAAAATGGTTCTTTTTTTTAAATGGTTTCCAACCGAAAAAATGGTTCCGATTTTTGAAAATGGTTCCGAACCGAAAAAATGGTTCCGTTTTAAATGGTTCCGAAATGAAAAATGGTTCTTTTTTGAAAATGGTTCCGAACCGAAAAAATGGTTCCGATTTGTGAAAATGGTTCCGAACCATTTTTAATTTCGAAATGATTTTCAAAAATGGTTCAATTTCGGAACCATTTTTAAAATGGGACCATTTTCAATTTTGGAACCATTTTTTAAAATGGGTTTTTTTTTTAATTACGGAACCATTTTATATTTTGGAACCAATTTTAAAAAATGGAACCATTATTATTTTTGGAACCATTTTTAATTTTAAACCATATTTGAAAATGGGACCAATTTTAATTTCGGAACCATTTTTAATTTCGGAACGATTTTCAAAATGAAACCATTTTTAAAAATGGAACCATTATTATATTTGGAACCATTTTTAATTTTGGAACAATTTTTGGAGATGGGACCAATTTTAATTTCGGAACCATTTTCAAAATGGAACCATTTTTTATTTCGAGGTATTCCTCCGATTTTAATTACGGAACCATTTTCAAAATGGAACCATTTTCAAAGTACGCTAGGTATTACTCCGATTTTTATAAATTGGAACCATTTTTAAAATGGATCAATTTTGAAGTTGGAACCATTTTTAATTTCGGAACCATTTTCAAAAATGAAACCATTTTTAATTTCGGAACCAGTTTCAAAATGGAACCATTATTAGTTCTGGAACGAACCAATTTTAATTTCGGAACCATTTTTAAAAATGAAACCATTATTAATTTTGGAACCATTTTTAATTTCGAAACGATTTTCAAAATGGTTCAATTTCGGAACCATTTTTAAAATTGGACCATTTTCAATTTCGGAACCATTTTTGAAAATGGGATTTTTTTAATTTCGGAACCATTTTTATTTTGGAACCAATTTTAAAAAATGGAACCATTATTATTTTTGGAACCATTTTTAATTTTAAACCATATTTGAAAATGGGACCAATTTTAATTTCGGAACCATTTTTAATTTCGGAACGATTTTCAAAATGAAACCATTTTTAATTTTGGAATCATTTTAAAAAATGGAACCATTATTATATTTGGAACCATTTTTAATTTCGGAAGCATTTTTGGAGATGGGACCAATTTTAATTTCGGAACCATTTTTATTTCAGAACCATTTTGAAAATGGAACCATTTTTTATTTCGTAACCTATTTAAAAATGGAACCATTATAAAATTTGGAACTATTTATGAAAATGGGACCAATTTTAATTTCGGAAACATTTTTAGTTTCGGAACATTTTCAAACTGGAACCATTTTTTTATTTCGGAACCAATTTGAAAAATGGAACCATTATTATTTTTGGAACCATTTTTTACTTCGGAACGATTTTCAACTGGAACCATTTTTATTTCGGAACCAATTTAAAAAATGGAACCATTATTATTTTTGGAACCATTTTTAACTTTGGAACCATTATTATTTTTAATTTCGGAACCATTTGTTAAAATGAGACCAATTTTAATTACGGAACCATTTTCAAAATGGAACCATTTTTTATTTCGGAACCAATTTAAAAAATGGAACCATTATTACTTTTGGAACCATTTTTGAAAATGGGACCTTTTTTTAAAATATTTTGGCACATGGAGATGCATACATGTTTTGCCATGAACTGCTAACGATACATCCACCAAACTCTTATAGTTCAAAGAGAAACTCTCGGATTACATAGGCAGTGTGTGATACCACATGAATATCTAACATGGTGACATTTTAAACATTAGAACATTAAAAAACCTTGATAGCTTGTAGGACATGTGCTTATTCGAGGAAGTTCATGATCACCAGGTGGAGTACCAGATTGCACAGTACAAAATCTACAAAGGCCCTCTCCGGAGCAAGATCCTGCACATGATGTTTTGACATAAAATGTTATGCTAGCACCCAGAGAATAAATAGTGGCAACAAATAATAGTGAATGTAGAGTTACCTTGAATTCCTTGTTGTCCTTGTTGACTTGAATACGGAGGCAAACTGCAAAAAACGTCAACGATCATATATCATGCAACCAAGGAAGGGTAGCCAGGATTGAGAGCAGGTAAGAAAATACGCACCAGCAAGCACTGCAGTTCCTATGCATGACAAGACACCTGATAGGAACGAGTTGAAGGGGAATGACCCAACTATTCCCATGTAAACGACCTGTTTTGAAACATAAAACAACATTTCAGTAGTTTGCAATGGCTGTGCACTAGCACCGCAAGCCTTACTTTGCAACTAAGGGTGAAGAGAAGCCATATGGCTTATGACATGAACACAAGACCTACATGAATGCTCAGCCAGTAAAAACAAAGTGCTGACATGAAACTTGCACTGAACTTAAGAATCTGACTATATCACACATTTCATCTGCCAAACCAAGCATTGAGGGCATACGGCTGGAGAGCGGTCCATGGCATCTAGACATACACAAATTGGTTGCTAGATAGCTAGATACAAGGTACATCAGATACCTACAAGTTGATAGCCTACTTCTATTCATAGACTAACACTGAGAAATGTAGTTAAATAAACCAACAACATATGTGTCAACCACCTACAATGTGTGGTGCCTATGGCGTACAATTCCTACATCCTCATTCTATACTACAGAAAAAGAGGTCACAGTATTTCTTAAGAAACGACACGTTGTTCCAAGAAAGATTTGGCCTTAATCCAGATATCCTGGGTAAAAGAGTGTATAAGTAAAAAAAATCTCACCTGAACAAGGGCAGACGCCACCGCGAAAACCACATACAGGTCAATGATCTGCACGAACACGAGAAGATGCTCAGTAAAAAGGCTAGCCGCCATTAGTGGCCACAAGTCGACAGGGGAAATCGTTAATTGCCTTGAGATTCGTCGCGATCCCCTTGCGCCCTCCGCTTTCGAGCTGGCCAGTAAGAAACAGAGCAATTCACGGTCAGATTTGGCTCTAAGATCGTGGCAACGTACACCGAACCATGGCAGCTACGACGCATGCAGGTGATCAGATCGATCGTGGCGGACAGCGCGGATTCAGATCTGGACCTGGACCGCGCAGCCCCGGGAGGCACGGAAGAGGGGAGGAGGGGACGAGGTGGGGCACGGAAAAGGTCGTAGAAGGATCTAGAAGAGGTTAAACCCCAGGGCGAGAGAGATCTGCAGAGGGAGGAGAAGGAGACTGACCTGTGCTGCTGCGGGAAGAAGACGATGCGAAGAAGAGACGAAAAAGAACGGCGTCGCGGTCGGAAGCATAGAATGGGCCAGGCCCAATTTGCGTCGGGGGGTACGCGAAGCTATCCTCGCATCGCGGTACGGGGGAGGGGTACGCGCACGATTGTAACGTACGCGGTACGCGTATTATAGGATTTGCCCTTTTTGACGAACAGGCAGGCGCAGCGAAGCGTTTCTGGGCCGAGCCGACCATACGGGCCTTATTCGGGCCGAGATGAATTCGCTATACTAAGCGAACAGGTATACGACGTCCCCTAAAGAAAAGAAGAAAAAAAAGGTATACCAGGAGCGCACACGCAGCCGAACAATCGCGACGCGGACAAGCAGAGCTAGCGTTGCTGGTTATTTACTTATTTTGATAACAATTTAAAGGTATATACCATACGGCTTTATTCGATAACAATTTTAAAGTCAGTGTAGCAGAACACACAATTTTGATGTTGTTGGAACCTCCACAAGCAAATGTTTCTAAAATATTCGATATAGAAAATGTTATTGCCGATCCTGAAATCCGGAGATCGATTGATGAGTATTGTACCCTAAAAATTAGAGATCAAATGAGAAGGGCCATGACTATTCCAAAACAAAAATTGGAACGAAGGGCCAGAAATTTTTAGAACTCATGTAATTGGATCAAATATCATTTAATGATTCTCTATCTTGAGAAATGAATATTTACAAAAATTTAGAACCGATGCCAGAAAACTGGAAAAAAGAAGGCGATGACTTGCTCAATAATTTGCTATGTTGAGAAATGAATATTTCCAAAAATTGATGACAAGCAGATTATGCTACTTTAATGCCTTAAAAGATCATCGAGGTCATCTACCTGGACACTTTCATCTTGCTAGCACAATGAAAAGTCAATGGTATGATACCATCGTATGAAAAGCTAAAACTATATGCAATGTGTTAATATTTAGACTCGTAAATTAATCACATGTTGAAGGTATCTCTTTAAATATTGATATTATATGGTGGTGGCTACCAATTAAGCAACCCAAGCAGAAACCATGTTAGTAATTTTGAAGTTTATCTTTATCGTATTTTCATTTTGTTGGTAATTGTACTTTATGAGTTATGAAAGTTTGAATCTTCAGTGGACTCTTTATTTTGTTAAATAGATTTGTTTTTGTGCATTAAAAAGTTTGGAGCTTATGTGTTTGCCCCCTCGTCTCAATTCCTAGCTCTATCACATGGCGAACCTTGCGTAGACGTACAAGAAGAAACGATTCTGTCAGATGGAAACGAATCAGCCCCGACGTGACACTGTGCTCGTGAGGATGCGGCGCAGTCCTAGAGCGAGCGCGCCCACACGGAAGGCAACGACGACGACATATGGCGATGGCGAGCCGGCAGAGCGTGAGGTTCCACGACGTGGTCCGAGTGACAATGGTCGAACACACAGGAAGGGTGCGGCCTCCACTTTCAAAGCCATGTTTAATTTATATAATATTTTTCTCCATGATTAATTGGATTGTTGTGAATAAGTTTCATCTTTTCTGAAACCTGGATCATGGGCATGTTCACCGCTATGGTATATATATCGATTACGGCCGTTGGAATATTAAACAGTTTTCGTGTGAGATTAATTAAACAATTTTCGTATGAGAATGACGGGCCTCCAGGAGCTTAAAATAAAAAAAATGGGCATCAATTCGTCACGGTCAGAAAATGGTGGAACGCGGATGGCAACCTTTAGGCTACTCGGCGCAAGTCGATCCTCTCACTTATCATACTGGTTTGGTGAGAGATTTGAAAAGAGCGAAAAGCTAGGGTATTGAGTAATCTGGTGGGATATTGAGCGGGATAATGCCACAAGAGTAGTTCTTGTTGCGGCCTTGTGGACAAAGTTTGTTCTAAACCCTTCTTATTGTGAAACGAGGCAAATCTTTTGCCTCTTATTTTTTTTAAAAAAAACAGGGCCTGAGTGCCTTTTCTCCAAATATCAACACCTTCTGGAGGCGGTCTGAAATGTAAATAAGGTGCAATGTCCACCAAAAATAAGGAAGGAGCAGAATAGTTTTTGTGTGTGTAGGAAAAGTCTTAACGCTGGCATCTGCCACTACTGCTGAATCTATTTTGGAGCTAACATTTCACAGCCCACCACTGGAGCTCGACACGTAGGGCGTGGCCTTCCTGAAGCAGTCCAACAAGCCGAAATGGAGCGGAACGATTAAAGGGGTCGCTTTGTTACATCATGTCTCCTTTACAGTGAACGGTAAGGCATGTAGGCGAGAAAATTGCAAAAAAACCACCACAATTGGTGGTTCCGTTGCAAAAGACCACCGGTTTCTAACAAATTCGCAAATCACCACCACTTTTAAATGACAGCGTTGCAAAAAACTACCAGTTTCCACGAAACCTCGTCTTAGCCGAGTTAACGCTTGTTCTGACCAGTATGGCCCATTGTCAGGCGTGACGTGGCACGTGTAAATTTTGCGAAAAAGTCCTCCATAATTTTTTTCTTCTTCTTTTCTTTTTTTTCTCCCCGGCCGTGGCGCGGACGAGGCCCAGCAGCGCGTGCTTGGCCGGCCTCCCTACAAGACTGCTTCCAGCGTTGAGAGCGACGGCGGCGCAACGCGGCACGAGGAGGAAGATGTCGACGGCGGCCGCGGTGGTGCGTACGAGAGCTCGGCGGATGGGCACCGACACGCGGGAGCTCCAGGAGCAGGTGTACGGCACCGGCGGATGGGCACCGACACGCGGGAGCTCCAGGAGCAGGTGTACGGCACCGGCAGCGGCCATGGGCGCGGCCTCCGGAGCGAGCGCCGGCACGGGCGCGGCCACGGGCCGAGGCGGGGCCGTACCCACCCTGCACGCAGGCCACGCTCCCCGTGCACACGATGGCGCCGCGCGTGTCGGCCGCCACCATGTCCTGGGCCGCGTGCTTGACGCAGGCGGCGGCGCCACGGAATTTGACGGCCATGACGCGGTCGAGGTCCTCGAGGTCCATGTCGGTGACGGATCCCGTGAGGAGCAGCACGCCGGCGTTGCTGAGCATAGCGTCGAGGCGGCCGTGCGCCGCCACCGCCGCGCCCACCGTGGCCTCCACCTGGGCCTCGTCCGTACTGTGTCCGCCACGTCGCACCGCGCGTACGTGCAGGGCGGGCCGATGGAGGCCGCCACGGCCTCGCCCAGCGCGTTCTGGATGGACGCGGCAGGCGGCCGGCCAGGGACGACGCTGGGTCGGGGCGGCCAGGGAGGCCATGGAGGGGCGGCCGGCCAGGGACGGGGCTGGGTCGGGGCGGCCGCCAGGGAGGCCATGGAGGGGCGGCCGGCAAGGGACGGGGCAGGAGGTCGGGCAGCCGGCGGCGGCCACGGGCGCGGCTCCGGCGGCGAGGTCGGGGTGCGGCTCCGGGAGCACGGTGATTTTCTTTTGGGTGGGATTTTTTTAATTTAGCTGACATGTGGGTCCCACATCAGTCAGTGACAGGTGGGGTCAACGCGAGCGTGAGGAAAAAAAAGAAAAAAGAAGAAAAAAATTATGGAGGACTTTTTCGCAAAATTTACACGCGCCACGTCACGCCTGACAGTGGGCCATACTGGTCAGAACGAGCGTTAACTCGGCTAAGACGAGGTTTCGTGGAAACTGGTGGTTTTTTGCAACGCTGTCATTCAAAAGTGGTGGCGATTTGCGAATTTGTTGGAAACCGGTGGTCTTTTGCAACGGAACCACCAATTGTGGTGGTTCCTTTGCAATTTTCTCCATGTAGGCTGTAGGAGGAATCCTGAGAAGAAGCTTAATATCATTGCTGCACATGTACCAGGCGACACAAGGGGGAGCAAGAGGAAGAAGAACCAGAGGGTTTTCCAAAGATGGAAGAGGAGACGGCCGCCTTCCCGGACCTGTCAGATTTCGAGTTCTTCGTGATCATACTCGAAGATTCCTGGGGCAGACTGGTACGTACTCCTCCGTTCCAAATTAATTGATTTGGTTTTGTCCAAATATGGGTGTATCTATATTTGTTTGATGTCTAGATACATCCATGTGTTACAAAATGTGTGTCAATTAAATCCGAAACGGAGGGAGTAGCATAATCTCTCCCTTGCTTTTTTTCATCCATCTTTTCGGTTTTCTACGCTCCGTGTGGTCTGGTGTTTTGACGGTTCAACTTTAACCGCTGGTTGATTCTTGCTGCAGAGGCTGCCTGACAAGTTTGCCAAGCTGCTCGACGGCCAGGAGCCACGGCAAGTTAAGCTGCGGGAGGCAAGCGGAGGACGTCGCGTGTGGGACGTGGAGGTGGTGTTCGACGGCGTAGGCCACATGTACCTCGAGCGCGGCTTGGAACAGTTCACCCGCGTTCACGGCCTGGAGCTGGGGCACCTCCTGGTCTTCAGCTACGACGGCACCGCCGTGCTCACTGTTAAGGTGTTCGACTTGAGCATGTGCCGCAGACACTACCATGACCATGAGGACGACGACGATGCCAGTACGACGCCAGTACCACGTTCGTTTCAACCTGTAACAATTAAAGAAGAAGAAGATTCAGGCACTGAGAACAGCGCCGACGGTACGCGCCTCTTCTTGCTATTCCTTTTTTCGTACCACGTCTGTTGCAACTTGTAACGATTAAGAAGAAGACTTTCGCATTTCTCCAGACACTGAGAGCAGCGATGGCAAGAACAGCATCGACAGTGGCAGCAAGACAAGAACAGCAGTTGGGCGGAGATGGAGATAGATGACTCGCCGACGTCCCAGTTCACCGTCACGCTGAAGGAGTCCAACTTGGGCGCGAGGCAGAAGCAGTATCTGGTGAGTAGCTGAGATAGCATTCGTGGTGCTCGTTCACGTGTACGATTACTCGTCACACATAACTCATTTCGGCATTACGCTCACGAGATCGTGCAGAACGTGCCGCCGGAGTTCCAGAACGCGCACGGCTACAACGAGAGGACCAAGGTGGTGCTTCATATGCGCCGCAAGTCGTGGCCCGTGAACCTGAAGCACAACGTCTGGGAGGGTGGCAGGATCCGCACGGGCCTCAGGTACGGGTGGCACCAGTTCTGTGTCGACAATGGCCTTGGCATCGGCGACGTCTGCTTCTTCCGGGCGCTGCGTGGGGGAGGCGAGGACCACGCGCTCAAGGTGGAGGTGCGCAAGCTAGATGGCACCTTCCTGGACTGATAAGGCGCGGGCGGTCGCTGCAGTTCCTCTGTTGCATCAGCCTGGCTCGGTGGCGTGACCTCGTCCTTGGTCATCGGCCGGCGTCAATGCATCGTGTTGCAAGCTCACAATGATATGGAGTTTCTCTTCTTTCAGTTCAGTTAGATCCGTGTTCCGCTTAATAATTGTATGACTATATTTCTTGGTAGTCAATTGCTCTGATGCTTTGTAGCAGAGTAACTAGCTGCCTGGAGATGTGTGTGAAAATGCTGAAATTGTTCTTCAGCTCTTTAGTCCTTGCTGAGATTATGGCTTTTATCAAAATCATGATGAGATAAATACCACATGAAGGTTGCTTTTAAGCTCCAACTAACCTTCGATTATAAAATATACAATTTGAATTCCTCTGTGCAACCAAATTGCTAACTGAGAGAGCAAATAGCATCGTAATTAAGTTCCCAAACTTTGCTAACAAATGCTAACTGAAACTACAAAAATCGCCATTGACCCCTTCCAAAAGATTATTGACGTAGATACAATCATGTTCTTTTTTTGAAACAAGATACAATCATGTTCTTAACGTACTGAGTAAGTTTGACGATGGTGTTTCTCATTTAGGCGAAATATACTTCAGTGGGAGGCGACGTTACCGTCGATAGCGAGGCGTCTGTGGTGACTTCGTCAATCTCAAGACCTGATCCGCCGGCTCAGTCTATCAGAGGTGCTCATAGAGATAGGGTGTGCGTGCGTGCGATTCACTTATTTCTGGAAACCCCCCTTCGTGCTACAGTGCAGAGAGGCGACGAGGAGGCGACTCCGCGCCGTCCGAAGCCGCCGGCGTATCTGGTGGATTCCCCACCCTCCGATGGTCGCTCCGGCGGCGGGAGGCTGGGGAATCCCCAGTTTGCGCTCCGGCGTGTAGCTGGAGGGGTGCGGGCGGCGTGGCCGTGGCGGGAAGGGCGGCGCCGTCGCGTTGTGGTGCTGTGCGGCTTCCCCTCCTTCAGCGTCGTCTCCGGCGGGCTGGTGGGCCGCAGGTACGCCCTCGCTCAATCGAGGCTTCCTCCGGCGTCGGTGGAGCTTGTGAAGTGGCGAAGGAGGCCGGGATCCAGATCTTCTGAGTCATCCAGATCTACGGCGTCGTCGGCGTCGGATCTTTGCGATGGCGTGTTCTGGCGGTCGGCCAGCCTCATCTTCTCCGTCAAGACCCAGGCGGGGACTCAAGACGGCGACTTCGTCGGCGGCTTCCTGGTCGCGGTTCGTTGCAGATCGCCGGATCGAGGGTTCGGCGGCAGCGCGCGGCTGGCGGTCACCGTGGTGAGGCGGCGGAGGTGGAGCTGGAATCTCAAGTTTAGGTTTGTTTTTCAAATTTCTGAGGTTGTACTGCCAGTTCGGTGTTCTTGATCTGTGTCCCATGTACTCAAAAAAAAATAGGGGTAGGTGTATACACGTGTTTGTGAGCGTCTGCGTTGTACTGTGTTTCGCAAAAAAAAGGAACACGTTTAAATGAAAGTAAGACGTTTAGCACCTATGTGTACACAACTCATGTGGCCATCTGCATTGCTCCTATCAAGGAGGATATTGTGTTGTCCGGTGTTGTCTCTATTTGGAGTAACTTTGGGGAAGTAACAAGGGTTTTCACTAATTTTATAAATTTCTTGGTCGCTCCCTTTCATTGCCATGGCATTGGAGTCTTCATGGACCATTTGCTCCAATTCATCAAGATATCCTCCAAGATTGATGTCATAGCTCTATCCGATGTCCCAGGCAAAACTTATTGCCTCCTTTTCCTTAGCGGCTTTGCCTGCAAAGCACAATTTTCATCAACAAATCAACGAAACTTTTGGCTAGATGGCTTGGGCCCCTCCTAAGTACAAATTCTTCTCTTGTATCATCATCCAAAATCTATGTTGAGCAGCAGACATTGCTCGTCGTGCATGACACAATTTTGAGTTCACACCATCTTTAATAGCATCTCCAACGCCGCTCGCCATATTTGTGTCCGACACTCCCAACTGGGAATGCCGGACATGTGTCTGCCCGAATGGGGGTGCAGCGCACAGCGGTGCCCGTCAAAGTCTCGCCCCCCAAATGTACCCAAATTTCGAGGAACCCAACAAACACCTTGCAGGCACTAATAAAAAATAGAAATTTGTTTCAAATTCATACAAATTTAAATCTTAACTTAAATCCTACGGCGCCTACGTGGTGGCGCCTACTCGGTTGTGGGCTCCGGCGCCTCGAGGATAGCTGTTTCGGCTTCTGCTTGGGCATCTTCTGCTAGGCAGCCTCATACACGCCCTTGATGGTGCGGTCGGGCACCGACCATAACCTTGTCCTCTCCTCGGCGTTCTTGTTCGGCGGTGGTTCCTCGCCGGTGAAGCGGTTGAGCGCCGCCTCTCGCTCGTCATGTAAGAACGTGGCCCAATATGGAATGTGCGTGTAGAACTTGGGTTCGAGTCACAACCGGTGCTTCACTTTGCACCGGTGGATCTCATTCTCGAACTCGACACCGACTTTCAGGACAGGCGCCACGGGCACCCCGCCCAAGCTGAGGCCGAAACCCTTCGGCGGCGCCAGGATGTCGTGCTTGGCGAAGACCGAGGCCTCGTGCCAGTTCAGCCACTTCCGATTCGCGTCCATGGTGGCGCTCGCCCGAGTTGACGCCGACGACAGAAGGGAGTGTGGATTGGATGGTGGGAGGATGAGAGGGTGCGTGGAAGACGGGGATTCTTATATACACAGCTCGCGGGGGTTGGCAGATGGGCGGTGGCGCCAGAGTTATTGCGTTGTGTGGGGGAATGTGCAACGCCGTCGCATCGACTGAGGCCCTTTGCTTGCGTGTGGGAAAAGCGCGCACCGCCGTCGCGTCGCGTCCACTGGATTTGAGAGTAGTGATCTCTGATTATTTTGAGACTAATCAGGGTTGTACCGAAGCACCTGCGAAATAGTGTAGGATATGCAGGTAGGCTTGTTGCAGGTTTGTACATTGTAGTAGAATGAATTAGGGACTAGGGAGTACCCATGCAAGTTGTGATATTCGTTTCTACTTTCAGAGTGAAAATCAAAAGAATGTCAATGTATATCACCGCTACTCATACTCAACTAACTCAAAACAATATTCTGCACTACTACAGGATTGAGTTGCCGGCTGCCTGTATTTTATTGCGTTTTGAGTTCCTGTATTCCAAACAGGACCTCATTGGTGTCAAGGATTGGTGGCTCAAGTGCTTAACTAATCCAATCATGCTTAGTGTTAAATAATTAGGGAGGTACCAAATTACCCTTTTATATCGTGGATTTGAGTGACTATTTGAGACTAATCAGGGTTTGGAAAGAAGCACCTGCCAAATGTTTAGGATAGCAGGTAGGCCTGTTGCAGGGTGCAGCGTTGTACATCGTAGTAGAATGCAATTGCGGTAGGGAGTACCAATGCAAGTTTGTGATGTTAGGTTTTACTTTCTTCTACAGAGAGTGAAATCAGAACCAAGTCATGCATATCAGTGCTACTCATACTCCACTCGCTTACTCAAAACAATAAATTGCACTACTACAGAGTTGAGTTTGTGATATTCGGTTTTACTTTCTTCTCCACGAGTGAAAATCAAAAGCATGTCAATGCATATCGGTGCTACTTATACTCAACTCACTTTACTCAAAACAATGAATTGCACAACTACAGGGTTATGTCCATCGTTCTGTAATCCTATGGATTTCCCAGCGTGGAGGTACGAGAAAAAACCAGACAGCTAGCTTATGTATGTTTAGTGGTATTAGCAAGTACCTGGTGGTCCTCTAATCGCTGTAGTATGCACTGCACTGACTGGCAAATAGTAGTTGGGAACGTAGCTGATGCTGCTCTGTATTTGTCTGACGGTGGAGACCTTGTTATGCTGCATGTCAACGCTAAGCAAATACTGGCTTCTGTACTCCACCTTACCGTCGGCGACGTTCCAATGAGTGACGACTAGGCAGACGACGTCGTCTTCGTCCATGCTCAGCACAGGGAACGACGGCAAGATGTTCGGCAAGCCCAAAGAGCGGTAGGCCTCGCTTTCCCAGATGTCCCTTACAGGGTACTCCTTGCCTTTAATCCAACCACAGAGGTCCGTCGACAGAGTCCACATGGTCAGTGATAACTCGCTGCCGGGCCGCCGGCCATAGCCATCCATGGTGACGAACTTGATGCTGCCGCCAACACAGGCAATGGAACGGAAATCCTCTCCCCGCTGTGGACGTTGGTACCTTTCGCATGTGCGGTCGTAGGTCATACACTCTCCCGGCAACGGGATGAATCGGAACTCCGTGCGCCCGCCAATCTGAAGCATCAAATCGCAAACCACCATGCCTTTGAACAAATCCACCCAGCAGAGGATCGAGCCTCGACACGAGAAGCACAATTCAGACTGGAAGAAGTAGTTGGGCGGGCTCAGCTCCGGAGGGAAGCTCGCGACCTCGACGACCCACTCTGCGGAGGACGATCGCCACGTGCAGAGTGCGGCTTCAGGAGGATCGGCGTCTCTTATCATGGTGAGTTCGGCAAGAAGGTACTTGCCCTCCTCCTCCAGGCACGCGACCACGGCTCCGGCCCCGAGATTGGCACGGGAATAGTCGCAGGGGGGCTGGGGGATCGTGGAGAGGGAGTTCTTGCTGGCGTCGTAGATCAGATAGCCTCCTTTCAGATCGGTGCCCGGGAGGTAAGGGCCAGCGTAGAGCGCGATCAGATTCTTGTCTGCGCTCGCGATGAAGGCGGTGTGGATATCTTCGCATAGCCGCGGGATGGATCTTGTCGGCCGCAGCAAGCGGAGGGAGGATAGTTCCGGTGGATTGGCGAAGTGTGCGTCTGGTTTCAGGGTCCGCAGGTAGGCGAGGATGGCGTCTCTGATGTCTTGGCGGCTTGGTACTCCCTTGTTATCCCGCTCGCGCCGCCGATCAACGACGACGACGCCTCTCCTCCTGCTTCGCTCGCGTCGTCGTGCTCGAAGTAGATCGTGCGGTCGAGTAAGACCCAAGAAGGGGCCATGGCAGCTAGGGTTGTCTCGAGAAAAGAGGCTGCGATTTGGATCGAGGAAGGAGGAGGAGAGTGTTAGAACAGCCCCACGCGCCGAGTACTTTCCGGCGATGACGACGGAACTCCCGCGAGACGCGCGTACTTCAATCCAACTCGCCGAGGTGTGTACGTAGAGCTAACCAAGCTAGCTGATCAGTACGGTCGATCAAACTAGTACTCAACACGCACGCACGCACGCAAGACCGGCTGATTGCCAAAGGCTCGTCTCGAGCCTTTTCTTTCTTTGTATTGCTCAACTCACGGTGATCTTACAAGCCAGGTGTCGTGGGGTCACTCTTCGACTACCCCACGGTGGGGATACCTGGGTCACGCCAAACCTATCAGCCTTATGACGAGGGCACAAGGAAGGCCCAATGAGGACGACGTGCGGCCCAAGATAGTCGATGTTAGGTCATGCGACTCCAGCCATGCTTGTAAGCGCCATCGGCACCGTTCACCTGAGACCTAGCCTACCATATAAAGGCTAGGAGGGTCCTTCGTCTAGGGTACGCTCATAGCCGCCATCACAAACCCTAGCGAGATTGCCATCTCGCCATTGTAGCCACAACTCGCCATTCAATACCAGACAAGCAGGAAGTAGGGTGTTATCCTCCGGGAGCCTGAACCTGGGTAAAACGCCTTGCTTGTCAGCCGTCGTGATCACCAGCGCTCATCTCTCTCCCCTCAATCAACCCGGGGTATACAACCCAGGGATTTGCCGAGTCCACCCTCGTCAATTGGCGCCGTCTGTGGGAAAGAACGAGCGCTGGAACCATGGTCGCACCGGCCCATCGACTTTGAAGACCGACGTCTGCATCACCAAGGAGCCAATCTGCTTCGGCTCCTTCGAGTACACCTTCCACCCGCCGGCCCACCGCTCGGTGTACGCCGATCTGCATGTAGGTATGTGCCTCACCTTCGGTACCATGCACTACTTCGTAGACAGCTGTGGAGTACTCAGATCCACGGCGATCGCACCGCGCGCGGTGGTAGCACCCGCATCTGCCGCGGCTGCCCCAACCACGCCCCACCTGCTGTGGAGATCGCATCTGCTGCGACTGCGGCGACAGCATCTTCGACTGCTGAGAAGATCGCATCCGCCTCGACTACACCGACCGCCTCCGCTGCGGCAGAGATCGCGCCCAACGCAGCCACGCCATCAGCGTCTCCGGCTGTCAAGGAGATCGCATCGGCTACGACTACATCGACCACCTCGACGACCACCGCGCGGATCGAGTCTACTTCGACTACCTCGATCGCGTCGCTGGCAAGGCCAAGATCTACGTCAACTTCGACTACGTCGACCACACCTTCGCGCGACGGAAGTCGCCGTTCTACCCCGCGCCACTCGCGTCTCCGTCGACTTACAAGATCGTCAACAAGCCAATCGCGCCCGCGTCGACGACGGCGACTCACTCCTCAGTCCGCGGCGGAGATCGCGAGACTCCAGGGAAGGAGCCTCGCAGCGACTGTGGTACCCACCACGTTGCGTCCATTTTCGGCTCCGAGCACGGCTCGGACGAAGGAAGCAGCAGTGGCAGCGCCCGTCCCACTGCCCAGATACCCCGCGCAAGTCTTCATGATCGGCCCGACGCGGGCAACGGCGACGAACCTGCATACCCACTGGAGGTGGTCATGCCGGACCAGGTGACGCGACTCACCATCACCCGACATAGCAATCAGAGCCCTGAAGCACGTCGAGGACGGCACGTACCCCCACCAGACGCACCCCGGGAGGACCTTATGGCGGTCCAATACCTGCTACGGAAGGAAGGCGAACGACTCCGCGCAGAGAAGGCCGAGCTACTCCGACGCAAGGAGGAGGCTGACGCGTCGAGCGCCAGGAGGGCCGCTTACTCATTCACTGCCTCAACAGAGGTCTCACAAGGAGCAAGGCGCCACAGAGCCCGCGTGCCCCTGATGACGGAGGCCGACCGCACCAGAGTCACCCGCAACCTCGAGTCATCATACATGACGAAGACGCAGACGGGATACCCGTCCCCAAAACCCGGAGCCGCGCTCATGGCAGTCGAAACATACCTGCGGCTGACACAGCCGCCCGAGGGCGACTCGCGCGCTCTCCTCCACAAGCAGCAGATCATGTCTATCAAGGCAGTCGAAGAAGCTCTGATGAACAAGGCGCCGACAGAAAAGCGCGAGAAGATCGGGTCGCCGCGACCGCGAGCCGCACACTCGCAGGCCCGGCGGCAAGACAACTGCGACAACCGCAGCCAGGCGAAGACCTCCGCAACGTCATCACACAGAGGACGGTGGACCGCAGCCGCACCCATCGGACGGTCACACCCAATCTGACGACCGCAATGACGACTACGAGCCGTGCGGCGCCGCATGCTTCAGCTTCAACATCCGCGACACAAGAATGCCCAAGGGCTTCAAGCTCACGGCAGAAGCAGTCAAGTACGACGGGAAGCAGGACCCGAGACTCTGGCTAGAAGACTACCTCATAGCCTGCAGCTGCCAGGGCGGTACTTCGACTACGGCCATGCAGTACATCCAGTGATGCTCACGGGCTCTGCACGCGGGTGGCTAAACACTCAACCCAAGAACGCCTTCAGGACGTGGGACGAGTTCGAAGAGGCCTTCGTTAAGAGCTTCCTGGGGACGTACTCGAGACCGACGACTTCGTCGAGCTACAAGCATGCAAGCAAGGACGAGACGAGCCGCTCCGGTCGTACATCCAGCGTTGGACCCTGCTCCGCAACACCATGGAGACCGCCTCGGAGGACCGAGTGATGGATGCCTTCATGCACGGCGTCTCCCGCCGCGACCTCCGCGAGGAGTTTGGTAGGCTCCGGCCGAAGAACATGATCGAGGTCATGAAGATAGCCAACCAGTGGGCAGACGGAGAGGACTCGGTCCGCGATAGTTCACGCTACTCCCCGAAGGACGAAGCCGGACCAAGCAACTGGCGAGAAGGACGCCACAAGAAGAAGCCGCGTTACAACGGCAACGACTCAATCGAGTTAGTAGCGGCGGGATTCCAAACCCCCCGTGAGGATGAAGCGCGCGACAGCAGTCGCCAATACAGCCATGTACAGTACAGTCGAAGCGGCGGTGACCAGAGTCGCCAATACAGCCAGGGCAATACAACCGAAGCGGCGGCAGCAGCTACCGCAGCGACGGAGGCCATAAACGCGAGTGGCAGAAACGCACACTGAGCCCAGCGGAAGAGCTGGAACAACCCTGCAGGCACCACATGTTCAGGAACCCGGAAACGGGCAAGTGGGGATCCAACCACCTGTTGAAGGACTGTCGAAAGGCACGCAAATATACGAAGCCATGCAGAAGATAGTCACTCCAGCACCCGCAGCGCAGCCAGCCGCGCAGCTGGCCATCCAGGCACCCGCACCCGCACCCGCAGTCGCTAATCCAGCACAGGCGGCGGGAGCCTTTCCAGCAGCAGCAGCCGCAGCAAGATGCCCCACCAGGGTCCATGACGCATATCCAGCGGCACGCGGACAACTCAACATGATACAGAAGGGGCGCCCCTCAAACAGGACCCAGAAGATCATCACTCGCCAAGTTTCCAGGCCATCACCTGTCCACCTGCAGTACCCGACTACCTGAGAGGGTCAGAGACACCAATCACGTTCTCCAGAGCAGATCACCGCCTGCAGTACCACGACCCGGGCACGCCGCTCTGGTAGTCGAAGCTCTGATCGGAGATTACACCCTGAAAAAGGTGTTCATGGACGGAGGCAGCGGCATCAACATCATCTTTGCCGACACCCTCAGAAGGATAAACAGGCCAACGACAAACTTGGCGGCATCAGAGACCACCTTCCATGGCATAGTACCAGGGCAAGCAGTCACGCCCATGGGAACGATCACACTCGACGTCATCTTCGGCACACCCGAAAACTTCAAGAGGGAGTCGATCGACTTCGAGGTAGTCGACTGGAAGTCGCAGTACCACGCGATACTCGGGCGCCCAACCTTTGCCAGATTCATGGCGGTACCTCACTACGCCTACCTCATGCTCAAGATGCCTGGACCCAAGGGCGTCATCACGGTGCACGGCGACTTCGACCGCTCCAACAGCTGCGACCGCGAGTTCAGCAAGATCTCCGAGTTCTTCGGAATGGAAGAGCACTTCGAGGCGATGGCAGTCGACAACGACAAAACCATCTTCCCGCCACGCAAGAAGCAGCCAAGGACGCCGCCTTCAACACGACTGACGACACAACAACTCATCAGGTCCACCCGACGGACGCAAACAAGACAGTCAAAGTGTCGTCGAGTCTGCCTATCGCATAGGAAAGCGCGCTCGTCGAGTTTCTACGTGAGAACTGGGAGATCTTCGCCTGGCAACCTTCTGACATGCCAGGCATACCCAGGAACCTCGCCGAGCACTCTTTACGCGTCCACAAGGACGCCAACCCGTCAAGCAGACCATGCGACGCTTTTCAGGACCCAAACGAGATGAAATAAGCAAGGAGATCGATCGACTGCTCCACGCCAAATTCATCCGAGAGATCAAGGACTCGGACTGGGTAGCGAACCCGTCCTGGTGGAGAAGAAGAAGACGAAGAAACTCCGCATGTGCGTCGACTTCACCGCCCTCAACAAATGCTGCCCCAAGGACCACTTCCCGCTCCGCGGATAGACCAGATCATCGACTCGACTGCAGGCTGCGCACGCCTATCCTTCCTGGACGCCTACTCAGGGTACCAGCAGATCAGGATGAACGTCGACGATGAAGAGAAGACTGCATTCATCACACCCATGGCGTCTTCTGCTACCAGACGATGCCCTTCGGGTTGAAGAACGCTGGAGCCACGTACCAGCGCACAATGCAAGCCTGCCTAAAGGGGCTAATCGGAGAGATCGTCCAAGTCTACGTCGACGACATAGTCGTCACCACTCGAACGGAGGACACTCTCATCGCCGACCTCCGCAAGGTCTTCGCCGCCTCAACGAGTATCAGATCAAGCTGAACCCAGACAAGTGTGTCTTCGGCGTGCCAGCCGGAGAACTGCTCGGGTACCTCGTCTCTGCAAGAGGAATCGAAGCCAACCCCGAGAAGGTGCAAAACATACTCGCAATGCCAGCACCGACCAAGCTTCATGAGGTGCAACGCCTAGCCGGCCGAGTCGCAGCTCTCAGCCGGTTCATTAGTAAGTTGGGAGAAAAGGCCCTGCCTTTCTACCAACTGATGAAAAAGACAGACAAGTTCGATGGACAGAAGAAGCGCAAGACGCGTTCGACCAACTCAAGAAAACCTCACGACTTCCCAAGTACTGGTGGCGCCACTGGAGAACGAGCCGCTATACCTCTACATGTCAGCCACGAACAGAGTGGTCAGCACGGTACTCGTAGTCGAACGAGACGAAGAAGGACACAGTCACCCTGTTCAGCGGCTCGTCTACTACCTCAGTGAGGTGCTGATACGTCTCCAACGTATCCATAATTTCTGCTGTTCCATGCTTATATTATACCATTTGCTACATGTTTTATATACACTTCGTATCACTTTTATGCATTTTCTGGGACTAACCTATTAACAAGATGCCACAGTGCCAGTTCCCTGTTTTCTGCTGTTTTTGGTTTCAGAAAGTTACTTCTGGAAATATTCTCGGAATTGCACGAAACAAAAGGCCAGTCCCTATTTTTCCAGCACGTACACGGAGTCCGAAGGAGAGACGAAGAGCCACGAGGTGGCCAAACCACAGGTGGCGCGGCAGGCCCCAGCCGCGCCTGGGTGGTTTGGGCCCCTCGGGGGTCCGCCGACATCGCCCCTTCGCCTATTTATTCCCCGAGACGTGAAAACCCTAAAACACCGAGCCTTTCATCCAGAACATATTCGCTGCCGCCGCCGTCGTCAACCCTAACTCGGGGGGTTCTGAAGCTCTTCCCGGCACCCTGCCGGAGAGGGGAATCATCACCGGAGGGCTCTACATCGCCATGCCCGCCTCCGGAGTGATGCGTGAGTAGTTCATCCTTGGACTATGGGTCCATAGCAGTAGCTAGATGGTTGTCTTCTCCACTTGTGCCATCATGTTTAGATCTTGTGAGCTGCCTATCATGATCAAGATCATCTTATTGTAATGCTACATGTTGTGTTTGCTGGGATCTGACTTATATTGATACCTATGTGGAGCTGAATATTATATTATCATGTCTATGTCATTTGTGATCTTGCATGCTCTCCGTTACTTGTTGAAGCCTTGGCCAAGTGAATACTTGTAACTCCAAGAGGGGGTATTTATGCATGATAGTTGGGTTCAACCTCTATTTAACCTGGGATAGTGACAGCAAGTTCTAAGGTTGTAGATGTGTTGTTGCCACTAGGGGTAAAACAGCAATGCTTTATTCAAGGATGAATGTATTGTTTACATTACGCACATTACTTAATGCAATTGTCTGTTGCTTGCAACTTAATACTGGAAGGGGTACGGATGTTAACCGGAAAGTGGACTATTTAGGCATAGATGCATGCTGGATAGCGGTCTATGTACTTTGTCGTAATGCCCAAATGAATCTCATAGTAGACACCACAGCTCACACATGCATGTTATATGCACTTATCAATTGTCAATTGCCCAGCTGTAATTTGTTTACCCAGCATGTTAGTTATCTTATTGGAGAGACACCACTAGTGAACTGTGGACCCCGGTCCATTCTTTTACATCTGAAATACAATCTACTGCAATCATTGTTCTCTACTGTTTTATGCAAACAAACATCATTTTCCATTCGATACGTTTAACCCTTTGTTTTCAGCAAGCCGGTGAGATTGACAACCTCACTGTTAAGTTGGGGCAAAGTAATTTGATTGTGTTGTGCAGGTTCCACGTTGGCACCGGAATCCCTGGTGTTGCGCCGCACTACACTCCTTCACCAACACCTTCGAAGCAAACCTCGTTTTCCTACTGGTCGATTAAACCTTGGTTTCATACTGAGGGAAAACTTACTGCTGCACTCATCATACCTTCCTCTTGGGGTTCCCAACTGACGTGTGACGTACAAGCATTGTTTCTGGCACTATTAACCTAGAGCCACCAACACGTTTTCTGGCGCCGTTGCCGGGGAAAACGAATTGCTTCTGCAAGGGGAGTCTCTCACACCCAATCTCTTTACTTTGTTATTTGTCTTGCTTAGTTTATTTTTATTTAGTCTTGTTTGCTCTCTTTATCAAAAACACAAAAAAATTAGTTACTTGTTTAATTCAGTTTGATTTTGTTTTTCAAAATGAGTACTCCTGAGAACACTAAGTTGTGTGACTTCACTAGCACAAACAACAATGATTTCATATGCACTCCTATTGCTCCACCTGCTTCTACAGCAGAATTTTATGAAATTAAACCTGCTCTATTAAATCTTGTTATGAAAGAGCAATTTTCTGGTGTTAGTACTGATGATGCTGCTGCCCATCTTAATAACTTTGTTGAACTTTGTGAAATGCAAAAGTATAAGGATATGGATGGGGATATTATAAAACTGAAACTTTTTCCTTTCTCCTTGAGAGGAAGAGCTAAAGAATGGTTGCTTTCTTTGCCTAGAAATAGTATTAATTCTTGGACAAAATGCAAAGATGCTTTCATAGGGAAATATTATCCTCCTGCTAAGATTATATCCTTGAGAAGTAGCATTATGAATTTTAAACAACTTGATAATGAACATGTTGCTCAAGCTTGGGAAAGAATGAAATCTTTGGTGAAGAATTGTCCCACTCATGGACTGACTACTTGGATGATCATCCAAACCTTTTATGCAGGATTAAATTTTTCCTCAAGGAACTTATTGGATTCAGCCTCTGGAGGAACCTTTATGTCCATCACTTTAGGTGCAGCAACAAAGCTACTTGATGATATGATGATCAACTATTCCGAATGGCACACCGAAAGAGCTCCTCAAGGTAAGAAGGTAAATTCTGTTGAAGAAACCTCCTCTTTGAGTGATAAGATTGATGCTATTATGTCTATGCTTGTGAATGGTAGATCTCATGTTGATCCTAATAATATTCCTTTAGCTTCATTGGTTGCTCAAGAAGAGCATGTTGATGTAAACTTCATTAAAAACAACAACTTCAACAACAATGCTTATAGGAATAATTTTGGTAGCAACAATTATAAGCCTTATCCTTCAAATGGTTATGGCAATTCTTATGGTAATTCCTACAGCAACAATAGAAGTGTGTCCTCTGATCTTGAAGCTATGCTTAAAGAATTTATTAGCACACAAAAAGCTTTCAATAAAACTGTTGAGGAAAAGTTTGAAAAAATTGATGATCTTGTCTCTAAAGTTGATAGTCTTGCTCATGATGTTGAAATTCTAAAACTGAAAGTTATGCCTAATGAAGTTAAAGATATTAAGTCATTTGCTACAGCAAATGCCATCCAAGTTCGAATTGATAATAATATTAGGATGTTGGCTGAATTGCATGCTAGGTGGGAAAAAGAGGAAGAACTTGAAAAAGAGAATAGTATAGTTAGAGTTTGTACTATCACCACCACTAGTAATGCTAATGTTTCACATGCTAGTAAACCTCCTACTATTGATGGTAATGTTATTGGTGTTGATAATGTCTCTACTACTTCTGCAAAGCGTTTGAAATTGCCTAAAACTGCTGAAACTTTTTCTGATAAAAGTGCTGAAATTTTTCAAACTATTGGAGACAATGGTTCCACCACCATTGACAATAATGATTTTGATTTTGATGATTGTAACATCTCTGAAGTTATTATGTTCTTGCAAAAATTAGCTAGAAGTCCCAATGCTAGCACTATTAATTTGGCTTTTACAAAGCATATTACAAATGCTCTTTTGCAAGCTAGGGAGGAGAAGTTGAAACTTAAAGCTTCTATTCCTAGGAAATTAGAAGATGGTTGGGAACCCATCATTAAGGTAAAGGTGAATGATTTTTATTGCAATGCCTTGTGTGATCTTGGTGCAAGTATTTCGTTTTGCCCAAGAAGCTTTATGATATTCTTGATTTGCCACCTTTGGAACATTGTTATTTGGATGTTTTTCTCGCTGATAATGCTATGAAGAAACCTTTGGGGCGAGTTAATGATGTTTTTATTACGTAAAAATAACCTTGTCCCCGTTGATTTTATTGTTATGGATATTGAATGCAATGCATCTTGTCCTATTGTTTTGGGAAGACCTTTTCTTCGAACTGTTGGTGCCATCATTGATATGAAAGAAGGTAATATAAGGTACCAATTTCCTCTCAAGAAAGGTATGGAACACTTCCCTAGGAAGAGAATGAAGTTACCTTTTGACTCTATTGTTAGAGCAAGTTATGATGTTGATGCTTCTTCTCTTGACAACACTTGATTTTCACTTTCTGCGCCTAGCTGAAAGGCGTTAAAGAAAAGCGCTTATGGGAGACAACCCATCGTTTTTATTTGCTGTTATTTTTGTTTTCTTTGAGTCAAGGAGTTTTGTTACTTCTGTAGCAACTCCTTTGTATCTTTATTTTATCGCAATGTTGTGCCAAGTAAAGTTCTATATTGAAAGTTGATGCAAGATTTGGATTTCTGCGCAGTGACAGATTTTTAGCTGTCACGGATTTGAGCTTATCTCCCTGTAGAAAATTCAAAAAATTCTGAGAAAAATCACGCATATTCCTGAGATATGTACGCAACTTTCATTATTTTAGGCCAGATCCATCTGAGCAACTTAAGTGCCTCGAAAAAATTCGTCATTCCAGACTGTTCTGTTTTTGACAGATTCTGCCTTTTGTTTTGCATTCGCTCTTTTACTGTGTTTGTGTGGATTTCTTTGCTCCACAAAGCATTGGTGGCTGTAGCTAATGTCCAGAAGCTTTGGGATTGATTGTATCATTACAGAATATGAGAATTTTTGATTATGCACTAACCCTCTAATGAGAACTGTCTTGAGTTTGGTGTGAAGGAAGTTTTCAAGGATCAAGCGAGAAGGGTGATATTATGTGATCAAGAAGAGTGAAAAGCCTAAGCTTGGGGATGCCCCCGTGGTTCATCCCAACCATATTCAGAGAGACTCAAGCGTCTAAGCTTGGGGATGCCCAAGGCATCCCCTTCTTCATCAACAAACTTATCAGGTCATCTCTAGTTGTTGGAGGAGGGTTTCCACGCTACCCAGGGATACAAGACGTCTCGCGTGACGCAGGGGTCTGACGCGTCAAGGCCTTACCCAACATCAAGGGTACCGTCAAGGTCGTCGCATGCGTCGAGGGTACTCCGACGGGGGAATCGCCAGTGTTGAGCTCTGCATGGTGAGGTGTGATGACAAAGGCACGTCTATCGCATTGACGTCGTTGCCCCAGCAGGCCTCTGCCCCCCCCCCCCAGCGCCAGGGTACGTGCGCCGCAGAGGGCGTGCTACCGCGAGAAACGCCCAACCCGGCGCAAGGGTCATCACATTCGTGTCGACCAACCACGAAGGATAGTTAGTCAGACTATTCAAGAGGAATATTCTTATAAGATGCCATGTAAAGACCAATGTACCCCTCTTCTTATGTTATAGCCCGAGGGACAAAGTTGTAATCTCACACCCCTTACCTCAATTTCCTATAAATAGAGGAGACCTCCCTCCATTCAAAGGGATCACAAATCTGAAATATATGAGAGCATTGTTGAATTCCTTGCCATGCTTGTTGGTCTTGTGTCCTCAGAGGGCAGTCTCGCATCGGGCGTCGACGCGTCACGCGAGTCTCCGCTTCAGGGTTCCCGCGCACCCCTCGTAGGTCCTTACACCTGAGCGAGGGTGCCATAAGTTTACTGCCTAGCCTTTACGCTACGACAGTTGGCGCCGTCTGTGGGAACCTAGCAAGAAGCCATGTAACCAGGAGACCGTGGCCGTCGAGGACCGACATGAGGGACGCCACCCGATGGCAATGCCGCTTCATATCGCTACATCGCAAGGGCTTCAGAGGTCAACGGCGCCAAGCGCTTCCCGACCTCGTCACACGTTGCCAGGGGCGTGGAACACAAGGAAGACCGACAGACTCCATGATGCAGCCACGCGTCGTTGTCTCGGTGACGCACACGCGCAGGGCAGCAAAGCAACCATGATGCATATGCATGCCAGCAACGCGTCCATACAAGCGACTTCAGCAACTTCCACGCGCAGACCGCTCGTATGATAGCAAGAGGGATTGACCCCCATCTTGAACGTTCTCTTGCAGGTCCAGGATGAGAGGCTGGCGGCTAGCGATGGGGGCACGAGCCCCTCAAGAGGAAGGCGAGAACCCAGCCCATACTGCCAAGCAGGGGCTAGCGAAGGGCGGCAAATGCTAAGGTGCTCAGGGGGCTAACCTCGCACATAATATCTTGACCCATGTGCAGGTGTCCGGCACACGAGGGGCTCCGATGTCTTGAACGCGCGTCATGACCCTCGCAGCGCGACGCAAGGTGCTAAGCGCCGCGCGCGTCATCGCCCTCGCGTTGAGCCTTAACGGGCCAGAGGTCTTGAACGCCATGCGCGTCATCGCCCTTGTCGTACGGCGCGAGAGGCTCATAGGTCTTCAGCGCCATGCGTGTCATCGCCCTCGCCGTACGACACGAGAGGCTCATGCGTCTTCAGCGCCACGCGCGTCATCGCCCTCGTCGTACGGCGCGAGAGGCTCATACGTCATAAGCGCCCAGCGCGTAATCACCCTGCCTTGCATCGCAAGGGGCTAGGGCGCCTTCAGCGCCACACACGCCACCGACCTCGCCCTGCGTCACAGGAGCCACAAAAGGTCTTAAGCGCCCAGGGCATCATCGCCCTGCCTCGTGCCGCAAGGGGCTCGAAGGACTTCAGCGCCACACGCGTCATCGCCCTCGTCATACGGCGCGAGAGGCTCATAGGTCTTCAGCGCCATGCGTGTCATCGCCCTGCCTAGAGGCTCATACGTCATAAGCGCCCAGCGCGTAATCACCCTGCCTTGCATCGCAAGGGGCTGGGGCGCCTTCAGCGCCACGCACGCCACCGACCTCGCCCTGCGTCGCAGGAGCCACAAAGGTCTTAAGCGCCCAGGGCATCATCGCCCTGCCTCGCGCCGCAAGGGGCTCGAAGGACTTCAGCGCCACGCGCGTCATCGCCCTCGTCGTACGGCGCGAGAGGCTCATAGGTCTTCAGCGCCATGCGTGTCATCGCCCTCGCCGTACGACACGAGAGGCTCATGCGCCTTCAGCGCCATGCGTGTCATCGCCCTCGCCGTACGACACGAGAGGCTCATGCGTCTTCATCGCCACGCACGTCATCGCCCTCGCTGTACGACGCGAGAGGCTCATACATCTTGGACGCCACGTGCGTCATCGCCCTCGTCGTACGACGCGAGAGGCTCATACGTCTTCAGTGCCACGCGCGCCACTGACCTCGCCCTGCGTCGCAGGAGCCACAAAGGTCTTAAGCCCCAGGGCATCATCGCCCTGCCTAGAGGCTCATACGTCTTCAGCGCCATGCGTGTCATCGCCCTCGCCGTACGACACGAGAGGCTCATGCGTCTTCAGCGCCATGCGCGTCATCGCCCTCGCCGTACGACGCGAGAGGCTCATGCGTCTTCATCGCCACGCACGTCATCGCCCTCGCTGTACGACGCGAGAAGCTCATATATCTTGGACGCCACGCGCGTCATCGCCCTCGTCGTACGACGCGAGAGGCTCATACGTCTTCAGCGCCACGCGCGCCACCGACCTCGCCCTGTGTCGCAGGAGCCACAAAGGTCTTAAGCGCCCAGGGCATCATCGCCGTGCCTAGAGGCTCATAGGTCATAAGCGCCCAGCGCGTAATCACCCTGCCTTGCATCTCAAGGGGCTGGGGCGCCTTCAGCGCCACGCACGCCACCGACCTCGCCCTGTGTCGCAGGAGCCACAAAGGTCTTAAGCGCCCAGGGCATCATCGCCCTGCCACGCGCCGCAAGGGCTCGAAGGACTTCAGCGCCACGCGCGTCATCGCCCTCGCCGTACGACGCGAGAGGCTCATGCGTCTTCAGCGCCACGTGCTTCATCGCCCTCGCTGTACGACGCGAGAGGCTCATACATCTTGGAGGCCACGCGCGTCATCGCCCTCGTCGTACGACGTGAGAGGCTCATACGTCTTCAGCGCCACGCGCGCCACCGACCTCGTCCTGCGTCGCAGGAGCCACAAAGGTCTTAAGCGCCCAGGGCATCATCGCACTGCCTCGAGGCTCATACATCTTGAACGCCACGCGTGTCATCGCCCTCGCCGTACGACGCGAGAGGCTCATGCGACTTCAGCGCCACGCGCGTCACCGACCTCGCCTTGCGTCGCGGGAGCCACAAAGGCTTGAGCGCCCCGCGCGTCATCAACCTCGCCACGTGCCGCAATAGACCTGGAGGTCTTGAACGCCACGTGTGTCATCGCCCTCGCCGTACGACGCGAGAGGCTCATGCGTCTTCAGCGCCACGCGCGTCATCGCCCTCGTTGTACGACGCGAGAGGCTCATACATCTTGAATGCCACGCGCATCACTAACCTGGGCGCCCGCCGCAAGGGACTCGAATGACTTCAGCGTCATGCGGGTCATCGCCCTCGCAATGTCGCAAGGGGCTCGGAGGTCTCGAACGCCACGTTCGTCAACGCCCTCGCCCTGCGCTGCGAGAGGCATGGAGGTCTTCGGCGCCACGCGCCTCTTCGCCCACGCCCTGCGACACGAGAGGCTCATACGCCTACAGCGCCACGTGGCTCACCAACCTCGTCGCGCGCCGCAAGGGACCCGGGGGTCTTGGACGCCACTCGCATTTTCGCCCTCGCCGTGCCGCAAGTGATCGAAGGACTTCAGCGACATGCGCGTCATCGTCCTAAGACGTGAGAGGCTTATACATCTTCAGTGCCACGCGAGCCGCGAGCCGCAAGGGGCCAGGGCGCCTTCAGCGCACGTGCCTCACCCGCCTCCTTGCAGCACAAGGGGCTCGGACGCCTTCAACGCATTACCCTACTTCGCGATACAAGGGCTCAGACACCATTTGTGCATCGCCCTCCTCGCCCCACAACGCAAGGGGCTCGGAGACGATTGTGCCTTGTATTTGGCAAAGGGGATGTCCCTCGATGAAGGTGCAGTAAACATCCTCATGTATGGCACGGGTAGTGCAAAAATATCGGTAAACCTCCTCGTGTGTGATGGAAGCAACACCTCCCCCCACACGGGTCGAGTGTGAAATATCGGTAAACCTCCCCGTGCACCACACGGGTCGAGTGCGAAATATTGGTAAACCTCCCCCTGCGCCGCACGGGTCGAGTGCGAAATATCGGTAAACCTCCCCGTGCACCGCACGGGTCGAGTGCGAAATATCGGTAAACCTCCCGTGCACCGCACGGGTCGAGTGCGAAATATCGGTAAACCTCCCCCTGCGCCGCACGGGTCGAGTGTGAAATATCGGTAAACCTCCCCTTGCGCCGCATGGGTCGAGTGCGAAATATCGGTAAACCTCCCCGTGCACCGCACGGGTCGAGTGCGAAATATCGGTAAACCTCCCCCTGCGCCGCACGGGTCAAGTGCGAAATATCGGTAAACCTCCCCGTGCGCCGCACGGGTCGAGTGCGAAATATCGGTAAACCACCTCGTGTATGGCACGGGGTGAGTGCAAAAATACCGGTAAATCTCCTTGTGCAAGCACAAGTCGAGTGCGAAGGACCCAACAAACCTCCTCGTGTATGGCACGGGTTGAGTGCAAAAATACCGGTAAATCTCCTTGTGCAAGCACAAGTCGAGTGCGAAGGACCCAACAAACCTCCTCGTGTATGGCACGGGTTGAGTGCAAAAATACCGGTAAATCCTTGGCCGTCACCCGAAGCACTCGGGGGCTGCGCCATACAGGTCTAACTCGAAAAATCCTTGGCCGTCACCCGAAGCACTCGGGGGCTGCGCCGCACAGGTCTAAGTCAAACCTAGGCCGCACCCGACGCACTCGGGGGACCCGAAGCACTCGGGGGCTGCGCCATACAGGTCCAACTCGAAAAATCCTAGGCCGCACCCGACGCACTCGGGGGCTGCGCCGTATGGGTCTAAGTCAGACCTAGGTCGCCACCCGACGCACCCGGGGGCTGCGCCATACAAGTCCAACTCGAAAAATCCTTGGTCGCCACCCGAAGCACTCGGGGGCTGCGCCGCACAGGTCTAAGTCAAACCTAGGCCGCCACCCGACGCACCCGGGGTTGCGCCATACAGGTCCAACTCGAAAAAATCCTTGGTCACCACCCGAAGCACTCGGGGGCTGCGCCGCACAGGTCTAAGTCAAACCTAGGCCGCCACCCGACGCACTCGGGGGCTGCGCCATACAGGTCCAACTCAAAAACCTAGGTCGCACCCGAAGCACTCGAGGGCTGCGCCGCACAGGTCTGACTCGACACCCCTCGGCCACACTCGAAGCACTTTGGGGCTACGCCGTACAGGTCTGATTCGAAACACCTAGGCCGCACTCGACCCGCTCGGGGCTGCACCACACAGGCTTACAGAAGTCTACAAGATACAATTTACTCACTCGGGGGCTACCCCCACCTCGGCATACATACACTCATATTTCCACTTGGAAAAATTGCTTTTACAAGCTAACGATATACAACAGCAGTGTACTACTCCTATTCTACAGGCTCGCCCTTTGGCGCGTCGAGCGGCCCTACAAGGTGCTCACTAAAGCTCTGGACCTGCTGAATCATCTGGCGCACAGCCGCAAGAGTATCGGTGTAGTCACCCTCTCCAGGCAAGCCGTCAAACACCTTGTGCAGTGGAAGATTAGGCCGGTGCATTCGAACGTACGCCAGCGCCACGTTCGCCCCGGCAACAAGTTGAGTGTGCACGACTTCCTTCAACGCACTGCCTTCACGGAACCTCTCCAGCAGCGCAGCCAGTCCATTAGGCTGCTCGTTGTGCGGAAAGTACACCCTGTTGATCTGCCAGAGGGTTTTTCTACAGCCTTCCAAGAGCACAGCAGCCCGCCAGGTGCGATCCAACATTCGCGCCAGTACACTACCTCTGGATTTATTCGACCAAAACTGACGCGCTTCGGGTGAGTCACCGGCGGCTTCTTTCTCCACCCGCTCGTCTACTCGACTTTGCTCGGCCTTTCAGTCAGAGTTCACATCTGCACCAAGACCCAGAACTAAGAACAGTAAAAGGATAAAGAAGTCGAAGCTCAGTGCTAGAAGACCAACCTTGCAACTGCCGACTGATCAAGTCCATCTCGCCCAGCAGAAACTCCTCTCGCTGGGAGAATGGCGCAACGGGCCGTGACCTCAAGCGCTCCAACTCCAACTCGGCGCTCTTCAGCTTCGACTCGAGCTCAACAACCTTGTTCCTCATGAAGGTGATCACTCGTTGATCATTCACACTTTGCGCAGGAGCTGGAGGAGCTCGACGGCAACGACGAGTGGGTACAGCGTCAAGCAAGGAAAAGAACACATTCATTCAAGCCTAGATACGAAAGAAGACGCGGAGGCACAAATTCACATTTCAACATCAGCATGTTCGCGGCCAGAAGACCCACAAAATATATAGTTCATTACAGACCAAGAACCAAAAGCTGAGGAATCTTAAAAGAATGGAGTCTACATCACAGACCCCGACTGGGAACGGCTCTTCCTAGCAGCCAACTCTGCAGCCTTGGCAATCCTCTTCTCGAAGGTGGCGATCAACTTCGCAGCCAGTTGACTCGCCTGCGCCTTCACACCGCTAAGGGACGCGGTCTTGCCATCAGGCTTCCGAGGGAAGTCGCTGACAACCTTCTCAAAATCACCTACGACTTGATGACCAAGAAGTAGCTAGAAAGTGAGCTCTGAGCCGCGTATCGTCTGCGCACGTGTGTAGTCCACCAAGGTGGTCGCATTGCCTTCGAACGGAGCCGCAAGCACGTCAACAGCAACCGGCGATGGCTTGCTGGGGAAGATGCTCCGATGCACAGTCGCCAAGGCGCCTGTCGACTTCTGCAGCGCCGCCGAAGCATACGCGCAGACGCGGTCGATGAGGCCAACAGCCTCCGCCAAGCCGACATTCTCGCTGGAAGTCCCTTCTGGAGGAGCACCTCCGCAAGTCTCTGATCAAAAGAAAACCACACCCGTAAGACATCAGAAGTCGACAAAAGGCAAAGTAGGCACTGAGCCGAAATACTTACTTCCAACAACATCTGCGAGTGCGAGCAAGCGGTCGACATGGGTCTTCTCCAGATCATCCCGAGCTTGTTCACGCTCTCGGGCCTCACCCAGCGACTGCTCCAGCTCCGCGACTCGTTCCTTCATGCTCTCCCTCTCGCTATAAGGATCAAGAGCAGGGTTAGTCATAAAAGGCAGTCGAAGCGCCCCTCGAACACAAGGGTTCACACTCACTATTCGCATGCTCCAGAGCAGTGCGGAGTCGATCCCTCTCCTGCTCCATGCGAACGAAGGCTGCGGCTCCCTCCATCTGCTGGCGATAAAACGGCTGCGGGAAACACAAGACATCAATCTGCGCCCGACTATTCTAGTCACGCACATCTTCGGGGGCTACTCCCATCGGGAGCGCTGTTCGCGCACCCGATACAGATTTTGCAGAATGAGTCAAAGGACACTTACATGCTCAAGCAGCCCAGCGTCAGCCGGAGTCGCATCAGCAGCTTTCTCTGGCACGGAGGAGGTCGAAGCCTTCAAGGCCAAAGCGTCACCCGCCTGAGCCTCTTCTCCGGTCGTCTTCGCAGTCTGCTCGATCATGGGAGCAGAAGTGTGCTCCATCTCACGAGGAGAAACAACAGCGCCAGTACGGTCGCTGTGACAAGATAACTCAATTCAAGGACTCGCAAGTCAAAAAGCACACTCGACAAAAACAAGGGAATGGTTACGCGACTAACCTGGCGACATCCACATCATCTTCACTTCCCAGGGAGACGGAGGCCATCCTCGCAAACTCAGTCGGCGGTGCAGAGCCGAGGGGAGGCACGACCAAAGGCTCAGCCAGGTCACTCGTGTACCTAGCGCCCGAGGATGACTCGCTTCCTCCTCGTTCACACCCGCCTCCTTCACGGCGATGAAACCGAACCAGAGTCGCCACTCTTTCGCCTCTGCCGCTTCAGCAGCGGCTCCTCATCTTCATCATCCTCCTCCAACTCTTCACTCGGAGAGGTGGCGGAGGGAACTTCATCGTCATCAACCTCGTCCTCCTCAGGGAACTCTGCCTCTTCATGAGGTCCATTCTCCATCAACGGAGGAAGACTGACATAGCTCGAACGACCCTGTCAGCAAATGAAGCATTCGAGTCAGGCAAAAAGATTCGACAGAAGAAGATACAAGACAAAGCAAAGCAAACGAAGCTCACCTCAGGCACAGGGTTATTAGGCCCATACGGCTCGACTGGGCACTTGACATTGCACGGGTCAGCGGCTCGGAGACTAGTGATGCTCCTCACCTTCGACTCGACTGCGTCATCATCGAGCTCATCGCCAACATCCTCACGCGCCCACATTGGGTGGACGCGAGTGCGGAGCGGCTGCACCCGAAGCCTGAAGAAGGTGGCAATAAGGTGAACTCCACCTGTCTCGCGCCCAAGACTTTTCAGAAGGCCACGAAGAAGCGTCAGCAAGGGCTGAGTCGCCTCCCTGTCCTCCTTCGACAGCGGGTGCGCCCACGCGTTCGTCTTCCGCAACTCGCGATCAGCCGCGAAGTCGGGAAGCCCTTCCTGGTCGCACCTGATGTAGAACCACTTCTTCCGCCAGCCCTGGACGGAGTCGGACTTCTTCATCTGAAAGTAGGTGGTGTCGCCACGCACCTGGATGCCGAAGCCGCCGACTGGATACACCTGCTTGCTCTTCCCCACGTTCCTCCTCACGAGGAATAGCGACTTCCACAGCAGCCAGTTGGGTGCGATTCCCAGGAAGCACTCGCAGAGCACGATATAGCTCGCGATGCTCAAGACGCTATTGGGAGTCAGATCGTGGATCTGAATCCCATAAGCGTACAAGAGACCACGGACGAAATCGTGGAGGGGGAACCCGAAACCCCGCGGAAGGAAATCCACGAAGCAAACGCGTTCCCCTTCGCGAGGAGCGGGGAATACCTCTTTCCCGGGAGCGCGCACCGTCGCCTGGTCTGCCGGCGGTAGCAGCCCCTGCGCGCGGAGGGCCTCGAGGTTAGCCTTCTTCACCGACGATTTCACCCAGTCGCCGTCGGGCTTCTTCATCACGCTCGCCTCGACGGCGGCGACGGCGCCAGCAGTAGGCTTCCCCCTCTTCATCGCGGCCTTGCTCATGGAGGGTGGAGAAAAGAAACTGGCAGAAAAGAACAACAATGGCAGAGAGCAAGCAGCGAGACGATGGCAGAATGGGGATGGAATGAACTGTTCGCCGCCGCGGTGAAAAATATATACCGCGTGGCCAGTTAATCCAGGCTGTCCTCCGCAAAACCGCACTCCACAACAACATCTGGCCATCCACATGTCGCGCGGAGATAGCAACCGTCGCCGGCCACGCCGCCCACTACGCACAGGAATCAAGGCGCCATCATCACACCGCGAAATTTTCGCGCCCAACGGTCAGTATAAAGCGGCGACCGCTGTCTCCAGTCAATACTGACAGTGGGACCGCACTGTCACATCCCATCGGACACAGAGTGCGCCAAAAAACGTCAGCGCTGACGTCAACCGCGCAGGCGTAGCAAGTAAGCCAATGGGCTGATCGAGAACTCGAACAGTTCATTCGAGTGCAAAAAGATTCAGTAAGCTCTAAGAGCAGAATAAACTCGAACAGTTCTTTCGAGTGTAAGAGAGATTCAGTAAGCTCCAAGAGCTGAACAAACTAGTGCAGTAAGCCAGACCGGCCGAATACACAGTAAGTCCCACAAAGCCAGGCGCGACTCCAACAAGTCGAGTCCCTTCTTTACTCCCAACGGGAGCGGGCTTTTCGACTGAAGAAAAATTGAGTTTAACCTCAATTGCAAGCAATTCAGCTTAATCTCAGGGGCTACTCCCATCGGGAGCGCTGTTCGCGCTCCCGAGTGACTCAGAACAATAGCAGTCGAAAAATCACCGACTAAGGTTGTACTCATAGTATTTTACCCTGGAGTCGACAGTTCGACTAAGGAATCCTCCATAAGCCCTGAACGGCCGGAGTCGACCAATTTTACTTGTTCCTTTCAGGAACCCGATGGCGTGCCCAGGAGGAAGGAGTCCTTTACCCGACTCTACGATTCGACTAAGCACTCGGGGGCTCCTGTCGTGGGGTCACTCTTCGACTACCCCACGGTGGGGATACCTGGGTCACGCCAAGCCTATCAGCCTTATGACGAGGGCCCAAGGAAGGCCCAAGGAGGACGACGTGCGGCCCAAGATAGTCGACGTTAGGTCATGCGACTCTAGCCATGCTTGTAAGCGCCATCGGCACCGTTCACCTGAGACCTAGCCTACCATATAAAGGCTAGGAGGGTCCTTCGTCTAGGGTACGCTCATAGCCGCCATCACAAACCCTAGCGAAATTGCCATCTCGCCATTGTAGCCACAACTCGCCATTCAATACCAGACAAGCAGGAAGTAGGGTGTTATCCTCCGGGAGCCTGAACCTGGGTAAAACGCCTCGCTTGTCAGCCGTCGTGATCACCAGCGCTCATCTCTCTCCCCTCAATCAACCCGGGGTATACAACCCAGGGATTTGCCGAGTCCACCCCTCGTCACCAGGTTACATGTGTATATATACTACTCACTCCGTTCCAAATTAATTGACTTCCATTTGTCCACATGTAGATGTATCTATATGTGCAACATGTTTAGATACATCCATGTGTGGACAAATGGAAGTCAATTAATTTGGAACGGAGGGAATAGGATCTAACCAACCGACTAGTACTACTAGTGCTAAACCAACTCGGTGTCCAACTCCTAGTACAATACATACACATCCAAGTATCCTACTCGTATACGAAACCGTACGCACACGCTGCCGTGCCGGCACCGGATCGTGCTTAATCCTAACAGAGAGATCTAAGTTTAGGACGGGATGCATGAGACGCTAACCTTTTGGGGGACGTCGTATATCGACTCAGCGTACTCGTATCGTATGATTTGGGGGGTGACGTTGGCACGTTGTCGTGCTCGACACGAGGTCCAACCAGCACCACGATTATATAGTAGGTCTCCACCTCCTTAGAGCATCTCCAACAGGCGCCCTATGCGCGGGCGCGCTAAATTTTATTTGCAGCGCCGGAATTGCGTTATCGCGCGTGCCGCGTCTGTTTTGCTTTAGCAGCAGCGCTAAAATAAGCGCGGCGCCGTCCTAATTTTTTTAGCTCCAGCAGAGGCGCTAAAATTCGCGCAAAACTTGCGCGCCACAAACCAAAATTTTGCACAATCCAAACCAAAAGAAGATCAAACAATGCAAAACAAATAGACTGAAATTAAACATTTTATTGATAGACACGGACGCGACACGGACACAGACACGACACGACTCGATAATAACCTAGATCTAAAATGCGCCGCCGTCGCCAGCGCCATCGCTTAGTAGTCGGAGTCGTCGTCGGAGAAGATGTCCGAGTCGGAGTCCGTGTCGTCAGAGACCTGGTCCTGCAGCGCATACCACATGTAGTGGCCGACGGGCCAGCAGGCGCGGCCGGCCGCCACATCCGCCTCCGCCCTCGCCCTGTTCGCCCGCCGCTCCGCCTGGTCGTCACGGCGCTCGGCCCGCCGCTCCGCCGCCCTGGTGTTCCAGAGCTCGAGCTCCTCGTGCATCTCCTTCGGGTGGCTCCGGTACCACGCCTGCACGGTGAGCCGGTCGCGCTCCTGGACGAGGTCGAGCGTCGCGCGGAGCCGGTGTGCGCGGCGGTCGTCGACGGTGACGATCTCCGGCTCGGGCGCCCGGGCTGCCGCCTCCTGCGCGTTGCGGCAGTCGCGGAAGTTCATCGTCGCGGGCGTTCGGTTGAGCCGCCGCGTCGTACGCGCGGGCGGCGGCCTCGGCGGTGCGGAAGGTTCCGAGCGGGACGCGGGTGTCGCCGGAGCGGATCTCCGCGGTGTACCTCCCGTTGCGGCGCTGGCGAACGTCGCGGTACCCGGATTGGGAGCGGCGGCGCGGTGGCATGGTGGCGACGGCGCGGGCGGCGGCGGAATCCCTACGGTGGCGCGAGCGGTGGAGGGAGGGGAAAAGCGGTTGGGAGAGAGAGGAGCGACGCGTGGAGTGAGCGCGCGCTGGCCGCGCGGCGGGGTTTTTAACGCGAAACGTAGCGCGTTGGCCAGCGCGCGCTGCCGTTTTCCGAGCCCGCGCAATTTTCCCGCGGCTGCTGGAGCGCGTGAAACGGTGCTGCGTGCGCGAAAATTCAGTTAAATGGCGCGCACTCTGTTTCGGGCTGCTGTTGGAGATGCCCTTAGCAGAGGAAAAAGGTGGCGCCGATCGATCAATGATCTGACTGAAGCTGTCCATGCCCATGCAGGGCGAAGCGCCTCCTCATGTCGTCATTTTTTTTGCGAAACACAGTACAACGCACTTCCTCTGTCCCTGGACGTCCGCCAGGTCTGAACATGCAGACACGGTGGTTTTGCCTTCTTACGACTGCCTCGTCCTTAGGCCACGCTGCCCCCGATGCGTCGCGTTCAAAGTTCAAACACATGGCGTACAGTATAATCGATTCTCTCACCCCGGCGTCGACAAGACTCTTCGCCGGGCCCTCCATGACGCACCGAGTGACCTCCGCATGAAGCTCTTCTTCACCGTCGATGTTCGCCGGCGAGTGAAGCCAGAGCTCCCGGAGGATACTACAGCAACAGGGTCGCGTTTTGCATGCGCCAAATCAACGATGGGGCGGCTAGTGGCGCCATCGTCTGGCCCAAGTCATCACGCGGTGAGCCTGGTGCCGGCGGCCAAGGTCACAGTGGACGACGACTACGTCTGCTGAAGAGTTGTTAGCATAAAACCGTGACATTGATGCTTCAATTGCGAGAAACCGCAACAATGTTGTGGGATCACGGAAAACCGGTTTGGTGGTCTGAGTTCGCAATGTACACACATTCATCACTAAACGCAAATTGATAGGCAATGTGACCTGTGGGGCCCAACTGTCAGACTCACGTGGCAAGCTGACTGTGCAATAGTTGACGTCCGTTGGCTAGCCGTTAACGGTGAAGGCGGGCCCACCTGTCAGTACTGCGGGACCCACCTGTAAGCGGACGTCTTCAGTTAGGTTTCAGTTAGCCCGTGCCACTCGTGTCTCCAGTTAGATTTGTCCAATGGCGACTGCTCCCGGTGGCGACCCTGGCGGTGGCGCAGGCGGCGGACCTGGGGGCGGCCCTTGCGGCACAGGAGCTGAGGGCGGGGGCGAGAATGGCGGAGGCGTCAGTGGTGGAGGCGGCGGTGGCGGGGATGCCGCGAGCTTCATCGAATTCAGCAACAAGAGCGAAAGCAGAAGCTACAAGATGTCAACACATAACACATAACACAATGATCAGTGCAATGACATCTTAAACACATAAATCAGTGCAATGACCCTTAAACAATTGTCCACACATAACACAACATACAAATCAGTAGCACAAATAGTTCGAACCAAATACAAACCAGTAGCACAAATAGTTTTCACCAGTACTACATTCTAGCAAGCTACATTACCAATGTTCAACGCTTGCATCAAAGCTTACATTCTAGCAAGCTGATGAGGACATGATAAGCCCGGACACGACCAAAATTATTAGTCATGAACATGATTTTCAGGTGATTTCTAGTACTAATAATCTGGTATATTCTTTTGATAATAAAGATATAGATACAACACAAGTTTTTATTGTACGCAGAACTATCGAGTATCTATACAACCTGGGGTGAAGATGCGAGAGTTGGGAGGAATATATCGGCAGCTACACATACACAAGATCCCAAGACATATTGTACAAGTTTCTATACATGCAACGTATACAAGAACTCAAATTAGAAGATACGTGCATGTGCTATTGTGGGCCCTTGCATGTGGCGTGTGGCTCCAAAGCCCAAGGAAGATTGGCAGGCCAATTTTTTTTTTTTGCGAAACACAGTACAACGCAACCGTTCATATATACACGCACACACTCACCCCTATGAACGCACGCACGCACACCCTACCCCTATGAGCACCTCCGAGAGACTAAGTCGGCGGGTCGAGTCTTGAGATTGACGAAGTCACCACAGGCGCCTCGTTGTCGACGGGAACGTCGCCTCCCACTGAAGAATATTCCGCCTTAAATGAGAAACACCAGCGTCAAACCTGGGGTTTGAACTCTGGTGGGTTGGGGGTACAACCACCCTCCTAACCATCCTGCCACAGGCAGGTTCTCGATGGCAGGCCAAATTAAGTGTGCATACTTGCACACGATGCACCACATGCTATCATGCATCGATGGAACAAGGAGAGAAGGAGGTCCGGCCCAAGACCAGGCGCCGTGCCGACGGATTCTGCTGCCGCCGCCACTTTCATCTATCTACGCGTATTCGCCCTAAATAAATAGCTAGCTAGCAGCTAGGTTAAAACTCGGATTTTATTTAGTTAAAAGAACTCAGTTATTTGCTAGTCTTCGCCATAGGCACAAGTGTCGGCTAGACCTCCTGTACTACACACTTGCAGAATCCCGCCTTCATCAATAAAGTTCAACTTTCATCCGCAATTTCTTGATTGCAATATTTGTTCTTACTTGTTTCTCGATCGCATGTAGTACTATACCTTTTGGTCAGGCTGATCGTGCTTCTGCAGGATTGGTAACCTCGGGAGATTGGACTAGCGATTGCATTGACGCTGCATACGTGTGCGTAGTAGTCGGATCGCCAAGGTCAACCTCCACCAAAATCGACGTATCTCCATCTCATCGAAAGATCGGACACCTGTGCCCTATCACAAGCTACTCATTACATATAGCATTGATCCTCTCAACTTTTCCCTTGTTTGCACAATTGGCATTGAACAAATCAAACACTGCAGTCTCAAGCTTTTTCTTTTCTGCTTTCAGCACCTCTTTTTCTTCATCCCATTTCTGTTGCCTGGCCTTCATTACTTCAGCTTGGGTTCTCTGCACACCTTTCAGCTCACTAACATGTGTCTCCAACAGGCTTATTTTTAACTTCATCTGATGCATCATGTCTTGCTCTGACACCTCCTTATGAATCTTCTCATAGTTCACCTTCATGCATAGTTCACCTTCATGGTAGATTTGGTTGTTTCCTTGATGAATCTGTTCACATCAATGGTGCACTCCCTGTACATATTCACCCACTTGTTCTTCTCATCTAACAAATCCTTCATAATGTTGGCATGATTCATCTTCTCATCCCCCAAAGCGCTACAGGCGTCTTCATACATCCCCATAGTTTTCCTATAGCTCTCTTAGCAGTTGGTGGCCATTCTCCATCTACCCAGTCCACAAACTCACAATTCTCAACTATCTGCAAAAATGATCATAAATGGTCGATTAAATCTTCAGCATAATTTACAACAGCTTCTCTAAAAAGATACATTCATTTGGCTAATCTACACATTTGGCTCATCTACTTTAATTAAAACATGTACATATAATTTGGCTAGCTCGTTGTTTTGTAACTAAGTGAACTAAAATCATCTCTTAGCAGTTGGTGGCCATTCTCCATCTACCTAGTCCACAAACCCACAATTCTCAACTATCTGCAAAAATGATCATAAATGGTTGATTAAATCTTCAGCACAATTTACAACAGCTTCTCTAAAAAGATACATTCATTTTGGCTAATCTACACATTTTGGCTCATCTACTTTAATTAAAACATGTACATATAATTTGGCTAGCTCACTGTTTTGTAACTAAGTGAACTAAAATAATCTGCAATTAATTAGTCTAGTTCATGGACAGTACTACATCTACACAAAATCATCTGCATTCTTGGACAGTACTACACTAAATCGAGCACATGCACAATGCCAAAACAAATCATCTACTGACTCGCATTCTTCACAGAACACACGTAGAACCTTCGACCAGTGCTAGTTCCTCCAAATGCCACACACTTGTTCGGCTCCAGCTTGTGCTCGCGGCAAAGCATAGGACAGCCGACGGCCAAACCATCGAAATCGGGGTCACGGCAAGTATCCGGAGCGTAATTCAAAGGCACGGTGTACTGAAAGAGCAGAAACAACCCACAGATTAAACTAATGGATGACGAATCGAAGCAAAAATCCCTGTGCGAAAATCTAACCCTAGAAATTGGGGAAATTACTTACCCCTAAGTTGGACTTTTTCGAATACTCGTGATCCGAGCTCGGCATGGCGGGGAACACGGCCGCTTCAGCCGGAGGCGGCGCAACGACGGCGATGGCGGCGGTGGTGCAACGACGGGCAGCGCCAGGGCGATGCGGTTCGCTCTGAAGACGGCGGCGACGTATTGAATCGGTCAACGCGGGCGATTCTTAACTGAAGACTTCCACTTACAGGTGGGTCCCGCCTTCACCGTTAGGCGAACCAACGGCCGTCAACTGCTGGCTAGTCAGCTTGCCAAGTCAGACTAACAGTTGGCCCCTCACACGTCAGATTGCCTATCAATTCGCGTTTAGTGATGAATGTGTGTACATTGCGAACTCAGACCACCAAACTTGCATTTTTCCGTGATCCCACAACATTGTTGAGGTTTTTCGCAAATGAAGCGCCAAAGTCACGGTTTTATGCCAATAACTCTCTGCTGAATGATCACCTCCTCAACCTGCTGCGGGATGGCATGCCGGACCTGGCGGCGAGCCTGGTAATCTCGGCGTGGACGCGGATAGGGGATGGGGCTGAACCTCAGGGCTGGACGGCCGTTCCACGTGGGCCCACTGACCAGCGAGACATGCTGCTTTTTCTCCCGGTCGTCAGTGATCCCCATGGCGTCGCTGCGCGCTGGATGACCTGGACCCAAAAACGAGGACCAGAATGGAGATCTCGTATCCTCAAAAAGAAAAAAAATGGAGATCTCTGTCACGCCCTCTCCTGCCAAGATGGCGGACACGGAGTCGACTGAGCTGGCGAGCTATCATTGGCCCAGCTCAGCGTGCCCTGCGTTGGCAGTCGCGTGGACCCTGAGGGGCCACCTGTAAGCGTTGGTCGCGGGTATATGTACCCTGGCGTGTTGTGTGGATCCGGGTCGTGTAATTGAATTCTGAACATCTCTCTCGTTTCGTCTGAACCTCACCTCCTGTTCGTCCCCTTTCTCATCCCCAAATTCTGTATGAACTATCTGTATCTGTGATTCAATACTAGAAGAGATTGGGACATCACAATCTCGAGGGACAGCCGCACACGTACAGCTAGTCGATGCTAGTATTTTGCCAAAAACAAAGGATGCAGTGTTTGTCTCGGAAATGACTTTGTATGCCATCCCATCTGGCCTTCAAATTTAATCGTAGGATCCACAAATATGAACAGAAATGAATAGCACGGATCAGATTTGGTGAAGGTTAATTTTTTCCGAGCTGAAGAATAAGAATTGAAGCATATTCAGTGAAATTGGTGGGGGTATCCGAGCAACCTCGCAAAAAGTTATATATACATTATTATATGAGATACAATTATTTTGGGGGAAAAACATTATGTAAACAACCATTCATCAACACAGAGTTCGATTTACAAAATAGGTAAATTTATACCCTCAACTATTAATCAGACGCCTCAAAAAACAACAACACAATTAATCGGTGTAAATTTCACTTCTAAACCTTAAAACCACCCAAAGTTGGTCGATGGACCAGATCCATACTACATTGAGTAATGATTTAAATATTGTGCTATAACGTTTTAAAAAATGTCTCGCTAAATGAAATCAGAGTACACAATATGGTGACATAGCTTTGCTATAGCGCGATATAGTTCCGGTATGGCGGATTTTAAGGGCTACACGATTTTTTCCTTTACAATGAGGTCACGCAGCCGAGATATTAATCCAAATCACTATGGACGTATTTGTCCAATTGACACGTCCGAAGGAATCAATGTTGGACTTATTGGATCCCTAGCCATCCATGCGAGAATTGATCACTTGTGGCCTTGTGGGGATCCATATAGATACCCTTTTATGAAATATCAGTTGACAAAGAAAGAAAAAAGCCATCGTCCTCCGGACCCTTACATGCCTCCGCAACTCCATATGTGTGCCTGCCGTGGACGCGCACACAGGCGACTGGATTCGGTTGAGCAACACTGAGGGGGCTAGGACTTCATTGCCGAGTTTGCCGCCACGTTTGACGACAACAAGTGGGACCACAATGGGCCGAACCTGGTGTCAAGGGTGGCGGCGACCAGAGGGTTGCGGTGGTGGACGCAAACGGCCCGGATTCATTCTCCTCTGTACCGGAAAAGAGGGCACCCGGCGGCGAACATAATGTTTGAACACAAATTGGTCTTTTGGTTGGTTTTGGCATCAGGTGGTTCTTCGGCCAATTTGTGTAATATGTGGGTGGTATATGGATTTCATTCAGTGAATATACCATAACTTAACCTCATGTGGCTGCATACATTTTATTTTTCTGACCAATTGACTGCTCGGTTTATTGTTTCAGTCTACGGTTCTATGTGTGTCATGTTGCTCACAATGTGTTTGGTGAAATCGGTTGGTGTTTTCTGATGCGGGGGGGGGGGGGGGGGGGGGTGTGCCTTCGCCCACCATTTTTCTTGCCTACATAAAATATCTGAAAACCCCCTGGAACAAAATGCAGGGCATATTCCTCTTCCCCATGTTCTTTTGTATTACTCCAGTTCCAATATGCATTGTCGATTTCTTACTCTCCAGCAGATTTTTTTTTTTTGAAACGGAGGCAAAATATTTGCCTCATCCATTAATTAAGAAGAAGAGAGCTGCCCAGTTAATTTGTGGAAAACCGGGCGAAAACCATTACAAAGCTTGGCCGCGAAAGGAACCAAGCCACAACCCCAAGAGGCATGCGGACTACTCCCAAATCATGAGACACCACGACCACAAAGACGGATAGAGAGACACTCTACTCCTACAGTGCGCCGAAGAAAGAACATCACTTATGTGTCCCCACAGTATGGTAGCAAACGAGCACAACCACGACGGACCAACACCTCGAGAGCTATCCATCCAGAACCGGGGACGCCTTTCCTGTAGAGCCACTCTTCATGCTTCTACGCTTGCTAGATTTCTCCTTCAAGATGACGGGTCTAGAGCTAGCGCCACCTCTCTTGCTCTTATCTCTGATGGCCTTCTCCTTCAAGAGACAACCAATAGTCTTGCTGGATCCAGGGTTGGCAGCAGCCAAAGTAGCGAAGAAATCACATATCTCCTTGGTGACAAGAGACCCCGGCACACTTGCCAATGCTCCAGATGCAACAACCATATCACCCGCAGGAACCACATGCCTCATGGACTCAGATGAGAGAGAGGCTGCATCGACCACATCACAACTCTCTTTGGAGTCAAACACCTGGCTTGGAGAGTTCACCTTTACTTGCTCGATAGACAGAGACAGAACCGGTCCGGCACACAACTCCTGAAGGTCGGGCATGATCTGCAACACTGGAGCAACAGAGGCAAACGACATTGAGCTACCTCTAGCACGAGGGGAGAAACGACCATGAAGCCCCGCTTCCTCCTTGTCCGCAAAGGCAACCTCAGGCACATCCAAAGGGCGCGGCGCAGGAACAGTCTCTATCACGGGCGGCGTCAAGGAGAGCCTACCCAGAGCAGCCTCGGCTCGCTCCAAAAAGCTCCCAATCTGCAGCATCCAACCTTGCAAGGACTCAACAACATCGCGTAGAGGCTGAACCGTCTCTTCAAGCCGAAAGGAAGCCATGTCGAGCAGCTCAGAGCGCAACAGCTCAGCCTGTCCCTCTAGAGCGGACCGCAGCAACGTATCCGTCGAAACCATAGAGGCAGCAGAAGCAGAAACAACCGACGCCCAGGAATCACGACGAAACGCCTTGGAGGGGAGTGATGCTTCAATCTGCGCATGACGAGGAGCTGGAGCTTGAGAATGCTCGGCGACAAGGGGGTTCACCGACGACGTGACGTTGCTTGTCAATTGGCTGAGCGGACGCCATGCGTTACGACACCCACGTGCCCAGTGGCCGTTTTCAAGGCACCGATAGCACCTAAAAGGATCCCTGCAATCGGCTGCACGGTGCCCAGGAGCAAGACATCTACAACATCTTCCTGCAAGCCAAGCAGGGATCGGACGAGGAGCATTGGACGGGATTGGCAGTGCCGGACGACGCAGACCGCGCCGCGGTAGCACTTCCTGCCAACCCCGTTCTCTCCCACCGCATTGCCAGCATTCTGGTTGACAACATTGGCGTCGATGGTCTTGGTAGCATCCACTGGCGTGACAGGAGCCAGCTCTTCTTTGTCGACCTCATCATCATCAGCAGCGGCAACCGGCCTCGACGCACATGTCAGGACATCACCAATGGCCGTGGCGACCCGCAGGAGCTCGGAAGTTGCCGGTGGAGTCAGCGCGGACGACGGCGCAAACATCTTGCCACGAGGAATCTCCGGCACCTCCACATACCCACCACTCACAAGGACTGGGAGGTCCAGCGCACGCTGCTGTGGTGCGGCCAGGAGCTCTTCGGGAGGAGCAGCGGATGTGGACAGGGAGCACATACAACAAGGAGCGGCACCAGGGGCGACGGCAACTGACCAGAGGAAACATCGGCGAGGAGAGCTGGAGTAGCGAGCGACACGGCCGGAGAGCTTGCCATTGTTGCCTTGGGGAGCGAGCGCTTCACCATCTTCCGTCCACGAACGGTTGGGTGGGACTTGCGGGACGCGAGGGCAGCCGCGGCGAGCACGTCGGCGGGAGAAGGGGCCTTGGGCGGCGAGGCTAAGGTGGCCGCCATCGCGGGCATGAGGACGTGCACCGGAAGCCACGGGAGCGGCAGCGCCGCGGCGTCAGCAGGCCAAGCTGCTACATGCCGCGAGAGAGGGCGCTGAGGGTTGCCGGATCTGGTCCCAGCGGCCGGAGAGGACGCCGGTGGGAGGAGATCAGGCCGGCGGCGGCGTCACTTCGCCCTGGACGCCATGGTCCAGAGAGCCCTTTCTTTTCCTCGGTTCTATAGCCTTTGCACATATGGTTTTGTTATGTCTCTGTCTGTGGCTCTCCAGCAGAAATCATATTTTAGTTTAGTCACGGGCCTGCTTGCTCTCCTATACACATTTTTGTTCGAAATGGAGAGCTCTCCTATACACGTAGCGATGGGTTCCTAATTAAGATAATTATTGCAAAATCAAAGCAACTTAATTAGGGCGTCTAACTGCAAAATATTACTCCGATCAGAGGGCTGGCTAACAACCGCACTTGCACGGACTGGATACACTCCCGTCCATGTGATTCTCTTAGCCGCCGGTCGATGGATTCCAACAGACAAATAACTGGCGTACCAGAACAAAGCCAACCCAACCAAACCCTAGAAAATCATAAGCTCGTAGATCCATCGATTGAAAGACCGGCCCGGACGGGCAGCGGCGCGGAAGCGTATGTATACGATGGCCGACGACGGGCAGGAGCAGGAGGAGGTGGTGGCGGAACCCCAGGAGTATAGCAGGTGGGCAATGACGTTCCTTTTGGGCGGCGTCGGTATCTCGCTTATCAGCATCTCCTTATTCGTCATCGACCAATCCGTCGACGACGACACCATGACGAACACGGTGGGGCACCGGCCTAACGTCGCGTTTGCCCTCGGGTTTCTGCTATTTTTACTGGGCGGGGCCGTTTTTGCCCTTTTCTGTATCCTGCTTCTTGAGTGGTATAGCGGCAATTTTAATCCAGGTGGACAAATGACGGTAGATAAACTGTTGTCGCTGTAACTAGCCAGTTAATCAATACATAATAAGCTGATAAGCAACTAAGCATGGATGTGGTCTGGTATTTATTCTTCATCGATACAGTTACTGTCACCTTGTGAAATATTCGTGCCTGTTAGCTCTGGTGCATATGTACATACTTTTTTTATTTGCTAGTGAAACAACTGACAACAACTCGGCACAAGTACAGAAAGGAACTCAAAGAAAATCAAAATTACAGCACACACCTTCCTGCAACTCGACCACGCCGCCATCCATGGCGCCGTCGGTGGCGTGCCGCCGCTCCTGCTCTCCTACATGCCTTGGATTGAGAACAGTCCCCGAACGCACGGGAGTGTCACCGAACGTCGGCCCCGAAGAGCCACACCAGAGGATGCCGTCGAAGACGAAGCCGAGACGCCGCAGCTCCTCCACACCTTCAACAACCCGGATCCGCCGTCCCGCGAACTCCGGCCAGGGAAAGACGCGCCCAGCAGCTCCACCGAGCCCCGAGCAGCAGAAGACGGAAGATCGGCAGCAGAGAAACCTCCACCACCGGAGAGGACGATCCCCGCCGCAAAACGCCACTCCGGCCGCGCCGCCCACTCCCCAACGCCGCCGGCTAGCTCCGAACCCGACCCTACGCTATGTACACACCGCAGATCGGGGCTTCCCCATCCTCCCGCTGCCGGAGCAGCCGCCGGAGGGTGAGGAACCCGCCGATCTAGCGGCGGCGAGGTGGATCGAGACGAATCGCCCAAAAGTCGCCCTCTCTGCACTGTGGACGGGGAGAGGATAAGGCTCCAAGGCGGCCTCTATGCATATGTACATACTTAACGAAACATTATATAGTTGTCCTGAATCGACCAAGTATATTGCTCAGTACACTGTTCATGCTTCCTAAAGTTTTGTATTGGTCAAGAAAACAAGTTATCATTTCAGGCATCATTCACTTCATGTCATCCTCTGGACCATTCTTTTATCCACACTCCCACATTTCATCCTTCATTTTCAAGTAGTAGAATAGACATTTTCTACCATTCAAGGTGCATGTGCACACAAATTCATTTTACATGTCACGATGTTGGCAAAATAGAGCACCAGCAACTTTTATTTTATGGCCATTACGTACTGAGATGTCTTATGCACCTACGGGAGCTTTGTATTTGTATACGTAGCACTTTACAAATGGTTGTTTAATCTTTTTGTAACATTATAGTTTTTCTATTGTGATGATTTGTTGCAATATTATATAATTTCGTACACGGGATGTGGGATTTTGTTGCAATACTAGGTGCAATCGACCTACGTCTAGCGCTGGCCAACCAAAAATGAATTGTCACGGATCAGATTTTGTTAGGATTATAAGAAAATCGAGTCAAGAATAAGAATTGAATATTTTTGGTGAATCTGGTGGGTGTACTTCTAAGTAGCCTCGTAAAAATTATACATTACCAACCAACTACTAAATGCAGAAGTAGGAAGGACAAATATAATGTTCTCATAAGAGAACTAGGAAATGAGCTTTGCCAAACACTACACTTGCAGACAACTAATATACTATAACTTTCTCCCTTTTTCTATTTATTTATATAAAACATACATCCATACACTCTATAAAATATTATAAGATACTATTATAAGAAGGACTGATCAACCTCGCATGAATTGAAGAGTCGGTCTGTGTTTTGCTTCTTTTGGGTTTCCATGTTCTTCATGGTTGCAGAATGCAAATGGATAGCCAAAAGAATAATGTGATGAAAACTCATAATGTTCTAATTAGAATTTAGGTTCACATAATGTGAATCGATCACTTGATCGCGCACGCACAAACCGGTCAAAACCAGGCACCAAACCTGATGGAACTTTCTTTGAGGGAAGCAGTAGAACTTTCTACCAAGCCGTGAATCGCTTGGAACAGAGGACATGAGATCCAACTATTGTCAGGAAAGACTTTCTAGAACATGTCAAACACATACAAATTTCCAATTCTTTGAGCTCTAAGTAAGCAGGAAAGACTTGGACTTTCAGAAGAGCAGGACATACGAAAGATGAAATCGATGTCGCTTCCCCACGAGGAAAGACTTGGACATTCAGGAAAGACTTGGATATTTGTTGCTTAGCCAAACTTTTTAATTGGTATAAAAACATGTTTTTTTGTTGTAATCGTTTGTGTTTTATGTTCAAATTGTTGGTAATATCTGTTGCACAACAATCTGCAGCAAAAAAAAATGTTGTTTAACAACTTTTTTGTAACATTATTTTTTTGAAAATGTTGCTCAATTTGTTGCAATAGTACATTTTTTGTACATGGGCGAGAAATTTAGTTGCAATACTCAGGGCAAATCACCACGATGACATTTTTGCAGTAAATATCGAGAAGGTCGGTGGCAACGATATACCCCTTCGTTTAAGTGGGGCTGTTGTGTAGTGCAGGTTGTTCTCCAAAAAACTGAGGGACAATAATGCAAAACCGCGATTCACTGAGTTCTATACGTGTGATGGCGATCCGACGGTAGATAGAGGGACCTAGCTCGGGACTGTCTAGGCCGACTTACGCCTAGCACGCTCCTTCTTTTAATCATTGCCCTAGAGAGGATAATAGCGCTGCTCCTGTTTTTGAAGGGGATCGTACACAGAAAACAAAAAAAATCCTACCGACGATAACCAGAAACTAGCCAAGATCTATAACTATGCAGATATACTATACGAAGGAGAACGGAGTACATACCCTTGTAGACCGAAAGCGGGATTACGTTCCCGCACAAACGTTGTTGATGAAGCCGACGAAGCCGACCTCAAGGTCGTGTAGAGGAAGTAGACGTACTCCCAGCGCCACCCGTGTAGCGCCTCGTAGTTCCACACACGTACGGTGAAGATGACGACCTCCGGGCTCCAGATCCAGCAGTGCAGCGGAAGCGAAAGATTGGATCTAGTAGCACGACGGTGTGCGTATAGTGGAGAGACTTCCCTCTTCGTACGCAGCTCCAGAAACGGAACCACGCTCAAAGTGGGAGAGAAGAAGGAAAAGATTGGATGAATTTCAAGGCATGGAGGCACCTCCTTAAAGGTGGAGGAGGGATGCCTGCCTTGGTGGCTTGGCGGTGTGGGACTATTCCCACACCAGCCGCACCACCAAGGGGTGCGCCGGCCCTAGGTGGGCCCATGTGGCCCACCTAGGTCGGCCGGCCTCCTTCCCCATTTCCCAAATGGGGTTTTCACCTAATGGGCCTCTAAGGCCCATTTTGATTTAATGCCTTTAAAAATTCAAATTTAATTAAATAAAAAATATATTTAATTATTAATAACACTTATTAATATTAAATACATATTATTTAATTCATACGAGCTCCGAAACATATTCCGTTGCCCTCCGATCTCCATCGGACATGTCCCGGAACGCTTCCGGTGTTCCCCGATTTATTTCTCTACATCCAATCTAATTAAAACGTCACATACCCTTAAGTGTGTTACCCTACGGTTCGGGATCACACAGACATGATCGAGACACGTTCTCCGATCAATGACTAACAACGGGGTCTGGATACCCGTGATAGCCCATGTGCGTCCACGAATGTCTTTTCATCGTTTGAACCTTTAGACGTCCAGTCTCGTCCTCTTGCCTAGCGATACTTAGATTGTCCGAGCATCGTTCTCTGGTATCATGATTATCGAGTATGATCTCGTCATCGACAAATCTATCTTTACTCGTCTGTGATATTACATCCCCGTGACCTAGTCACATGCTTGCAAACTCATTGATGTAATATCACCGAGTCGGCCCAAGTATCTATCCTGCTATGTGGATTGGCAAATCCCACTCTTGATCACTCGCCTCCACTGCTTTCTTCGGATACCCGAAAGTGTCACCTTTATTGTCACCCTATATAAGACATGCCGTTTGATGCGATCAAAGCACCTTCCAGAAGCAGCGATTTGATATGATCTCACAGTCGAAGGTATGAGCACTACGTTTTTATATCTTTTGGGGTATGTCCATCATATCATTCATCTAATAACATGACTCCATTGTCAACCGACGAAATCATCCATGATCAGGAAACCTTGATCATCTGTTACCCGACGAACTAGTTAAATAGAGCCTACTAGGGACCTGGTTGTTTAATACCACACGTGTATTAATGTTTCCGCTTAATACAGTTATAGCATGGTACAAAGTTCCTTTGAAGACGAGTTGGACCGTCTCCCTCTCCCCATCTACAGTATCGAGAGGGGCGATTTTTCGGGCGACCCGTGCGCATCAGCTCTCCACCGGCGGCTCGTCGGATTCCTCGCCCTCCGGCGGCCGCTTCGGCGGCGGGAGGGCGGGGGATCCCCGGATCCAGGTATGGGTGTAGATTAGGTGTGCGTGGGTGTGTGCTTGCCGGCGCCGGCGTGGTGGAAGAGGTGGTGCTGGAGAAGCTTTTGCTGGCGGTGGACTTCCCCTCCGTTGGTGCGGCTCCGAGGAGCTTCACCGCGGATCTGCCGTCGCGCCCTGGTTCGCGGCTCTGCGGAGCGCTCGACAGGGTATCCCCTTCGCCGGAGGCCGCGGGATGGCGGATCCAGCGTCTGACGATCTGGAGCTTGCAGTTGCGGGTGGCCAAGGTGGTTTCTTCGAGCGTTGTGCAGGGTGGAGGTGCTTGCACCGAGGAGCGTCGACTTCTTCTCCGCGATGGGGAGCCTCCCAGTCCAAGCCATCGGAGGTCGTGCGGTGAGATTCGCCGGCGCAGCGTCCTGCTCGACGAAGAAGCCAGAGCTCGGAAGGACCTTGTTGTAATTTTCTATGTTTTCTGGGCTTTTCTGTAAGATTCTTGGCTGGATGTAACTGTAATTTCCCTCGCAAAAAAAGTTATAGCATGGTACAAAAACATATTATGAACAGTTGAGATATGAAAAATAAAATCAATTTATTAATTGCCTCTAGGTCATATCTCGTTCAGTTTAGCAAAGATTAATGAGGTCGAACATGTTCTTTGGCATGATGATCTCCCATATGTGTGCGTCCTGTAATTGCAGACGATGTATTTATTATGCCCAATACAGTATAATATAATCCACACTTTCCCTCAAAGACAAAAGGACATATGTTCGCCAAGTAGCCACTGCATATGTGACATCATCAGCACCGCACACTTCCTCCACCCCTGGGCGCGCACCACCAGGTCGAAACACGCGGACCCCGTGGTTCTGTCTTTGCACGACCGCCTCGTACAGTATGATTCTCTCGCCCCAGCGTCGACAAGCCTCTTCGCCAAGCCAGTGGCGCCAGTGACGCTGACCTTCACGGCTGCACACACGTCCAACAACTCAAGAAGCGGTGTGTGGAATGTACGACGTCCTTTGAGGCGCTCCCGGCCGAGGTTTTGGTTCCCGGTAAAAAAAATCCCATGGGTGTTGGGATTACCGGTTACCGCGGTTACAGAAAAATCCTCACCGGTTACGGACGAATTTGAAAGGAAAAATTTAAAAGCTCAAATAAATTGGTTCTTGATTTGACTATTTAACTAGGATTTTTGTTAAAATTTAAATTTTCAAATTTTCAGGATCTTCTCGGTATGACCATTTCCCCGGGGTGGTCAAGATATCCAGTTACCGGGCGGTAACCGGATTTCCCGACCGGTAACCAAAACCTTGGGGTGCACGTTTGGCGCGCGTGGGTGCGATCCCTAGACGACCGCTAAGTGACCTCCGCGTGAAACTCCTCTTCACCATCTACGTTCACCGTCGACTAAAGCCCGACCTCCACGGAGGATATATACTACGGCAACGGTGTCGCGTTCCCGTGCGCCGAATCAACGGTGGGGCAGCTGGTGGATCATTCTTCGGCGCGCTTCATCACGCGGTGACCGGTGAGCCTGGTGCAAGCGGCCAAGGAGAGCGTAACGACGACTACATCCGCTCCACATGATCGACCTCGTCGATCTGCGACGAGACGCCATGCCGGACTTGGGGGCGAGCTTATTGATCTCGGCGTGGACGCGGATGCATGGAGCTGGAAGACCTAGACTTCGGGGCAGGACGGCCGGTCCACGTGGCCCACTGACCAGCGAGACACACTGCTTGTTCCTCCCGGTCGTCGGCGATCCCAACGGCATCACTGTGCTGGTGTTTTCCTTTTGGATCCTGGCTGAGCGGAGCTAGGCAAAATCTTCCCCAATGATCCCAATGGCGTCGCTGATAGCAAAATGTAGGCCGCCTGACCGAGCTCGGCTCAGCGCGTGATGGCCAGCCATTTGGCGAGCCCATCATGCTTTTTTTTGCGAAAAATCCATACAGAAAAAGAAATAAAACACAAGTTGTTAAAAAGTTCAGCACGCCATGAGCAAAGCTCGATGCCGCCTCTAAGACTCCGGCATAGCAAATCTCATGTCGGAGAAATCCTGAAAAAACCCAGCCGCTTGTAGAAGGAGCGGCCGGGAAGTCGTCGACGTAGACCAAAGATGTTGACAACCACGATCTCGAGAGATCGCCGTCCTGGAGAAGCTAGTACAGAGAAGGGCCGGGAGATAATCCCAGCTCCGACCCGACGGAGATGGGGGACACAAAGCTGGCATGTTCCCTGACAATTTAAGTCGTATCTGGTAGGGCTTCATCATGGGGAGGTAGGACTTGTGGACACCAATACGCTACGACATCATCCCCACCACTGACCTCCACCGCCATAGACAGACACTTATCATGCCAAACCTAATGTCGAACGGTCGAATCCAAACTACAACTAGTTGACGCTCATACGGAGAAGAAGACCGATCTGGGGCAGACTGAAAGATGTTTATTCTCATCGCCGCCAATGACCCTACACCGGAGGCAAAGACTCGAAAACCCTATGGCCTATAGGGATAGTCATCCGATCCGAGGTTTCCCCACCTCCAGCTCATCATGCATTTTGACGTAGATTCTGCGCAAGGAACCTAGCATAGCTAGTTGCAGGTCCAACGCCAGTTGCATAAGTCTCTTAAATTTGTAGCAAAGTAATACGAGATTTAGTGAGTAAGCACACGTTAGATGATGCATATTTTATGGACGTTTTTGCTACAAGTTTGTGTTGGAATTTTCTTGTGGGCTTTTGCCCATGATCCAACTAAGTTCTGAAATTCTCATGGCCCGTATGTATTGTTGGTTGGAGGACTAAAATTTAGTCCCATATTACTAGTTTGGACATAGTTGCACCACTTTATAAGATGAGCTCTTCTATCACTTATATGAGCATGAGAAGAGGGGAGCCTCCCGCGTGCTCCTCCTCCACCGCTCGCCATGCCGGGTTTCTAGAATGAGCCGAGCCGAGGACTAAGCTAGGCATCTTGTCTATATTTTTTCTGTTTGGAAAAAATAACGAGTCATTAATTAATCATTAACGGATGCGTTAACCACTCAGCCTTTTCCGATCTCTTTATATCGTGGGGTTATTGCCGACTCGGACGTGGGGCTGCGCCCACGTCCTACCCGACCCGCACTATATATATACAAGATGCGCGAACCCTACTCGCCAACGCATACATATGATTCCACCCCATTTCAGAACGTTGCGCCGACATCTTCCAAGTCTTCTCCATCCTGTATTCCGGTGTACACCGGTTGAAGGGACAGTAGGCACCCGTAACCCCCCCCCCCCCCTATTTTAATCCTGTATGGGAGAGGGGCGACCAGCTTTTGGGGAGCGCACTCGCAGCGAGTACTTCTCCAGCGACAACTTCTTCCCCGACATCGACAACCTCTTCATCGACGACATGGATGACAACATCAACGCCAACGGTTCCGCTACTGCTGCACCGTATGTACTCATGTCTTCTCTGTTTCAGATTATACTAGATTTCTTGTGTCTAGTATGTGTTGTAGATATGATCTATCCATATACTGTATTTCACATGATTAGTATAATAATCGTTCTTTCTATCATGAATTATTTCCTATTTTCATGGATTAAATAAATTGCTAAATTTCTTATATATTCAACAGTGTTTTCTCCGGACATTTTATATTGATGTGCTTGCAAATTGTAACAAACGTGTAAGCCTTCTATTGTGAATTACAAGCTAGATGTTGCAATATTTATTGGGCGTTTGTTTCAAGTTTGTGTGTTTTCCTGAATGTTGGTTACGTGCTTTTCAAAATGCTGCAATCACTTGTTTTTTGTTGTAATTGTTTGTACTTTTTTATTGAAATAGGTGGTGATTTTTGGTGCAAATGTATCCGCAACAAAACAATTGTTGCTTAACCATTTATTAATTTCCACAAACACATGTTTTTTTTGTAATCGTTTATGATTTTTGTTGAACTTGTTGCTGATTTTTGTTGCAAAGCAATATGCAGAAAATTGGTTCTTTAAATTTTTGTAACATTTCATTTTTTTAATATTACAATGATTTGTTGGCATATTATATATTTTGTACACGGGATGGGGGATTTTGTTGCAATACTAGGTGTAATCATCATGGTGGTCTTTTTTACTTTAAATATCGGGTAGGTCAAGGGCAACGCGATATACTATTTCGTTCAAGTGGAGCTGTTATGTAGTGCAGGTTGATTTTTCAAATTTTTTGGGACTAAAATGTAATCATGATGTGGCTGATTCTAGACATTGAGTGACGATCCTATGATGCGGAGAGGGACCCATTTTTTAGCTTTTGTAGATCGACCTACGCCTATCGCTGGCCAACTAAAATGAATGCCACGAATCAGATTTTGTTAAGATAAACAAAAGTCGAGCTCAAGAATAAAAATTTAACATTTTGTGAATCTGGTGGGTGTATTTCTAAGTAATCCCGTAAAAAAATATAGATTACCAGCAACCTACTAAATGCATAAGTAGGAAGGACAAATATAATGTTCGCATAAAAGAACTAAGAAATGAGCTTAGCCAAACACTACACTTGCATACATCTAATATACTATAACTTTCTTCTATTTTCTTAATTTAATTTTACTTCCTACATCCATACACTTGTATAAAAATATCATAAGATAATTGTTTAGACACATGTACACACGTGAGCTCTCTACCAAGATATTTAGGAATATGGAATGTATGCCAAAGCATAAAAATACACCCAAAGATCTAATGACACATACTAATCCACAAAGGAATGTGATTTAATTTTTAATTTTTTTATCAAAATGAGAACTTTTTATTAGAAATGTCTGAATTAATTTGTAAAAAACAGTTGCATAACGTTTTCTGAAAAATATGATTTTAATTCAGTGCAAATCTATTTATCAACGATAGACGCCAAAATTTATACATTGTATCTCAATGTTTAGCATCAGTGTATGAGACTAGCTTGCTACTACAATAGAAATATACCGGCTAACATTTTGCATTGACGAGATAAGCTACAAATAAGTAAAAAAAGTATATCAATATATGTTTTCCTCGTTGAAGGGTGATGTACAAGTAAATTAAACTAACGAGACCAGATAAATAGGACAGAACGCAGAACGCGATAGAATTAGTAGCAATTAGCAAACAACAATAAATTAATAGGCACATACGAGACGGATGGATCAAATCCAAACGCACCCATTTTTGAACAAGCAGCATATCCACCCCGTACGCACACACACAAATCGATCACACATCTTGTAATCGGACAAGGAGCCGATGGCTCAAATCCATAGACACGTTTCTTAAAACAAGCAGCAACACTCGATCAAACTCGTTGACTCGTAGCGGACCGAACTATGCACAATGCAAGGAGAGGAAGAGACGATGGGGTTGTAAGCACTCGCCGGGCACCACGCACACGGTCCACGGTTGGCAAAATCTTACTTGGAACTAGATCTCGTGTGATTTAGGAAGGAGAAAGAGGGGCCGGCGTGGTCTTGGCCATCTTTCCGAAATGAAGCTTGCAACGTAGTGCTTGTGGCCGGGTGGGCGCGACTTTATATAGGCGGCCGCGTTGTGCAGGTGCAACTCGATCGGTCACGCACCATACGCACGCACGCTGTGCTACCAAACCAACAGATACGATACCATCCAATACTACTGGCACTGACACCCGCTTCCCCGGGCAATTAGGCATGATCGGCCACGTTTGCTTGCTAGGTTGTTACCGTGCATACGCCGTTTCGACATCATTAGTTTTTCTCATTCATGCAAATCAAACTCCCTGACATACTATACTCATTTTCCTCTAGATGGTCTAATTTAGAGAAGCTGCCCGTTCTTTGGGTAACCTTGAATCGAGGAGGGCAGGACGTTCATGCAATTTGTATAAAAATATCCGTGTACTCATCTCTTTGAAACTGGTCGATTCCGTCTTTGGTCGTACATCTTAGTTTTTTTCCAATGTCAAACGATGTAGAGTTTTGTAAGTATGCAGAAAATATATCAAACATCTGCACTATCAATTAATATATGTATTTGACGTTGTAGATGTTGTATTATTTCTCTACTCGTAATTAATCGAACTTTACATCATTTAACTTAAAAAAATATGAACGATATTTTGGCAAGGACGGAGTACTATATGCCCAAATAAGCTCCAAAAGACAACGCTATTTTCTTTCCTGTCAATCATGTCTTTTTCACCATTGACGAGCATTGTGCCTCTAAGCTGTCACATCCAGATTTTTTTTCATTAATTGTTTTATCAAATACTAGGACTACAATTATTTGGACAATTTATTTGAATACCTAAGCTTAAATTGGATTTTCATAAACTCTTTTAAATTTTAAGATGTTTACTTTAACTTTCAAGTAAGTTTAAATTGATGTTTATATTCGTAAACATTTTTCAAATTTGCGAACATATTTTTTCAAACAGTTGTACCTGTAGTGCAGGAATAAGAAAACTCGCTATTTACTCAGTTTATTTTTCATAATAAGATTATGTAGGAGAGATGGCCGAGTGGTTGAAGGCGTAGGATTGGAACTGCTATTTAGACTTTTGTTTACCGAGGGTTCAAATCCCTCTTTTTTTTTTTAATTCATCAACATTCAGGATCACAATGTATCAAATCAAATAACAATTTATTCCAGCAATACTATCTTATTTGTCCGTTAAATATTTTTAAAATTCAATTTTTTAATTCATGAACTTTTTAACATATTTTCTCAAGATTAAAGAGAAACCGGACGTTTTTCCGTGAACCAGCAGCTGAAAAGGGGGACGAAAAAAATATACAGAGCTAGCTTGCTCGTGCGAGTGAACCGGGCCGGCCCACTAGACCTCCCACGGGAGCGTCAACGCCGTAGCGAACGCCACGAGCGTCATACAGGAGCTCCCACCCCGAGGCCCCGACCCAACGGTCATATTCCTCTCGTTTCGTCTGAATCTCAATCTCCTCTGCAACTCCCCCTTCGCTCTCCCCTTCTCCGATCCATCGCACAAAGGGGAGCCTCTTCTCGTCTCGTCTCCCGCGCCAGTGTCGGCGACCTAACCCTAGCGCTGTCGCCCACCCGATACCTCGCCGGCGACCTCCCTCCACCGCGGCGCCGCTCCTCCTCGCCTCCCCTTCTTCCCGTCCCACGGCGCGGCGCAACATTGGTCCGTTCCCCGGAGACGAGGCAGAGCTAGGGTTCCGAGAGCAGGCCGCGGAAGGCTCCCGAGTCCCGACGAACTCTCCTCCTCTGCCCATCCCGTTCCGGCCCGACGACCCGACCCAGCGAGGTAAGGAGCCGCCGCCCTCCTCCCACCCCCTTCAATCTGTGGTAAGATTTGCTTGCGGTGAATCTGTGATCTAGTTTTTGTGATGTCTGTAGCTATGCGTCGATTTCTGTGGGGATTGGGGCACTGCTGACTAGTGTGGTGCTGTTGCTTCTAGAAATATGGGTTATATTTTTTTTGACTTAGATATGGGGGACGTGTCGCTTATTTACAGAATCGTTTAGTGAGGAGATGCACTATTGACTTATTGAATAATGAGCAGGATGCTGAATGTGAATACTTGCAGTTCATGTGTGTGCTAACAGTTTCCTCTTATCTGGTCTGTGAACCGTTTGACAAGTTATGGCAATATTGTCTTAGTTGTATGAATGCAAGAAACCCAGAAACTGTATTTATACTCATGTTCTGTTTGAAAATACCATATGTGTACTTCCGAGGTTGACATGCCCTTCCCTACAGATTGGCAGCTGATCTGACCTGCCTTGTTGCATAGGTTGTAAATAAAGCACAGTTGGAGTTTTCACAAGATGACTAGGAAAGAGTTATACATGTTTCTGAAGCTCGTAATCATGATGCAGGGTTTTACGTTTAATGATATATGTAGCAGTTCTAGTCATAATTTTCCTTTCTTGTTTTGTGAGACTTATTGACTTTGCATCATAAAGAATGGTCGAAGAAATCATGTTAACAAAAATGATTGCAAGCATGAGCCCAAATTCTTTGCAAGTATATCTTGGTCGATAACAAGGTGCTTGATGAGCTCATGTAGAGTATGATACTATTGTTTGTAGCTCATTGTGATCTTTTTTAAACATCATACATGCTAATAGATGGTGGCCTTAGCATCTGCCTTCAGTTGTTATTCTCTATATGAAACCATTTCGTAGCAAATAATTTTCTTGTCCTGAGACTTGTATAATTCATGTCACCTTAATAACTGTAATGCTTGCTGATGCTTCCCTTTTCATACCAGAGCTCTGCCCATTGCTCCAGTACGTGAAGTGAATAAACTGAGATGCCAGTATCAATGGAAAGGAAGCAAAACTCATTCGCCACTCCTATCCGTAGAACAAACCCCTTTGATTCCGACTCTGATTCTGAAGCGCCCTCAAGACCATCAAGGGCGCAATCTGCCCCAGTGCAGCGCACCAACCAATCCTTGCAAGAGTTGGAAGAATACACTGTACGTAAAGCAGAAGAAGCCTCAGGCAAAGTAAATGATTGTCTTAGGGCCGCTGAAGCTATTAGAGAAGATGCTTCACAAATCCTGCTGACTTTGCATCGACAAGGTGAACAGATCACTCACACTCATCGAGTAGCGGCTGACATAGAGCAGGACCTTACAGTGGTAAGCTCTGCACTTTTTGGGATATTGCCCAACTCTTTTCAGATACATACTACTGGGTAGCCTAACTATAGTACTATACCGTAGTTAGCTTTCTGTATAAGCATGTTTTAGTTTCTTCTCATTACCATTGCTTGTAAAATAGAGTCAAGTTTGATAGAATTTACATATATGTTGATCCTAATTTCAGTCACCACCTTAAAAAAATTTAGAGACAAATAGCTTTATAATCCACTTATAACAAGACTTATTTTCATAATCTCTATGTATCTCTCGAATGAAGATTTATGCCAAACTTTGTGAGCATTTATCTTTACCCACAACCTCAGCTGTCTTCAGTTTATGTTTCCGTACTCTGTGCATCGTAGGGTTCTGCGTCCTAAACTCCTAATTACTGGATACCAATGTAGATATTCTTCCTCTAGTGGAAATATTTATCTTGCTGATTCAAAGTACTTGGTTTCATTTCAACTTCTTTATATACAGCTAAACATATTTAAGTTGCTGTTTTTTTTAATTTATAAGTTTTATATTATTTTGGTTTTCTTCTGAACATTAACTGAAAAATCCAAATTTAATCAGAGTGAGAGGCTTTTGGGAAGTCTAGGAGGACTATTTTCCAAGACATGGAGGCCGAAGAGAAATCAATCAATAAAAGGACCAGTTTCACAGAGTATGACTTTGCACATTATGAATAGTGTCAGTAACTCTTCTATTTTTCCCCAACTTATCCTTTTGTGCTATCGCAGATAATTCTTTCATAGGTACGCCAAGCCACATGGAGCAGAGACAGAGGCTAGGAATTGTCTCAACACCCCAACAATCTCCTAATCCTGTACATCGTTCGCCTGCAACCGTGATGGAGAAAATTGAGGTATGTCTTGTCAGTTTGCTAGAACCATAGAATGAACATTGGACTAATATGTTCCAAAAGTTAACGGTGTGTTCTTTTTACTAGGCTGAGAAAGCGAAGCAGGATGATGTGTTTGCAGACTTGAGTAACATATTGGGAAGCATGAAGGACATGGCACTGGACATGGGTACAGAAATCGATAGGTAGCACCTCTTTAAATATATCTTCGGTAGGGTATGGTAAAACATGCCGTATCTCACCTGTAGAGCTATTCTGTATATGATTTGATTTGATGGAGATCATTCCTTGCTGCAGGCAAAATAAATCACTGGACACTTTCAATGACGACGTGGATGAGCTGAACTTCAGAGTCAAAGGGGCGAACCAACGGGGACGTCGATTGCTTGGGAAGTGATATGCCAGAGTCGGAGTCCGGCTGTACGACCACTGTGTCCATGTCTTTGACAGTTTTGACTATGCTGTGGAGTTTATAGCGTGTTCTGCAGATATGCCTACTTCAAAGGATTAAGGAAGCTGTTGTCCTATTTAGCAAATAGTCATATTCTTGTGTATTAGGGCCCATTGTATTAGTATGCTGTTGTTTTCTGAACTTTTACTGGACCAGATTCTTATGTTGTATGAAAACTAGGTCAGCTACTTGGTGTACCACATAGGCACCTTCTTCGGACATGTAGTGCTGTAATTTTTTTCTTCCTGTCAGAGTATTAAGCTCCAAAGCTATTTTTCAAACATGTACGAAAGGGACCTGGAAGGCTGGAATTGTAACCGAGGTTGACAACTACTCCATCCGTTTCAAATTAATTGACTTGGTTTTGTCCAAGTATAAATGTATCTATACTTATTCCATTTCTAGATATATCCATGTACTCCCTCCGACCCGAATTACTGGGTGGGAGTGTGTTTTAATTAGTTTTTACAAAAAAAAACCCACCAGTTCGAAATCGTTACAAATCAGTCCCCAATCGCAGAGCTCGCGGGGCGGGGCGGATCGCTGCCGTCCTCAGCTCGCCGGAGAGAGGGATTCCGCGGCGGCTCCGCCCGCAGTTGGGAGGCTCCCTCGGAGGGCTTCCGCCGCAGCTCCCAGGTCGACGAGCAGAGCCGCTGCTGCCCCTGCTCGACGAGGACCCGCCGCTGTCGCTCCCAGGTCGCGATCGATCTCACTGCCCACGCGCTGCTCAGTTCGGGATCGATCAAGCTAGCTCTGGATCCCAGCAGGAGCGAGTTAGCTCGGGATCGCAGCTGCTCAGCTTCGGGGAAGCGTGGGCGAAGGCGAGGGCCGCCCGGCGCCGTCACGTTGGACGATCGATCTGGGATCCAGCCTGCTTCCTGCTCAGCTTGCGCCGCTGTGCACTGAGCCATCGATCGATCTGGGATCCCATCGGTGCTCTGCTCCCCGGCCTCCTCGCCGGCAGCTCGTCTCAGTTCTCGCCGGAGGTGCCGACATCTCGTGCGCTCCTCGTGTTGCGCTGCCTTCTCCAGCTGTTGTACTGGTGGAGCTCGTGCTCCTTCTCCCCTGCTGCCGAACCTTGTTCAAATTCAGCCCATGCGGTCTCTCCTTCAAGGCCAGGGTGAGCAGGCGCACATCCCCGACCACATGCTACTCCATATTTCAACCTTGTTCAAATTCAGATACGGAGTAATTAGTTTCTGCAGGAATGTGTCGAACTTGACAAAGACGACGAACCTGTCGTGTGCATCCTGCTGGTTAGACGTGCTACTGCTGAGTCGTGAAGCTGCCCTGCCTCCCCTGTTTCCAATCAAGATTCGAAGTTGAAACTACTCGCTGCTGCTGCTACCCCGCCATCAAGATTCAGATTTAAAGAAGAAAAATAAGCTACAGGTTCAGAACATCACAACTTTCTCTTGTGGTACCATTTCAGTTTGGAAAACTGCACCAAGTCTAGATATTCAGAGTGGAAACAGAAATTTATTTGGCATAATTAACATTTAGAGTCTCCTGAATATGCAAAAAGTGAGAGGAAATTTGTCCTTCATGTCTTGTTTATGATGCAAAACTATAGTTTCAATCAAGACAGCAGCACCAACATCCACACGAGTGAGTACAGCTTATTGCTTATTTTAGGCATGTGTGTGTAGTGAAAACAATCAGAGTAGCGAAACAATCAGAAAATGCAGCAACAACAATATTGTGGTATGTAGTCCTTATGCGACAGATAACAAAATTCTGGAGTAGAAAATTTACCAGTGAGTGGCAAAGTACCAGGAAGGGAGACAGAGATGTTGCAACCAACATCAGTCACAAGAACATCATGTATGGATGCCGATGATAAATTGACACATCAGTTAAAACCATGGTGATGGACAGAAACGACTCTTGTTTTGTCTCCTTATTTTTGTCCACTGATTTCACTCATTCATTCATGGTGATGATAAACTGACACGTCAAACAATTCCCTCATCCTTCTGTTCCCTCAGTTTATACAATAAGCTATGATATGCAGCTGGTTGCATGTCTGTAGCAGTTGCACAAGCAATCCAAAACCACATGGAACAACTTAAAGAGCCAAGAGAACCTGCAAATGATATGATTATCATTTACATAATGTACATCATGACTGAAAATATAACAGGTACTCCCACAAAGCAAATTAAAACATGACTGAAAATATAATGTACTCCATTGTTTACACATTGCTATACTTTTACTGGTATGTATTGTTTGCTCATAGTTAATTAAGTTGCAAGATGTAGTGATAATTATTAAACTGCACAAGATGTATATGGTCTTGTCTTGTGGTTATGCTGCCTATATCAATTTCAGAGAAACTAAATACTCCTCAATTGCTTTTCTGCAGGTTGCCCAGTCCACCATAGGACAAGATGGTCCTCTTTGATATCAACTTAACTCCTCCACAAGAGCTGGATCTCAACTTCAGTCCACATACTCCAGAAGAAGAAGAACAAGCTGCTCACATTCCAAAGAAGAAGAAGAACAAGAACATGCTGCGGAGCCAGACCACATTCGACAAGAAGAAGATCAAGAACATGCTGTGCAGAGGCACATAAAGATCTGCCGGAGAGTTCTAAATTTGCAGCATATATTGCACTGAAAGCTCTAGGAAAAGATAGACCCGTGGTGAAGGCGGATAAGAAATTGTGGCTCAACTTTTGGGAATAAGTCTTAGATCTGCGAGAAGATATGGAAGAAGGCCATAGATCAAGAGAGCAGAAATGAAGTGCCTGATTTCTCAAATAAGCGGAAGGGCAGGTGCGGAAGAAAGAGGAGAGAGCTTAATCTGGATGAAAGGGTGCCTAAAGTTGAACTGAACAAAAGGGGTACATTGAGGGGGCTGGCAAGGTCCCTTGATATCCCTTTCGCAACACTGCAAAGGAGGTTGGCATGGGGCGATTTAAGGCGCCATACCAATAGCCTGAAACCACATCTATCTTTGGAAAACAGAATTAGAAGGCTCATATATTGCATCTCAATGGTCGATGAAACAACAATATTAGAAGCAAAGATTTCGTTCATAAAGATGGGGAACATAATGCATATGGATGAAAAATGGTTTGATATGACTAAGCGAGACATGACGTACTACCTAACACGAGAAGAACCAGAGCCAGTTCGCACTATCCATAACAAAAATAGCATCGGGAAGGTGATGTTCTTAACTATGGTTGCAAGACCTAGACATGATGCGCAAGGACATGTGACATTTGACGGAAAGGTAGGCATCTGGGCTTTTGTCACAGAAGATGCAGCCAAATACAACTCGAAGTATAGGACAAAAGGCACGATGGAACTAAAGAACCTCAATGTTACTAGAGACGTCATGCGGGAATACCTCTATGAAAGGTAATTCCAGCAATTGTAGAAGTGTGGCTGATGATGGAGATGTGGGAACAATATGGATACAACAGGACAATGCTAGAACGCATGTTCAGCCTGCTGATCTTGTATTTCTGGCCACCGTAAAAGCTTCAGGACTGGATATTAGGTTGACTTTCCAACCTCCTAACTCATCAGATGTTAATGTTTTCGATCTTTGCTTCTTCAGCTCCATCCAATCCTTGGCATTTCAGAGTGCACCTAACACTCTCAAAGAACTGATAGAAACAGTTGAACAAGCTTACGATGCATATGACGTGAAGACACTTGGCAAAGTGTATGTCACCTTGCAGTCTGTCCTGGTGGAGATAATGAAAGACCAAGGTGGAAACACATATAAGCCACCCCAAATGGGCAAGGACAAGCTAATAAAAGAGGGAAAGCTGCCTAACACACTAGAGGTTGATAGCAAACTATATGAAGAAACCTTAAAGCTAATAGTCGACTATGAAAAACAACAAGTGGAGAATGAGAGGAGAAGATGAAGGATAAACAAGCAAAGAAAGCATCAAAGAGAAAAGGAAGGTCCCAAGTAATCGTGGATGTCGACACATTTATCGCAGCAAAAGAATATGGCACATGGTTGAACGACCCATCAAGCATTATCCGTCCAAGGCGTCGAGTAAAGAAAGTATGTCAATGTCTTATTGCTTGTAATTATCTGTTCTAAGATAGGTCTAAACTGATGCATCTTACTGACAGAATTTTATGTTTACTATTTACAGAAACTTGATCTCATCCGGGAAACACAAATAGGCGAATTTGAAGCTTCAATACAACCAATAATAGAAGAAGAGAAGCCTGAGGAGAAGAGGATCAAGAGGAGAAGAGGAGGAGAAGATGAAGGGCAATACAAAAAGCCAAAGAAGGCACAAGAAGAGAAGCCTAAGCATGAGAAGAGGAAGGGAAAACAACCAATAATAGAAGAAGAGAAGCCTGAGGAGAAGAAGAGGATCAAGAGGAGAACACCTCTGAACATTTGAACAGAAAGATAGACAGTTCTGGTTGTGGAGTCATGTTATACTCCTGCAGTCCACAAGTCAACACATAATTTAAGTACATAACCATAGTTCATTAGACTAAGACATGAAAACAAACAGAGGAAGATACAGTTCTGATTGCTTGCAATACATTTGTGTCCAATATTTTTCAGAAACCTAGCTTCACAAGCTCTGAAATTTTTAAATACTCCAGTACTGCATATTTCACCTAGAAGGTCTAAATATTGTTAGACAACATGCATACTTCGAGCAAGTCATTACCAGACAATCTAGTGGAATGACACAAAATCTCATATCACGTGTGCTGAAATCAAGGGCAGCAAAGAAATGGCAATCATATCTGAGCAGCTTGATGATTTTCACAAAATGCTTGCCCAACAGGTTCTCATATTCAATTGCCCATTTGGAATATTATTGACACACAACACTATCCATATGAAATTGGTTTGTACATAATTTAGTTACTCCTTCGCATTTGAGAAACTCCTTTAGCATAGGCAGCAAAACGGAGAAAAATTAAGCAAGAATAGATGGAGGAGGAGGAGGAGGAGAGAGACCTCAGCGGAAGCAGAAGGCTCGGGATGTCGCCGGAAGGAGCACGTCGGAGCGTTTGGTGGCGACAGCAGCTCAGGGAGGTGGTCGCCGGCAGCCGCAGATTTGGGTAAGTGACCTCGAATAGGAGCAGTACGACAGCCGCAGGCCGCGAGGACGGCCATCTGGTGGCTTCATGAGAGCCACATCTCTGGGTACCCGTGGAGGAGGAGCACCACCTAGCCGCCGGCACGTCTCTGCTCTACAACGTGGAGGGACCCACCATTGACCTCCGCTGCTCAAAAAATCCAATCTTCCCTAGGAGGGGAACGAGGCGGCGGTGAGATGGTAGGAAAGGAGGCGGCGGCAGCGCGACATGGGTAAGTCAGGCGTCGGCGGCATGTGGCGGCCGCCGGGAGGGGAGCGAGGCGGAGTGAGCGGCACGGGAGGGGCGGAGCAGGCGGCGCCGTCCGGGGAAGAGCAGAGCACGAGACGGGGAAGAGCAGAGCACGAGTGGGGACGTGTGGCTTCAGGTGAAAAACAGCAGGGTGATTTTCGCAAAAACACCACCGCGAACGCTAATTCGGGTCGGAGGGAGTATAATAAAATGTGTATCAATTAAATCCGAACGGAGGGAGTAGATGAGTACTAAGAGCTGAAGTGCCTTTTGTTTCCCATTCATTCAGTAGCACAAGTTTCTTACTCCTAGGTTCATTCAGCAGCAAACCATTTCCTTCTCATCTGCATCAACTAGCAATCGACACCTGCCAGCAGAACAGAAACACGAAGGCCTCGTGTATTTGCACTTCAGTAGTTCAGTGCAGCTGCAGCGGAGTGCACGCAGCTTGATGGATCGGCAGGGATGGTCGGCGGAGATGGTCAAGCCCTCGTCGACAGACCGAGTTGTAGTAGAACCGGTAGGTGCGCGCTGCACAGTCCAACTCGTAAGTCGGCCGGATCACCACCGGTCCAGGACGTGCATAAATCAACCGATCAAAGCTAGGGTGCTCGTGAGGTAGGTCGGCGCAGCCCCCTTCCCTCTCGACGCCGGCCGGCCCACCTCCGCCTCCCCCTCGCACCCAACCACGTCGCGGCCTCCCGCCGCCGCCGACGACCTCCTCCCCGAATCCCCCTGCCGTACAACACCGGAAGAGGTGAGCCAAATTCGGACCCACTCCAGAGCTTTGATTGTGAATAGCCTAGAGCCAAATTTGATCTGGGTTGGTTCATGAGGAAGTTAATTCAAGATAATTGTCGAATCGAATGGCCCCCATTGCTCAATGGTTGGTTGCTCAGGGATGCGATTGCTCTTGGAAGTTGGAATCCCTGATGGGTTCGATTTTCAGGTTGTACAGATATTCATATACTCCCTCCGTTCGGATTTAATTGACACACATTTGGTTACATATGGATGTATCTAGACACCATACAAGTATAGATATATCCATATTTGAACAAAACCAAGTCAATTAATTTGGAACGGAGGGAGTACTTTAGTTGTTTGATAAAGCTTGCGAGGACTCTAGTGAACTCAATCTAAGCTGTAGTCTAGTGCTGGGAAGGCAGACAAGGTAGCATATTGATAGATATTGGAGGGGACTTGTTTTAGCATTGCTAACATACCAACTCGAGAGGGCTGGTCGTAGGCCGAACGTGTAATGTTCAGGGAACAAGGAAATCATGCTAACAGATTTTTCTATGTTGTTCTGGGATCAACTTTCCTTTTTTGTTGTTTCCCGACGATGATGAAGTTGCTACCGTGTTGTTTTCAATTAACCGGGGAATTTTTGTAAGTGGTGGAAAATTTAAATAATAGGAGGAGAGTGAATTGTGATGCTAATGCTAGTCGACTAGGCAAGGTTGGTGACAAAGCCCTGGACAGAACTGTGGGTGAGGTTGCAGTGCTGCTCCTGGCACACAAATAGTGTTGAATGTTGTGATGCCAGGTGCCAGCGATGAGCAAACTAAAAGTGACTGGTGGAGATTTAGTCTGCTAATTGATTGCAGCTAGCCATCTATGATTTGTTCTTGGATATCAATATATATTCAACTGATTGAGTTTTTGATTATGTAAAAAACATTACGTCGGGTTAATGAGCATTTTCTTCCTGAATTGGTACTTTTTTTCTCGCTAGATCTGCATTTAAGGTTGAACTTAAATATTGATCCAACTTAACGTTCCTGACTGTCATTAGGAACCAACTGCAACTCAGACCAGCATCCAGGCAAACAAAAAAGGCCAGCTGATTCCCTTGGCAGCCTGCGTAAAGTTGTTGCTGGAACAAGTTTCAGTCTTGCTGCTTAGGAGAAGTCACCTGATATATGCCGTTGTTCTTGTTCCGTAAGTAACACAGCACTGAATCGATTTGATCTCATTGCCTCCCATCTCCTGCTAACTGACAACCTGAATTTGGGTCCCCTTTGCATCTACAGGTCGGCAACTTTGTGGTAGCTGGTGGCGGCGCAATCATAAATCTTTCAAGAGGAAGCGGATGGCTGCGGTAAAGATTCAGTACCTCCCACAGGTGTGTAAACACAGTCCAAGTTCCTAATGGTTCCTCCTCCCAATAGTTTGAATGTCTTCCTTTTATTTAGAAACAATTGGTTGCAACTAACCATGGACAAGCCAACTCTATCCCTGATTACTGCAAACTTATTTCCAACAGGGAGTGCCCCAAAACCCACCAACAGCCTAATAGATTTGTCATGCACTGATTAAATTTATGATAAATTCTTAGCATCCGCTCTTCTCTACTCCCATGCTGCTCTGGATCTGAGAGCACCGAGACTGTAGCTAACTGCCCCTACTAATTTAGCACTTGCTTCCATAACCATAAAAAAGATCTGATGCGAAATCTGCCTTGCAAAGCAACATTGTAGTAGTTGATGATCAATGGTTTCAGCTTCTCATTTGCACAACACACAATGCTGGTGATTTTGGCACGCACAGTAGCATCCTGAAGGGCGGGCCAACCAAAGAATTATACGTTGCAGTTTTCTGTAAACCTAGTTAGCATCACGTAAATGAAATAATATTTTTCTCTTTTTTAGGCACCTGGCGAAGTTTTGTGCTGCTGCTTTAAAAAAATCTGCAGTTTAGAATGTGTAATTTTACTACTTAAAATCTTCTGGTGTGATACAATGTTCTTTTGTGGTGAAAAAAATCAAACTGGCAGGAAATTGTGGAGAGAGTGATTTCATTTTTGCCAATGAGGGATGCCGCGAGAACAAGCTTGCTGTCGAGTGAGTGGAGACAAGGATGGGCGAGCTACCCAAAGCTAACACTGAACTCCGAAACAGTGATTGGCACTAGATGGGGGGAGGTTTACTATGCTCCCAAAGCAGAAGCACAAAAGTACAGGGAGAAATTCATTGAGAATGTCCATGCCATCATGCGACAACGCCAGGGTTTTGGGGTGGAGGAGTTTGTGCTGGAGTTCGGGCTCGACGGGAAGGATGCACATCATATTGACAGTTGGGTCACCCACGCTGCCTCCATCAGATTGGAACGACTCGTCATCGACTTCAAGGTTGTCCCGGAGAAATATGCTTTCGCTTTGCAGCTTCTAGATGAGATCGGCACAGTGAAGCATCTCCATATTCTTAAACTAAGAAATCTATCTCTGAAGCCGCTGGGTGATTTCAGCGGATTCCTGAACCTTACAATGCTTGAGCTGCAAAATGTGCGTGTAGCAGAGGATGAACTCGAATCGTTGCTCTGCAGATGCCCTACTCTTGAGCGGCTGGCACTCAATTTCTGCGGACCATTTGTGTCCTTACGGATTGGCCATCAGCTCGGTCGGCTGGTGCATTTGTCTCTTGGTGATTATACCGTTGTGGAGAACCTACGGATTGATGCCGTCAACCTGAAGACAATTTCACATACTTATGACATCCGGAAAATAGTCACGAGGAAAGATTCTCAAATCACTGAGGTCACATGCATTGGTTATAAAGACACACTGCAGTATATATTTACCGGCCTTCCCAGTGCTTTGCCCTGTCTAGAGAAGCTATCAATGAATATCCGGGAAAACATACAGGTTTGTTCGAGCAATGTAGCGTTTTCTGGTCTTGCATTTCTTGTTCTGTTGTTATAGGGGGACATTGCCTTTCATCTAGGCTAACTGCATGAGTTACTTGCATTGATTCTGTATTGCATTTTATTTTGTCTAACTGCACGCACTGTGACTATTCATTTTGAGCAGACACCGGAAGTACCAAAATGCAGGAGCAGATTCATGCATCTAAGGCACCTAACCTTGAGCATGCACCTCAGCACCTACTGCAAATTCAATATTCTCCGACTTGTTCACGTGCTAGAAGCTGCGCCAGTTCTGAAAGATTTTGAGCTAAATGTGAGTAATGTGGAACAAATATCTAGACGTTGGCTTTGGGCCTATTGTACATTTGCTCATCTTTTTGGCTCGTGTTCACAATCGCACCTAAGATGGTTCATTCTCGTGTGTATATATGCTCTTCTTCCCTTGCCCTGTGCATTAATAACTTTTCATCTTGTCATCTGTTTAGGTTGATGAGCTCATGATGCCTTATTTTGACGACGACGAATCGCTACCGTCGGTTCCTAGGCAGCCACACGACCACCTCAAGACTGCGACATTCCAAGGATTCATATTCAACAAGGACTTGATCGCGCTGGCCTTGTACGTCCTGCGCAACGCCGGATCGCTGGAGCTCATGACGGTGCGGACACGGTATGAAACCGACCGCTGGATCGCCGACCACTTTCTTCGCGGCGAGGACCCCCGGAATGTGGTGAATATCATTACGTAATAATCTCTGGTAGGCATGGCTGTCAGCAGCGCTGCGTGTATCTGTCTTGCCGTTGAGTTGATCGATTGTTGGAATGGATGCAACACATGCAAGGGCAACTGCCGTGAAAACGAGCGTTGCTGGGCGCCTGTTTATGTATGTACTCCCTCCGTTCCAATTTAAATGACTTCTACTTGTCAACATGTGGATGTACCTAGACATGTTACAAGTATAGATACATCCACATTTTGACAAAGTGAAGTCATTTAATTTGGAACGGAGGGAGTATGTTTTTTGCTTTCTGCTGCTGGAAGCTTCCGTGCTTGGACTCTTGTCTGGCTCTCGGGGCGGCTCCTGGGATTTGACGCCTTGCGACGTCAAAACCCACGCGGCCTTGTCCTTGTGATCGCCACCCTGCACGCGCGCGAGCCGACAGTCAGGCAGAAGCTCCTGCGGCCCGGCATGTTCCCGGACGAACCGTGGCGCGCTGCCGCTGACGCGCGCGGCGGGGCGGCGGCGCCAGCGGCGAGCACCGGTGTCGGGGACGGCCCCATGGGCGTCGGGCGGAGCGTGGTGCAGCAGCGGAGCACGCTGTACGACTCGTTCGAGCTCAACGCGATGGTGGCGCGGCTGAACCGGCTGCTGCTGCACGGGGACGGCGCGAGGCGGCCAGCGCCGCGGAGCCCGGCGGGGGGCTGGCTCGCCGTGCCGAAGGTGTTCATCGGCAAGATCAAGCGCGCGCTTCTCGGCGGGCCACGGCGAGGAGGCGTCTGACAGTGTTCTTCCCCTTTCCTTTCTCTCTGTGTATCCGCATGTTACTTTTTTTAACGATGGCAGGAGAACTGCCAGATTCATTGATAGAAGAAGATGGTACAAGGACCCGAACTGCTAGGTTAATCAAAGGAAAACCGGGCGAAAACCTTTACATCGACAAAGAGCACTACAAGGCAAACAGGACACCAGAAGGGCCAGCTGGGCGACGTCATCGTACATCATCATCTATCGTATGACTTCGACTTCCTCGCAACATCACCGCCACGAGCTTGTTCGCCGTCTTCAACAGCACCGGGGAGAGACGCCCTCCAATCCTGAGAAGAAGACCACCACGCACGCCCGATGTCGGCGGCATGCCGAGAGTGCTCCCGCCACTCACACCAACCACCGCGAACCTCAGGTCCCTCTTGCCGATGCCGGTCTCCGAAAACGAAGCCCCCAGGAAGGAAAAACGACACCAAAGCGCCGTCATTGTCCGATCACGAGATCATGGGTTTCCCCTGGAGAACCAAACTGGCCGGATCCGCGCGGAAGTGGGCAACAGCAAAACAGCGACGCCTCCAGGAAGGTCAACGACGGCCACAGCCGCCGCCATCGCCGGTCACGGCACAGGGCCGAGACAGGGTCTTCACCCTAGCCGCTCACCACCTCGACGCACATCACACCCACCGGCGCCGGCAAGCCCACCAGCCACTGCCACCCTCGGAGAATCCGGCGACGAAGAGGCGTCCAGGACGAGCAGCGCAGCGGAGCTCCGCCACCTTGGCGCGGCGAGCCCAAATTGGGCCCGCCAAGCCCATTGGGTGCTCGGCCTCATCCTGCAGGTGCACGGGGCGGCACTGCTGCCACCATTGCCGCCCGCACCCCGTGCCCTTGGAGGACGCCGCTCCACCTACCGGGCCCGGTGAGCCCAGATCGGGCCCGCCAAGCCCATCGTGCGCTTGGCCACACCCTGCCGGCGCAGTGGGCGGCGCCGCTGCCACCGCCGCCGCCCGCAGCCCGCGCGCCGGCCGCCTCCATTGTCTTCATCCTCCGTCCGAGCCCGCCGGCTCGGCGTCCACCGCCCCGATCGCCGCCGCCCCCCACGGGCCGGTCAACCACCAACGAGCGCGCCTCCCTCCGACCACCTTTGGCAGCGGAGGGGTGCCTCCACTGCCGCGGTTGGGGCCGGCGACTACAGCGGCAGAGGAGGCCGCACGGGGGATGACGGGCTCTGGTAGTTGGGTCGCCCCTAGCGCCGCCTGGGGGGCGACGCGAGGGGAAGAGCGAAAAATTCCTGTATCCGCGTGTTACTGAACTCGTAGTAGTGCTTCTATGCCTGTTTGCGTATTGCTAGCTGTCCAGCTGAATCCTGAATGCCATACAAAGATCAGTCAGAGTGATCGACCGTCTGACAAGCTAATGCCGTTGACTAGTATCGTTCGATTGACGATTGGCCGTCTGTTAGCATATTTTTCCGGTTATGTTTGCGGTTGTTGACTAGCTCTCCACATGCAGAACGGGTTACGATCCATTTCTTGGCTTATGCTTTTCACTTATACAGTCAGGTCATGGTTTTCAAATTCAGTGAAATTTCATTGAAATTCACTGAATTGCAGTGATTTCAGCAGGCACCGAAATAATTAACTTTCAGTGAAAATATTTCAGCAATTTCAGTACTACACAGGAATTTAAAATTTTTTAATTTTTTCAAATATTTAAATAAATTTTAAGAGAAATTCCGTTCATTTGACCAAAACGAAGTGATTTCAGTAGTAGCCGATTTTTTTTTGAAACTGAAATTTAAAACCAACTCATGCTTCCTGTTGTGTAAGAACCTACACACTCCCGCAACGTAATCCCGTTGGATTGTACATGCGGCCCTCTCCTGCCCACCTCCGTTTAGTGAAAATTGACCCTTCTAAATGCAGAAAGGAATTACCAAATCTATATGCTTTGCTCATTGTAATCTCCTAAGTGTGGGTACATCAGTCTCTCGCACGTCCCAAGTCCCAACCCACGACTAGGATGGCGACCACCTTGCCCCTCCCTCCGATGGCATGCAGTGGGGACCTCTGCATTTCGATTTTGTCGAGTAGTTATGCTTGGGCTAGGTTTTTTTAGGGGTCGTCGCGTTGGTGGCGAGGATGGCGCTGCATTGGATTAAGATGCTCTGACTTCTCCCATCTTGGCAGTGCTCTAATTAGCGACTGTGGAGCAGGCGGCTCGGTCATCTGACCGTTTTTTTTAGAACTGGCGAGATTGGTTTCTCGGTGTTTCGCTCGCGTTTGTAGGTGCAAGATCCCCTGCCAAATTTCTGGAGTCGAGGCCTACACAATGGTAGTGCAAAACTGAAATGGGATATGCCTGACGTTGACCTCTAAACCTTTCAGCGTTCAAAATAGATGTGTATTTTTGGACAAAAGTGCAAAAACAAAAACGAAAATGTTCACGCCCGCTTGTTGTTTATGTTTTCACCGTCACTGACAACGGGCCCCAGGTACGCTGACGGGTCATTGCCACGGGAGCAAGCAAGCAACACCCGGATCAAGTGCGGAAACGAGTCATTGGAGCGGAGCGTGTTGGAACAAAAACTAGCCGTTAGGCTCCTCGGCCCCAACGATCCCCTTTTCCTTCTCCTCCTGCCCCCTTCCATTTCCGATCTCCCCAATCCCCAACCAAACAGCAAACCACCCCAAGCACACAGCACGATCCCAAACCCTAGCCATGGCGACCGGGGCGGCGGCGAAGACTCCGACCAAGCTCTCCACCCCGGCCAAGACCCCCGCCAGGCTCCCGGCCCCCAAGACTCCGGGCAAGCCCGCGCCCTCCTCGGCGGCGAAGACCCCGTCCAAGTCCGTCTCCCGCGCGCGCTCCTTGCACGCCTCCGAGAACTCCGACCCCAACATCATCCTCGCCTCCCCTCCCCCGCCGGCCTCCAAGACCCCGCTCACCGCCTCCGCCAGGAAGAAGCGGTCCACGCCCGCGCCGCCCCGCCGCCGCCGGCCCCGCAGCGCCGCTCGTGGCGCGGAAGGGCGCGCATCGCCGGAGGCACATCAACGACGGCGCCAGCGCCGGGGCGAGTTCGACTTCGACAAGTGCCGCGAGGCCGCCCGCGAGGCGCTGCGCGCGTCGCACGAGGAGTTCTACCTCAAGGAGCGCGCGGCCTCCGCCGCTACCGACGAGGAGGAGCAATCAAAAAAAGAGGAGGAGGAAAAGGCGAGCGAACAGGAGGCGGACAGCGGCGCCTTCGAGGAGGGGGCGGAAGGGGATGCGGCCGGATTGGAGGGGAGCAGCAAGGTGAGGGCGATTCGGAGCAGGGTCATGGCCAAGGCGTTGAACACCGTGCCAGATTCCGGGGCTGGCCGTGTCAAGCACCTGGTGGATGCCTTCGAAAGCCTGCTCTCCATCTCCGGCGACACCGCTGATGCTGAACGGGCCGGTGAGGAGGCCTGGGCGCTGCCCGGGTTGCAGCCGTGGAAGGAGGGCGGTGAAGCAGCCTTCTCCTCGTCTGATTTCATGAACCTGGGGCCGAGCAGGCTCTGCAATTCACTCGACGGGAAGAGCAACAGGTTGGTTGATACCCACAAACAAGTGGGGACAAGGAATTGTACTTAGGTTGTTGCTGATGCAGTGTATTGATCAAAGTGCGTTCCTCTTTTCAGGTCGAGCTGGGACAGCCAGACGGGAGGACGCAGGAGCCGGCGCAACGTAAGGATGCAATAGCTTTTGTTATGCTCTATATAAGGTCGATTATGTTTTATCTGTGCTCGCTAAATTCAATGTCTATTTGCTCTGTGATTTGGCAGTCATCTGAATCACTTAGGAGCAGCTGGAATAAGAAGCTTAAGGTCACTAGCCAGCATCCTTTCAAGCTGAGAACAGAGGTGAATAGCAATTTGTTTTGCCTGTCGTTCTGTTTGTTAGTAGATTCAGTTGTCAAAATGATCTACTATATTGCTATGTTGGATGATCGTGGATCGTTTTATAACAGCAAAGAGGAAGGGCGAAAGAACAGCAGTTTTTTCAGAAAGTACAGGAAATGCTCATTGAGGATGAAAAAAAGCGCATTCATATCGCTCAAGGACTTCCGTGGACAACCGATGAGCCCGAGGTTTGACACTTTCTGTAGCCTAATTTTATTGATCACAGCCCTCCATTAGCATTTTGTTGAATACCTTGGAAGGAAGATAAATTTATTCTACTGCCAAATTGAAGATTGTTGTTTGTGCATGTTTCTTACTGTTCATATGGCCACAGGGTAGTTCTTTGTACATCCTACTTTTTTTGGACACATCCATGCATTAGCATTTTGGTTAATTCCTTGGAAGGAAGATAAATGTGTTCTAATACCAGATTGAAGGTTGTTGTTTGTGCATGTTCTGACTGTTCTTATGGCAACAGGGTAGTTCTTGGACTTGATTAGCAAAATTGGCATAATGTCATTATGTTAGCTGATTATCCTTAGCACATACTAGCCATGGATCTTTATTTCATAGCAGACATATTTGCATAATATTATACCCGGCTTTCTTTGGAATCACTATATGATGCTAGGTTGGCTTTCAGTTAACAAATGATATTGTTATAACATTGTATCTCTATTTTCATTAGTGCTTGATAAAGCCACCAGTCAAGGAAAGGACTGAACCACTTGACCTCATTCTCCATAGTGATGTACGTGCAGTTGAGCGTGCTGGATTTGATCAAGAAGTAAGACTCCTTACAAGTTCATTATACATTGCATATGATGTGAAGTTTTTGATTTCGACAGAACTAGTGTGATACCTTTTTCATTATATTAACTATGGGTGTTTGAGAATATAGACAGCAGAGAGGATCAAGAAAGGTGAGCAATTAAGACTGGAGCGGGAGCGTCAAGAGAAGTTGGAGGAGGAAGAAAGAATAAGGCAGTTGAGAAAAGAGCTTGTTCCAAAAGCACAGCCAATGCCATATTTTGATCGGCCATTTGTCCCCAAAAGGTGAACATCTGGTCTTTACTGAAACTCATACAAGAAATGTTTCAGTTTCAGTTTCAGTTTCAGTAATGATCTGATATTATCTGTTTAGTTTTCAGTAGTTGAGAGTTGTCCCGTTGCAAAGTAACTAACATTTTGCTTTATCCCTGCTTGTTTTAAGGTCCACAAAAGGCATAACAGTTCCGAAGGAGCCAAACTTCCATCTCCGGCCTGAAAGGTTCTCATGGTGAGTTTTTTGGTCCAAGACTGACTAAACGAACACTATAAGTAGCGATGAATTCATCTTTCACCATGGGAAAAGATTGACAGGAATGCATGCTCTGTTTCATTTGTTCTCTAATTTCTATACAAAGCATGCTCACCATGCTTGGTTACGTGAATGATGGCTGACAGTTACTATCGACAGCGATGCATGGTCAACGGAAAGCTGAAGCCTTCGCCCCATAAACTGCATCAGCTGCATCTATCAAGCCCCGAAGAGCACCAACACGCATGATCTGGGTGCATTCCATTCTTCCAAGTACCTAGCTTCTTCTTAATGTTTCCAGGTGCAATGAGAAATGGCATCAGACTTGAGTTTTTGTAGCTTGGGCGATCTCCAACTTCTGTTCTGTACATGCGTTATTATGCTCTGTGCTTCAGATGCATCCACACCAGGGTTGAATCAACTGTTGTACAAGAGACCGCGGATGGGAAATTCAATGATGAAATTCTGTGATGTCTTGTATTCCTAAGTTGATTCCCCAAAGAACTCTAAATACCAATGTGTTTATATATCTAGGTTTTGGCAAAAAGTTGTTGCGTTCTGGTGGCTAGCTCTTACTGAATCTTTCCTGTCAGCTGCACCAAACTGAAAATAGTTGGTGGTAAACTGAATTTGCTAAAACAGCACGCCAAATTGCTGAGAAACGTAGAGTTCTACGATGGCAGAGCTTCAGACCGAGCATAAACATTTAGTTAGAAAAGCTCCGATTGCACCCGCAAAAACTATGGAAAACCATCGATTGCATCAACGCTCATGGAATGATGCTCCGAAACTAATCTACAGTAGAAGAAAAGCGTCAACTTTTCTGGAAAGGATATATTAAAAAATTCAAAAGACAACGAGAAATTTGCCTTGTTTCTAGTCGCCGTTGCGAGGGGGAGGGGAGCCTGGTTCTCGTTTGTGCATGTGTTTAGTTCTAATTTTTTCTAGGTTTTCAAGTTTTCGTTGTCGGTGTCTTGGTGGGGCTGATGCTGATGGTGCTAGTAGGAATAATGGTCTCCCAGCTCATGCTCCTGCTCGTCGGAGGTGTTACTGGTACCGGCGAGAGGTTTGTGGAGTCCAACCTGTTGGAGCGATTTGGATCTGGCGTTGCGTCTAGGCGTGGCGGCAAGGATGGGTTGCTCTTAGAGTGCAAGGTGTGGACTGTTGTGGATATGCGAAAGACGGTGGAGGATCCGTCCGCCTGATGAAGGGCGGGATGACGTTGGCCCCGGATCCGACGTTGAAAAGGTTCGGAGGGCTCCTCCGGCTGATGTTTCTTATCGGATTAGATCCAGTCTTACGGGGCTGGTGGTTATCGCGGCTCTTTCTTCAACGTCAAGATATGGGCCAACTGTTGGTGCTCTTCTTTTCCAGCGACGGAGAATGATTTGGGTGCTTGATAGTTGCGGTGAAAGTGGTATGCAGCAGTACAACCGTTTGTATCCTCCTAGTTTTATGTTGCTTGCATTCTTTTCAAATTTGTATCCTTACTATTATATTACGTTGAATGTCCGTGCGTTGCTACGGATGTTCAAGTTTTTTCCTACCCGACATTTTGTTTCGTAGTCACCCCACTCAACTTCTACATTGTACTTAATCTTACTCCATATGTAGTCTTGTTTTCTTTAACTCCGGTAAATCTTCATTTTGTTCGCGTAGTTCATGACTTCGGAGTTGTTATGAGATGCCGTGTTATTTTTGAAATTTATACATGCACCTATTTTGAAGAAAATATGTGTCCCTCCTTTGACAAAAAAATGGTATCGCCTTTGCGACCGCAATAGACATTAATTAAAAAATAGTGTATATCTCAGGAAAATTAATTTAAAAAAGAACTGATTATCTAAAATTTGTTGTAAAGCACATATGCTTTCCTATGGAACAATGAAAATGCAACACTGGTTAATGAGTCACACTCTTTCATGCACACGCATTGAATGTGGTTTCCAATAACTCTACAAATGTCTACCCCCTTCTTAGCTTAACTATAATCTTATTTCTTCAGCACTTCTTGTACACCCACTACCATAAGATATCGCTCCATATCCCTCTATATCTTCGTCCACCCTTCATTTCCCCACCCTCGAGCTTCACTGGCCAGGTTTAGTCCACCTTTGATGCCCCAAGAACTTTATTGCCTCCACATGGAATCCAACTTTTATTGGGAGATCTACAATGCAACTTGCTAGTTTGTTATAAGGAAAAAAGGTACTATCTATCAAGGCTACATTGTATATATAGGAAATGTAAAAAACGATGCTCCAAACAAGTTGAAATTGGCAAATCTTTTTTTTACATGTCATCGCATATGCTTTTGGCTGTATTTTGTCTCCTCAGAATGAACATGTAAGCAAGCCTAGAATTTTTTTTACTTTACAGACCAAAGGCACATCAGAATTTCCAAACAAGAAATAGTTTGTTTTAAAGTAATTATTTTTTCTAGGCTTTCTTACATGTTCAATCGGAGGAGACAAAATGCTGCCAAAAGCATATGCGATGCCATGTAAAAAAAGATTTGCCATTTCAACTTGTTAATAGCTGAAAATGTACTCCCATGTTCTCTAATTGTACTCATCTTTGTCATCACCTGAAGTAAGGGTGGGTTGCACCTTAGATTCAATAACAGTAACAGAGAAGGGTATTTAGTAGCGCACCATCTGTTCATGAATGCTAAATCCAAAAAAAAAGTGTGTCCTTCTGACATAATCCATCTAAGGCCACATACCCAATAATTACTTTACAGACCAAAGGCACATCAGAATTTCCAAACAAGATATAGTTCACCGAATACCAAGCTTAAATAGCTGAAAATCTAGTCACCTTTGTCATCACCTGAAGTAATGGTTGGTAGCACCTCAGGTTCAATAACAATGACAAAGAAGGGTATTTAGTAGGGCACCATTCATGAATACAAGTAATTTAGGCCTACGGGCTAAAAGAAAAGAAGGAAAGGAAAATTTATTTCTAAAAAAAAGGAAGAAAAGGAAAACGTTGACGTCCCTTCTCTCCAAAAAAAAAAACCGCGTCCAGCAACTTTCTGAAAAACTACTTTGTCTCACTGACTGGTGGGTCCTCCGCAAGCTAAGCTACAGGCACCCAGCGGTTCTCCCCACTTGGCAGGCATCCTCCACGCCCTTCTCTATTTCTCTCCCCACCTCTTCTTCCCCGATCCATCCGACCACAAACCCTAGCATAGCCAGATCTCCACCCCCGCCGCCGCCGGCGAGACCACCGCACAGATCTCCCCGATGGCGTTCCGCCGAATCCTTTCGGCCGCAGTGCGCCGCCGCTCCGCCGCGGCGGCGGCGGCGGCCGGGAGCACGCGCGAGGCCTCCACGGCCGTCGCCGGCGCCATCGCCCCCGAGGCCCCCCTCGTCCGGGCCCCGGTGATGCAGTACGACCGGATCTCCGAGGCCGTCAACGCGCGCCTCCGGCGACTCGAGCACCCGGACCCCCGCTTCCTCCGCTACGCCAGCCCCGTGCCCGCCCACGCCGATCACACGGCCATCCTCGCGGCGCCGGAGACCCGCGTCACCACGCTCGAGAACGGCCTGCGCGTCGCCACCGAGTCCTCGCTCGCCTCGCGCACCGCCACCGTCGGCGTCTGGATCGACGCCGGCAGCAGGTACGAGAAGGAGGAGGCGGCCGGGGTCGCCCATTTCCTGGAGCACATGCTGTTCAAGGGTACGGGGACGCGCACCGCTGCACAGCTCGAGCAGGAGATCGAGGATATGGGCGCGCACCTCAACGCCTACACCTCGCGGGAGCAGACCACCTACTATGCCAAGGTGCTCGACAAGGACGTCCCACGTGCGATGAAGATCATCGCCGACATTCTGCAGAACTCTAAACTCGACGAGCAGCGCATTGAAAATGAGCGGAATGTAATCCTCCGAGAAATGCAGGAGGTTAGTTCCCTGATACATAACATATGTTTGCTTGATTTAATCACTCTTTTTCCAGTGCAATAAGGATCGGATTAGATGGACAATTACTTCACGTGCCTTAGATTTGATGCATCGTGTGTTCACTAGTGTTCCATCAATAGCTATTTATTATGTATTGTCATGTCCTTAACAAATCAATAGAGCTCTCTCAGACAATGAGAACTAATTAACAAGATTTGTTTTTCTTAGTGTCAGTTATTGTTTTCAATTGCTATGTGTAACAAGACAGCTGCAGATCGGTAGTAGTGCAGGCAAATTTTGTATTTGCTATGGAACCGCTTAGATTTGTCAATTAGTTTCTATCAGAAATAAAAACTGGTTTACAAAGTCCTAATCTCCTAGTATTAGGCATTGTTCTGGCTGTATCAAGGCTGCTCCAGACTTAGAACTGCAGGCAAAATTGGCATTTGAATATGGAACTGTTCTTAATCAGAAGAGTTTGAGCAAAAAATGGATATTGTTTGTCTGAAAAAATACTCTTAAATTCGTCTACGAAGTCATTAAAGTACAGTAGATTGATGCATGAGCACAATAAATTTAAAATGCACCAAGCTGCAAGGTTCGTCATGCATCCAACAGATGCTTCTTAAAGACTAAAACGAAAAGTGCCTTATGGTCTGGATGCACCTAACTTGACTTAATCCCTGGGTTTTATGAGCATACAAGTTTAATGTGCTGCTGTGCCTTCTACAATCTTAAGTTTGCATATTGTAAGTTGATGCGAGGGGTATCAAGCTGCGAACCTGAACTGCAACATTTTGGAGATGCTACTATTTACATCATGCTGTGTTTATCTTGAACCAACATGATTTTCTGACTGTTCCTATGTTATGTAGGTTGAGGGACAATCAGAGGAAGTTATATTTGATCATCTCCATGCAACTGCCTTCCAGTATACTTCTCTTGGCAGACCAATCTTGGGTTCTGCTGCTGATGTTAAGTCTATCACCAAAAAGGATCTCGAAGATTACATTAAAAACCATTACACGGCTTCTAGAGTGGTATTGGACATTACAAATCTGTGACTGTCATGCACTTGGATTTCAATCTTTGTATCTTATTGCTTTTACCAGAGTATGATGGAGTATCTTCTAGTGGAAAATCTGTGACTCCTGTGTGTTTTCAGGTTATTACGGCTGCTGGTAATGTTAAGCATGAGGATATTGTACAACAGGCAAGAGAGCTGTTCCAGACGCTGCCAACTGACCCTACAACTACTGGTATGTTGGTTGCTAAGGAGCCAGCCACTTTTACTGGTTCTGAGGTATGTAATTTACTCTAGATGCTAGATTTACCTGTGATGTTCAAATCATTGATTATTTTATGCTACTCGATAGGTTCGAATCATTGATGATGACAGGCCCCTCGCTCAATTTGCTGTTGCCTTCAATGGAGCATCCTGGTCAGATCCTGATTCTATTGCACTCATGGTTATGCAAACTATGCTTGGTTCGTGGAACAAGAGTGCTGGAGGAGGGAAGCACATGGGGTGGGTTCCTTTCCTTTTGCACCTCCTTTCATCTTGACATTTCCTTATGTATACCAAGCCCCTTTTGTCAAATATCACTTTAAAAACAATCAGCTGATCATTTTGGTACAGTTCGGAGCTTGTACAGAAAGTAGCTATCAATGAGATAGCTGAGAGTATAATGGCATTCAACACAAACTATAAGGACACTGGTCTTTTTGGTGTCTATGCTGTTGCTAAGGTCAGCCTTGTATTTTATCTTTTGTGACGAATGTGAAAAACTTCATTGTATCTGTTTTTCGTAGTGATATATGCCTCAAATATAACCCCTTAGCGATGCAAACCTTATTCATGACTACATTAGCTGTTACAATATCCCCAAAAGGATGGGACCATGCCTAAATTCTAGCACCGGATTTCTCCTGAATTGCTCATGTACCAAACTGCTTTTCCATCTCTGTTGCAATTCAACTTTCTATCTTATTCTACTTTTTGGCAGTTCGGTCTATTCTGTAGTCCTATGTAGCGGGTGCTCTTTCTATTTCCGCTTAAAAGGAAATATAATTACACCCAAGAAAATAGAGAACATTCATGCTATATGTTCTCTCATATGTGAAGTAAGTAAATTCATTTCTGCTGACGTTGCCTTTATGCAGTTGAAACAAAAGGGCTTAGGGTATTTTGCCCCCAACCCAGAAAGCACTAATGAAATGTCCTAGTGAATAAGCTACCAATGTCATTTAAATGCAAGCAATTATATATATGCATCCATGGAATTTACTATATTAAATTTTGAATGCTGACCATTATTTGTGAACTTGTTCCACTGGTATAAAATGATGTGTTGTGCTTTTCTTTTCCTGATGATCTTCTTTGACCTTGTTTGGTAGGCTGACTGCTTGGATGATTTGGCTTTTGCAATTATGCATGAGATGAGCAAATTATCGTACCGGGTTACCGAAGAAGATGTTATTCGTGCACGGAATCAGGTATTTCTTACTACGAGTTTGATTTTGGTCGCGTGTTGTAGTATTTTTGGCTTACTGTGGCTGAACAATAGCATATTTCCTTGTTATCTGCCTTTTGTGTACTTAGTTAGAGATCATGTTCTGTGCTGTAATCTGATATTCTGTTGCTAGATAGGTGTTGCATTGGAACATCTGTATCCACACAACTTCACTATCTATTTTATGACATTTGTCATTACTTTGGTTTGATACTTTCAGCTTAAATCCTCCATCCAACTCCACCTTGATGGCTCCACTGCTGTTGCTGAGGATATTGGACGCCAGGTATTTGGGCCCTATATTTGTAATGTCACATGGTATTCTCTGTACACTTGTCCTCTATAACTTATTTTTGTTCTTCCGTTCTGTCAGCTACTCATCTACGGCCGTAGAATCCCTACTGCTGAGCTTTTTGCCAGAATAGATGCAGTTGACCCCAGCACTATCAAGCGTGTTGCGAACCGCTTCATCTTTGACCAGGTATCATTGTCTTGTTAACTTGCCTTAGTTTATTCGTTATAATTTGGAGGGCTATGGCAGAAAGTGCTGTAAAATACCGAAAGGTCCCAAAATTTTGTTCACTTAGTCTTAGGCTGCATCCTACTTATCATGTACTCCCTCTGTCCCGTAATATAAGATGCTATTATAGCCAATATAGGAGTATATTGGGTTGAAATAACATCTTATTTATGGGACGGAGGGTGTACCGTCCTAGTAATAATAGTCTCCACATCTGTCTTGTTACTGATTGACCCATTGATGTCTTGGTGATATGCTTTTGTTTAATGTGCATTTGATTTTTTGTTGGCATTGATTCATATCTATATGGAATTTTTTGATGAAACAGTAGCATCACATGATAATATGATATCCCGCATTCCGTACAGTTTTCTTGCCTGAATATATATGGGTCTTACGGCAAACCATTCAACCAATATTCATCGTATTGCTGCCGGTTTTCTTTCAGGATATTGCTATCGCTGCCATGGGACCAATCCAGAGTCTTCCAGACTACAACTGGTTCAGGCGCAGGACCTACATGCTCCGTTACTAGATTCGTCGAGCAGTGTACCATGTTTACAGTCTCCAAAGGCAGGATAATTGCTTCTTTTGGCATCAGTCTATTAAGGCCACATCCACGCACATATTATGTGCCAAAGTGGAGGAATTTTTTGAGTCTTCGTTTTCCTTGCCCTTGTCTTCCTTTTCCAAAACCCACAAAGCTGTCAATAATGATAGGCAAATTCGACTGAAGTGGCTTACCTGGGTGGCCATCCGTTGTTTGATGATGACTAGTAATCAAGCACGTGCACATGCACGTTTCTTACAATGCCCACATTGGATGACAATATAACAATTCATGTCACGCTGTCACCTGATAATGTGAGCTGGCCCGTTAATTTTCAATAACTTTGGAAAAGTTTGGAAAGTATTATTTCTTATATCAATAGGGCAATTGCCCCTATTCCACTGTTTTCATAAAATTCAAGATAATTGTTCTATTTTTTTCATATAACGCATGAACATCATTAATCATATACAAGTCACACCACACCACTTAGTGATTATGTAGCCATAGGCTTTACAAGGTATGGTCCTTTAGAGGTCTTTGTGCCTGTCGCCATGAAGCTCATCAACTCGCCTGAATCTCAGCCCTGGAGAGTTACTGCTGCCGAGAGCCATTGAGAAACACCAAATTGGCGATGTCAATGAAGTTGTGTGACAAGTCGCTGCAAGGTTAACAAAACATTCTTATACATGAATGGTGAATACCCTGAAACTCCATTAATTTGATTTATTCAGTAACTTCTAATATCATTTGTAAGCAACATTGACAACTTCAGGTAGAAATAAGGATGACTGTCAAATGAAAGACCTTGTTAAGAATCAAAGAACATATTAGTGTATGAGATGATATACATATTCTGTTAGTCAAATATGTTTTCAGAAACTCGGAGTAAAATCAAGAGGTATCAAAAACAAATATGTACAATAAAACAACAAGAATAGATTGGCCCTTTGCTTTCACTTACTCAGATTTGTCCAAACAGAAGACAATTGCTCTCTTTTTTTTTTTGAAATTAGAAGACAATTGCTCTCCTATCCGATTACCAACCAATGTAGCATACAATGAAATAACGTTTATACTGTGTACATGCCTGAACATCAGAAAAAAATCTCATGGCCCCATACATAAGGCATCGGAAAGCTGACAGCTGCGGGATAAGAAAATAAACATTTTTATGAAAAGAAATATGCCATTCAGCAAAGGAAAAGACCATTACTAATTCTGGCAGAAGTAGGACGCTCATCGTACTCCTTTGTGATCTCGAGCAAAGGGATGTTACATGCTGCCAATTCGTACATGAATCATGTACAACCATAAAGTGTGTTTACCTACTGGAACAACAACCGCAAGGTAGATGAAACAGCAACAAGGTACACCATATTTTAGGATACTACGCCCAAAAAGACAAAAGGGGACGTACCAGATTGGAATGCAGATGGCAAATTACCTCTAAAATAGACAATTTAAACATCAAATATTCATATGGCTTCTTCTCATAGTATGAACTGACACATACAATTGACAATACCACAAAAAGTTGACGCCGTGTACTCATTTAATCATCTTTTCGGTATTCCAGCAGTGTGATCTGTAACTATGCTCATCACATTCGTCATTCCTTCTATACAGTTCCATCTCCACTCACATTGCCAACTCTGGTTTCTCAAAATCTGCTGGTAAGAAACCCGCTGATTATTTAGCTGTACATGTTAAAACCTTGTTCTAATCATGAAAAGGGTAGCCTGCTGAACTCCTGCTGTGTCTACACAGATAAAAGAGAGACAACTACTATGGGTTAGTACTCTAGGCAATGTCTCTTATTTGAATGTATAAGATAGAAACAAATTTTCTCCTAGAAAAAATGTCAAAGTAGATGGTCATAACTCATAAACAGGTTAAATATTGAATCCTACCTCTTAGCATAATATTTGATTATTGCAGTGATTAGTTCTTGCTCACTGAACAGAGGAGTTCTCCACCACTTGATGCTATTGCCCGGAGGAAAACGTTGATAGTCATCACTGTCCTGGACTAATCATCCATGAACTGAAGTATTGATTAGAAGAACCAGTAGCATCAGTATTGGACAGACAGACCAAAGCAATCTGAAGTAGGAGAACAAAGAACACCAAGCTGCCAAAATTCCAAATTATTATCCCAATTAGAGAGAAAAGTACTTTGACGGAGCTATAGTGTACAACATATGTGACATGAACAGTAATATACATCTAACACCCCCCCTCAAACTCATGGTGGGTCAACAACACTGAGTTTGGAGAGAAAGAACCCATGCTGCGCTCGAGTCTGTGCCTTCGTGAAGAAGTCCGCCAACTGTAACTCAGAGGGCACATAGTGAAGGCAAGAAGGTGGTCCTGCACAGCAGCACGCACAAAGGAGGCATCCACACCGATATGCTTGGTGAGTTCATGCTTCACCGGATCACGCGCAATGCTGATGGCGCCTGTACTGTCAGACAATAGAGGAGTGGGTGCAGCAGCAGTAACACCAAAATCCTCGAGTAACCATCGCAACCAGGTCACCTCAGCCGTCAACATAGCCATCGCTCGCAACTCAGCCTCTGCACTAGAGCGGGAAACTGCAGTCTGCTTCTTCGTCTTCCAGGCAATGAGAGATCCTCCAAGAAAAACACAATAGGCAGACAGCGAGCGGCGATCAGAAGGATCACTAGCCCACGTAGCATCAGAGTAGGCCTGGAGCTGGAGAGAGCTGGAGCGAGGAAAGAAAAGGCGACGGGAGATCGTGCCACGAAGATATCGGAGAACACGAAGGAGGTGACTATAGTGGACAGAGCTGGGAGCAGAAACGAACTGACTCAGAATGTGGACAGGATATGATATATCTGGACGAGTGACAGCTAGGTAGACAAGGCTCCCAACAAGGTGGCGATAGCGTGTGGGGTCTGTGAGGGGATCACCATCAGTAGCACGAAGCTGAACATTGAGCTCCATAGGAGTCTCAGCAGTGCGCTCATCACCAAGAGCGCACGAGCAAGAAGATCCTGAATATATTTTTCTTGGGAGATGAAGAAGCCATCAGAAGTCGAAGAGACCTCAATCCCAAGAAAATAGCGAAGAGACCAAGATCAGACATCAGGAACTGCTCACGGAGGCGGGCCTTAACAAAGGCAATATACTCAGGGTCATCGCCAGTAATGATCATGTCATCAACATATAAGAGGAGGAGCGTCCGACCACGAGGTGAGGTGTGGACAAACAGCGCGGGGTCATGGTCGCTAGGCGAGAAACCAGCGGCAGTCACCACAGAGGCGAAACGCTCAAACCAGGCGCGAGGGGCTTGTTTAAGGCCATAGAGGGAGCGCCGAAGACGGCAGACCATACCATCAGGAACAGAGTACCCCGGTGGTGGCTGCATATAAACCTCCTCACGCAACTCACCATTGAGAAAAGCATTCTGGACGTCAAGCTGAGACACAGACCAATGACGAACAGAAGCCACAGCGAGAAGAGTGCGAACAGTGGTCATGTGAGCGACGGGAGCGAACGTCTCATCATAATCGCGGCCGTGCTCCTGCTGAAAGCCACGAGCCACAAGCCGAGCTTTGTAACGCTCGAGAGAACCATCGGAGCGAGTCTTGATCTTATAGACCCACTTGCATGTGATGGGACGAACACCAGGAGGAGGGGAAACGAGATCCCACGTGCCAGTGCGCTCAAGTGCAGCAATCTCCTCAGCCATCGCAAGCTGCCATTCAGACTGAGCCATGGCATCCCGATAGGAAGAGGGCTCAACAACAGCCGAAAGACCAAACTGGGAAGGAGAATAGCGATCAGGAGACCGTAACGAAGGCCGAGACCGAAGGTTATGAACCGGTGTACACGGGGAAGGTGGCGCTCCGGAAGTAGAGGGCATGTCAGAGGGATCATCCTCAACACGAGGGCGACGAGTGTAGTGGAGAGGAAAGGGAGAGAGGGTAGGATGCACTGGAGAGGGAGGTGGCGAGGGAGGAGAAGATGATGGTGTCGGTGGTGTATCGGGAACAGTGGGACTCGGCGGAGGTGGAGGTGGAGGAGGAACATGAGGCACGGAGGGAGATGTGTCGGGAAGTATAAGAAAGGAGATATCCTCAACCGAAAAGGTCGAGGCAGTAGGACGCGGATAGTACGAACGAGACTCATCAAAGGTGACATCACGGGAAATACGGAGCCGACGAGTAACAGGATCCCAACATCGATAGCCCTTGTGCTCATCACTATAGCCAAGAAAGACACACTCAACCGACTGAGCGGTCAATTTGGTGCGTTCGCGGGGAGCTAAGAGAACATAGCACACACACCCAAACATGCGAAGAGATGAGTAGTCAGGAGAACGACCCGAGAGACGCTCCATGGGGATACCACCCTGCAAGGCAGCCGAAGGCTGGATGTTGATAAGATAGGTGGATGCGGAAACAGCCTCAGCCCAAAAGTGGGGAGGAAGAGAGGCAGCGATCATCATCGCACGAGCCGTCTCAAGGAGGTGGCGATGCTTGCGCTCAGCAACGCCATTCTGAGCATGGGCACCAGGACAAGAGAACTGGGCAAGAGTACCCTCCTGAGCAAGAAAACCACGCAACATCTGGGAGATATACTCACCAGCCGAGTCAGCACGAAAAACACGAATGGGTGTGGAAAACTGGGTGTGTACCATGGCAGCAAATCGCTTGTATATAGGGAGAACCTCGCTGCGAGATTTCATAAAATAGAGCCAAGTGTAGCGAGAGAAGTCATCAATAAAAAGAACATAGTAGCGATGACCACCTTTCGAATCGAAGGGAGCAGGACCCCATACATCAGAATGCACTAAGTCGAAAGGACGCTGAGAGACTGACTCACTCGTAGGATAAGGTAATTGAGTCTGTTTGCCAAGTCTACAACCATTACAATGTAAAGATACATCGCCAGAGACAGACCCTAAGACACCTTGATGCACTAGCGAGGACAAGCGAGAGCCACATATATGACCAAGTCGATGATGCCACTGTTGGAAGGACGCAGAGGAGGAGGCAGCAAGAGCATGCGAACTGGCGGGTGTGGTGGCAGCGGAAGGAACACGAAGCCAGTCAACCTCCCAAAGGCCCTGAGCATCATGGCGCCGAGGGCCAGCTCCAACTAGAGCCTTGGTGCGACGATCCTGAACAGAGCAAGAGTCGGGATCAAGAATGACACGACAACCAGAATCAGCAAGTTGAGCGGCAGAGAAAAGATTCATGGTAAGACGAGGAACATGAGAAACACCAGGAACAGAGAAGGACGGAGTAGAAAGAGTGCCACGACTAGCAACAGGAAGCGGTGTGCCGTCGGCAGTAAGAACATTGACAGGAGAATCAAGAGGTCGAAGAGAAGACAGAGGAGAAGAATCAGAAGACATGTGAAAGGAAGCTCCAGAATCCAGAACCCACGGAGATGTACCTGACTGAGTAGGCGGTGGTGGCGGAGCAGCAGTAGTGGAAGCAGTCAGGGAGGCAGCAGTGCCTGTCGAGGAAGAACCCGAGGAAGCCAGTATACGCTTGAGCCGCACAATGTCCTGGTCTGTGAGTGATGCAGTAGAGGAGCGACTCAGGTCACGCTGCTTCTGGTGACAGTCAGACTCTGGGTGACCCGGCTTCTTGCAGTAGCCACAGAAGGTGTGAGAGCGCCGACCTGATCGTGCATAAGGCGGGCGCCCGCTCACCCCCCCTGAGGGAGTAGGGAGCAGCGGTGGAGCCCGGGCAGAGAGCACAGTGGGAACCACAAGCAAACCAGCAGAACGGAGACGTGTCTCCTCAGCTCGAAGCTCTGCAAGTACCTCTGATATAGGAACACGACGACCACGGGCAAGCAGGTTAGCACGCCGAGGCTCAAACTCTGCACGGAGGCGAGACAGGAACTCATGTACACGCTGAAACTCCAAATCTGACCTCACTGTCTGACAGCAGCGACAAGTACCACAAACAACTGTCCTCAGAGAGTCAAGCTGACGCCAGATGGCAGAGCACTGTGTATAGAACTCATCAACAGTAGAGTCACCCTGCTGAAGATCATGCTCCTGACGCACAACAGATAGGTAGAGAGCATCACCAGAGGGCTGATAGCGCTGACAAAGATAAGTCCACATCGCAGCAGCAGTGCCCAAACCCATAAACTCAGAGGCAAACTGGGGTAGAACACTAGCAGTGAGCACGGCAGCAGCACGAGCATCATCATTGCACCACTGAGTGTAAACAGACAGAGCATCCCGATAGATGGAGAGAGACTCGGAGTAATCCGATACCTGCTGGTCATAGGCCTTAACTGCAAGATCATCAGCATTCTTGGCGGCATCCCGATCAGCCTGAGAAGCATCAGCAGCAAGAACGGGTGGAACCGGTGGGGTGGGAGCCACAGGAGCAACAGGGCACGGCTGACAGGAGACCTCGCCAGAGAGAACGCCCCACAGCAGGAGGCCACGCATGTGGATACGCATAAAGCCCACAAAGTCAGCGTAGTTGGTGCCATCAAAGATCACAGAGCACCGAGGAATAGCAACATAGCCCGAAGAAGACATCACGAGCTTTCTGCTGTTACCGGTTTCAGATCCGGTATGAAATCCGGTTTCAGATCCGGTATGAAATCCGGAAAATTCCGGGCCTGGTACCGGAATCAATCCGGAATGAATTCCGGGTCAGCACCGGGCGAGATCCGGGCGAAACTGAGAGAGTCCAGTACCGGTTTTTGGAATCCGGTTTGAAATCCGGAAAATTCCGGGCCTGGTACCGGAATCAATCCGGAATGAATTCCGGGATCACCACCGGAAGCTCGACGCGATGCTCACCTCGTCGCGACGCGATGCGGACGAGACGAGGCGAGCAGCAGCGGCGCCGGGCGGGGCAGCGGCGGCGGCGCCGGACGGGGCAGCAACCAGGAGGGCCCGCGCCGGAGCAGCGGCTGCCGGAGAACCGGCAGCAGGCCGGGAGACGGCGGCGGACGGCGACGACCTGCCGCAGGCCGTGGGAGGCGGCGGCGGACGGCGACGGCCGATAGCTGGCCGTGGGAGGCGGCGGCGGACGGCGGCGGCCGGGCAGCAGGCCGTGGGAGGAGGAGGAGCGCAGGTCGGCCGGCAACGGCGACGACGGCGACGGTGGGGCGGAGTTGCAACGCCCGGGGAGGAGGAGAGCTACCTAAGCTCTGATACCATGTTATGAATGAGCAACTATATTTCCAGGAGGCCAGAGGCCAGTACTTATACAACATATGTGACATGAACAGTAATATACATCTAACATGGCACACATACTTTGAGGTAAGCAAACAATGGCGCTTCTGTGTGGGTGTCGAGGGCACCTCGTGTCCAAACAAAGACGGACGTCGAGGAGGGGCGGTTCCATGCATCGGCCGCGCGACACAGGGACGAACGAAGGGCGCGGTCGGGAGGCAGCACACGGACGGACGGCAGCGCGTGGGCGCGCAGGTAGGGGGTGGCGGCGCACGGTCCGTCGACAGCGGCGCAGACGATAGCCAGGTCAGAGATGACGCGAACGAAGGATGAGCAGAGGCGCCTGGTCCGGAGCCAGGGATTCGCGCGAGAAGTGGGCGGCAGCACGCGCGGTCCGCGTGGTGTGGGGTTGCGTTGCGCGAGAGGAGTGGGGCGGCGGCGAGAAGGGCAGCGGTGTCCTCAACCTCGCTTCCCGCCTCCGTCTGCTTCTTCTGCTCCCTATTCCTTGTTGAATTCCTCGGCCGCGACGGTGGTCCGTCTTCTTCAACGGCGGCCGGTCGTTGTGGTCGAGCCCTGTGGAAGGAAAGGGCGGCGTGGTCGAGCTACTCTGGAGGGATAGGGCGGCGGAGAAAGGGGATAGAGAGGCGGGGATGTGGCGGCCTGGCCGGTGGCGCCCCGTGCCCTCGACCGCTGGCCTCCCCAGCCAGCACGTGCACATGCTGGCAGATCGACAGAGCGCGAGGGACGGTGTGCGGATCAACAGCGAGCGCTGCCAGAGATGGGCGAGGACCAAGGGATGGAGCGGCGGCGCGATGATGTGAAGATGGCGGTTGGCAGGATGAACGCTAGTGGAGATCGTGCTAGTTAAACGGCAGTTTTCACACGATTTGTCTCCGATGTGCACATCATACAACATTGAGAGCGTGTGGGACGTTGGATTTAGGCCCGCAGACGGTCAAGATGACCCGGATCTGACACTCTCGCTCCTTTTATATTAGTGGTGATGAATCGTCATGACTTCTTGCTTTCCCATCTTGTGTTATGAGATTATTCTCTTTTCGGCAAATAATTAAATGAAGCTGCTTAATGTAAAGATGGTGGATGTTAGCTTCAATGTGATATTCTGGCGATTTTGCAATTTTGTAATTTTTCTGATTAGTTGTTTCCACAAGCTTTATTTGTAGTTTCAGTTTGCGCTGGTAAATTTTGTCATCGCGTACCACAAGTGGGAGATGAGCAGTTGACACTCGAGAGCTAACAGGAGCTTTCTCCCACACCCCTCGATAGCGCTAACGGCAGCATCCTTGTTCAACAACTGCAGAATGGGATGTAGGAAACCAAAATCCTGGAGTCTCTTAAAAAACTGTCTGAAATCAGGGCGTCTGCAGTCTTGTTCGGATTCTTGTTATTGAGCCGTTCGTGCTAAAGATTGTCAACTGCATCCCCAGGTCAGTTGCAGGCCTGTGCTGCGAAAGATATGCAAATTTTTTGCATGATGTTTCAGTATGTTCACTTCCGTTGAAATCCCCAGAAAAAGGTATTAGTATAACCTTTTGGTATAGTTGTGTCTTTGTGTATATGAAGAAAAACGTGCAAGGAACACAGCCAGAAGCTATACAATTCAGGAAGACAATAATCCTGAATCACCGACGCCGCTGCACCACAACCTACTGGCAGGAACATCACACACTGGACGACGACAAGAAATCAATGCCCAAACAAGCGCTTCCTCGATCTCAAGTCTTCAACTGGACCCAAGGAGGGTCTTGAACCACTGCACCGAGTTCTTGGGGTATCTCTTGAGATTATTGTTGTAGTCCACGAAGTAGAGCCCGAATCTCGACGTGTATCCGGCCGCCCACTCCCAGTTGTCCAGCAGAGACCACGCGAAGTACCCACGCACGTCGCACCCGTCCTCCTGCATCAATCGACGTAGCAAAACTCATGAAATCGATTCTTACTGAAGCATGACGCAGATCCCCACTTTTGCTTCAAATGTAGTCTTAAAAAATGGTAGTGGTAGTATAGGATTGTACTTTATCGAAGCAGCTAGATTGGTGAGGTAGTCGTTGTGGTACTTGATCCTCTTGCTGTCCTTGAGGGCGTCCTTGATGGAGGTGAAGGGGCTGTTGCCGTCATCCATCCCTGCACCCACAATTGCACTGTCACGATTCTGTCTAATACTACCATTTTCATCTGCAGAGTTAGAGCTTTAGTAGCAATCCAGCTACGTCATGATCTTACCATTTTCGGTGATGTACACCGGTGGGCTGTTGTACCTATCCTTGACATAGTTCATCAGGCTCCTCATCCCTCTGGGCACAATGTACAGCCATATCGAGTTCGCCTGGGTAATAATAGTAGTGTTGCAGTTCAGTTCAATCTCATACTGTTTTTGTTTGTCGTGTTATCTCGGAAGAATGTGTGTGTGTTAAACTCACCCTGTCGCCAATCGCTTTCCCGTTTCTGAAGGCTGCAAATTGCAAGAAACATTATGAGTACCAAAGATGTTCCTACTAGCTAGTACCATGTAGTACTGCAAATAGCATAGCACAAAGGAAACTGGAGAGATACAGAGAGCTTCACTCACGCAGGCTGACGGTGCCGGTGTCTGCGAGCGTGTCGTTGAAGAGCCGTCGGATGATGTTGGTGTCGTTGTGCCTGGTGTAGTAGGTGGTGTAGTGGTTGATGCCCACGAAGTCGAGCGCTCCCTTGACGAGCGCCGACTCCTCCGCCGTGAACCTCGGCAGTCTCTCCCCGACCCGCTTCCTCATCGTGGCCGGGTAGTCGCCGAAGAAGAAGGGGTCGGCGAACCACCCCAGCTGGAACTCCTGCCCTCGCTTGGCCGCCTCGACGTCGACCGTGGCGTTTGTCATCGGCTCGAACCACATCACGTCGAACGCCATCCCGAGCTGCCCGTTCTGCGCGGCCCTGTACTTGTTCCGGTAGACGCTGGCGGCGGCGGCGTGGGCGAGGATGATGTTGTGGGCGACGACGTAGGGCTCGGTCCCGGAGTTCCCGTGGGTGCAGTAGAGGTGGAAGAGGACGGAGCAGCGGCCCGGGGCCTGCAGCCCCGCGTCGTAGCCCTGCACGGCCATGGTGTGCGGCTCGTTCACCGTGATCCAGTGCTTCACCCTGTCGCCGAACGCCTTGAAGCATGTCTCCGCGTACGCCGCGAAGTCGTTGCTGCAAAATTGAAATTCGTAGATCGTCATGGAAATGCATGGCTACTGCACTGTGACTGATGAATCTGCCGATCATATTAAGATGTAAAAGGTGCAGGTTAAGAAGAGTGCTCTGTGCTCTACTCACACAATCTGCCTGTCCAGCCACCCGATGTACTTGTCTTCCAGGGACTGGGGGAGGTCCCAGTGGTACAGAGTCACATACGGCTGAATCCCTGCAACGTTTCATTCACATGTCAGTGAATTAAGCACAACTGCGTATACAGATATGTTCAGGTTCCAATTCCAACCATTCACCTTTAGCTAGCAGTGCATCGATGAGTTTGTTGTAGTGGTCGATACCGGCCTGATTGACCTGGCCAACGCCATCTGAATGAAAAGAAAAACAAACACTTTTGCATGCATATTTGGGAGAGAAAGCAGTCATGGACGACAGATCTGCTGATTTCAGCTGGAGATTGATGGCCTACTTGGGAGAATCCTTGCCCACGCAATCGAGAACCGGTACGCATCCATGCCCATGTCTGCCATGAGCTGTATGTCCTCCTGACAAAAACGACCATCCCAAACCGTCAGAACACTACTATAGGTCTGTGAGCACTTGATGTTGAGAAGCGCGCGCGGTGCTCACCTCGAAACGGTGGTACTGGTCCACCGCCACATCCGCATTGCTGAAGTCAGCGATCTTGCCTGCACACAGAAGCAGGGGAAAACAAGGCAACACCTTTGCGTTACGGCTGACTTGATCAGTAACAACAAGTCTGAACTCTGAAGTCTTAACAGCTTCGAACTATTTTTTCATGGTTGCCTAATTCTTACCAACAATTTCAGGTTTATATGCATGAGCAAACTAAACTAAACCTAACATGGATAGATTAGCACCACTGATTTCCTTCTTGTGAACTAGTCCAGACCTGGAGTGCTTATGTGCTGGGTGCAGAATGGTAGGTGGGATATATGCATCACTTCGAGCGCGCGTGCACAATATGCATTTGCGGTCTTGTTTTGCGCCACTACGTATAAACACTTTAGGATAAGAAGAAAGCATTGCAACAAACACTAACTAGGGTCGTGAAGGCACACTTGCTGTTCGTGCCGTGATTATGACATATACTGTATAAGCATGTCCCAATGTCTGAACTTACCGAAACTGTGCGCGAACTTGTCCCAGATGGTTTGTCCTCTCCCGTCAGCCTTCACCGCCCCTTCGTACTGCACAAGACAACGATAGTGAGTTAAGATTTGTTATTCCATGAAATTAGAAACTGCACACGTGAACGGAACCGATCCTGAACTAGTCCTTCATTACTTTGAGCGATTGAGATGTGGTACTGTATTATTGACATCCTCGGAAGCAAGGAAGGAAGAACTGTGCACGGTGCGGGCAGGAGCAGGAGCACGGCGGCATGTGCTCGCGGTGTAGGCATGTGGTGTGTGGCTGTCCGGCGGGGCAATGGAACGCGAGTTGGGCAGCGGCATGTGAAGCTTGGAAATTCAGGTCGTTTTCGGCAGGTTTCAGACACAGTCAACCAGCTAACGTGGTGCCTACATTCGAGGGAGGGATCAGGACAGGTCGGGTGGAGCATGCTCCTTGATTGAGACCATCAATCTGTTCTGGATTAAGTGGGAATGATTAGTTGGTGACAGTGCCACTTTGGGTATTACTTAAAAGTACATCAAATAAGTTCCTTATTCCGAGTAATCTAATCGTGTATCTAACTGATGGCGCCTAATTCACAAATGCAATGAAGAAGACTAGAAGAGTATAGTACTGTACACTGGCCAACGGAATTTATTCAGAAATGTTAATTTTGCCGTGTACGCGCTTCCACGGCGAAGTTACGTTTGAGGTGGATGGGCAGTAGTACGTACGAGGATATAGTAATGCGGAGATGGTAGACGGACGAGAAGAAGGATCCAAAATGCCACCGTCGGCACACAAAACAAGAACTCGACTTTTGTTCCGAGGGGAAGAGAAGAAATTCGCAGGCGCGCCTCTCTTTCCACACTTGCCACTTGGCCACCCGCTCCCCATCCATGGTGATGGTTTGTGGTAGGTATGGCCATCTTCGTGCTACTTCGTAGTACTACGCTTCGATGTTTTTTTTTCAAAAACTAATGACCTATTAATTGGTTCCAACCAAATCATTTCCACATATATATGTATGCATCCTCAGTCACTAACTCAACTGAAGCGCCGTTAGCCATGGAGAACTACTAAGGTAAGCAATGGCGCCGCCGTCAGTTCTCCCGATATCGATCCATGAAAGCGCGCGGAACAAAGGAAGAATTCAAGAGACCGGCAAGCACCAAAGTTACCTGGTACGCGGCGGAGGCGGTGCCGAAGACGAACCCCTCGGGGAAGCTCCCCCGCGTGAGCCCTCCGCCGCTCTGAGCAACCGACCCCTGCGGCGACGCGCCAAGAAGGAGGAGAAGAAGCAGAGCCAGCGCCGGCGCCGCCGCGCAGTCGCCCATGCCGAAATGAGAAAGAGAAAAGCTGGAGGGAGGCGTACGTCGTGGGGTGTGGGCTCCGAAGAGCACGGATAGAGTTTCAGAGAAAGAAACGCCCAGTGCGTGTGCGTGTGTTTGGGTCGGGTGGTATTTGTAATGGCGAGAGAAAATGAGGCATGCACGCCTCCACTAATAACAACCGATTTTCACCGTGGATCAGTCAGCAAGTGCAGTACTGGAGTGAGCGATTGCTTTAAGGGATGGAAGAACTAGTGTGTGAAGAGATCGATGGTTTGTTTGAGACTTTGAGATGGCAAGGCCGGGAGCAAAAGTGTGAAGGGAAAGCCAGTGGCATCGGGACCTACTGTAGGACCTGGAGTATGAGTTTTCTTGCTATCCGGAGCCATGATTGATCGAGCTAGTTATTGGGGAATCATATCGGTTAGAGTCGTCAGTTCATATCATGGCATGCGTTCTGGCGCCTAGGCCCTAGTTTTTTCTGTTTTTTATTTTTATTTTTGTGAGACGCATGCAACTAGATACTACCAAATCTGGAATTAATTTGCTTCTGGAGTAATTTATTGTCTGGATATTATTCTGAATCATCGGATATTTGTAACGAAAATTTATAAATAGGTAAATCTTGTGTAGATTCTATGACAATATATATCATCCCTCCCCATGTGCAGGGACTGCTCGAATAAGGACTCATAAAAATTGTATCTATTATATATAAAAAGTAAATTACGGGCTCTAAAGAAGTAAAGATAACAATTTTATCCATGGATCCAGATTCCGTGGATACCATGCCCGCTTGGACACGGGTATAGAGGACACACGCATTATCGTGGTACTGCGCATCGGGCATGTGAAAGAATTTCCTACATGGAACCCTGTATGACACGTGGGGCCGTGGGGAAGTGGCCATGAACCTTAAAAAATATAAACCCTAAATTCTTGAACTCTTGATGTCCAGATTACCAGGTTTAATTGTGAGACCAACCAACTTGGAAAAATCGATGTTCATTGATTCCTTATGTTTGCATGCCAAAATTTTAGCTAACGTTCCCTATGACCCTTCAGTTTATCTTTGCACGCCTAATTCTTTGTGCCCGTCGAGGTCATGGAGACCCGGGTATCAATCGGATTTGGGCATGGACAAAAACTTTGCTCATGGCTAGTCTCATAGACAGGGAACATATGGGCACCATACTCATGGGTTAGGTGTGTTAGAGCCTTACCAGAACTAAACTTTGGGTCCGGTGCTATCTTCAAATCATTTTATTTTAGAACTTACTCTATATGATTCGTAACATTTTTTTTTTTTTTTTGCGAAACACAGTACAACGCAAGCGCTCATATACACGCGCACACACTCACCCCTATGAACGCACGCACGCACACCCTACCCCTATGAGCACCTCCGAGAGACTGAGCCGGCGGGTCGAGTCTTGAGATTGACGAAGTCACCACGGGCGCCTCGCTGTCGACGGGAACGTCGCCTCCCACTGAAGAATATTCCGCCTTAAATGAGAAACACCAGCGTCAAACCTGGGGTTTGAACTCTGGTGGGCTGGGGGTACAACCACCCACCTAACCATCTTGCCACAGGCAAGTTCTCTATATGATGATTCGTAACATAAACAGTTTGGAATACACGCTAGTTCCCCCTCCCCCCCCCCCCTGAAAAGGAGTATAATCCAAACTCTGAACTCTACATCGATTGATGCACACATCTGTAGTTATTCATTATGGAATAATTTCAAACAAAACCAAGAAGTGTGCCGACTTACAACAAGAAAAAGAAAATAAGCTGGGGTCAATCAATTGTCTTCACTGACATCTATTACAACCTATCGTAACTAGCAAAACAACAGAAGACCCGACAAAAATTAAGCTAGCCAGAGCCTTCAATAGGATCATTGCACATGTGCCAATATTAAAGGCCCAACGAGAAGCCTGACATGGGATCATACATCAATTAAACATATTTTAAGTTTTACTGTGAATACAAAAGGAACAACTTTTTTTGCGATAAAGGCAGTTTAATTAACCCATTAATTTGCACAAAGTTGTAACAATCAACAGAGTCACATCCGACTTCTCCATAATAAAGATGCACATATTTCAAACCTGAGAAATAATAAGTACGACGACTCTAAACATCCAACATAAGGTATAAAACAGACTAAGCCGAGGGAGAACCAATACGAAGATAATGCCGCCATCCTTGGTGGTTAAAAACCTCCTTTGCTACTCGCTCCACTTGAGAAAATCCCGACATGAAGAGTTCCTTATGCTCCAATCGCTGCAATTGAATCCATGTGCGTAGCTAGTGCATGCCCGAGTAAATAACCAGCAATGTAGAAGGAGATTCTTTTTGTCAAAATTAGCATCATTCCTGTGGAGCCACATTGACCAACATAAGGCAGCTGCTCCCCAAGGATATTTTTTTAATATGAGATGGAACCCCAAAGCCAATTACCAAAAAATATAGCAACAGAAAGTGGTTGGTACAAATTTGACGCAACATAAAAAGTGCTTAATTGTTACAACCATGCCAATTTCACATAGCTAGATTGTCCTTTTTTAAGATGACCCCCCTCCCCCCCCCCCCCCCCCCCCGCGTAGGTACGACAAAAAGATTTTTTTAATTTCAAAGGGACCTTCATCTTCCAAATTGTCTTCTTATGTATTGGTGCATCCAAGGACAAGTACCTGATACATAGACTTGACCAAGAACATTCCATTGTTTTGCAAATTCTATAAAAAAAATATCATGTACGGACCACCACACGGGGACACAATTCCTAACTACATCACGCCGGAACAAGACGTTGGGGGGGGGGGGGGGGGGGGGTTAGATTCCATCACCTTCTTGATTGTGACAAATTTATGCCTAGTGACATAGTAAAAACCAGGATACTGAGAACACAATGGTGTATCTCCTAACCATCTGGCCTTTCAGAAACACACTTGGGATCCTTCTCTCACATGGAGAAGGTCCCCAACCTAAGGATGATTGATTTACTTTCATTAGACTAGCCTAGAAGTGTGAGTCTACTGGTTTCCAATGTACTTGATAAATAGCTTTGGAACCACTTATATCGCAGCACCTCTTGCCACATACCATCCTGAGTAACGAGTTTGAATAACCATGATCCTTTGGGTATCATAAGATGCTCCATTTTGCTACAAATATTTCTTCTTTTGTTGATCACTTTGCCAATAAATCTAAAACCGATAGTAGTCTAGACTTTGCAAGATACCTTTTGGTACAAGGAATAAGAATAACATGTATAACACCATACTTATAGTCACATAGTTGATTAATACCAGACGTCCACCCATGGACAGGTATTTTCCTTTCCAACTACCGAGTTTTTTAATCCTTTCCTCCACTTGTCTCCATTCCGCTATTTGGAGTCTCGGATAGTGTATTGGTATCCCCAGATAACGGATAGGAAACTCACCTCTCTCACAACCAAGAATAGACGCATATTTAGCCTCGGTTGTCTTGGCTTCACCAAAGCAGGAAAGCTCACTCTTATGAAAGTTGATATTTAGCCCAAATCTCCTCGAGAACATAATACTAATTTGAGGTTTTGGGCCTTATCCAAATCGTGGTCCATAAAAATATTAAATATTGGTATCATCTGTACATGTACGGATGTATACAACATCTTCAACGAGATGCGGAACGACCCCAGAAATTTGGCCATCAACTTTTGTGCGTTCAATAAGAATAGCTATCATATCTGTAACTATATTGAACAGTACTGGTGACATTGGATTGCCTTAACGTAGACCTTTTCTATCCGAAAGAATCGACATATAATTATCATTTACCTTAGTAGCCACACCACCTCTGGATACATAATTCTCAACCCACTTACACCAGGCAGGAGAGAATACTTTCATCTAGAGCGTTTGTTGTAGGAAGAGTCATTTCACTTTATCATATGATTTTTCAAAACCAATCTTTAGTCACATCATTTAGTTTTTTATGGTGCAATTCATGGTGTCTCATGCAAGATAGTATTCCATCAAGAATATTTCTACCTTGCATGAATGTCGCTAGAGACAGACGTATCACCTTATCGGCAACGTCGTTCAAACGATAAGAGAAATTACTAGCATGAACAATATCAAATTGATATTACTACATATATTACTAGTACAGATCGGGCAATTTAAGGCCCCGCCATCGCACACGGGAGCAACCCCCGTTTGCGATATCCCCTATCGCATTCGCTTCGCAATTATAGCCGTGTGCGAGTCTCCGAACGTTGTCCGAGGGTCGAACGTTCGCATACGGTTTTAGTTTCTAAAGCGTGTCCGATATATCATACACTATTAAGTATAACAACCGTTTGCATTATTGTGCGGTTTCACACACGAGTTACGTCCACCCATCGTCTGTAATCTGAATTGCCTCCTTGGCTTCCGTTCGACGCGTGTGCACTGTATAGCCTTCTCGCCTCATCCAGGCTGCCACGCGTTGGCGACGAGCCAGCTTCCTCGTCCTATATAATGTTGCTGGCTGCCGTGAGGAAGCAGTCCTCAGCAGCGGCGCCACCATAGACTCACTAGGTACACGATGGTGCGCCACAAGAAGATGGCTAGCCTGTCGTGTGTGGCTCAGTGGAGCATTGTCGCGCCCGCCGCGGCTTCTGGGAACTCCTCCCCGTCTTCGGATTCCAGGAACTCCTCCCCGCCTACGCGCCGTCGCCGCGTGGAGCTCGAGTGCCCGGAGAAGGAGGAGAAGGAGGCGAATTTGGAGAAGGGCGAGAGGACGCAGCGATGGAGAGGCCGTAGGATTCCTTTGAGCGCGACGCCGAGGAAGCTGAGTTCCTTATCGCGAGGCCGAGGAAGCTGAGTTCGAGGCCGGGGAGGCCATTGATGCTGTACGCGAGGCTGAGAAGGCCGAGGAGGACGACAAGGCCATGATTGAAGAGCATCGTGTGGTCGAAGACTCCATCGCCAAGAAGCTGCACGAACTAAAAGCTGGGCTCAGGGATTCCCGAGTCAAACCAGGAAGCTAGAAGAAGACAAAGCGCGCACATTCAATGATATCAAGGCCTCAGGCTCCGACAAGGAGATAATCTGCATCTCCGATTTCGACGAGGAGTAGTAGTATAGATTATTGTAATTGTTTCCTTATGTGTAGCATGTTTCCTCGCAAGTCTTCTGTGACAAATATCAATATATAATCTATGAAATTAGTTAAAAACCACGGTAGAGCGAGAACATCGGTGCGTGTTTTTCATTTGCGCACATGATTAGCGTGAGAAAACCATGTGCGTTGTTCCCTCATCACACACGGTTTAGAGGATGTTTTTGTTTGTGTTGTTCCTTCATCGCACACGATTTTTGTGGTCTAATAATTCGTCTTCCCGCTTCTTTCAGAAATTGCGCTTAGTATGAAATACCATTTGTGTTCCGCCTTTTTGCCTACTCCTGCTTGCCTATATATTTTGTCGACGGACATGGCTATTTGTTTATTTTGCTTTTGTACAATGCCTCAAATCACAGAAGCCATGGCAGATCTGGCCGTCATGTCGGCGTTGTCGGAGGAGCTGCTGTTCACAGTGTCCGTAGTTGAGAGTAGCTCATTCGACCTCACGCCGACTAAGGCGACGGAGGAGCTGTTCCCAGCGCACGGAGCTGGGGGTAACTTCGTTGACCTCATGGTGGAGGAGCCCAAAGACAGCAATTCGGGTCGTCGGAGGACGAGCCGCTGGCCAGCCCAGAGGAACTATAGGAGCATAAGTTGGTGGAGGTGTCCATCGCGTCGACGCGGCTTGAGGAAGCAGTGGTGCATCGCGTGGTCGAGGAGTCTTTCGACTCTCTTCGTAAGGACCGGGTGCGTGCGCTGCTGCACGCCAGAAAGGAGGCCAAGAAGCAGACGTGGCTCTGGATGGGCGCCGCGACAAAGCGTTTGGCCAAGTGGAAAGCCGCTCGCCACGACGCCGAGGCCTCAGGCTCCGGTAACCCGCTCGTCGTAGACGTTGAGGCCTCAAGCAACGGCAAGGGCCTAGCTGGCGACGAAGATGTTGTCGTCCTCTCTGACGACGACACCGATGCTTAGATAGGTATTACTAGGTGTTTTCTATGTGTTATATATTGTATGTACTGTGAGATTGGGAATGTCCAATCTTTTTCTAGCAGGAAGGGCAAACCATGCGTTTGAATTAATGATGCCCTTCCGGTAGAAATTAATATTATCCAGATATTAATAACTAGGTTACATTATGTCTAGTACTCCTTCTTTCCAACGGGACGATTTGATATTTTTCGATGTTTTGTTCAGAGGTTGATAAAGTTGGAAAAAAAAGAGATATCGCACACGGTTATGACTTAGAAAAACCGTCTGCGAAATGTAGTCTTTAGCACAACTATCGCCCACGGTTTCGCCCGAGTAGAACCGTGTGCGATAACTTGCTAGACGACTGCATGTTCGCACACGGTTTACTCCTTCGTAACCGTGTGCGATACCTGCTGGGCCGTTAGGGCCCAGTAAGTGGAACCCTATCTTGTAAGTAAGGACCAGACGTGTTTGACCCGTACACACAATCCACTCTCCGCTCTCCTAGCCGCCTCCTCTCCTCTACAGTCGCACATGCCCTCTTGGCCCCCATGGTGCAGCGCTGCCGCATTTGGCCTTCCCCGCTGGCCGATGACCTCGCGGGATGCCTGTCCAAGGCCTCCCACCCCCCCCCCCCCCCATGGCGATGTCGTCGTCTTCTCGTCGACATCCTGAAGGTTAGCGCTTGTTTAGCAAGGCCATGTCCATGTTTTATATTCCGTATCTCACTAGGAATGTCACATCTGTTTGTATATTGATCTTTTGGATGCCGAATCTGTTAGAATATCTTGTTCATGCACTAGCAAGGCCGGAATAGTTAGTTGCCGGATCTGTTAGAATATCGTGTTAGTCCTTGTTTATTGTTGTGATACTGTTATATCTTTGTGCACCACGAGTATGTTGCATTTTGTTTAATAGGCTGGTTCAGTTAGATCTTCTATATTGGATCCTACTGTAAGAATATCTTGTTAGTCATTATTTATTAGTGTGGTACTGTTAGATCTTTGTGTACCTCGATTATGTTGCATCTTTGTTTAATAGGCTGGTTCAATTAGATCTTCTATATTGGTTCCTACTGTTAGACCTTGTTTATTCTCTTATATATGATCTTCTATATTTTATATTTGTGTAATAGGAATCATATTTTGGTGGCACTGTACAAGAAAAATAAGGGGGCAGAGGGTTTTACCCCATACATAGTTGGTGAATAAGATCCTTCCGGCTAGGCAAGCTTCACGACATTCCTTTGCCTTGTTTTGTCCCTAGTAAGTGAACAAATGATTTGCACTCTCTTCATTGTTTCTATATTCTCGCTTTAATGAATTCTACACACGCAACTTGCAGGCCCTTCGAGCAATACTTACAAGTATTGCTCAAAGATGCACCTTGTCTAGAAAGATTGGCAAAGGTCAAAAAAGGATAACGAAGTTTCTCAAATATCCTCCAGAAAGAAGGATGATGAGATTTCTGAAGTATCCTTCTTTTCAAACGAGTGGCGTCCATCCTTTTTGTCCTCTGCGGGATGATGACCATGATGAGGTGCAGCTAGAAGAAATGTCCACTTTCCTTATAGCTTTCGCATTCAAACACAACGACATAACCAAGAAAAGTCATTTCTTCTTTTGTGTAGTTTTCACATTTTTATAGCTAGCAATTGATACTTTTGTCGCAATGTACGAATATGAAATGTGAAATGAATGAAACAAGGAGATTTGCTACTTGTGATGCTTGTTCTTGATATTTGCATCCGTCGCAATGTATGAATCTGAAATCAAAGCCTGCTATAGGTCTTCAAACGCACACGACTAGCACTACGACAAGCGTTAGCAATAAATTCTTAAACACACACACGAAAGACCTTACTAACGCGTGTGCAATTACAAGTAAACCCAGACGACTAAATATATATAAGCGTGTGTGATGACATGTGACATCGCACATGATTTCGGGAAAACAATCGTCTGCGAAATTTGCGCCATCACACACGATTTATTCGCCCGTCTGCGATGTCTGACCACATCGCCCTCCCATGTATAGCGATGGACGCTATAATCGTTTGCGATGACAGAAGTCGACCGTGTGCGTTTGTCCAATCTATACTAGTGTATAGTGATATCTATTTTGATAATATGTACTCCCTCCATCCCCTTTTATAGAACGTTTTGCCAAGCCAATTAAGCTTGCCAAAACGTTTTATAAAAAGGGGACAGAGGAAGTAATTAATTTACTTGAAAAACGTAGTTTGTGAAAGATGTGAAAGTACCAAAATACTAGAGCCTTAAATTGTTAATCATAGGTTCAGAGTGGATATATTGGTTTGAGAATGTCTGATCGCGTGCTAGACTGTACGTTGGGATCGATTGGCGAAACTCAAATGCAGACCGCAGATGCCTGTTGTGAAGGACGCACCTTATTTCGATCAGAATGCATAATTACCATTAATCTTACACACATGTTGATACTTGATAGGGACTGCTTCTCAGTTCTCACAGCGAATTAGAAACTGGACAAATCTAATACTCCCTTTGTTTACAAAAGGATGTCTCAATCTTTTTTAGATTTGTATGTATTTACACACTAAAATATGTCTACATACATACAAATCTAGAAAAGAGACATTCTTTTGTGATCGGAGGGAGTAGTATCTTCCTGTCCGCAAAGAACGTAGCACATGCATGGTGAAACATTCTAATCATTTCATTGGGTCGACCTACACCGCCACATGTACGTGTGTGATGTCTTCTGATTGTGTGGAAGACACGGGATTAGGCAGATTTTTGCAGCGTGTGTTTCCCCTGATCGATCTTATCGCATCTTCATTAACTAATGTTCGGTACGTACTGCACATGTAATAAAGACCAGACCGTTAGACCCCATGTCGCCGTTCGAATTGCGTCTCATGGTAGTCCATACGGATCAAGTGCTAGTTTCTCTTGGCCATTTCATTAGTAATCACACACGGCATTCCTGCCCTAAACAAATGGGCAGTTGACGAAAGCCTCCCTTGCACGGATCATCACGGAATGAATCAAGACCCTATTATTTGGGAGTACTAGCTTCCGTTCTGCCCGTGATTAAACACTAGCACGAATGAGATGTGTCAGGGTCTCACGAATGAGACTCTCATCCTGAGCTAGAGTAGGAGATACAATTCTACAGGGAATTTAACAGTAATAATAGGTAGAATTATAGGCAAAATTGGTAAAGTAGGAAAGGAAGAACTGGGAAAGGAAGGCAAGAACAGGAAGTTAGGGTTTTCTTATTGCGTGCCACCCAGCCACCCACTCTCCCAAGGTTATATAGAGTCCTCTTGGTGAGCCACGCATAATCCCTGCATTACAATAATGATGCTTTTAAGCGCTAAACAGAGTTTTACTAGTTATTACAAGATGAGCCGTTGGATCTTCAGTTACAACTAGCGAGCTGATCTTAACCGTTGGTTAACTGAACCCAAACTGAGATGTGAAACAGAGATAACTGAACCTGTTGTTCTACGGGCCTGACAGTACTCCCCGTCGAGACCAGACATCATGGCTGGAAGGAAGGAAATGTTGCACGAATGAAAGAGGCGTCTTCCCATGTAGCCTCGTCATGAGTAAAACCTTCCCACTGAATCAACCATTGAGGTACAGGTACATCGAAGTCACCAGCATTGCGAGGAACTTGGTGATATTGCAGTATAGCAGTCGGGTATGTCTTGATCTTGCCATCAGGTGTCAACATGGGTAGTCTTGCATTTGGAACTGCCTTTGGGCCCAAGTGTTTTTTGAGTTGATTTACATGGAAGACAGGGTGCAGTTTTGTACCTTCAGGAAGTTGAAGCTTGTAAGCAACTGGGCCAATGCGCTGAAGAACACGGAATGGTCCGTAGTACTTGGATGAAAGCTTGAGTGAGTTCCTGAGACCCAATGTTGTTTCTCTATAAGGCTGCATTTTGAGGTATACAAGATCATCCACAGCGAATTCCCTTTCTGTTCGCTTGAGGTCAGCATATTTCTTCTGGCGTTGTTGTGCTTGCTTCAAGTTGTGTTGCAGTGTTTTCAGGATTCTTTCCTTCTCTTGCAGTGTAACCTGTGCTTCAGGAGAGACATTGCAAGGAACTGCTATCTCGTTGATTTGGGGCGGAGCATACCCATAGAGTGCTTCAAACGGTGAGAGTTTGATAGAAGAGTGGTAGGAGGTATTATTCCACCACTCTGCTGCTGGTAGCCATTGTGACCATTTCTTTGGTTCAGTGAACGCCATGCTTCTCAAATATTGTTCCAAGCATTGGTTAACTCTTTCAGTTTGTCCATCAGACTCCGGATGGTAAGCTGAACTGTAATGCAGTTCCACTTTCAGGGAAGCAAAGATGTCTTGCCAGATTTTGGATGTAAAAATCCTATCTCGATCACTCACAATGATTTTGGGTGGACCATGCAATTTGAAGATGTTGTCCATGAATAATTCCGAGACTTGATGCGCTGTGAATGGATGAGAAAGAGCAAGGAAGTGAGCGTACTTTGTCAGTCTATCCACCACAACCAAGATAACATCTTTGGCTCAAGATTTGGGAAGCCCTTCCACAAAGTCCATACTTATCTCAGTCCACTTCTGCTCTGGAATGTTAAGGGGTTTGAGAAGTCCCGGATATTGTACCCTCTCAGTTTTTGATATTTGGCAAATAGGGCAGATGGCAACTTTTGCAGTGATGAATTGCTTGAGGTTAGGCCAGAAGAAGACTTGTTTCAGTCTGTGAAGTGTGACTCTGCCTCCTGAATGTCCACCAAATGCTAAACTGTGGAAAGCTTCAAAGAGTTTGTCCCTGAGGTCATTTCCATTTCCAATGACAATTCTATTTTTGTAACGCAGTATGCCAGAAGATAAGGTGTAATTTGGATGACTGTCAGGATTAATGGCCAGCTCTTGGAGTAATTGAATGCATTTCTTGTCGTTGGTGTAGCTCTCTGTCACATCTGCCATCCACAGAGGTACTGCTGCTGAGATTGCCAAGCATTCTTCCGAGTCAGTATCCTGATGTTTCCTGGAGAGTGCATCAGCTGCAACGTTTTCTTTTCCTTGCTTGTACTCAATAGAATAATCAAATTCTAAGAGCTTCATCATCAACTTATGTTGTATGCCTTCTAGTAAACGTTGACTGGTTAAGTATTTGAGGCTGCGCTGATCTGTCTTGATCACTAACTTGTTGCCCAACAGGTAATGATGCCATTTCCTCAAGGATTCCAGCATTGCTAGGGCCTCTTTTTCATAGACTGATAATGCAGTAGCTTGTTTGCCCAAAGACTGGCTGAAGTATGCTATTGGTCTACCTTGTTGCATCAATACCGCGCCAAGGCCTGTGCCCGATGCATCAGTCTCCAATATGAATGGTTTCTCGAAATTGGGTAATATCAAGACATGTGGTGTTGTCATTGCAACTTTTAGTTTTTCAAAAGCTTCTTGCTGTGGTGTGTCCCACATGAATGCATCCTTCTTCAATGCATCATGAAGGGGTCTACAGATTGAAGCATACCCTTCAATAAATCTTCTGTAGTACCCTGACAAACCTAGGATTCTTCTCAGCTGTTTGACATTGGTGGGAGTTGGCTAGTTAACAATCTCAGCTATTTTAGAGGGGTCAATTGCGACTCCCTGTGCAGAAATCACATGGCCAAGATACTCGACAGAAGGAGCAGCAAAAGTTCACTTCGAGATTTTAGCTTTCAAGCTATGTTGTCTGAGCAGCTTCAAGACAGTGGACAGATGTTGTTTGTGTAACTCTAGTGTTTTGCTGTAGATCAGGATGTCGTCAAAAAAGACGAGTATAAACTTCCTAAGCTGAGCTGCAAAGGTGTTGTTCATCAGCTGCTGAAAAGTGGCAGGCGCGTTGGTGAGGCCGAAAGGCATTACTAGGTATTCGTAATGACCTAGATGTGTTGTAAATGCTGGTTTTGGCACATCCTCGGGCTTCATCCTGATCTGGTGATAACCGGAACGAAGGTCCAGTTTTGAGAAGATGACTGCTCCTTGAAGTTCGTCCAACAGATCCTCAATCACTGGAATGGGTACTTGTTTTTAATGGTGAGAGCGTTCAGTTGTCTGTAATCCACACACAACTGCTAGCTTTTGTCTTTTTTCCGGACCAGAATTGCAGGTGAGGAGTATGGGCTATTCTTGGTCTGATTTCAGAAGTCTCCAACATTTTCTTGACAAGCTCCTCCACAATGTTTTTCTGTTTATGTGGCATGCGATATGGTCTCACATTTGGCGGATGGGATCCTTCTTGCAGAGGTATGGTGTGATCACAACTTCTCTCTGGAGGTAACCCAACTGGTTCTGCGAACACATCTTGATACTGGTGTAATAGCTCTTCAACCAGGGAGAAACTGGTGCGGTCTCCTGTTGTTGATCCTCAGGCAGCGTTTGAGGTGGTATTTTTATCAGGTAAGCTTGAGCCCCTGACGCAGTAACTTTGCACAAGCTTGTGTAGATATTGTGCTACTCTTTGGTTCAATCATAGTATTCGACAGAGTGCACCATTCTCCATTTACAGTGATTGATATGATGTGTTTTTCCCAGTCTGTGAAGTTAGGAGAATGTTTTGCAAGTCAATCAGCTCCAAGGACCATATCATAACCTCTAAGTGCCAACAATTTGCAATCATGTGCAAAGGATGTGTTTTGTATTGTGAATGCACAATTTGGAATGTGCCCCTCTGAAATGAGTTCGCCACCCCCAGCTACTTGCACTGTTTGCGCTGCAGTTTTAGTAACAGGTAGTTGAGTTTTCTTGACAAACAATGTGTCCAAGAAGGTTTTGGTGCTGCCAGTGTCAATTAGGGTTGTTGCCTTGCATTTCCCAAATTTGACTGTGACTGACAATGTAGCTGAGCCTGGAATTCCCAGCAGTGCTTCTGCAGAGATTTGGTGAATAATTGCGGCTGGAGCTGGAGCTGGAGTATTGTTTGCCTCGGCCTCTTGCTGTTGCTCAGGTACTGGTGGTGGTAAGTCATATTCAGCATCCACAAAAGCCTCGGGTTATGGTTTGTAATCTTCTTCATCATCACTATGCCCCTGCATATTAATAATGTGCAGCATGTTTTTGATACCAGTGCACTTATGTACGACTGACCACTGCTCGGGACAATACCAACACTTCCCTTTTTCTCGAGGTCGATCTCGGTTGGGGCCTCCATTTCTGTTTACATTTGCAGGAGGATATCTAGCTGGAGCAGCTTGTGTTGGTGGCTTCCTAGTCATGGACAGGTAAGCTGATTCCTGTTGGCGAGCATGCCAATAAGCACGTCTCAAAGTTGCAGGTTGGTGACTTTTGACAGTATGTTTTACTGAATCTTTCAGACCACTCAAGAATCTCAGCAGAAAAAGTTATCCGTGAGATAAGGATGATCACGCTTCATCTGTATCATGTACTCTTCAAAGTTATTGATATAATGATCCACTGTGGAAGTCTGCTTCAAATGCTGGAATTGCTCCATTGATTCATGTTCCCCTGGACTTGGAAACCTGTCGCAAAGCAACTCACAAAATTGTGCCCAGCTCATGGTTTCCATGTTGATGTTGCAGCTAGTTAACCATGTTTTTGCTCTGCCTCGTATATGTGCGTTTGCCCATTTAATCTTGCTGTCATCCTGAATGCCTGCTAGAATGAAAATGCTTTCACACTCCTCTATCCAACAGAAGGTGTTTGTGCCATGGAACAATGGCAGCTCAAGGTGAGGTGTGCGTAGGTAAGGTTCCTGATTTGTGGATGTTGTTGCTGGTTGCCTTGGTGTAGGAGGTGGTTGAGGCGTATTGGGTATCATGGGAGGTGTATAAGGAACTATAAGCTGAGGTGGAGTGTAGGTGAATTGTGGTTGGTAAGGATATGGTGGTGTATATGGGTATGGTGGTGTATATGGGTATGGTGGTTGAATTTGTGCTTGATATGGGTAAGGAGGATGATATGGATAGGTTGGTGGTGGCATGGTGTAATGAGGTTGTTGTTGGTAAGGTTGAAAGTTGATTTGCACCGGTGGTGGCCTTTGGGATGTACTGGCATAGTATTGAGGTTGGGTTTGTGGATTGGTGTGCTGGTGATAGTGGGTTGAAGCTTGAGGAACAGGGGAAGTTGTGGAATTTTGGTGGTATGGTGGTATGGTTTGGGGTGGAAACTCTGGGCGGGGAAGGCGTGTCGGAGCAAGATTGCCAAAGTGTATGCCTTGTTGCTGCTGCGGTGATGTCTGCGGTGGTCGCATCTGTGACATCGGAGTAGAATTGGGTGTGCCCCTTCCATAATTGGGCTCAGATGCGCCGTATATGGTGCCAGCGTGTTGAAAGGTGATGAATTTTGGTTGGTCATCGTTGATTCTTGCTCTGGAGAACTCGAATTCTGCACCACAGCCATGATGATTTGAGAAACCATATCAGTGAGTTTCAAGATGTTATCCTGAAGCAAATCCACTGAAGATTGTTGTTGCTCGAGGCGGCGCTGGATGTTGAGGACCTCGCGAGGAAGTCTGCTGTTGATGGCCTCCTCCTCCATGGCCTGCTTGTGAGCAGCTTCGAGAATCGCGGCTTCCTCAGGCGTGGTCGCCAGTCGATCTTGGGAGCGCGTGCGGCGGGGAATCATCCGGTCTTCTGATCCGTGCTCTGTGAAACGGGATCTCCTGTGGTGGTGGTGGCGGCTGCCGAAAAGGGATTTTACGGACGAATCGGAGTGATTCGCCAACCTCGGTGGCGGCCGCCGTCTCTCCGTGGTGAAGAACGGGAGGGAGGGTGGGAGATTTCCGTTCGGGAGAGAACTTGGCTCTCGATACCAACTGTCAGGGTCTCATCCTGAGCTAGAGTAGGAGATACAATTCTACAGGGAATTTAACAGTAATAATAGGTAGAATTATAGGCAAATTTGGTAAAGTAGGAAAGGAAGAACTGGGAAAGGAAGGCAAGAACAGGAATTTAGGGTTTTCTTATTGCGTGCCACCCAGCCACCCACTCTCCCAAGGTTATATAGAGTCCCCTTGGTGAGCCACGCATAATCCCTGCATTACAATAATGACGCTTTTAAGCGCTAAACAGAGTTTTACTAGTTATTACAAGATGAGCCGTTGGATCTTCAGTTACAACTAGCGAGCTGATCTTAACCGTTGGTTAACTGAACCCAAACTGAGATGTGAAACAGAGATAACTGAACCTGTTGTTCTACGGGCCTGACAAGATGGCCCTATCACTATGCTACGTGGTGTGCCCTACGGTATTGAATGTCCTGCAGCTACTCTAGTCCTGTGATTCAATTGGTGTGGAACGCAGAACTCGTCTGATCGGCAACAGTCGCGCGGTTCAGACCTGGAGCCATTTGAAAGAGAGGGTTGGTATTAATTAACTATGTGGTCACAAATATGGTTTTGTGCACGCTTTCCTTTTCTGGCACCTAAAGGTGTCTTACAAAGGATAGACTATTATCGATCTAGATTTTATTGGCAAAGTGATCAACAAAAAAGGAATACTGTTTAGCGAAATGGAATGTCTGATGTCGCAAAAGATCAAGGTGGATTAGGGATCCACGACTTGGAGGCTAAAAACACTGCTCTATTTAGTAAATGGTTGTTTAAACTTCTTACTGAGGAAGGGGTGTGGCAGGAGGTGTTGTGAAATAAATATATTGGTTCCAAAGCTATCTCTCAAGTTCATTGGAATCCAGGGACTCTCATTTTTTGGGTTGGGCTAGTGAAAGTAAAGCATAACTTTTTGAGTTTGGGACTTTCACCATCAGAGATGGATCTCAAGTTCGTTTTGGCAGGATATTGATGACGTGGAACACACGTTCATTGGGAACCCCAAGTGTAAGATGTGAAGCAGTACAATATCAGTTTTCACTTAAGAACAAAACCAAGGTTATCAATCCAGTAGGAGTTGGAAGAGATTCAACACGGTGTCAATCTACTCTGGTGCTTATAGATCAACGTGGACCTACACACAACACAATCAAACTACTTTGCACTAACGAAACAGAAGGTTGTCAATCTCGCTCGCTTGTTGAATACAAAGGATTAAACGTATGGTGTGTAAAATAATGCAAAAATGAACAACGAGCAAATGATGGTGGAAAACAGTGGGAACGGTGTTTTTATCAGTGTAAAAGAATGGACCGGGGTCCACAGTTCACTAGTGGTGTCTCTCCGTAAAACAGATAAATAAACATGTTGGGTAAACAAATTACAGCTGGGTAATTAACAAATTGCGAGGGCATGACAATGCTATTATGACAAGCTATAGTTTACTGTAGTATTTATTTGGATATTACAACAAAATACATAGACCGCTTGCTAGCTGCATCTATGACTAATAATTCACCCCGGTATAACATCCGTGTCTCCTGAAAGATGAAGTTGCAAACAACAGATAATTGAAATAAGCAAAGCGTGTAATATAAACAATGCAAATGGCATGTAGACATAACACCGTTGTTTTCTTCCTAGTGGCAACAACACATCCAGAGCCTTAGTCGTTTCTGTCATCTCGAGCCCAGGCAACCGGAGACATGAACCCACTATCTAGCATAAATAACCCCTCTTGGAGACACTAGCAACTACTTGGCCAAAGCAACCACTAGCATCGGAGAGCATGCAAGATCATAAATAAAACATATAGATAGATAGATGAACAAACTTGATCATAACTTCACAATTCATCGGATCCCAGCAAACACAACAAGTAGCATTACATAGAGATGACCTTGATCATGTTAGGCAACTCACAAGATCTAAACATGGTAGCATAAGGAGAAGAGACAACCATCTAGCTACTGTTATGGACCCTAATCCAATGGAGAACTACTCACGCATCACTCTGGAGGCAGGCATGGCGGTGTAGAGCCCTCCGGTGATGATCTCCCCCTCCGATAGAGTGCCGTGATCAAGGTTGGTTCGGATTATTCGATTCTCAAGAATTTCTCGAATTCGGCTAAGGACTTTAAAAGCAATGCGTACTGGAGTTTATAGGAATATCCGATCAAGGTTGGTTCGGATTATCCGATTCTCAAGAATTGCTCGAATTCGGCTAAGGACCTTAAAGCAACCAGTTTTGTGGCGCACTGAAGTTTTCCGGAATATCCGATACAAGTTGAATCGGAATATCCGATCCAGTCGGATTATCCGATCCTGACTTGTATAGGAATATCCGATTCACCTATCTGCAACGGCCACATTTCTGGGAGGGGTATAAAAACCCCTCCACCTACTTCCAGCAGCTCAGCTCGCCCAAAATATCTGCACCTCCATTGTTGCAAGCTCAAAACTACAAGATCTCCCAATCCCTCCACCCAAACTCGTTGATACTTGAGGATTGAAGGAGAAGGCCCGGATCTACATCTTCACCAAGCCGTTTTTCATTTCCCCCTCATTCACTTGAGGGCCCCTTTTGCTAGGGTTTCCATTGGGAAAACCTAGCTTCTTGTTGATCTCACTTATTGTCTTTGTGATAGATTGTAGCTGTTCGGGAGCCCCCAATCCAGTTGTGGGTTGTGCCCCGGATCGTTGTTGTAAAGGCTCCGGACTCCGCCTTGAAGGTTTTCGATAGTTGAAGGTGAACTAAACCTTTGTGGTGCGGTTCATCGGAGAAGAAGGTGAACCAAAACTTTGTGGTATGGTTCATCGGAGAAGAAGGTGAAGCCTTTGTGGCTGTTGAACCATTGTGTTGGTTCACACCTCTCCAACGAGACGTACTCCCCTAAAAAGGAGGAACTCGGGAATACATCCGTGTCTCCGCGTGCTTTGACTTTGGTTAACTCTATCCTTGTTTACCGTCTTTACTTCGTGTATCTTGCTTCGTTGCTAGCTTGTCATATAGGTAATTTCACCGTATTTGCATATCTAGAGAATTTACCTTTTGTGTCAAGCCTAATTTGAAAAAGTACTAAAATTGAAGTAGCACCTATTCACCCCCCCCCTTCTAGGTGTCATACGATCCTTTCAACTGGTATCAGAGCCTCGTCTCTCTTGTTGGGCTTAACCGCCTAAGAGAAGTATGACAACTGATGATGAGTCCACGAAGGACCAAGCCACTCCGGCATCCATGGCCGATCTCAAAACGATGGAAACATCATTGAAATCGTCCATGAATACCCAATTTGGTGAGATGGGACTTGCTCATGAAAATCTCACTTGGCAAGGTTCCTTTGGAGACCATCCCTCAAGAGGATGAGGACCCTCTTAAATCCGACACGGGTGATTCCGGGGATGGAAAAGAGAAGAAGGATGGGGGTGAAGAAACCAATACCGAACCTAAAAATTCCCTTCCATCCACATCCAAGCCAGAAGGTGGGAAGCCCGAGTCTTACCATGAGGTAGCTCCTCCGAGTTGGTACTCTCCCAACCCACCTATCCCTTATACCCGCATAAATCCTTTAGTTCCTCCACCTAAGCTCAATGCATTAGCTTTTACTAGTTGGCAACACTCAATGAGATCTCATGTCAACAGTTCCTCTATCGAGCTTTGGAGGATCATTCAAGTGGGATACAAGGTTGTGGATCCAAACAACTTGTCAAGAAGGGAAGTGGCCGAAGCTCAACTCAATGCCTCCGCTCTCCACATGCTTGAACTTGCCATTGGAGAAAGTGGTATGCATCACATTCAACATGTCACCACCGCCAAACAAGCTTGAGATTGCCTTGAGGTGGTATTTCTTGGAAATGAAAGCATGAAGAGGAATAGATTTGATGCCTTGAGCAATGATGCCGAAGGCTTCTACATGCTTGATAATGAAACTCATGAGGAGATGTATGGAAGACTCAAGATTCTTGCCAAAGCCTTTTATAATGTTGGGGCAACCTATGTGGATGATGCTTGGATCAAGAGAAGTATGTGAATGCTCTCATGCCCTTCGAGCCCATTGAATTGAAGGCTATACAAGGAAGACACAACTATCTTGCAATGTCATCCAATGAAGTTATGCAAGAATGCAAGCCTCCAAGGTTGCCACCAAGAATGCTCTTGACAACCGTGCTAGGGCCATGGGAATGAAACAAGGTCCCTCACTTGCTTTGAAGGCCAAGGTGGTGAGCCTTGATGATAGTGTGGAAATTGAAGCATGCCCAAGCAACATTCTCCCCGATGATCTTGAACAAGCCTACCATGATCACGTGGCTCTTGCCACAAGAGCTTTTGGCGTGACCCGGCCAAGGCAAAGGCTCAAGTTGATCTAAAGAACAATCCAAGTGGGAAGAGGAGTTTGCTATAAGGATAAAGACTTGCTACAATTGTCATGACAAGCATCACTTCATCAAAGATTGCCCGTATGAGAACCGAGAACAACATGGTGGAAAGCTTGTCCCAAAGGATCACTCAAAGTTGATTCAAAAGAAGCCCGCTAGCAAGAGGAAGCCATTCTTCAAGAAGGCACCGAGAATTGTGTTGGTGGCTCAAGAAGAGTATCCTTCTGAAGATTCCGAAGGAGAAGATGAACCCACTAACGAGGTGGCCGCATTGGCTATTGTCTCAACTTCATCATCTTCTCTCTTTGAATCCCCAATGAAAATCTCTCCATCAACAACGCTCGTTGCCTCATGGCTCATGTTACCGAGGTATCATCTTCTACACCCAAGTCCATGCATGAAATGGATGATAAAGCTAGTCTTGTGATTAAGAAAGAACTTGTTTCTTTCGATACTTTTGTGACTAACTTGCAAGGTGATGCTAAGAAACATGTTGAGTCTCTCATGAGACAACTTGGTGCGGCCGAAGAACTCCTTGAAGACAAGGGAAAAATTGAGAGAGAGGACTCTCTCACCATAGCATCCTTGAATGCTTCCCTAGAAGAAGAAAGTGAATATAGAACTTCTCTTGAGGAAAGACTTGAGTCCTTGATGATAAAAATGATGAAATAATTGCTAAAATCATTAAGGATAGAGACCATGTCTTTGCTAAATATAAAGTGATTAAAAAGGAGAAAGTCGAATTTGTGGCTGCTAATGCTAGACTTCTTGAGGATATGGAGAAGCTTGACAAGCTCACAAGGCCTTGGAAAGTGAACACTCCAACCTTGTCAAGTCTCATGAGCAACTTCAAACTCAACTTTCTAAATCTACTTCACCTAGTACCTCTACTCCCTCTTGTGATCATGCAAATGTTATTGAGGAAAATGCTAGGTTGAAGGTGGATCTTGCCAAGGCCACTAGTGCCAAGACCTCTATTCCCAAAGGTAAAGAAAAGGTTGTTGCTCATGTTTTGAGCAAAAGCCACACAAAGGGAAGGAGGGTCTTGGTTATGTAGCCAAGGCAAAGAACAAGAAGAGCAACAACAAGGAGAACAATGCCAAGCCCGCACAAGCCAAGACTTCCATTGCGGGTGGTAATGCCACTAGGGGCAAGACCACTCGTAGTGACTTTGCGGGGCATAACAATCCCAACTACATTCTTTATGTTGATTATTATGGGGATGTTTATGCAAAATATGTTGGTCCTTATGATGGTTACATTGCTTATTCTATTTGGGTTCCTAAGACCCTTGTTGCTAACAAAAGAGGACCCATTGAGAAATGGGTACCTAAATCCAAGCAATGATTTCTTGTAGGACTATGCTTCCGGTGGGTCTAAATGGGTGGTTGATAGTGGATGCACTAGTCATATGACCGGAAGCAAGGAGATTATGACGGAGTTGAGACCAAATCTAAATCACTCAACCGTCTCTTATGGTGATAAGTCAAAAGCTGAGGTAAAGAGTCTCGGCAAGGTGGTAGTTGCAAAGGATATCACCCTTGTAAATGTCATGCTTGTCGAGTCTCGGTTACAATCTTATGTCCGTTCGTGCACTTAATAAGATGAACTTTGATGTCCATTTTACTATTGATATGGTGGTACTCTTGAGGAGCAAGACTCTAAAGGTCATGTTCGTTGGGTATGTTGAAAATGAGTTGTTTGTGGTGGACTTTTCGGGGTCAACCAACACTCAAGCAATATGCCTATTCGGAAAGGCCGACGTGGGATGGTTGTGGCATCGCCGCTTGTCCCATGTCAACATGAGAACTTTGCAAAGTCTTCACAAGGGTGGCCACATTCTTGGACTAAAAAGAATGTTTCTTTTTCTAGAGATCGTCTTTGTAGGGCTTGTGTTGAAGGAAAGATGCATGATTCTCCCCACTCAAGCAAGACCATCATCTCATCAAAGAGGATATTGGAACTTCTTCATGTTGATCTCTTTGGTGCCGTTCCTCAACCTAGTCTTGGTGGGAAGAAGTATTGTTTGGTGATTGTTGATGACTATTCAAGATTTACTTGGGTTTATTTCTTCAAGTCGAAGGATGAGACTCAACAAGCCGTCATCGACTTCTCCAATGAAGTTCAACGTCAACACAATGTTCCCATATTGGCCATTAGAAGTGACAATGGCTCCGAGTTCAAGAACTACACCCTAAATGAGTTTCTTAGTGAAGAGGGAATTCGTCATCAATATTCCGCTGCATATACCCCTCAACAAAATGGTGTAGCCGAGAGGAAGAACCGGACTCTCATGGATATGGCAAGGTCCATGTTGGCGGAGTTTAAGTCTCCACTTTACTTATGGGCCGAGGCCATCTCCACGGCGTGTCACTCATCTAACCGGTTATTCTTTCGTGTTGGAAGAAAGGAGACTCCCTATGAAATGCTTACCGGCAACAAGCCCACCATCTCCTACTACCGAGTGTTTGGTTGTAAGTGTTTCTATAAGATCAAAGGTGTTCGTTTATCTAAATTTGAATCTAAAGCTTTAGAGGGTATTTTTGTTGGTTACGGTGCCGAATCCCACACTTATAGAGTCTACGACAAATCCTTAGGGAGAGTTGTGGAATCTTGTAGTGTGGAGTTCGATGAGAATGACGGCTCCCAAGTGGCGCAATTTCATGTTCGTGATGTAGATAATGAGGAACCTCAAGATGCAATAAGAAGAATGGGCGTTGGTTTCTATCGCCCCATTGAGATCCATCATGAGCCTCCTCAAGCAAGTCAAGCAAGTCCAAGCTCCACTCAAGTGGAGACACATCATCACAAGTGAACCGGCGCCTACCATGGAAGCAAATGATGCACCAACCCAAGAACAAGTTCAAGACCCTCCTCAAGTTGACCAAGTTGCTATGCAAGAACCAAGTTCTCCTATTGTTGATGCTAGCCAAGGTCAAGACCAAGATCAACCCTCTCCTTCTATTGTTGAAGATGTGCATCAAGATGATCAAGGTCAACATTCCGGTCAAGACGGGGACTCAAATGATCAAGATGATCAAGTGATACCTCCAAGATCAATAGAGATATCGAAGCCCGTCGTAAAGCAAGAGTTGCAAGGACCTTGGAAATAAAGCCATAAGCTAGAAAGGTTCTTGGTGATTTGAAGAGCAAGGTGACCACAAGGGGTCAATTGGCAAGCTTTAGTGAGCATCAAGCACATATCTCCATGGTAGAACCAAAGAAAGTGTTTGAAGCTCTTGAAGACCGGATTGGTTGGAAGCTATGCATGAAGAGCTAAACAACTTCAAGCGCAACAAAGTGTGGAATTTAGTTGAGAAGCCAAAGATTGCCGCAATGTTATAGGCACTAAGTGGATTTCAAGAACAAGCAAGATGAACATGGAATGGTTGTGAGGAACAAGGCAAGATTGGTTGCACAAGGGTACTCTCAAGTTGAAGGCATTGATTTTGGAGAGACTTATGCACCCGTGGCTCGCCTTGAGTCCATCCGTATCCTTCTTGCATATGCATCACATCATAACTTTAAATTGCAACAAATGGATGTGAAAAGTGCTTTTCTTAATGGTCCTTTAAAGGAGTTGGTATATGTTAAGCAACCACCGGGTTTGAGGACCCAAATTCCCTAACCATGTCTACAAGCTTGATAAGGCGCTCTATGGTCTCAAACAAGCACCTCGTGCTTGGTATGAGCACCTAAGAGAGCTATTGCTAGACCGTGGATTTGAAGTGGGGCAAATCGATCCCACCCTCTTTACCAAGAGGGTTAAAGGGGAGCTTTTCATATGCCAACTTTATGTGATGATATTATCTTTGGCTCATCTAACAAAGCTTTTAATGATGAATTTTCAAAGCTTATGACCGATAGGTTTGAGATGTCCATGATGGGAGAGTTGAAGTTCTTCCTTGGTTTTGAGATCAAGCAATTGAGTGGAGGGACTTTCATTTCTCAAGCCAAATACACCCAAGACATGCTCAAGAGGTTCAAGATGCAAGATGCTAAAGAGAAGAGGTTTCCTATGGACACCAAATGTCATCTTGAACTTAATCCAAAGGGTATTGATGTTGATCAAAAACTTTATCGCTCTATGATTGGTTCTTTGCTTTATCTTTGTGCATCTAGACCCGATATTGTGTTGAGTGTAGGGGTGTGTGCAAGGTATCAAGCGGCTCCTAAAGAAAGCCACTTGCAAGCGGTCAATAGAATCCTTCGATATTTGGTTCATACCCCAAGGTTTGGTTTGTGGTATCCTAAGGACTCCAATTTCTCTCTTGCCGGGTACACGGATTCGGATTGGGCTGGTTGTAAGGATGATAGGAAATCAACTTCCGGGGCATGCCAATTCCTTGGTAGGTCCTTGGTGAGTTGGTCTTCTAAGAAGCAAAATTGTATATCTCTCTCCACCACCGAAGCCGAGTATGTGGCAGCCGCTAGTGCTTGCACTCAATTGCTATGGATGAGGCAAACTTTAAAGGAATACGGTGTCCATTGTGACAAAGTGCCTCTTTTGTGTGACAATGAAAGTGCTATCAAGATTGGTCACAACCCGGTGCAACACTCAAGAACGAAGCATATTGAGATTCGTCATCATTTTATTCGTGATCACATTACCCGGGTGACATTGAGCTTGGCTATATTCCAACCAAGAACCAACTTGCCGATATGTTCACGAAGCCACTTGATGAAGCAAGATTCACTTTTTGAGGCATGAGCTAAATATCGTGGATTCAAGGAGCGTGGCTTGACTATCTTGCATACACACCTATTTCTTGACTATCTATTTGGTTTAGGTGTAGGCATGGACATAGGGGGAGTGCGGTCCTAATCCATTGGACTATCCCTCCCCCCATTATGCCGATAGTAAGAACTCATTTGTCTCTCTTTTTCATTTCATGAATTGTGAGCTTAAATGACGAGTAGTGGCCATGAACCCAAGATACATCTTCGCGTGTCACACCACACACTCATACATGGTGGCCTAGGCCATCGCCCTCTTCTTTATGAAGAGTTGGTTCTTGGGTCTTATTTGAAAATCATTTGGATTTTTGGTCCCTTTGTTGGTTTTATGGAAAACACACTCAACTGGCATTTCCTTGTCCGATTCTTGCAAGCTTGAGTGTGAAGTACCAATATCAGTTTGGCAATCTTATCCCAAGCCTAGCTTACCTAAAAACATTCTATCTTATGCACACAAGTCTTGGTTTGAATCTGAGGAGAAAGGGTTCAGCAGGCCAGAATTTCTGTGTTCCACAAAATTCTGACGGTCGGAATATCCGACCCCTGACAAGATCGGATTATCTGATACGCCGGATTATCCGGTTTAAGTCAGGCTTGGAATATCCGACCTGGCGGTTTGTCATTTTTTAAGAGAAGAGGTCGGGGTGAAGGGTTCATTCGAGCACTTCGTCCACCCCCGACCTCCTCTCTCCTCCAGCGCCACCGCCTGCCATCCCCGCGCCGCCCTGGCGTCTCCGGCCGTCCCCAACTCCGGCTCTTGGCCGAATTTGGCGCTCCTCCTCCCCGGGAACCCCTCCCTCCAAGCTTTTTCCTCAATGGATGAGGGTAACTTCTTTTTCCTCAAACCCTAGGTGTTCTTCACCTAGTTCCTTTCAAGAAGTTATTTTTTTTGTTGTTTCCTTTGAGGGTAGTGGTTCCCATTGGTACTGAGAACACTAGGCTAGCCCCCTTTTTTTGTCGATCTACTGCTAGACCTAGGATTTGAATCAATCTGTTGATGCTGGTTTCAGATCGAATATTCCGATTCAGGGTGAACCGGATATTCTGACTCGTCGAATTAGCCGATACCTGACTGAATCAGATATTCCGAGTTGCACAGGTGGTGTTTTTTCAGCAACATTTTGATTTGTCCAGGACTAAGTAGACTCAACTTAGGGATGCTCTCCTATTGTACCTTGTATAATTACTTGATATGTGGCTTGTGTGTACTTATCCCTGCTGCCCATCTATTGCTTTATCTCACAGGTGGTTCGAGTAGTCCTCCGAAGAAGCTAGCTAGAAAAGAAAAACTGCCAGCCATGAAGAAGTCTGTGAAGCAAACTGCCTCCAAACCTAAGAGGAAGGGCAAGGAAACTCGTCCCAACTACTTGACCATGAACAACATTGACTATGCCAAAGTTCATCAGTCCAACTAGTATAGGAATGTGCCTAGAGATGAAAATATTGAAGATCCAAACTTCTGGTGCGTGGAGCAGATCTATATATACAATGACATCTATCTGCATTATCAGCACCCTATTCGCCCGATGCAGCCCTGCAGACTGCAAGATATCAAGGCCAAGGCCAGTTTTGCTCAAGCTGCAGATGTGCTTGAACAGATGGGAATGGTTCCTCTCATGGAGAAGCAATGTCCTTACAATGTGCCACTTATTCTGTAGTTTTTCTCCACCTTGGTGATCGAGGGTGACCATATCAAGACCATGAAATGGATGTCTGGTAACATTCAGTGTACATCCTCTTTTGATCGGTTTGCTACTATCCTTGGCTATACTTTCAGCAGCCATCCTCCTGTTGGTCACCGTATGCATTCTATTGAGAAGCCCAATAAAAATGTGTTGAAGGACTTGTATGGGGCTGGTGCAGTTATTGGCAAAATTGAGGGCCTCCTGCCCCTCTATGATCATCTTGTGCGCATATTTCGCTCAATTATTGCTCCCAGCGGAGGTAAAAATGACAATATTGTCGCTCCCCTTGCCAACCTGCTTTGCCTTGCTAAAGAGATTGTTGAGGATGAAGACCTAGACGCTGATTTTGAAGTGGATGTGATGAATTTCATTTTTCGTGAGTTGTTTGATTCTATGGTCAGTGGGCTCACTATTCCTTATGCTCCTTACATCATGCTGCTCATCAAGGACCCTCTGAAGAACCACAACTTCACCAGTATACTATGCAGCCCCATCCTTACAAGAAGGTCTATCAGAAAAGAAAGGAGGTCATTCCATCTGTTGCTGCTGCTGCTGCTCCTTGATACGTCTCAAACGTATCTATAATTTCTGATGTTCCATGTTGATATTATACCAATTGTTACATGTTTTATATACACTTCATAGCATTTTTATGCATTTTCTGGGACTAACCTATTAACAAGATGCCACAGTGCCAGTTCCTGTTTTCTGCTGTTTTTGTATTCCAGAAAAGCTAGTCTGGAAATATTCTCGGAATTGGACGAAACTTGGACAGAACCTCCTATTTTTCCAACACGTACACGGAGTCCAAAGGAGCGACGGAGGGGAGCCACGAGGCAGCCACACCATGGGCGCGCGGGCCCCCCTGCCGCGCGTGGGGTGGTGTGGGCCCCACGGGCGTCTCCAGCCGCCGCCCTTTCGCCTATTTATTCATCCCGACGCGAAAACCCTAAATACCCGAGCCATTATCCACGAAAAGTTCCAGAGACGCCGCCGCCGTCAACCCTAGCTCGGGAGGGTTCAGAAGCTCTTCCCGGCACCCTGCCGGAGAGGGGAATCATCACCGGAGGGCTCTACATCACCATGCCTGCCTCCGGAGTGATGCGTGAGTAGTTCATCCTTGGACTACGGGTCCATAGCAGTAGCTAGATGGTTGTCTCTCCACTTTATGCTATCATGTTTAGATCTTGTGAGCTGCCTATCATGATCAAGATCATCTTATTGTAATGCTACATGTTGTGTTTGCTGGGATCCGATGAATATTGAATACTATGTCAAGTTGATTATCAATCTATCTTATATGTTATTTATGATCTTGCATGCTTTCCGTTACTAGTAGATGCTTTGGCCAAGTAGATGCTTGTAACTCCAAGAGTGAGTATTTATGCTAGATAGTGGGTTCATGCCTCCGGTAATCTGGGAGAGTGACAATAACTTCTAAGATTGTGGATGTGCTGTTGCCACTAGGGATAAAATAACCGATGCTTAGCTTAAGGGTGCGCCGTTAGGTCTAATGCATTTGTTTACATTACGCACATTACTTAATGCATTATCCGTTGCTTGCAACTTAATACCAACGGGGAACTCGGATGACAACCTGGCGGTGGATTATTAGTCATAGACGCTGTTGGATAACGGTCTATGTATTTTGTCGTAATGCCCACATGAATATCATAGTAATCATCATGTCATATATATGCATTGTCATGCGCTCAATATTTTGTCAATTGCCCAGCTGTAATTTGTTCACCCAGCATGTTAGTTATCTTTTATGGAGAGACACCACTAGTGAACTGTGGACCCCGGTCCATTCTTTTACACTGATAATACAACCAACTGCAAACATTGTTCCTTTTCATTCTCTGCAATTTACTACTGTTTTCCACACCATACGTTTAATCCTTTGTTTTCAGCAAGCCGGTGAGATTGACAACCTCACTGTTTCGTTGGGGCAAAGTAGTTTGATTGTGTTGTGTGCAGATTCCACGTTGGTGATCGAGTAACGCGCCACCAACAACCTTCAGAAGTGATTTCTTGCTCCTACTGGTCGATTAAACCTTGGTTTCATACTGAGGGAAACTGCTGCTACACTGCTTCATACCTTCCTCTTGGGGTCTCCCAACGAACGTGTGATCCACATCAATCAAGCTTTTTCTGGCGCCGTTGCCGGGGAGCAAGAGGATTTCTGCAAGGGGAGTTTCACGCTTCCAATCTCTTTACTTTGTTATTGTCTTGCTTAGTTTATTTTTATTTAGTCTTGTTTGCTTTATTTATCAAAAACACAAAAAAATTAGTTACTTTTATTTTCAAGTTGTTATCTTTCTGTTTTGTTTTAATTTTGCTAAAATGAGTACCCCTGAAATTGAAGTTCGGTCCTTTAAGCAACAAGGTGGAGAAAGTTTAAAAGATGCTTGGTATAGGATCAGTGATGCTCACCGTAGATGTGCTAAAAAATATTCTACCATGATCCTTCTTAGAAATTTTTATGTTGGTATCACTAGTTGGTATCGGTATGTTCTAGATACTCTGACAGGAGGCAACTTTCTGGGGACTCCTGCTTTGGAAGCACGCAATATAATTGAAAGTTTGGTAGGAACACCACCTATTAATGATCTTAAAATTGAGACTACTTTGGAAGATGTTATAAAAAAATTGGAGTCCATGGAGAAAAATTGCCGGATTTGCTTGGTAGTTCTAGCAAAGTTAATGAATCACTGGGAGATATTAATAAAAGAATTGCTATTTTAGAAGCTAGCACTGGCCATGATAATCAAAACTTCAGGATAGGTGAATTAGAGGATACTCTAAGTTCAACTTTCTCCTCTATCAAGTTTAAAAAGCAGAAAGCTTTTGTGGGGAAAGAGCAAAAATTCATGTATGTTCGAAAAGTGCCTCAACCAAAACCCCCTAATGTGCTTAAAACTGATAAAATAAAATTGAGGGTGAATCACATAATGAATTATTTAAATTTGCTTCCCAAGAATTACCTAAACCAAAAATGCCTATTGTTACAAGCTGTGTTTTTGAGGAAGTTTTTGATGATTTGATGCTTCATCACTTGGAAACACTTGATTCTTACTTTCTGCGCCTAGCTGAAAGGCGTTAAAGAAAAGCGCTTATGGGAGACAACCCATTATTTTATTTCTGCAATTTTTCTTTTCTTTTTGAGTCAAGGAGTTGTTTACTTCTGTAACAATTCCTTTGTATCTTTATTTTATCGCATTGTTGTGCCAAGTATTGCCTCTAATAGGAAGATGATGCTAGATTTGGATTTCTGCGCAGGAACAGATTTCTGCTGTTCACCGTTTTAATTCTGTAAAATCACAGAAAAATTATTTAAATCTGCAAATTTTTGTGCGTGATCCTCAGATATGTACGCATCTTTCGTTAGTTTAAAGTTTTTCGATCTGAGCAACGTAAGTGCCTCGAAAAAATTCGTCTTTACGGACTGTTCTGTTTAGACAGATTCTGTCTTTTATTTTTCGCATTCTCTCTTTTACTAGTGTTGAGTGGAATTCTTTTTTAGGGTGAAGAGCTTCACATAACATCAGTGGCAGTAGTTAATGTTAAAAGTAACGGTCATGTTTGTGTCCTTATAGAACATGTGAGTTTTTGATTGTGCACTAACCCTCTAATGAGAATTACTTGAGTTTGGTGTGGCGGAAGTTTTCAAGGGTCAAGAGAGAAGGATGATATAATGTGATCAAGAAGAGTGAAGAGCTTAAGCTTGGGGATGCTCCCATGGATCACCCCAGCATATTTCAAGAAGACTCAAGCGTCTAAGCTTGGGGATGCCCAAGGCATCCCCTTCTTCATCAGCAACTTATCAGGTCATCTCTAGTGAAACTATATTTTAATTCTTTCACATCATATGTGCTTTACTTGGAGCGTCTGTGTGCTTTTATTTTCAGTATTTTATTTTTCTTATGGTCAACTTGATTGGACCCAGCATTCTTGATTGGGAGAGAGACACGCTCCGCTTTTTCATATGAATACTCCTATTCTTCACTTATACTTGTTGAGTATTCTTATCTAGCTATTGCTATGCTTTTAGCTCCTGTTTTGCATGCATCTCTTATTCAGAGCTGTTAGTTCTTTTAAAGAAAGTACTCTCTTGCTTCACTTATAATTGTTTGGAGAGTTTATGTTGAAATAAATTGATTGGTGTTTGGTTGGAACAGAAAATGTTGCATGTGGTAGATGGTATAATGGAAAAAGCTTACATATTCTTGTAGATCACTGTATTGGATAATTTGATACTTGTCAATTGTTTTGAGTTATCAAGTAGTTCATGTTTAAGCTTTTGTATCATGTAGTTAAAACCTATTAATGAAGAACTACCGTAAAGCTCGTTGAAATTTGGTTTGCATGATTGGTATCTCTAAGGTCTAGATATTTTCTAGTAAAAGGGTTTGGTTAACAAGGAAGACAGTGTAGAGTCTTATAATGCTTGCAATATGTTTTCATATAAGTCTTGCTGTGTCGGTTGATATCCTGTGTTTGCTTCAAATAACCTTGCTAGCCTAAACTCTGTACTGAGAGGGAATGCTTCTCGTGCATCCAAAACCTTGAGCCAAAATCCATGCCATCTGTGTCCACCATAACTACCTATATGTGGTATTTCCTTGCCATTCCAAGTAAATTTTTCATGTGCTACCTTTAAACTATTCAAAAATTATTACTCCTATTTTGTGTCAATGTTTACCAAGCTCATGAGGACGGGGTGGATGTCTTTATGTCAACTGTCAAACAGACTTTACCACCGGACTAGCGGCATATACATCCGCTTATCCATTAATTTTGCAAAAAGAGCTGGCAAATGGGGTGCCCAGTCCCAATTAATTACAACTTTAACCGCTTAATTCTCTTCACATTTTTGCCCTGATTTATCAGTCAAGCAATGACAAACAGTGAAATATCTGCATGTGTAAACAAAAGAGAAAGAGGGATGATCTGCCTTGCTGGTAGAAATAACGTCCTTCATGGGAGCCGCTCTTAAAAGTCTGGTTGGCAGGGGTCATATTGTACTTTCCATTTTCTGATTCGTTGACAATTAACAAACACCTCTCAAAACTTATTTTTACTCTCTATGATTTCAAAAACTTAAAAAGCTCTAGCACATGATTTAATCCCTGCTTCCCTCTGCGAAGGGCCTTTCTTTTACTTTTATGTTGAGTCAGTTTTCCTACTTCTTTCTATCTTAGAAGCAAACACTAGTGTCAACTTTGGTGCAACAATTTTTATATGCTTGTATATTGCACTTATTATATTGCTTTGTGTTGACAAATATCCATGAGATATATATGTTGAAAGTTGAAAGCAATTGCTGAAGCTTAAATCTTCCTTTGTGTTGGTTAAATACCTTTTACTTAGAATCTATTGCTTTATGAGTTAACTCTTATGCAAAACTCTTTGATGCTTGTCTCGAAAGTACTATTCATGAAAAGTTTTTGCTTATATGATTCAGTTGTTTGCTCATTATCTACTTGCTAGCAAACTATAGACCATTGACCTGGATCACTTCATTCATAACATGTGCTTTACAATACTATTTGATCAAGATTATGATTGTAGCATGTCACCTCAGAAATTATTTTGTTTTTATCGTTTTACCTACTCGAGGACGAGTAGAACTAAGCTTGGGGATGCTTGATACGTCTCAAACGTATCTATAATTTCTGATGTTCCATGTTGATATTATACCAATTGTTACATGTTTTATATACACTTCATAGCATTTTTATGCATTTTCTGGGACTAACCTATTAACAAGATGCCACAGTGCCAGTTCCTGTTTTCTGCTGTTTTTGTATTCCAGAAAAGCTAGTCTGGAAATATTCTCGGAATTGGACGAAACTTGGACAGAACCTCCTATTTTTCCAACACGTACACGGAGTCCAAAGGAGAGACGGAGGGGAGCCACGAGGCAGCCACACCATGGGGCCGCGCGGGCCCCCCTGCCGCCCGTGGGGTGGTGTGGGCCCCACGGGCGTCTCCAGCCGCCGCCCTTTCGCCTATTTATTCTCCCGACGCGAAAACCCTAAATACCCGAGCCATTATCCACGAAAAGTTCCAGAGACGCCGCCGCCGTCAACCCTAGCTCGGGAGGGTTCAGAAGCTCTTCCCGGCACCCTGCCGGAGAGGGGAATCATCACCGGAGGGCTCTACATCACCATGCCTGCCTCCGGAGTGATGCGTGAGTAGTTCATCCTTGGACTACGGGTCCATAGCAGTAGCTAGATGGTTGTCTCTCCACTTTATGCTATCATGTTTAGATCTTGTGAGCTGCCTATCATGATCAAGATCATCTTATTGTAATGCTACATGTTGTGTTTGCTGGGATCCGATGAATATTGAATACTATGTCAAGTTGATTATCAATCTATCTTATATGTTATTTATGATCTTGCATGCTTTCCGTTACTAGTAGATGCTTTGGCCAAGTAGATGCTTGTAACTCCAAGAGTGAGTATTTATGCTAGATAGTGGGTTCATGCCTCCGGTAATCTGGGAGAGTGACAATAACTTCTAAGATTGTGGATGTGCTGTTGCCACTAGGGATAAAATAACCGATGCTTAGCTTAAGGGTGCGCCGTTAGGTCTAATGCATTTGTTTACATTACGCACATTACTTAATGCAATTATCCGTTGCTTGCAACTTAATACCAACGGGGAACTCGGATGACAACCTGGGTGGATTATTAGTCATAGACGTTGTTGGATAACGGTCTATGTATTTTGTCGTAATGCCCACATGAATATCATAGTAATCATCATGTCATATATATGCATTGTCATGCGCTCAATATTTTGTCAATTGCCCAGCTAATTTGTTCACCCAGCATGTTAGTTATCTTTTATGGAGAGACACCACTAGTGAACTGTGGACCCCGATCCATTCTTTTACACTGATAATACAACCAACTGCAGTTTGATTGTGTTGTGTGCAGATTCCACGTTGGTGATCGAGTAAACGGCGCCACTAACAACCTTCAGAAGTGATTTCTTGCTCCTACTGGTCGATTAAACCTATTACTGAGGGAAACTGCTGCTACACTGCTTCATACCTTCCTCTTGGGGTCTCCCAACGAACGTGTGATCCACGTCATCAGTCACTCCTGCCAGAGGTTCCTTCATGTGTGATGCACGTCGTGGCACCCCCAGTCAGGCTCAGGTTCCTTCCTTCGCACCGCAGATCAAGAAACTGAACTGGTTCCAGAGGAACATCCTGTGTATGAATGCAGACATCCGGAGGGGACAATATGAGACTTATCTTAGGCAGGAGAACATTCTCAAGCAGCTCCCTCGCCTTCCAGAAGACCCCCCAGCGACTGCTCCTCTTTATTATGATCAGTGGAACAAGGACTCTCAGTTTCCATGGGCTCAGCTTGACACTCATCTCCTAGAGACAGCTCCTGCAGGCCCTTCCCGACCATCCTACACTCGTGCTCCTACTTATGAGTATGCAGAAGACACTGATGGTGGTGATGACACTGATGCTGACGATGCTTCTGAGTCGGAGTGATCTACTAGGGACGTAGCATCGCTCTTTTCCCTTTTTGGCGTTTCGATGACAAAGGGGGAGAAGTAGTTCTACTAGGTCTCCGTGTGGGATTTGCATGGGTTCAGGCACAAGCATATGCTTTTACCTTTCTTATTACGCTTGTGTCCATTTATCTTATTTCTGCTTTGCTTTTATGTGGAACTTATGAGAACCTTTGTGTTTAAGTTGTGAGACTTATGGATTTCTTATATTCGGTTGAGACTTGTATTATTGTGCTATGGTTTATCTCTACTCTATTGTGCAAGGTATAATTCACTCTCAAAGCTCAACCTATATTGATATGTCTCTCATGTAATCTTGTATCTAGTTTCCTTACTATTTGGAGTTGCTCTCTACATATATGTGTTGCATTTGTATTCCAATGCAATTTAATTATATGCACACATTTAGGGGGAGCTTCTCATGTATTAAGCTTGGGAAACTAGGTAATATATAATTATGCTTTCCTTGCAAATCCTAGTGTTGCCATCTAACACCAAAAAGGGGGAGATTGAAAGGACATTTCTTAATCCCTTGTGTTTTGTGTGTTAGGCAACAACACTAGTGATGATTTAATATGTGAATCAAGTGATACAGGTTTTAGGTGGTTAAAACATCTCTACATCGAATCCAAAAAGGAAGTTGAAAAGAGCTTGTATTGTTGCTGAAGAAAGGGAATCGGATTATTCGGTCCATGCTGAATCGGATTATCTGATTCTCAAGGTTTGCTCGAATTCGGTTAAGGACTTTAAAAGCAATGCGTACTGGAGTTTATCGGAATATCCGATCAAGGTTGGTTCGGATTATCCGATTCTCAAGAATTGCTCGAATTTGATTAAGGACTTTAAAAGCAATGCGTACTGGAGTTTATCGGAATATCCGATCAAGGTTGGTTCGGATTATCCAATTCTCAAGAATTGCTCGAATTCGGTTAAGGACTTTAAAAGCAATGCGTACTGGAGTTTATCGGAATATCCGATCAAGGTTGGTTCGGATTATCCGATTCTCAAGAATTGCTCGAATTTGATTAAGGACTTTAAAAGCAATGCGTACTGGAGTTTATCGGAATATCCGATCAAGGTTGGTTCGGATTATCCAATTCTCAAGAATTGCTCGAATCCGGCTAAAGACCTTAAAGCAACCAGTTTTGTGGCGCACTGAAGTTTTCCAGAATATCTGATACGAGTTGAATCAGAATATCCGATCCAGTCGGATTATCCGATCCTGGCTTGTATAGGAATATCCGATTCACCTGTCTACAACGGCCACATTTCTGGGAGGGGTATAAAAACCCCTCCACCTACCTCTAGCAGCTCAGCTCGCCCAAAATATCTACACCTCCATTGTTGCAAGCTCAAAACTACAATATCTCCCAATCCCTCCACCCAAACTCGTTGATACTTGGAGGATTGAAGGAGAAGGCCCGAATCTACATCTTCACCAAGCCGTTTTTCACTTCCCCCTCATTCACGTGAGGGCCCCTTTTGCTAGGGTTTCCATTGGGAAAACCTAGCTTCTTGTTAATCTCACTTATTGTCTTTGTGACAGATTGTAGCTGTTCGGGAGCCCCCAATCCAGTTGTGGGTTGTGCCCTGGATCATTGTTGTAAAGGCTCCGGACTTCGCCTTGAAGGTTTCCGATAGTTGAAGGTGAACCAAACCTTTGTGGTGCGGTTCATCGGAGAAGAAGGTGAAGCCTTTGTGGCTGTTGAACCATTGTGTTGGTTCACACGTCTCCAACGAGACGTACTCCCCTAAAAAGGAGGAACTCGGGAATACATCCGTGTCTCCACGTGCTTTGACTTTGGTTACCTCTATCCTTGTTTACCGTCTTTACTTCGTGTATCTTGCTTAGTTGCTAGCTTGTCATATAGGTAAATTCACCGTAGTTGCATATCTAGAGAATTTACCTTTTGTGTCAAGCCGAATTTGAAAAAGTACTAAAATTGAAGTAGCACCTATTCACCCCCCCTTCTAGGTGTCATACGATCCTTTCACATATCCACTTGATGAAATGTTGGTCTGAAAAGTTTGATTCGATTAAACAAGTTCGGAGTGAAGTAGAAAAATAAACTTAATAAGAAAATCAGATTCCTGTGATACAGATCGAGGAAATAAGGATTTGAGTTATGAGTTTGGCATATCATTTGAAGACTTGTGAAAAGAGTTCTATAAATTACGCTGCATGGAACACCACAATGTTATGGTGTGCTAGGACGTCGTAATCACACTCTATTGGATAGTGTGTGGTAAATAAAATATCTTATCGAATTATTGTAATCATTGAAGTCGTATGGTAGAAACAAAACATTCACGTTAGATAATAAGGAAACCATCTAAATCCGTGGAGGCAATACCATATGAGTGATGGCATGGCTTTTAGCCTAGATTGTCGTTTTGATATTTTAGTGTTTTGATGTGATCAAACCTAAAACGGATAAATTCATCTTTGTAAAGTATCTAAGAAATCAGTTGGATACATTTCTCATGACAAAGGCAAATTTGTTGCCGGAACATACCTTGATCGAGAAATAGTTTCTTGTCAAAAGGGTATAAGTGGGAAAGAGAGTAGAGCAAGACGAAGTTAATGAACTTTCTCTCCAGACATCAGAGTGGCGCAACGGAAAACGTTCCGGTACCGTCCTCCACAACTGGAAGGAAGCTGATGATAAATGATCATGATGCTCTGAGCTCATACTAAGGTCGTAGGCGTATGAGAATGTGTTCCGCACTGTGTGGTACGACAATCTTGTTATGAACATCATGTTAATAGAACATGACAAACCTACGAACTACAAAGAAGCGATGGTAGACCTAAGTCCGAAAAATGGCTTTGAGCCATAAATAATCCGAGATAAAATCCATGTACGATTACCAAGTAAAGACTTGGGTAAATCTTCTTGATGGGCTCCAGGCCGTTGAGAGTAAATGGAATTTTATGACAAAATAGACACTGACGGAAAGGCAACCGTCTATAAGGATCGATTTGTCATAAAACAGTTTCGACAAATTCAAAAGTTGACCACAATGAGATTTTGTCTCAAGTGGCGATGCCTAAGTCTGTTTAGGATTGTTCTAGCAATTATTTTCAATTGAGAAATTGATGGATGGATAAAGAAATCGTGTTCCCTAATGACAACATTAAGGAAGAGTTGTAATCGGTACAACAAGTAGGTTTTGTTGATCCTAAGGATGCTAGACACGTATGCAAACTTCAGTTGTCCATTCATGGGCTGAAGCAAGCATATCGGAGCTGGAATCTTCACTTTGATAATGAGATCAAAGGATTTTGGAGTCGTCCAAAATAGTTGAAGAAACCTGCATTTACAACGAAGTGAGTGGGAGCTAAGTAGCTTTTCTGGATCTTATATGTGAATGGCATATTTGAGTGGGAGCTAAAAGGAAATTCCCTGGTCTTATATACGGATGGCGTATTTAAGTGGGAGCTGAGTGTTATTCCAAACTTTATATGTAATGACATATTGAGAATGATATAGATCCTCTAGTAAAGTATAAATAATTATTTAAGTGATTAAATTTTCTATGAGTGAAGTTAAGAGTATTAAGCTTTAAATCTATAATTCGTATAGATCATAAGGGGCTTAATAACATTAGGTCAGAATATTTTCCTAGGTTAAGATTCTGAAATGTTTCAGAATAGAACAAGCGAAGAAAAGTTCTCACTTGTATGACTGGGTAAAATATTAAGATTATCTTGGCATTTCAGCGATAGTTATTGAAAGAAAAGGATGTCCGACATCCTCTATGCCTTAGCCATAGATTCTGTCAGACCGAAAGCTCGACTTGATGTGACCCAAGTTTTTGGTTGAAGAACGGGTTCTAGAGTGATCCCTGGATGGATCAATAAACAAACGTTAAGTATATCCTTCAGTGTCCAAAGAGAACTGAAGAGATGTTTTCTGGTATAGGGTAAGAGTGTAAATACAACTTGCCGTAAAAGAGTTACGATGATGCAAGTTATGACACTGACCCATATGACTAGAAATCTCATATAGGAGTACTTTGTTTTGAAGAAAGACAGGGTTAGCTTGTGAAGTTGCATATGATACATAGGTATAGGAATATATGGCTACTTCAGAAGTAGCAAGTGTGATTGGACTGAGCGGTTTTCCAGAGCATGCGTGGTTTCCCTTAATAGGTCTCTCAGACTATTAAGGCCTATGCTACGCGAAATTTTGAGTCTCACTCCATCGGCAAACATATATTTCACCTTTATCATATGATACGGGATGATGTCAAACTAGGTGACATAGAAGTGTTGCAAAGCACATACAGATCTCTTTGTGGGAGATTTGTTGACTTAATACCTCTTCCACGAGACAAGCATGCACCATATTGCTATATGTTAAGCTTTTACCAAGTTGTAAACTAGATTAATTGTACTCTAGTGCAAGTGGGAGACTGTTGGAGATATGCCCTAGAGGCAATTAATAAAGTGATTTTATTTGTCATATCTCAATTTTCATAATACGTTTTAATACCATGCTATAACTGTATTACGCGGAAACATTAATACACGTGTGGTATCTAAACAACCATGTCCCTCGTAGCCTCTAATTAAATAGTTCGTTGGGTAACAGATGATCAAGGTTTCCTGATCATGGACAATGGCGTCGGTTAACAACAGAGTCATATCATTAGGTGAATGATTTGATGGACATACCCAAAATATAGAAACGTAGTGTTCATACCTTCGACTGTGAGATCATATCAAATCTCTGCTTCTGGAAGATGCGGCTGATCGCATCAAACGGCATGTCTTATATAGCGTGACAATAAAGGTGACACTTTCGAGTATCGGAAGGAAGAAGTAGAAGCGAGTGATCAAAAGCAGGAATTGCCAATCCACATAGCAGGATATATACTCTGGGCCCACTCGGTGAGATTACATCAATGAGCGTGTAAGCATGTGACTAGGTCACGGGGATGTAATATCATAGACGAGTAAAGATAGATTTGTCGATTACGAGGTCATGCTCGGTAAACGTGATGCCAGAGAACGACGCTCGGATAATCTAAGTATCGCTAGGCAAGAGGATGGAACTGGACGTCTAAAGGTTCAAACGATAGAAAGACATTCATGGACGTCTAAAGGTTCAAACGATAGAAAGACATTCATGGACGCACAGGGGCTATCATGGGTATCCAGATCCCGCTGTTAGTCATTGATCAGAGAACGTGTCTCGATCATGTCTGGAGTGATCCCGAACCGTGGGGTAACACACTTAAGGGTGGGTGACGATTAGATTGGATTTAAGAGAGAAAAGAAACCAGAGACTCCGGAAGTGTTCCGGACATGTCCGATGGAGATCAGAGGGCAACCAAAAGATGTTTCGGGGTCCGAATGAATTAAATAATATGTATTTAATATTAATAAGTGTTATTAGTAATTAAATATATTTTTTATTTAATTTAATTCGAATTTTAAAGGCATTAAATCATAAATGGGCCTTAGAGGCCCATTAGGGGGAAACCCCATTTGGGAAATGGGGGAGGGCCTAGCCGACCTAGGGTGGGCCGAATGGGCCCACCTAGGTGACCGGCTGCCTCCTTGGCTGGCGCACCCCATGTGGGGTTTAGTCCCACATGGGGGAGCTAAGGAGGTTGGCCTCGCTCCTCCTCCTTTATATAGGAGTGCCCCATGCCTTTGAAAATACACCAATTCTCCCTCTTCTTCTCTCGTACCTTGAGCGTGGTTCCGTTTCTATAGCTGCGTACGAGGAGGGAAGTCTCTCTACTATACGCACACGACCGTGCTGCTAGATCCACTCTTCCACTTCCGCTGCTCTGCTGGATCTGGAGCCCGGAGGTCGTCATCCACACCGTACGTGTGTGGAACCGCGACACACCATTGTTTGGTGCTGGGAGTTGTCTTCTTCCACTACACGACCCTGAGGTCGGCGCCGTCGTCTCCACCGACAACGTTTGTGCGGGAACGTAATCCCGCTTCCGGTCTATAAGAGTATGTATTCTGATCTCCTCCGTATTAGTATATCTGCATAGTATAGATCCTGGCTAGTTTATGCTTATCGTCGGTAGCAATTTTTTTGTTTTCTGTCTATGATCCCCATCACGAAGATAATCGCAAGCCCTACAAGATCATGCATATACACATCATAGTCCATCACGTGAGGAGGTAATCACAAGGAGAGAGTTTGACCTCTCTAGAAAGGATAAGCCGGTAAAACCTCCAATATAAAAAACGCAACAAGATATGCATATGATATCTGTTTTTGATGAACTAGAGCTTGGTATGGAGATGAACACAAGATCTAAATTCTCACATGGATAAAAGCCAAATAATAACCAAGAAAGATGATATGCCAAAAATGCAAAGGTTTGAGCTCTCCACAAAGATGCAATCAAGTTACTCACTTGAGAGTCCCTCTTGATAGTACGCCGTCTATCCTATAACCCGATCTCCCACTAACACCATGAGATCGGTAAAATAGAGACCTATCAAGATCATACCTTTGCCTTGCGCATTCCACTTGAGCTAGATGATGACGATCTTGACTCACTCAAGTTGGAACACCTTTCTTGATTGTGCTTGCTAGCACATGCTTGATGAAGACTTCTCCAAATACTCCCCATACTCCATGATGGGAGAGCCTTGCTAAGCTCCGTCTTCATGTATCCACTTGCACTTCATCTTCTTCTCTTGATGTATATGATGGCTTGGAGATAAACATGAATGTTCACCCAATCTTCTTTCCAAGTCATGCTTGCAATAAGCTCAACTCTAGATGACCATTCTTCATATAAACCATTGGATAGAACCTTGGTCATCATATAATATTATAGAGTCCAACACATGAACTCCAATCTTCTTCATGGACAAGATCTATAAAGATATCTCAATGTATATATAGTCCATAGAGATTGTCATTAATTACCAAAACCACACATAAGGGCACGTGCACTTTCAATATCCCCCATTTTGGTAATTGATGACAATCTCTTTTGAGAGGGTTTATAATATGGAAATTAACGAGCAAGAACCAATTGTACTAACATCAAATACTATAAAAGTATGTGATGTTAGTCCAACAACATATATAGAGCAAACTCCCCCACAAACTATGTACGTGTGTATGAACATGAATTCATTGCATATATTGTCAACCATTACCGGTGGTGGAGTTTCCACTATATACAAAACCAAGCAACAAATGCAAAGGCAAGAAATGAAAATGCTTAATAACCAATCAAAGTAAAAAGCTGAATTCCATAAACCCTCCAAAACTTCTCCCCCATTGGCAACAATTGCCGAAATGGGCAAAAAGTTTTGGAAGGCCAACATAGTGGAGTTCCTCCACGAGTTTAGCTTTGCTCATAAAAATGAGTATAATCAAGTGGACATTTCCACCGATCAATAAAAGGAGGAAATCAAACTATATTGAGAATCCAAAGATTGCAACAAAATAGCAAAGGGAAAGATACCTCAACAAAAGAGGCAAGCAATCAAAGAATCTGAAACACCAATTGGACACAAGAAGATTTTATGATAACATCAACCAAGTGTTCTAAACATCAAGAGAGAGCTCCCCAAGGTACATGCACAAAGTAGGATTTGCATTGCAATATGGTGTGCACAACATGGAATCCTCACTCCCTCCTAGACAATCTTTGAACACAAACAAGTGCAAGAAAGCATAGATGGAAATTGAAGCAAAGCAACTAGGTCCACAAGCTTATTAAGATGCAAAAAGGGATATCAAATAAAAACCAAAGCTTGTGCCTTTTTGGAACCACCAAAGAATCAAAAGCAATAAAAGGTGGTCACTAACAAAATGGAATATAAAATAAAGATGTAACTACTCTCATGTGTACAAGTTTCTAAGTAGACATCAATCATGAAGATATAAGTCCACAAAGAAACATGCACACACAAAATAGATACTACGGTAAAGAACATGATATCCAAGTGGAAGTCATAAATACCAATAAGATCATTGCTTAAAAGCATAGCACAAAGCTCAATTTTATCTTAGAAGGATATAGATGAACTTCCAACACAATCTCATCATAGCATCAAAAATATCCACAAGGGAAAAAAGATAGTTGGGATGCTTCGAGAAAGATAACAAGTATCACAAAGGGCAAATGATTTTGCAAATTCATCAATATTGCATATGAGAGACTTTGAGAAGAATTGCTAGATTAACATATTTGGGATTGGTGAATAAATAAAATGATTATATATATCCCCTTGATATGTAGTCATCCCGGCTTGCTCACATTTGCAATAAAGATGTTTTGATAAAGGTTTTGCAAGAACACATCAATTGCAACAAAAGAGCAAGAGAGGAGTGCGGCAAGGCGATCCTTTATCTCCCATTTTATTTGTTCTGGCTGCTGAGCTGTTGCAAATTGCTATTAATAGAGCTTGGAATGAGGGGAATTAAATTTGCCACTAGATAGTTCATATGGTCAAGATTATCCGGTACTGCAATATGCGGATGATACTTTAATTATTCTACCTGCTGAGCTGGATCAATTGCAGAAGCTGAAGGAAATTCTTGATAAATTCTCCACCTCAACTGGATTAAGAGTGAATTACCACAAGACGACTATGGTGCCTATTAATATAACCAGTGAGAGATGTCAAGAGCTTGCAAATATATTGGGTTGCAAAACAGAGAGTCTCCCATTTACATATCTTGGGTTACCAATGGGGACTACCAGGCCAAAAGTTGAAGATCTGATATATCTGGCGACACGTGCAGACAAAAGGTTATCTGGAATTGCTAACCTACTTTCGTACTCAAGCAGACTGATGGTTATTAAGGCAACCATCTCGGCTATGCCAATCTTTGCCATGTGTACACTGATGGTACACTATACTATACTGGATCATGTTGAAAAATCATGTAGGACTTTCCTATGGAACAATAAAGATATACATAAGAGTGGGAAATGCCTGGCTAAGTGGGATACTATTTGTTTACCGAAGAAAAATGGTGGGCTAGGAGTGCTGAGCTTGAGAACTCAAAATAAAGCGCTGATGATAAATTTTCTCTATAAGTTTTATAACAACAAAGATATCCCCTGGGTGCAGCTGATTTGGGAAGCGCACTACAAAGATGATAAAGTACCTTTTGGAAAATCTGCAAAGGGATCCTTTTGGTCGAGATATTGCGCTAAGCTTATTGACATCTACAAGCAGCATGCATCCTGTAGTGTAAAGAAAGGAAATTATGTGATACTGTGGAAAGACAAGCTGGAGATTAATGGGGTTCGTCTCACAATGCAAGAAAGGTTTCCACAATTACACTCTTTTGCAAAGAATACTGATATCTCAGTCCGGAAAGCTGTGATCACTGCAAATGAGAACATTCAAGAGTTATTCCATAATTCAATGTCAGTTATTGCTATGCAGCAACGTCATGAACTTGAGGGGATTTTGGAACAATATAGTCATGAAGAAGAATTTGACATCTGGTCTTTCGAATGGGGAAACTGCTATTCCACAAAAAAAATGTATGAAGCCATTTTGGACCCTCCGGATGCACCAGTTCCATTTAAATGGATTTGGAAATCATGTTGCCTCTCGAAACACAAATTCTTCTTCTCGCAATTATTATTGGACCGGCTTAATACAAAGGATCTAATGAACAGGAAACACTTCTATGTTGAGGATTCAAACTGTGTGTTATGTCAGCATGATCAAATTGAAAGTCTGGCACATCTTTTCTTCGAATGCGATTTCTGTAAAGCTTTCTGGAACAAAATTAAATTGTCTTGGGATACAAATATGGATCTGATTGAAATGCTTATTGATGGAAAGCGACGACAAAATAATATCTGCTTCAAGGAGACCCTTTTGGTGGGCTGTTGGAGCCTCTGGAATCATAGAAATAAGATAATTTTCGACAATGAGAGCGTCGATCAAGACAGATGTCTTTTTATGTTTAAAGAATCATTTACTCTTATCATGCATAGAGCTAAACCTAGTCTTCGTGAGGGAATGCAGCAGTGGCTAGATTCTTTATGAACTCTTTTATGAACTTTGTAACCTTGTAAATATTTGCCGCTGGCTATTTTAATAGAAAATGGAAAATAGCAGTAGGGTCTTCCCTACTGTATGAGCTTCAAAAAAATTGCAACAAAAGATACTCATACCATGAAACAACCTATACAAGGTTGAAAGCTAGAAAAGTATGCATGAGGTAGATACTTGTTACCGAGATAGCATTGGTGATGTAGAAGATAAGAGTTCATGATCATCCGAGCTTGGCTCCAATAAGCACATGGTGATAACACCTTCATTGTAAATGAGACCAGCTTCGAATGCACCTTCGATGTACCTAAAACAACTTCAAGTACAACATGGTACCCAAACTCATTGGGTCCAAAGTAGTTAGAGCAACTACAATACATAGGACAAACTCCACATAAATATGTGCATATTGATATGAAATTGAATTTCATGCACATCTTAGCCATTTAGGATTTGATGGACTTTATCCTATATATTGGATCAACGAAAGTAAGCATGCCAAAAGATATACATATAGTAAATATGCATGCACGAAACTTTCAAGAACCAAACTAGATACATTTTGGACAAAACACCAATTAAACCAAGAAAGCACACACAAGTGTGACGAGAAAAAAGAATTGCCCAAATTATATCAAAGACTCAACTCAACACATGATTGAAGATACCACTTTGAAAAGATGCCAAATGAAAGTAACATACCAAATGATGAAAAATATCATCAAGGAATAAACCAAACCATCTACACTTCTCATGATGGCACAGAGTACCAAGACGAGAAATGTTTGTCTTCCAAAGAGACACGTTATCGGCATCAAATACCAATTGAAGACAACTAATGTTCAAAAGCATATAGGATTGCTCTCCCAAGATGTGTGCATTATTTATGATCTTGCACTTGAATACAAAATGCACATAAATGGGATCATCACTTTCCATACATATTATTCAAACACTAGTCATGTTCAAGGAAAGCAATAGGGTACAAACCAATTCAAAGAATGATGGTCTACTCAATATAGGATAGCTTCCCCAAGAATAGTGCATTATCTATAAGTATGACTTTGAAAGCAAATGCACAAGAATGGGATCATTGCTTTTCCTTACTCAAGAAAGCACACAATAAATTTTGAGTAGACCAAGAGGATCCAAAAGATGCAAGGAAGACAAATGAGAGTTAGATCAAAACAAATTCTTGGCAATAAAATAAGACAAATCCACGCAAGAGCCAATATGAAGATGGTCTACAAATTCCACCACAATTATGAGTATCACTTATCATGGACAAGGAGTATATGGAAATATTCCTCGGTGGTATATAGGAATGATTCATAAGACCAACTTCACAAAAATAAGCATATGGCAACGGATAGGAAATAAAGGCCAAAGCTTTAGATATGAAGATAGATATTCTTGATAGCTTCAAGTATTCACGCGATCAAGCAAATCCACTACAAAGAGTAGCTTGAAGTAATCGATTTCCCAAAAGGATATGCGAACAAATTTGGGGAAAACCGTACCAAGAATGTCCATCACAAACAAGATCCAAAAGAGTGAGTAAATAAAATCATTTAAGCCAAAAAGGAACTTGTTTGAGAAACTGTAGCGTACCTGCACTTAAAATATGGCGAGGTACCTGTGTATAGTGCAAACCCCTGGATCGTTTCATTTGCACGCACAGTTTAAGATGTAGTATCACAACAAAGTATCATTATTACATCGAATGATCCAGACTTGGTAAAATATTCATTACAACTTGCATAGCATATAGCTAGCTTGAAAGAGTAAAGCAGCGGAAATAATAATCTTCATGGAGTCCTCATCCTTAGCATGTGCCATAGGCGAAAAACATGTTGGTTGCAGACTCGAAATCCTTAACGTAAAACTCACTCGTCAACAGAACCATCTGCAACAAATAAAATTTTGCAACAGAGTGAGTCAGAACCATTCAAAATGGATCTGGCAAGTGACACTATGTGGACACTTACTGGAATAACTTTATAGCCTATATGCATATTTGGCTGGTGGAGTTCAAGTCTGTTTTGCATAAAAGCCAATTTTGCCTAACACTTTGTAAAACATTTTCTTCAAATGTTTGAGACAATATGGCATGAAATCCATAGTCTCTTCTACCCTTGTTCACCCATCAAGTTTTACTTAGAGAAATTGAGATGTTGGGAGCCTCCGTTGACATCCTTGATCAGCTGCTTGAATTGTCCGTAACCGGGGACACGGCTAAGTACTTAGTTTTAACTCTGCAGAGGTTGTGCACTTTCACCATTAGACCCAACAAACCCAAACTATCCTCAAGCACTCAAATTGTGCTAAGGAAAAGGAGAGAGTTGAGACGAGACTTTTCAGAAGCATTTTCCCATCCCATGCCGCCTTGACGCGCTCCCATCTAACCTTCTACCACCACCTGTCAAGTCGGGATGAGTCCACGCAACTTAATCCATCTAGCCAGAGCCCATATGACTAATGGCTGCACGGTAAGCAACTTCACTTAGAGAAACATTGGTCCCTTTAATCCTGGGTGGCAATCCACAAGTGAATAAACACTCAACTCTGTCAGCCATGCAAGCCCAAATCCACCCAGGTGATAAATTAACTTAGTAGAATTTAAGCTTTGAATAAAACAAATTTGCATAGCATCAATAATTCTACTAAGTTATCATTAGGATTCTAGACACAACTAGTGTAAGGGAGATAGTAGTTTTAGCATAGCAATACTATCCTACACATGCATATAAAGAAATACACTAAGTCATGCATAGAAAAATACTTAGGAAATTTATGGGGTGTGCCACTTGCCTTGGAAAACAGGAGTGTAGTAGTAGCGGTTGCAACCACCTTCGTCTGTCTCCGAAATTTCTAACACATCAAACAATACACGATAAATATGCAGCCAAACAATATTTAAGAAAATATGATATGCATGAGATGCAAAATGATACAAGGCATTATGATGTGAAAGACATACAAAGCACAATAAGGGATAAGACATAAACTAACTTAATCCCACAAGGCTAAGGCAAGGTCAAGGCTAAGCAACTAAATTTGATAAAACAACAACTTGAGAAGTTGTGGGGCTACTAGAAGTCTTCACAATTTTGGTCTTCACATAATCTTCAACTCCTTTGTAGCTTCATTGATCTTCAATGGTCTTCAATTAGCACTATAGGAACTTAGTCATAAACACAAAGGACTTGGGCTATGTCCAAAGTGAGACAAAAATAGAAAGAAAGAAGATAGAAAGAAGTAGTTGGTCTTCTAAAATTCTTCTCCTTGCTTCCTTGTAGTTTTACTTGTTGTGATGACTTCATTGCACTTTGTGGACTTGTTGATTCTGAAGACTTGATGATGTTGGCAGCAACAAGGTTGGTCTTGAATAACTTAGCCACCAAGAAGTCTAAGGGAAGAAGAAATAGAAGGAGAGAAAGACATAGAGAAAGTAGGGTGGTTAGTCTTCATGAACTCCCTCTTGATTTCTTCTAAGTACTTTTCTTCTTGGAGATTCTTCTGGAGTCTTGTCTTCTTGGCTAAGTCCTTCTTTGGTCTTTCACTAATTCTAACTTAGTGGTTTTCAACTAGGAGGGTCAAAAGGCTAACATGTATCCTCAAAATTTCTAAGGAGGAGGTCATGTAAGAAGTACCAAATAATCCTAAGGACTAGAGATGCATGCCATGCCATGAAAATGTTCTAATGAAATGCAAACAAGAAAGATGGTCAAAATATAGCTAAGGACCAAAGGTCAAACAACAAGTCACAAAAACAAATCTAAGGAAAAGTTAGCACAAAAGAGAGGCTAAAATTTTCTAAGTAAAAGTGTTGTCAAAACACTTGTCAAATATTTTCTAAGGAAGAAAATAGTTTTGTTTTGAGAGACAAAAATATTTCTAAGTATTTTTAGTACTAAAGTTTTCAGAATATGACTAAGTCATTTATCAGCCGAAAATAATACGAAAATAATTTTTAATATATTTTATTAATTAAAATAACACCTAAAAGCATTTAATTCATATTAATATGAAAAACATAGAAAAATACTTTTACAAAAATAGTAGAGTGAACCTACGGCCAATACTTAGGCATACAAAATTATAGCAAAAGAGTTTGATCAATTAGCAATTTTTAATTTGAAATTATGTTCAAAATACTATTAAAGCCACTTTTTAAATTAAACACAATTAATTCGACAAAACCTAAAAATAATTATGCCAAAAGTTTCTACGTGTCATAAGCTTTTCAAAAATATAAAGTTTGCAAAATTTGGCCGAGCCGATAAAAATTAGTGATGGATCTAATCTACAGGGACCTATCTGCAAAACCGCCAATTAAAAAGAAAACAGAAAATTCTTCTCCCCGCTGGCGCTGATGTGGCGCTGACTTGGCGACGACGAGGCTGCTGACGTGGCTTGATGTGGCGTCACCTGATTCGCCCGTACCCCTTCGTCTAAGTGATCTAACAGCGGCCGTCCGTGTCAGATCTAACGGCCGAGATCTATTGGACCAAAAGGTCACTAGCGCGGCTGACGGAGTAACTACGGCGACGGTGGCTCCATTGCCGGCGGCGAGCAAAATGCGAAAAAGAAGGGGATGGGATCCGCGAGTCGTACCCTGGGGCGTAGATCGACGCGGCAAAGACGATGGCGTTGACGGCGTGGTCGCGGGCGTGCTCTGCTTGTCCCTCTAGTGCTCGCTGGAGTAGAGGACGACGGCGGCTTGCTTCGGTTGAGGACGGGCGCGTCGATTCCGCTGTGAAATAAAATACCGCAAAATTTCAGAAGATGCGCCAGGACGAGAGAGGAGGATGGAGCAGAGAGGATGGCTCGGGGTCGACCACGTTTGCCAGAATTTGCAGAACACGGCGGATGCAGTGGCGGCACGGCGGGGATCAATGCGAGCAGCCTGGGGGCGCTGAAGCTAGGGTTTTTGGGGCAAAATACTGCGGGTCCGGTGGGGTTTTTATAGGCGATAGATACGAGCGTATCTCGTAGCAAATCAAACGGATTTTGATCCGAATTTTGCTAGGGTTCGGTGTTCTTTGCGTGCGCGAGAGGTTAGGGACGGTGGCGTCATCGATGACGTCACCCTGGGGGTGGCCCACCTGGCGGTGAGAGAGAAAGAGAGGTGGGCTCGTGGGCTGCTGCTGTCTGCGCGCGAGAGAGAGGGATAATGGGCTCGGCCCAGGTTTGCTCTGCCTCGTTTTTTTTGTACTCTTTTTTCCTTTTCTGTTTTCTGCAAACTTTGATAACTTTTGAAATACTCCTTCAAATTGATTCAAACCAATTTGTAAAAGTTTGTAAAATAAACTTTATCAAGCTAGATTAATTGGGAAACCCTTGGAAAACAAAAAAAAAAATTTGAAATATTGTATAATTCCTTAATTGGCCACTTTATGCCAATTTTGAAAAGGGATTTTAAATAACAATTTTGTGGCTTATTAAAATACCACACTTTTAAATATTTGAAAAATGACTTAAGGAAAACTAATATTTTTAGATATAAAATATTCAACCAAGCACACAAAATTTATAAATAAATAGTTTGGCAATATTCTAGAAATCAAAAATATTATATTAGGCCTAATGAAACCCATTCATATAATTTTTATCAAATAGGTTTTTAAGTGGGAATAATATTCCAACTTTTAAAAATCTAAATGCAACAAAGCTTATATGATGATGAATGCATGCATGATTTTTCTTTTCAAAGCAAAATACATAATAGTTTTCGAAAGTTTTAAATTTTTCTTATTTTTCAACCTTTTGAAAAAAAACTGGGATGTTATAGAAACAGGCCACAAAGGAATAAGATAATGAAGAATATCAATTCTAGGTGGCAATACCTCACATGTTCACATTTTCTAGGCTTGTCATATGCACAAAGCTTATTACTCCCCCATAATGTGATAATCCAAATTTTCTTAACAAGCGGCAAATAAGAATTTCTCATGAGAATGACATACCACATAGAGAATAGATAATATTGATATATCATCACTAAGTGGTATTCCTCATGTACACACATTTTTAGGAATGTGAAGTGCACGGAGCACATCACTCCCCCAAAATGGAATAGTCCATTAATCTCTCAAAAAGGGAGCCAACAAGATAAGATATCAAATAAAAGCAATAAGGCTCAAACAAGTAAATGGTGTGCAAACCAACATACACATACTTGATTACTCAAGATAAGTAAGTAGAGAGCACAACACATACAAACACTAGCAAGGTACAAAACCTAACACATGCAAGGGTGCAAGCAACTTTCAATGTATATATGATTAAATAAAAGTTACCGCAAGGAGGAACATTGGATATGAGATAGAACAATATAATCCAAATGACTTGGCTTGAGAGAATATAATTGATGAAGATCCCTTAATTCTTCATGATGTAGCCAAGTCTCCAATGCCCTCCAACAACACCTATTGATCAAGTTTTAGCTTGTTGGTCCCCAACCAAGTTGGGTCCTAAGAGGTTAGTCACAATAGGCTTGGCAACCCAAATGGTGCTTTTCTTGACACCACTTTGAGTACCAACATATTTGGCAAACACATTGCCAACCTTATCCTTCCGAAGAGAATAAACATCATCAATAATAATGGGGTTGGATAAGGTACCATTAGTGCATGAAGAAGCAAAGTGGCCCTTCTCACGGCATATGTAGCAACATTTGCTTCCTCCTTTCTTCTTAGTTAAATCTGACTTGAGGAGGTAGCTTGATTCTTCTTGGGAAGAGGCCGTTCTTCAACTTGAAACTTGAGTTTGAACTTGAGGCCGCTTCCCTTGTTGCTTCTCACTAAGAGCTTCTTCTTCAAAGGGCAAGATCTAACATGGTGCCCTTCAACTTTGCACTTGAAGCAAACAATCTTGGCCGAATCCTTGACTTGTTCTTGGCCCTTGTTCTTCTTGATATACTTGGACTTGTTCTTGTTATTGGAGTTGAATCCAAGTCCACTCTTGTCATTGGGGCGTCTTTGAACACTCAACATATTGTCAAGTGTGGACTCCCAACATGACGCTTTTCCAAGTCTTTCTTCAAAGAAGTGACTTGGGCCTTGAGCTCTTTTAATTCCTCTACATGGTTAGTATCAACACAAACACTAGAGGAAGTAGATGCTTCATTGTTAGAGCAACAAGGCAAGGAAGGTAATTCATCACAAGATTTAGCAATAGTAGTGGTGTAGAATTACTAGGACTAGCACATGGCAATAAAGCATTTAGAGAGAAGTTGTGCCATTGTCCACATGAGGCTCACTAGATGTTACCTTTGACATAATAGCCTCATGAGCTAACTTTAGCTTGCATAGGATGCTAGAAGATCATCATTAGAGCTAGATAGCTTTTCATGACTTTCTTCCAATTTCCTATACTTGCTAGTTAGCAACTCAAGTTGAGACCTTAGCTCAACATTCTCCTTCAAAATAGATGCTTCACAAGAAGTGGAGTTAGTAGCACAAGCATCATCAATATTAGAAATGGAAGAAGACAACTTGGAAAGCTCATCATTCTTAGATAGTTGAGTTTGAAGTTGATCATGAGACTTGATAAGGAGAGAGTGTTCACTTTCTAAAGCCTTGTGAGCTTTGTCAAGTCTCTCTATGTCCTCAATTAGTCTTGCATTGCCAACACCAAATTCAACTTTTTCCTTTTTAAGCACTTTATATTTTGCAAGGGCATGATCTCTTTCCTTAATGATTTTAGCAATAATAAGATCATTAGACTCATCAAGGACACAAGTCTCTCTTCAAGAGAAGCCCTAAGCTCTTGCTCTTCCTCAAGAGCATTCTCTAAGGATGCTTTTTCCATAGCATCCTCTCTCTCAATTTTACATTTCTCATCAAATTGAGTATCCAAACCCTCAATGATTTCCCTACTCTTAATAGCATAAGTAATGATTTCACATAGAGGAGGGATAGCTTTGCTACCTTTGGGGAGAGCACCAAATACCATCTCACCCTTCTTTGTTAAGGATTCAACATCCATATGTTCTCCATAAGAATCCTCATCCACATCATCACAAGATGTAGAGGGTTCCAAAGGTGGAGATACCTTTGAATCTCTAGCCATAAGGCAAAAGTGGGTAATGGACGTTGATGATGAAGAATTACTTGAAGCACCATTGAGGCCCATGTCTTGTTCCAACAAATGTTGGGATTCCTCTACATTGTTAGCCACACAAATACTAGAGGATATGGAAGAATTATTTTCATGGCAACAAGACATAGGAAGCATATCATCATGAGATTTAGTTGAGCAACTATTACATGATATGCAAGGACTAGCAACACTAGCATGTAAAACATTTGGAGTGCTAGAAGTGTTTAAGTCCAAAGATAGATCATTGCAATGAGATAGAGATGAAGTATAGTCAATAGAATATTCACCATCAACAAAACAATTTCTATCACCACTCACCATATCATTACCTTGTGACAAATCACATGTTGGTGAAGTGGAAGAAGTTGTGAACTCGTCACGGCCGGAGGTGGAGGGAGAACAATCATCCTCAATAATGTTGGACACTTCATATATCTTGAAGCTTGGTCCAAAGCTCATGAGCGTTCCGAAAAGGCATGATTGAAGCAAGAACTACATCGCTCAAAACACATTAAGACCATTAGAAACTAGAGTATCGAGATGAGAGTTTTCCTCATCCTCTAAAGATAATTCTTGGAATCCTTTGGAGGAGAAAAACCCACATCTACAATCTCTTAATATAATTTGGACCCATGGCCCTAAAAGATTAAGCATGCGAATTTTCCAAACATCATAATTTGTGCCATCGAATATAAAGTGGGATCGTGCACTAATTCTCTAAACGACATCTTTACTCTCTAGGCGGTAAAGCCCAAAAAGAGAGCCGAGGCTCTGATACCAATTGAAAGGACAAGGATGTCGCCTAGAGGGGGGTGAATAGGCGATTAAAACTTTTCCGGTTTAGGCTTGATAATTGCGGAATAAAACTAGGTGTTTAAATTAACAAGCCAACAACCTAAATAAACTAGGCTCACCTATGTGCACCAACAACTTATGCTAAGCAAGACAAGCAACAAAGTGATAGCAATATAGAATACTTCAAGCACGAAGGCTATCACAATGTAAAGTGCATAAGTAAAAGCTCGGGTATAGAAATAACCGAGGCACGCGGAGACGAGGATGTATTCCCGAGTTCCTCCTTTTTAGGGGAGTACGTCTCGTTGGAGAGGTGTGAGATACCACAAAGGTCAACTCAACAGCCACAAAGGCTTCACCTTCTTCTCCGATGAACCGCACCACAAAGGTTTGGTTCACCTTCAACTATCGGAATCCTTCAAGGCGGAATCCGGAGCCTTCACAACAACAACCCGGGGCACAACCCACAACTGGATTGGGGGCTCCCGAGCTACAAGTGACCACAAAGGTCTCAACCACCACAAGGCGTCTAGGGTCCAAAGACCCAAGAGTAACAAGCTCACAAACTTTCAACTTCCACGAATCCTCGTGGAGAGCACAAACCGATGCACAAAGCAATGGCAAGAGCACAAGTGCTCAAATCCTTCACTCTCAAATTCCAACAAAGCAACAAATGCTTATGGGGGAATAAGAGAGGAAGAACAATGGAGGAGAAACACCAAGAACTCCAAGATCAAGATCAACTAGGTTTCCCTCACTTAGAGGAGGAATGGATTGGTGGAAATGTAGATCTAGATCTCCTCTCACTTTCCCTCAAAGATATGCAAGAATCATGGGAGGGATTGAGAGGTAGGCAAGCTTTTCCAAAGTTCAACAATGGAGGAGAGAGAGGGGGAAAAACAAGCTCAAGAAGTTGGGTACCCTTTGGGGAAGAAGGCCCCTTAAAAAGGTGGGGCAGAAATCTGCCCGTTGGGCATTTTCTGCGAGGTGCAGAGAGGCCAGCCTTGGACCCGGCCAGGCTGGCCTGGCACCCGAGGTGGCCAGCCTAGAGCCCAGCCTGGGCCAGCCTGGCTTTGCACTAGAGGCTGGCCTGCCAGAAAATTCAGAAATCAATGACACCAAAACGGACAAAACTTTCACATACGAACTCCGTTTTTTATGTTCTTGGGCTCGTTGAAATCACCACAACGAGCTTTACAAGATTATGCAGAGAAACATCATTGTTAACCAAGGGAGTATAACACCAAATGATGAAAGGTAAAACATTTCTATTAAAGAACAACCTGTAAATCCTCCAACATCAAAACTCAACAAGATAATCATCAAGACTCTGTTTTCTATGATCTTGGGCTTGTTTTGAAGATAATCACAAGCCCTACAAGATAATGCATATACACATCATAGTCCATCACGTGAGGAGGAAATAACAAGGAGAGAGTTTGACCTCTCTAGAAAGGATAAGCCGGTAAAACCTCCAATATAAAAAACGCAACAAGATATGCATATGAAATCTGTTTTTGATGAACTAGAGCTTGGTATGTAGATGAACACAAGCTCTAAATTCTCACATGGATAAAAGCCAAATAAGAACCAAGAAATATGATATGCCAAGAATGCAAATGTTTGAGCTCTCCACCAAGATGCGATCAAGTTACTCACTTGAGAGCCCTCTTGATAGTACGCCATCTATCCTATAACCCGGTCTCCCACTAACACCATGAGACCGGTAAAATAGAAACCTATCAAGATCATACCTTTGCCTTGCGCATTCCACTTGAGCTAGATGATGATGATCTTGACTCACTCAAGTTGGAACACCTTTCTTGATTGTGCTTGCTAGCACATGCTTGATGAAGACTTCTCCAAATACTCCCCCATACTCCATGATGGGAGAGCCTTGCTAAGCTCCATCTTCATGTATCCACTTGCACTTCATCTTCTTCTCTTGATGTATATGATGGCTTGGAGATAAACATGAATGTTCACCCAATCTTCTTTCCAAGCCATGCTTGCAATAAGCTCAACTCTAGATGACTATTCTTCATATAAACCATTGGATAGAACCTTGGTCATCATATAATCTTCTAGAGTCCAACACATGAACTCCAATCTTCTTCATGGAGATCTATAAAGATATCTCAATGCATATATTAGTCCATAGAGATTGTCATTAATTACCAAAACCACACATGAGGGCACATGCACTTTCACCGGTTCATCACTTGGGCTCTATCATGCCGGGAGAAGTAATTATATCTTTATTTTTCCTTTTTCAGGTCTTTTGACCAGTCTATAAAAGTCTTCTTAATTAATGAGGCAAAACTTTTCCCTCGAGAAAAAAGTACATCTGGTCTCTCTCTTTCCCTCTCTCTCGTTCCCTCTCTCTCCCCCTCTCTCTCCCTGTGTGTGTGTGTGTGTGTGGAGAATCAAATCAATCTAGAGGTATGGATCAAAGTTCTATGGGTTATGGATCTTAGCTCTGGAATATATCTAGATCATCTGGACTTGAGGAAGGGACGATGTGTGGAGCGGTTTCTACTTCATTCTATTCACAAGTAAGGTTTTTCATGGGAATTTGTTTAGGCTTTTAGGTGTAGATGCACTCACTGTTTAAAACTTGCATTTCAAAATGTCAAAAAAATAGTGAAGCATGTTCTACGTAATCTAACTCATAGTTGTCAAGTGTACCAACCAACAAATACCCTAAAAAATATAAGAATTATTTACAAGATGAAAACTAAACATATACAACACTTGTAGACCGGAATTTGGCGTATACCTTTGTTGAACTTCTTTGTATAGACCTTAAATCAATGATGGTAAATTGTGTTAGAGTTATATTTATGATGCCCTTTGTCCTCGCACTTGTACATGTATATATGATGGCTTTGGTATCCTGGAAATAGTAAGTCGCTATTCTCCTAGCATGGTATTAGAGATAATTAGGATTAGATTGGATTTTTTCATGCACGGTGCGACTCGTGCTTGACCGCGGCCGACACACTTCCGGCTGCCGGCTGCTCTGCCTCCCTGGCTCCTCACCGACTGCTCTGCCACGCCGGTTCCCCTCCGACTGCTGCTCCGATTTTCGGCTGTGTCCCCTATCACCAACCTTTATGCTGGATATGAACGGTAAGTTCAAATGTATTAATCAAAATGTTGTTGATGGAGATTAACCTAGAAAAAGATACGTAAAATGAAAGTATAGGACATTGTTTCTATGGCACAATTTGACACCGTACACTACAGATGAGCCAAGTTGCATGAAGCAACATGCATATGCACACATGGATATAACCTCGTTTGTTATATGGAGTACTTAAATTGACATGAATTGTATACATGTAGCAAATATTAGCTTATATGAATACGATGAATACAAAACGTTAAAGGAGATCATATCCTACAATTTAATTCAATTGGCGCTATCACTTTACGGTTGCCCTCCACAATTATTGCATTAAGTGAGAGTGTGCCAGAGACACCTGGATTGAGAAAAAGTTAACAAAAATTAAACATGGCTACATAAATAAAAACATCAGAACAATATTTACTTTGGTGATTCAATGTATGAGTTACATGTTTCATTCAATTTGAAAAAAAGAAGAAAAGAGAAACAAATAAAATGATTGCTACCATGAGTAGTAGAAGGAGTATTCAATTTGAATACTAGAAATACTTACTCCGACATGCAGTAACAAAGTTTAAACAAGAATTTTACAAGAATTGGGTATAAACCCGGGATAGTAAATGGCAGGAATGTATCCTTGAATTTCACATCAATGTAGATAAAATGATCCTACAAAGCAAAAAGAATCATGGAAATTTGTCTAACAAACTTTAAGCGTATGAGATCCAATACTTTTACGATAGGATGTTCCACTAAAATAGTATGCTTTTTAATGTGAACAGTGAGCATGGCCCATCCATACTAAAATTGGATCCGAGCAAACTGAAGTAAATATAATTTATACTAGACTTTTGTACTTCTTTTAGACTTATTTTTATTGTATTATAGGTAATAAGTAAGATCTTATGTTGCTCAGATTGCATAGTGAGCCAAATAAAATGTTTTGGAACATCGGTTATAGTGTTCTTTGGTTTTCAGGTTAACCTATATAATTTCAAAGTTTGCTTGTACTAAATTTTACAAGTATTGTGTACTAAAAGTTCTCTCTGGACTAATTTTCACAGTCATATAACTTATAGTGTGTATGTATGTATGTATGTATGTATGTATGTATGTATGTATGTATGTTAGTATTTATATTTTATTCCATAAATATCATGATAGAGATATAGTCGAACAAATACCTTAGTTGTGCTTCTAGAGTATTATTAGGTAAGTATGATTATATACATTTTATAGAGTATAAATTGAAACGATGGCAAAACATGTCTTGCAAGTCGGGATGAATAATTAGTTGACAACATGTGCATCTCTCCATTGGGTATGGAAATATTAAATATTATAGTAATCATCAGAAAATATAAAAATGTGTAGATTTTATTTTTACTTATGATCAAGATAGTCAGAATAGGGGTTCTAGATCAGATCGACACATTTCCGGTAAGATCGCAAATCTTAGGATCATAACTAGTAGAATCAGAAAATCGTGGATCTACTTACTAGTATTGTAGAATTCATCCAGTCAATCTAGATCGTAAAGTCATAAATCGTATGGTAGAATTAGGATTCTGCTACCTTGCATATGATTCGATTGTTTGGTAAGGTCGTGTGTTCGGTTGCATCTGGTGTACACAGTGCTCAAGCCAATTTCTCAAATAATTTCTTGTACAAACCATTAAATAATCGAAACTAGGTAACATAGATTTCAACTGATAGGGCATCCACTAAAGAGAGACTACCATCCAACTAAAATCAGTACCACCGATCAGATTGTTGTTCCTATGTAATATAAGTTATTGACTGGTGGTGTGAACTTGCTCATAAAAATTGAAAGATTTTTTCTCACACATATTCAATGATTGTTTGGACATAAAAGGATAGTAATATATTTGTTACGAGTATAGTTTAATGTATGGTCACTCCTCCACTTAGGTCCCTATGGTCTGGCTCTAATAATGACCAACATCTATAATACAGAGTATATTTGAGAATTTATTAATGTTATGAAAATAAATGACGCATTCACATCTATTTATGAAAAGAAATGCTGCATACAAGGAAAATCATATAGGAATTTAACACAATAAGGCCACCTTTGATTCAGGATTTTCTCAGGATTTCTACAGGAATCGGTTCCTGCAGATTTTTTCCTTCTGCAATGAATATTTAAGTATAGGGAAAATCTAGGTGGAAGCACTGCACCAAAGGTAATCCGTGTTGCGGTGGGTTTTGTACGTGTTTTTCTCTACAGGAAAGAGCACATGATGCATGCCGGAACATCTCACCTCATGTTGACATCATCGCATTAATTGTTTATTTCAATTTAAAAATGATTTATCTCCTAACTAGTTAATTTAATTAGTGATCCATTTACACCTGTGAGTTCGTTTTTATCATGATAATAGTGTATAATTACCGGATAATTTTGTACATGTTTGTGCTATGCATAGCGAGAGGGTGGGTGTTTTGCGCAGAGGTCAATAAGAATTATCCTAGCCAAAAAAATTACGTGAGGGTAAAAAAAATCAGAATGTTTTAACCATTTTTTTGAATTTCTAATTTTCTTTGCATATATCAAGTGTGCTGGTACCCGAGAGTTATTAGTTCATGTCCAATGATCTGTTATTTGAAAAAAAAATCAAAAATCATATTAATAAGTTTCAAAACATCATGCATGTTGTCAATAATGTATTCCCAAACGTGCAAAAACTTGATTTTAGATACTTTATATTCTGAGATAGACAAAAATGACAAATGTGTGGATCTAAATGTACATATTTTCAAATCTTTAAAATATACAAGTTTTTGTCATGTTTTCTGTAACTCGAAATATAAAGTATTTCAAAACGATAGTTTGCACGTTTGTGAGACTAGTAAACCTGCGCGTGCAGCACACGTATAACAAAGAAACACTACAAACTTGACAATCGCGGAGTTGAACTCTTGTTGATTTCTATTTTTAAATGTTTGCTTTCATTAAGTTAGTAGTTGAATCAGGGCACCAAATGTGGCCACGTCTGGAGTATACCTCTTTCCATAATTGGATGCAGCCATCACTTCTCCTCGACTCCTATAGTGCAGAAGCCATGAATCAATGAAGTATAGCTATATAGATTTGGGTTTACCTCCCTCCTAGTAGTCTCCTTTAAAAGATGCTCAGCCTCTTGAACGCATCCAAGATATCGAAGTATTAAAATTGACCACATCTAGGTCACAGCCAGTTGCAAACATCTTTTTCAAGACCGTCATTGCCTGTGCTGCAGACCGGAATCTGCATAAAGCATAGATAACACTGCTATAAACCTGGACATTGGGTGACAATATCCCCTTTCGCGCATCTCCGAAAGCAAATAAGTAATCTTCTCCAGATCACCCTTCCTCCTGAGTCCGGTCATAAGAGTTCCATACGTTACCATGGTTTGCAATAACACCTCCTCTCCATCTAGCAATCGTCAGGATCTGGTACTTCCAAGTGTAGTTCCATGAGGAGCTTTTACCATGGTAGGATTAGTTTGCAAGACACATGTTACTTTGACCTTAAAACATAGACATTAGAATGTCCCATGCATGAAATTCAACATGGATACTAAACTCCATTACACTGTCCAGATAGCAGACGGGCCAATCCATTTGTTCTACAAGTGGCCACGATTTAGCTAGTTGGTTGAAAAAGAAAAGGAAATTTCATACACAAAACCTGACAAAACTTATACTGAAGAGGTATTTCTTTGAATGGGTCGTGGATAGTCAGTGTATACACAAGCAGTGGCCTTACTCTTTAGTCCACATCAACGAATGCCTCTTTTGGGAGAATTTTTGTACTGCAACGTTGCTCCTTTGACTGATTTGATTTTTATAGATTTCGCAAATAAATCTAGGGAGCAGATACACAAAAGATGTCATTAATCGGTTCACAAAACTATTCATGTGTGTGCAAGGCTTTCATTACTTTTACTAATCCTACCTCGTGAGGATCTGGTACTTCCAAGTGTGTAGTTCCATGAGGAGCTTTTATCGCAATTAGAGTTTCATTCTGCAAGGCCCGAACATATATTAAACTATCATACATAATTGCCTCCACATAAATATGTGGTGTAAAGTAAAGCTGCAATCAGATCCTGAAAGAAAAAAGTTTGTACGGTACATATGAATGTTAAATTATGCCCATCTCATACTAAGACAAATCTAATCATATAGAAGGAGAGTACCTAATGAACTGTCATAGCGGCAAGTACCAGCAGGAGTCTATGGATTGAGAGGTGAGACTGTACATGCAAATACGTACATGTTAAACCTTTTGTTGCATGAATACATATGAAAATAAGAGTTTGGCCTTCAGTGAAATGGCCATCAAGACGTTTTCACTTACCAACGTTCAGCGTAGGTGTCTGAGGCCCAGCTTTATTGTTCTTAGCCTTTGACTGAGAAGTCTTTACAATTTTTCCAGAGACCGGAGTGAGTAGAGGATTGACTTCAGGGGTGATAATCATAGTCACTTGATTCAGAATCCGCAGCATATGGCCCACACAGTTTTCCGGTGCCAAACCTCTCCTGTCAGAATCGAGGGACAGGAAGCCAACTCTCCTTTCTCCTCCCCAGCTACAGTAGAGAGAGCGAAAGGGAGAGTTTCTCGTTCCTCCGTTCCGTCGCCGGCCAGGTCGGGGGCTCCTCCCCTCTTCGTCTGTCGCTTCGGCGACGGGAGAGAGTGGGAGCCCCGGATCTGCGCTTCTGGCGTGTAGATAGTAGGGTACTAGTTCCATCTGGCGCAGTTGTGGAAGAGGTCGCCGCGCCGGTGAGGAATAATGGTTCTGGTGGCTCTTCCTCTTCCCGGCTTGGCCTCTGGTGGCGTCGGAGAGTTGCTGGAGGTGGGTGCTCTCGGATCCGTCGATCCGGTGAGTTTTGGGACTCTGGGCTTGGCCGTCGATGCGAAGACGACGACCGGGTTTTGGAGTTTTTGTCCTCTGTTCCTCTCTTCGTCGCGGGCGGGTGTGCTCTGGCCTGTCTGCGGAGGATCTGGGGGTGGTGGTGGTGGTGGTGGTGGTGCGGCCTGCTCCCGGCGGTGGGCGTCGGTGGTCGTGCTCGCCTGAAGAGGAGCGTTCGAGGGTTGTGGTGCTTCTTTCCACTGGCCGGCCGTGGTGGCGAGGAGTGGAAGGGGTGCTGGCTCTCTGCTCCACACGCGGTGCTCTTTTGCTCCGGCGTGGGTGGAGCTTCTTTGCAGCTGTTCAGGAAGGTTTGCTTGCAGGCCTGCAACCTGGCTTTGGCCGGGGTTCGCGGCCTGACCGTCGGATTGAATCGGGGCGACGACCCCGCCGATGCGGCTTCTGCCGTCTTCAGATCCCGCCGTCCGCGACGGGTGGCTACTACGGCGACTTCAACGAGGTGCTTTCCTCTTCAGGTTCTTTCCGACGACCGAGCTACGGCTCTCGGTGCCTTCGTTTCCCCTTCCGGTGGTGCGACGGCGGCGGAGCGAGCGGTGGCGGACGTGAAGAAGCAGAGTTGGGCTCAGAGACATGTTTGTTATTTCTTTTTATGTAGGGGCCTCTCTGTAATGTGTGGAACAGCTGGGATGTTTCTGGATATTACTTGTATTTTTGTTTTCCTTGTGTAATGTATCCAGAAATTGTATCAAAAAAAATCGAGGGACAGAACTTCTCACACAAAAAAATGCGGATTGCAGGGTTAGACAGCCCTCCAAGCAACTTTGTTAGAAGAAATTCCGGTGAGTGCCCTCCAAGCAACTTTTATAGGAAAAAATTCTGGTGAGTACGCACGAGGGAGCGGGCGCTGACACTCGAACTCGAGATCTCGCGGGCAGGGAGGTACCAACACCTCCTAGCCATCCGGGATAAGCGCAGGGAGGTACCAACACCTCCTAGCCATCCGGGATAAGCCTCGGTTCTCTTCTCACCCATTTTCAAAAATCAAAAGAAGACAAGAATATTTCAGATTTAATTTCAATCCTCTTCATGATGCCTGCGTTGAGCTTCCTGAGCCAGATGGAGTGCAGGATCGTGCGGAAGACATCGAACCGCCGTGGCAGGCCGTTTAATACGGATGTACTGCCACGGCGATACATAATGCGGCCAGGACCCTGTTCAGGTCCGATGTGTCCGGCACGGCAAAATGGATACAAATGACCACATGGCAAAACTATTTCACAAAGTAAACGATCGCCGAAACTATTTCACAGCAATAACCATTTCGGGTAGCGCCCGACGCTCAGGCGTCACACACTATAGTATAGCGCCTAAGGCTCATGCGCTACATGCCCTGCCAGCATGGCGGCTGGGGACCAGGCGAACCCCACGTCGGGTGGTGTAGCGCTCAAACCAGAGTAGACAAATACGCCTAACCATTTAGGCATGGTACTAGCTAAATTTATCTGGGGATCCAGGCTTCTGTTCTTCGTCTGAATTATAAAGGAAGGATCTAGGTAGGCTGACCAATGGTGATTGCGCACAAAGCGATGATCATGGCCATCTAAATTGTCATCCTTCCAGATTTATCGTAGGTGAGAGTTAGTGTCATGGACTGCTACTAGTTAATCGGATCAATTTTTCGGTGTGGGGTTCATCTCTGCATGTTATTCAGTTACGGGAACAGTACAGATATATCCAAATCGGTGGTCTTTATACGTGCAGATTGGGTTTAGTCAGCTGCTGCCCGTATGAGTCAGCTGGCAATTTGTTTCTCTCTGTTAACTGCGATTTAGAATTATGATTATTTGATTGTTGTCTGCACATCTTGAAGCAATATGCCTGTGATGATTGATGCTGATCTCTGTTCGTGTTTTATCTCGAATTATCAGCGTGTTGAACGTTTGCATAATTGCATGTAACACGCTACGGAGTATTCAAATTTTCGTAGCTTCACTTATGTTTCAGTCAATGGATGCTTATTAACTTCTCAATCATAATCAATGGTTGCCTATGATGCTATATTAGCTATATCAAGTTGAGGGTTCCGTAAAGTTTTCTAGATTATTCTGTACTTCAGATATTTGTTTGCGCCGAGAAATGTTTATGTATTATCTCTCTTCTCGAACGCAGGAGCACAGGACAATGGCTGGCGGTTTTAGAGTCCTGCATCTTGTCAGGCCCTTTCTAGGTTTCTTACCAGAAGTACAGAGTGCTGAATGCTGATAGGAAAATTCCGTTCAGAGAAAAAGTCATCTACACTGTTATTTCCCTCTTCATTTTCCTAGTGTGCAGCCAGCTCCCTCTCTATGGCATCCATTCAACTACTGGAGCTGATCCTTTCTACTGGTTGCGTGCTATTCTTGCATCAAACCGTGGTACTGTTATGGAGCTGGGTATTACTCCAATTGTGACATCTGGGATGGTAATGCAACTTCTGGTAGGATCAAAAATCATTGAAGTTGACAACAGTGTGAGAGAGGATCGTGCACTTCTGTAAGTATATTAAAATGGCAGAATCTCCTATTTGCTACGTATTGCTCCATATTCTGTTTCCACAGTCTGATTAGTAAAAAGTCTATAATCTATTCAAGGAATAACCATTTAACCAATGGAAGTAAAGATTCCTTGTCTCTTATTTCCTGTATCTGATGATGTTCTTCTGATGCATACTACTTTGTTCTTACTCAGGAATGGTGCACAAAAGTTACTCGGTATCCTGATTGCTATTGGGGAAGCTGTGGCATATGTTTTGTCTGGAATGTATGGCAGTGTAAGCCAACTAGGAACAGGGAACGCTATTCTCATTATACTTCAGCTTTTCTTTGCTGGCATCATTGTCATCTGTCTGGATGAACTTCTCCAGAAAGGATATGGTTTGGGTTCTGGCATTTCTCTTTTCATTGCTACCAACATCTGGTAAGCTTACTGAACTTTTTTTTTTCCTTTCTTTCCTTGACATATTGTTCTGTGACAATTTGGCTCATGGTAAACTTGTGTAATACAGTGAGAATATCATATGGAAGGCGTTTAGCCCCACAACCATTAACAGTGGCCGTGGTGCGGAATTTGAAGGAGCTGTTGTTGGATTATTCCATCTGTTGATTACTAGAACTGACAAAGTGCGTGCCCTACGGGAGGCTTTCTACCGTCAGAATCTTCCGACCGTGACCAACTTACTTGCTACTGTCCTGGTCTTCCTCATTGTTATCTATTTCCAAGGCTTCCGTGTTGTGCTTCCAGTGAGGTCAAGGAATGCCCGTGGACAGCAAGGTTTATATCCAATTAAACTGTTTTACACATCGAATATGCCCATCATTCTGCACTCTGCACTGATTACCAACCTCTACTTCATATCTCAGGTACATACTTCGATTCCAGTACATTAGTTCTAAATCTGTGTATGTATGTGAAAGTGCTAACATGTTTTTATTTTTATTGTAGCTTCTTTACAGAAAGTACGGTGGCAATTTCATAGTTAACCTTATCGGAATATGGAAAGAATCCGAGTATTCAGGCCATTCTATTCCTGTTGGTGGTCTTGCTTACTATGTAACTGCACCATCGAGGTGAATGACTATTTTTTTTACATAACACCTACCTGTTTTTGTGTGCTTTTGGTCCCTCGTGCAGTTTGGCTGATGTTGTCGCAAATCCATTCCAAGCGCTGTTCTATGTGGTCTTCATGCTGTCAGCTTGTGCTCTGTTCTCGAAGACATGGATTGAAGTTTCTGATTCATCAGCTAGGGATGTTGCTAGGCAGCTCAGGGTAAATGCACTTTATACCTATAGTATATATTTCCTTATTCTAGTTGCATATTTATACCTATTCCCTGTCAAACAAGCTAGGTGGAAGTCAAGTTCTTCCATCTTCTTGCTTACTGTTTCTGGCTGTGGTGGTTTCTTCAAAAAATTACTTATTGATGCCATTCTGTAATTTTTACCTGTGGAGATGCCACATGAAATCAAATAGAGAAGTTGACCTTTAGTCCTTTATGGTATGAAATCCACCATTTGGATTTATTTTATGAGGCATTCAAGGGACGATAATAAGGAAGCTGCAGTGTATTTTTTAGATAGATTGTTGCACAACTAACATTAGTCTCCAGGGATTTGTTTGCTAGAAAAGAAAGTATGGGGGACATTAAGCTTCCATGCTGTCAGTTTGTGCATCTAGTATTTCGGTCGAAGAGCTGTTCAGTGAACCATCATTATGCCTTCAGCTTAGGAGCTCCAGCCATGTGTTAGGGTCACCAATATCTACCATTTGTAGCTACTGGTTATTTAACTAGAACGGTTAATATGTACCTGTAGTTGGTTCTGCACATGAATAATCACTATGCAAAAGCTACCTGAAAACTTGTAACACTGGCAATTGAACAGGAACAACAAATGGTGATGCCAGGCCATCGTGAGTCAAACTTGGAGAGGGAGCTGAACAGATACATCCCCACTGCTGCTGCATTTGGAGGAGTTTGCATTGGCTCATTGACTGTCCTAGCTGATTTCATGGGTGCCATTGGTTCAGGAACCGGTATACTGCTCGCTGTCACCATCATATACCAATACTTCGAGACATTCGAGAAGGAAAGGGCAACCGAGCTTGGTTTCTTCGGGTTTTGATCAGTGACTGTGATATATATAGCGTTATGGCTAGGTGGAACTTCTTCAAGCCACAGTACTGTTTGGAGAGCTTAGACTCAGTTTAGGTTGAAAATTTTAGCAGAATCTATGTGTGTTGTGTTTTCTGGTGGGTGGTGGAATGTGTACTGGCCAAGTGCAGCCATGGCCAAAGTGGCCACCATGTGTTTGTGTTTACCGGTCTGCTCATGTTTTGGCTATCCTAGCAACGGGATATGTTGCGTCATTGTATTTACTTTTGAACTGAAATGTATATTAGTTTTCTTCTGTGTTGTGGAAATCCTCCGTGCTAACCTTTCTCACATTTGCGAAACAGCTACTAAACTTTTGTAATATATCGGAACAATGGGCTGATGCATCTTTCTATTTTTTTGTATTGGTTAACTGCAGCTGAGAATTTGCCGAGCACTAAGTTTGATATGTTGGTTTATTGGAAATGATTACAAATCAAAGTGTCATAGTGATTGAGGGAGACAGCTATTTTAGAAACAAAGGCAAACAATGGCAGAAGGGAGCCGTGGTCGCGGCAAAAACAAGAATAAGAACCCCAGAGGAGAAACTGGCCAGGGAAATTCGTGGAACTCTGCTGATTTTGGAAATCAACCACCCCCACCTCAAGGGCAGAATCCATATCAGTACGGATTCGGTTTCCAGGGCGCACCACCCTCATGGGCTTTCCCAGGCCAGCAATTCCCTGGTCCGTATCCACCGCCGTGGCAAGGTATGCCTCCCTGGATGGGGGCGCCTCCGATGCAGCAAGGCCCTGGAGGACAGATGCAGGGGGTGATGCAACAACAGGGGCCTGGGCATCTGATGCAGAACCAGGGTGCTCAAAGCAAGCAAGCTCAACAGGGTCAGCGCACAGATCAGCAGAAGCAACTGGGGCAGAAGAAGAAAGCTCCCACCATAACAAAAAGTGTTGATGTGACTGGAGCTGGTCTTAATTCATACTCTGATGCTGTTTGCTATGGGTGTGGGAACCCCGGGCACCTCCAGGCTGCTTGTACTAAGCCTGCATCGTGTCACATCTGTAAAATGCTTACTCACCCAGTTGAAGATTGTCCAGTCAGGAAAAGGCCTCCGACTGTGGCAAAATATATTGGTAGTGCTGCAATTGGGCTAGGTTACTACAAGATTGATGTACCAGATGTAAATGACCAGCATCTTGGTGCCCTGAAGAATATTGGTCTTGTGCTGGTAGAGCCTGGAGAAATCACCATTGAAGAACTGGCCTTTGAATTTTCCACCATTTACAAGACCAACTGGCCGTGGCAAATTCGGAAATTAGACAGCTGGTCCTTTTTGGTGCAATTCCCTCCAGAGATCAAAGTTGAGACAGTAGCTGCTTACCCCTGCTTTGGTCTGTCGCGTGAAGACCTCTCTGCTCGTGTGATAGTCTGGGATGGGGAAATTCCCCATGTCTCTGAAGCTGAAGTGGTCTGGGTGCAACTGAGAGGCCTCAATCCCAAGTGGAGGGACTGGGGGATTCTGGCTCAAATCACTTCAGCTTTTGGAGTTCTGGAGGATGTTGATTGGAAACTGTCAATGCACAATCTAGCTGAATGTGTCAGGGTGAAAATTTCCTGTAAAGACCACACCAAAATCCCTGAGGATAGGCTGTTCGAATTTAAGAAAAAATTCTACCTGATCAAAGTCACAGTTGAACCTCCGCAGCCTCCCTCTACGGCTGCATCCACAACCAATGGAGGTGCAAGCTAGAGCGTTCAGTCTGGGACCATGGATACTGATGGAGGATATAGGGGCATTTCAAGCTCAGCTGGGACACTATCCAATCAAAGTTCGAGATCAAACAGTACATCCACTTCCAATGTTCCAGGTTCGAATGAAGGGGTTACGAACACTCGAGCTGTGCTGGGCTTCCTTGACCAGCTCCCAGATGCAAGCCCAATGCAGGAAGGCTCTCCCACTTCTTTACTGAAGGATAGCCTCCCTGAATCGCTGCATGAGACAAGAAGAAACCTTCTGGCGCTTATCTTTGAAGAAAACCCCAGTGAAGAACAGTGTTTCAACCTTCTGCGTGACATGGAAATGGTGGATGAGGGTGGCCAGTTTGTCTACGACAATGGAGAGGAGGATGTGTCCTTTGAGAACAATAACTCAACCAATGTTGAGAGTGATTTGCCTACTGATATGCTGCTAAACCATAACGCTCACGAGGCTCCAGCAGCACAAAAATGGGGTCCCATCTGTGGCACTAGGCAAAGTGCCAGGTTTCAAGGGCAAGGGAAGACCATTATGGAGCTGGCACAGGAGCAGCAGCAGATTAAGAACCTGGAGAAACCTGCCCCACCAAAACACAAAGGTATAAAAGCTCCACCTTCCTTTTCTCTGTTCAATGATAGTAGTTTTCTTAAAATAGCTAAGTCTGTAGGAATAGATTTTCCTTCTGAAACTGATCAAGTTCAACTTGATCACCCTAGTTCCCTTTTAGATGCTAGTATCGGATTGCAGCACCCGCCCCGACCTACCTTTCTGTCGTGTGGAAAGGTTCAGGGTCTGGGGAATGCAGTACACCTGCAGCTGCAAAAACTAGTTGTGATAGCTCTCTAGACAATAATGTTTCTGTTGTTAATAGTGTCATTCCGGTGCTAGACTCTTACGCCCCGTGTGATTCTCTTGAATCACCAAACTGTTCTATCCCTAAATGGGATGATAGTATACCAGACCTAGATGATGGGATGTGGACGAAAGTAGGCAAACCTTATCGGAGCAAGCACTCCAGGAAAAAAGTTCCCCAATGAATTGCCTCAATTGCAATATTAGGGGGATAACTACCCCTGGTAGGAAGCCTTTAATTGTGGATACTATTAGTAGGACAAAATCCTCAGTTGTTTGCTTTCAGAAACAAAAAAGGAGACGTTAACTGATTCTTTCTTGAAATCCTTAGTTGGTAATAGAAACTTTAGTTGGAATTTCCTCCCAGCGGTAGGCTCGGCAGGGGGTATTCTCATGGGAATAGATTTAGATTTTTTCGATATTGTAGCTTGGAAAATTAGGAAGTTCTCTATAGCCTGTCAGGTTTTTTTAAGCCTAAAAACTTTATTTCTGTCTATGGCTCTCCGTATGAGGAGGGCAAGGAAGAGTTTATCTCTGAATTGCACCAAATCATGATGGATACCACTGGACCTTTGCTTATTGGCGGAGATTTCAATCTGGTTAGATATCAAATAGAAAAAGTAATGGTAATGTAGATCCTAAATGGTGCGCTAAGTTTAATGCCTGGATTGAAATCTGGAGCCTCTTAGAAATTAAGCTTTCCAATAGGAAATATACCTGGGCTAATAACCAGGAAAATCTAATCATGTCTACTTTAGATAGAGTTTTTTGTAACACTGAACTAGATGCTCTTTTCCCCCTTGCCTCCAACCAAGCTCTCGCTAGAATTGGGAGTGATCACACCCCAATCTTTTGGGACTCGGGACTTTCCTTTAAGTAGCAACCCCTAGTTACAAGTTTGAGAAATGGTGGTTGCTTAGAGAGGATTTCAAACCTCTGGTAGAGAAATCTTGGCTGGCACCTGTTAGAGGGGCTACTCCCCTGGACAGATGGCAGAACAAGCTTCGACGCTTTAGAAGAGGCTCAAAAGGCTGGAGTAGAAATATAGAAGCCGAGCTTAGAAAATGCAAAGCGGACCTCCTTGCTGAGCATGATTCCCTAGATATAAAATCGGAGACTGAGGAGCTCTCCCCAGTAGAAAAGAGTAGGCTTAAGCAAATCAATGCAGAAATGCAGAGGATGTGGCTTAAGGAAGAAACTAAAGCAAAACAGAGGTCTAGAGATAGAGACATAAAAGAAGGGATAGGAATACCGCTTACTTCCACGCAGTTGCCAACCAGAGGAGGAGGAAAACTTTCATCCATTCTCTGGAAGGTCCTGATGGGGAAGTATCTGAAACTAAGGATATGATTAAAATTGCAACAGATTTCTATAAAAACCTGTTTAAGAAAGAAGACAGAGGCGGGTGTACTCTAAGCCCAGACTTCTTTTCTGAAACTGAGAAAGTTACTAGTGATGAAAACGCTATCCTTCAGGCTCCTTTTACAGAAGCTGAAGTTAAGAAAGCTGTTTTCGACTCCTATCCTGATGGAGCCCCAGGCCCAGATGGGATTTCTTTCCTGTTTTATCAGCACTTTTGGGATGTGGTCAAAAAGGACCTGATGGCCCTATTTGATGACTTCCACAAAGGCTCTCTAGATATTTCTAGGTTAAATTTTGCTATCTTAACCCTTATCCCTAAGGAGCAAAATGCAACCACTATGAAGAAGTTTAGGCCGATTAGCTTACTTAACTGTAGTTTTAAAATCTTTACTAAAGTCCTGACTAACAGGCTCTCTCAAATCCTACATAGGTTGATTGCTCCGAACCAATCTGCCTTTATTAAGGGGAGATACATCCTAGAAAGTGTGGTGACAGCTCATGAGGTTCTGCACTCCGTTCATAGCTCTAGGGAAAAAGGACTTGTCCTTAAACTAGATTACGAGAAAGCTTTTGACAAAGTGGATTTAGCTTTCTTAGAAGAACTGCTTAGAATTAGAGGATTCGGTCAACTTTGGATTGACATGATCCTACAGATTGTCCATAATGGCTCGGTTGGAGTCAAAATCAATCAGATTGAGGGACCTTATTTTAGGACCGGGAAAGGGCTCCGGCAAGGAGATCCCCTTTCCCCAATTCTCTTTAATTTAGTGGTCGATGTAGTTACTAAAATGTTAGCTAAGGCTGCGGGTCAAGGACTTATTCAGGGTCTCTGCCCCGAGGCCATGCCTGGAGGTGTTATCTGTCTGCAGTATGCGGACGATACCTTACTCTTTGTGCAGAATGATCTTGTAAAAGCTGCTAATCTGAAGCATGTGCTTTCTTGTTTTGAGAAGGTGTCAGGCATGAAGATTAATTACTCTAAAAGTGAGTTAATCCCAATTGGCATGGAGGAAGATGAATTTCTTCCTTTTGCTGACATACTAGGCTGTAGTGTGGGGAATTTCCCAATTAAGTACCTAGGCATCCCTCTGCATTATGAAAAGCTAAGGAAAGAGGATATCCAACTCTAGTAGATAAGATCTTAAAAAGGATAGCGGGTTGGAGGGGAAAGCTCCTCTCCTATGCTGGTAGGATCCTTCTGATCAAAACCTGCCTTGCAAGCATCCCTGTTTATTTACTGTCCTTCTTTAAATTTCCCAAATGGGCACTAGACCTAATTAACACTCAAATGGCTCACTGTTTGTGGAGTGATTTTGAGGGTAACAGGAAAGTGCATTTAGCGAATTGGGGTTTAGTTTGCTCCAAGAAAGAGTTTGGGGGCTTAGGAATCCCCAATCTCAAAGAAGTTAACATGTGTCTTTTGGGTTCTTGGCTCAAGAGATACCTCTCTGATGATGGTAAAATTTGGAAAACAATCGTAGATCACAAGTATGGGACGAGCTCGCCCAATATCTTCACCTGCGACCCGCCTAACGTTTCCAGGTTCTGGAAAGGGGTTATGGAGGTTGTCAGGGCTGTTAAATTCGGGTATCGTTGGGTTTTAGGAAATGGGGAGAAAACTAGATACTGGGAAGACACTTGGTTTGGTAACTCTCCCCTTGCCACCCGTTTTGGGAAATCTATACCTTGTGTAATGAACAAACCTCTACAGTAGCTGAGGTCTGGGATGGTTCTAATCTGAAGCTCACCTTCAGAAGGAATTTTAGCCCACGCCTGATGGAACAATGGTTTGATCTAATAGAGATCACCAAAAGCATCAGCCTTACCTCGGCCACTGACTCTCTCGTTTGGCAGTTAGAAAACAAAGGTGTTTATTCCACTAGTTCACTTTATCATGTGATTAATTTTAGAGGAGTCACTCCTGTTTTCGTTCCTGCCATTTGGAACTTGTGCGTTCCGCCTAGGGTTCATGTTTTTCTCTGGTTGGTCTCACATAACAAGGTACTGACCAGAGATAACCTCAAGAAAAGACAGATCATTAAACCTGAATTCTGTTCTTTTTGTTTGGAAAAGGAGACTGTTCATCATCTCTTTTTCGACAGTATAGTGGCCCGAAACACCTGGACGGTCGTCTCTGATTTCTTTGCAGTTAACATTGGAGACTCTTTTGAATCTGTTGCTAGATTTTGGGTTTCTAATAAGAACAATGCTGCTTTGAATTCCATTTGTGCTGCTGTACTTTGGAATCTCTGGAAATTAAGAAATGACTTGACATTTAATGGTGTTTGTTGGCTTAATACTAATCAGGTGCTGCGGAGAGTCTTCCATTCGATCAAGAACTGGAAAATCCTCTTGAAGGACCAACATCTCCCAAAGATCGAGGCTTTCTGCCAATCGGTCGCCAAGAAGCTGCAGACTCCGCTCTGCCTGGAGAGTGGCTGAGTAAACCTGTGTTCCCATGGATCTCATCCGAGGTCTTCACATCTCCAGGAGTGGCTCGCCCCCAAGCTCGCCTCCCAGCACTCAGCGTGACAAGAAAGCCGTGCTGCTTAGCCCAGCCTCTCCTCTCGACATGAGTTGCTGGTCGCCGGCGCCAGGAGCTACGCCGCTGAAAAAGCTCAAGCACTCGTCGCTGACTGAAGTTTCTGAAGCCACGGTGTCTCTCTAGTCTTTAGCTTTCCTTGCCTTCCTCTGAAGTGCTACGATGTAATAAGGAGTTCTCTTCAAACTTAGTTTCCTGACGCACCACTCAGCTTTGTTGATGTGGTTTGCCGTCCTTTTATTCCTGTTTTGAACCTGTACTGAACCGAAACTCTGAGTTTCGTTGTTTTTGCAATGAAACTGGGGCAGGAGCCCTTTTAATCTTAAAAAAAAAAGGCAAACAATAATCCTGAAGTCTTTTCTATTCTAGCGTCTTGATCAAGTGGCCGATGTACTCTGAAACTCTGATCCAATGTCCTTGTGATGCAAGAGGAACTTCCTACTATTCAGGGATAAGGTAAGAGCATCTCCAACCGGTCCCCACAAACTCTCCCTATGTGTTTAGACTAAACTCCCCCCATAGTCAGTCCATGTATGGGCTGAGTATGAGGACGTCCGTGTTGTCTAGACCACTTTTTTACTTTATTTTTTTCTTTGTTCTTCTTTTATTTTTCTCTCTTCTTCTCCACCAATAACATGAAAGTGACCGAACAATTTTGGTGCACATGGCTCGAGACACACATTTTTTAGATTCTCAAGCGGACACATCCAGACACATCCGGACGTGTCCACAGACAATTTAGGGGTCAAATTGGCCCACCATAGTTGGAGATACTCTAATAACCTTGTGCTCCCCTGTTGAGGGTCTTGGTCGCATGGAACCTCTTTCACTGCACCACCTGCAGGCATGATGCAGCCATGCAGTGTTGTCAGTCTCAGTTGAAAGTAGTTATGTACACGGCCTAAAATTGAGAGGGTAAATATCGTTTTCCAAGTTCTCCTTTCCCTTAATCTCCCAAAACTCCGCTATACAACCTTAACACTAAACATCCTCAATGTTCGCCATTTCCCCTTTTTTTTTCATGATACTTTTTGAGTCCACATAAAGCAAAAAATGCGTTTTTCACGCGTCACTTAAGGTAGTAGGTGATATATTTGCATGTAAGGGTAGGGCTAATCATCTTTAGTGAATAGTGGACAGCACAATCGTTCACAGAATCTGGAACGAGGACAGCGCTACTCTGCAATTCCTGAACTAAGTACTACTCCCTCCGTTCCATTTTAATTGACTCACATATATCTACATATGGATGCATATAGACACTTTTTAGTGTTAGGTACATCCGTATCTAGATATATGTGACTCAATTAAAATGGAACGGAGGGAGTAGCATTTAGTACAATTTTACAAGGTTCAGTTCGAGGCTTCGAGCGCAGCTGTACGTATAAATCTAGGCAGGCGTTTAGCCTTAGACGCTCTAAAATTGAACTAAAACTAGTTTTGAGGGAGTTCTTTACAGCCTTGAGAGGCGATAATAGGTGCCATGCGTTTTGGAACGTGTTGCGGTGCGCAGCTTGTTCCATATCGTCAGCGGAACTTTCAGTATCTTCTTCTTCTTCTTGCCCTTCTCTCCGTGCAACGCCACCCCGTCGAACCACGGGAGCTCGAGCGCGGCGGCCGCCGTGAGCCGCTCGTCGGGGTTGCACCTGAGAAGCCCTTCCAAGACAACGAACCCGTCCTGGGACAGCGTCTCATCGGGGAACAGCTCACCCAGCCTGCTGTGCCGCTGCTCCCTGAGCAGATGCCAAGGCACTCTGGTGGGCAGGGACCTGAGCCCCGGCCACGAGGTCTCGTCTGGCATCCCGAGCACGCCGAAGATGGTCAGAATCTCGTCTACGTCGTTGTCGCCGTCGAACAGCTTCTTGCCGGTGAGCATCTCGGCCATGACGCAGCCGAGCGACCACGTGTCCACGCGCGCGTCGTAGTCCGGCTTCCCCATGAGCACCTCGGGCGCCTTGTAGGACGGCGTGCCGACGGGGTCGTACGGCTCGTTGTCGGGCGCCAGGGACACGGCCAGCCCGAGGTCGCAAAGCTTGAGGGTTCTCCCGTCTTCCCCGACGAGGACGTTGGACGGCTTGATGTCGCGGTGGACGATGCCGCGCTCATGCATCGTCCTGGCGCCGGTGAGGAGCTGCCACATGAAGGCGCGCACGGTGGCCTCCGGGACCGTGTTCACGTGGCTCTCTGACCTCTTCTGAAGGAAGGCGCGGAGGCTCGGGCCGGCGTACTCCATGGCGAGGCGGAAGGCGCGGGTGTCTGGGTCGCGCACGAGGCCGTGGAAGCCGACGACTTAAGGGTTCCCGCGGCTTGCTTGAATGAGGAAGTGTGCCTCCCGTGCGAGCTCGCTGGGGTCGTGGGCGGAGGCCGGGCAGAGGGACTTGATGGCGACGGTCTTGCCGGTGGCGCGGTGGCGCCCCTTGACGACGACGCCGAAGGCGCCCTTGCCGAGGCTGCAGGACGCCTCGGCATCGTACTCCGCGGTGCTACCGATGCGCATGCTGGTTGCTGATGATGATCCTCGTGTCGCGTGGACGTCTTGGAGTTGGAGGACGTACGGTGGCAGCTCGCGTGCAGCGATCGGCTCGACTGCTCCCCGTTCCTCTCCTCTCGACTGTTCGAGAGAGGCGGAAAAAGGCGTTCTCCTATGCTCTTGTTCCTCGCCGGCGAATCCGCCGCTCCTCTTCGCCTCCAGCCGCCGTTTCGGCGCTGCGAGGTGGAGGGGAGCTCCGGATCTTCGTCGTGCGTGTAGATAGGTAGGGTTAGGTTAGGGTTTCGGTCTCCGGGCGTCGTCAGCGAAGACGGTGGCGGTGGTGGCGCCGTTTCGGAATAAGTCCTCCCCCTTCTTTCCCCGTTCTGGCGGCGACGCCGGGGAGGTGGTGTATCGGGGTCTGGCGTCTCCGGCCGGCCGTGGTGGCATGGGGAGATGTGGTCCTCCGTGGGTGTCCGTTTTCTTCAGATCCGGTGGCCAGATGCGGCCTACGTTCCTCCGGCCTACCGTGGAGGCGAGGGGAGGGCTTGGGCTGTGGTTTTGTGCTCCTGTTCTTGAGGAAGCGCCGTCAGAGCTTGCAAGCGGCGTCTGGCGGATGGCGGTGGAGATGAGGCAGTCCATCATGCTCCAGAGGAGGATGGCGATGGCTGGTTTCGTTTCTTCGGCAAGTTTCTTTCAGGTGAATAAGCTCGTTTTTTGCTGCTCTTTGTGCTCTCTTCTGGCTTTCGTGGTGGAGGAAGAGGAGAGATCGAAGGGTGGTTGGACCTGTGGCAGCAGCTTCTGCTGTTTTTGCTGTTCCCAGAAGAGCTGTATTGCGGGTCTGCGGGCTGGAAGCGGCCGGCGACCCGACGGCCGGCTTGGTTCGGAGCGTTGCTCCCGCCGATGCGGTTTCTCGCCTTCTTGCAAGATCCCGGTGTCCGCACCGGGTGGAAATTGCGGCGACATCAACGAGGTTCGTTCCTCCAAAGTTCCCTGCCGGCGACTCAGCTACTGTGCTTCGTCTTCTCTTCCGGCGACAGTGGGGAGAGGTGCAAGCGGTGGTGGATTGCTCTGTTCAGAGATGTTTCTGTGGACCTAGTTGTAATTTCAATCTTGTTCAGGGTCCTTTATGTAATGTGGGGACAGCTGTCCCGTATCTGGATGTATTTTGTACACTTGTATTTCTTTGAGTAATATATCCAGGTATTGTGCCCTTCAAAAAAAAGAAGTAAGACGAGGAGGGGATCGATCAGGAGGTACAGCTTCGGCTCGGAGACGGATTGGATCGGAAGCATACGTGCTGCTGCCGTGTGAACAAAACGCGGTGTGAATCGATCGTGTTTTTCCCGGATTGAGTTTAAGTTCGTATCGGAGTGGCTGTTCGTAGGTTGCGCCAGCCGCTAGGCTTGCTATGGGATTCCATGGCCGCGAGTCCGACGCCTGGTAGGATGTTTCATTCTCTTGTCACGTTATCGTTTCTTGGTGTATTGCATTAAGAGCATTTCTAACATATCATTTGAAAATGAGAACCTGCCTGTGATAAAATGGTTAGGAGGGTGGTTATACCTTCAGCCTAGCAAAGTTCAAATTCCAGATTTGACGCTGGTGTTTCTTATTTAGGCGGAATATTCTTCAGTGGGAGGCGACGTTCCCGTCGACAGCGAGACGCCCGTGGTGACTTCGTCAATCTCAAGACCTGATCCGCCGGCTCAGTCTCTCGCATGTTCTTATAGGGGTAGGGTGTGCGTGTGTTCATAGGGGGTGAGTGTATACGCGTGTATATGAACGTCTGCGTTGTACTGTGCTTCGCAAAAGAAAAATCACTTGAAAATGATCCCTTGAAAATGCACACATGAAAACCAGTTTGAGTTACGCTGAAAACTATTTTCTGTATCGCACGGGATTGAGTGAAACATATCTGGTTCCGCGATTTATTCCATCCGAACTGGCGCGATACCGCAAAATAGTTTTCGGGATTTAGCCCATATTTATGATATTTGATAATAAAATCTTAATACAACAACAATATTAATTTTTCAAATCCGAATAATTAAATAAATAATGAACGGTCCCGAATGTAATGAATGGTTCAAATCACACATGAATTGAAAGAAAATCAAATGAACAAAATGAAAAACTATGTTCCATATAATTTCCACCGATGCTCAATAAGATCTTGACGAAGTTGGTTGTTGATGTGTCGCTTGCTTTTCAATCTGCCGGTAAGTCTCAAGAAAAGATTGGATCCGGTCCGGGCTGCTATGTTTGACACAGTGCCAACTTTGTTTAAGAAATATTCGATGTCTAAATCTCACTCATTCTCGATGAAAATGCAGTGTAGAATCACAGAAGTTGTCATAATATTTAATAGGAAATTCTAATCTCATAAACGAGCAGTACCTCGAACAATGGCAAACCGAGATTGCAACAGGCAGATGCTCTCTCAATATCCTTTCGGCGTGCTCCTTGCAAAAATAGATTGCTTTTTACCTTGAGGATGTTGAATGGTCTTCACAAATGTTGACCATGAAAGAGAGATGTCGTATGCAAGATAATACCCATGGTATAGTCATGCCCATTACGGTATTGTTGCAAGCAGGAACATCTTTACTAGCAAGCATAGCAAAAAAGATAAGATATCTGCAAAATATTGATATCACTTAGAACCAGACAAACCAAATAAATAATACCAAATCCACAAGTACTCGGAAGCCATACTTCAAGCACAATAGTGGGATCATGATGATGATCGGTTTACTGACCGTGTCATGCCGCAGCCCACAGGGCAGTTCTTACACCTCCAGTGCATGCAATCCACGCTCGTGAATATGCCCAACCATTCTCTTGCTTCATTCATCGCCATAAACCTCTTTTGTCCTCCTCATTGGAAGCTGGAAGCTACCCCGGACTAAAAACTTTGATCAACACCTTCGCAAACAACCGCACACACTTGAGGGTGGTATTTTCACATCATCGGTGTTGTCAGCCGGAAGGTTCTATGCTATCACTCTTATTGCGTCAGAAATCTTTTGATACCAACTAAATCCAAGTAAGTCGGCAACATTTATTCGACGAGTGAAGAAACGAGAGTTTACCTCACACGTTTTCACAGTGCGAACAAAAAGAACGTCTAGAAAAGAGATGAGACGTTGACAAAATAATATTAAATGAACATGTCATGGTCGAGATCACGGTTGCCTGGAATACAAAGACGGACAACCATCGAGGAGCTTCCATTTATTGTCGTCCTTGAGTTTTTTTACGGCGAGCAACAAGACGAGATGCTTAATATAGTCATCATACATCAAATCTTTTATGTCGGAACCATCCGACGATGATGTGTCGGAATAAAATTGCACGTGACGGGCTCATGGAAGAACTCATCTACAAACCATCCAATGTTAAACTAAAATTATGCTTGATTTATAAACAAAATATTAAAGGAGATTACCTTTCAGCGGCGAGGCGGCGTCTTCTTCCCCCAAATCCACGGCCTCTTCTTCCTCCTCTATGGTCCAAATATGCGGACGTGCGCGTCGGCAAAACTGCGGCTCAAGAACGCACGGTAGGGCCTTGCGCGGAGCTCCGCGACGGATTAGCTACCCCCGCGCCCCAAAGGGGTGGGAAAGATGCGGCGGACGACGGGTGACCTATTCGATGGTGGCGTGGCCGGGACGGCTCGAATCGATGGTGGAATGCTGCGACGGCGGCAGAATGGACGTCGCAGGCTGAAATTTCCGTGGCGCCAAAATTTCAGAGCTAGGGAGGGGGGGGGGGGGGGGGACTGGAAAGAAGTCCACAAAAACAGAAGATATGAGTCTGTTAGGGTCTCGTTTAACATGTCACGAATTTTTAACTCGGAATTCATAAGACATATGAAGAAACAAAATAGACAAATCCGATAATGAATAGTGCCACAACGCTAGTTGGGATTTGAATTTGGCCCATGGTCAATATTGGCAACAAATTTGTCATTTTGTCTGTTGATATTGTGTTTCAAATTTAGACTTAAATATTGTGTCCTATTATTTTCCATATTTTTTAAAAGTGATCAACCGAGCGTGCGCCGGGTGCAACAATTGTAGCCCATCTACAGAGATTTGGCCCGTCTCGAGCCCAATTGTAGCCCATCAATGTTCCAATATTTCTGTCCCAGCAAAGCCCACACACCAACCGAGCGTGCTCTCTCTGTGTTGCTGCGCCCAGAGCCCCAGACCTGCAGACACGGTCGCCGCCGCGCCGTCCTCTCCTCCTGCGCTGATCCGCGTCGCTTACCGCCTCTCGCCGTGCAGGCCGCCGCCTCTGCTGAACGGTAGCTGCGTGCCTGCGCCACCACGCCGGTGCCCCGAATCCGCGCCCGTACCTGAACGCAGCACGCCTGCAGCTGCTCCCCCGCTCCCCCTTCCAGTCCTGCTGCTCGCCGACCAAGCCCTACAGTAATTTCTAATCTTCATCCAGATCTTTTGTTCTTTTGTAATTTTTATGTCTTGAAGACTTGAATTGAAATCTTTAATTTATACATTTTGTTATCAACTGCATGTTATATGGAGCAAATAGAAGACGGATTTATTTATCCATCAGTGTCACTGTGTCAGTACCATACCAATCAGCAACTACACTATCTAAACGATTTTGACAAATTGAAACTACTGCTGACAGGACCACCGAAATAGGGCCTTTAATCTACATCCTTTAGTCAGCGAGCTTAAATTCTATATTCATTGTGCAAGCGAGCCCTTCTGACGGATAATTGTGATTTTTGGTAATTTGACCATGTGAATCGATGAAGTGGGTGAAACCATGGAGGTCGTCGCCGCCACCCCGGTTCGCCGCCCTCCTGACTCCTCCTCGCCGTCCCCAACCCCGTCGCCGTCGTCGCTGCGCCAGTGGAGGCCGGCGGCACAGCGCAACCTGCGCAACCAGTGGTCGCGCTTGCTCGCCGCCAAGAAACGGTGGCTGGCTGCGGCCGCCGATGGACGGTCCCACGCCGCTGGGCTCGCCAATGCCCACCTCTCACGCAGGTATCTCCCCACTATCTGGTTGTGTGTTTTGGCTGGGCCTGGGGTTTTGAGATTTCAGTCACTAGTAAGTAGTAGCTGACGGTGCTGTACTCTTCCATGGGCCTATCAGCTACATGCCAGGAATGGATTTGGGGGTGCTCAAGGACATGCCGGGGATCCGCGACAGGGCGAGCGCCAAGTTGGCGGACAAGGAGGTAGCTACACTTTTTTCGGGAACTCGGCTAATCCTCATTAATGTCATTGTCTAAGTTCCTTGTTGGTCTCGTTTTCATGTCGTTTGCATTTTTCAGGAGCGATGTCGTGGGATGCTCCTATCAGCATACAAGGAGATGGTATACTTATACAAAAAGGCCATGCTTGTCAGTTCCTATTAGTTAGGCTCCCGTAAGGCATAAATGGTTGTTTGATGTGATGTTTTTCTTCATTTTTCCTGGTGATAGGTCCTTGCAGTGTCCGATTTGGTTAAAGCTTCTCGCGCCATGCGCTGTTTCTCGAAAGCATCTTCGAGTAGTCCACTATTCCGGTTTACTGACTGCCAAGATGATTTGAATGATTTAGGGGATGGTGGAGGAGCTCCAGTATACAAATGGATCTCCATGTTAGAATTTGGTGAGTTACTCATTCGTTTTATGCATAACTGGATTAAGTTCCATAACCTTGTCTTTCCTTTCTATTAGACAACAGTTGCGGAAAGTTGTGTTTTTAAATAGGATTCGGGGAGACATATGATCTTTATTTTCCTTTCTGTTAGGCATGAGACAAATGCATTCTCGAATCTGATTCAGAAATTCAAGCGAATTCTGTATAGTTTGGGTAATAGCTCTAAATTAGTAGGAAAGTGAAGTATGTGATAATCTGTAAGGCATCATGTAGTTTTCAGTGTACCACTGTCACATTAGATCAAGTTAACTGATTAAACATCTAGTTCTAATCTTATGTTCGAATTAGTCATCCCCAAAAAAAATCTGAAATAGCTACTTAAGATTCAAATATGCACATAGGCCTTTGTTGTTCCTAATCTAGCAAGATATAGCTACTATATTGATTATTTTTGTTTATGAATTTATCTCAGAGAATCTTGCTCAAGAGCTTGTTGAGATGTTTGTTTCGGAGCTACAAATGAAGGTATATAATCATACTGTTTTTAGGATATGGTGTTGCCTTTTGATTGCACAAATAGTTAGTGCATTAAATCCTGCTATGTTTAAGCTTATGCAGTTAGGAATTACTTCTTGTTACATGCCTGTTTTCTCTTGTTCTTTCTGGGAATTCCTGACAATGAGAATTGTTTTCAATGTAGAGACTGATTGTCTTGGAACTCTTGTCTATCAACTTAAACGAAGGTGCAGATCCTTCATTAAAATGGTCGGAAGAGCTATATGACGGGGAAATGTACGAATTTCAGAGTATTGGCCTTCGGTCTGAAGACAGCTGCCCACTGCCTGAAAGTTGGAGAGCCGATGTCTTGCGGGCACGGCTACCTGGCCATTCTCCATCCCATGAGGTCTTGCAGGTACGGGTCTAATTTTTGCCAAAAAGTTTGTATGGATTCTGTCAGAAACTCAAGTGTCTCTGTCCTGGTTCTTATGCATTTAATTGTTTGTTTGGTAGACTTAATTAGCACTAAGTTGGCTCTTGTAAATGAAGGATGAAAGGGCCATCTTTGAATTTGATCAAATGTGTTCTGCTCATATCAGTGTGCTATCTAACAAGGGTTATGTCTTGTCAATTGCTTGTTTTACAGGTTTATTTAACCTCTTGGCTTGCTAATGTGAACATCGAGATGAGTAGGTAATTGCTTGTCTGTTTTAGCTTTGAATTGTTATCTGGTTTCCGAAACATAAACAGTATCATATAACTTTGATGTTTGTATTGATGGCGTTATTTTATTTCAGAATTGATGAAATATTCGAGCTTGTCGGGGAGGAGATGGAGACCAGATTTCGTTGAAGATCTTAATGCATATGGTAGAATTTAAGTGAGAAGCATTCAGAAATGACCCATCATACTTTCAGGGGTTTCTTTGCCTATATGGAAATCCTAGAGGTTAGAGACTACTCCGTAGAAGTGATCAGCTGCCCCAAGAAAGCCTATATAATCTCTCTCAAATGTCCGTTACTCGCTTGAAATGATATGTATAAGATTTGCTGAGCTGGTCAACCAAAGGAGGTTTAGGACCTGAACAAAGCCATCTTATTTGATAGAGACCAACGATCATTAGCTTCTGGACATCACTTGATTTTACGTTCACTAGCCTAGGCAAGTAGCCTGGAGTTGTTCAATGTTGCTATGCATGTACAGTGTGTTAGTCTCGGCTTGCTCCAGTTTACAGTGCAATCTATGGGCTGTTTGAGATGAAATCCGTTGCTTAGTGATACTATGATACTGTGCTTCAGGAGCACAAATTTGGTGCCTAGTGCCTACTTGAGGCTCGGTAGGTTTGGTAGTTTGTGTGGGAAAAGGTAAAAGTAAATACTGTCGGTGGGCTGCATACACTTGCCCAGGCACCGATTTGTGAACAAAGCAGAGCCGTGAGCCCACGGGTGCCTCAAAATCGAGAATCCATTGCCTTTCTGTTTCGCGTTCTTGATGGTTGGAATGAAACAGCCTGGCACTACTCGCAAGACTGCAAGTGCTAATTTCAGAACCAGTGGTTACACTAGCGATCTGCTCGTCCGTCTGAAACACTAACTTTGCCCGATCTATAGAAGTCCAAGCTACTACCAAAAATGCCAACTTATTATTAGCAGTAGTGCTAGTACAACATTCCACTGATATTTCCTCCAAGCGTTAACGCTATCGTTTCGTTATGATTGGAAGAGAGCACAAGAGGAGCCCAAAGCTCTTTTTTAAATTTGCCCAATGTATTCATGCATGCCATGGACCAGATTCCAGGTGCTTGTCTGCTACCCTGTTCTGTGCCTTTTAAAGGGAAGTAAATTGTTCACTACACACTGTTTCCTGGAGCACTAGTCAACCACGTGCCTCCTGGGTACTTCCTACAGTTGCAGGTCTTTTTTTTAAAAAAAAATCCAGAGACTTTTGCCTCCTGCTTGTTTGTTGTGACAGCCTACAGGCCTTGTCGCCAGAGACATCCATATTTTTCTCAGTTTCCTTTTCCCTGGGTCACATGACAGACCACGTCAGATTCAGGTAGACAGGCAGCCGTCAGCCGTGGCACGGTGTCCAGTTCAGGGAGACATGTATATTCCTTGGGGAGAACGAATGAGTGAATGATGTCACGAGCTGGTCAATCCTACTAATCAATGTGCTATCCCCAGAGTGAGAGAGAATGTCGTTGCTTGTCTCCACTTGGGGATCTATCTGGCTGGCACTTTCCGATGATGTTCTTTTCGAGGACGACCAAGTTGTGCTACTAGACTAGTACTCGTACAACAATATAGTACGGCTACTCGATCGCATCCAGCCACGTATGAGTCCACCAGCACTTGCTGCTGACTCACTAGCGTGTCCTTGTCGAGGATCGCCGCAAGTACAGCAGTTACGTCGTCGTCTTCGTCGTCGTCGTCATCAATGGGAAAGTGCACAAAGAGAATCCGTTAATTTGTTTTATGGGGGACAAAGAAAGTCGCGTGTGTTCCTCTCCTGCACACTTGTCCAAATCGGCAGCTTGAAAAGGGCCGCCAGCCGACTCAGGTCAAACTTCTGATTTAATTCCAAACGAGAAAGAGAAAGAGAGACCAGAAAGTAGCAACAAAAGGCAGAGATTATTTGATCCTCTCATTCTCTTTCACTCACTCGAGCTAGTGATCAGCCGAGTGAGTGACGCAAAGTACAAAAAGGGCGTCATCCTCATGATGTGACCAAATAAATCATCCACTTTGCTTATTACGCCAGCATTTTATATGACGAAAAGGAAAGCACCACAAGTACTGCTGCCAGCCAGGCGACCAGTGGTGTGGCAGCATTGTATCTGGTCGCTTTGTCTGGCCGTCCCAAGAATCTTGGAGCAAGCGAGACGAGGCGAGTCGTGATTGGGCGGCAGCTCGTGGTGATGGATGCATGTGATGAACTCCAGCTCCTGTCGCCCAGTCAGTCTGACCTTCCAAATGCTGCTGGCTGACTTGAGCCGGCACCAATGTGTGCAGTGCAGCTGTGACCTCTGCTTTTGTCTCTGCTTGGGTCGCAATTAAACAAACTAGCAGGAACCTGCCTGCATCGATCACGACCATGTCCTCTAGTACCACTGACTCATCACTGGATCCAGAGCAGTACACTGCCGATCGAGTGCGAGCTGCTTTGGCATCGATCGAACTAGCAGTGGCAGAGAATGTTCCCAAACCAAACGGGTACCTGTATAGTTCCCAAGTCCCGATGTCATGTGATTTGATGACAAGATTGGGAAAGCGTAAGGGGCCGGTGCCCACCAGAAACAGCATGTGTATGTAGGAATGGATGCGTACGTGTGTGATAATAACTCACGTTGCCAGCTTCTTTAACAGATTGTTGTCGTGCTTTTTCTTTTACTTTGGATAAGAGTGGGGTTCACTACTCACTAGGCTGTGTGTAAGCTCAGCGGTGACCTTGGTACGGTATAGTGTCGCTAAGATGAAATTCATATATGCAGGCTTTTGTTGTTCCATCCAACATCATAGGGGTAGAGAGCGGATATTTGGTTTACTACTTATTACACTTTTGGAAATTTATGGCATTTATTTATTTTGGCGTTAAGGGTGTGTTTGGTTTTTTTGCCCAAGTTTTGGTTAATGTTTGGGCTCTCTAAAGTGGCCAACATTAGCTAGGGAAATGAACTAGAGTTGGTAAAAGAGCGTTGACATACCAAGGCAATTCTCCAAACGAAGACCAATTTTTTGGTCGAGGCCAAAATATTCGTATGGTGCCTTTTGTCACAAGTCCAAACACACCCTAAAACACAATACTAGCAAATTTACATCCAAGTTGACATAATGGACATCCAACATGTAATGGTATCGGAAGAGTACGTAGATTTGTAGGGTCAATAGAAAATTGCTTGTCGTGGTTTTTTTCCTATCGGTATAATCCTAAAATGTGGCTTGATGTGCCACATCCCACTTGTTCTTAAACAATACATTATGATATCTTATAAATTTACTCTAGATTAACACTATTAGTTTGTTCGCATGTATACTAAATGTTCAACAATGAAGTGCACAAATACACACCGAGGAAGTATCCAGTGGAAACATGGCAACTAAGATATAAGCTGTTAGATTGAAAATGTTTGGCCTAGATCACACCTCAGTCCCTACTATAGCTTTTACAAAAAGCCCCTTGACTTGCTAATGTTTCACGATTTTTGACATCTGTATTAGTTTTAAAAAACTCTGGAGTGGGTTTAACATAAACCCGAGTGGAATAGTGAAATTGTAGCCAAGTAACCAACAAGCTCACTGGAATCCGTATGAAATAGGTGAGTTGCGGGTTGATTACGACAAAGTAAAGGGGTTTAAAATAAACTAATGTATGAGGAAGGATGGTGTGATGACCGGACACAAACATGTTTGAGTCCTACCATATATATCTTAGTTTCCATGTTTCCATTGCATACTTTCTTTATACACGTCATGCTAGACATAACTAGGGTTCATAGAGGTGAAAATATCTCTATATATGCTATGCCTAATGTCTAGTAGGCTTCACTTGTAATTACCCCTTTGGTAGATGTAAATATAAGAACTTACTACATGCATATCTTGTTGAAGAGTGGATTACTCTCTTGATAAAGGTAGATGCAAGGCAAATCATCTATATGTGGTTAAAGCGTGTGGCATATATAATCCATCCATAATAGCTAATATTTACCCTAAAAATGCAAGAACATGTGACACACGTATATTAACAAAAGCGACAATACACAGCTGTGGCAAGCATCAACATCCACAAAAACGACAATACAACACTTATGGCCAACCATGCCCTCTACGAAACGGACAAAACAAATGTACACTTATGGACGCAAACTAGATGAGACCCAACACTCCAATTGGAAGCATTTAGTTCATATGACACCGAGTTTGGAAATTTGCGTGTGAAAAGCATTAAAATCATGTACGCACCATCACCAAAAGCCTCTATCTTTACAGTAAAACAAACCAGCCCAACTGCCGCACGCACACTCCACCACTCTCAACTAATACATACCTCTATCTCCCACCCTCTCAAACATGATACAAGAAACACCAACCAGGGTGCAATGCTGCTCTGGCCTTATGTCGCCACCTACACACATGGTTCTGCGAAAGCGAGATTAGGGGCGGTGAGGAAGGCATTAATAGGCGGCTTGGCTAGGGTGAGCAGAGGATTCACCGTCGTCACCACTTGATACATAGACCAAGGAAGAGGAGGGGCGACATCTCTGGAGTTACAACAGATCTAGATTTTCTTCATGGCCATATTCATCCCGTAGTCTTACGGTATGAAGCCTAGTTATTCTTAGATCTAAACATGTTTTTGATTGTGTGTGTGATTTTTCCTGTCAAAACAACATCTGCATTGATGGTTGTGGTAGAAACTTGTATATGTAGCTTACTATAACCATGGATTATTATTTAACTATGTCGTGCTCTAGAATTCCTTATTTATGCGAATTGCAAGTGCATATCGACAAATATCTTGCTTGTTTTGGTATTTTAGCTTAGCTTACAAGTGCCTTTTTTGTGTTCTCTATTTTTTGGGTCTATGGTTGATTAGGATGATTGAGATTCCACTAAATGTGTATGCAGTTAAATCTTTTTCCCTTATAGTAAAAGAACTAGGTAGTCATATATCATGGTTGCAATGCTAATTTATCTGCCTAATATACTACACTTTCTACAAGCCAAGCGAATGATGTGTGTCACATACTTTTTGAATGAAGAATATAAATGTTTTTATTTGATTATGACATGCTAATTGATGGTACTTGTTGCATATGCTTAATAATTTTCTGCATTGTTCATACTTGTAATATTTCATACATTGTTCCATGGCATGATTTGGTTAAAACTCTTGTCTCAGTCTGCATCTAGATGGATAGAGGGAGAAAGATGTTAATTCGGCAACGACATATATGCCAAATCACATCATAGCGGTTTCCCCTACGGTAGCACGGTAATAAAACATATATGTCATTTTTATGTAACAACTTTGGTGGCTGAGAAAAGGTGGAAGATAAAAGAAACGAGATAGCAGTATTAGCTAGTGCCAACATACGAGAGGTTACCATGACAATGCATTTACAAGTGGTAATATGGAAGAGTTATACAACTTGTATGAGCATGATAACGATCTCTCCATTATGCATAGTTTCGAGAGATTGCGACAAGCTTCATGACAATATGCCATCGCGCACACATGTGAGTGTGAGGAAATTTCTTTTGGAGCATTCATATTGATTGTACATCTGTGAGTCATGTTGAGTTTCTTGTGTGCATGGTGTAAGTTGTCATATTCGACGACGTCACATTGTTTTACCTTCCCTTTGAAATCAGGTGATCACATGTTGGCAATAAGTCATATGGAGTACTAGTGGCGGACCCAACGTCCCGGCCGCCCGGGCAGCTGCCCGGGCTTCCGGCCGGCCGGCAAGCCATATTTTCATAGTATTTGTACAAAAACTAGCGTATTTTTATGGTACTTGTACATTTTGCCCAGGCTTTAAAATATTTCTGGATCCGCCATTGAGTACTACCTTGATTGAACTACATTGTTTTTTGGTTCTCACAACCTCACGAAGAGGGAATGGAAGTCACAACCTAAAATGAACAAGAATAGGTTTATCCCACTCAACCATGCAAACAAAGACTAAATGTGCGTTTGGTTAGACTTATTTTTTGGATTTGGAGTTTGGCTTATAAGTCACAAAACATCTAAATCCATGCTTTTGGCTTTAGCTTTTGATTTGTGGCTTTATGCCATCATGCAACATTATCTTGTCAAAAGCCAAAAGCCAAAACCAAAAGCACTTGTATAGGTTTTTATTTGGCTTATATAAGACAAAGTCTCTAAAAATCAGAGATAAACCCTAACCAAGCTCCAAAAGTTCTCCTTATTTCCTTACTACATAGTCCCAACTATTTCAGCTGTAAAAAAAAAGTACTGCCTTTTTTACTCCACACTCTCTGCTGGGGGATGTACCCGTAAGCTCCCTTTCCTCCTTTTCCCACCCCACCACCCGCTGTCCTTTTCCTCCCCTAACTTGTTGCTACATGAGATGTTGCATACACAGAAAAATATGCTACACACGAAATATTTTTGATACATAGATCGGACGCGCGAGATCGTTTCACTTAAGTTGATCGGACGGCTCCAGAGACGGCTGTAGCGAAGCCTCCCTACAACCGACTGACGCCTAGCGTTTGCCTTTTATTTGGCTTATAAGACAAACTCCCAAAAATTGGAAATAACCCTAACCAAGCTCCAAAAGTTCTCCTTATTTCCTTGCTACAAAGTCCCAATTATTTCAGCTGTAAAAAAAACTACTGCCTTTTTTACTCCACTCTGCCGGGCTCGCATCCCCGTAAGCTCCCTTTCCTCCTTTTCCCACCCCCACCACCCGCTGTCCTTTTCCTCCCTTAACGCCGTTACGCCCATCTGACGGCGCGCAGGCCCGCCTACCACCAACCGACGGTCCAGATCGATCCGCCCTCCCTCGCCGGGCCCACCTTGGGCGCCTTCGTTGAAAAACTTCGCAGGGCCAGTATACCACGCTTTATCTTCACCCGTCGCGAGCGAGCTAGAGAGAGAAGAGCGAGCTGCGAGCTGCCTGCTACTATTCTCTCTCTACTCTCTCTCCTCCCTCGCTCGCAAGCGCTCCGGAGCTCCCATTTGGCCGCGCCGAACCCTAACCCTAGCTGCCGGCCGCCCCCCCGCGCCGCGGCCTGGAGCCGGAAGGGCCGCCGATCCGATCCGGCCGCGACCGATCGAGGTAGGTCTCGCACGAATCCGCCCGGAATTCGCGGGCGGCTGGGTCTCTCCCGGAGTGCTAGTCCTTCCTCTCCGCCGCGCGTGAATCGGGCGGGGCTGGGGGCTCGTGGGATGTGGCTGGAGGTGGGGATTTTTTTTTGGGACGTCGGTGGGGAAGTTTTAGGGTTCTCTTTTCCGGGGATCTGCGTGGGTGAGCGAATTGGGGGCTCTGCGGCGCTCGATCCCGGCGAGGCGCGGCCGCTCCTGCTCGGCTGCCTGCTGATTTTCCGGTTCGTGGGTAATTTGTGTGGGGGCGGCCCAGGGGTCTGGTCGGATTCAGTTCAAGCTTCAGTTCAGCTCAGCGGTTTGCTCTCGCTCCTGCTCCTGCTCCTGCTCCTGCTGGGGGGTTGCGTGGTCGAGCGCTGGAGCTTAGCTTCAGCTGCTCTTTGCTTGGTTAGTGCTCCGGGATTTGGGCGTCTCTTAGTGGGGAGCGAAACGTGGAGGGGATTTGGGGATGCTCCAGCAGATGCGCGACGCTTGGTTTCCGCTGTTCCCTTCAGTTGTTTTTGTCCTGGACCTACTTTCCCCCCGGCTCCCCTCTCAGCTCCGGGCTCTGAGCTCTCAGCAGAGGCGGCGGCTTCCCTCTTGTCTCTTTTGCATCTTTCAAGATTTATTCAGCTGCACCTCTCTCTGGGAGGTGTCTATTGCGGGGAAAGATTTGATCTTTGGGCTTTAGCGAGTAGATGGGAGTATTGGAAATTTATAGCTCATTTTCTCTTCTGTTTGCTTGATTTGCCGCACCTAGGGGAACAAGGCATGGGGTGAAAAACGTGGTGCTAGTTAAGAGTATTTCTCTGCAGAGGCGCATGATTTAACCTAGCTTCTAGTGTCAGGCCATCTAGATAACGAGCTCAAGTAGGATAATTACTAGCTGTCCCTGAGCTGTTTGGACTTCTATTTTATGCATCTCTTGGATTATGCTAATTAGTTTCACTTGCCATCTGCAAGCTAACAAAACACTGCAAGTTCGTAGTTCCTACTTGAATTGTGCCACCGTCTTTTTTAGGGACTATTTTGGTCCTACGTGGGCACACACTTAAGGTTGCGGCTGCCCATAATTAAGCCATCCCCACTACATTAATCATCCATGCTCTTAAAATCTAATGCAAGTGTATATCCATTAGTTTGTTAGTTGCAGCTCTAGAGACTGAAATGCTAATCTTGATTAATCTTGTTGTCGCCGGTCAAACATGTTTTAAGGCTTCAATTTGAATAATTCCAAACTTCACAATAGATATGAATAGCCAAGGTAGCTGGCAAATCCACTCTTACTTAGCATGCTTTTGTCACTGATTTTGTTTTCTGCAATAGGCTTCAAGTGTTGTCCTTATGAATCATGAATGCCCATCCTTGTGGAATATACGGAACTGATACTGCCTTTTCATTTATTGTAGAATCATTCAACAATTTCTCATGTAAATACTCTTCAACATTGGCAGGCTAGACATAAAGAGAAGGCACGCCTACAGATTCATTTTGCTAGTCTTGTCAGTCCTGGGTGAGGTTTCTTTGGTAGCTCTAACTTCAGCGGAATCATCTTCATCATCCCTGCAGGCAGTGGCAAAAGCTGGTCGCATTGTGATTTGATATGAAACTTTGGTATTTGCCAACTGCAGTCAGTTCACGCTTTCACGGGCATTAGACCTGTAGGACTTTGGAAATGTCACAGTTTCATCACACACAGCATGGGGGTGATAGTGATTTTCAGATGTGGCAGCAACAGATGATGTTTAAGCAATTGCAGGAGTTCCAGAGACAGCAACATGTACAGCAGAATGATCATGGAGCCAGGATGCAGCCCTCATCTGGACAGTTTCAAGCTCCAGCAAAAGCAGTGCCTGCTGATCAATTGCCAGCGATGTCAAATGAAATGCCAAACAACGAGGCCACGGCTTATGCGTGGTCACATAATTTTGCTGGTGGTGACCCAAGGTTGTCAAGCAACTCACAAATGTTGAATACCAGTAGTAACACAAATTGGGAGCAGTATGGTGGTGCTCCTGGCACGGGCAACTTCGTAAATGGTTCAGCGTTTCCGAACACTCAAAGTCAACCCATGAGACATATGGGCGTGGCTACCCACCAAATGAACCAGTCATTCTATCCAATACCTGCTACCAGCAGAGGTGGATCTGTTAACCAGTACCCCCAATTCTTAGGGATCCCAGCTGATCTCCAGAATGCAATGACAAGGGCAGGTACAAATCAGCCAGAAAAAGTATCAAGGCCATTTAGCTCTTTAATGGATGAACCTAGTGCGCACGAGAAAGGTGACTCCAGTTCTATGCAGAATTTTCGTGGAAAGGGAGGGTTCTTAAGCAATAGTCCCTTACAAAGTCATGGTGATAATAACAAGGCAGGCAGTCCTGCTCCAGTGAATCATCTACAACATGGTTTTCAACTCCAAGATTTTCATGGTAGGCCAAACCAAGTTGATTTCCAAGTGGGCCTTCAAGAGAAATCAGCAATGCAGGTAGCGCCAGCAAGTGGTGGGGCTAGCCTTGACCCTACCGAGGAGAAGTTCTTGTTTGGGGATGATGAGGATAGCAACTGGGGAGCTTTGTTGAAAGGAGACAACAATCATGGTAATTCTTTGGATAATGATAACTTTGCTGGTGCTTTGCCATCTCTCCAGAGTGGGAGGTGGAGTGCCCTTATGCAAGAAACGTTACAGCCTACCAGTGAAAATAGTCCTAAGGAAGAATGGGGTGGCCTGAGTTTGCAGAAAGCTCAGCAGGCAATTGCCAACAACTCAGCTGTACCAGCTCGTGACCAGAGCAAGCTTGCGGCACTACAAAATGCACGACCCTGTCAGCATCTAGCTATGCTGACGGAACAATCAATAACCCAGATTTTACCAGTTTTCAGCATGCTACAAGAAGTCCGTACGAGCAAAGAGAAAAAACACCACATGAATCTCCTCGTGGTACTGTTACCAATCACCAGTCAACTGCAGGAGTCAATAATGGGTATATTCAACAGAACTTGAAGCAAAAGCAGCCTGATGAATATGGGAGACAAGAACAAGTGCATTTATCAAATGGCAATTGGGCTCAACAGAGATCGGAAATGCCAAGAAACAATTCACACGTGACTGGTGCACCATCAAGTGCACATGCATTTTGGATGTCACAACAGAACGCTGTTGATCATAGTATCAACCAAGAGTCCAGTAATAGCCAAAATGATTGGAAAAGCAACAGTCCCCTTGGACAAGACATCACCAGTACCCAAAACGTCTTTAACAGTGATGGGAACTTTTGGAAGCCGAGTGGAGGTAATGTGAATTCAGTCCATAGGCTTCAGCAGATGAAGCCTGATATGAGCACCATGCAAATGCCAAAGGACAATTCTGATGGTAAAGGTGTTAGTATGATGGGCTCAAGCATGCCAACAATAAATCCGAACCAGCACCAGATGGTTGGTGGTCGAACTGGTGAGCATGTTGGAATAAACCATAATATTGGACGTAGGGGTACAGAAACCTCAGAATCACTAAGAAGAAGTGCTGAGCCAAGAACAAATGACCGCAGCCAGGAGTACCAAAATGCACTACACATGGAAAGGCATGGACAGCATGTGAGCAGTGAGCTTGCTGCCAGGAGGCATTCCTTCTTTGGTGCAAAGGAATCCCATAATTTAGGTCAATCAGGCCAGCAAGCAGTGGGATCTTACATGTTGCAGAATCATGCAATGGACAACACAGGGGGGAACATGGGCATTCTCCGGGTAACCCGGTTTCCAGCAATCAGTTTCCGCCACAGTCACTTCAGGCACAAAACAACCTGAAGCCTCAGTTTGTCGCCAACTCCCAAGTTGCTGGCAGTATGGCTTCAGTTAATGAGGTTTGTCTGCCGTAACTCCATAGTGAATAGGATATCTTGCTTAAACATAGTAGTTACATTACTTTTATTTTTTTATCTGTCTTATTTATAAAGTTATTTTCTTATTTTTAGAAAATGCTGGTGGGAGATGAACACTTCAAATCTCGACATGGTGTCCCCAACAGTTCCAGTGCATCACCATTTGGAGGATCTGATGCTGGTCTGCCTCAAAATAGAGCGGTTCAGAACAGGTATTTCATCTTTCCATTTGGAATGACACTGGCCACGTTACTCCTGAACAAATAATAAATATTCCGCCGCAAAGTGTTTAAGCTGTACTTACATATTTTTTATTTATTTTATTTTGCATGACTGTTTCTCTTTCTGTCTCATCAGCATGGTAGCTGATTAGTTTGGACATGACGTAAGTATTATTATTCTACTAGTAATGGAGTGAACCTGAAAGCTCACATCCATGTATGCTACCTTTAACTGTATAGGAAGCTTGACACATCAATGTTCCTTTCCTATTTATTCTACTTATACGTATTACAGTATTTATCGACAATTTTTGTACCAAATGATATTATGTTTTTTCATGATTATTTCTTTCAGCATTTTTAGTAGCAAATTTATGTTTGTGGTCTTCATGATGATCCTGACAGAATATATGTTTTATGTAGTCAACATATGCTACAACTTCTTCATAAAGTGGACAACTCAACAGATAGCAATGCAGTTGCTGACATGCCCAACGGTTCTCTCGATAATGTTGCTACTTCCCAGCAACAACTTAATCAATCTTCTTTGCAAGGTTTTGGATTAAGACTAGCACCACCGTCCCAACGACACTCAACTTCAGATCATTTATGGTCTAGTCGAACTAATGTTGATGGCAAGCAACCTGAACACTCGTCAAGGGAAGAACACCAGGGACAGATACCTTCCACTGCTACCCAGTATTTATCACCTCCTCCTACAGGCTCACAACCAACACCATTTCATTCTTCAGAAATGGGTAGTACTGCACAGCCAGCTGGACATTTCCCCCAGTTAAGTTCAGGCCAGCAATATCCTGTGCCAGACGCAAGATCTGGTTCTGTACCCACTCCTCAACAAGGCAGCTCAGCAACAGTATTCAAGAATGTGTGGACAAACATATCAGCACAACGTCTAGCTATCCAATCTAACAAGATTACACCCAATATTCTCCAGTCTATGATGTTCTCCAACAATGCTTCAGATTCCAACTTATGGGGCTCGCAAAAGGCAGACGACCAAGGACAGAAGGCATCAACGCCACCTGATGTTGCCACAAGTTCTGCCAATTCACATAGTCAAGACACAAAACAATCTCTGGACACTGATGCAGGGTTGGCGTCTTCTGAGAGGGCAAATTTTGATTCCACTGGAGCTACTGTACCCAGAGGGAATCAATCCCTGCAGAAGCACTCTTCAGATGGGAACTTCGCCATTCCTGCTTCATCCTTGGCACAATTGCACCAGCAAGGTATCATGATCCCTAGGCAGGGAGAGAACCCTGCAGCTAACTTTCAGGCTATGAATACTTCTCACAACATTAGTGCTAATGGTAGTGGCATTGGGTTACATGGAAGCACAGCACCTTCAAACCTCCAACAGCAAAATTTCTCTCTCCTGCATCAAATGCAAGCAATGGGTCATGTGGATATTGATCCAGGCACTACAGCTGGAAAGATGCTTAAACCAAATGAGATTTCTGATGCGTCGCAAGTTGACTGGAAGTCTGCTCAGAGGTTCGCACATGGAGCCAATAACTCAGTCAGGCCGTCCATAGATAACATTGTTGGCACTAGTGTCCAAGGGTCATTCCCTCCAGACATGAAAATGCTGAGCTTTGCTCCAAGGAACAATGAGGAGAGAAGTACAAGCATACCTTCCCAGATTCCTTCTAGGGAACTAGCCTCTCATTCTATGATCGTGCGGAATGATCATCAAAGTCAAGTTCAGTCTCTTGGGGCAAATGCAGCATCAAATTTGGTTGAAAGAAGTGAGAGACCTGGGATAAACCCTCAAATGGCACCTTCTTGGTTTGAACATTACGGAAACCAAAGAAATGGTCAGAATCATTCTGTGTTTAATGCACAGAAGACTGCAACACTACCATATAATGTTCCAAAAGCTTCTTGGTGCATGGAAAATAACTCCGCCGAGCATAGAGCTGATTCTGGCCAGTCTGTCAGGCCGTCGGTCCCTTCCAATGAAATTGCAGCTTTGGTGAGAAGGCCAAAGAAGCGCAAATCTACAGAATCTGCTCTTGTTTCTTGGCATAAAATCACGGAAGGCACTCAAAAGTTGAGAAAGATGAGGTGAATTTTCTCCCTTGCAGTGCAGCAGTTTGTGCAGTATTATGACCGTATTTTTTGTTCATTGTTTGTTCATTTATTTATCTTATGTGGTCTTGATATTGCTAACAATTGTAACTTTCTCCAATTGCTTAACAGCACGAGTGAGATGGACTGGGCTTGGGCAGCAAATAGATTAATTAAAAAGGTTTGCACAGCTTTACTTTTTCAGCTACTATGGGTCTTACATATTGGTTCACAGGATTTTTATTTGAAACTGAATTGAGCTTCTTTAACAGTCCGAGGATGATCCAGAAAGTCTAGAAGATTCCCCTTTAAATTATTTACCGCGGAGAAGGTTGATCGTGACCACAAGGTTGATTCAGGAAGTTTTCCCTGCTATACCAGCAAGAGTTCTCAGAGCACAAGCTGTATCAGCTTATGAAAGTGCAACATACAATATCGCTATGGTGACACTAGGGGATACATGCATCATCTCATCAGATAACTCTCGCGCTATTGCAGATAATGAAAATAAGTAAGTGTTTGTAAAGTGAACAGTTTTTGCTCGCTCTCTTGTGGGCATTTGTAACCTCATTGCTGGAATATTCATGTCCTAAGTATTACACTATCATTGATCAGCCCATCTGAACAAAGAACAAGTGCCAAGCAAATGGAAGACAAGTTATCAAAGGTTGTGGAAGTCTTTGTTGGAAGAATCAGGAAAATGGAAAATGACTATCTCAGGTATGAGCAGCCTATCTGGAACACTGTTTGTGCAATTTTTTTAAATTCCCACATCCATTGTTAGAATACTTGTATATGCAAAAAATATGTAAAAATGATTTTATGCGCACTGACTAAAAAGATAAAAGCTTGCTAAATAGGGAAACATATGGGCCTTCTGGATAACTGGATGCACCAGTCAATATTCAGGGACTTGTGAGTAGTCCCATGTTAGCTGACTTAGTTCTTCCTTTCTTTACATTTTTGCTAAGGCGTTAACCTCCTTTATATTGTGTTTTCATGTGAATTTATTATAATTGGGCTACTTCATTCGTAACGCTTTTAGCCTGGGCTTGGTCACTGGTGATATGCGAATATCTCTACGGCCTTGTCACTTTAGGCTTTGATCAAATGGTAGGAATAAATGTTGATATGTGAAGTTATAACAAAATGGACAGTGAATATCTCTTTGACATTCTCCAAGGAATGTCAGCAGTCTTCTCATCATTGAGTTGAGCTCGAGCGATCAAGTCATGACATTGTTTTATACAAGATTGTTTGTTATTAGATTATTGCCACATGCCATAAAGAATAAAAATTTAAGAAGAACAGATAAATAATGTGACATTCTTATAATAAAATCACTGATCAAATGTCACCTTAGACAATTATTTGCTATGAAGGTGCTGACAGGCCTCGCGCATTCTCTTCGTGGATCTTTGGTTGACTATGTACACAGATTTAAATTCCGTTTGGATTTCTGAAAAATCTCGACTAGCACTTGTTGATCTTTAATTCTTTGTGCACTCTCATTCATGACATCAATTCTATTTCTTCTCCTTGGGATAACTCTTCTTTCTGTCCCTGGGATGAATTTCAAAACCACGTTGTTGACCTATCTATGTTTAGCTGACTTGTAAAGTGATTGTTTTCTCAGCACCATTTTTCCTCTGGTTGCAGCTTGAGCAAGAGGGCTTCAATGCTAGATGTGCACCTGGAGTGCCAGGATTTGGAAAGGATTTCAATCGTAAATCGCTTGGGAAGATTCCATGGACGGAACCATGCAGCTGGAGTTGAAGCCTCGTCGGCTTCACAAATGGTTTCTCGCAGAATTTTCCCTGATAGACATGTCATGTCTTTTGCTGTGCCAGGAAATCTTCCTGAAGGGGTGGTCTGTTTGTCACTCTAGTGCATCGATTTCTTGCATTGTTCCTCAATCTCTCATATCACCTCTGGGTTTACAACTGTGATTTCCAATGCTCCTTTTCTCCTGCAAAGCATGGCGTTATACATAACAGTCAGATCCAAGGGTTGTGTTGAAATCTCAACCGTCGCATGCCACGGAGATGCCAAGGGATGTGTCCAGCCGATCAAACTCAGTGTGGGCTGTTGTTAAATCTCCCTTGTATGAAGTATAGGTCCCTGTATATTGTGGAAAAGTAAGGAAAAGAAACCATGGACCTCGCATCATTTTTCTGATGAAGGAAGGGTATTTAGCTTCACAATTTGTTAGAGAGGTCGATGCTTACTAGCTTAGTACATCTAGCGGAAATTTTCGCTACTTGTCATCTTTTTATCCATGATGATGAAGGAAGTTGTTGGCAGGTTAGAGGGGTGAATAATATTGAGAGCCTTCCTCTGGGTTCTTTTGTTCCTTTATTAGGATGGGATGCAAAAATTGGCTAGTGTGTCCAGTCGAACTGACCTCGCCTTGTTTAGTCAGCAGTTTATTACTTGTGTTATGTAGCGCTGAAAGCATATTATGGAACCGACGGCGGGTAAAAAGGGCTTGTAAACTGTTGTAATTTTAATCCCCGCGGTTTCAGAAGCCCTAACGGGTTTTTGTAAATTTGAAGTGCAATTGTTAGTGACGCCAGTCACTTGCGTTTTTAATATTCTAAAGCGGCTGCTGAAGAGCTGAAGTTGACGTGGAAGAGATGCAGAGCCGGTTCACACATATTCGAGGCCCCGGGGCGAGACAGCGAAAATGGGCCCTTGCTGCCAAAAAAATAAAATTTATTCTACTTATAAAATAATCCAGTACACAACATAGGTAGATGGTCTTTGAACTATAAAATTTATGGTACCGGTTCTAAAAAATTGTCAGTTTAACCTTTCTAGGATTCTAAAGGCTCATTTCTCTGCTTTTTTCTCTCCCTTTTCTCACTACCAGATAAACATCCTCTAAAAGACATGTCACCAAATAATTTGTAGAAAAACAGTCAATATAGGGAACAAAGCACCAGAATATGGGTGCAAAAATTGTCGAGAAGACATGGGAGACGATCGCTCGCTCAATTCTTTTTTTTTTGAGTGGACGCTCAATCCTCATTGTAGGCAGCAGTATAACTAGCGATCGATCTTTTGGTCCGTGACCGTGAGTGTTAGCTGCGTGGAGGCCTGGTGGGCTTGGGCCATTGTTCATTATATTTTACTTTTTCCTGGACCAAATTCTGAATTACCCTTGTATTAATACAGTAGGCTAGTACTGGGCTGGGGCCCCTTGCTCCCAGGGGCCCAGGTCGGTCGCCCCGTCGCCCCGGCCTATGGGCCGGCCCTGAAGAGATGTCTGCGACTACCAACTAGGATTATTTCTACACCGAGGTTCACTTTGGCTGCGACTCCTGATTACTATATGGCTATTGCTAAATCGAACAGTCTAAGCAAGTGCCAAAGATTTGATATAATAAGTTAGGTTATCTGTTTTTAGTGTAATATATTTAAATAAAGGAGTTCAATCCCAGTTAATGCTTTGTGATCCAACTCATGGAATACGCAAGACCACTAACCCAGATGCCATTAATTACCAAACATACATTCACAACCTTCATTGTTGGTACTCCGTGGACCGTGGGTGAGTAATTGGAGACAACTCACTCACAAAGTCAGAATTCACAGCGGCATGAAGTAACTTCAATACCATAGGGTGTCTGCCGGTGGCTGAAGAAGGAACGGACAGAGCCCTAGCTTGAGAGGAAGGGTAGGAACCAAAGGACCTTCATAGGCTCCAGCCCCGAGCGAAGGGAAGTTTTAAGGTGGCATTGCCTTTTAGCCCTCAATTTGATCATATTCCCCCTTTATTCACGGTATTTGAGTTTATTTACAGAAAAAACATGTAATGCCAAGGCTGAAGATATTAATAAGAGACAGTCATACTATGCTCAATTTGAGACATCGCCTAGCAATTACATACAAGGACAAGGTTGAAGACAACTCTTTTGTCCAAATTAGAAGGTACATTGTTTCACAAAATCTGCAGAAAAGCAGACAAACTACTCTGCAATTTTGCTCCAAGGAGTCACATCATTTACAGTTCCAAGGAAGGATATTTTCTACTAGCATTTACATGGATCCATCAAGAGTGCGCTCTTCCACATCGATAGTGGAACTCTCAGTACGTTTTTCTGCTTGGGTGTTGCCGGTGGGACGAAGTTGATCTGCTGCACGTTCTGCTGCTTCTTCAGTGTAGGCCGTGGGATCATATCCTTCTCGAGCGTCACCGGCGGAGTGTTCTCTATCCACATCATGTTTATCTTCTCCGGCTTCTCGAACCTGTCGATCTCAGGTAACAACCACGGGAGTTGGAGAGCGGCGGCCGCCGTCAGCCGCTTATCGGGATTGCACTCAAGAAGCCCTTTCAAGACTTGGAACCCGTCCTCGGACAGCGTGTCTAGGTGGAACAACTCCCCCAGCGTGTTGTTCTCCTGCGCCTGGAACGATCGCCGCACCGTGTGGGCGAGCGGCAGCGACGCGAACTCCGGCCACGTCCTGTCATCTGGCAAGCCGAGCACGCTGAAGATAGTCCTGAGCTGGTCGATCTTGTCGCCCCGTCTCGCACCCCTGGAGTTGAACAGCCTCTTGCCGGTAAGCATCTCTGCCATGACGCATCCCAGCGACCATGTGTCCACCCGCGCGTCGTAGTCCGGCTTCCCAAGCAGCATCTCGGGCGCCATGTAGGGCATCGTGCCGACATCTTCGTACGGCATCTTCTCCGTGGCCAGGGACATGGCCAGCCCGAGGTTGCAGAACTTGACTATCATCCCGCCATCCCCGACGAGGATGTTGGACGGCTTGATGTCGCGGTGGACGATGCCGCTCTCGTGCATCTCCTTGGCGCCTTTGAGGAGCTGCCACATGTAGGCGCACACAATGGCCTCCGGAAGCGGCGGCCTCTCCAACAAGAAAGCTTCGAGGCTCGGACCGACGTACTCCATGGCGAGGCAGAGCTTGGTGGTAGCCAGATCACGAACGAAGCCGTGCGAACGGACGACGTAAGGGTTTTCGGCGCAGGCCTCGAGGAATCGGTTCTCCTGCCGAAGCTCGCCGGCGTCGGCGGTGGGGCACAGGAACTTGATGGCCACAGTCTTGCCGGTGAAGCAGTTGCGCGCCTTCTTGACGATGCCGAAGGAGCCCTCGCCGAGGATGTCCGTCTCCTCGTAAGACTCCAGGCTGCCGATGATGCTGATGCGCCTCCTCTTGCTGCAGCTAGTGTCCGATCCTTCTGCCGTCGTGTTCGCGTGGCCGGCGTCGAAGACGGCAGCAGGTCGCTTGCAGACGGCCGCGGCCATGATCCCTTTCTCGGTTGCTGGGAGGGGAAAGGGAGGTGCGGTGGAGAGGTGGAGGAGACGGCCGTGGATCGGGAGGGTGGACGGGCCGCACGGCACAGCAGCAAATTAACGAACGCTAGGGTTGATGGCCTTAAGGTCGATCGAGATCGACACAGATTCACGAGTCGAATTCAAGTTGAACGTACAGTCGCTAGGGTTGTGTCACCAGCTCTTGCTATCGGATTCAGCTCGTACTGTAGGTGAATTCGAGCGCCGCTTAATTCGTTTGCTTGGTGCCTGCGTCAACGGCACAAACAGCCTCCGCCTCGAACTCGACCAGGACCTGCGCGCGGTCTTCCTTACGCTATGTTTGTTTCTAGAGTTTTTTAGTGATTGGTGGGATTATCCCGGTCAAATCCCCAAATGCCCACATATACTAAAACATCGTTTGTTTCTAGAGTATTGGACAGGTTTTATCCCCACCTTTCCCCACAAATCCTCAAACTCTAGTTCATTTTTCTCAATCCCCTAGGGATTCAATACACTACCCCTACCTAGTGGATTATCCCCAACAATCACCTAGCGGATTGGGTGAAGTTTGGGGTTTCACCCAATACACTAGAGGATTATCCCCACCAATCACTAAAAAATCTCTAAAAACAAACATAGCCTTAGGCGGCGAGACCGGTAACCACGATTCTCGGAACAGCGTGTGTGTTTTTTGGACAAAATCGTCGTGTGCCTAGGGTTCTATACTTTGCTAGCTTTGCTCGATGCTAAGGGTCATAACTCATACCAAGCGGATAAACTTGTGTGTTTTGCCGCGTGTGTTGTATAGCTCTTGTCGTCATTATTGAACTTTCTAATGGATCTTTGCTTCTGCCGTTTACCTCGTCATGTAATGTAATCAATATGTGAACTCTTTCGCGGCCAGATGGTCGGCAGGCTGAAGCGCCAAACGCCAGGTCGCGGGTTCGAGTCACACTTCTACCTTAATGACAAGCCGGGGTGGTGCCTCCCCCCTCGGTCTTGTTATTTTTTTTAATGTAATCAATATGGGTTAAAAGAAAGAAATACCGTTTGACTAAGTGGAGTGTTATCTGTCGCCCAGAAGGATCAAGGCTGTTTTTGGACACTCCTTACTAAATAGTTGCTCAAACTTCTTACGGTGGATGGGGAAAGACCTCTTACAAAATAAGAGCAACTCTAGCAGATCCCCAAAAGCGGCTGAAACCGCTAAATAACCGCTATTTTGCGCTTTCGAGCAAAAAAGAGTCCTGGCCAGATCCCGAAAAAAGTCCAACCCGTAATATATTTGCGGTAAACCACGATCTTTTTTCCACGCTCCTCATATCACCGGTATGAGGCCCAACTTTAGCGTTCCCCAAAGTGAAGAACACTTGGCACGAGCAAAATTTCAGGTTAGTCTCGCTGCTGCCACCACTAGTGCCTCCCTTCATTGGTTCAAGCCGTCCCCGGCTCCATCGTGCCGCTGAGAGTGTCCCCGCCACACGCAGTGCCATTCCCACCTCTTTTGGAGCTCCTGAGACCTCTTTTGCTTCCCCATGAGTCTTTCCAACCCGCCCGCCATTGTTCCTATGTGGAGATCTGTGCGAGGCCATGAAGTGCTCGGAATGAGAGCCTACCGGTCATTCTTGAGCCACCCGGCCGTCCTCTATGTCCCGGCTCATGGCCATGAGTATTTCGACCTTGGAATTTTAGATGAACCTGTTCATGAGTATTTCGACCTTGGAATTATTTTTTAAGAACTCGTCATCGTCCAACGATTTCTAATGACATCATCCCAAATCCGTAGGAAGCTAACACAGCAAGGACTATTTTTTGTTTTGAAAAGCAAGGACTTTACACTTCCACACAGCCTACCATGTTTTGTCAAATTGCTATTCCTGCCGGTCCGCAACAGACGCAGCTAGTGCTACCCTCAGGTTGTGCCATGCCCGATGCCACTGCCGCTCGAGTGACAGCCACCTTTTTTAGATAACCTATAGTTATCGTAGATGTCGTAGTTCTCAGTCTGGCCTTCCAGGATATGTCGTCACCGCTGGCTGAGAAAGAGGGATGCCATTTTGGATTTGCTAGCTACGAGATATAATGTAGCGAGGCATGATCACAGTATACGTTTCGAATTGAAACTGTGCAAAAGGCAGATCAGCACCATAGCAGACACATTCGGGGATTATTACAAATAGAACACCGGAGTTGAAAATATCAATTGCTGCGTGTCAACAACTGAACATGATAACAGACGTTCAGTGCTTTCAAAAGAGGACACATAAATAGTGGGAAGGCCAAAACCACTTCACAGTGTACTAAAACGTCATAACATAATAAACATCAAGAGATATGTTGTTAGCTGTGCTCAAGTAAACCTATACAACAACTAAACCTGAAAAGGCTCTGCTAGTCAACGGAAGAGTCAGACAACCTTTGCTAGATGCGCAAGAGAAACCTCCTGATCAAACCCAAGGTAGCAATCTGACACCACAAACAGTTTTGCCTCCTGAAAGAGGATTCCCTCGTCAAAACATTTGGAAGTTCACATTACAAGGAGCAGGCAATTTTCTAAGCACAAATGTGAATATAAACCGGGAACCATCAAATACGCAACATCTCAGACAGATACGAAGGATGCAACTTAGTTACGCAGTAGACAGAAATTATATGATTTTTCACTAAAAAAAAGCTGTCACGCATTTTACTCTGGTTCAAGTTTGGACAGCAATCTGACAGAATCCACCAAAAGCTATGGACATACTAGGTCAGCATATTGTTCACATTCACAAATTTATATAGCAACCTGAAGCACTGTAAACCACCACTATGTTCACTAACAGTACGCAACAAAAGTATCGTAAGTGGCAACGGCAAAAAGAAGTACGCAACAAAAGTATCGTAAGTGGCAACGGCAAAAAGGTAGCAGCTATGACGGTATAATATACTGGCTAGTCGATTATCATTGTTGGTTGTGAGAGTTTAGACTAATCTCGGGCACACCATCAAGCCACTAAAGAGCAGAACAATGTACTCATATTGAGGTTCGGTTCGCAAACATCATTCACATGTGGGAGGCATTATTACCTGGGCATTGAACGTCTGTGGCAATTGCATGCGAGTATTAAGCACACGATCTGCAAAACTAATTCTCTTCAGACCATATAGCTCCGAGCTTGTAACATTCCCCAGGACCAACCACCAAGCTTCTTGTTTCGCCTACAAAAAATAGCATGAAAAAGCTAAATGCAAGATGGCATGTAATGTGATTCCAGGGTAGCAACAACAGCCCGATACAATCATGCAATGTTGTATGTTTGGCAATGAGATGAGTTATGTACAAGATCATGCAAAGGACAAATTGGCATGGCAATTTTACAGTCACTAACCTTGGGGAATTTAGGGGAAAATGCTCTTGATGAACGCCGTGAATTTTTTATTTGCATTCTAATGTTCAACATTGGAGTTTTTGACTGCTCCTTAACTTCACTCTGTAACTTAACATTTACATCGAGGCGAGGGAAATGTTGCAGATCCTGCATAATGCAAAGAATATTCAAAATATGATTGTCACTTTCATCTGGCAGTATGAGCATATTATACCAACGAACTTATCGCACGGATGACACAAACTATCCAGTTATAGAAGTTGTAAAGGTGTCTCTCAAATTCAAGTCATAAAGGAAAACTGGAGAAAAGAGAAGGGTGACTTGCAGCACATTAGATGAAAACGTAAGTTTACTAACATTCTTTCCGAGTGTCCGTCGCAGTGTCGCTACGATATGACCGTGAAGTTAGAAACTTTTGGGGTCACAAAACATAAGCGGCTGAGCCTAACACAAATAATATTCTCACTAAACTTGAATAGCAGATTTGATAGCACTTAGTTTTCATTCTTAGGGTAGTACACCATTCTCAAAACCAGTATGTAAGTCACCACAATTATAGGGTAGTTGTGATTTCCCAGTAATCAACTTGTTCAGATTAGAAAAAAAGTGGACCTATTATGTTTGTATTTCTACTTGACTGCAAGGAAAAGAAGCAGTCCAAAGATAGGCATACAGATATGTAGTTGGTAACAATCTATTTTCTAAGATCAATATGAAAATAAATTGTTCTTCCAAAGATTGTTCTCCCTAAGGCGGTGTGGTCAAACTCCAAAGTAGTACCTGATACAACTCTGAAGCAGCAAACGGTTGAAGCAGCTTATGTAATTCTTCACGAGAACGATCTAGCAAGCTCGGAACTGTTGAAACTCCTCTACCTTTAAGATGATCTAGAAGACTATCGTTCATGGATGGTAACATCCAGAGTGATGAATCTCTCTCAAACCAGAGACCCTGATAAAAATAAATTGAAGTTCAATTGAGAAAAAATACACTTATTTGGAGTTCTGGTACTAGTACGATGTGATCCTTCTGTACAGGACAAATCGTCAATCTGAACCTACAGAACTTACCTGTATGATCATTTGTAAGAGATGCATGCAAGTCAGTGCGCTTGAAAGCCATCCACTGTTGGCACACACGTCAATCATAGCTTGTATAATACGTATGCTCTGATCAAGAACTGACTTCAAGTCAGTGATATAATCACTAACTGGTAATTCTGCTCTGGAGAAGTGTGCCTGCAAGGCAAAAATAAAACGAAATGAATCTTTAGCACCTCATTGTAGATTGTCAAAATGGAAATGTCGGTAATAAAGTGCATAGTATTCAAATCATGAGCTTAACTCCCCTTACCTGGAAAAGTAAATTAGCCTTAACATGTGGGTCATCGAGGTGATGCTGGTCAACTGAATAAGGGACCTTTTCGCAGAGTGCTCGATTCAAGATATCCTAAACCAGAAAAGAGCATTAGTGCAATCAGAGATACAGACAAAAAATCAAGTTCGGGGTATTATACTAAGATCACAATGTTTTTATGTACTGGATGTATGGCATTTTTTCCAATCCAAAAAAGTAATCCTATATACTCCCTCCGTTCCGAAATATAAGACGTTTTAGGATGTCACGTTCAACTTCCGCGACGTATACCCAGATATGCGAGTTTCCAGTTTTGCCCCGGTCGGAGCGAAACGCGTCGCCTCTCTCACTCCCGTCCCCATTGCTCTCCCTTCTCACTCCCGACCTCTCTCCCGTCGCGCGCGTCATCTCTCTCGCCGGCGCCGCGCCCTCCTGCTCTCTCTCGCCAGCGCGAACCTCTCGCTCTCGCCGGCGCCCTCTCCCTCTCTCTTGTTCTCTCCGTCGGTTCGGTCCTCTCTTGCCGCGCGCCGCTTTCCATCGCTTGGTTGGTCTAGGTGTAGGTCAAAGATTGGACTTTTACCGCGCCGGTGCTCGATTTGTGGTCGGAGATGCTTGATCTGTGGACGGAGTTGATAGATCTGTTGCCGGAGGTGCTTGATTTGCTCCCCGACGGCGTGGATAAGCGGAAGGTTGGCAGGATAAGCGGGAGGATGGCGGCCACGGCTCCAGCGCTGCGAGCCTGCGATGACGTGTTGCACTACTGCTGCGATGCGCTGGGCAAGGCCGAGGAGGGCATGTGTGAGAAGCACGCGCGGATGCTGAAGGACCAGTTCGCCATCTCCGTCTACCACGTCCACGCCTTGGCCATCCACTACGTCCGCGCTTGACCAGGTCTGCTCAGCTTCTCTGTTCTCTCCTTGCTCCGCGCTCGATAGTTGGCTTCTGCTTCTGAATTTGCTTGTACTCGTATCCTGAATTTGGGAGTACTCTGTAGCTGTAGTTTCTGTACTTTAACTTTGAGTACACAAGAACGTAGGAGTACACTGAATTGCTTGCAATATTTTGCTCAATTGAGCCAAACTGGAGTAGTGTTAACGGGAGTAATGTTAATTGGAGTAATGCTCCTAGAGTAAGGTTTTGCTTCGATTTACTTGGAGTAACATTAAATTTGGCTGTCAAAATAAATTTAGTACTGCACTTGATAGATTTGCTTGGAGCAGTTTAATGGATTGATAAGCTGCATATCTAGGATGTCTTGGTTTGGTTCCTTTTTGCACTCGTTAATCATTAGTGTTAATGCAAGTACTCCTATGCTTGTGCATTTAACTGAATTTATTGTGCATTGCTTGTGCACTTAGCTGAATTCACTTGTGGTTGTGCACTGTTTAGTCTTGCTAGTGCATTTGCTTGCTTGTCCATTTGGAGAATGTGCATGCATATGGATGTGAAGATATGTTAATTGGCACAGTCAGATCAGTGCTAGTAAATTGGCTTCGTTCCGTAACTCGTTCGTTGCGTATGTAGACTGATAAACAGAAAAGATCTAATGAAGCAATTAGTATCAGGCTATCAGCATTGCACATGTAATTCTGCACTGAGATTACAGTTAACTGCTTATCCTTGATGGCATAGAATAGATCTGAGTACTTGTGACTGAATGTTTGCTTACATGCTTGTTTGAGTAAGGTGTGCAGCAAAGAAAAATGCTAAAGTACAGTTTGCCAGTTTAACAAGGAGCAGTTGTTATACTACTCCAGTACTGTTTATTCAAGTCTGCTGCTAAAATTCTTGCAATATTTCAGTTTGCTTGCTAACAAGTTTCAGAACCTGCTTGCAATATTGTTTCCAGCACGCATATCTCTTTCGTTGAAACTTGAGTAATATTGCTTGATCTGCTACTGAAATTGATCTCGAATTGATGTGCTAACTTGATCTGCTAATTGATCAGGACCTAGGACGGTGAGGACATGTGGCTAGTAGCTGGGGGCACCGACGAGTAATATTGCTTGATCTGCTACTGAAGTTGACCAGTAGCCGTCCAAGACGCAGACCGACTACCATTTGGCGTACAGTATTAGCCGTGCCGTGCCGAGATGGGTGAGTAATACTGCTCCTGCTCCTCCCTGCAATGAACTGCTCTTCTCCTCCCTGTACTGAACTGCTGCTGCTCTTCCCTATACTGAACCGATCCTTCTGCGTGATCTTGACAGGACATGGGCGAGATCAAACTGGGTAAGGACCAGGACCTGGGCGAGGCAGCACCAGGACCTTGGCGAGGAGATGGGGCGAGGCGCTCTTGGCGAGCAGATGGGGCGAGGCTACCTGGGACGAGGCGACCTCGGTGAGCATATGGGGTGAGGCGACCTTGGCGAGGAGATGGGGCGAGGTGATCTGGTCCTGGTCCTGGTCCTGGTGCTGGGCGAGGCGAGGAGGAAGACAACTCGCGATTTCAATTCTGTTTCGCCTCTGTTTCGCTGGGCCGAAACGTTTTCCCATTGCGGGATGGCATTGGTTGTAATAGGAGCGAGTAAGTAGGGGCAGACAGGTAATTTGGGCGCTTTTTGGGTTTGTCGGAAATTTCGTAGAACGTCTTATATTCCGGAACGGAGGGAGTAACTTACTAGAAAAAAAGAAGAAAGATTGGCCTATTTTTAGTGTAGCAAAATTGGCTACAAGAGACTACATTTTTCACATTTGCTCTGGCACACTTTATTTGTGGCTTTCCTGAAACACACTTGCCATAACACGCAGCACCATTATTATAATATATTAATTGAATAAGAAACAGAGAGCATGTGAAAGTTCTGTTTTTCCATTGTGCTGTGAATTGCTAACAATTTGGGTATGTCTATGTCTAGTGCTACGCTGTACCATGTGTTCTGTTTTCTGGCCTTTTTGGTAGGCTGTGGCAGAATATGCCTCAGATGAAAAAAAAAATTAACACAACTGGACGTTTTGGGGCTATTGCAACATGCTGTGAATGGGCAGTACACACAATGGCAAAGGAGAAATTTCACCTACTACCCAATGGTATCGGTACGTCAGCTCCATGGAATCTCCTAAATTTCAAATTTAAAGTGTTGCGCATATAGGTGTGATGCATAATGTCATTGAAATCTATCTATCTGGTGTCTCTCTATCGCTCTTGTTCATTTCGCAGAACCAATGACACAAAATTATTGTGGCATGGAGCAAATGCCATGGATTCATAATGGCGTATACCAAATTTTTGTTTTAATTCCATGTCAAGGAGAGATGTCGAAGTACTACAATAAGTGCTCAATCATTCTATAAAAATGGGGGAGTGATAGGTTTCTGGAATAGAAGGGGTTATAGGGGAAATCACCTCATTGTGACGCACAGGAAGCTCGTCAAATTCCGCTGCAGCCGATAGTATGTGCACAAAGGCCTACAAAGTACCGAGCTATTAATCGTCTACCTATTCAAATCAACTGGCACTGAAAGCAGAGCGACGTAAAGAACTTCCAACTAAATAAGGCATCCATTTTACTTACTTCCAGTGATGTACTGGGACCAATATTTGACCCAAACATTGAGACGGTAAGGTAACTAAGGTAATATTGTGAAGCTATTTTCCCCAAAATCAAGGACTGCACAGAATGGTCATCCACTTTTATGCATCCACTGTCTTCGAGATCTTCAAATGTAGTTTCCACTAACCTGTTTATACAAAATGGGATAGACAGTATGTCATGTGATGTTAAAGCTAGTGGTAGGTCTAAGCTTGAAGTTATCATTTATCACCTGAGAGGTAAGAATTCAAGGTATATGTTTCGGTATCTTCCAAACCATAGTAAGATGGGTTAACAACCTGCCAAACAAATATTCCAATAAGTTGCATACAGCTGCATCAGAATTTCATAACGATGTAATGAAACACTTATATCACAGGATCTGAATAAATATGTTCATTTCATATTAGCTTAGCATTTTAAAGGGCAAGGGCAACAGGTTTTAACCAACACGATAATAAGACAGCTATATATATCGCCACATGTGTACATCAATTGTAAGTATTATGCATATTTGTTATGGTTTGGACCACAGTGGAAGGATACAGCCTGAATAGTGAACAAATATTCTTTTTTTTTAACTGAAGTCATGTGAGACGCCTGTCTGTCCAAAACTATTGCTGGTTGAGTATAAGTTACAAGAACATAGTTAGGAAAGAGAGCAAGATAAATACCAGCCTGCGATATAGGTAAGTCCAAGTAAGATAAATAATTGCCTCCTCTTTATTACCAATTGTGCTAGAAACAATCTCTGCATTTATGTGATCATGCAAGTGCTCCCTCAGATTACTTTCAACAGGGAACGGTTCATACAGGAACTGAAAAATTACAATAACCAGTGTTAAACTCAAGATGAAAATGCATCGAACTATTCGTTAGGTAGACAAAGTTACAAGCAACCTTCTTATAAAAGCTCTTTTTTGGTTCATGAACAAGAATAACAGCTTTGCCATGTTGGTCATATTGTGGCCGGCCTGCACGACCCATCATTTGCAGAATATCTGTAATAACATAATCAACGTATCTTTTGTTTTCCCATCAAAGAATTCAGTACCCTACAAAAAAAATTGGAATAAGTGCTCAAGCAAAAGACCATTAAAGATGGCGAAGTTGGAAGCATTGTGTCACCTTGATTATGACCAGGTGAGCTGGAAGATTGACACCCCAAGCCAGTGTGCTCGTACATACCAGTACCTGACAAAAAATAAATTATATTTACACTTTGCTCAAGTATGTGATCAAGTCGAGCTAAAACAGACCGCAGTAACCATACTGGAAGTAAAGAAGAATATGTCCGTTCAGTTACCAAAGAAGAGCACACCTGAATCTTGTTGTTTGAAAAGAGTTCCTCGACCAATGACCTATCTCTATCATTTAGACCCGCATGGTGCAGACCTATTCCAAACTGAAGCGTATGTCTCAAATTATTATCAGTGACTTGTGAAAGAATCATGTCTAGAGAGTTATCTGATATGCTGAGGAACTGCCTTGGTTTCTCATCAGATGCCGCAAGCTGCAATATAGAGTACAGCAAGTGAGCAAACATACAAGATAACGGCCATTTACATCTAATATACTTGCTTAGTGACAGAAAACCAAAGCAGCATTCTACCTGAATGAGATCGAGGGCTGTAAGTCTCGTCTGTCGCCGTGATGACACAAAAATGAGAACTGGTTTATCAGGTGAATGAGTGCATATGGCTGCATATGCTGGTTTGTTCATGCTATTCATTCTTGGGCAGTAAAACTTCCCAGGATATCCCTGTTCGTGGAATAAAAAAGGCAATATGAATTTATGATGCAAACTGCAAAGCCATTTCCTAGCTGTGATATATCAGAACATTTAACAGTCAAATAAATAATTGACTATCAACAAAGTAGAGAACTAAAAAAAATCTCTTTTCTGAAGTAACAGAAAACTAACGATTGCATTGGGAAAAAAGGAAAGCCATCCAAGAATGCACAAGAACTGATAAATAAGTCTGTTGATTAAAAATATATTTCAAAAAAGTAATGGTCTTGTGCATTTCCTTGGCTAAAGCTAGGCAACGTCATGAGGGAAGTGACTCTACTGGAGAATATGAGCATTATTGATCCATACAGAATTTAAGGCAACAACAGAGATCCCACTTACCTGAATATGTACTTCAAGAGGTACGGGCCTCACACTAGGCTTGAAATTAAATAGACCATCATCTCTGACGCCCAACCAATCACCCAAGTCACTGAAGTATTGTGATAGATACAAGCAGTCAGCCAATAGACAAAAGTGCTCCAGTAATCATGTAAATAACACATTACTAAAACAAAATAGAGTTACATGATACGCTCAATTCTGCACTGAGCCTGGGTTACAAGTAGTTCATAGCATGCTCCAAGGTGAAAAAAACATAGATGTACATAGCATAAAAATATGTGTACTAGCAAAATCTGTGCAAAAAACAAGGTTCTATTAAGCGCTAGACGTTGACTGTGCGTTTTGCCTCTGCTTTTCCCTTTTCTGAAGGATTAGAGCGATGAGCGCAATTAAGCGCACTTTAAGCGCGGTTAAGCGCTAGGCGTTTTGCCTCGCTCAGCGCCTAAGCGCTTTTTATAACCTTGGCAAAAATATGTATTTTGTGTGCTCTGCCTATATTAGTCACTCATCATTCGTCTTTTCTGTACAGCTTCCAAATGTACATGCTTTCTACTATTCTTTTGGCTACTACACATGTTTTTTGCACAATGTACATCCAAAAACAAATGAGAATATTTTTCAAAACCTCAACGCCACTTTTAAGTTGCTACGAGCACAAAATCTGTGTCCTCCATATTTTCAAGTCATGGGTTTCTTTAACAAATTTACACTTCAAACTAATCCATCAATCAGGATTCTAACAACCAGGGGTAACTAGCGATTGTTCGAGAAACCCTAGCGCTCGCCGGGAACAATTTCCACTGGTGCATGTACGATGACATGACATTGTCACTGCTGCAAGTGGAAACCCCATAAAGCACATAGACAGCTCTGTAAAATTATTGAGTAGATAAGAAATTCTAAGCGGAGAGAGGGAATCGCTAGCCAAAGCTTCCCATCGAAACGTACCAGGCATTGGCTAATGCTGTTGATAAACCAACAAACCGAATTGAACGTTCCGTTTGTGATGATATGTATCGCATTCTTGATACGATGACCTGAAGTCAGAAGATTCACCATCGTAAACAATTGTGAAAAGAACATCTCCAAAGAAGAATGAGCACAACAGACCATATGTTAACATCAACATGTGTCGAGTTCATAGGCTGTCTACAGTGTAATTTCAGTAGAAGCATTTATTAGTTGTGTGTACAGAAGTGATACCTCAAGAATAGGCCCACGGTCAGCTCCAAGAAGATGTATCTCATCTAATATCATGAGTCCAACCTATCAGCAAGCTTAACAGATTATTACTAACTTAAAATAAATAATATATTACATAGTATAATCTACAGAAATGCGGCAAAATAGAAAATAGCTAGAAACAATTTAAACCTTCATAACATAGCTTCTACTGTGCCAACTGCGACTAATCCCATCCCACTTTTCAGGGGTAGAAATTATGATATCAGCTGATAATAGGGCCATCATATCTGGTGTAAAATCACCAGTCATCTCAACCTGCAACAGCATAACTTCAATTAAATTATGCACATTGATGTTGCAGAAAAGAAGATGGAATGCTACATACCATCTTCTTCCCAAGCTGAGTTACAAGCCGTTTTCTCCAATCATTCATTCGTTCTCGCACTATAGCCTTTAGAGGAGCAATGTAAACTACCTGAAAAGGTGTCAAAACAAATCAATGCCACAATCTTAGCTTTACACAGGAGTTCAATAAACAAACCTTCATGTCTGGTTGAGTGTTAAAAAGATGAAGCATTGCTAGTTCTGCAGAAATCGTCTTGCCACTCCCTGTTGGAGCTCCCAAGAGTACATTGGTATCAGTGTGATAAAGAACATGGAAAGCCTGGAAAACAAAAGCATTAGGACAGCAAGTATATGTATAAAAGGAAAAGATAATTAAGCTGGAAACCACAGGCATAAACAGTGTATGCACCGCCATCATACAGAAAAAAGAATCCACACTAGTCCAGTTTCAGTCAATAGAAACAGATTGATAATTGCTGTAGCAATATTGAACTGAAGCATCGAAAACATTTAACTAGAATGTTATGTAGTGTATTACACTAATTAGCATGCCACATAGCATTGACAGCCAAAACAAAAGATAAACCGGATCCAAAATGTACCTGTGTCTGTATCGGATTGAAATGGGTAAATCTGTACAGATCTTCATACGCTTTATTGCCAAGAGCGCTCAGTGGAAGAGGCTTCAAGTCCAAAAGTTCAGTGTGTGTTATTTGTGTCTGCAGGAAACACATGCAGAATTCAGCATATGATAGTCGAATGTAAATATTGTGGAACTGATGTAAGCCATTGCTAAATTCACCTGCGGCAAGGTAAGATTATGAAAAGAGACAGTAAAGAGTGACTCTGCATGCAACCAGGAGTCTGATACGGCTCGGATATAGTACTGCGGCGGATGAGGCTCAAAGATCGGTATATTAAAAGATATTTTTGTAGGTATTCCTCTTGCCATCTTCTTTGTCAGTGTGAAGAGCTCCGAATGATAAATAGTATCATTTTCAGAGTCCTGTAACAAAAATATTATTGTTATAGCCGAATGCATTGGTCCTTATCACTTGCTGGTACACGGTACCACGCATATATGCATGCCTCCAACAGTTAACTAACATGACTTAGACTGAGAACCATAAATGGCAACAGTTATAGAATTTGATTCATTGCATAATTCTTAATACAATTGCATGCAAAATGCAGCTGATTTATTAAGTTCCCGAAATGATGGAAGAGATGTATAGCTGTATGTCTGTGTCTACTGTTACTACTCTCTAAGCAGTTTCAGCCCTAATCCTTAAATTAATTATACCAAACAACTATAAGTACACTAACCGTAGTCCATACTATACATCAGATTTTCGATTTTGCTATGTTTTCCAAAATGATTTAGGTCAGTTGCATAAGCGTAATATATGTAAATTAACACACCTCCACAATAATCAACCATCGTTGTGACATGCCATGATGACGATCCTTCCACACAAATTCAGGAGTTATAAGCAGGTCCACCTAGAAATTATCATAGTAATAGCGCAAGAGATTAAGTCATAAATTATGAAATAATTTGAGGGGGGAAAACAGACTTGAGTTAGCACTGGCTCTTACTTTAAGAACAGTCCTGGTGATCGGACTAACAGAAGCAGACAAGTTGACATGTGGGAAGTATCCAACGTACTGCTTGACCAACTTAAGAAGAAAAAAAAAGAATGTTAACTTCATCAGGCATAGTCACTAGATCAAACTATTGGAATTGACCAAATATGCACGACTTGTATAGTCTACACATACCCTTCCCTGATGAGAAAAACGAATCAGAGCTCCAATGTCATTTTCCTCCATCTCATAAAGACGATCCAGATCAACATTTCTTTCCTCGAGTTTCCACAATATCTATTTCAGAGAGTATAAATTATTTTCAAAAACTAGGAAAACACAATAAGGTAAAAAAACATGACCAATAGCAACCTCGGGAGAAAGGTCCCTATCGAATTGCCTAAGTGGATGGAGGTGTGGCCATATTTTGCGATCCACGGCCTTGCAATATTCCAATAATAAGGATGTCATCTCAGACCACCCCCTACGCAGACAAATTTCAAATAATGCCCTCATAATGCGAGCCAAACTCTGACTAATGTATTGGGCATCAGAGTGTAAGGAGGAGCTGTCAACTGAGGCACGGGAAATATAAACCTGAAAATGGATCAAAACCCTCAACTTAGCAATGTTATTGGACTCAAACTAAATGAAAAGGAGTAACAGTTCTTCAACAGTAACCTGTATCAGAATTGAAATTTTCCCATGCTTGTCAGTCGGCCCACCCTTAATTTCCAATGGGCATGCTTTCCTTGCAAGTATTTCCAGTTCGTCCTGTTCTTCTTCTCTTACTACAATATTTTCAAATTCAGAGGAATGGGCCACCATATTAATCACCTGAGGTAGTATCCAGAAAGAAAGTAAAACTTCATGGGCATCACAAGCTGCATAAAAGAACATAAAAAGAGACAAACCAACTGCCTACCTCACTTTCACTCATGTGACGACGAAGCATCTCGTTGTATGTCTCAACACTGGAGTACTGAAGGTAAAAGTGGCTTGCAATTCTGCCAAGCTCTGTGCAGTAGAAGTTGCCGCTCTTTTCGTCATAGCGCATCATCTTAGCCTTGTCTAGCGCACGTGCAGCATCAATAATAAATGCTCGTTGCTTGGCACCCATGGAAGGATCTCCAATGGCCTTAATGATTAGACAAGTTAAAATGTTCCCACAAAAAGGAGTATTTAGTATCGCATGTGCAGTAAACCTAAAAAACTACTACATTATCTTGTCTCTGACATGAAACAAAATGATCATTCATAAGAATACAGAAAACATGACATACCTATAGAAGCATTAGTGTGTAAAAGGAGCTAAACAGTTCAACATATTCTAGAAGCATTTGTGTACAAGGACTGCTTTTCAGTTGATTTACTCAGTTAATATAAAAAACCACACACGAGAAAAATATTTCCTTCACTGAAAAGAGCATGTTATATTGATTCACATCTAAGGTGAGAATAATGGAAGAGAAAGTTACCTCTTCCCAAGTTATCCCATACACCAGAGGATTAGTCTTCATCCTTCTAAATAAGTATGTATAGCCAAGCCAGGCACAGGCCTCCCTGACATTTGTTACAGTACCCAAGGCAACCTCAGCATTCAAATTATCTTTCAAAGATCCAAGGAACTGCAAAAAAAAATGGTCAGGGAGAATTAAGTGCAACTGAAAAAAACTTACAACAATCAACTAACTAGCCAAGGCTGCGGGGAAATTACAAAACATACTTTGCAAATTACCGATGTTTACGGCTTCATAAATAGTAAGTAGTCCTAAGAAACTACCTACAGTGGTTCATGTTGTATCTAACTTTATGAGAATACCAAGGTGGAGGGTGAGGAGAGAGATGCAACTTGTATCTTGCATGAGATGCAAGGTAGTACCGAAACCAAGGGCTTTATACAAGACAAAATGGGCATTGAAAAGAGAGAGAGAGATTGTGGCACCTATGGCCTCTGCTTTTTGCAAAATACCAGGAAAAATGTAAATTTGGTGAAAGTTTGCATTATCACAATTTTAGGAGTTATTAAGATTTCTATCAAAAATAATACCAGATGAAGGGGAGGGTCATCTGCAAATTTTGAAGCCAAAATCAATCGAATATGCGGACACGAAAAGACAAATACTTGCCCAGACAGTACGGCACTAGTTCAATAAGTATCCTTTGATGTCTCACCAATGTGAGTTTGACCATGAATTTTGCAGAGTTGTAACATTCATCCCCTACACCCTGTATTTTTTAAACAAACGTGGAACTTCAGATTTATTTTTACAAAATTTCCACTAAATTGCACTTTAACCGGATACTCCGCCTCTACAACTCAAATTCTTTACCTCATAACTGAACACACAGAATATTTAAATGATGTCCTTAACACCTTGTTTTAATTTCTTACCTGAGCTAGGAGCTCTTTTGCCTCTACTTTTGTTTTTGTGTACAAATGTTAAATGCAAGTAATATATATAAATACAATGCAGTAGGAATCCAACTATTTCCCACAAAAAATGGCTAAATGTCACATGTTTGCTGACCTGGCTTTCTATTGGAAGCTGACTAGTCAATAACCTCAAGTAATGCGCCAATTTGTCATGTGTAGTTATAATAATGCCTTCACCACTTTTATCAAACTGTGGCCTCCCAGCACGACCAAAGATCTAACAAGGAAGCGAAAAAAATTAGAAACATATGTTGTTTGAGTGATAGAAATGAAGAAACGCAAATTATGACAAGTTCAGAGACGTACCTGCATTACGTCGAGCATCCCCAGATCTTTCCATCCGCCAGCTTTAGCATCATATAGTTGTGTGCCCTGTTGTTGAATATATTAGACAACTGGAAACATAAGTTGGAATCCTTGGATCAGCCTTAAATGTATGATCATATGAAAGAGTATTGATCTGCATCCATTTCAACCAGCTAAATTGAATCCTTCTAGTATCACCTTTCCAAAGATAATTGGAGTATGACCTTTCCAAAAAAAAACACTGCTATATATTAACAGTATATATATTTGCTCACTTTACTAACTCTAAACTAGTTTACTAAACCGTATGACTTTTTTTAGTATCACCTTTCGAAAGATAATTTGAGTATGACCTGTCCAAAGAGCAGTTATCTATTAACAGTATGTATTTAGTTACTTTACTACCTCTAATCAAGTAAATAAACTGAATTAAGTAAAATATAACAAGTGATATATAGGCCGACTGTGATTTGTTTTGCCAACATTAGATAAGAATAAGTCATTATATATTCCGAGGAAAATGTTTCTTTGACATAAAAAGCACAAATAGACACTAACCTTTATAACAACTGTATGAGCTGGTAAATTCACTCCCCACGCCAATGTTGCTGTACAAACAAGGACCTGCATCGAAATAAGTTAGCACATGACTCAAACTACAGAAGGTTTCACAGAAACTTACTTTCAAGAGACCGTCAGCAAACAGGCGCTCCATCAAACTTCGGTCAGAACGCATCATTCCAGCATTATGTATGCCAAATCCAGATTCAAAAAATTCTACAACTTCACGACTTTTGGCTTTACTAACATCTTTCTGCAATCACGAAGACTAAGTAAACAAAAATTACTAGATCTAAGTTTAACAGTGAAACCAGAATGGTAAAATACCTTGATTAATGAATACTGGGGGTGGTCTGCATTTGAAAATAACTCCACTTCCCCTGCTTTTGCAGCTAGGTCAATCTGCATGGCATGACAACAGAATATGAAACTGTAATCGACTGATAACTAAATAAAGATGTCAAGAAAACATACATAACAATATGGAAGCATGAGTTCAAAACAAGATATCAAAGAACTTATGGAGCAAGGGCTTATTGGCAGTTAGCATACCACAGGACAATAGATAGAGACATTGATAAGCCATAAAGTGCAACAAATCACATTTAGCAAACAAAAGCTTAAGGATATTCAAACTGTTCTGAAAGATATAGAAGTATGGCATGCCCAAATACTTTTACCGAACACAAAAGAATCTCTCATTAGAAACTATATGACTTACCATGGTCCTGGCGGTTTTCCCTGTATCCTTGCGGGTATGAACAAAAACCAATGCTTGATAGCCTTGCTTAATGGACTCCACAACCTATTAATTTGATATAGCGTTAAAAGCATCCGCATAGATGACGAAATCCAGATGGAACTACTGATACAAATTAAAAGGGACCTTCTCGTAGCACAGACTATTGAATAGTTCATTTCTCTTGGCGTAATCCCTTTCGGTGATCCCAATGTACTGTTGAGCAAGGGGAACTGGACGGTAACTTGAGTCGAAGTTGAAAAGGCCAGTATCCTCATTAACCCGCAAAAATTGTGCAACCTGAAAATGTAAAATCCCATGGTATAATCAATTGCATTTCAGGTAGAGCACATGATTGAAGGTGACAGACCTCTTTGTAAGTAGGCAGTGTAGCAGATAGGCCAACAATGCGAATCATTGATTGCATGGACTCAACCTGTTAAATTCAGATAAATCATAAATATGGATCAGACATACGAGGAAAAATATCTAGAGAAGAACAGGCATGTGATATGGTCCTATGAGAATGTAATCAATTTAACTATATGTCCATTTTTTTTACTTTTTATAGTTTAATCAACATTTGTAGTTTACTTTTTGAATCTTGGAAGTATAAGCATCCCTTCAATCATAGCAAGCGAAGAGAAAGGGCTCATATTTCTCTCTCCAAAACTGACCTGGCGGAGAGTTCGAGCAACTAGCGTCTCAATTACTGACCCTCTATCATCATTTAGCAGATGTACTTCATCAATGATTATCAGCTTGACCAGCATTGAAAGAGACATATCGCTGCTTTTGCGTGTAATGACGTCCCACTTTTCAGGAGTAGTCACTATCATCTGGGTAAATGAATAAATAAGTACAGCTCAGAAGGGTCGAAAAGAATAAGTGCACATCAGAAGTGCAAGTTTAAATAATATAATGAAACAAAGGAAGACAATACCTGTGTTTCCTCAATCTCATTTTTTGTCAACTGCATATCGCCTGTAAGTTCTCTAACAACAAGGTTCAATGGAGATAATCTACGACCAAATGTTGCCGTTACCTCTGCAGCCAAGGCCTACATAACACTTTTGCTAAATACAATGATCATCAAGCATCTAACAAGAACAGAGAATGCAGGAAGAACACCTTCATTGGCGCAACATATACTATCTTGAATTCGTTTTTATGCAAAATCCCTTCCCTGAAGTGCTGCTTAACCTGTAGATTTTATCAATGCGCAGAAAATTCAGGAAAAAGAAAATACGCTCGTAAGATTGGTAAGTCAAGACTTCAGAACAAATTCTCAGATTTGTATACCTCATGTAGAACTGCAATCATAGCAATATTTGTTTTGCCAGCACCTGTCGGAGCACAAACCTGAACATTTTCGCAAGTTAGCTATGACAACAGCGGTACACATAATGGCACGAGTGCGCTTCTTAAACATAGAAGGTGCAACTGCACATATAGTGGATTCAGTTACGCACTAGAATATTCTCATTGGTGTTGTATGTGGCTTGAAAAATACGGCTCTGAACACGGTTGAGTGACTTGTATCCCTGGAAAGCAGCTTGGGCGATATCATCCAACTCTCTTATTTCAATCTGGTAAGAACAAAGTAAGTTGCACTGTAATCAACGAAAAAACAGCAATGACACACAGCCAATAATTCGTAAAACTGTTAATGCTTAAGCCTGATTGACTCAGTGCTGGTTAAGGCATTTTCCCACATAAATAAAAGATAAAAAGGAGGAAGATCGCATGCATGCAAATATGACTTTTGCAATTCACGGATTAAGGCAGTAAATAAAAAATAGGAAAATGTGAGCCAGTTGATTCGTGTTGGTACTTGGCATTCACCATTCCATGGATTCATATAATCACCTCCAAATAAATGTAATGCAGGGGTTGTCCTCTCTCATTGAATCCTTCCAGCGAAATATGGCAGGATCGCCAAAGCAATAACAAAAGCATGCACAGAAGCAAATAAAAGGGGCTATATGAATACCAGTTTCTCATTGGGTTCCAATGGCGCTGTTGGAGTCGGTGGTATTTTTACTTCTTCATACCCCTTCATATGTTTCCTTGTGGTTCCTCGAGGGAGAGAAGTTATTTGAGAACTATTGTCCCCTTCTCCAGTCCCAATCATGTCATCAAATGGCTGCTTTCTTTCACTTGCCAGAAGAAGGGATGAGAAATCATCAATACCAAAATCAACCATTCCATTTTCTGCCCCACGTTTAACATGTCTTCCCTCTTTCCTCTTAATCTTATCAAGCTGACGCTCAGACTCTGTTCGTACTGTTACCTGCAAGCAAGTATAGTGGATGTGAGAAGTCATCTATACACAAAGGACGCAACTCATCAGAAAACTCATAAAGAAAGAAGTCATACTTGTGTGCCATATGTTGGCATCTTTGGTTGATTATTTGAAGACACCTTTTCTGATTTCAATATCGTTAATCCATGCTGAATTGCATCCCCTAGCTCTTTCCTATGCTGCAGACCATGATGGCATAAGCAATCAGTTTCGTTATGTTATGAGATGGTAGGTAAAACAAGTGAAGTTGATCATTAACACAAACAAATAAAAGCCTTCAGATGTTGACCAGTGTAACGATAAACTAGGAACTTTGGAACCATGACAGGACATCTTGAACTCCGAACTCGAAAAATGCAAAACAATCAGGGAGTAGCCCACAGGAAATGTTTGAAGCAAAATCCATTAGTCAGCCATCAATATTACAGTATCTCATTTTAAATGGTCAGTCAAATACCACTTGCTGGTACACAAAAATTCTGAGATGAGCACATAGTATTCGACATCCAAATGCTGAGAAGCAAGCATTACACTCTCAATACCTCAAGGTAAAAATTTGCTGAATCTGCCGGCACAACAGGTCTACACGTGCATCGAAATACTATGCACGGCACCTCAAGCACCATCTGTTTTTGCTTCATGGTTCCAAACTTCCCATGAGGGACGAAACAAACAACTACAAGCATGTGTAACATAGGTCCCTACTAACTGGGAAAACGAAACTGGTTGAGCAGAACCAGAAAGAAAAGAAAATGCATAAAGAGACTAGCATTAGTTTCTTCTGTGCCAACATCCCCATTCTTGTAAACTGTGTCCATTTACTATCGGAAATCTGTTTTGTGGTATCACCACAACGACCAGAATGGATAAATCTGCTGAAGTAAGAATTAAATAAATCCATGCAACTGCTGGGAGATAAGTGCACTGGCAGAGAAATGCTTTAGCTTCCTTTTGGTTAGGTTCCCCTGATACTTCGTCAAGTTGACTAACATATCCAACACCAGTACCCATTCCTCTCCTACATACCAATATGTGTTCGCATGCACCGAAGATAATTCTCGCTTAAATCAATTGAAAAATAGTCCCGTCACCTCTTTAGTACTTCCTTCCCTGGTGCACTTCTGATACCAGAAAACCTCCAGTTGGGGTATCACCAGCCAATACAAGCCCACTAGCCAATTCATCATCTAATAAACCAACCCACATTCTCCCTTGCCTCACACATGTCACACAGGACAGACATGACTCCCATGCCTCGATAGCACAGCAAAAATGTGCCTCCCCTACCATCAGTGCCTGGAAATGAACAACAGCGGTTGCTGCTCTGGTGTTCCCTCCTCTCCTCTCGTCACCGCTTATTGCAGTCTGCAACCTGCCTCTAATGCTCTGCCGTTTTAAATTTACATATATACATATACCTGCCACTCTCAAAGCCTATTATGCTTGCCATTTAAATGTACATACATATACCACTATACCAGTTTATCGCCAAAATTTTATAGCGTATCAGGACAACATAACCTTCCCGATCTAGCAAAGATCTGTTTAAGTTTCATATTTCCGTAAGTTAATGAGAGGATTGGCACTGAAAGCACGATTATTACATTGTAATGTGTTAAAAATTCTGGAAGGAAGATGTCATCACTCATGATTAACCTATCTCATAGTTCTCGGTTGGGACCCTCAAATTTGAGAACTCTTCTGGGTAACCATAGTGAAAGTACAGACTATGTTTCAACAGATAAAGAGATAAAGAAAGGATGAGTGTAGTCTGTAGAATAGAAGTCTTCCTTTTATAAATGAAATTATCAAGATGAACAGAACAAGGTCATTTACAACATTGGGTCATAAAACAGAGCAATCAAAAAAGGACAAGGATAGTCTTTGAGCAATCATAGTAACATTAATGAGCTCTACTGAACTACCGGTTTCCTCCCCTAGCCAATTTTCTGCCTCAAGTTTGGCCGGATACTAGCCTTTGGAGATGTAGCCAGCTGGATTCTGAATGTTATCATGTGATGTGTACTAGTAATTCAATCCTGGAGCATGTTGTTTATATCACATAAATAAGTGCAAGGATGCAGGACTAAGAGGTATAACATCCTGTTGAATACCAATAAAATTTAAAGCTGTTGCAGGCAACCACAGAATTATCATTTTAGTTATCGGATTCTCGTAATCTATGAAGTAGCATGCAAAACAAACTTTGACAGAAAAGAATAGGGTGTGATTCTCTTACTGATAGAAGATCTTGAATAAAATCAAAGGCAGCATCCCCAACCATGTCAAACAGTTCACCAGCTATCTGCAAGGTTGCAAAGTTGAAATGTCAAATGACTGTGTCCACAAAGGGAATACTAGAAGCACACTATAGCAGCACCTGATCGCCTGCTTTATCTGAACGAAGCACTCTACACAGAGCCGATGCAAGTTCATCTCCTGAGAGCATTGAGCCACCACTTCTAGTTATCAGATCGCACTGATCTTTTAGCCACCTTAAATTCACAGAACCCCCAACAGCATTCGAACTAAAACTCGTGGATGTGGTGAAGGCATCATGCTGCTCATTTTCAAATGATCTCAATCCACCACTTTCTAGTGGTAGGTCATCATCAAGAGTAAGATCGATAATGAAACGAGAGGGTGCTTTGAAATCAAAGCTTGCACCAAATTCAGCTGCATCATCTCCATCAACATCCTTTGCATCTTCATGAACAAATTCCTGGTTGTTCACCGGTTGAAGGGAACGGAGCTTCTGAGCTAACTGAGCTACTTTTTTTGAAACTGAGTCTTGCACAGTGTAGCCCACAAGCCTCTCCAATTCACTCCTAAGGAGGTAGATGGAATCATCAGTAAGGGAAGGCTCTAAGCATTTGCAACAAGCTATATCATATGCTACTTTTATCTTCCAAATTTTCTAAAACTCTGGAAACATGGTTGCACGGCATTCAGAGCAAAGCAGCATATACCTTTTCTGGAGGGGCTTATCAGCGGCGTCAGACTCGGCGCCAAACAGCCTGTAGACAGCCTGAGCGACCTGCCGGAGTTCCTCGGACGCCACCTCCCCGTTCAACAACTCCACCACGGCGCCGATAAATTGCTTGTACGCCTGGCGCACATCGCTGGGGCTGCAAATAATGTGGCAATGTCAGCAAGTAACACACGCACGCCCACACAAATCAGCGTATGAAGCGGAGCATGGGGGCGAGGGTTTTGGACGCGTTACCGTCGTCCCAGTTGGGCACGATCCTCCGGGCGAGCTCCCACTCGTCATGCGGCCTGCCGAGACAACAGGAGTGCGTTAGGGATGACTGATTGGGGACTGATTGGGGGCGGGGGTTCAGCGGAGAGGGGGGCGGGTGGTACCTCGGGAGGGTGCGGGCCTGGAGGACGGCCTTGCGGAGGAGGTAGGCCTGGTCGGCGTCGAAGTGGGCGCGGAGCGAGCTCGTCAGGCGCGGGAGCGGCGCGAGCATCTCGGCGGCGGCGGCGGCGGGGTTCTGGATGGGGGAGCAGGGGAGTAGAGAGCCGATCGATGCGGATTTTGGTGGAACTTGGTTTGGACCTTGGATCCCGCCGCCCGATGGAGGGAGAGGCGCCGCGCTGAGCTTGCGCCGCACGGAAGCGCCGGTGGACTGGTGGTGCTTCGTTTCTGCCCTCCGAGCGTCTCGCCTCCCTGCTCCCCGATGCTTGGGAATATATCATTTTTTTTCTCAAGCGTGTGTGTTTCATAGCAGGCCGAGTGGGCTGCCTAGCCTAGCCCAAGCCCGTCAAGGAAGCCCAGACGTTAGTGTTGCATCTCTCCTTTTTTTTAACTTGGGACATCTCTCCTACTTAAACACCGAACCGAGAGTGAAGTATTTTTACTGTTAAATTACGAGTTAAATACACCGGCACTTATACTTTTGACAAAAGCACGATACGGTCACAATATTATGAAATACACTCGTTACAGTCATTAGAATTGACGTGACGTGCAAATACGGTCACTGTTGGGCGTAGATGGCTCGTATGGCGCTCACGTGGCGTTGTTTGGTCGGATTCACACTCTGGAAGCAGCGCATTTATTCAAAAAAAATTGGATCTCATACAATCTTGTCCTAGACCCGGCCTTCACTCACGTTGCCTGCCTCTTCGTCTCCACCCGTGAACCAGGGGAGGCGTTGCGTCGGTCTCTCCGTCACGGCCATTGTCGGCGATTTGGGGTCGATTAACCTGAAATTTTGCGTAGTTGGAGAGGCGTCCTGATGGCCAGGGGCGGAGCTACCTTCAAAGACTGGGGTCAATTGACCCCGGTGGCTTTCGAAAATGCTTAAAGAAATAGTGTGTGCGCTAAGCTAATGACACCATTGATCCAGCATACTCAAGGTGAAACCATAATACATGACCCCGGCGACTGATTTTTCTGGCTCCGCCCCTGCTGATGGCCCACAAGTTTAGAGGATCACAACATTTTTCGGGAAATGTATTTTAACCCAGATTTATTGAAGAGAATGTTGCCATAGAATATTTAATATCCACCCAACCTCTTTTTTCAGAATCCTTTGTTTGTTCAAACAAATTTTGGTGCATATGAAATAGTACTATGAAATTAGAGCGAGCGTGATATTTCAATCATTCCTTTGTCCTATTCACGTGCTTTTAGAATTCTGAGAATCAAAGATGGATTAATTCGTTTTTAGACATTGTACTGTTTCCTGCGTGGTTGCTCTTTTATGAAAAGAAACAGGTAGTAATATTAAAAACTGGAGTAATTACAATTTACATCTCGGTCTCTTTGCCCAGTGTGTAGTACGCTCACAACCAGTCAGCTTTGTTGTTATCCACACGACCAACGGAAAAACCCATGGACAAAAGCCTTCGCACTTCGCACTTCGCACTTCGCACAGCCGACCCCACGACCTACTATCCATGACACAGTGGCCCATATGGATGCGGTCCCACATGTAAGCTACGTAACCCTCCGCAGCCGTTGCAAGACGCAGCAGGAGTTTGTCTCATACCGGCTAACTCCTGGCCGTCGGATCCGTCCACGCGTACCGTCCGATGCGTCCTCACGAAAGTGCATCTGCCAGCCCGTTCACGCCGCTGCGGGTCCCACACCTCGATGCGCGGGCGTCGTCGCAACGCGCACACCGCGTCTCGTACACAAAACCTTTGCCCAATGACACCGCCGGCCCGCCGCCGCGGGACCGACCAGTCAGCGTTTGTGGGTCGGTCAGCTTTTCCGAAAACGGATACATCGCGGTGGTCACGGAAATGGAGAGGACGCCCTTCATATTTCCATTTCCTCTCGCAGCAACCGTCTCTCTCTCTTCAACGACCAAAAACCCCAGTCCATTCTCTCTCTCTCTAGCTCGGTGTTGGGTCGGGCGATCGAGGGAGGGAGGGGAATCCAATGGCGCAGGCCGCGGCGCCGCTGCCCAAGCGGCCCAACCCCTGCGCCGCGTTCCGGCCGGCGCCGCCGCCGCCGCGCCGCCCCCAAGGTGATCAGCCCGCGCGGCCCAAGGTGATCAGCCCGGACTTCTCCGCCCCTTTTTTATTTTCCTTGGACGCACGCTCTTTTTCCCCACCCCCCGGATGGTCGCGGAGGCTGGTGGCTAGGGTTTTCTGCGTACGGCCAGAAATGGAAGGAAGGGGCCGGGGTTTTCGTCGACGATCGACTACCATTTTTGGTTACTTTAGCTAGTCCGTCGTGTACGGCGTCGCTGGCTCCCTTCTTGCTAGCAGCAATCCCCCAATTTACGCTGGAGAGATTCTTGCTTTTTTGGGGGTTTTCTTACCCGTACGTGCGCGCTTGACGATTTGGTGTGGCGAGAAATAAACCAAGTTCTTTGTAGACCATATACATTCCCCGGCCCTTTGTTTTTTCCCTTCGTTCAGAGGTTAATTTTACCCTCTACCTCGATGTGCTCGTCAAATGCCCTGTTCTGAACTACTCACCCTGTTATATATCCTACTGTGGGTACGGTAGTATTCAGTTATGCACTAGCTATTGCCTGGTGTAGCCGTTTCACTGCACACTGATTATTTTCTTCGGTTAGTTTGTTACCGGTGTCACAGATGTTTGCTTATTTGGGGTTGATTCTTGTTCTTACATGTATGTATATATGTGGATAATATGCAATTGTACATCATTCTTGGCTACTTCCTGCGGATAACCTTAGTACCATCTTGCCCGCATGGGAGGGGTGTACAACTACCTAGTTTACCAACTTTCGCACTTGGATTAGGATTGGCATGCTTATCATGCCTTTCCCGGCTCCTAATTTTATACACAGAACCAGGAATCGTGCAGCATTTCATTTGTTTCGTTTTACTGTTGCAGGAGGCACCTTGTCCAACCTCTGGCGGCGATAGAGGCCATTCAGGACAGTTGAAAAAGGCTGAAGACAATGTGTATGTTCCTTCATGCTTATATAACTTGCACTTGGGTTTGTCGACATATATGGAGCATTCTCTACAAGCGAAACTGTGTCATTGTTTTCACATTGGTCATTCCTGATTTGCACTTGGGTTGATACAAGGGAAACGCTGGCTTGTTTTGGTAAATGTCTTATGTTTTCCTTTTTCTAGGCATAATATCAGGAGGTTTTTTGGAAGTGTCCAAATTGCTTGTAACATGATGGTATCTCGAAACGTTTGTATCTTATAAATGATTGCTTAGAAGCTACCGAACAACCCTTGGCATCTCTGATTGAAAGGATTTTGAAATGATGATTGGAGTATTGCAGCCCTTCGGATTTATTTGCTTGTTTGATTTGTAGGATTGAAATCTACAATATGTTTCATATAAAGCCCCTCTATTTGTAGGGGTGCTGTATCTACTAAATGGAAATAGGAACAGATTTAGATAGCGGTAAAGCTTCTCCCTAGTATCTAAAATCTTAGGGACTGTCTCTACTTGCTATTACTTGGTAAACTTATGCCACATTATATTTTACGCACACTTTGGGTATTTAACCTAAATTGATCTGGGCGTTTATGAATGTGGACATTAGGGACTGCAAACCATTGGCTAGGTGCAACGGTGTCAACTCAGTTGCATCGACCATTTTATGTTGGACATGTAACTGATCAATGTATCACATTTGGAGGAATTTAAGTGTCACATGTTGGATAAATCTCGTAATAGCGTGATATTTTAAGGCTCACACCTTATTAAGACCAGTTGAAGCTAATAAATTCTTCTCTTTCTATGTATCATGTGAGAGTTTGCATGATTAAACATAGCTATTTGGTTGCACTAGACCCTTTAAAGAAAGTGCAAAGGGGAGCTCAGATAGAGTTGCGTTTTTTTTTCTTTAGCCTTGATTGAGTTGAATATGAATGTGTATGATCCAATAACATGATATGTGTATGATCCAATAACATGATATTCAATAATCTTCTTCCATTAAGCTGAGAAGTACTCATCTGATATCCATTAGGATGATTGTCTGGGCATGTTTTGTTTGTTACCCTACCAAAAAATTGGCTAGCCAAAATTTCAGCGAGGGTTCTGCTTGCCCTTGATTTGGCCAATGTTGGAAAGGAAAATGAAGTAGATCGGGCAAAGTTGGCATTATTATGTTTTACAGTATGTTACATTAAGTCTACTGGTGTAATTCGAGTCTATATTTTCATGATGCTTAAGTGTAATGAATATCTTACTGTCCTCATTTTTCAAGGCTTGTTTCCCATAAAAGTTAAGGTACTGGTTATTACATCAGAACAATAGAATGTGGAATTAGGCATGATATATCATTCTTTTGTGGGAAGCTACATCTTTTGTTTGTTTAGGTTCTTTTGACATACTAGCAAGCCATTCCTGTTGCATGAATTGCACTTAAATAACATTCATGTCTTCTACATGGCAAAATCTAAATTCCCTTATGTTTATTTCTAGTTGCATTTATTTTCAATTTTATAGTAACTTCCTCTCTATTTTACAGCATCCATAAGCCTTCTGGCGGTACATATTCAAAACCTGAAGCAAGAGTAAAGATGATTCCTGCAGAGGATATCACCTACGTACAGCATGGAAAGACTTTTGCTAGAACAGTTGGCTCAAATAAATTGGTGAAAAGACACCGCAGACGAAGTGTCACCCCTCCCCCGAGTTCACGTAAAGTGTCTCTTGCAAGATCGACACCTCTTACTCACAAGGCAGCGACACCACTTTCTCACAAGGCCGCGACGCCACTTCCTCACAAGGTCACGGAGTCAGTTGCTTACAAGGCCACAGCACCGCCTGTTCACAAGCCCACGTCACCGCTTATTCATAAACCCACAACACCACCCCCACCTGTTGCCTCGTGTCTTTCTGCTACGAGATCCAAGACAGCTGAATACAGGCAAATTGGTTCTCTCAATCGGCCATCACCAATCTTCAAGTATGTCCAGAGAGGTGCAATTCCTCCAGCTGTTTTGCGAAAAGAGTCAGAGATGAATCTCATCTCTCCTAGTTCTGAGCGTGTGCTTCCTGCACATTCAAGTAAGGTTCCTCTTGGTACAAAGGCAGGACCTTCTTCTAAGAGTGTCAGCGCACTTGAAAGCACAAAGTTATGCTCTACAAGCAATCAGGCTACACTTAAATGTCAAGGCACAAAAATTGATGCAGATCCTGTTGTGGAAAAGGAACATACTGTGAAGCCTTCATTACTGAGCCCAACATCTATGCTTAGTTTAAGTTCCAGCGAGGTATGTCCAGATACTGGACCAAAGCCTTTGTCTAGACTAAATTTGTTTGATGGAAAATGCAAGATGGCCGCACGGCAACCTGAAACGAACATATCTCAAGCAAAAAGCCCACTTTCCACAATTCAAGCCCCATGTCCAGACCAAGAATGTGTTGAAATGTCTAATGATTTCGAAGCTGTTCCATCCACTAAGAGACGTACCAAGAATGAGGGACAGACAAACCAGGAGGCGTCAATTAGTTGTAACATGTCTTCAGGTACAGTGAGGATCATGACAGTAACATTTTCTATGTTTCTCAATCTACATGTCTAAAATAAATACCATGCATGATATTTGCACCTAACTCCAATATTTGGATTCCCTGTTTTCAGACGTTTTTTTAATATGTCGAGTATCCCTTCAGTCTTCATGAAAGGATACAAGAGTATTCCTTACTGTTTTCCCCCAACATTAAATCCATAAAATAGAAGAATTAAATAGAAAAACCAAACTATTAACCCAGTTAATTTGTGCATACGTTTCCATATTTTTATGGAGTCGTTTTATAGTTCAGTGCATATATTTGCAAGCACAGAATTACGTAACACTACATAACTGAATGATTCAATTCTGTTTTTTGCTGAATTTTTTATTTTGATAGTTCGCTGTATGACATTATATTTGGGAAACAGGTGCCCCAGCAGTTTTACACACAAAAATGTACAAAAAGCCAGACCAGTCAAAATCCACAACTCAAGCCCCACATGTCGAACTGTCCAATGATTTTGAAGCTGTTCCATCCACTAAGAGCCATATCAGGAATGAGCAACAAACGAACCAGGAAGCATCGACTAGTTGTAACATGTCTTCAGGTATAATGAGGATTCTGGCGGTAAATTTTCCTTACTTTTCTACCTGCGTATCTAAAAATAAATACCATGCATGATATCTGCACCTAGTTCCAATATTTGGACTTCCTGTTTTCAGACTTATTTTCTTTACTATGTTAGTATCCCTTCATTCTTCATAATAGTATTTCTTGATTTTTTCCCCAAACATTAGATCCAAGAAAAATAGAGTAGATAGGTTACATAGGTAATAGGAGAGCCGAACTTTTTAGCCCTTTTAGATTTTTATGTACGTTTCCAAGTTTCTATAGAGTTGTTTTTTTAGTTCAGTGCATATATTCTCAATGACAGAATAACATAGCACAAAATAACTAAATGAGTCTTTATTTGTCTATTGCTGAAGTATTTCTTTTCGAAAACTCGTTTTTGTGACATTTGGTGTCTGGCAAACAGGTGCCCCAGCAATTCTAGATACAGAAGTGTGCAAGAAGCCATACCAACCAGAGTCCACAACTCGAGGCCCATGTGTTGAACTGTCTAATGATTTAGATACTGTTCCTTCCACTAAGAGCCATATGAAGAATGAGAGACAAACAAACCAGGAAGCTTCCATTAGCTCTAACATGCCTTCGGGTACAGTGATGATCCTGACAGCAATATGTTCTATATGTTTTATCGGCGTATATAAAATAATTGGCATGCATGATATTTGCTGCACTTATTTCCAACACTTGTTTTTCTGTTTTTGGATTTCTTTTATTTAATATGTCAAATGTCCCTTCAGTCCTCATGAAAGCACCAAAGAGTATCCAGGAAAGAGAAGAGTCAAATAGGAGAGCCCAACTTTTAGCCATTTTAGATTTGTACATTATGTTTTCCAATATTTCTGTAGTATTTTATACTTCAGTGCATGTATTTACAAGGAGTCAAGGACAGAATCACATGACACAAGTGGATGTTCTTTTCGTTTCTTGCTGAAATATTTATTTCACAAATTGGTCATTAATGACATTTTGTATTTTGGAAACAGGTTCCCCATTAATTTTACATACAGAACCGCGCAAGACATACCGACCAGATGCCTGTTGGAAGTAAGTACTTTAGCTTTACACATTAGAATATTTGAGTTCAAATATCAGATTTGGTGGAATTTGTTTTCTGCGTGAGTGTATTGATTCGAAAATTTTACCCGCCAAATTAAATAAAACTGTGTCTCTTTATTTAGGGGCAAATTCGAAGTGACTGGAGAGCTAACACACACTTGTGATGAGCTTGAAGCTCATTTCCCTCTTGAAATTTTCATTAAAGTTTATGAAGCTTCAAAACAAATGCCTGAAGTCTTGAAGCTAGAGGCTCTACCACTTTCTCATTTGTTGCCAAAAAAATTCAAGATGGAACCCCCTGATGCAAAGGATATCGGAATGTGCTTCATAAGCTCTCATCAAAGGTACAGTCATCATATTAGCTTCCACTTCTATTCCGGACAATTAAATTCATGCAGCAACTTTTGGAAAAGATCTTGCATTGTGTTCACAAATATGAGCTTGCATTATATAAGCTCATATTTTCTATATTTGTTACAGGCCAAATGGGAATTTTGATCATCTCCTGGAGAATGTTTCTACACATATTGGCTTGCGGACGGATGTCGGCACCACGGAGTTGCTCATATTTTCGTCCAAGTTGCTTACGGAAGATGATCAAAGTATGTCCACGGAACTGTTTTCTTTATTTTCTTTCTTTGACCTGGATGTTTTGGTAAGATAGGCAATACCTACTAAATGATCTTTGGAATGTCTGAAAACCTAGTATGCAGGGTAAGCATCATCTAACTTTTTGTAGAATCTACTGTAACAGAGAAAGATGGAAAACTTTACTTTTGTGGAATTTTCCGGAAGCCTCTCAGAAAGAAGCAGCGCCTCGCCAACAATCATTATACAGATAATGTGGACATCAACAAATCTAGTCAATCAAAGGGAGACTCCCATATATCGGAGGATATTGGCATGAAATTGGATGCCTCAGGAGTCAACAACCCCATGGAGATTGGCAAGATATTTGATACGACAACAGACGGACAGACAGAGACTGTAAAATGTAAGAAGAGTGGCTTCAAATTGAGGTTAACAGGAGAGGAAGAGACAAATAGGGTTATCAAATGTTTGCCCTTGCCTAAAACGCCTGGTGCAAATGCTGTCATTAACGCAGCTCCCGCTCCTGAAGGTGCCAACTTCTTTTTGCTTTGTGGTACATCTTGTTATTCCAGTCTGCAGCTCCTGTACATGTTTTTGTTGATTCATGGTTTCTCGCTGTATTTTCTTTGAACTACAGGTTCTCCATGTAAATCTGCTACGAGAGCTCCTGCTTGTGGAGACCCTGTTTTGGACTCACCTTCAGCCTTTTCTGTTGATGTCCCTCCTGGTTTCACAAGAGCTCATTGCAGGCTTCGTACAGGAGAAACTGCTGAATCACATATTGATGTTCCTCCTGGATTTACATTAGCGCACCGCGGCTTACACACCAATGATGCCATAACTGCTCCTGGATCAGAAAATGGCGTTTCCACTCTTTTCTCTGAGAAAAAGTCCCCAATCAAGTTCTCTCTGAATATTACAAAGCCTGTTCAAACAGATGCCCTTCCTGGATTCACTAAATTGCTTCAAGTGAAAAAAGAGTCTGGGTTACCGACATTCTCCAAGGCCACGGAGAAGATAACACCGATTGAAAAAGTAAATTAACACTATTCCTGTTCATGCTATTTACATGTTCATTAGTAATTCAAATCCAGTGCCTTTTTGTTTTGTTATGGCTTTCCTGTGAGATAATGTTTTTCTTTTTTCAAGCCAAGATGTAAATGAATCAATCATATATTCATCTCAGTCTCGTTACTTAGCTGATATTAGCACTGTACCTGTGCAGGTGGACGTGGAAGTGGATGATGGCTCCGAGGAGCGCCAGATTCTGAAAATCAGGCGGCTCTCGGATATCCTGGGTTTCTCTTCGAGCAACAACTCCAGTACCTCGTCCAGACCTAAAAACGCTCCGAAGTTTGCAGATCTGCTGCAGCTGTGCCGTTGTTTCAGGAGAGGGGGCCAGCTGAGAGAGAAAAACTTTGCAGGAAGAGAGGCCAGCCAGAACCATCGGAGCCTTCTGCTGCTGAGGCGACCAAAAGGCCCAAAGTAAACGGACGCATGGCGCTGAACGGATCCGTGGACCGCCGTGCGCTCAACTCCAACCAAGCGCAACGGTAGACCTGCTACTTCTAGACGTAGTAGTTTTATGTGGGTAAGTAGGCCTGGACAGTCAGTATTTTGGGTAGGAACAGAAACCCGTTACGTAGTCAAAAGTGTCTAATGTTATGTCGGAGTAAATACTATCGTGGATGTTATTGTAAAGTGTCAAATTTAGGTGGTGCAAACTGCAGTTAACAAGATCTCAGACGGTCTCTGGTGCATGTCTTTCTGAACTTTAACGAGATTTGGTGTGCGCACGGCCTTAAGGTTTGCACAGATGCATGCATGATCTCACAAAAATTAGTAAGAGACGCCATGTCAAATAGATAATGCCATCTACAGCTGTTTCCTCCTACTTGGTCTTCTCATCCAAGGGACCGTAAAGCCAATGTGCCTTCCAAACAATCGAATGCGACAGGAGCCGCTCTGTTGAGTATCCTTCCAGTTTCAGCTGCGATAAATAATTTGGGGAAATAAGCCATGAACACGCTAGGAAAAAAATGATACACAAAACTAACTGCAAAAAAAGTGGGTCAAAGATTATGACGAAAATAACTTTCAATGCACTATTGTTTCATCATCTAAGCACACTGTCCTACAAACCTGGATAAGGCCGCCCCATGAGCGTGGGAATAATATACTACTAGTATTTGGGCTAAGCTTATATTCAGTAAAGTATATGCCAACCCTAACAAGACATAGACGAGATGGACATCTTAGGATGTCCAGTATTTTACCTTTGAGGTGAAGGTGTTGTACTTCTCCTCCATCCATTGGTGAGCCTCCGCGTGGCAAGACTTGCTTTTCTGCATCAGACGTGCTAAGATGAGCCCATGTACGAAGGACTTCAAAACATCAGTTGCCACTGCTTGCTTGTGGATGAAAATGTGAACACTGCCTTCCTTGTCCAGCAAAAAGTAGTTGGCTGAACAAATTTGGGGTGTAAAGAAAGTCAGTAGCAATTAATATACTGCCACATTAATAAACAACAAAAGAAACATACCATTTGTATAGTAGGATCTTGTTTTTGCAATTAGCAACCTGTTAAAGTTGACAGACACTCCGTAAATGTCTCTTATCCCCAGGGTATGTCACACACACATAAAAGCATAGTTCGGAAGTTATAACTTCTAACTTACATATCAGAGTGTGTAAGACTTGAGGCTTTAGCACCTAAGTGTACAAGTTCATGTGGAAGTTTAACTCTAAGCAACTCCGCCAGGTTGACCAAAACGGAAGAATATGCTCTTGCTTGGAAACCTGTTGTGGTGTAAGAACTAGGAAATTCCACCCCAAAAAAGTTTGATGATTAAATAATGGAACTTCTTGCATGGAATTTTAACAGATTCTCACAAATAAAGCAGTAAAAGTTATTACTGAGGCAATAGTTACAATGCAACGGACAGATTTACGTCAATTTTGCATATGAGACATGACCAAATAAAGAGCCTAAAATTTGGAGCATACACTATAATTGACAATATAATTAGCTAAGATTTGCAGCATGCAATATATTATATTAGATCCAGGCATGCAGGTACTAATGGCCCGCTAAGCATAACCTAAACTCAGCTAAGTTAATTAGATGCTAACTGATCCTGCATGGTTACAGTAGCCATAAGGCGCAAGAGGATGTGATTTCATGAAACCACGAAAATGAAGGGAGTACACACACCTTCACCATCTTCCATAAAATACTGCAGCAAGATGGAAGTTCTCTCGTAATTTAGTGTACTGAGTGAAAGTGACTGCACTGCCTTGTAATTTGCTGAATTAGCACAAACAAAAAGTATAAGTTTGTAAAAAGAATACTTCTCATGAAACTAAATTATACTGGGACCACAACCTAATAGGAGATCAGGACCGGGGATTTTAATTACTAGTTCAAAACTAGCTAGCTAAATTCAAGCTACTGCATTGTTTTACCATCTTGCTATTTGAAGTTAACAGGTCCCGATGAACTTTCATCTTGGATTTATGCAGCCAACTAATATACTGGATGACTTACTTCAAATATATCTGCTGCATTATTTTAGTTTCCATTTGGCGATTTTCTTCTCTTTTTGGGTGCATCATTCCATAATGAAGTAACAGATATTAATACAATTTCTAACATGTAACAGATTAAACAGAGTTTTCGCCCAGAAAAGATCAATGCAATTTAAATCATACAAGGATATGCCTAACGGGAGAAGCTAAGCAGACGGGAACAGTAGGGCACCCATAGGGCATAGCGATGATTATACATACCTTTTCAATTATAATTGCTACTCTTTCAAAAACAATGCAAAATATGGGTAGGTATGTCTAGAATAGGGTAATAGAACACTCACCAAACATATGGAATATTGTGAGGGAAAGGAATGAAACCCATACAGCAAAATCATGCCCCCTGGTAACATGCGCCAACAGCATTCCCAGTCCCATTCCAGACATTGTTGCAAGTGTCTCCTGGCTTCCCTCCTGAGAAGTTGAGTATGCTCCTTTAGCTATATTTCAGAGATAATTTACCATCTAATTTGCATATAAAATTACTGAGATTTTTCAAATGTACCTTTGCAGATATATCAGCCGCATTATTTGCAAGTGCAAAATGCTGTGTTAATGCTGCTCTAGTTGCTCCACTAGCAACACCAGCTATAAATATTGACGAATAAATTAGCTAAGAAAATAACTATCCAATTTTCTTCTTAAAAGGTTCTCGAAATGTGACATGTAAGTTGGCTTACTGAATGAGCGAGATAGGCTGCCTAAGCACATTATAACTATCAATGATGAAGGAAACAAAGGGCTTAAGAGATCCATCAACATTCCTGTAACAACAACACACTGTGTTATCATAGTTTCATATTTATAGCAAGTTCTATGGACGGCCCGGATTCATGCAAGTTGTACTTTCAAGAACATATGACACATTGATCCTGCTACATAGAATACAACGTTGAAATGAATAAATAAGAACTTGAATAATGTGATTTCAATTGAACTTTACCAAGGTCATTCATAAAGTCTGCAACTAAACGCCACATTTTAGCATCGCTATCAAGGTTAGACCCCTGGTGGAAAAGAAGACAGAATAATGAATAGTTAGTATGGACAAATAACGGACTGACTAGTAAACATATTATTTTCAGGAGTACGATGACAATGCTTCCTATTCTAATCATTAAGGAAACTGGGTACCTGATAAAAGGCGAACAATATACCTCCAAGCATACCTGTCAAATCTCTGAGAAACCACTGCCAGAATAGAATGCATTCAGAAAACGAGCGAGAAAATACAACAGTAAACCCAATAAAAGGACAGAATAGATAAAGAAGGTGCAGGCCAGGCTGCCTAGTTACTGACAATTAACCCACAGCTCAGACAATCGAGAAAGAGCTATCTGTCTTCAATGTACTGACACGAATCATCGCTATATTGTTGGCTAACAAAAACAGAGACGCTTGCCACTTGGAATGATGGAGCACACAGGACCAGCAGCATGTACAGTCACACTAATCTCAGTAATTTTGTTCAGGAAAAAATTAAGGAAGATAGTGTATGTTCGTGAAACAATTCTCATGTTACGTCCTAGCTTGTGGAAAACAGTACAATCTCAAGCGTACTGTGTATAATTTATAAATGAAGATTGGTGGAGTAAATCTACCTGAAAAGTGGCACCAATGACCGTGGCAGATTTCTCGCCTACACCAATCGCACCTAAAAGAGCCTGAAGCCAGTTCAGGTGGCAATCCATTTAGACCGGCAAAATAACTAACATAAGAAATAAACACTGAACAAAGATGAGCGAGCAACGGCACTGGTAAAGCTTACTTGAGTGGACAACATTGCACGGATGTATGTTGATAGCCCCTATAGCAGAGGCAACCATGGATGAGAACCGGAGAGAAAATATTTGTTTTGTCCAAAGAGCTTGCAGGCAGTTGATGCAACAAAAAGGATTTACCTGTAAGGTATCCCACATCTGGAATGGGACGTAATCCGGAGTGACGCTAGCTGGAAAGCCCTGCCGATCAAAGCTCTCGCCTCATCATTTAGTGTCCACAAGTGATAAACGGGGAAGAAGATGCAAAATTCAGGACCAGCAGCGTGAGAGACACTCAGGCTGACTCACCTCGGGCACGAAGGCGCCGAGCACGCGGCTGCCGACCCGCCCCCACCGGCTGCCGAACCTGGGACGGTGCGCGCGCGCGTGAGACGATAGGGGACCGAAAATGAAGGAACCGAACGGGAGGGAGCGCGGATTGGGGGAGGTGTCACCTGTCGGAGGTGAGGGAGGAGGCGGAGGCGGTGAGGACGGCGGTGCGGGAGAGCGCGGAGCCGGAGGAGCCGCCCCACTCCTCGACCGTGACCCACGCCGCCGCCGCATCAGGCTCGCCGTGGCGCCCGGATCGGGAGGACTCGATGTCCATCCCACCCTCGCAGCACGATCGCCGCCGTGGCCAACGCGTCACTGAGCAGTCAGAGTTCAGCAGCAAAAGCGCCAAGCAAAGTGCGGCAGAGCGGGGATTGGAGTCGTGCCGGGGTGTGGAGTTGACTCGGAGTGTGGCGAAGCAGCGGCGGATTTGGATCTTGCCGCGCTCTACTCCGCACGTTTTAGCAGGCGCTAATATACACCCGCACACGCCCACATGAACACACGCACGCACACCCTACCCCAAAAACACCTCCGGGAGACCGAGTCGATGGGTCGAGTCTTGAGATTGACGAAGTCACCACGGGCGTCTCGTTGTCGACGGAAAAGTCGCCTCCTACCGAACAATATTCTATCTTAAATGAGAAACACCAACATCAAATCTGGGATTTAAACTCTAGTAGGCTAGGGTACAACCACCCTTCTAAGTCCCACCCTTCTAAGTCCTAACCATCTTGCCACACGTTTGATTTGGCTTGCAGGCGCTCTCTTCTGCTCCGGGGCGTATTATTTTGTTCTTATTATACGGTCCAAGAATATTGTAAGAAACGCATGAATACTGAACTTTTGCATAAGAGCTTCAGAAGACGAATGGCTCGTCAGCATTTGCACAACAGATACATCGTAACTGCATTTAGAATTTTAGACGTGACAAATAATGGCAGGAGCTACAAGTGTAACTGACGAAGCACTGCAGCAGCTAGCTCCAAGACGGGCTAAGAAGATTTGCCTAACTCCAAAAATTTCCAGATTTCTCGAACTCTCTGTTACCGTCTCCTACTTACAAAAGTTTCGCAGAGCTGAAGACTGCATCTCTACTTCTACAACACCGAAACGAACTTCGCTGGCCAACAAACCAAAAAATTCCTCTGGGTCAATTATATCTTGCAGAATGTACGCCGCTTCATCAGCCTCTGATCTCGTAACCGTCGACAGGTCGGTTACTTCAAGGGCATCTCTGCATCTGTATCCATCTTCTCGTTGAAATTCTCCCTTAGGAATTCCACCGCCATGAAGGTGAATGCAGATGCAGGTATGTACCATATTATCCTAGGAACGCTTCCCTTGAACAAGCCACTCGCTCCCTCTGAAGCCCATGTCTTTCTTATAGCATCCAGCCACCCATCGTACCTGATTGAACAACAAAAGGATATTGGTTGCTGAGGGCATACATCATATACAATCAAATGGAAACGTTGTCTGTGACAGTCATGGTAAGAGTATGATCGGTTTCAGTAGTTATCAGAAAGATGGGGACGAATATAATCAGCGTATCTCTTATGAATATCTAACTGGCCTAGCAGAAAAAATGGGGAGGAAAATACCAGTGTCCATCATGAATACCAAACTGCCTAACAGAAAAGGAGATGCATGTATCAAACACAGACTCAGATTTGCCTTGTACCTAGTTGTTGATCCTTGTACTTGCAGTCTTGTCTTGATCACATCCAAAGGGGTTGTCAAGTATGCACTGAAACCTGCAACACAATGGAAAAGACTAGTAAATCGAGAGGCCAAACACTTTGGGGTTCACAAGAAATATAATTACCAACATATTTTTTTAATATATATTAGACCATACCGCCTGATAATCCTCCTAGAACAAGCCCTTCAACGGAGTTGCTGACTTGTAAATCACTGTCTGGAAAATACTTCCTCTTCCCGTACTCAGTCAGATCTTTCAATCCTTCGTAGAAAGTTACCTAGAGATGCCAAAGATCGTGCACATAAAAAGGATTGAAACAAAAATATCTTAAACTGTATGCAGCACACAAGTAAATAATTTTTTCTAGCTGTACAGATCTTGGCAATGCAATAATACTATCAGACAAAAGCAATGTCCACAAGAACTACCTAATGGCTATAGGAGTTGGCCAAACATAAAGGCACTGCCATTTCTTCCAAAAAGCGAGCAGGTTCGCCAAAATTACTAGAACAATGATAAAAGCATAAGCTGAATTCCCACTTACCATTAAACCAGCAAAAGGGACATCCCTGGCAAGTGTAGACCCATACCTGCAAGAAATAAATGGTTTCATTGATTGAGAAAAACTGAAATACGTGACAACTAGGCTACATCATGTGCGGAATAATATCAGTCTTTTACACACAAAAACTGACTGTGCTTCTATCATGAACAACCGCACATTCACACATCCAGAAATAATGTGCATAAAAACAAAGACTACCCAGCCAAAGACCTTGATTTTTTCTTCTCTAATTTGGAACATAGGGAGTATATCTGTATATATTTTCTTTTGCCCAGCCAAAGACCTTGATTTTTTCTTCTCTATCAGAAAACAAGAACTTAATTAATTATACAACAAGCAGTCAGCGCAAATACCCTGCATAGAGTCCCTTCAGACCATGATCTCTCACGATAGAACGACCGGCATGGAACATTCCATTATAGTAACCATACATCTGAGTCCCGGGAGATTGAGAAACATTTCCTTTTGCAGCATTCAATGCCCAAGATTTGCTAGAGCCTTGGACTTGCATTCGTTGTTTCATGACTTCACACGGCACATAGATGAAAGATCCAAGTGTATCCCCTGGAATAAGCAACAACAAAAAAATGGTGTCAAGGAAGCAGCACAACGAATTTTCTTGAGATGTTAGGTATTCCAATTGAAAGGCAAATTGCATCGTCCAATATGACATGAGTGGCAAAGGAGAAGACCACAAAACAGAAAATTTGCATGTACAGAAATAAAACCATATGCATTGCAAGTGTGTGGCACACGAAATGCCAAAGAATCACTCATTGAAAACTCCATGTAGTCATCATGTAAAAATGTCCCCTTCTGCTTCTAAATCCTAGTAACATGCTGATAAAACCTAGTATAAATTTGAAGAAGCAGTAAGACTTTCTGTAGAGTCAAATACAAAAAAAATATAAGAAAACAATTTCTCACCAATTCCTCCAGCAATAAAGTGAGACCAGTGACCACTTAAATTAGGGTTAGCATTCTCCAGCCAGGTCTTAGTTGATTCAATAACACCAAAATATGTTGCACCTGTAGCAAGTGAACCAGTAACACCTGGACCAATTCCTCTGTAAAAACCTGAAATGGGACAAGAGTACGGAAGTTTATCAAGATGGCAGCTAGAGCTATGAACAAGTTCAATCATTTGGCCATCCTCAATCTCAGGACTCAACCACAGGGAGATTTTCGCTGTTTTTCAGAACACTAATACTACAGTGCTCCAGGTTTTTCTCTAAAGCAGAGGGGCTAACCTCTCAGGCCATCAGACGCCCAAACTGTCCTGACCATCTGAAAAATATTCTTCTGAGCCTGTCCAGAACAAACGAAGAAAGACACGGCACCCATGTGTCAAAATCATGCACTACAACAAGGAACCCTACAGAACTTTTTAGAAAAAGATCCCACACCTTAGCGCCTGTCATTATAGCCTGGCTCTGAAGCCTTGTTTTAAGAGTGTCAACTGGATGCATCATGCCTTCTCCAAATGCGCCTGCAACTGCTCCCCACACAAATTCCCTCCATACTGCAGCATAAATTTCATCTCAGTATAACAACCTAGTGCACATTTTGGGAATCGTGTGTTGCTTAGTTACTGTAAAACTCTGGTACAAATTATAACACGGCCTGATCTCTGATGTCCAAGGTGCGGGGCGGATTTTGGTGAAAATTAACCGTCATGACAACCTCTATCATACTATAGTGAAATAGGTATCATGTTCCAAAGATGTCGAACTATTTATCGGTTTCATGAATGGGTTAAGAAGATACAATGCATCGAATGCCATGTACAAATCTAAACAAACAGGTTTGCCATGTTGCTCACTAAAGCATGTTATACTGCAAGGCAGGAAAATACTAATATGAACGAATAACCTCCTATTGTATACTACAGAAATCTCTATTGCAGGAAACAAAACAGACTCGTATCATTAATCAGGTCGAAATCATAAACCCAGTAAACCACAACCTCACGCTGTGAGGGCCATCCCCCATCTCCATCTCATAGCCCATCTAAATATAATGCATAAGATCCCAAGTTCGGGAGACAAGAGCGCAACCGCGGAAGCTAGCGATCGAAACGAGAAGGGGAGGGAGAGCAGAGCACCTACCGAAGAAGTTGGTGAGGTTCGGGGACGGCGACTGGTGGGCCGGGCTCCGGAGGCCAGCCACGGCGGCGGCCGCCGCGGGAGGGGGAGGGGGCGGGGACGCCGCCATGGGTGCGATTGGTCGGGGCTTAGCGCAGGGTTTAGGGTTTTGGACGGTGCGCCATGGATGCTTTTTGCGTGGTCAATTGGTTTGCGCGCTGCTCATGGGGAAAACTCGAGCGGTGTGTGGGCCGTTCGATCCAGATCACCCCGCGCAGATAGTCTATGCCGGTTTGGCCCTGGTCAGGCCCTGGCCTGTCGTTTTTTTACATTGTTCCCAAATATTGGATGTGACTAATTCTTAGGGACTAATTCTAGTCAGGTGACCTCAAATTTCAGCGCAAGTCATGTTGTAACTCATGACCGGCAAAAATCGCCAAGCAATCTAAGGTCCAGATGACTTGTTCAGCTGCAAACTATGGTGCAACTCATAACTAGTATTTTTCTCAGTTGCAACTCACGTCTAACGAATCACGATAGAATCTAATGGCCTGAGGATACTGAGAATTAGCAAAATCGTATTAATAAAGGAAACATATTACATGAAATCCACTTTGAGTCCCAAGTGTATCTGCACCTGATATTAAAAAAAAGACATTTCGAAATGTCAAATTTCATCCTCGACTTGCTGCTTGGATATTTTGATTCTTGCAACAAAGTGCAATAACTTCACAACTCACAACCCCCAAATCCTCATTCCTTTTCAGTTATGTCATGCGGAAAAAATTGTTTGTAAAAAGGCCACAATGATGTATATTGGACAACATAACTTTATGCATTCCAAATTCCTTCGTAGAAATGTACACAGTATGTTTAGTTGGAATTTGTAAACAAATGCAATAATCCCAAAGACAAATATGGAAGAAGATAGTGACAAAGGAAATTTCGAAGCGGTCACGATGCAAATATAGATACAAATACATTTTTTTTTACTGTGACACGGGAAACCAAAAAAAATGTGCGAAAGAAGAAAACCAAGAAAATAGTTTGGCTTAACGAGATAACTAAATCGGTCAAACGACGAGCTTACAATCGCAGAGGCACGGAGGATGATGCAGGGTACCACGTTTTTTACGTGCTTGTCCAAACACCGTAGATGGTTGGGCATCATATCATGCACGATGTTCTAATGAGAAGGGATTTCGATAGATTCTTAGTGACAGATTGTTACAATAGATGTTGGTGAGATGTTTCTGAGTTACCCTTGTGTGAAAACATAAATTTCATATATTTCACCGAAAATGTTACTCACAGAAATTTGGTTATGCATTTCACCGAATATGTCACTCCGTCCTTGTTTCAATTTCACACTTTCTCCGCTGTTTCTTTTCTTGACAAGAAAGGTTGACGGGTTGATGCTTTGTCTGTTTTCTTAAAATAGGAACAATAAGAAGGGTTCGGCAAAAGCACTCTGTTTCTATTTTCACCGGAATGGAAAGAAACAATCCAATTAAAAAAAACAAATGCTATTAATAAGAAAGAAACACGATCGAGGGCCGTTTCACATGGATTTTAATATACTTCTATGTGATTGTGATTAACGGCGAATATTTTCCCTCGTTTCAAACAAAAAAGTGTTATTTTTGGACAAGGCACATAGGATAACAAGTAGCAAGTCGTGGCCTTGAATGCAAATTTGGTTTGGTTGTCAATATAGGTATACTAGCTAAATGTCCGTGCGTTGCAACGGGATAGCAGTGGTATGTAGAGGCACTGATGAAATTATTGCGAACACGTGCATTAATAGTGACCTCCATTGAACTTACTTTCAAACTTATTCTTCTTCCTCTTCTTCTTCTTCTTTGTCTGATGATTAATGTCATTCTTCCTTTCTCAGTGGCTCCCACCATGTCGATAATCTTATGTCGTTGCACGTCTCACTTGCTCCCCTCTCTCATCCTTTCCGTGTGCCTCTGCATCGTCTCGACAATTTGTTATGTAGTTGGGCATCTCAAAATTCTCCGTTTGCACCGAACATCTACGGTAGTTCCTATTGGTTGGCGGCAAGACTGAAAGGTTGACCTTAATGCTATATTTGAGTGGAGATCAGACCCACATAATGGTTGGTTGGAGTAGGTATCCACCACATCTATTGTCATTGTACAAAACTATTAAGTGTCCCTGCGTTGCAGCGGATCCCTATCTCTCCCTGCCTCGTTTTTGCTTTGTTTTCTCTCCATATATGCCATGGGAGTAAGATATTGATGGAGGCCAGAATTGGTGTAAAACCGACACACAACTGACCTCGAATTGGCCGGTGCAGCCAACACCTCGTCTTGACTGGATGCCAAGTTCACGGCCATAGGCATACTGGATGGTGTCCTTCCGCAACTCATGGAGATGATGCACGCGCTGCGTGTTGCCAATCCAGCAACATCATCTTTGGCTCATGGTGACAGCTTAGGCGAGATTGATGGTGTGCAACTCTAGTAAGATGGTAAGGCGGGCTTGATGAGAAAAAAAAGCCAGTAATGTCGTCTCTAGTGGTAGTGGGAGAACAATCCAAATTTAATTTGCGCTTAACGAGGAGATATAAATATGACTTGCATGCAAAATAAAGATAAACACAAGCATGCACGTTTTTAGGTTTGAGATTGATCATATAGTGATCTGTCGATATCATTTATAAAGTAAAACCTCACTAATAACTATTAATGATTTCTATCTCTATAGGTAATCTCTCTACATCATGTATTATTCAGCTATTCAATTCCCCATGTCATCCACATAATTTAGCATTTTAACCATTCAATTGTCCATGTCATCAACATCATCTATTTTTTTATCCATTCAATTGCCCACGTCATTTTTAGCCTTTCCGTTGATAAGATCGTCATCCTTCTATGCAACTACATACCTAAATCATGTTTACTCTCGCACCACAAATAGTTTTGTCCAGCTAACCATATGTTCGTCTCCCAATTGTTTTGACTGATAAAAATCATGTAAGAACTATTTGTGATTACGTGCTATTTTATATTTAGTTGCTCAAGTCATTTTCAAAAAGTTTTGTGGCAAAGCGTAGCACATCTCTTCATGCAAGATATCAACGTTATCATCTTAATTCGGGTGTTGATTTTATCTGTGACTGAATTCGTTTCATTTTATCTACGGTTATAAATAATTGCATGCGACATCGATCGTGTACATTCGATCGAGAAACCTTGCATATTCCTGTTTCACAACTATTCCACCTTTGATTAAATTTAACATGTAGACTATTATACGAAAGTAAATCTTGCATATTCCTATTACATGCATCTTATACCCTTTTATTTCTAAAAGGGGTTTTAAAGAGATTAAACTCTAATGCGGCCGGAATCCTTTTAGTTTACAAATTGTCTCCCAATGTGTGCACTCTTTTGGGAGAATCAATTGAATGCCTTGTTACCATGATTTTCGAGACCAACTCATCTTCACTTGAGAATCATTTTATCCTTCAGAGACCTGGCAATGGTAGTTTTTCAACAATAAAAAATAGAAATAATTAAATGTGAACTATGCTCCAAACTAACATAGATTATCTGTACTTTTCAATACTTTAACAAACACAATTGCACCGCTTGTGTTTGTTGAAGTATTGAAAAGTAACACACATGTGACTGCTCAAGAAATAAATGTCGTAGAATATAACAGCTTACCGTTCCTTTCTAGAAGCTAAAGTCAAAATACACAATAATTTATGCCTTCTTGATCCCCCAGCGTCCATGCTCTTTTAATCAAGAAGGTCCACACAACACTAATGCTTTTGTACGTTATGGTATAGCCAATTACGTACAAACTGATAGCCTACGGAAGAAAATATTAGGCTTTCACATGTTATCTGGATCTAAATTTTTTTGCAGCAGTTCTGCTTCAACCTGCTGTTCTGCTATGAAGCTCGTCATGAGAGATCAAGCACGAGCTTGCCCTGGACCAGGCCACTGTCTGTGTCGTCGCTAAACATGCCGGAGCCACGGCCGATCCTTCACGGCAGGGATTCCATGGCCAGTGAGAGCCCCATTAAGCTGCTGCCCACCTCGCGTGACCTCCTCGGCCATCTATGGCTCATCCGCGGCGCCGCCGCGTCGTCTAGTGGACCTCGTTTCTAGAGACCACCGTCGTCGCCCTCTTGGCCTTATTCTCGGGCAGGACGAGCCGGGAGATGAAGCTGCGGAGCCGGCGGCTGCCGCGTGGGTATCATCGGCTTGGGCGGGCCTTTTGTGGCACCGGATCGGATCAAGAAGGATGCTAGGTACGAAGAGGAGGGCAGAGATCCAACGATGAAAAAAAGAAGCTAGGAACGAGGCAGTAAATCACGTAAGTTTGTTTGAGATGGTTCCATCTCAACATCATGACCGAATATACCGTGAGTCAATGACAGCGGGCCGTGAACAAGAGATCCACAATTTAAGGAGAAACGATTTTTTCCATGCGGTGAAACAGGAGAGAGAGGAGGTGTGCGGTGGCAACTTTCAGTAATTATCCAGATGTGTGACACCAGATATTCACCAAGCCGCCTTTAATAGTAAAGATAGCCGTTGCACGTATCCGTGTGTTACGAGAAAAGCTACGTACTATCAGTTTGAATGAATGGTGTTGCCGTTGGACGTACTAGACACCAGAGCATGAACTGATTGGTCGTAGACGGTATCATATACCGGGAAGTATAAAGATGTGCTACAAAGGAGTAGGTACTTTAAATTTATTTTTTTAAACGAAAGATTAAGGGCCACTCGGCTTAAAACCGAAAGACGAAGCGCACCTACAAATAGACGGGTGGGAGCTAAAAATCCTTCTCGTGAAAACCACACCACCAACTTATCGCGTCTCGCTGGCACACCCACGCCCTCAGCCTGCCCTCAGCTAGCAAGTAGCAACCATGTCGGCCTCGACGGGCAAGTCCCCGGCGGTTCCGGCGGCCGGGGGAGAAGCAAACGGAGACGCGGCTGCCGGAGGGTCGCCGTCGTGCCGTTCGAGATTCGACCGCGCCGCAGAGGAGGTGGTGACGGAGGAGGCGCGCGCTAGAAGGGAGGAGGAGAAAGCGGAGCTGGAGAAGAAGATCGCGAGCACCAAGGAGATCGTCGCCCTGGAGGCGGCGCTGGCCGAGATGGACGCCGCCGCCACCAAGCCGTAGTTTGCCAACTAACTGCCGATCCAACCGGCTCGCGCGCTCGTCGCTTAATCTCCGTGCGCTTCGCCGGCCCCGGCCGTTTTAATTAAGTAGCCTTCACTGGAACTAGTGTTACCCTAGTGTTTGTAGTATGTACCGATGGCAGTGGCTTTAATTTGTTTAGTTGCTTAGTTAATTCGATGCTTAACTAGAGTACCATTGTGTGAAACGAATCAGCAAGGAGGAGTTCTTGGTGTGTTTGTAGCAGCTAGCACACTTCATTGCCTTGTGCCATACCTTCATTGCCTTGTGCCATACCTTCATTGCCTTGCCATTCTGTAGCAGCTAGCACACGTCTTTTTCATCTTTTAACTTTTTTTCCCTGAGTATACATCGCTTTTGGTTGAACGGCAAATTGACCGGTCACAGGAGCAGCTTGAAAGGATGCCGGCCCATTTTGGGCAAGCAAGTACGCGGCATTGCTTTAGCCCATAGCAATCACAGCAGTAGCTCGATCGTGCTCCTCTGATCCTCTCCTCGAAAAGAAAAATAATGGCAATCGTTCTGTTTTGAAAATGGAACGCATATATATATGGTTTGTGGTACTGTAAGATTTAATAAAAAATAATTTTACCGCACTAAAATAGCATGAGCGCACGGTCAAGGCTGCAACTTTTGTGTGCCGTTGCGCAGCTGGTGGTCGAACTCGATCGTGTCCCACGGCCCACGCATGGATGTCGAACGTTTGACCAAAAAGTAGCAGAGAACGCATTAATGAACGCACCTTATTTGGACCGCGGCTTCTTGGATTTTGAACTCCGTCCATTACTAACTATATAAAAGTTGGGAAGAATGGCGATCCCTCAGCGCCGTTTCACTGTAGATGCTACAGTGAACTATATAAAAGTTGGGAAGAATGGCGATCCCTCAGCGCCCCGTTTTACTAACTATATAAAAGTTGGGAAGAATGGCGATCCCTCAGCGCCCCGTTTCACTGTAGATGCTACAGTGTTGAACAGTACCGGTGGACCTTTTGCAAAAAAGTCCCTCCACTTTCGGGAAATTACGAACCGGTACATCTATACAAATACCAAACCATAACCCTAGAGCCCAGAATCATCCTCATTTCCCCTCCCCCGTCTCTCCCGAATGGGCCGCCGCCGCCTCGCGCTCCGGTCGCCTCCAGCCCGAGCCTCAATACCTCCTTATTTTCCCCACTGCCTCCACCTTGCCGCCGTCGCCGCCTCATCGCCTCCTCGTGCGTGTTCGTCTCCTGGTTCCCGTTGCTCGCCTCCATCCCGCTCTGCCGCCGAGCTCCGCTCCTAGCCGCGCCTCTCCTCCACGACGACGTGCCTCGCGTGCCTTCTCTCCCAGGAAGTGGACGGCGCGAGAGGCGCGGACGGGATGAGCGGCTGGAGGAACAGGACGCCGGACGGGGCAGCGCCGGGCGGCTGGCCAGTAGGGCGGCGCGCGCGGGAGGCGATGTGGCTGCCTGCGTCGGTCGGATAGCGGAGGGACGAGGCTACGCGGCCGGCGCGCGGTAGAAGCCCGGCCCAGGCAAGTAATTATGCCAATATCTTTTCCATCTTTCCTTAACCTTTCAATCTGGTCAGTTTCGAATTTCTGATCTGGTGTAGTCTACCTTCTTCTCTTAGGTTAATCAGTTTCTTACTACGATTATTGATGCAGTGGAGGAGCTATGTGCCGATGATAGTTAAAAAGAGATAGGAATCGTCCCAGCCATCCTCTCACGCTCCTTTCATAAGCGTGGTGCTACCAATTGTACCAAGGAGGAGAGTATGTGCAGCAGCCGGCGACGTTGGGCGAGGCTGACGGCAGCACCACCTGTGATGTTTTCCCTCATTAGGTATTCTTCGTTTAATTTTTTTCTACTAATTGCCAACGCCTCATGTCCTGTCAGTCATATATCTCTGGAGGTTCTACACACACTGAAAACTGGACCAATAGTAAATTGTATGTAGAAACTTATGGGAAATTTAATCTCACGCACAATTCCGTAAAAATGAGTCAGCTCCTGCAGGCCTAAACTGAGCCTTCACTTCTACATGTATGAAATAGATGCATCTCTTGATGAATCTGAGCTGCTTTTCCTATCGCCACAGAAATATATCATTATCCTTGCAGTTTAAGATCAATAAATTGCTCTTAAGGACACGGTAAAAAAAATATGTGGACAGGTTCATTTATCAAGGTTGTTAACCAGCCATGTTGTTTGCGCATTACCTGCAAGTAAGTTTTTTTTTTTAACTATGCATGTAAGTTATTCACATAAGAACCCTTTGTTCAGCACTGAATATATGGTTTAACCACTTAATCTAGAATTATTTTAATACAGTACGCCAGTACCCAACTACACCTATGTTTTAAGAAAGACCATTTTTTTATTCCTTGCATTCCGATATTGTGACGCACATCATTGATTCATGAGTGCAGCTTTGTTAATCACTTTTCCTTAATTACCATGCAAGGTGATCTTGGCACGAGTATTCCAAAAAAAAAATTGGCACTAAGGTTCTTCTCTTTACAACGCTATTTCTGTAATAGATATGTTGATTTGTCTTTCTAATATTTATTTGGGTTTTACTTTTGATCGGGGCAAATAATTCTCCTTATTTCTGCATGCATTAGTAATCAATTGTAACACCACTTATGTCCACTTGATAGAACAAATGAAACACAGTTATTTCATATGCTTGAGAAGCTTATTAACTCTGGTTGACGTCAACTATTAAACCCGTTTGTCCTTGACGTTTGAAAATAGTACCAAGAATTTTCAGATTACAAATTTGTCTGAATTAGTTACCAATTTGTAGCCTGCCGTCCTTGGAAACCAAGCGACTGATATTTTTAGCTAATTCTTCCTATTATGTTCCACAAAAGCATTGTGAATAATTAAAACTGAACTATAGGTGTGAAAAGATTTAATGCTTGCCCGTGTGGGAAGCAGCAAAAAATATTGAACTCTATGCCTCATGTTATTCTCTATATGTTCTCCAATTGTCAAGGTGGTGATCTAATTAGTAGAATGTAAAGTGTGCAGCACTAGCACATAGCAGCATCATGTCGTCAACCCGTTTTTTTTTTCCAAAATGGGGACAACCCTGGCCTCTGCATCACAATGATGCATAGGACTTCCTTTTCGAAATGTCAGCAAACCATATTTTCAAGTTTTATGATTTGTTCTGGCTGTGGATTGCTATTTGTGTATTTTAAGTTTTATATCTAAAGTTTTAACTACTGTCATCTCACCCTGTCCGAGCTCCTCCGTGACCGGCGGCCGTGTCTCTGGTCCGGCCCTTTAACACGTCGTATTGTTTGAAGATTTTAGGAATGTCTATTGTCCAGTACCTAGGCATTATAGTCTCAGATACATACCAATATGACATTTACTAATTAAGCTGCACCACCATATTAGTTCCAGAAGCACTCACTTAATATGTCAAGCTCTATCTAGATTTCTTAACAATATCGGATAGTCATAGACAGGAAGGGCACCCCAACCAAGCACCCAGCATTCTCCAACAAGATAACAAGTCCACAACTCCGGTGGCAAGAGAAGAAGAGCAGGACAACGGCGCTCCCGTTTGACAATAAGCCAGATCCTTCGATTCCATCTGATGACGAATCAGACTCAGCTCTATCTGTTGGTTTCTTCAATACGTACTGATGCAATGTTTATTTTTGTGATAGTAATAAACTGGGAATTCTAAAATTTCTTGAATCATTGTCAATTTGTCTTCTTACAGCTGCAGATAACATCATAAAAGAGTTGTCCTCAACCTTTTGTAGGCTGGCAAATATGACAGGTTACATTCCATTCATGTTCAGCTAGCAAATTTCTTGCTTCAGTGGTATGTCATGAAGAACTAAATAATCTCCTACTAGAAGCACCAAGGGCTAATAATTGTTGGATTGTTTATGTTAGAATATATATATATATATATATATATATATATATTCGAAAAATTATATAAAGCTGAAAGAGAAAAATGTTAGAAGCCATTCCGCAATGATACTACCTAAGCATAGCTGGGGCCATTGATGCATTCAAACAACGACATTTGTATCTCTTAGTTAGGATAATTTTTGTGTTCCCTGTCCTACAAGTAGTTCTAACGTGAAGTTGTCCGAATTTGTTCAGCTATGAAATATAGTAATAATGCTTCTGTTGGAATGCAAGGAAGAATTGCAGATTTACCGTAAGTTTTTGGCCTCACTGTCATTACTTCAGCACAGAAAATAATAATTAAAATGCTGGTAATGTTTGGATTTTTGCGCTTCGTACATTTTTTGTTAGGAAATATGCAAGTACAAATGTCAGCAAAAGGTCATTTTTTTGTTTGTTATATCACATTAACCTTGACAATGTATCCCCACTTCTGAGATGTTGTGCAGCACTTCAGGTTTGGCCAACATGAGGTCTTCTCAGCTTTGTCCAGATGGCCACTGCACATGTCCCAGTCAAGAGACGAATCGGTGGGTCTAGACTCCTTTAGACATACAAAAGTGTTTAACACCATGAGGGCGGCGTGTCGCCGCGCCTAATTTCAGCAGTACATTTCATATGAAATTACGTATGCTTCAGTGTAGCCTATACTCATGTGTTTCGATCAACAGTTTCTGTCAGCCAAGCGCAAATGTTGTCCGACATTTTGTAGTATCGATGTGGCCCAGAAATTCGCTTTGGCTCCCGGGAGCATATGCTCCCGGTATTTTCGACAAAATTTAGCAAATTGAAAACTTATCTAAAAATTCCTAAAAAAATCATGCATGTACCTGACCATGTTGCACACCACCATGATTTTTTTCGCGCTGAAATGACATCGTATGCGACCTGTACAAAAATGACAAATTTCCTGTCAGATTTGAGATTCAAAATTTGAATTTTCTGACAGGAAATTGGTCATTTTTGTACAGGTCGCATACGATGTCATTTCGGCGCGAAACAAATCATGGTAGTGCACAACATGGTCAGGTACATGCATGATTTTTTTCGGAATTTTTCGATAAGTTTTCAATTTGCTAAATTTTGTCGAAAATACCGGAATCATATGCTCCCGGGAGCCAAAACGCTGTATTCCGATGTGGCCCCTAATTTGATCAGGCCAACTCCTGAATCCTACTCAGCATCTACCAACCTAGCATAGATGTCGCCCAATATTTTGTGATGACGATGTGCCCACTAAATTGATCAGGCCAGTACAAAAGTCTTGCCTTTCAACGTTGTGTCAATGCTGTATAGATGAATTACATATAACTATGCAATAGTACTGTCTAGCAAAATCCATGTTCGTACTTAATCGACCATTTCGTCATGATGCTATGCTTTCTGCTGAATACAATAATTTTGACCACTGATGCCTTGATGCAATAACATCAATTACACAACGAGATGCACTATTGATATCCTTCTACACAAATAATGTTCCATGAAAAATCCATGCGAAAAAAAAAAAATCTCACACTTACATAAACCACCAACAAGAACTTTCGTAAAGGGCACGGCGTGCCGCCGTGCCGAATTCCACTAGTACATTTGATAATAGAGCGTCGTTTTCGTTTACAAGATGCATGAATTTGGTAGTTGTTAATTGTGTCGGACACAATAATTAAGTAGGACCAAATAATGGGAAGAGAGAAGAGTTAGGCAACTCCAACGCGGCGACCTAATTCGTTTGCATGACAAAGGACACAACCCAATGCAGCGGATTGTTGTCCACTTTGTTGTACGTTTAGACCCACTAGTAATGTTGCACGTGCAACGCACGTATTTACGTATGCATATAATTTTGTCTGTTTTTGAATTATATTAATACCTCATCAAAATGTGAACAAAATAAACATCATAAATAATTTGTGAGCCAAATAATCATGTATTTCTAAAATAAAAATGAAGATATGATTGGCAAGTTCATAAAAGGCTAAAATGTACACATGCAATCCATTCCGTTGAAAGATTATTATGAAAAATCGGTAAGTTCATCAAAGGCTGAAATAATGCATACATACATGCATGCACATTCTATTGCTACTTCAGTTTTGTAAGTCAAAAGTTGAGAGATGAGCAAGTAAATAAAAAAAACACTTTCCTTTCTACGCAAGCTCTGCTTTACCTTCTCCAATGGGTAACTGGTATGCCTGTAATCTTCATTTTCTTTGATATTTCTTATGGATAGGAGTATGGGATTGAAGCAGGCATACCATTGGCCATGCACCATCCACAAGCTCTTTCGGTTTCCTATCTTTACTTATCGATCTGGAAAATTTAAAACCAGATCAAACCCGACCAGCGGGCCTGACTTTACATCCATGCAGTGTAATCCAAACAAGGAAACTTCTTGTTTGGATTTATTCATTCTTGATGCCCAGCATTCAGCTTGCTTAATTCATCTCACTTAAATATCCTGGAAGTCAAACCTCAATTCAATATGTAGGAATTATCCTTGATGCCAAACCTCAAATCTACACGAAAATCTCCTCAGCATGGAGGAGAAAACATTTTAGAAATGGGTCGATGTGTAATTTTGGGAAGAAAAGAAACAACAGACCTGAGGAAAATGAAGGCATCACCAGCATCAAGCTTTTTGGAAATGACAAACACACTCCAACCACTGCCACGGAGATGCTTCCCAGGTTGCCCTGTTGATTTGCAATCAGTTAACACAATTATCGTGGCCTCGTGGGATTATCATTGATGCTATCAACATCGCTACAACCAGTCCACCGAATTGATCGGCTTCAGATCACACTGGCATACTACCTGTCGATGTAAAATTGTCATGTGTCATAGCGGGGCAAGGAACAGCATGTTACATCTGAAGATGTGGCGGAAGCCATGCCATGCTACAGAACTCTGCTGACCCTGCGACCCGTACACGGGTTTCGTTTACAAGATGCATGAATTTGGTAGTTGTTAATTGTGTCGGAAACAATAATTAAGTAGGACCAAATAATGGGAAGAGAGAAGAGTTAGGCAACTCCACCGCGGCGACCTAATTCGTTTGCATGACAAAGGACACAACCCAATGCAGCGGATTGTTGTCCACTTTGTTGTACGTTTAGACCCATTTGTAGTCCAAATTTGGACTTAATTTGCGTCAAGTCGGACATGTTCTGGATGACTGCGGCGTCCTTCCCTTGTACTCCTTTGGCCTGCCAATTAGTGGGAAACACGCCAGCAGCGCTCCCCTACAATCCGATTTCCACCCTCTGGGGGCACCACGCCGAGTCTAACCTCCGGTTTCTCCACTTCCCGCCGTCGCCACTAGCCGGAGCCCAGAGGAGGCCATCCCTATGACCAAGGTTCTATCCAAGGGTTTATATGAAGAATGGTCATCTAGAGATGAGCTTATTGCAAGCATGGCTTGGAAAAGAAGATTGAGTGAACATTCTTGTTTAGCTCCAAGCCATCTTATACATCAAGAGAAGATAAAGCGCAAGTGGATTCATGAAGACGGAGCTAAGCGAGGCTCTCCCATAATGGTGTATGAGGGAGTATTTGGAGAAGTCTTCGTCAAGCATGTGCTAGAAAGTGCAATCAAGAAAGGTGGTCCACTTGAAGAGATAAAGATCGTCATCATCTATCTCAAGTGGAATGCGCAAGGCAAATGTATGATCTTGATAGGGTTTCTATTTTACCGGTCTCATGGTGTTAGTGGGAGACCGGGTTATAGGATAGACGACGTACTATCAAGAGGGGCTCTCAAGTGAGTAACTTGATCGCATCTTTATGGAGAGATCAAACCTTTGCATACTTGCATATCATCTTTCTTGGTTCTTATTTGGCTTTTATCCATGTGAAGATTTAGAGTTTGTGTTTATCTCCATACCAAGCTCTAGTTCACCAAAAACAGATTTCGTATGGAAAACTTGTTGTGTTTTCGTGTTGAAAATATTATCGGTTTATCCGTGAGGAAAGTTCCACACCTTCCCATGTGTGTCAACTTAACTCTATTTATGGTTCTTAACATTTCCACTTTTTGTAGAAAAGCTATTGTCGCTACCTTTCCAACAAAATTGTTTCACCTGATTTAGAGTTCGAACGAGAAAGTTATTGCATTTCAGGTTTTGCAGTTTTGCTGTTTTGCAACTTGTCTAGCTAGGCCGGAGTCTCCGGCCTCAGGGGTGCTCAGGGGCCGGAGTCTCCGGCCCATCAAGTTTTGGAGCGAAGAGCTCCACCAGACGGCGCTCTCTGCCTTCGGCCCGGAGTTGGTCCGGAGTGACCCCGGAGTCTCCGGTTGGGGCCGGAGTCTCCGCCCCTTCGGGGTCCGGAGTCTCCGCCCAGGCTGGAATCTCCGGCCCTCCTGGACCGGAGTCTCCGGTGTTATTTTTCCTGCAACGGCTCTTTTTCAGGGGACCTATAAAAAGGTCCCCTTCTTCCCCTTTGCACCCAACTCTTCCAAGCACGAAATTTCCCACTCTCTCGCCTCCATTGTTGACCTTAGAAAGCTTGCCCCTCTCCCAATTCCTCCCATGATTTTTGCATATCTTTGAGGGATTTGAGAGAGGAGATCTAGAGCTATATTTCCACCAATCCATTCCTACTCTAAGTGAGGGGAACCTAGTAGATCTTGATCTTGAAGTTCCATTTGTTGAGTTCTTCTTTGTTCTTCCTCTCTTCTCCCCCCACAAGCATTAGTTGCTTTTGGTGGGATTTGATAGTGAAGGACTTGAGCACTTCTTGTGTTCTTGCCATTGCTTTTGTGCATCGGTTTGTGCTCTCCACGAGGATTCGTGGAAATAAAAGTTCGTGAGCTTGTTACTCTTGGGTCTTTGGACCCTAGACGCTTTTTGTGGCGGTTGAGACCTTTTGTGGTCACTTGGGAGTTCCCAATCCTTTTGTGGGTTGTGCCTCAAGATTGTTGTACGGGACTCGATTTTCGCCCAAAAGGGAAATCAATAGTGGAAGGTGAACCGAGCTTTTTGGCAAGATTCATCAGAGAATAGGGTGAGGTCATTTGTGGCTTCTTGAGTTTGAAACTCACACCCCTCCAACGAGACGTACTCCCCTAAAAAGGAGGAACTCGGGAATACATCATCGTCTCCGTGTGTCTCGGTTATTTCTATACCCGAGCTCTTTACTTATGCAATTTACATTGTGATAGTCTTCGTGCTTGAAGTTTTACATCTTGCTATCACCTTGTTGCTTGCCTTGATTAGCATAAGTTGTTGGTGCACATAGGTGAGCCTAATATATTTAGGTTGTTGGCGTGTTAATTTAAACACCAAGTTTTATTCCGCAATTATCAAGCCTAAACCGGAAAAGTTTTTAAATCACCTATTCACCCCCCTCTAGGCGATATCCTTATCCTTTCACCGTCGCCTCTTTCGTTTTGCCTGCGCCAGCCTTGTTGTTTCGCATGATGGCCCCATAGTTGGATGTTTAGCTGTTGTTTCACTACCATCGGTTAACGGCGGTGCTACCATCTGCGGTGTTGCGAACGGCAAACGGCAATGTTGCCAACAACCATTGATGATGCTACTATCAGTCAACGCCGGTGCTCCCATGTGTCGAGACTCATGCAGTAAGGATCAAGCGTCAGTACCGCCAACCAGAGTTGAGATTTTTTTAGTCTGGAGAGTGATGCTTTGCTAAAATAAAAATCAGCTACACTTGTGTGGATTTGTGCTGTAAACTGCAGGTTTTTTGCTTTAATGAAGCAATTGCGGGAATGGGGCGGGGACACCGGACATGCCACTGTCACTCTAGAGGTGGGAGATTTTTGCCCCGCGGCCCATACTCAGCGCTGGCCGCAAAGTAGGAGATATATTTTTTGTTGAAAAAAACACCAACTGCATCTTATATATGATATTTATTAAGAAAAACAACGGCTAGTATAAAGGAGATACACCGCGACGCAACACGGCTAGTACAAAACAAGGCCAGTACGAAACAAAAATAAACTGAGAAACATACTGGTCGTCTCCCTCCTTTGGTTGTTCCACGGCTGGCTTGAAATGTGCATTTGTCTAATTTTCAAAAGAAAGCTTAACATTCAAAGTCTGTAGTCTTCTGTAGACAAGTTAAAGAGCACAAATCAGGTTTTGCTTTTTTTTTCTTTTGAGACAAAAAAACAGGTTTTGCTGACCGGCTTGGGCTAGTCCCGACAGATCCAGACGAAAGAGTCCACCTACCCTACGGCCCTACCCAGCCCAAGTCGGTTTCCCAATCCATCCGTATCGCCGCCGGCCGCATACCACCCCGCCGCCGCCGGCCCCACGCCCGTCCTCCTCCGGTTCGTCGCAACTCCGAGGCCACCCGCCATGACGGAGGACCGCACTCCCAGGGCCTCAGATGAGCCCACCACCGCGACCAAGCAGAGGTCTGAACCTCCTTTTCCCCGCTTCCTCTCCAATTCCCGTAGCTCTCGAATCTTGGAGTTCCGGCGCTCTTGGTCGAGATACGGTCGTTTAATCTCTTGTGGCGAAATTTCTTGTTGCGCGAAGCTGGGGGTTGGGAGCGCTGAAACGAGTGTGATTGTTTGTTAGGAAGAAGAGGAAGTGGGATCAACCAGCAGATGACGTTGTATCGGCGGCAGCAGCAGCCGCTGCTGTGGCGGGATTGCCCGTGTTGAACCTCGGGGCTCTGTGCGGCGTTCAATTCCCCGGCACTACCGCGTATCCCGCTGCCCCGTTGCCGAATGCAGTCCCTGCCCCATATGCGTTGCCGCCGCAGCTTGCGCCGTCGGTGCTTCAGAGTGCCGCCGCCGCGATTCAGAAATTGAGTCAGGTATGGTTGCATGATATAGTTCACTCCTCTCCAACATACCCCCATTCTAGTCTTTGTATTATCTGGTCTAGGATTCATAGTTAATATATGTGTTTCGTGTTGCATCAGGCTAAAATACCGGATGAGCTTATAGCACGAGAAGTCGTCATAAATGATGCTGATCCGTCTGTGCGGTATAAGCTCACGAAACGGCAGACACAAGACGAGGTAAATCCTCAACCAGACAACCGTAGTGTACTTATCTAAAATAGTGTTTCTTCCTAGATATCGGTTTTGCTTAGATCGTGTTGTAATAAAGGTAATAACAGTTGCTTGATACTTGACAGATTCAGCGATGCACACACACTATCATCATTACAAGGTATTTCTGATATGCACAATTGGAGGCGACTCTTTACTAATTTGTGCGATTCTTTCCTGATATTTACTTGATTTGATCCGCCCAGGGGAAGATACTATCCTCCAAATGCACAGCCTGATGGTGAGAAGCCACTCTATCTACATATCTCTGCAGGATCTCAGGTAAACATTGCTCCCACGGTCATTTCATAAAGTTTGACTTGCCTAGCCATTATCTAGTCTAAACGATCTTCGATGGGATATTAACTCTTGCTGCAAGTGCTTGAATTTTTTCACCGTGTACTGTTACCCTCTTGTGTTTTTCCCGTTATGGCTATGTGAAATTGGATCCAGTAACACTGTTAGAGACAGGTGCACGAAATACCTCTATTTCAAAATTTGGAATTGGAAGTCCAGATTGGCTGTTGTTTTTAAGTGTAACTGCTTGCAAAGCCGCGAGGGTCAGAAGTTAGGTCCACAAGTGTGCGAATTCTGCTTAATTAGGACAATTAAAGGGAGCATGTGTCTTTTTCTGTTAATTGTCAAGCAGTAGTAGCGCCAATGGTATTTTGAATATCAGATACTAGTTTTGTTAACATTGGTGACATGGGATGCAATATGCCTGTGTTTTTGGCATAATGCACTCTAGCTGTGTTGACTTCTGCTACTCTTTAAGTGGTAGCACCATCCTTTCTCATTACGGTTAGAACGAAGAACTACATGATTCCAATGCCTTACTATCAAACATTTTTTAACGATTGCCTCTAGTCATTGTTAGATAACGAAAAATTAACCTTTTACCTGCTTCAGCTGAAAGATACTGCTGAGCGCATTAAAGCTGTTGATCATGCGGCGTCAATGATCGAGGAAATATTGAAACAAGGCCAAATGCCAGAAGCCATCCAGAGCAACAGACAGGTCTATCCTTCATATCTCAGTTTGTTTAACCTGATAATCTAATGGACGACAATGCCTAATGGAAAAGTTAAATGTGCACTATTATTTGCTATATTCGTAAGTACATGAAATGATTATTTTTCAATTCGTCATCACCCCGCATTTATGCCCACTTATATTGATAGAAAGAAAGTGTTGATACAACAATTAATAATATAGATATATGTGTGATGCTAGTTTCAATGTTTGCTGAGTAAGTGTATCCATTTCCAGTGTAGATTCTGTCGGTATGTACTGTCAAAGATCTTTGGGTTAGTAAAGTAGTAAAATGGGAAGCAGGTTTGCAGCTCCCGAGCACCAGTGAACCTCGTATTTTAAAATTTTGAAAATTTTAAATTTATGTTTCAAAAAAATCCGAAAAAAAATCCTAAGATACATATGCATGTTTCTTACGTGCGTGCCAATTTTCGGTGCAAAAAACGTCGTATTCCGAGCTGTATAAAAATAACAAAATTCTAGTCAGTAAAAAGTGTATAAAGTGTGTTGAATCTGTCAGAAATTTCTCTTTTTTGCCTAGCCCAAAATATAATGAATTTCTTTACGAAATTTTTGGCATACCAGTACCTGCGGGATATGTATGTGTATTGGTGTAAAAAATTTCAGAATTTTTGGAAGCAAAAAAGTGCGATTTTCAAAAAATTCAAAAAATGGGAGCACTGGTGCTCGGGTGCTGCTACGGATTTCCGAGTAAAATGCCCTTAAGAAGTTGCCGCATCGTTTTTGGAAATAGTGCTCGCCTTTCCATGGCTCCTTTTCCCTTCAAGCGTGGACAAACTGGACATGGAGAAGGATGCCTTGTGCAATGGCAAAAATACCTCAGGAAAAATTGGCTAAGCCTACCCTGTCTCCTCTGGTAGACTCGCACCCTTCTTGTGTAAAGGAGCTGCTGCTCTTATTTCTCTCCAGTGTAGCCGCCCAACTACCATAACGACATTTGACAATCAACTTGCCAGAGGAAGATCCACACGGGCTGTCATTACTCAGATTCTTGTCTTCATTATCCATCTCCAATTCTGCATGCGCAGTTTTTTTTTTCTATTCATACTGATATGATAAATCCCGTGCACATATTTAGCGGCAAGTATGCATGAGACTTGGTAAATACACATCACTAGGCATGTAGATGTAGTTGGTGACTAAAATGGAGAGTTGAGACTTTACTCGGTAATATTCTCAGGTCTCTGTTATCTTGATTTTTTTCCTTAGATTGAGAGCACAAGTACTGGTTCATTATTACAAATTAACAGCTCAGTTTGCACTCAGTGGCCCTTCTACAAATGTGTAGGGATAGAGGATATAAATATCAATATGATAAGCATTATGCACATACCATACATTGGTGTCCACATCATATAGCATTAAAATATATTCAGTCGCCAAACTTTGCAACTATGGTTCCAACCAACAGAAGCAGGAAAGCAACACCAGTCATGATATTTTTCTCCAAGAGCAACTTATTGACTGCTCCCTGCTTCAGTTTTTATAGTTCCTGCATTATCTGTGTCGACGCTTAGTTGATTAGGGATAAATCTTGGTTCACTTGTGCTGATCCTTGGCTCCCGTGTGTATGCGTGTGTGTGTGTGTGTGGGGGGTGGGGGGTTACTCTGCATTACTAGGGCCAGTGTTTCGCTTTGCAAGAAAGAAGAGGTCGGGGGTTCTGGCTGGATTGGAATTGAGCAGGTGGAGGGATATAAGGATCACTTTTTAGATGACCGTTGCAATGTGTTGAAGTGGTGTTTTTGTAGATTTAACTGAATCAGAACCGTTTGTATCATTTTCCACAGTTTAGGATCTTTTGATGGTAGAATTCCACTTTCCTCTTCTTTTTTGGACGGAATCAGGGGTGTAAACTACTTACTATAGTATTACTATGTAAGATGTGTTTCTTGGAAGATTAACATCTCCGTTCCCATTTCACAGGCTATGCATCCTTTTAGTGCGTCGATATTTTTGGGTTTTGCTGCAGATCCATCGTTGAATGTTGCCGCTCGCATCCGTGGTCCAAATGTATGTTCTTGGAAAACAATAAGTGATGCTGGTTAAATTTAATCATGTTATTCTTGATATCCCTATCAATTGCGTTTTTAATTAAAGTCTTGTTTACTTTCCTTTCCATTGAAAAAAACTAATCGTGAAGCTTTCTCTGACATCCCAATCTGGATGGGAGAAACTGTTTTTGTGCTGCTGGTGCTTCTGATTTGTTTATGCAGGATCAGTATATAAATCACATAATGAATGAAACAGGGGTCACTGTTGTACTAAGAGGAAAAGATTCAGGGAATCTTGGCAACTGTCACGATGAAGGTTGGTGGTTTGTTTTGGTTTTTTTTTTTGGAAATTTGTATACGGAAGCTTGTATTTATCTTATAATGTGCATTGCAGCATCACAACAATCTCTGCACATGTACCTATCAAGCGTGAATTTGAAGAGCTTAGAAGCTGCAAAGGTTTTAGCAGAAAATCTTCTAGATACGATAGCAGCCGAATTCGGTGCTTCCAGGTCTGTAAATTTGGGTCAGGATTAATTATTTTGATAGTTTTTTTGTAACCCTGTCTACATCAGAAATTGAATTATGCATTCTATTTCCACTGGACCAATTAGATTGCTGATTAGTACAATGCAATAATATGATACTACACTCCTACAGATATGCTATGATTAATCATTAACTCACTTGTGATGTTATGAGTTTCTCCCGTGAACAATTACTGTAAGAATATGATAGTAGAAATAATGCAGTATCTAGCTTATGGAATACTAGATGCTGATACTCACAAATTTCCAACCATTGGCTATTCTGCTCATCAGCGAAGCAAGAAAATTCTTGGCATATTCTCATTATATTTTTTGTACGACAGAATTTCTTCTTCAAAAGTGTATGGTGCCGTTCCACCTCCGCAGCAGTTGTTGGCTGGTGTGCACACGTCTGGAACAACATCAGACATACATTCTACTTCGGGGTCTTATGTGTCACCAGGAGCATCACATTCCTTTGCACCTACTGGAATTACTTCCCCAATGGTTGCTCCTTCAGTGACAATTCAATCTGGGACACCAACTTATTTTGGGACTCCACCACCTAGTAACCTGATCTTCCCTAGTCAAGCAGCAAATGATGGGGCACTTTACAATGGCTATGGAAACATTTATCCCCAGGCAACTCCGTTGCAGCAGGTGGCATTAACGCTCAAGCATGCTTCATCGTCGATAACTCAGGTTGTTCCAGTTGCATCCACATCAACAGGCATGACAACAAATGTGAACGCAAGTGCAAAGTTGGAGTTAGATAAACGCTCACAAAGGAGGAAGTTCCAGGAACTGCCAACGGTAGACCTTCAGGTGCGAAATCTTGAACTGACTTAACTGCTGCATCCTGGACTTGTATTTGATTACAGCTAAATTTCTTCGTAAGCCTGTCTCTTACAGTTTTCTCCTCTTCCCTTCTCCCCTGCTGCAACTGTTCTCAGTTTCTCAGCTTTCCCAGTTTCCCTTGTCCAATCTTTGATAACCTGATATCTTAGTAACTTTGTTTGATGTATATTCTTGATATGAAAGTGACATCTTCAGTAAACACTTGCATCATCCTATCTGCAGATGTGATTTCAGTATGTGCAATAATGAAATTATTTTAACGCTGTAACGCCTACAAAGTTCAAAGAATGGGACTTTTTTTTTATTAGTAAGGAGCTTCTGGCGCAAGATAGCAGTGCTCTGGAGTGCACCATTGTATTGTATCTGATAATGCCAATTGCACATACTTAAACAGAATGATTATTTACTAGTTCAACACTTGATAACATTACCACTTAACATTTTATTTGGCTTGCTTTAAACTAGGAAGGGACAACAGAAATAGATTTGTAAAGTAATTATTTTCCCGAAGCAATTGCAGTTCCTGCAATGGAGGAGAACTCTAGATTTCATATAGCTAAAAACTATAGTTGTAACTTGTTGACTGCCAGATTGGCATGCTCATTCTTTTTCTTTTTTGGACTATTTTATCAGCTTCTAACATTTGATTTCGTTCCAGGTATTTTCTCTGACCATGTCTGAAGCTCGCATGTGTGGTGTTTTTTTCACAGGGTTTATTTCAAGTTGGAGTTTGCAGTTGCAAAGGGGTTTACCTGATAAGATGCAGGGTTATTCTGCATGTGATTTGGATGATTGCTTCCATTGTCTTGTTGCTAATGCACAGTACTCAGTTAAAAAAAAATGCACAGTACTATTTTAACCCTCGTTTTCAACATGTCACTGCCCGCATGTAGACTTCATTAAATGACAGTTAACATTTGTATCCTATCATACGATTGGAATTGTTGACTCATATAGTTTCTTAATAGGTATCGGCATAGTCTGGTTAAGTTTCACTCTCTTCCTCTGAAAAATTGGCTGCAGTTCTGCATTTAGTCACAAAGGTGTACAATTTTTTCCAAAATGTTAGTATTTTGTCTAGAACCGAATTAGAGTTTAGGTCTTGTAGTTTTTTTTTTTGATTTATTAGAAGCTTTTAGGGAAACTTTGTTTATTTTGTTAGTTGTGCAAACATAGCAAAGATTAGAGTCATCTCTAATTCTGTGTATTTTAGGAAATTGCCGTGTCAAACTTGCTACGTCTGCATGATTAATGGTTTTCATTGTGTCATGCTTTTGCAATTCCACATAATACTTGCATTTATGCATTTGTTTCTGTTTATGCACAACAGTTGTTGATTTCGTTTTTTATATACTGGGGTATATTTTATCATTATATACTTCAAATCAATGCGAAGAAATTTGATGGGAAAGTGTTTTGTTTCATCTTTTCCAGAACTCACAACAGGGGTCCAAATTTGTTAAGACAGGTTTAGATGATTTAGGTAAAATGAGCAGTTCATTGGTCACACCTAAAATGATAGCCCAACCTGGATCAAGTAGGACACTTCCCCAAGACCCACCGCATAGGCCATCACAACTATCTGTATCCACCAGTATGCCACCACCACCACCACCACCCAAGAACATGCCACCCCAACCTCCCAGGAGCATGCCTCCACCACAACCTATGTTTACTTCAAATGAAGTGTTACGGAACGAGGATAGGTATTCAGCTTTAAAGGACCCGATGGTGCCTCCGAGGTCCTTGGACGCAAGTTCTGTCTCACCATCGAAGGTTCTGCCAGCTCAATTACCTTCTTCAGAGGAGACTAAAGAGGAAAAACCAAGTAGTGCATCAGTTTCTGGTAACAGAGGAGCAATAATATGTAGTTTCTTTTTACATAGTGATTATAACTTTGCTAAGCTGAACATTGCCTCTTCATCAATCTTCAGATACTCTTCTGAAGCTTATGGACTATGGTGACGACGATGACGACGACGATGACATTGTTGAGACGGATACCGTGCCTCGAGGGAATCCAACTCCCAGTTCAGGGCAGAAACCGTTTTGGTCTGTATGAAGTTGAGTTTGTTGTACTATAGTGTGAATTGGGATGCAGGTAGAGAGCCTTACCTGGGCTGATGCATCTTCTCAATAGTCAATGCTACTACAAGTCATTGAGCTTGCTGTTGTTATTGTTTACTGTACCATTGTCAACAGGTTAACAGATTCACTAATCACATATACATGTGATCTTCCTTCAGTATGATGGGTTTGTGTTTAAACGCTTTCAGTATGGTAACTTTGTATTCTGTAGATATAGTGCTTACACGGGGCAACGGCCATTGAGCTGAGCTGCATAAAGGTGGCTAGTTGCAACTTGGTCAGCATGGGCCGCAACTTGCAAGGGCTCCCATAACTGAATTGGCCGGAGAGTATGATTGGCTTGAGCTGACGGACGCAAACCCCAGTTTTTTTCGGCAGCCATCCAAGAGTTAATATATTTGTACTACTAGGATTGATTTCTTCATCTGCCAAACATATCTCGCGCCTCTCCCGAAGCCTAATTTTGCTCAAGTTTTCTATGTAAACCGGACTAGTCATAATTAATCAGCAAGAGCTCTCTGCTCTCTTTTTTTTCGCACAACAGACAGGAAACAGTTCAATTCCTGGAAGGATAAATAATGTTTCCCGTCTATGACTTTCATTATTAACGTCTAAAATTCTCTGTTCGTAGCTTAGCTTAGCTTAGACGTCACTCGTTCCTCGGGGCCATCTGCTCCATAAACTACTTTTGCCCTGCCTCGCTTCGCATGCTACTCACCAGTATAAAGTAGTACTGGTGTCAGCGTGAGGCATCACGAAGATAATCGAGCACGATGATGTCGCTGCCCGGAGCGACGATGGTGGCGGCGCTGGTGCACGTGCTGGTCGCCTTCAGCTCCGCCGCCTCCACGGCTGCGGCGGCGGCCGCCGCAGGAGGCGATCAGCCGCTGTCGAAGATCGGCATCCACCGGACCACCTTCGAGATCCACCCGGGCGCCTCGGTCGACGTGTCGCCGGTCCTCCTCGGCCTGCAGGTCAGCATCCCGAACACGCCCGCGTCTGGCTCTAGCATTTGCTTCAGCGAGTTTTGCTTCGTGCCGCTGCCTGTGAGAGTGTGAGGTGCGATAGGTTCCCCGAGTGGCCCAGTACCAGAGGTTGACTTAATTTGGTCAATCACTACCATTGTGGATGACGTACTGATGCCCAATGAAACCTAGATTGGCAGCATGACTGGGATCACGTTTGATTGAAGCATTTGGAATGTAACCAGCTTAATCGGCTACCGTATCTGTTGCAGGGGCAGGACCAAGAATGGGTGACCATCGGATACAGCAACCCCAACCCGTCCAAGGATGACTGGATTGGGGTCTTTTCTCCTGCCAATTTCAGGTAGATGCACGTCTCCAAGTATTTCTGTTTGTAATGGAAAGAAGATGAATTGGAGGCTTATTTAGATTCCCTTTTGTTGGATGCACCAGTGATTCCATTTGCACAGCAGAGAACGAATGGGTCGAGCCCCCACTGTTATGTACGGCTCCTATTAAGGTTGGTGTTTTCTGTTACCCCGTGTGACCTCAGAACATTTAAAACATATGCTGAATGAGGTGTCATTTTTTGGCAGTTCCAATATGCAAATTACACCAGTACCGACTACGTGAAGACGGGAAAGGGGTCCCTCAGGCTTCAGCTAATTAACCAGAGGAGTGATTTCTCATTTGCGTTATTTTCCGGAGGCCTCTCAAATGTATGTACAAATGCTCTTCATTTGTCCGTATAGGAGTTCAGTATTCTGAACTACTGGGTGTTCAAAGTTGAAACTTAACTTCTTTCATTTTTTTCTTTTTTTGTGGGGGGGAGACAAAGATTGATCTCTTTTATTTTGTGTGTAGTTGATGCTGTCTCAACTGAGATACACTACTATTCTGCTATGGACTACTATTTATTTTTTTACTTTTCTCCTTTTCTTGTAAATGATGTGATTGATTAATAGTATTTGCTCTAACATGGCTATGTGCATCTTTTGTATGTCATATAACAGCCGAAGCTCATCGCACATTCAGAGAGCACAACTTTCGTAAACCCGAAGGCTCCTGTGTACCCACGCCTAGCGCAAGGAAAATCCTGGAATGAAGTAAGTGCCAATTTTCTTAAATATTACATACATGAGTTGGTATGAATTGAACATTGTGGTATGTGTCCTGTGGAGAAAAAGAACAAAAGAAAATATATGAAAAATGTAGCTTATGTCCTTTAGCCATTTCTCCATGCTATAGCAAGTTATATTGTCTGGCCAACTTTAGTTTGCAAATGAGCTGGGATTTCTTTTTTCACGTTTGGATGCATTGATAGAAAAGAAAACTTATTTACATGCTCAAAGAAGAGCAAACAACACCCATACAACACGACCTAGTAGAGCATAACGATTACAACTCGCTGCGAACAATGAATGAGCTGGGATTTCAGAGCGGCAGAAAGAGAATTTTATGTCTTTCAGATAGTTCTCATTTAGCGTAGTAGTTGTAGTTTTATCTCAGAATTGTTCTTACTTGTCAGAGTTTCTTAAAGAAACGCTTGCCTAGCTTTTCTGTGAATTGTATTACACCATGTTTTCATGATTTTTTTTTTTTAGATGTTGACTGATGTTATATGATTCGATTATAGATGACAGTGACATGGACAAGCGGATATAGCACGAAGGAAGCTACAGCATTCGTTGAATGGGGCATACAAGGGCAAATCCAAATCCTTTCTCCAGGAGTCACCCTTACGTTCAGTCGCAACACTATGTGTGGTTAGTGATTCTTATCATATACGCAGAACATGTGTCTTCATCAGGTTTGAAACAGAACAAAAAACGTAGATCTTGTATAGCATAGGCGTGTGGCGGTGTTCTACATGGAAGTACGATCGGCATGCAACTTTTGATGAAACCGCATAGGCATATAACATAATTGTGCTTTATTATGGTTTACAACAGGCCCTCCTGCTAGGACAGTTGGATGGCGTGATCCTGGTTTCATACAAGCTTCCTCAAGGACTTGTGGCCTAATCTCAAGTAAATGAGTGTTCACAACTTTGTCCTTATTGTACCCATGCTCCATTTATTAGCTATTCATTTGTACAAATGCAAGCACCCAAGGAGATTTACATGTGATTATAAATTTCAGGTACACGTACAGAATTGGGCATCGGCTATTTAATGGTCCTATTGTTTGGGGGCATCAGTATAGCTTCAAAGCTCCTCCTTATCCTGGGGAAGACTCTTTGCAGCGTGTTGTCATCTTTGGAGATATGGGCAAGGTGAGGATTCAGTGTCACTTCACCAGTATGCTTTCTGTGCTTGTCTCCCCAGTGTGCAGAGCAAGAAATAGAAACTATTAGATTAATGATTAGCTATGGAACTGTCGGCAGAAGGCCAAATTATCATATGTTGAGTTCTGCCCATCTTATATGCATTCTAGTAATTCATAACGAAATGAGATAGTGCTGACTTCTTTTATGTTGAAAGTATCAGTCCTTTCTCCTCGTGATGATAATATCCATGCTGTATTCCCAATTAGGCTCAGCAAAAAACAGTTTCATTCATAAGTTTTACCATCTTGAGTCAAAGCAACAAGCAATAAAAAATAGAAATAAGAACATTGGTTGCCCTCTACTTTTCGTAAATACAAGCGAAGTCATTCACACAGGAAATTGGTGAGATCCATTTTCGGCCTGGCCTTTAAAATTGACACTTGAACTTTTTGCTCAGGCTGAGATTGATGGCTCAAATGAGTACAATGACTTTACGCGTGGTTCAATCAACACAACTTACCAGCTGGTCAAGGACTTGAAGAATATCGATATGGTGATGCATATCGGCGACATCTGCTACGCCAACGGTTATCTGTCACAGTGGGATCAGTTCACTGCACAGGTTGAACCCATTGCCTCTACTGTACCTTACATGGTTGCAAGGTACTTCAACATGGTGACAGTCTTAATGCACGGAAAATAAGAAGGAACCAATTTTGTGCCTTTCTCTGACAATATTGATTTGTATTTGCAGTGGTAACCATGAAAGGGATTGGCCTGGATCGGGATCCTTCTACGGGAATCTAGACTCTGGCGGTGAATGTGGTGTACCAGCTCAGAACATGTTCTATGTTCCAGCAGAGAACCGTGAGCAGTTCTGGTATGCCATTTCTTTCCTTACTGAATTTGGTCAAGACATGAGAGATGATACCTGGAAGAACATGTCAGTTGAGCAATCATCTATGAAGCTCTTCTTGAACTTTTCTCTGATCATCGGTACTTCTGTATAGGTACTCGACGGACTACGGGATGTTCCGTTTCTGCGTAGCCAACACTGAGCTGGACTGGCGGCCGGGCACCGAGCAGTACAAGTTCATCGAGCACTGCTTCTCCTCTGTCGACCGGCAGAAGCAGCCATGGCTCATCTTCCTCGCGCACCGCGTCCTCGGCTACTCATCTGCCACCTTCTACGGCCAGGAAGGGACGACAGAGGAGCCCATGGGGAGGGAGAGCCTCCAGCTCCTCTGGCAGAAGTACAAGGTGGACATCGCCATGTACGGACATGTTCACGGCTACGAACGAACTTGCCCAGTATACGAGGTACGCAGGCATTAATAGCCTTCTGTCCACGGGCGTAGTCGATGACTGGTTGTTGTGTACTCACGCGATGCCAAAATGCAGAACTTGTGCCTGGCAAAGGGGTCGGACCGGTACACCGGGGCATTCACGGCGACGACGCACGTGGTGGTGGGCGGCGGCGGGGCGAGCCTGGCGGAGTACACGACGGGGCCGAGGACGCGGTGGAGCCACGCGCAGGACCTGGACTACGGGTTCGCGAAGCTCACGGCGTTCAACCACACGACGCTGCTCATGGAGTACAAGAGGAGCAGGGACGGCAGCGTGCGCGACAGCTTCGTCGTCTCACGCGACTACCGCGACATCCTCGCCTGCGGCGTCGACAACTGCCCCAGCACCACCATGGCGTCTTAGACTTGCAAGATCCGACCTCCAGGTCGATATGCCGCTCGATAGATACACTTTTCTTTTCTTTTCTCAACTTTTTGATAGATGTTGTTTTTTTTTTTTTTGAAACTTTTTGATAGATGTTGTTAGTTGAGGGCCGAGGAACCTGTAAGAAATTTTGCATTTTTTATTTTTTTTTGATAAAGGGCTTTATTACTTAAAAAGGTTCAATCATACACCCGGCCTCTGCATAATAATGCACGCAGCCGCAATCGGAAAATGAGATGTAGCACCAGACGAAATACAATCAAGAGCAAGTAAAACGCCAATGCGTACCACCCCGCCTATGGAGGACCAATGAGGCAATCAAGCGACCATCCATGTCGGATAAAAATATCCCTCAACACCTCTTTCAAACGTGCACATGCCTCCGTAAAGAGGCATCGATGCCCCGCTCGTTGTAAGGTGGACCACGAACGGAGAATACTTGTGCATCGGTAGAGTACCTGCAAAACGAGAAAAATCTTTACTATTGAAAATCTTGTCATTTCTACACAGCCAAAACGACCATATTATGGCTATCGCTCCCACCCTAATACCAGTTTTAAACTCTTTATCTATCCCAGTTAGCCAGTTGCCAAAAATATTTGCAACAGACTTGAGTGGATATAAGTTAGAAGCTATCTGGATAGCTGACCAAATAGAACCCACAAAACTACACTCGAAGAATAAGTGTTTCATTGTCTCCTATTGTGGACAAAACACACACTCTGTACTTCCATGCCAGTTTCTCTTAACAAGGTTATCCTTTGTTAAAATGACACTGCTACGAAAATACCAAGTAAACACTTTTAGTTAAGTGGGATCTTCATTTGCCATATTTTTTTATTATCATCGACTGGTACATCGGAATGGACTAACGCCCTATACATGGAGTCTACCGAGAATTTTCCATTCCCACATAAACTCCAACGAAACTCACCGTGACCTTGTGTAAGTTGAACAGAAGTCAATCGTGCCAGTAAGGTGTTCCAAGACGTTAGTCTCGGCCCAATGAAATCTCACCTGAACGTCACATTAAGTGAAGACTGTATTTTTTAATCTAGAATAAGCTTACCATGCTTATACAATATATTAAAAAGGAAACGGCAAAAGATGCGGGGAACAACGTTGTCAACGCACCACTCAAAATTCAAATTTGCAAGTTTCACAAAATTCTGAAACAAATTTGTGGGTGTTCACAAGATGTTTGTTTACGATCCACTCAGAGAAATGAAAAGGACAATCCAACATGAATAGCGTCACAAAAATACAAAAACACAAAATGACATTATTCACATAGCAATTTGTCATTTTCTTTTTTGTGTGTGTTTCAAATTTGGTTCGGAAATTTAGGGAATGTAAACACGTAACTTATGCAAACCCACGTTTTTTTGGAATTTTGTTACACTTAAATTTGAAAATTGAGGAGTAGTATTATGGTATCATTTAAAATGTGGTGTGAGTACATATTTTACCCATCTCACAAGCATACACGATGTCGCTAGGAACTCCTCTCGGCCTTCTCACGGAGACCAGCATTGAACCACGCCGACTTAGACAACATATGGCGACCACGCCTACGATAGTGGTGGCAGCACGCTGATTGTTGGGAAATGAGGTTGAAAAAACATGGATGCGAGAAAAATTGCACAAGGTTATTTTCGCAAAATATATAATACCATATGACAATACAAGGGTGATTTTGACCAATTTTGCACCGCATCACAAGTTAGTGTGTTGCTTCTACCAAATTTACAAGCTGTTATACTCCACACAAGTTGGTGTACTATATGTCCAGTGCTATTACCTCAAACGGGGAGCCTGAAAGGACATTTCGTGATCCCTTTTATTTTGTGTGTTAGTTAACAATACTAGTGAGATCTTAATCAGGTGCTAAGTAATGCAGGTGTTAGCTATATAAAAACTTGTGTGCTTTATCACCAAAAAAAGAGAAGAAAAGAGCAGCCAGTCTTTTCTTAGTCGGATTATTCGGTTCCATATTGAATCGGATTATCCGGTTTTGGTGAAGCAAAGTGAAAAACGGCTAAGGACCAGAACTCGAAGGGTACTGGAGGGAGACGGATATTCTGAATCGGATTTTCCTGAAGTAATCGGATAATCTGGTTAGTCGGATTATCCGGTTCCATATTGAATCGGATTATCCGGTTCAGACGAAGCAAAGTGAAAAACGGCTAAGGACCAAAACTCGAAGGGTACTGGAGGGAGCCGGATATTCTGAATCAGATTTTCCTGAAGTAATCGGATAATCCGGTTAGTCGGATTATCCGGTTCCATATTGAATCGGATTATCCGGTTCAGGCGAAGCAAAGTGAAAAACGGCTAAGGACCAGAACTCGAAGGGTACTGGAGGGAGCCGGATATTCTGAATCGGATTTTCCTGAAGTAATCGGATAATCCGGTTAGTCGGATTATCCGGTTCCATATTGAATCGGATTATCCGGTTCCCAGACTTTCCAACGGCCAGAATTCGAGGAGGGGTATAAATACCGCTCCACCTACCTCCAACCATCTAGCTCGCCCAGAATTGAAGACACCATTATTGCAAGCTCAAGAAACATCCAGATCTCCCAATCCCTCCACCCAAACTCATTGATCTTTGGAGGATTGAAGGAGAAGAACCGGATCTACTACTTCACCAAAGCGCTATTCATTTCCCCTCATTCACTTGAGGGATTCGAGCCTAGGGTTTCCACTAGGAAAACTAGGCATCTTGTTGTACTTACTTGCTTGTTACTTTTGTGTAGCAGGTGTTGTGGTGCTTGGGAGCCCCCAATCCTTTTGTGGGTTGAGCCTCAAGTTTGTTGTAAGGGCTCCGGATTCCGCCTTGAAGGATTCCGATAGTGGAAGGTGAACCGAGCTTTTGGGCAAGGTTCATCGGAGAATAGGGTGAGGCCATTTGTGGCGTTTGAGTTTGAAACTCACACCCCTCCAACGAGACGTACTCCCCTAAAAAGGAGGAACTCGGGAATACATCCTTGTCTCCGCGTGCTTCCCGTTCGGTTACTCCTTACTCGCTAGCTCTTACTTGTATCGTGCTTAGTCTAGTGTTAACTTGTCATATAGGTAAATTCACCGTAGTTGCATATCTAGAGAATTTACCTTTGTGTCAAGCCTAAATTCGAAAAAGAGCTAAAAATTGAGTAGCACCTATTCACCCCCCCCCCCTCTAGGTGGCCATACCGATCCTTTCAATTGGTATCAGAGCTCGGCTCTTTATTCGGGCTTAACCGCCTAAGAGAAGTATGCCATCGATGAGCATGGAGTTGAGATACCCGATCTTCCCACCGAGTCCACTTCGGTTTCCGTGGAGGACTTCAATACCTTGAAGTCCTCTATGGAAACTAAAATGGACAAGTTGCAAGAGATGATCTTGAAACTCATGGAAGCTAAGGATATCTCACCTCCACCCACCTCTCTTTCTTCGGAGGTTGACAAACCCGAAATGAAGAGGTGGTGGGAAGAAGAAGGGGGTTGACCAAGATAAAATTGACACCCCAACTAAACAACCTAATGGTTCGGGAGTATATGGTGTCGTTCCTTTTCCATACTCTCCCGACCTACCTATCCCTCATCCTCCTATACACCTAAGGGGAAACCCACCTAAGCTAAATGCATCTTTGTTTACTAAATGGCAATCTTCTATGAGATCTTATGTGAACAGTGCATCTATCGAGCTTTGGAGGATCATTGAGCAAGGATATCAAGCCGTGGATGAATCCAACAAGACAAGAAGAGAAATAGTTGATTGTCAACTAAATGCCACCGCTCTTGACTTGATCCGAGATGCCGTGGGAGAGGATGATATGTCTCACATCGAGCATTGCACCACCGCCAAAGAAGCTTGGGCTTGTCTTGTTGAGGTGTTTTGGAAATGAAAGCATGAAGAGAAACCGGTTTGAGGAAATGAGCAACAAGGCCGAAGGGTTCTTCATGGAAGATGGAGAAGACCATGAGCAAATGTATCGAAGACTCAAGTCCCTTGCCAATGCCTATAAATCTTGGTGGGACTCATGTGAATGATGCTTGGATCAAGAGGAAGTATGTGAATGCTCTCTTGCCCTTTGAAGGCCGACTTGAAGAGTCTCCAAGGAAGGCACAACTATCCACAATTGACCTCCAATGAAGTCATGCAAGAGATGCAATCTTTCAAAGTCCAAGCCAAAATTGCACAAGACTCTCGTGCCCGAGCTATTGGAATGCAACAAGGAGCTTCACTTGCTTTGAAGGCCAAGGTGGTTGAACACAATGAAGATCAAGATTGTGAAGATGTGTCCTCCATGGACCCCGAAGAACTCAAGATTGCTCATAGGGACTATGTGGCTCTTGCGGCAAGGACCTTTTGGAAGAACCCATCCAAAGCTAAGCTCAAGTGGAAGAAAAGTTCAAATCTAGTGGCTTCAAGGAGGGCAACCCAAAGATGAAGACTTGCTTCAATTGCCAAGATAGATATCACTATGTTGCCATGTGCCCTATGAGAACCGTGAAGATCATGGAGGAAGGCTTGTTCTCAAGAAGCCTCAAGTCCCCTAGCAAGAAACCTTTCTTCAAGAAGAACCTTCCCAACAAGAAGCCTCCTTCAAGAATGGTATTGGTGACAAGAGAGAGTACATGTCCGGGGGTGAGAGTGATGAAGAAGAAACCACAAGTGAAGTGGCCGCTATTGCCATTACTTCATCAACACCTCATCCCTCTTCGAATCTCCAATGAGAATGTCCCAATCCAATCCGCCAAGTGTCTCATGGCCAAGGCCACCGAGGTATCATCTCCTTCCCCTCCAAGACTATAAATGAAATGGATGATCTTATGAGTCTTAGAGTAAAGGAAGAAAATGTTGCTTTGGATCGTTTCATGACTAACTTGCAAGGTGAAGCCAAGAACGCTTTGAAGCTCTCATGAGCGATTATGGGCGGATTCAAGAGGAGCTTGATGAGAAGGAGAGACTTGAAAAGAGTATGCTAATGATATTGCTTCTCTCACCTGGCTCTTGAGGAAGAGCATGAGCTTCGTGTTTCTCTTGAAGAGAAACTTGAAAATCTTGATGAGTCACAAAATGCAATCTTTTCTCAAATCATTAAAGAACGTGACCATGCAATTGCAAAATATAAGCTTTCAAGAAAGAAAAGGTTGAATTTGGTGTTGGTCATGATAGACTAACCGAGGAGCTAGAGAAGCTCACCAAGGCTCACAAGGCCTTGGAGAGTGAACACTCTATTCTCACCAAGTCTTTTGAACAACTTCAAATTCAATCATCTAAAACAATGTTCCTAGTTCCTCTACTACTTCTTGTGATCATGCAAATGTCATTGAGGAAAATGCTAGGTTGAAGAGTGAACTTGCCAAGGCCTCTAGTTCCCAAAGTAAGCCTCTTGTTGATCTTTTGCAAGCGCAAAAGCCACACATTGGGAAAGAGGGTCTTGGTTATGTTGCCAAGAAGAAAAGAAGAACAAGAAGAAGGCCAAGCCCGCACAAGCAAAGAAGACTACCATTGCGAGTGGTGATGCCACAAGGGGCAACACTCCTCGTAGTGACTTTGCGGGACATGCTAACCCCAACTATATTCTTTATGTTGATTATTATGGGGATGTTATGCTAAATATGTTGGTCCTTATGATGGTTTCATTGCTTACTCTATTTGGGTTCCTAAGACCCTTGTTGCTAACAAAAGAGGACCCATTGCAAGATGGGTACCTAAAACCAAGCAATGATTTCTTGTAGGACTATGCTTCCGGTGGGTCGAAATGGGTGATTGATAGTGGATGCACTAGTCATATGACCGGAAGCAAGGAGATCATGACGGAGTTGAGAAAATACAAATCAATCAACCGTCACTTATGGAGATAACTCTAAAAAGGTATCGGGTCTCGGCAAGGTGGTAGTTGCAAGGGATATCACCCTTGTAAATGTCATGCTTGTTGAGTCCCTTGGTTACAATTTATTTCCGTTCGTGCCGTTAATAAGATGGGTTTTGCCGTCACTTTGATCTTGATATTGTGGTACTCATGTGGAGCAAGACTCTAAAGGTCGCTTACGTTGGGTATGTCGAAAATGAGTTGTTTGTGGTAGACTTTTCGGAGTCAACCAACTCTCAAGCGATGTGCTTATTCGGAAAGGCCGACGTGGGGTGGTTGTGGCATCGCCGCTTATCCCATGTCAATATGAGAACTTTGCAAAGTCTTCACAAGGGTGGCCACATTCTTGGACTAAAAGAGAATGTTTCTTTTTCTAGAGATCGTCTTTGTAGGGCTTGTGTTGAAGGAAAGATGCATGATTCTCCCCACCCCACAAGACCATCATTTCATCAACGAGGATATTGGAACTTCTTCATGTTGATCTCTTTGGTGCCGTGCCTCAACCAAGTCTTGGTGGGAAGAAGTATTGCTTGGTGATTGTCGATGACTATTCAAGATTTACATGGGTTTATTTCTTCAAGTCGAAGAGTGAGACCCAACAAGCCGTCATTGACTTCTCCAATGAAGTGCAACGTCAACACAATGTCCTATATTGGCCATTAGAAGTGACAATGGCTCCGAGTTCAAGAACTACACCCTAAATGAGTTTCTTAGTGAAGAGGGAATTCGTCATCAATATTCCGCTGCGTATACCCCTCAACAAAATGGTGTAGCCGAGAGGAAGAACCGGACCCTTATGGATATGGCAAGGTCTATGTTGGCGGAGTTCAAGACCCCACTTTTCTTGTGGGCCGAGGCCATCTCCACGGCATGTCACTCATCTAACCGCCTCTACTTCCGCACGGGCAAGAAGTTCACTCCATATGAAATGCTTACCGGCAACAAGCCCAATATTTCCTACTACCGGGTGTTCGGTTGTAAGTGTTTCTATAAGATCAAAGGTTATCGTTTACTAAATTTGAGTCTAAGCTTTAGAGGGTACTTTTGTTGGTTACGGTGCCGAATCCCACACTTATAGAATCTACGACAAGTCCTTCGGGACCATTGTAGAATCTTGTAGTGTGGAGTTCGATGAGAATGACGGCTCCCAAGTGGCGCAATTTCATGTTCGTGATGTAGATGATGAGGAACCTCAAGATGCAATAAGGCGAATGGGCGTGGGATTCTTTCGCCCAATCGAGATCACCATGAGGCGCCTCAAGAAGGACCAAGCTCCACCCATGTGGAGCATTCATCATCACAAGTGGAAACCGCACCATCCGATGGAGCAAATGATGCACCAAGCCAAGAACAAGTTCAAGACCCTCCTCAAGTTGATCAAGTTGCTACGCAAGAACCAAGTTCTCCAATTATTGATGCTAGCCATGATCAAGACCAAGGTCCATCTTCCCTTCTAGTGATGAAGGTGTGCACATTGAAGACCAAGGTCATCATTCCGGTCAAGACGGGGACACAAATGATCAAGATGATCAAGAGATTCCTCCAAGCTCTCGTGAGGACATCGACACCCGTCGTCATGCAAGAAATGTCAAGACCATGGAAAGAAGACAACACTTGTTGGAAATATTATTGGTGATTTGAAGAGCAAGGTTGTGACTAGAAGACAATGTGCAAACTTTAGTGAACATCAAGCACACATATCCATGGTGGAACCAAAGAAAGTCTTTGAAGCTATTGAAGATCCGGATTGGTTGGATGCAATGCATGAAGAGCTCAATAACTTCAAGCGCAACAAGGTGTGGAAGCTAGTTGAGAAGCCAAAGGAGTGCCGCAATGTTATAGGCACTAAATGGATATTCAAGAACAAGCAAGATGAACATGGCATGGTGGTGAGGAACAAGGCAAGATTGGTGGCTCAAGGGTACTCTCAAGTTGAAGGCATTGATTTTGGAGAGACCTATGCTCCCGTGGCTCGCCTTGAGTCCATCCGTATCCTCCTTGCATATGCTCTCATCATAATTTTATCTTGCAACAAATGGATGTGAAAAGTGCTTTTCTAAATGGTCCACTTAAAGAATTAGTATATGTTAAGCAACCACCGGGTTTGAGGATCCCAAACTCCCTAACCATGTCTACAAGCTCGATAAGGCGCTCTATGGCCTTAAACAAGCCCACGTGCGTGGTATGAGCACCTTAGAGAGCTTCTAGTAGACCGTGGATTTGAGGTTGGGCAAATCGATCCCACTCTCTTTACCAAGAGAGTAAAAGGGGAGCTTTTCATATGCCAAGTCTATGTGGACGATATTATCTTTGGCTCAACTAACAAAGCTTTCAAAGCTTATGACCGATAGGTTTGAGATGTCCATGATGGGAGAGTTGAAGTTCTTCCTTGGTTTTGAGATCAAGCAATTGAGGGGGGGACTTTCATCTCTCAAACTAAATATATCCAAGACATGCTCAAGAAGTTTGATATGATTGGTGTCAAGGAGAAGCGCACACCAATGGACACAAAGGTTCATCTACAACTTAACCCAAAGGGTATAGATGTCGATCAAAAGGTATACCGTTCCATGATTGGTTCTTTGCTCTATCTTTGTGCATCTAGACCCGATATTGTGTTGAGTGTAGGGGTGTGTGCAAGGTACCAAGCCGCTCCTAAAGAAAGCCACATGGTGGCGGTCAAAAGAATCCTCGATATTTGATTCATACCCCAAAGTTTGGTTTGTGGTACCCTAAGGACAAGGTTTTCTCTCTTTGTGGGTACACGGACTCGGATTGGGCCGGTGATCAGATGATAGGAAGTCAACTTCCGGGGCTTGCCAATTTCTTGGTGGTTCCTTGGTGAGTTGGTCTTCCAAGAAGCAAAATTGTATATCTCTCTCCACCGCCGAAGCCGAGTATGTGGCGGCCGCAAGTGCATGCACCCAATTGTTATGGATGAGGCAAACTTTAAAGGAATACGGTGTCAATTGTGACAAAGTGCCTCTTTTATGTGACAATACAAGTGCTATGAGATGCCCACAACCCGGTGCAACATTCAAGAACCAAGCATATTGAGATTCGTCATCATTTCATTCGAGATCATGTTGCCCGAGGTGATATTGAGCTAAGCCATGTTCCCACAAGAGATCAACTTGCCGATTATTCACGAAGCCTCTTGATGAAGCAAGATTCACCTATTTGAGGAATGAGCTAAATATCGTGGATTCAAGGAGCTTGGCTTGACTATTTGCATACACACCTATGTCTTAACTATCTATTGTGTTTAGGTGTAGGCATGGACATAGGGGGAGTGCGGTCCTAATCCATTGGACTATCCCTCCCCCATTATGCCGATAGTAAGTCTCATTTGCTTCTCTATGTTCATTTGTTGAATTGTGAGCTTAAATGACGAGTAGTGGTCGTGAACCCAAGATATATCTTCGCGGTGTCACACCACATACACTCATACATGGTGGCCTAGGCCACCGCCCTCTTCTTTGTGAAGAGTTGGTGTCATATGGTTCTTATTTGGGTCTTAATTGAAACATTTGAATTTGTTGGTTCTTAGTTGTCTTTATGGAAAACATACTCAAATTTGGCATTTGTTTGTTTGAATCTTGCAAGGATGAGTGTGAAGTACCATCTTCAGTTTGGCTTTCTTAATCCCAAGCCTTTCTTTCTTAGAAACCCTCTATCTTATGCACACAAGTCCGCCTTTGAAACTGGAAGAAAGGGGGCAGCACGCCAATTTTTGTGTGTCTTTCACAGAAATTTTGAGATTGGAATATCCGATTCCTTTTTGGACCGGAATATCCGGTAAATCAGAATATCCAGTCCAAGTTTGGATCGGAATATCCGATTCAGCGGTTCGTCGCTTTTATCAGGAGACCGTCGGGGTGAAGGCCTCATTCGAGACCTTCTTCCACCCCTGACCTCTTTCCTCTAACGCCGCCGCCTGCCGTCCCCGTGCCCCTCCGGCGACTTCCTCCATCGGATCTGCCAGATCTAGGCCGGATCTGGTGCTCCTCCTCTCCGGGCATCTCCTCCTCCAAGCAGTTCCTCAAATGGATGAGGGTAACTCTCACATTTTTGAATCTTGGGTGTTTTTGTTCCCTTCATATTTGTGGAGTTATTTGTTGTCAATCTTGGAATAGATGATGCCTAGGATCATTCCCTGCATACTGGACCACTAGGCTAGCATCCACTTGTGTAGATCTAATTTTTAGACCTAGGTCTCGAATCAATTTTTTTCTGAAAATCCTGACCGGATAATCCGTTTATGTCAAACCGGATAATCCGATTTTGACAGTTTTGCTCAGAATTCTTCTGATTTACCTAGGCCTAAGTTCTATCGACCTATGGATGCTCTCCTAATGTACCCTGTATCATTTCCTTCTGCTAAGACTTGTGTATGTGCTTATCTTCTTGCTATCCATCTATTGCTTCTTCACAGGTGATTCGAGTATGCCTCCCACGAAGACGTATGAACGCAATAGGGCAGCTGTGAGAAAGATTCCCGCAAAGAAGGCTGCTTCCAAGCCTACAACTCCTGCCCCTAAGAAGAGGAAGGGTAAAGAACCAAGGCAAAACTATTGGGAGATGAACCACATTGACTATGCACAGCTTCGACAAGGCGATTGGTACACAAGGGTTGAAAGGGATAATGACATTGAAGATCCGCGCTTTTGGTGCATGGAGCAGCTCTACATTCATCAGGATGTTTATCTGCATTATAAGCATCCCATTCGTCCAATGCTTCCCATCAAGTTGCAGGCTCTCAAGGACAAGACCAGTTATACTCAAGCAGCGCATGTGGTGGAACAGCTTGGCCTTGTTCGACTCATGGAAACTCAGTGCGATTTCAGTGTGCCTATGGTGCTGCAGTTCTTTGCTACTCTGGTGATCAAGAATGATCTTGTCAGGACCATCAAATAAATGACAGGAACAACTCAGTGTGAGTCTGGCTTCCAGCGGTTTGGCACTGTCCTTGGGTACACTTTCTGTGACGATCCTCCTCTTGGCCATCGCATGCATGATGTAGAGAAACCCAACAGGAACAAGGTTATGGCTCACATGTATGGTCCGGGTGGTCACATTGGCAAGAAGGAAGGCCTCCTCCCTCTCTTTGACCAACTTGTGACTATTTTCCAATCCAACATTGCTCCAAGTGGAGGAAACAACGATGCAATCACAAGCCCGCTGGTCAACTTGCTTTCTCTTGCTGAAAAGTGTATTGCGAATCAAAACCCCACTCGTGACTTCAAAATGGATGTTATGGATTTCATTTTCAATGAGATATATGATGCCATGGTAGAAGGGACCACGGTTCCTTATGCTCCCTATGTGATGCTGCTCATCAAGGACACCTTGCGGAACCAAGATTTTAGTCAAGTGGATGTGGAATCTCATCACTTAAAGAAAGTGTACAACAAGAAGAAAACATCTACTTCTGCTGCCCCTGCCCCTGCCAGAGACTCATTCATGAGATATGCACACACTTCTGGTGCCTCCCGTCAAGCAACTGCACCTCCCTTTACTCCCAAGTCAAAGAAGCTCAACTGGTTTCAGAAACATATTCTGTGCATGCATGTTGACGTCCGCCATGGCTAGTATGATGCTTATTGTGCAAGTCAGAACATCCTCAAGAGACTCCCTAGCCAGCCCGGTGACCCTCCTGTGCCTGATCCTCTTCCTTATGACAGCTGGAACGCCAAAGCTCAGACTCCTTGGGTTCAAATGGAGAAATACCTTCTTGAGGCAACTTCTTCCCATCCTCGCACTCGTGCCACTGCTCTTGATGAAGATGATGATGAGAGTGATGATGAGAATGAAGAGTACAATGCTGAGGATACCCAAGACTCAAGTGATGATCCTGCCGATGAAGAAGACGAGGAGGAGTGGTCCCTTTGGGGCGTAGCATCGCTCTTCTCTCCTTTTTGGTGTTTCGATGCCAAAGGGGGAGAAGTAGTTCTATTAGGATCTACGTGTGGGATTTGCATGGGTTCGGGCACAAGCATATGCGTTTATCATTCTTTTTACGCTTGTGTCCATTTATCTCTTATTTGTTATTTGTGAGCTTTGAACCTCTTGTTATTTGTTATGTGTGAGACATATGACATATGGATTTCTATTATGTATGGTTGAGACTTGGGCTATGATCTCTATGTGTTGTTTATCTCTATCTTTTTACCAAGGTATGCTTGTTTTTTCCTCAAGTCTCAATCTAATTGGTGATATGTCTCATGTTGTGCTTTTGTGTATGTCAATATCATGTTGTTGAATCTAGTCGGAATTCGCTTCTCCCTATATGTGTGTGTAATTGCATTCCAAAGCAAACGAGTTATATGCACACATCTAGGGGGAGTCCTTTTCTAATTTGTTAAACATGATCTAGTTGTGAAACTTTATTGCAAATCCTAGTGTTGTCATCTAACACCAAAAAGGGGGAGATTGAAAGGACATTTCGTGTGTTAGTTAACAACACTAGTGAGATCTTAATCAGGTGCTAAGTAATGCAGGTGTTAGCTATATAAAAGCTTGTGTGCTTTATCACCAAAAAGAGCGAAGAAAAGAGCAGCCAGTCTTTTGTTAGTCGGATTATCCGGTTCCATATTGAATCGGATTATCCGGTTCTGGCAAAGCAAAGTGAAAAACGGCTAAGGACCAGAACTCGAAGGGTACTGGAGGGAGCCGGATATTCTGAATCGGATTTTCCTGAAATAATCGGATAATCCGGTTAGTCGGATTATCCGGTTCCATATTGAATCGGATTATCCGGTTCTAGCGAAGCAAAGTGAAAAACGGGTAAGGACCAGAACTCGAAGGGTACTGGAGGGAGCCGAATATTCTGAATCGGATTTTCCTGAAGTAATTGGATAATCCGGTTAGTCGGATTATCCGGTTCCATATTGAATCGGATTATCCGGTTCCTAGAATTTCCAGCGGCTAGAATTCGAGGAGGGGTATAAATACCCCTCCACCTACCTCCAGCCATCTAGCTCACCCAGAATTGAAGACACCATTATTGCAAGCTCAAGAAACATCTAGATCTCCCAATCCCTCCACCCAAACTCGTTGATCTTTGGAGGATTGAAGGAGAATGCCCGGATCTACTACTTCACCAAAGAGCTCTTCATTTCCCCTCATTCACTTGAGGGATTCGAGCCTAGGGTTTTCACTAGGAAAACCTAGGCATCTTGTTGTACTTACTTGCTTATTACTTTTGTGTAGCAGGTGTTGTGGTGCTTGGGAGCCCCCAATCCTTTTGTGGGTTGAGCCTCAAGTTTGTTGTAAGGGCTCCGGATTCCGCCTTGAAGGATTTCGATAGTGGAAGGTGAACCCAGCTTTTGGGCAAGGTTCATCGGAGAATAGGGTGAGGCCATTTGTGGCGTTTGAGTTTGAAACTCACACCCCTCCAACGAGACGTACTCCCCTAAAAAGGAGGAACTCGGGAATACATCCTTATCTCCGCGTGCTTCCCGTTCGGTTACTCCTCACTCGCTAGCTCTTACTTGTATCGTGCTTAGTCTAGTGTTAACTTGTCATATAGGTAAATTCACCGTAGTATATCTAGATAATTTGCCTTTGTGTCAAGCCTAAATTCGAAAAATAGCTAAAAATTGAGTAGCACCTATTCACCGCCCCTCTAGGTGGCCATACCGATCCTTTCAGAGCCCCCTCGAAGAGCCTTGCCGACGAAGGACGGAGCCGCGTTTACGCCTAACCCCGCATGTCAATAAAATAATTTTCCATTTCAACAAACAGTTCGGGTTCTCTTACTTGATGTCATTTGACATCTATTCGTTGACATATGGGTCCGTACAGTCCGACCCCACATGACTCATTTGTCATTTTTCGTGTAGCCCATCCGTCATTGACCTAGCGTTTGGAGAAGGGCGTGAGATACTACGCTCACTCGCGTTCACTAGTATTTAAACCGTTGGACTATATGCACGCTCAACCCTTTCTCTCATCTCCTCTCACCATCCTCTCCTCCCGCTCCTCTCCATATAGTGTTGGACATTATTGTGTGGCAGTCTGTGCTTCCTCCACATGGGCGGCGGCTTTTGCTTCCTCTACAAGGACGACGGCGGCATCTGCTCCTCTGCAGGGGGCGGCGGTGACATATCTGCTTCCCCTACTGCGGCGATGGTATTTGCTTCATGTATGGCGTTGGTGGCATCATAAACAATGACTACTTCCTTGCGGCGGCAACATCAGCCGCGTTGGCATCAGCGCCGATAAGTTCTTGAAAACCCTAGGTTAGTATGAACTGTTTATTTCAAGACGAGGGTTAACACGATTGCTTAGTGTAGATCCGTTGGCTATAAGTCTTGTATTTTCGCGTTAGTATAGCATGTAGTTTGAAGTGGGTTAGATCAGGTACTTTGAATAGCTTAGTTTGATTTGGGAGGAGATTATTTGGCTGCTCGATGATGTTTGAGTCCACCAAGTATAGCTTAGTTGGGTCAGATTGAAGCTCTGTCTTATATCATCTTTGATGACTTACGACGTAGTCATACCATGTGAGTTTTATTTTTGCAATGCTCATCGCACAAAAAACTGAAGCTTGTGGATGGATGAGGAGAGGAGCTGCTCACGGGAAGAATCTTGGAGATGCAAGTTCTGCTATGAAGGCGAGGACACGATGGTTGGCCATTTTCCATGTGCCACCATGTCGTAAGGAGTTTTATAGTGGTGCTATCTCCACCTTTTTTGGAGCGGGTCGTGATCCCCAAAACCACCATGTTATAGGGGACATATAGCTCAATATGACAACGGGGACACTAACAACTGTTATTGCTCAACCAAAACCGTTCCCGTCAAACAAAGCTCTTCCCATCCCATCCTCATTAACTGTCACATGAATATTTTTTAACCATCCGATCCCCATCGCCTGCGGGTAGAAAATAACCAGCGGTATCCCCATTCCCGAGTAAGTCAACAAAATAGAGTCAAGAAAAAATGAACATCACTTCCCAACACCACGAAATAAATAATAGGCCAAATACATGTGAGCATAATATACGACAACATTAACAATATGAATACACAAAGGAAGTGCATAGAATTCCTGGGCCATGGGGTCATCGCCTGCTGGTCCCGAGTCAATGGCGATTTCCGGGTCGAGCGAGAGCTCAGTGGCAGATGATACCACAACGAGATTGAGGGACCTCATTTCCACCGGAGGAGCATGCGACTAGAAAAGGGGCCAGAGCTCGCTGGACGCTGTCGTTGTCACTCTAGGATGGAGCGGTTGTAGAGGGGATCCGCCGGTTTGTGGTGGAAGAGAAGATGTGGTGTGCGGGTGAGAAGATGCAAGGTCGACCACAGAAGCTAAGACAAAACTACGACGGTGACTAAGAGGATGCAGTTGGAGAGAAGACGCGGGGCCGACGGCTTTGCAGATGCGGTGAGGGATTGAAAGATGGCGGTGGAGGATGGCGACGACGTACGACTCGAGAAAGTGCGGGAGGCACCAAAGGGAGTGGGAGATTGGGAGGGTTTGTGGTGGCAACTGGATTGAGAAAAGGGAAAAATGAGAATGGGCTAGGATTTTAAGCATGCTCGTAAACATACAATGTCTACTGTTTTGGACCCACATGTAATATTTCCTAACGGGAACTCGATGTGCATCCATTTGCATTTGATAACAGCCCGTGGAGTCCCTACCATCACTTTTTTTTTTTGAGAATAGTCCCTACCATCACTTAACTACCGGGATCGGGGAATTGGGCCCCACCAAGCTGAAATTGATTTTGGCCATATATAGCCTTCAGCCACGGAGTCCATTGGGCCGATACAGCGGCACCACACGCGACAGCTTCTGAAACACCGGCGCGTCCGAGCCCAGCCCTACTCTCTCTCCGCCCAATTCCGGCGCGAAAACTCCCCCAAAATTTCTCCCGCCAGATTCCCCAAAACGGAACCAAAAAACCAGAGCCACGCGCCGCCCCAGCCTCCCTCCCGCCGTTCACAGAAACCCGCGGCAATTCACACACGAAACCAAACCCCGCCCCCGCCCGCCATTTCCCCTCCAAAAGCACCTTATAACCAGCGCGCAGATCTCATCCATTCTCCCAATCCAAAACATTTCCGCCGCCGCCACCGCCGCTCCCCACAACCAAAGCGAGATCTTCTTCCGGGAGACACAGGGATCCCATCGGAGAGGAGACCCATGGCCGCCGCCGCCTCTATATCCGTGACACCGGACGCCGTGGCCTACGTTCTGGCGAACCCGGCGCCGGCCTCGGCCGACGACGTGCCGGAGACCGTCGTGCAGGTCGTCGACCTCAAGCCCATCGGCTCCCGCTTCACGTGAGTACCCTCTCTCATATCTCACTCCCCATCGCAGTAATTTCTACGATATTGTTCGTGCACCTCGAATGGTTCGAATAGTCTCACCACCCCTCCGGATTGCCCTTTCCCTGTAATCGGCAGATCTGTTCTTATCTGCGCCGATTCCTCTGTTAAGCCAGTGAGTCTGACGGACTGTTGTTCTTGCCTTGCAGTTTCATGGCTAGCGACGGGAAGGCCAAGGTCAAGGCGATTCTCTCCACCCACTTCGCGTCGGAGGTCCACTCCGGCAAGATCCAGAACCTCGGCCTCGTCCGCATCCTCAACTACGCCTGCAACGAGATCCCGGGCAAGCAGGACAGGTTAGTAAATCCTCCGTCAACATTCTGCCATTCCTGCAGATCTGTAGCATCCCTTTCTGAATATTGTACTACGTACGGTCTACGGCAGGGTCTTGATCATCACCAAGTGTGAGGCCGTTTCACCAGCGCTTGACGCCGAGATCAAGAGCGAGGTCAAGATGGAAGAGGAGCCCGCGGTTCCGTCCAAGCCTGCCGTGATTGTGTTGAAGCCGAGGCAGGACTTGAAGTCCGCGTCCCAGATTGTTAGCGAGCAGCGCGGAAAGTAAGTGCTTCTTGCGCATGCACGTCCTTGTTCTGTTCGTTTGCTGAATAGTAGTATGAGATGAATCGCTGCTCACTGCTATCGTTTCTGTGTCTGCAGTGCTGCTCCTGCCGCGCGTTTGGCCATGACGAGACGGGTGCATCCGTTGATCTCTCTGAACCCCTACCAGGGTAACTGGGTCATCAAGGTTCGGGTCACCAGCAAAGGCAACCTGAGATCTTACAGGAATGCCCGTGGAGAAGGCCACGTCTTCAATGTAGAGCTCACTGATGAGGATGTAAGTTCACCTTAGTGATGTCATATACTTTCATATGTGCTGACCATGTGAACTGAGCTGTTCCAAGCATGTGTATCTGTAAAAGCTGACATTGCTGAATTTTTGTACAGGGCACCCAGATCCAGGCTACCATGTTCAATGAGGCTGCAAAGAAGTTTTACCCATGTTTGAGCTGGGGAAAGTCTACTACATCTCCAAGGGGTCTCTTAGAATTGCCAACAAGCAGTTCAAGACGGTCCAGAATGACTATGAGATGACCCTGAATGAGAGTGCAGTTGTTGAAGAGGCTGAGGGGGAAACTTTCATTCCACCAGTGCAATACAACTTTGTTAAGATCGATATGCTTGGGCCATACGTTGGTGGCAGGGAGCTAGTAGGTGAGGAATAATTTCTTAAATTCAGTGAGCTATTTTAGTACCTTGTTGTATGCAGTTTGACTGATCTTACACTCTGTTGCATGTTTATCTGTAGATATCATTGGTGTTGTTCAGAGTGTGTCACCTACTCTTAGTATCAGAAGAAAGATTGACAATGAGTCGATTCCAAAGCGTGACATTGTTGTTGCAGATGACTCGTAAGCGCCAGCTTTACTTACTGATGTCTTAAAATGTGCTGTATGTAATATTGATGGCTTGTATGTGGGGTATGTTCTGATTCACAGTTAATTTGATTGTAGGAACAAAACTGTTACTATTTCTCTTTGGAATGATCTTGCAACCACTATTGGTGAAGAGCTCTTGGACATGGTTGACTCCGCACCTATCATTGCAGTGAAGAGCCTGAAAGTATCTGACTTTCAAGGTATGCTACTGATACCTTTCCAATTAACTTATATCTGGATATCACTTAAGTTTTGTTTGTACTAATAGCATGTTGCTACATTTGTCTATCAGGTGTGTCTGCTTCTGCAGTGGGCAAAAGTACGCTTGTAATTAACCCTGAGTTGCCCGAGGCAGAAAAGCTTAAAGCCTGGTATGGCCCTGATACTAAACGCTGTTGGCTTTTCATTATGTTTCTAGACAATTTTAATGATGGATCTTGACCATATTATTCAAACAGGTACGAGTCTGAAGGCAAGGGCACTTCCATGACATCAGTTGGTGCAGGTATGGCTGCATCTAGTCCTGGTGGCTCGAGTTTAATGTACTCTGACAGAGTTTTCGTGTCTCACATCACAAGTGACCCTGATTTGGGTCAGGATAAGGTAAGATCTTGAAGTTCCATGTGAATCTGAATAATTCAGTGTTGAACATGCAGTTATCCTAGAGTAAGCTGACACGATTTGTTTTGCAGCCTGTTTTCTTCAGCCTGCATGCTCACATAAGCCATATCAAGCCTGACCAGGCCATGTGGTACCGTGCCTGTACCACCTGCAACAAGAAGGTGACTGAAGGTGTTGGATCAGGATACTGGTGTGAGGGGTGCCAGAAGAACTATGAGGAGTGCTCGTTGAGGTATAGTCTTATTCTGTACACCATATCTGTCACGGTTGCATGATTCATGCAGGGTCAACACTAAATGTTTGTAAACCCGTGGCTCTTCAGGTACATCATGATCATCAAGGTCTCTGATCCCACTGGTGAGGCCTGGCTTTCTCTCTTCAATGACCAAGCAGAGAGGATCGTCGGCTGCAGCGCGGATGAGCTTGATCGGATCAGGAAAGAGGTATTGAGTCCTGCTTTAGTATTCAGATTAATATCTATTTACAATCCAGCATGTTTGCTTTGTAACCCCATGTCTAAGACAGTCAATTCTATTTGCAGGAGGGTGATGAAAGGTTCCAGCTCAAGCTGAAAGAAGCTACCTGGGTTCCCCACCTGTTCCGTGTGAGCGTGGTGCAGAACGAGTACATGGGTGAGAAGAGGCAGAGGATCACCGTGAGGAGTGAGTCGCCTGTCGACTATGCTGCTGAAGCAAGGTACCAGCTTGAGGAGATTGCCAAGCTCACTGCTTGCTAGAAGATGCAAGTGTATACTTGAGAAGATTGCCAATGTCACCGCCTGCTAGATGAAGCCATGTTTTGGCCAAACTTTCTCGAAGAGTACTGCTCGAGGAATGTCTTCCTGCTATATTGCTCCTGAGATGTAGCAGTAGTAACTTATGTGTAGATGTTTGTTTCTGATGAAATCAGAGTCATCCAGTAAACTGTTTCTGTTCTGCTTGATCTGCGAAATCCTTGTGCAAATGATATGAACAGAAATCAGTGTTGCATCCATTTATTAACTGATGTCTGTTCGCTCTGGCTCGGTTGACATTTGCTTCTGTACATCCATTATGTTTTTAAACCAAGTGTCTTAACTGTGTTCCCTGAAAATATTATTATCCTGCTGCTGTGAAGTGCCGGGTAACAAAATTATGAAAGGAATATTATGATGTACCATAAGTATTCTGTTTGCTTTTGCCTCCCATGTTTTGCACCATTATTTGCTGAGCGACAAGATGATCTGTAACAATGTGCTGTGCTAAGATATTCAAAGATGTCCCCTCACTTTGTGACTTGAGATCATTTACATGGTAAGCTACTGACTCGAAGATCAAACAGGTGTTCCATCCGTGGTGACTGGGTAGTCTGGGAGCTGCGAGAAGCCACCAACAAGTAACATCTGTTGCTGTAATAGACGGTTCATCACAGAATTTGCTCCGGCAGGATGGTAAGATTCTCCCTCCTTGTACAAAAAACAATTAGATCTGCAGACCCCTGGGCTTCAGCAATGAAATAAGTAGGAAGACCAAGTGCTAACATTTCGACAATGATTGATCTGTTATGTTACTCTTAGTATTAGTTGTTGTGGGAGCTATCTCCCACCATGTCTTGACGATAAGAACCACTGTGATGTAAGTCTGTAACATAAACACAGTCTGACGACGAGATTCTAGTTCGAAGCTAAAGCTTAAGGCTGAAACTACATACAGAACACTTGCGTGATCCGCATGTGCAGCACTCTAAGACAAGGAATGGGGAATAGGGTTGACAACGATATGCCTCAGCGGGTTGGCGACTTCGCCGCCTCCAGCATGCTTCACAAACTCCGCGGGAGTAAGGAAGCTACCATGGCACACACAGACGATCCTCACCTCCTCAGCTTTCCTGTACTTGTACAGGAAGCCTTCGATCTTCATGCCGTTCGGGAGCCCCTTGGTGCACACACATGGCATCTCCTGCATCATCATCCTCTCCACATCTCCCGTGCTCTTAGCTCTTGCTGCCAGCCTTCCAGAAACAGGTTGCTGCTCTCCCCTGGAACCAACTGCTGTTGCTCTCACTTCCAATGCTGAAGATGAAGGGGTTGCTTTGACGGTACTGCTGTTTGCACTCTCAGCCGGGAGCATGCCGTTTGTACCCTCAGACGAGGGTGGAACAGCTGTTGACAGGCTCCGCTCTTCTGTGCCAGGAGTGCCTGTAAGACCAGACGTTAACATATACCTAATGGAGCAACAGAAGTAAATCGGATAAAAGGTAGCAATAATGAATAAGAACGAACTGCTGAACACTTCAGACCTATCAGTAGTAGTTTTACAAGGTGGATAATTAGAATAGTCAACTTTTGGTATTTTTGCAGTTCCTGCTCAGGGGCATGTTCAATGGGACAGTTACCGCAACTGCAGGGTTTTAGTCCAAAGGCCCAGATGAATCCAGGCCACAACTTAATTTACTGGGTGTATGATGGTAGACTTGGTTGTTCAGACAACAAATCCAAGTACCTTGAGATCTTCAAAACAACTACATGACTAAACTAGCATCATTTTTAAAGATTTTTTAAGGAGGAACATGAGGAACTTAACATGAAAGTAGGAATGTTGCACTGTCCGATCAAACTATCATGCTTGCGAGTTGCTACAGGAAACCTATTACTGGTCTAAGCTAATAATTTAATATAGCAGCATAACAATTTACCTTTCATAGCTGATGAATTATGCCTTTTCAGCTTCCCTGGCAAGCAGCTACCTTGTGATGCAACTGTAGCTTGATATGTTGGAGGAAGCCCACTTGAGTGACGCCTGACTTTGCTATGGTTCACATGTACTCCGGTCTGCTTATTCTTCATAGAGAGATCATGAGAACTTTCTACTCTCTCGGCGTTTGCGGTTGCATTCATCTCTTCTAGTATCTGTCCAACTGTCTCTGCAGACACGTTGGAGGAGTTCCTCCTCTCGATCCTCTTCCTCTTCACCTCGAGCCTTTTCAAGGTTTGGGCTTCCTTTCTCTTTTTCCATTCATCCTCGATGCCAGCAGGGAGTGAACTTGTCCTCACAAGGTTGTCTACACTATCCCCTGCACAATGAAAAGATTTCAACAGGCCATTCTCAAACTTAATGCATGCTACTTTAACACGATACTTTATTATATATGACAAGATGATGGGTTAAACTACGATTTGTTGCTAAGATTTCACCATCTCATGTTCTCTTCCTTTTAAAGATATGAACATCTGTAATAGTAGTGGTGGTTGCTGCTGGAAGTACACGTAATTGACATCTAAAAATGAATATATGGGTAGATGGACCTACTGCTCCAGTACACTACATTGGCATGCTTCCATCAGTAACTATGGAACAACAAGAAACCTGGATACACCTAATAAAAATTTACTTGTAACAATCCTTGAAAACTTTTTCTACTATAAAATAACTTAACATATATGATCACGACGTGGTTGTTTGTTTCTCAATACTCCCTTGTTCTACAATGGAACCGAAGTTCTGAGAAATAACCACATGTATTGGTAAATTTCAAAGAGACACCCATTTTGCGCTTCAAAAAAAAAGAGACGCCCATTTAAAAATAGTTAATTAATCTTGAGGCAAAATGCTGAATTTAGGTTAAAGATGATTCGTTTTGACGTAGGTATTAATGGCCAAGAAACAAAAGGGAAATTTTCATTATGTGGATGCGTGTTTTGGGGATCTGGTTGACGAAAAGGAGGAAGACTGCTCTTTGTTCACTACGGTTTGGCAACCAACCGCGTGCAATTTCATCTCTTGCCTACAATGGTGATGGGGCTGCCAAAATAGGCTTTCAAAACCGCATGCAAAATAATCACAGGACCATTGAACAAAACAGGCTTCTAGCGTTTGCTAGGACATCCATGTCCAACTCCACTTCTTGGGTCCGACGCCCCAAGTGTGTGTGTGGATTCCAGCCTTATTTGTCGTATCAACAGATATCACGCCGAATTGGGCACAAAATCCCGATAGTGAATCCAATCCAAGTAAATGACAGACCAAGTAAGCGAGCACTTAGCCGTCACATGACTTATATGGATTCCTTGATGCACAAGACAATTACAGTACGATAATACAACTGAATTCATTTCCATTGCTCGGATAGCCTTGCCCAACTTCGGTTACCTAGTTTCACACCCCAAATGAGTGTGGTTTGCCATGCCTAAAAAAATTGTATATCCGTTAACAATGTTTAGCTGGTGGTATGTGCCCGATGCCCAAATACTTATCTCGGTGGACTCACAGAAGGTTGGTCATGGTTAGGGGGCTGGAAGGCTTCTGCTAGCGGGCCCATGTTGACCGATGTGTGCGCGGCACATTTGTTGGGTTTAGTCCCCCCATCGGCTGCGGGGTAGACCTGGGCATACTTTGGGCCAGGTCAGGCCAGGCCTGAAAAAGCCCGACCTGCAAAACCTAGGCCCGATCCTGGCCTAACTAAACATTAAATAATCTGGGCCCAAGCCCGGCATGAAGTGACAGAAAAGGAGGAATTTTGGGCCGGGTCGGGCCTTCGTGTGAACAGCCCAACTTCCTACTCTGCGTAAACAGCCCGAGAGGCACAACCGGGCAAAAATTAGGCCTGAGGCTGGCCCCGTGACCTAGCTCAAGATTTTTGGATCGGGCCCGGGCCGGGCTGTCCTGGTTCTAGGTGCTTGTTTAGCTACCATTTGCATCCCGTTCACACATCATATGTGTGGACATATTGGAGGAGAACGAGGTGGACATTTCGGGAGCCCCATTTGATGCATTCGATGTTGGCATGGAAGCCAACCGAGCGGAGGTCGATGCCAAAACCAAGGTGCAAGAGATTGGGGAGGTGGTGTCCGATGCGAGCCAAACGAAGCGTCAGTACACGGAGATGGAAGACTTTAGTTTGATTAGAGCATTGTAGAGTGTGTCCCACCAATGATCTAATCGGCAAAAAATGTTGGCAACGCAAGTATCACCTCATGCCAACCCCATCCGGTTGTTCATTGAGATCACTCCAAGGCCTCCAAGACCGGTATGACGTGATCACCAAACTTGTAGCCATTGGTGTGATTGTTTGTGGCAAGTGAGAAATGCACCTCCAAGTGATTGCACAATTGAAAACTATGTGAGTTTAATGCCATTTGTCTTGTCAATATTTGTGTTCTTTTTTTATTTGATTGTGCTCACACTTGCCTCTTTTGCAAATGTAGGATCGCATTGCTCACAAAAAGTGCAAGAAAATGCCGACATCTAAAGGCAAACCATTTATGCTCCAACATTGTCGGAAATTGCTTGAACCTATTAAGAAATGGAGGTTGAGGGATCAAGAAGCTTCACCGAAGAAAGGTGCATTTTTAACTTGGATGACGATGAAGATAGTGATGTACCAAAGGATGGAAAAAACAATGGAAAGCCTGATGGAAGGAAGATGGAGAAGGACAAGGTGAAGAGGTCGGCCGACGACACAAGCTTGAGGGAGAAAATCAATGCAATTATGAAGTCAAAGTAAACATGGATGGTGAAAATTTGCAAGCCACAATGGCCATGGCCGAGAAGAAAAATCAGCACAAGGAGGCTAAGTGGTGGGAAAAGATGCACATTAGCAGGAGCGCAAACTCTCTAGAGGAGCAAAAGATGAAGGACGACAAAATCACCGAGGAGGATCGGTTCATGATGATGAATGGATCTGAATGCCATGGACGTGATGACAAGAGTTTTGGGAGATGAGAAGTGGAGATCATGCAGCGGAGGACGCAAGAGCTTCTTGATGCCATGACTGGTGGTGTTGATGTTGGTGGAGGTGGTGGTTCTTCGGTTGGTGGTGATTGTGATCCTTCCCCAGGAGTGGTGGTGGTGCTTCGGCCGGTGATTATGTTGACGCTATGGCCGGTGGTGTTGACGATGATCTTGGCAACAATGGTGTTGCTTGATTTGATCATCATCTAATAGTTTCATTGCGCATTCTTTTGGGCAACTTAAATTGCTACCTCTTGTATTGCACATTCTTTTGGTTGTGGACTATTGTTGTACTATTATTGTAAGGATAATTTCATATTTATTGGGGGTATTGCATCTAATACATGTCATTTATTGTTGAATTCAATGTGCAAATCGAAAATGTTTTGCGATTCCGAGCACGATTCCGCGCATGCTCGGGCGGCACAGACGAGTTTGGTGGATTTGTTTCGCGCGTGGGCGGTACCTAAAACAGTTTTTGGGGGTACCCGCGACGGTTTTGTGATTCTCGTTTTTCCGGTATCTGCTAGAGATGCTCTAAGCCCGTGTTGCTCTTAGGTTGGGCCGCTATTGTAGCGGTACGAGGACACTTATGGGTGGTAAGATAGTTGGTTTAGCGGGCCCAAGATTGCATAATCAGTGGTATCAGTGCGAGGTTATTCGGCGAAATTCGTTTCATTTGTCACTTGTAAGTCCGAGCTTAATCATTGACACGTGATTTCCATCACAAGCAACAACAAAGGTAGTGTTGCACAATCCGTCAGCGAGAAATTATAGCGGGAAGAATGTTGGGGATATCGCTTATCGAGAACTTATTGGTCGACCCAAGATAAGGGATAAATCGGCCGGTTTATCGGCATCTCGGCCGATTTATCTTATCGGCCAGACACCGAGAAGCGATAAATCGGCCGATTTATCGGAATATCGGAAGATATCTTAGAACAATGAACCAAGGGTCAAAGTCCGACCGGGATGTCGTGGGAGGAAGGAGGCGAGTTCACCAAACCTCATCAACAAATGTCATTGTCGATTTGTGTTTTATTGTCCTCGTGTGATTGACAACGCCTCGGGTTTTCTAACAAATATCATGCCAAATTAGGCACAAAGATCTTGTACCATGTTTGAATAAAGGTACCGCAAGGTAGACCTGAATGGCGAGCACTAGACAAGCACGGCCGATGGCAATATGTCATAGTAAATGTTGCACTACGTAAGTGACCACATAGTTGTCGCAAGGTAGACCGAAATGGCAAGTGTGAGAGTTGGATGGCCGATGATGTTCGCCTTGTTCCTTGCCGATTGATCTCGAGATTGCCCAACTTCAGTTGGCGCATACGAAACCCTGAATCTGTGTTAGGTTTAAGTGTTTTATTTAACATGTCAACAATATCCCCCGAAATAGACATGGCATTATGTATCATGTAGAGATAAGTGATCACATGGGTGTGAGAAGGTACAAAGAAATGCCGAGTGTCAGAGCTAGCCTCCCGTATGGTGTTCAACTTGCTCCTTAATGTTACAGATCTCGACGGGGGTCCAACTTCGATTGCCAAGTCACATATCACCTCTGAGTAAATCTTAAACTAGGTAAGCAAGCACATAAGTAACAAGAGCATACCGGAATGACAGGCATGTGGACTAGGATGGCCATTGGCATTTGACTCGGTTCGTCGACGATAGAGCGACATAGACCTCGGGGTGCGTCTAGCTTTGATTGCGGACTTTGACACTTAATCCGCGCCCGATTCGACGTGTCGAAATATCTTATGTTGAGCACTATAGTTGGATACCAAGTGCGAGCATGCGAAATGAGGAAAGCAAGAACATAGGCACCACATGGTACACCAAAGTATCCAGGCTAGACCGGGCGACTTGTTCCTCCCCGATGAAGACCACGAGCGAGGTCCAACTTCACTTGTTGAGTCTAAATGTTATTTGGAATGAACAAAACTTTGATGCTGAATGGCACCAAAATCTCATACGTGCCCAAGTAGAACATCAAACAAGGTCAGCTAGCGCTAGACGTCGCACTGAAGTGGCGAGTGTAAGGGCTAGGCCACCTCACTATGTTCAACTTGTTCCTCCTCGCCAACATAGATCTCAGGTTTCTGCTGAAGTAATGTCACGTGAATTAGTCGTATTTATGGAATGGACTAGCCATATTTTTTCTGAAGTTGGAATCCAAGCGACCACACAACATATCCCTGCTTACTTCCAGCAATGATGCATCACGTATCGCGTATCGCCAGTGCTCCAACCTCATGTGTGTCGCCACGTAGTACCCATTCAAAGGGCATCAAAGCCGAGCATTTGTAGACAACTGCAACCACCATGGTGTGTACTCATGGTACAGACAGTTCGTCGTCCCCCCTAATTGAGTAACTTCTCTTTAATATTCACAAACTTGTCATTAATTAAGGTAATTGATTTTATTTTCAGAAAATGACAACATATCTTATTCCTTTCATCTTGTAATTTCTGGTGATAGTATAGGGAGTAGAAATAAGCTCCATTCTTACATAATATAGATATGTTATAATTCGTAAAAGTTAAGGTAAACTAGTGAGCTAAACGGCCGGCCCAGGCAGCTAGCTCACACACTGATCCCACCTTGATGCCTAAAACTGTACACAATTCATGGCAGTGTTCTAGTAGACCCCGGTACACAAACAGTTGTAAACAGGCCAACTCCATTGTCTAAAAGTTGTAATAAAATATAGTAAAGTGAGCAAACAAAGCGAGCTGTAGGACAATCCTACGTTGCTAACGAGGAAACACCGATGATGACACATGTCCTCAGCTTGCCAAATCCACCTAGCTACTCCAGAACGGACTGAGATCCGGTGCCTCGCTAGAATCAAGGCACGCTGTGCCTCGACCCCTAACATCCACCATCCATTTCAATCCAACGGACAACAATGCTCAACAGCCCACTAGTCATGGTATGGACCGCAAACGAGCGTGGACAGGGAAACAGATTCGCCGGACGCCGGCGTTCACGGGCGAAATTCCGCCGATTCCGCCGCTGCATCCTAGTCCGTGGAGCCGCTCTGTCTCTGCACATCCAGGGTGAGCTCCGGCGACGTGCACCGGAGAAAACGGGCTCGACGGCCCCTCCGCCTACCTCTGGCTGTTCTCTCCGCCCTCATCCGACGGCTCCGTCCGCCCCATCCGACGGCCGCTGGCGACGGCCCCTCCGAAGCCCCTTCTTCCCTGTCTGACCTCTCAGCAGACGCTATCAGCCACGGTCCCAGCAGCAATTTGTAGTCAAGTTTCTTCAGGCAAACGATCCCAGCAGTCCACATTCAGACTGCTCCTAGCAGAAAACTGAACATGGGCATTCAGTTAACATTACAGAGGGAGTCATCGGCGCGGGGCGGAGGGCGCTGAGGAGGAGTCGTCGGAGTGGGGCGGAGGGCTTTCCGATGTCATTTTCTCCGGTGGCCGGCGTTGGAGCTTGCTCCCCTCCCTCTCCCACGGCGGCAGAGCTCCGATCTGATAATTTTCCCTTCTCGCATCGATGCCTTGTGCCAATAAGTGATGTTGAGCATTGTTGTCCGTTGGATTGGAACGGATGGTGGATGTTGTGGGTCGAGGCACAGCGTGCCTTGCCTCTGGCGAGGCACCGGATCTCAGTCGCTCCAGAACAGGAGGGTGCCCAGCTCCATGGAGTACTACTTTATTCACCGGCCAGGTGCGATTGGCAAATGGCAAGCCCCAATTCCACTTTTCCTAATGTGCGTTGCACCTCAATACCCACAGATCTCAAACCTTACCTTACAAACAATCGAACAATTCATGTCCGTTACACCTAACCAGCACAATATTACGATTTATATGCAGCTTGACAATTTGACATTGCTTGCCATGAAAATTAATTGAGCTAAGTAATACTATACCGCATTTGATTGGCAAAGGACTAAAGATAGCATACACCCACATGAAAACAAACCAGACGCACCTTCATGTCCTTTCCCTTCGCCGTCCGAGGAGCCCGGGGATGGGCTCCCGCTCGCCGGCAGATTTGCCGCCGGCCCCACCGCGACGCCGCTCCCTCGCAAGGACGCCTCAGGCTCCACCTCGGCGCCGTTCGCGCGGGCAGCGTCCCAGCCACCCAAGCTCAGCCTATCCCCAGCGTCCGCATCCGCCATGGTCGGCAGCGAGCTGGTCCTGGCGAGCGCGGCGGGCGGCGCCAGCGCCGCCTCCTCCGGCGCCAGGATGCACGCGACCGACGACGACCTGGGCAGCCTACTCCTGTCCGGCCCGAACCGGCCGCCGAGCGACAGCCCGAGGCTGAGCTCCACCTCCTCCGCCTCCAAATCCACGCGCTGCGGCCTCGGCCTCCGCTCGTCTCCCCCGCCGATGCCCCGCAGCAAGTCCATCGAATACCCCTCCGTCGCGCGGGCTCGTCAGACGAAATTGAGCTCCCCCGGCCGTCAGAGAACAGCCTGGCGCGGGACGAACCAAGGACAAGCGGTGAGCCAAACAAACAGCGATTTCATTACGCGCGCGACGAGAGAGAGGAGAGAGAGGGCGGGACTTACGAGGATTGCCAGGGGAAGCCGGACGAGGTGGGAGGGGGACGCCATTGACGCGCTCGGTGCGTGCCCTGCTCTGCTCGCCGCGGCCCTCCCTCGCACGGAGAAGAGAGAGATGCTGTGCTTCCCTGCAACAAAAATAATTTGCTGCTTTTCGGGCTCGGCCCCCCTGCTCTGGCTTTTGCTTTCGGGGCGTGAGGGGTATCTTCGGAATCGCCGGCGCGGGAGCGGCCGCCGGCAAGGCACGTGGCGGGACAGGGGGACGCGTGGCGGAGGAGTAACGCTCGCGCTGGTGCCGGAGCGCGCGCCTCGTGGGGCGGACGTGAAGTCACGGCCGCGCGCGGCTGCCGCGGAGCGGCACCGTCCGTCTTCGCAGTTCGGTTTCTGTTGACTTGGGCTGACCGACCAGCGAAGCTTTGGCTCTGAATTTCTGGGGAAACGAGTCTGATCTTCGATTCTATGAATATGGATTTAGCAATATTCCGTTTGAAAAATGACAATCTTTTGTTCTCCCACGATATTTTGATACAAAGAGAGAATATAATAATATTAAAAAAATGTTAAGAACTTGTCGTGAAATCAAGAGTTCCCACAACCAAAAGACAAAAAAATATGAAGAAATAATTAAAAAAATACCCGCCATACTGATCAAACCATTGTATGCAGTTGGATCCAAACCACAACTAATACAAACACCCAAACTACAAAAGAGAGCTTCTCCAATACCGATGACTACAACAATGAAACAGCGCACAACTGTTGTTGTCGCCCAATCATCCGATCATGGAGGGACCTCTCCAAACAATGCACTGAACAAGGAGACGACAAGACATACTCCATCGCCAGGTACAACCAATAAAGGGCATACAACATGCATATCGGTGAGGTGGGCGGGATAGAGACCACTAGGGTCGGAGAGAAGGAAAAGGCTTATTGGGACACTCTACCATCCGCTGTTAGACGGCCTCCGGCGGCGACGATGAGGTAGTTGGGGCGGGTGAGAGGGGGTTTCTCACTTGTTTGGGTAACTATTAATGCTTTCAATTAGATTTGTGCATATGTCTGTATTAAGAAGCTAGTATTCTACACGACAGTTGATAAGATACCGATTTGGATCCATATTTTATGAAAAAATAACCCAAAACTATTGGCAAAGAGGTTACAGCAAAAGTTTCCAACTCATGTGGGATTCATCACTAAACTGCTATATTTCTAATATTAATTGTTGTATAATCAATCGATATCGACGTTGAGTGCATATGGTGGCCATGAAGATGGTAAAGTATCTTCATGGTCCTTGAAGGTGCTTGATGACGAAGTCGGATAAAACTTGACCGGTGACATTGAATTACATTGATAAATATATAATAGTCTGAGACTATTTATATTGCGTTTGCCTCATTGATTCCCTTCGAATCAACATATAAACAATGGGAATATTGTTGTAATATGGTTAAAATTATTAATGTTTGAGTCGAATGTAAACATATTGGAATAGGTATTATGAGAACCAACTGTGAGTGAACTTTGGGGCTCAATGCTCACATTGCATGCGTGATATAATTTTAGGGTAACCAAAAATTGTGAAATCTCCTGATTATCTCTAATTTATGTAAATAGTTCACGTGCGTTAGGAAGTTGCTCAAGTAATAAAATACGCCCTGATAAGTGCTATGACATCCGGTGGGCGTTGGCGTCACTCTGACAAGAGTAACTTGATAGCAGAAACGGAACAACGTAGCGCCAACAAGATTTCGAGTGAAGTTTTTTCGTGCTCCCGAATACCAGCGATGCAGCTACAAAGTTTTTTTTTTCAAATAAAGGTTGTAACACAAAAAATTCTCAGAACAATCATGTGTGTAGATTTAAATGTTCACTATCATAGGAAAAGTTCAAAAAAGAATGTTATTATTTGAAAGCTATACAACAAGTATCAGGGTTAAGAAAGCAAATTTAAAAACGTAAAAACATGCTCGCACTTCTTATGTTTTTCATAGGTCGATTTCTTTTGAATTATTTTGCGCAAATTTATCCGTTAAACACACATGTAGACTACTCTTGTGTCATTTTTTCGGTGAATTTTTGGCCAAAAAGTACAGTATATATTTTTAAATTTTATTTATTGAGTGCCGCAGATTCAAAATAACTTTCCGCAAGATTTCGGCACAAAATGAGCTAGGAGCAAACTGGGCGAGAACCACGGGACGGCCAGCGCGAAAGATCACCTGCTGTCCTGCCACGTAGGGCCTGCACTATCACAACTTGCCCGGACCCTTTTCACGTCCACTATCCCTTCACACCCGAGCAAACCCCACCCTGCCACAGACAGCCGGGCCCCACACTCACAGAATCACCAAAGCCACCGCCCAGGCGCCCACCACCGAGTACTCCTCCCTCCAAGTTGCCTCGCGCGAGAACGCGAGCGCGCGCCACGTGTGCCGACCGCTGCACGTTTTCCCAACAGTTAAAAGGCGCCCACCGGCAAGTGGCAAAACAACTTGCCCCACTTGACGCCACCACAGACGTGTCGATCCGCCACAGGTCACATCGCCGGCGACATCTGCACGCGGACGTGGTGGGAGCCAAATCGACACGGTTGACTTCTGGGCGAAAGTTTAACACAAAATGAATCTCGGGCGAAACTATTTCACGTTTTTAACCCTTTTGGATAGTCGGACGCTACACTACTACACTGTGTAGCGCCTAACGATCAGGCGCTACACTACTTTTCACGTATCCGGATGTGTAAAGCCCTTACGATCAGGCGCTACACAAAAGGGTCAAAAGCGTGAAATAGTTTTATCCGAGATTCATTTTGTGTTATAGTTTCGTCCAGAGATTAACCGTGTCCAAATTGCCGGTGGGACGTAGGGGAAAGCGGTGGCGGGCTTTGCGACCGAAAGGAAACCAGCTCGGGCTTCCGGGCTGATTGGATCGACAGTTAGGATCGTGGAAAAAACAGCCCAAGAGCTTGGCGTGTCGCCGTCTCCACATCGTCTGATGGCGAGACTGGATAATCAGGTGATCTAGGACAGGGATTGCCCAGGGCAAAGGGTGTCTTCTTACTAGTACTTGCTATTGCTAGCCAGTGGTAGGTAGTGCCATGTATGTATCATGGATGGTTGGGTCTTCTTTTAACTTTGTCACGAGCGAAGATGATTGATCCGTAGGTACAGAGCCAAGATGATTAATCTGCAGGTACAGAGTCGTTTCCTTGTGGCCAAAAGCAGCAATTCATTTATCTGCCGTGCAAACGATCAGTTATTTTTAGCAAAACCATGGCACTTTATTGAACAATAATATTGTTTGGGATACAAAGATCATCAAGGGGCGCTAAGAGCTAAACTTGACGTCCAGCACTACTAGAGATTGCAGAACGTGCCAACCTATGCGCTTCAGAATTCGAGGCTCGATTGATTTTCATGTCTGAAAGACGCCGCCACCAGCGAACCAGTTGTGGCTTTTATTTCTTTGATCACAGTTCCAGCATACGGCCTGTCCATGTCGTTCACGATTGGGAGGCAATCCATCGCCACCGTGATCCTCTATAAAAGCAGACATGCAGTCAGATGGTTAGAAGGGTGGTTATACCCTCAGCCCATCAGAGTTCAAACCCCAGGTTTGACACTGATGTTTCTCATTTAGACATAATATTTTTCAGTGGGAGGCAACGTTCCCGTCGACAGCGAGGCGTCTATGGTGACTTCGTCATTCTCAAGACTCGACCTGCTGGTTCAGTCTCTCGGAGATGCTCATAGGGGTAGCATGTATGTGAGCATCTGCGTTGTACTGTGATTCGCCAAAAAAAAGGGTAGCGCGGTACGCCAATACTTTCATAACTGAAGGATCCGGGACACCACCAATGTTCAGGTTGAGGCACCTAAGAATTCACCTGTTTCACTTCTGTAGATTACTCCAACTTCTCCAACCGGTCCTGTCTTAGCCATGGCAACATCGACGTTGAGCTTAGCACAACCCCTAACCGGCGGAATCCACTTTGGATGAGCTTGTTGAGGATCCAAACCCCCTAAGGTGGGTGGGGCTTGCAACCGAGAGGTCTCGCAGGTAGCTCTCGATGAAGAGGTGAGTCGACAGAGGGCTCTGAAACTCCTCCTCGTGAATGATCTTCCTCCTCGCGTACCAAATAGCCCATAGCGTGACTGCCACCTTCGCAAAGTCCATGGGAGGAAGTGATCACTCAGCAGGTCTGTGCGCCATGAAGCAGGCGTGCTATCGATGAACGAAGCCACTGTAGTAGGTGGACCGTCCTTCAAACTCGTCAGGGGTCACAATAAGAAGTCTCACATGAGCTAATTCTGGTTCCCCGCATGGGTGCTTTCCCCTGTGCCAATGCGCTGAACGAGGCCATGTTTCATCGTGTCTCGTCCTTCCACAATAGCCCTCCAAACGTGTGAAGGAGTTGAGCCCAAAGTGGCCTCTAGGAAGTCCACATTGGGGAAGTAAACCGCCTTCAGCACCCTAGAACTCAGCGCTTCAGGATTTTGTAGGATCCTCCACGCCAGACGAGCAAGCATCGCCAGGTTGAATATCTCGATATCTCTGAAACCCAGCCCACCAGAAGCTTTCGGAGAGCACATTGTTTCCCAGGACACCCAACATGGCTTTCGATTACCATCCTTGCTTCCCCACCAGAAATTCCGAAGCATGAAGTTGATTGCCTTGCACAATCCTCTAGGTATTTTGAAGCAAGACATGGAGAAGGTGGGAATTGCTTGTGCCACGGATTTTATCAACACCTCCTTCCCACCCGAAGCCAATGTCTGCTCAAGCCAACCCTGAATCCTCTTTTTTTTTTTTGATAAGTACCCTGAATCCTCTTCTAGATTCGGTCTTTTAGAATCCGAACATAGCTGCTCTTTTGAGTTGTTGGGTTACTCGACGCTCGAAAATTGGGCCAAAAAATGCGCTTGCTGCTCATTGGGCCTTCCCTACGCGAGGCAAAAGGTCCAAAACGTTGGTGCGGGCGGGCGGCCTATGAATCTACGATTCCCTCGCGCTGTCGCGCAGGAGTGTTTTCTCAAAAACAAAAAATGACGAAGCACCAGGCGACGGAAAATGCAGCGGGCAAACGGAAATCTTGATATCGACCAGGAATTGGGAATAATATCGGACAGGAAATCAAAGCCTAGCGCAACTCAAATTCAGTTCTTATTCACATCGAATCGGATCACGTCACAGCCTGCCTCACAGCGATATAAAATCCCACCAGGGCCGGCCGAGGGTGGGATCGAGAAGCTAATCAAGCACGAAGCGCACACATAGCACATTGCAGAGCGGTGTCTTGCGAGAGTTCTTCGATTCCATCCAGGCGCACAGCTCGATCGTGATCGTTGCCAGAGAAGTCGTCGGAACCAACAATTACACCTCGTCCGATTCGATGGCGCTGCCAGCGTTGAGGGCTCGTCTCGGCTTGGGGTTGGGGAGGAGCTGCGCCACCGGGATAGCCAAGGTCGTTCGCGGTGGTAGAGGCAGCGTCAACTACGGCAAGGCTATGTCGACGGAGGCTGCCCCGAGCGGCGTCGCGAGAAGCTCGGACGACGACTTCGCCCGATGCGTCAAGGTTTTAGCAACTGTTTACATGGTATTTTATGTTTTCAGAATGGAGAAGAAGGTCAACGAAATTCAACACACCGTGGATCGGATCCCCAAATACTAAGCCCAGATGGAGGAGTCGGTAATGCGTACTACTTGTAATCTTTATTCTATCGGTGAGATTAGATCGTTGGATTTTAGAGAGAGGTGATCATATGCAGCTCCAAGAGTAGTAGTACTTTGTATTTTCTTCAGTCTGAGGCGGTCGCGTGCAGTAGCCTATGTGAGACTTGATATCTGTATGACTGTATCTCTGGTGGTCTTTGTAATAATCCTCTTTATGAAATAGAACTTTGCGATACTTTTGACTAACTACTGGAATCTGAAAATTCAAAAAAAAAAAAAAAACTAAAAAAAAACTACTGGAATCTCTGGAGTCCGTTCAAGTCCATTACTTTGTGTAAAAATTCCACCACACTAACATATACAGCAGGGTGGCAGAAGGTACCAAGACAGACCTTACAAAGAACCGAAGAAGCCGATGCCAGAATTTCACAGTATTGTTCAGCAAACTATTTTCCGCTCCTCGACTAGCGCTCAATTTAAGTTATAATGTAATGCACACACAGTGATGTGAGTAACAATGAAAAAGAACCACAAAGACTTCGAGATTCTCAACAATTTATACATGCAGCGTGACAAAAAGTAACAACACAACCGACCTCACAAGTCACAAAGAAACTGAAGAAGCACACACCGATGTCAAAATTACAGCACTGACAACAGACTAGTTCCCCCTCCTACTACACTAGCACTCATTCTACACTACAATGTACTGTACCTTGCACGCAGTGATGGGAGTAAATAGTGAAAAAAGAAATATCCGGTTCATCCACAATTTCGAATAATGTACATGCATGGAAAATATGCAAATCAACTAGGTGCTTGGGACCAAACTTGTGGTGTCACGTCATCAGCTTCAGTTTCAGCTTTTTTTTTTGGGGGGGAGAAGCCAAGCCAAGATCTTTGCGCAGCTGCTCATCAGGCTGTAGCGTCTTTGGAATAGCACCGAAGGCGCAACGGGTGACCTCCAGCCCTGAGAGTGCTTGGTGCAGGTATACTGATGCATCCTCCATATTTTGCTTTAGTTTACGAGTCCTTAGAAAGGCGGGGAAGTAAGCCTTGGACGCTTGGTGGATTCTTGGCTCCCCTGTAGGAAGGTTTATCTCAGCAGCCTCCATGAATCGGTCAGTTGCTGCCTCCCACGACAGGTCATACATCTGCATATCTGTTAATGGAGCCGGCTGCTCTGCTAGAGCATCCAGGGTGAGTTGTACAAACTCTTCATCGTTGTTATAGATGCGGCAGTTCGGGAATTGCTTGAAGAACTCGTTCGAAGGGTGATTGGCACATATCACAATCTTCCCCATTGCAAGGGCCTCGGCAGAGGTAGTGCAGACTACATCTGTTGTGCTGGGGTTGATGAATACTTTATAGCTGTTGGGGAAATAAAGAGACTCATCATTAAGTATTAATAACAGAAATATCCTGAACATAACAAAATATATTGTCATTCCTATGATCTAGTATTGTCGATCCTTCCCAGCCTCAGGAAGTAGCTTGTGCTCAAATTTCAAAAACAAAAGTAGCTTGTGCTCAAGTTGTGATTTATGATTAGATCAGTAAGCTTAAATTTTATCTTCTTTTTTTATGTATAAAAAGACTAACCAGAAACAACCTTTGTTGTCTTCACAGTGACATATTTCTATATATAGATTTCGAAAAGATATTTTGAATGAACAGAAAAATAAATAAGAAGACACAAGGAAGTATTTGGTAAATATGAGAACTCACTCATGGAACAAGGGATCTGCATGATCACGTCCAGGGTGAACCTTCACAGCCAAACTTAAGCGCTCTGCAGATTCTCGGACTTCATCTGAATCTTCTCCACTACCAAATAAATCTACTTCAAGACCGCCCAACCTGCTCTGATATTTGGACAGAAGGTCAAGAAGCTCCCTGTACCCCTTACTCCACACCATCTTCCCGATGTAGTATGCCCTTTTTGTGAAGGCTACCTCTCCATTCTGCAGCTGTTTTAACTTTAGCTTGCCTACCTCAAGAAATTTTGGATTCACACCATGGACATTGCATATAACAGATTTGGGTAAATCTTGAGTGGCCCCCGATAGTCTGATTATCTGTTTTCGTGAAAGTCAAAGTTAGCGTTGTGGAGCAGAAGGCAAAAGAATCAAATAAACTCGGACAGGAAAATTCAAGCTACACGTGTCCTGACCATTATCTATTTTTGATTAACTTAAGTAAGTCATGAATCATGTTGCTGACATGTCCAAAATAAGATACATGGTAAAAGTATGCCTATTTCTCATCCATCACACCCAACAACCGAAAGTATATGTTCACCTCATACTCTTACCTAGTCCATGCCAGTTAAAATCAATGTCCAAAGTCTACAAAAATGACATATGGCGCAGCTGGTAAAAAATTCCAGTGGTAGATGGTAATTATCTGGCTCACCAGATTTTGCAGGCCATTTGATGTGGATAAAGCAAGAACAACTATTGGGTCAGGTGTGCAGGATACGAAAGGTTATGTTAAAGAGTGTTGGATTATCTCTGTAGTGCAGAATGATATCGGCCTCTTTGAAATTTCCAAGGCAGCGACTCCATCTAAATATCTAAGCAGATACTTTTGTCCATGTCACTCAGATTATTCAACATTGTATAGAATAATCATGGCTATGTTCGCTGCACTGAGGCCTGCAGATAAAAAAGGTTATAACTCATCACAGCATTTTATCTTTTATATCCGTAGGGTACACATGTGGGCATATCATGGACAGAGATTATGAATAGAAATCATGTAAATGAGTCATCATGAACAGAAATAATGTGATTTACAGAACAGAGAAATGTTCGACATCACAATTTCAGGATGTTACCTTGTGGCAGTAAATACGGGTAACCCAGGTGTTCATATATCTGAGGCAACAGGCCATCACTTGTCCATTCTTTTCTCTTCTCACATATGCCAGATAATTTGTGTGAATCACACCTATCACTCGCCTGAACTTATTTTTCCATCTCCGCCCATGGTGGTACCAGTTTAGATGCTCAGGCTCCTCCAAAACAGCAATATCGGCCATTTCATCTGGAATGCATTCTGTGATATCTCCAACAGGTAGGATGCTTCTCATCTCTATAGAAAACTGCATGATAAGAAAATGCCAAGTTCTTTCAATTAGACTCAGAACAGAACCAAAAGAAAACTGAGAGGCAAAATATGCATATTGCCAGATGGAAGACAACAACTACAAGGTCTACCACCAACAAGAACAAAATGATCACTTATTGTCCTTAACTATGTGCATGTAAGGGATCAAACTTCTCTTAAAACTATAATCTGCCAGTTATACTCAGAGAAACCAAGTGCAAAGTAAATAATGGAAAGATAAGATGATCCTAAGAACTCATAGGGCTATAAGAATTTGCTGTACCTTTGCAGGGTAGAACTTGATGTTGAAGGATGGCCTAAAATCGACCCTCTCCTCAATCCATCGACGAACATAGCCCTCTTGCTCCAAAGGCGAATCAAACACAGTCTTGTTAGGGTAAACCAACTCTTGGTCCCTTAGAGAAAGCCATGGGATGACCAAGGTCACATCCCTGCTCCCATCCTTTGCAAGGTAAGCTGCCCGGAACAACGGGTTGATGGAAGTCCCCGTCATCCATGGGAGGCTCGCTGTGGTGAACACGGCAAAATGCCGCCTCGCCGACATGGCGTATAAGGTTTCGTCAAGAAATTACTGTGAATTCCACCCAAATTTTGCTGTAACAGAAGGAAACCAGAAATGAATGAGTACCGTATGTTCGGTGCTAACAACCGAGTAATCCATCCGTGTATGATTAATTAAGAGAAACTAGGTACGCAACTACGCATGTTGCAACAACACAAATCGCAATGAAAGCGAGCGCACGCGTGGTCGCAGACTAGTAGTACTACCAATAAACTAAACTAATTGACGAGTACTCCAAACGCGGGCGGCGGCGACAGGACGGAATCTAGCAAGATTTGTCCGGAACCAGAAGGTGCTTACCAGGAAGGGTCGGGTAGGAGGGAGAGCCAGACGAGAGAGGCGCGCCGGAGCAGGGGAGCTCGCCGCCGGCCTTGGGAGAGCCCGGGTCGGCTGAAGCTGGCGGACTCGGTGGCCGGCTGCGGCGACGAGGGAGCGGGCGGGTGGCGGCGGCGGCGGCAGGAGCTATAAGCTTAGCGAAGCGGAAGGGAAAGGGAGGTCGAAGCAGTTATTCCGGTCGTGCCATGTCCGCTCCGGTCGCTCCGGCCTGGAGAGATCCCCGGAGGTTGAACCAGTTATTCCAGTTTTCCGATAGGTAACGACGTGACGTGCGGCGTGCGGAGGTTGGCGGATCTGATCTGGGCCGCATCTGGACGGACGGGACGAGAGACAGCGCAGCGGCCCACCCGCGAGTAGATTAGTCGCTGCTTACCTGAGACATCAATGATGTGCAATATTCCTGTGTACTATGTATGGACAACAACGGCCGGGTGCCGACTGAATCCAGCCATCGTGACAGCAAGGCCCGATCTGTTCGAGTCCGTACCCAGTCACGAATAGAATAACCAAGTGGTAGAATCCAGATAGATGACATCTCAAAGAAAAAACACAACTGTAAGAAAGGGACCTCCAACTCCTCCCACCGACCTAGCTTAAACAACCTGGGTCAGTTAGGATTGTGTGCATAAGTTCTAACCGTGTGTAACTACTCTGCGGCATCACCATTATAAAATACTACTCCGTAGCAGATTGCCCGTGCGTTGCCACAGACGATTTTTTTCCTCGCGTACATATGTAAACATAGCGCACATGAAAACTAATGTGTTTAAAAGGAAAAATAAAGACTCTAGCTTCGCTTGAAATGCATTTCCATATAAGCTAAAATTGTATGCATATAAAGGAAGTAGTCAGGTACGTGATGGTGGATTGTTAGGATTGTTAGACACAACTCCTCCATTGCATTTTCTAAATATTCTATCTAAAAAGAGTTTCATTTTTAGGGATTATACTTGTATCCCACTATCGTGGCCCATTTGTGGCATGAACTAAATCGGCTCATGTGTTTTTCACACATAGCACATGCAAATTTATTCACATAATACATATAGAAAACATATACCCACAAAGATAAGAAAAAAATTCTAAACATACCGGACATTTCTTTTGGTTTGGGAGAATGTCAAATATTTTTCTCTGGTACATTTAACTGCAAGCAAAAGTTTTCCACTAGATGTTCTCCATTTCCCTAAAAAAACAGATGTTCTTTATCCCGCTTGTCCCTACCACCGCAATTACCTCTCTTTTTTCTTCCTGTTATTTTCCCCTCTCTTATATACATCCATGGGCCATGGCCATGACAGCCCATATGCATACCCTTCTCCCAACAGTACTTTTGCAATCAGCGTGTTCTAGGATTCCATTTTTGTGTTTATGTAACTCCTCGACTGCTCCTCACCCATAGCCATGTTTTCTCCCTTGGGGCTCCCATGGCAAGCAACCGTCAGGCGCCAAGCAGCATTGGGGAGATGCAGTAACGGAGGCTTGTTCATGTGCAGAGAGGAGAGAAATTAGATGGGGATGGATGGGTCGATCCACATCGGATCCCCTGCCCCTCATCGCAGCGTGTCTACATGGGGCTGACCTGCAGCGCCGGCCCCTGCCCATTTACCCCTTCCGCTCGTTGCATCATGGCTGAAGGGATGGTCCTAGCCTAGCCTTTGACTGGAGCAAGGTTTGGTTAACCTGGCGGTAAATCCGGTTACCGCTCGGTAACCGCAAATCCCGAGCACCCGGTAAATAGGCTAACCGGGCACAAAAATCGGGATTTTGAAATTTTTGAATTTACACGACAAAGACAAGATAGATAGGCCGTGTCTGACAAGTAGAGGCTTGACCCCAGTTAGCCAAATTATATTTATGAGCACCATCAGCTGAAGCCCAAAAGAAATTAGCTCTTTGAGAGTTGATCATTTTAATTGCCCAATTTGGAAATTTAATGACATACAACAGATATAAGGGAATGCTAGCAATACAGGTTTGGAGTAAGATCATTCTACCCCTACAGGAAAGCAATTTCCCACGTCAGCCAGCAATTCTTTTAAGGATTTTATCAATAATGGCTTGTAATGCAGAGGGACCCCCTAGATATTTAAAGGGAAATTAGTAGCTTATATGAAATTTCCAATTCAAATTTTGTTTGAAAATTTCGGTCTGTAATCGGTATTTGATTTGGAAGAGTTTGACTCGGTTTAGATTCATCGAAGCGAGATTACCGTAACGACAGAGGAGGGGTTTGGACGTACAAAAAATACTACGTACGGAACGATATAGAGCAGCCCACGAGATTGAACGTGAGGCAAAATCTAAAAACCAATCTACTAGCCGCACGTCTCGATCTCGCAAATCGACGATGGCTCTCTGTCTGCTGCGGTCTCGCGTAAGCGCCGGCAGGAGCGTCGCCACCGGGATCGCCAAGGCCGTCAGCGGCGGCACCAACGCCACCAAAACCGTGAGCTACTTGGGCAACGTCCGACGCTTCTCCGCCGGTGCAGGAAACAACAACAACTCCGGGAAGATCACGAAAGCATGTTTGCTTGGCACCGGCGTGGCCGTTAATGGTGTTGTACTCGGGTATTTTATGGAGAAATACGTCGACAAGAGGTTAGCTAGCCTAGATGCTTCGCAGCACGCGGCGTCGACTCTCTCAGACGGAGCCAAGGCCGAGCTTCGCCGGTACGTCGACGGCAAGTTCTCTGAAGCACAGGGCTCGCAAAGTCTGTCCAGGCCGAAGCCAGGGCCGGCGTGCTCCAGAGCAGGCAACACGTCGACAACCTGTTCGCTAGGTTGGAGCATAATATCCGGATTCTCGATCAGCGGCGGGCCGCGGAGGAGAAGAAACTTGCAGAAGTCGACAATGAGCTGACCCAACTCACCAAGGAAATCGAACAGATTCATAGGTTAGCTCGGATTCGCAAGCAGTACGACGATTCTGCGGACAAAAACAGCAGGATGCTCGCAGAGCGGCAGGCGGCGGACGAGAAGAAGCTGGCCGAACTCATAAAGAAAATTGAGCAGATTCATGGGGAAGTTCGAAGCTGCGACCAGAAGCTGAACTCTGCACTTTCGCAGCAAAACTCGCGGGCGGAGGACGAGCGGAAGTACGCCGAGTTGAGGAGCGATTTTGCCAACCTACGCCATGAGTTTCAGATTACCGACCGGAAGCTGAACACCGCGCTGTCCCAGATGAGCTCGCAGGCGGCGAGCGAGAAGAAACTGGCCGACCAAACCAAGAAAATCGAAGAGGTTCACAAAGAAGTTCGAAGCTGTGACGAGAAGCTGAACTCTGCACTTTTCCAGCAAAACTCGCGGTCGGCCAACGAGGGAGACTACGCCGAGCTGAGCAGCGATGTGGCCAAGCTACGCCTGGAGTTTCAGAAAATAAAACGGAAGATAAACGCCGGGAGCGAGGTGATGTCGTCGGCTGAGTACAGGAACGAGATTGCGAGGGTGAGCGAGGATATCCGGAACATAAAGGGGAAGCTAAACTCGCGAGCGTCGAGCGACGGGTTTTCACCGAGTGCAGCAACGATGTGGCCAGGCTACGGCAGAAAGTGAGCAGGCTTGAAGGGATCGTGGATCGGCTCGTGGAGGACAGCAGGAGGCCTCCGTCGGATCCAAGTGTTGGGCCGAGCGGGCCAAAACCCAAGAAGTACAAGCAAGATTGATTGAACTGAAGTGGCCAACAAAGAGCACTCTGCAGAGTTAATGTCCCAGGAGAGCTATGATTGGAAACCGGCAATGTAAGGTTTTTTATACTTTTTGCGTGCGTTTACTTTGTCTCAGTTGCGGTTTCGTTAATGAACCTTCGTCTGTTGCATTGAGTGGTAAATGGTCTTCTATAATTGCTTCCTGGCAGCGGTTCGCTGCGTTCGTCGGCTCGGGTGGAGCTCGGCGGCAGCGCGCGGTTGGCGGTCACCGTGGTGCGGCGGCGACGGTGGGAGCTGGGCCTCGAGGATTGGTTTGCTTTTTTCTTGTTTCCTGAGGTTGTTCTGCTTTTTCGGTTTTATTTCGATATGTAATCCTTTCTACTCAAAAAAAAAAAAACTATAATGTCTGCCATAGTTGGTCAAACGTTGGGTATTTGGGTCAATATAGTAGGAGTGGAACCTCTGAAGATGGAAGTTCAGTCCGGGTACCCACTCTATCTCAAAATAGATTCCCTCCAGTTTCTATTTTTTCGCAATATACCTATACTCCACACTTGAAGTGTAATATTTACTACCTAGTTAACTAGATCAATTCTATTCACCTTCTAATAATGCATAGGCAGAGCTCCTGCTATTTACCGTCAAAAATATTTACTACCTACATTCCAAGTTAATTAAATGGCGTTTGACCTAGGACAAAGTTAGAGCACCCATTAATTTTTAATGGAATATCTTCCAGTTTTGCCAGTTGACAAGGATAGTAGGGCTAGTTGACACCAATGACTAATTGAAAATCCTTTAACAAATTAGTGACGAAAGGGAGGTGAACTTGCTCTTTCTCCGTTTATGAGTAAAGTCGGCACAACTCTTCATATTAGTGGCGATGAAACAAAAGTGTTAAATCCCTTACGGTCCACGATTTTTTGTAACAAATAGTCACTCAAATCCTCAAGGTGTTTCTAAAGGACCGAACCGTCCGGGACATATCAACCATGTTTTTTTAAACAAGAGTATGAAATATTTCAGCTCGTGGCCAAAATCACTAAAGGTCAGTGCTTTTGGTTTTCATTTCAACCAGAGAACCAAATTTTTACTTGAACTTGATTGAGATAATGCAAATTTTCATAAATAGTATTTATTTGAATCGTGTGCACTACTGTAAGTAATCGTTGAAATATCTTGACTGAAATACCATTATTTCGGTATTTTCCAAATGACAGAAATTTCCAAACCTTTGATGCAGTTCTATTAAAGATGAGAGTCGCTTGATATAGGATGGTGCTTAATTGCTTATCTTACTGTAACTAGCAAAATGCCCGTGCGTTGCTGCGGGGCAAAATCAATCTAGAAGACAACAATGTTATTCAGAAAAATTAGCCCCTTGCTGTGATGGGTGACATATGCCTGATTTACATGGGATAGCATGATTTATATGCGACAATACAACACTAAAGGTGAACATATAAAAGGACAATTAAAATACACTATTTACATCGTCCACCTATTGTGTTGTTGCTACAATTTGGAATCGTGGAGTGGAAGTGTGGAACGTCACGGCATTGAGCGAAGGAAAACCGACATATGGACTATCTCATGGGCCATATTGTTTTTCCATAATTTACGGGCTGAAGCTCCCCATAAGAACTTAAATTGAACTGCATTGTTTGACCATACAAAGCTTGTTTGAATTCACTGAAATGCACATCAAGCGAGACTGTCGACTTTGTTCATCATTAAATTATTTTTCTTATTCTTCTTCCTCCATCCACTATTTTCAACTCCCCAATCCAAGCTTGCCACCATTGTCAATGGCACGTCCTTCTTGCGATCACTCCCACCCAGCCATCCAATGGTGGTTGAAATTATGAGTTAAATGAGGCCGCAGCTGTTTAATAATGAACGACCAAGTACAGTATGCAATGGAAAATTGGCAATGCTCTAGAGTTGTTTAATAAATCTTACGCCCTTGATGGATAGCTTTCCAGTTTAAGAAAAAACACATAACCTACTTCTGCACAAACGAAGTTTCAATAGCTTTATAATGTAGTTTGCAAGAAAACTGCCTCTTACAGTAACGCTATCTTAATCTACAGATTGCAATGGTAAGTGGAGTGATTGCCAATATATCTTAATCTACAGGTTGCGCTGCCACCCCTTGGTCGGACTCTGATCTCCTTCATTGTTGACATCACGCTAAGCAACTTCGGCAAGCAAATCCACATCCTCAAATCAAAGAGACTTCTTTCCAAATATGATTACCATGCAAAGAGATGTATTGTTATTGAATTGATAAATATAAATGTCACTCAGAAGTCGTTAAACACCACATACCTCATCTTGAATGATGCTTCTGGCTTAAGAAAACTGAGCTTCAAAGTTCAAGCTCGGCAACTTCCAGGGTCACTTCAGCACCTTTTTGAGCATCTTGAATTCGTGTCATTCGGATCAGCAACCACCCAATGTCACTTCAGCAACTTCTTTTTTCTTCTTTTGGGCTGTCTCCTTGTTATGTGGTTATTGTAAGACTCTCTCTAACTTTCAGCCTTTTCATTAGGCTTTCTCCCCTATCTTCAATATAACACATGTAGTGCTTCAGTGTGGTTCCAAAAAACAATATTAACATATTTTATACAACCATTCTTCTGAATGGCCAACTCGCATATGTATAATCAAAGAGATAATGTGGAATATTCAACCTACTGATTTTATAAGCTTTTATAATATCTAAGATGAAAATTTTGCATTTGCGTTGTAATCGTTGCACTTTTTTTTCCCGCTGAAGTTGTTAAATCTTTTGTGGGAATAATGAAAATGATAAACCGTTGAGAACAATTGAAAATTCCAAATCATTTTCGTTTTAAACCTATTTTATTGACATGGAAGAGAATCAAATCCTGGAATCGAGGACTTCTATTAGCAGGCATAGAAACTGTATGCAATGTAAATGCAGTCTTAAAGCGATGTAGTACGTCCAAAGCAATATATATTTTCCTTGGCATCTTAGCACTGGTATGCAAGAAATAGATAGCATATTATATTGCAGTACAGAGCAGCACAAAAGAATCACGACAAACTTTTTCCCCCGACATAGAGCATCTCCAGCAGCTCATCCAAATTTGGTCCTCTATATCTCCATATAGATGATCATCCAAATAGATTCCCTTTTGGATGTCTCTAGTTTTCTAGTGGAACATCTATATTCGGGACATCTATATTCTCTCTCCTATATTTTAATAGTATCCGAGAGGCCAGAGGAGAGGCATACCTCATATCTTTGGATCTGATATTCTTCGAACGTTGTAACATACTGAGAATATGTGTTTGTCAACCCCGCAAGAACAACGTGAATATTGTTATCAAATTCACCATTGCTGCCACTTTATCAGTGCATTTTTTACAGCATCACGTAGCCGCCTGCCAGCCATTGTCGTGAATTCTGTACCAAAACATAACAAAAGAATTAATGGAGTGCTGGTGCTTATTGTTGCTGAGCGTTCGTGGCTCCCTTGATAGCTCACCAAGCCCAGCAATTGCCCACCTAACTCCTGTCCAGCAAGGCTAGGTATTTCGCACAAAAACCTTGCTATTTGTAACAAGCTCGTTAACGTAGGCAAGGTTTGCTTTCTCTTTTTGTGGTTACGTTGTGGTCCACTAATTAGTTTGTAATTAATACTATATACTATTTTCATTAATAGTTATACTTTAACACAAAATACACATTTATCTTATGTACCAAGCCCGTAGCTATTGCTCATCTGGGCTAGTTTGTCCTTGCCAAGCAAAGCAAGGTGGGAAAATAATCCAGACATGCATGCTACTTCTTGTGTTTTTTTTTGAACAAATACTTCTTGTGCTGAGAAAGAATGGTAATCAAACATTGGATGGTATGAGTATGGCATGTCGTAACACATCTGGATAGATGAAGCAACCACATGCACTTCTAACTGGGCAGTCATGCTAGGATTGACAAATTGGAATATACCTCCAGGAACACACAAGATAACCAGCTGGCCGATTCTCATAATCTGAATGGGAAGTATCGATGGCTGCATAAGATGACAAAAGTCAATACAAGGCCAGGCAAGAAAATACAAGAGCAGGAAATAAAATTGTGTTAATTCAGTAAGTTGGTTTCTAGTTTGAGATCTTGGTTCTGATTTGACATATGGTGGAGCTTACGCACAACAGGCGTCCTGCCGTTCAAAAAGGGCGACCATTCAATCCCATCACCTCTACCAGAAAAGCTGTGTGGAGAGGAGATATTGTCTACGATTTAAGCTCTAAAACTAAGAGAATCCTCATGGAAATATCAAATTGGTTAAAGAAAAATTAAGGACTATGACATTCGCTGATATTACAGGGAATTATATGTTACATATCATCCTATTAGGTCTTTATCTGGTGCAGCAGTATTTGGTCCTTATTAATGGTGAACTTGGTGTCAACTATCAAGTGAAATAACATCAGATTATTTAAAAAAGTAGTCATAGCGCCCAATCATATGGTTCCTTCATTTCACCAGTGTCTAGCAATATTGGTTTCGGAGCTTGGGACTCGACTTGCTCTTTTCCTGGTGTCTTTAGTAAGTTCCTCACTAATCTCCAGAAAGGGTTTCCCTGATAAAAGAAGTTTAACAATCAGCGAATAGCATGTCATCAAATTTTTTGAAGCAAGTATTTAATTGCTATACCAAACCTTGTCATCTCCCTGTTTGAAATCAAATGCTCCAGGGCCATCTGTGGTTCCAGCAGCAAATGCAAACCCCATCGCTGCTGGACATGTTTTCACCACCTGCTGAGCACCTGTACTTGTAGGAACACTAATTCGAGTTGCGAGAAATCCAAGTAAGTGTGCCGATAGTCAATTTTGCCATGCAGTTCTTCAGAAGCTGAATTACAGAGATCTACAGCCTTCAGAAATTGCCTATTCCCAATAATGCGGGTACTTTCAAACTCATCGGGTATCTGCAAGACAGCACCACCCCGAGGTCGCCGGCGGCCGCCCTCTCCTCTGCACCCAGCACCACCCCGAGGTCTCCGGCGGCCTCCCTCTCCTCTGCCCCTCCCCTTCCCCAGCACCACCGCGAGCTCACCGGCGGCCGCCCTCTCCACTGCCCCTCCCCTTCCACACTCCACAGGACGCCTGAAATCGAGGAAAACCGGGACGGCGGCGGCCGGAATCAGCGCGACCCAAGCTGCCTGGATCGAATCCGGCGGCGCCCCCATCCAATTCTTGGCTCAAATCGAAGATGGCCATTTAGAGGAGCTGCTGGAGATGCGCGCTAGACTGAAGATGCAGGGACGAACAAAGCAGGGGCTCAGATATGGTTCGCGGATGCCTAGTTCTTGAGGCGGTCGGAGGCTGTCCTCGCCGTCGTCGAGATGCAGACTGCAGAGAGAAGGTGAGCGTGAGGGCCTCCCGCCGGCTCTCCTGACGCGCACCACGCCTTCGGGGCAGAGGACGTCGGGGAATACCCTCGGCGGCGCGGCGCTCCAGCGGCCGATGGACGAAGATGGCTGGGTGCCGGCGATGGGTGGGGAAGGAGAGGATTCGCTGGGTGAGGATGGCTGGGAGACGTCTGTCGAAGCGGTACCGGGGTCTAAAGCGAAAACATGTAACTTAATTGTTGTCCTGCGGGTTGATTTCACGATTTATGAGGGACCAACATGTAAAAAGACCACGACGTACCAACACGGCTATATTATATAGTAGAGATTTACTACCTACACTCCAAAATAGTACTCCAGTTTTGCCTTAATCAATTGGAGTCTGACTTAGGAAAAATTAGAGCACCCATTAATTTGTAAAGAAGTATCTTCCAGTTTTGCCTTCGGTGACAAATAAAATCAATGCAGAGGCCAAAGATTATTCTCCTTTTCAAAAGAAGAAACAATTATAATTTTGTGTGAAGTATGTAAAAAAAACTTGGGGAAGAGATAGGTTCGGTTAGTAGAGTCAGTTGGCACCAATGACTCACTAAAAATCCTTCTACAAATACTCTTCAAATTAGTGGTGATGGAAAGAAAGTGTTAAATCCCTTACGGTCTAGGATTTTCTGTAACATATATTCTGTCAAATCCTCAAGATGTTTCTAAAGGACTGGACCGCCGGGACGTATCAACCATGTTTTTTTAACAAGAGTATGAAATATTTCAGCCGTAGCCAAAATCACTAAAATTCAGTGCTTTCGGTTTTCATTTTGACCAGAGAACCAAAATTTTACTTAAACTCGATTGATAAATGAAATTTATTTGGATTGTGCGCACTACTAGAATTGACCGGCTTTAAAACATTCACTAGTTAAATTAGGTGCGCCGGCACACCGCACCCTTGATGATAAATTTTGTGTTAATGTTTTGTTTCTTTAGGTTTGGATATATAATATGTCTTGCAAAGAGGTGGCAGTTTTGATTTTTGGGGTATTTTTTCAATTCAAAATGTTAGAATTAGTTGAAATCTGTCGTTTGGAGTAGCTTCAAAATTTCAGCAATTTTAAATGTTCAAATATATATAGGTTTATGGTTGTAGTTTGCTATATTTAGTTAAGTTCCATAATTAGTTTTTAGCCAATTGAAATGTAACCATGTTGGTATTTTTAAAACTTTTATTTTTTATTTAGCATTTTGAAAATTTCAAATTTGTTGCCTTTTTTTCCCCAAGTACTTTGGTGTATTTTATTGTATTACAAAATACTTTTATATGTAGTACTATTTAGCAAATTGTTTTGATGTGTTTTACTATTTTTTAAAATATTTGGTAAATTGGAATAGTCAAATAATTTAGATGGTTTCACATGTCAGTAGTTTAGCTTTTTTTTTAAACAAAAATCCGGGAAAAAAGCTGACAGGGTGGGCTCACAGCGACAACACAGTGACGTCAGCAATGGCTACTACGGCCACGTCGACGTTGCTGGTATCGCATATGCGTGGTTTGGAACGGGCGGCTGAACGTGAATTTTGATTGCATGTCATAAATAGGTAGCATTTATTTTTGTGGGCATGGAGATGTTTTTTTTCCATATTTTTCAGATGTATATTTTCAAAGTTATTGATTTTATAGTATGTAGCAGTTTTTCAAAATTTTAAAGACATTTGAAAGTTTGAAATATTCAAATTTGAATTTTGTTTGCATGACATAAATAGTCAGCATTTTTTTTAGTCATGTTGACATATTTTCATATATATATATATATATATATATTAGATGGATATATTGCCATAAATAGTCAACATTTATTTTTGTGTGGTATTGTTGATATATATTTTATATTTTACGGATGGATATATATGAACTTATTGATTTTATAGTATTTAGCAGTTTCTGTAGTTTGTTTAATTTGTTAGAAGTATAGGAATAATTTTTTAAAAAAATATTTAGTTTTTAGAATTTTTTTAAATTGGGAAGTTCTTCAAGTTTGATTTGTCGTTACGCTTGTAAAATGATTAGATTTAAAAGATGTTTAAAAGTTTGAAATATGGTCGAGAAATGCTAAAAAATTGTAGCACATAAATTACAGTCACCATTTTGTTTGACGTTGACTTAAAGAAAGTATCATCGGGAAAATACGTTTAAAATTTGTGTCAAAAATATGAGCGTGGGAAAGAAATCTTAGTTTTAAAATTTGTGTCGAAAATATGAGGGCTGGAAAAGGAATGTTAGTTTTTTTGTAAAAGTGAAAATTGAGGGAAATGTATACCAAATTTGTCTAAAAGCTATTATATTTCTGTTAATTTTAATATATCATTTGTGCTATTTTGAATTACGGTTTAAAAGTTATAAATTTAATAAATATCAACCTTTTTGTATGTAATTTTGGCGAGGATGGAGAGGGAGGCGAGGCCGTCCCACGGGTGGCGTTCGATCTGGACGGAAGGGCGTGCAGCGGCGGCACGACGCGGTGGCGGCGGCGGCAGCTCCGACCGCTCGCGAGGAAGAAGAGAGAGGAGAAGGTCGTGTTCTGTGGTAATTTTGCAAGGAAGTCCCTGAGCTTTCGGCAATTTGCAAATAGGTCCTCCCGCGGCACTGTTATACTGTAGCGGGGCACAGTAAAACTGTGCCGAATCGCGCTGGAGCGCTGTCGAAGCGGAATTTTGCTGCGCCTTAATATAGTTAGGTAATGTCAGATAGTCCACTTGCTATTGGATTACTAATCCTGCAATGACGCTTTTCTCGAAAAGGAGGATGACCTACGACTTTGTATCGATAGTTGCCAAACAAATCCGCTAACATAGTAGTAAGAGAGAAAAATCGAGGCCATGCAAAGTGGATCCGTATCATGACAATATCTCACCGTTCTACCATAAACACTATGACAAGTGACCGAATAACAAAAATACATTAATATTTGACAAAGCCTTCAAGAACAGATTGTCACATGTGCGCAATTATCGAGCAGCAAGACCGCCCATTGCCACCACGTCCAAAGTCGGCGATAACGGTGACGAAGAAGGGGCCGATGGGGAGTTGTTTGGAGGCTGTTAAGTTCGCGCAGAAGTCGTCCTAGGTTGCGACTCACGAGCATGTCCTTAGGAGAATAATTTGTTTGAAACTCCTCCCCTACAATGACGTGGATATGAATATTGTTGTGCAACCACTTCTATGTATATCGGAGATGGTGCAACTGCGAGTTTTCTAACATGATAGTTGGCAAGTGGTGTGTCGCATAACTATAATTGCCCCATCAATGACGAACAGAGAAGTAAGTCATGTTGCTTTTGTGGATTGCGGACAGGAATTAGGAATCCAACACCTTTCCTTGGATTGTCACATGTTACTAGCAGAGAACTTCGCTTGTTGCTGTGTTGATCCAAAAGTTGCACTTGGTGGAGCTGAGCCACATCCCGGCGTTTGGATGGATGGGATATAAGAGTCCATTTTTCATACTTTAACTCTCGGGAAAGTTCGTTATTGATTCTAGAACTTCTGCTTAGTCCAAACCGAACCATGAACTATTGAAAAAGTACATAACCCATCTAACTTGAGAAATACGCTTATGTGGACAACACGCGACACATGAAAGTAGGTACACTTGACCGAATGGGAACGTAATCTAGATTTGTCCACTCCATCGAGTCAATGCTCACACGGACGCTAAATCCCCTTACATTTTCACGTGAGCACCCATGCCACCCACTTTTTGATCGTCAAAATAGTATGTTGCCACGCTATTCCTCATAGCCATTAGAGGTAATTTGACCCGTCCAGAACCCTGCTTGCCCGTACCACCACCTCATTCGCATCTCCCCGCTTATGCAAACTGATGCCATCATCATTGCTGTCATCGTGCTTGTTGGTGGTAGTCCATCATCAACATGTCGATTCATGCCACCATGCTCTTTCCTCCAATTTGGCAGACCTAACTAGATGATCAATTTGGGAGAGTGACGGGATGGGGTAGTCTGCGGCCTCAATTTTCTCTTGTCAAACATGATGTGAACTTTTTAAAGAGTTCGAGATTTGTTTTGAACTAAACAAAAGTTTTAGAATGAAAAATAAACTTCTTCAAGAGTTTAGGGACCAAAATTGGACTTTCTTCGACAGGATATAGCTGGTTATATACGATGGTATTTGTTCTCGATCCCCTCCTACGTATATTCGGCAAGTTCAAGCCGACTCGGGTTCCAACTTTCCAAGTACGTACGCTTTCGAATCAGAACCGGTGCAGAGATTGCCCGACACCAGGCCGCAATCTTTGGGAGCAGATCACCATATAATATATCGGGGCGTTCGTTAGACAGGGTTCTCGGTTTTCACTATCCGGTTTCAGGTTTTCAGCAAGTCGAATCACCAAACAACGATGGCACTGTCGGCGTTGAGGGCTCATCTGGGCGTGGGCGTCTCCAGGACGATGATCGTCAATGCCGCGGTCGGGGCCGCCGGCAGAACAACCGGCAACGCCAACAGCTTCAGCAGGACTCTGAAGGTCGTTGGCAACAACACCAACCTCGTCGGCGGCTTCAGCAAGATCCGGCGCTTCTCTGACATCGCAGGGTTCCGTTTGCCGGAGCAGATAACCGCGGACACTATCCTATTTGGCCAGTATTCCTTCGCCCTTTACGTCGGGGGGATCCTCGGTGCCAGTGCGATCCTGTGGGGTTTAGCCCACGTTGTTTCCGAACGGCGCGATAGAAGAGAGAGGCAACGCTATCTTCGCTACGATGACGACGTCAAGCACGACGACGTGCTCCAGTTCGACGACAGGTACGTCGACACCAGCATGGATACCCAGGACCAGCTGGTCACCCAATGGCGGGCGGCGGACGACAGGAAGCTCGCGGTCTCCCAATGGCAGGCGGCGGACGACAGGAAGATCGCCCAGTTCGAGGCGAATATCGCCGATCTGCAAAGAGCGGTAAAAAGGTTTGATCTCCGCCCGGAGTTCGCCCAGCTACGCGAAGAGCTTCTCCGCGCCGGAACCACCGACGAAACGCTCGAGATCCGCAAGGAATACGATGATATGGTGGAGGACGTCGACCTGCTGGCCTCCCAGTGGCGGTCGGCCGCCGATTTGAAGTTGGCTGAATACAAGAGGAAGATCATGGAGGTGCGCGCGCGAATCCAGGAGGTCGAGCGGAGGCAAAAGGAACTCTAAAAGCTGCTCCTGGTGGAGCAGAACGTCCGTGAAGTTCAGGAGGCAGCAGTTGTAGTCTTTACTTCAGTTTTTGAGAGTTTACTTATTCAAATTCAATATGTTTCTTTGTTATCTGGCAGATGTGTACTATAGTTTGTTTGGCAATTTTTGAAGTGGTCTTTGATCACAAAATACTACAATTCGTACTATTTATTGCAAAGTCAGAGTATTAACTTTGCTAAATTATAAGGGCCAACTCACCAAACTGACAAATCCAAAAGTTTCAGACCTGCATAATGCATCTTCTTCTATGTCTATCTATAGATGCAGTCACGATTCAGGAACCATGAGTATCACTGATGATGTCACAAAAAATTTCATTACCCCGCAAGGAAAAAAGAAAAAAGTTTTACTTCTGAAGTGGAACCAATAAATACATCTGCATCCAGTGAATTTCTGATGCTAGTATGTTTTCAGTTATCTGGTAATCGACACCACAACAATCATGTCTAACCAACGAAACATGGTATACAGTATAAAAAGAAATTGTAAAATGATATTAAGGTCGTCATGAATAGCTGGTGTGTTGATTTCACGATTGCTCATCTGGAGATACCTCGAATGAATGGTTCAGGGAAGCTGTCGAGGGGATTGTAAAATAAGCTTTCGTATGAGTGCCCTTTATTTTGAACTGCTCTCATGCCCTGGCTGCATCGGCAGCAACTTCTGCCCCTCTTCGTCGATCTCTTCCTTGGGCTCAATCTTGGGAGCCTTGGGTTTTGTGGTGGATTGCTGGTAGAGAACACCACCGGACATGCATATCAAGAGCCCAATTGTCCCAACAAGTGATGCATGCTTGTCCCAGATAAGCAGATTGATCGCAACGGTCAGAAGCTTGTTCACTATACCGAGCACCGTAAATCCGGTAGCAGAGATGGCCCGTCTGCATGAGAATCCGAAGAAGGATATTGATAACCCAAACAGGCATGACAGAGCAACAGGAAGGAGCACATCGAAAGACAGCCAGTTTGTTGTCATCTTGGAGCTGTCCACCTTCATCTGATCAAACTCTCCCATTATAAGTAGCTCTAGGGGAAACAACAACAGAGCTTCAAGATTGTTGTAGAGCACAAGGCCCCATGTGTTCAACCCGATGGTCATGACGACATGCTTGATGTACACGAAATCAATAGACATGCTCGCCAGATAGGCGATTGCCCAGCTGTAAGCTGTCACACTGAACTGGTTGTCCGTGAAAACATAGATCACACTCCCACCAAGTATAGTGGAAAGTGAGAGCCATGTCTTGAGTGATGGGCATGGTTGGTGAAGGTAAAATGTCTCTCCAATGGCCACAAATATTGGGACAGCAGAGCGAAACACGATGAAAGTATCCACATTGGCATGCATCAAAAGTTCACTGTTTGTGAAGATGGAGATGTAGAACATAACAGCAGCAGGCAAGAACTTCCACATGGTTCTCAGGTTCAGGCTATCAGGCTCAATAAGCTTTAGCTGTCCACATAGGAGAACTCCAGCAACACTAGTGAGGTATTGTAGAGCTGTCAGTGCTCCAGGGTAAGGAAACTTCATGATTGCCCATTTGTTGATAATGGACAGCAGAGATGCTGACAGGCAATAACCAGCAGCCACGCCATAGACTGAAGCGTGGTGCATAAAAGTGTCCCATGCGTTATTCCACGCTCCAGTTTTCTGGAAAGTAACTGATCCATCAGCTGCACCATCTTGTCTTGAGGGCTCTGAGGGATTAGACATCTGCAACCATTTATAATAGATTAATTAAACAATTAAAAGTCATGCTGCAGCTGCAAAAAGGCAGATGGAGCAGGCCCAGACAGTTTAGATGTCCTATACAAATGTAGCAAGTAATGGACAGAGCAGAAAAGTACTTCAAAGTTGTGTGCGACGATAGATAACACACTTCATAACACCACATATACTCTAGCCAGCCCCTGGATCTGGATCTTGAAATCAGTTTTCATACTAGTGCTCATGGACACAATTGCCTGTTTTAGTACATATTTTTGCAGAAACCTAGATCCTATCTTGCATCAAATTTGAACGAGGACTATTTCTTCAAGGAAGAACCTACGACTATTAGTCAACGACACATATCTCAGAGAAGAAAAGAGTTTGAAAGCATGACCCATAAGGTAGAAGCAAGAAAACCTGATTTTCCAAAAAAAGGAAGAGTACTAATCGAATGATGTGCCAAATATGGAAAAACTTCACAGAGCAAGTACTCATTTATCTTGTTATGCCACCCCTTTAGTCTTCTCTAGGAAACAATCATTCTCTGATTCAAGCTTCTGCTGAAGGACAAGAATTGTCCCTAAAAAGTACTGTTTCGACATTGATCTATTTGTGCTGACTATGCACTTCCATATGTTTTGCTATGATCTTGAGCCAATTTCTGAGGTTGATCATGGTAAGGACTCTAGCAGGTCAAGGTAGAAACTAAAAGAGAGCAGACAACAAGTACTAAAAAACAGGTTCTAACTGCCAATAAAAGTCAAAGGCAGAAGATCATGAAGCAATATAGCAGCACCAAGAAACACTTCATCACAGATCTAGTAATGAATCAGCGATGCCATAGGAGGAAAAAACATTGCACCAAAGCTGAAGAAACCAAGCCAAGATGAAGCAATACCTGGAACCGAACAGCCCGATTACTAGCCATGGTACCTAGCCAAACTGAACAACAGCAAGCGCTCTAGCACTGAAGCATATGTATCCTTTTAGACAAGCTGGGGGGTCAGGGCCTAAGGGGGAGGAACGGCGACAAGTATGCAACAACCAGCTAGCTACCTCAATGAACTAAGCTCATATAAGGGGGTCACAACTCACAACTCACAACGCATTTGCCCACGACGGCAATGTTCAACATGAGAGTCAAATAAGGTAGGAGCACGTCACACGCACATTAGCCCGTAGCTATCAATAATATCAGAGGGTGTGTAAGAAAAATCAGCGCTGCACCTAAGCGCTTTGTCCAGGTCAAGCAAGACAAGGTCGCAATCATGCAACGTGCTGGCAGCTACCCAGTTGATCACAAGGAGCCAAAGATTGAAAATTAGCATAGCGACGCCTTACCTCAGGAAGACAGGGAAGCTTCTTCCCTCGCAGCCTGTGGGGGTGTGGGGAGGAGAACTGGCGAAGAGGATGCGTCCGGCTCAACTACCACGACGTGACTGCTTCTACCTAAACCTCCATGACGCCAGTTCGAAGTCGATGTAAGGAGTTAAGCACACGGGGTGCTCCCCTGAAGTCGCTAGCTGACGATGAGGCCTCACGATCGAGCCAGCTCAACCAACTGTTTTCAAATAATTAAGATCGAAGCGCTGGAGTTGGTTAGTCGCCGAAACATGCGTACTACATGTGACACAGTGACAGAGGTAATGGCATGGATTCAAATAAGAGGAACTGGAGATTGTTAGGTACAGAAGAAGTAAGCAGCCTGACGGGACCAGGGAATATCCCGTGCAGAAGAAGTATGCAGTTTCGTGCAGAACCGGAACACGTCTGTAACTAGCACAGTACCAACCAAGATCGGATTTTGACGCATGAACACAAATGATGGACGGGGATGGAACCTCCCCGGAGACTCACCTTTCGTAAGGACAATTCGGCTCCGCTCCTGGACGGATTCCGCCGACGGTCTGGAAGAAAGAGTGTTGGGGAAGATGGTCGAGCGGAGAGGGGCTGAACCACGGGTGGAGCTGTGATTTATCGAGGGGTTAGGGCAATTGTTTTTGACGCGGTGGCCGCCGGATCTGGGCGCTCGGGAGGGTCAACGGGGGATCGCTCGGGTATAGCTAGCGCGATTAGGCAAGGGATTTGGGATTTGGAAGGAGATGATCGAGCGGGGACAAGCAGCTCAGAACGGGAAGGCGGGATCCTGGGGAATGGAAATTCTTTGCTCTGACATCTGATCCGGTTGAGGCGGGCGGGATCGGATTCGGATCTCGAGGCGCCTTGTTTGGCTTGCCTGTAGCGACGGCTGACCGGCGAGAGAGCCAAGCCGGCCGGCCAGCGGGGATGTCGTTTCTGTCCATTTTTTATTGCCTGCCGGTTTGAGCATCGGCACGACGGCACGAGGAGAGATCCGCCGCATCCGATTCCGGGGGAGCCAGGCACGTGCCCGCGTCGTGCAGCCGACACTTCCGCTGAGCCACCCATATTTTTTGGCCTCATTTCTGCACGTTTGACCTAACTTGGCCCATGATTGTGTGCTGGTCTAACCTTTCGTTTTGTCTGATCACAACTGTAAGTCTGTAACCTTGATCTAGTGGGGGAGCCAGAAGTACAAAACTGTGATGTCAATTTAATTTTATGATGTAAAAAATACATATATTTATATGAATTTTATTTTTTCCCATAATTTTTACCTTACACAACTATAGTGTGGTCTCTGCCACTGCCTTCATCCATTCGGTGATATGACGAAAAAAATGTTTAGTTACCACTTATATACGTTCTATTTTTAATGTGATGCAAATCATTCCAGAATATTCTAAATTAGACACATTGCAACAGTAATTTTGGACCAGCCTTTGTCGTCGATAGCAAACGGCGGGGCCGACCAACGCGGGGAGCCCGGATCGGGGACACTCATTCTTGGTTGGCATCTCCGGTATATTAGGGAGGGACGGGACGACAAAGGAGCCAGTGGACGTCAAGGATCGGGACGAGGCGGTGCAGGTGATGACGCAAACGGGGATGACAAACGGGAGATGGAGAAGACCTCCTGTTTTGATTCATTCGGTACACAAACTCTGTGAAGTGGTAAACGACTATTGAACAAAATGTTTGGAGCTCGACGAGGTCTACGACGACGGGAAGGAGCCTGATCCCGATGGCAGTGCGCTCCGAATGTCGATCACATTGGCGACATGCAGTGCATTGAAGGAGCCGGCTTCGAAGAAGAGGCATGCGAGGCCAGGTGGTTTTCGCATTAAACGGTAGGAGGAAAAATAGAGCATGTCGCTGGATATGTCACGCCGACGGACGATTGCGATCAGCTTGAGGACGATTTCGTCGCTCTCGGTGCATGAATCACTTACGCCAATTGTCTGGCCGTACGACGCAACACGGTCACTGATGCAAGTAGTTGGCGCGACGCTGGTGTGGGTTGGCAGCGGCCATCAGACATCAGAAACAACGGGATACATCGAGCATACATACCCAAGTATGTGGAGGACGTCAAGCCATACTTAGCATTCGAAGAGGTCGACTAGAGTGGGTGAATAGGCGAATACGAAATTTATTTTATTTGTTATCAAAATAAGGATAAACAATTTTTAGATCATGTAACTAGGTGAGTAAGCTATATGACGACTAGAATACACATTGCCAAAGAAGATAAAAGTAAGCAATGGTAGATACACAAAAAGTAAAAAGTTGAGTGATAACCAACAATGGATGCGGCGGGTTATCCCGAATTCACTTTCCAATGAAACTAATTGTTGTTGGAGAGGTGTGGAGGTGTCAAGCTCCCCAGTAGCCCAATGGCTTACCTTATTCTCCTCAAGCCTCCAACAATGCGGACTCCTTCGATCCACTATATGGTGCCCTTAAAGGCGGCAACCGAACTCTTTTTGTTTTGGACTTGGCAACTGAACCCTTACAAGAAATGTTGGGGTAATCTTCACAATTGAATTGAAGAGTATCAACTATATACCAGAGAAGCTCACCACCATGGCTGAGCTCCGGACCACCTTTTTCGTCTAGTGTTCCAATGAATCCAATTCACTATGGATAGTGGGGGGAATCATATTGTTCAGCTGTAACCCTATATCAGTACCTCCTCTATCACTACTCATATATTTAATAAGAATGGAGAAGGGAGGGGAGATCCCAACATTTTGAGGTTTGGAACAATGGAGGAGAGAGATGCAAAGTCGCGATACCTTCTTGGGGAAGAAGGGTGTCTTTTATAGAGACCCACAAATTCTAACCGTTATGCTCAATTCACAGCCCGGCACAACCGGGTTCCAGGCATAGTAGGAAGTATAAATAAGATAAATGTTCTTACTAAAAATCATTCAGATAAGATACTATTCTTACTGAAATAGATAACATATAAATGTTCATATTAAAAACCCATTCAAGTAATATAAATATTTATCATTTGAAAAACTATTCGGTGATATAAATGTTATTCTTAAAAAACTGTGCGAATAAGAAAATGTTCCATCTTTTAAATTGTTAAAATAAGATAATTGTTTCAATTAAAAAGCGTTAAAATTAATAAATGTTCCTTTTTAAAAATATGCTCAAATGAGGTAAATGATCTTTATTGAGATAAAAGTTCACACAAAAAATACAATTAAAATAAAAACAGAAAAGAAAAAGGAAAACACAAAAAACAAAACAAAAAGACAAAACTATACATGCTTACTAGCCGCACTAAACGTGGTCCATATATGCGATCCTCTAGGCCCTTACGCAAACGGTACTGCTTGTTTAGCACGCAAACCCTATATATCGCTCGCAGGCGGAGCTAAATGGCCGCGCCGCTTGATGCGTGGCGCTTGTGGGCTGGCCTTTTTTTCTTTCCTGTTTTTTCATTTTTATTTCAAAAATTGTTCATACTTTTGAAAAAGGTTTCGAAATGTGAAAACGATCATTTTTGGAAAGTGTTCAAATTAAAAAAAATCATATTTTGAAAACTTTCTAGATTTTGAAAAATGTTTAAATTTAAAAAACATTCCAATTTAAAAAGTTCAGTTTTTAAAATTTATTCAGATTTAAAAATGTTCAGATTAAGAAAACAAAATTGAAAGCGCTAAAAGCGCCAAAAAGCAGCCCAGGAAGCAGTCGCTTCATGGCGGTCGGGGCTAGACGTGCCGTCCCTACGCGCGAGAGCCCCTACGCCCTACCTATCGCTCTTAGCAAGCGCGATGCTCCGCTCGCCTGCATAGTTTCGCCAGCGCTTTACTTTTGGGCCGGCTTTGGTCTAGCCCATAAATAGGTATGATCCATTTCTTATTTGTTTTTATATTTTTTGTTTTCCTGGATGTGCGATATTTTTAGATCCAAATTTTTAAAATTTGAACCATTTGAAATCTGAACATTTTTTAAATCCGAACCATTTTCAAAATTTAACATTTTTTAAAAATCGGAAACATTTTCAAAAACAGAACCGTTTAATTGGAACCATTTTTAAACGAACATTGTTTAAATCGTAACCATTTTAGAAAATCGGAATCATTTAAAAAATGAGCAGCTTTATATATGAAACCACTTCCAAAATGAATAATTTTTAAAAATTTGAACCAATTTTAAAAATAAAAACATTTTTTAAAATCAGAACCATTTTTAAAATAAACATTTTTCAAATCTGAACCATTTTCCAAAAATGCTTATATACAAAAATGTTCAGATTAATAAAAAAATTCCAATTTGAACAATGTCCAGATCTTTGAAAAGATATTTGGTTAAAAAAAGAAAATAGAAAAAGAAAAGGAAACAAGGAAAAAAATTAACATAAAAAACGAAGAAGAAGAGAAAGAGGATGCGAGAATAGGACTCGTTAAGAGTCATATATAGTGTTTCCACTCGGCGCCATAAAAGTAACCCGCTTCCCAATGCACCAAACAGCGGAAACACTATTTGCGAGTCAGAGATCGACTCGCCTGTAAGGATCCACCTGTGGGCCGACCCATCATCAGGTTCGTTTTTTTTTTCTCCGTTTCTTTTTAGTTTTTTCAATTTCTTTTTTCTTGTTTATTTTTCTATTTCTATTTTCCTTTTTATTTTTCTATTTTTTTACCTTTTCTCAGTTCTTGTTTTCTTTCATTTTTTCTATTTTTCATATTTTCAAAATCTGAACCATTTTCTTTTTCAGTTTTTTCATAACAAGTTTAAAAAATGAACAATTTTCCAAAATGAACCATTTTAAAAATAGTTTCTTTTCCGAACCATTTTTAAAATGAACATTTTTGTCTCAGTTCTTGTTTCCTTTCATTTTATTTATTTTTCATATTTTTAAAATCTTAACCATTTTCGTTTTCAGTTTTTTGAACCATTTTTAAAAATGAACAACTTTCCATTCTAAACCATTTTCAAATCTGAATAATTTAAAAAAAATGATTTCATAATGTGAACCATTTAAATAATGAACATTTTTCAAAACTCAACCATTTTCAAAATGAATGTTTTTGAAAATCTGAACTATTTTCAAATGTGAACCATTTTCAAATATAGTTTTTTTTTTCAAAATCTGAACCGTTTTTAGTATGAACATTTTTTTAATCTATACCATTTAAAAAAATAAGCATTTCTCAAAGATCTGAACTTTTTTCTAATATGTACATTTACAAAATCTGAACCATTTTAAAAAGTGAACATTTTTTAAAAATCTGTACCATTTTCAAATATGAACAATTTTTAAAATCTGAACCATTTGAAAAAGCTGAATGCATGCACTCGCTAAAAGCGAGACATAGGCGCTCCCCGAAAAAGGCAAAAAAAAGGACAGACCGAGTGCTAGAAACTCTCATGCTATGTGGGGTATGGGGAAGGATTATACGAGTCAAGCTTTACCCCTGCAAAGTGCAACGCAGAGAGGCTGAGTCGAACCCAGTACCTCTTGTCCCAAGTGGGGAGTACTTCACCAGCGCCATGCCTTTCCTTATGTCACAGAGGGTATGCGGTGCAAGCGAGAAGTGCCGCTGCGGGCGGTGTATAGGAATTCCGCTTTAACAGAGAGAGATGAAAGAAATAGCCTGGTCCGTCGTTCCAGCCCATTGGAATGCTGTCAGCGGCGTGCTGATCGTCAGGGATCGACGAAGTAGACGAACACAACGGTCTCTTGAAGCCCAACCCAATAAGAAAGAGCGTGGGCCATTCTTCAGAACAGAAATTCCACTATCTGCATGTCCCACCAGCCACTTGGAACTTGGCCCATTCTTCAGATATATAGCAGTACTAAAAAAACAGGAGCCTGACGCCCTGTTCACTCAGGCAGCCCGCCCGTCGCATCACCGCGGTCGGTGTCGCCGGGAGCCCCGACCCAACACGGCGGCAGCACCGCAGCCGCAGCGCAGCGGATCCAGCCGACACTTCTCAGGCAGCGCCCGTGATGGTTTCATGGCGGCGGATGTGATGTGCAGGGCATCCTTCTGCATCTGCGGCTGCAGCTCGGAAGAGACGTCGCTGCGGCGCTCTTCTCCATCTGAACACGCCTTCGATCTGGAGGAAGAGCTAGTTAGCTGCTACGCGTGCGCTCAGACCTCAGAGGCTATATTGGTTGCGAGTCAACTCCTCCAAAGATGGGCCGGCCGTTGTTACGGACACTTCACTGGGTTTCGCAGTACTACGTATTGACTATTGATAGCTGTGGCCTGTGGGTACGTAGAGCTGCATTGGCACCGTGTTCTTGTTTTCTCTCGGAGAATAATTTCATTTGTACTGGAGAGTGGAGACACTGTTTGGAATTGCAGGGCCTTCAGTTTGGAGTGTACGTTGCATGATTAGTATTCCGATATTCTAAATACATTTTCAATTGCTACTGCCGACATTTCTTAATTAGCACCTCAGGTTCCAGGATCATCAACAATTCTGATCATTCACACATATAGCGTCCTTAGTAATCCAATATGCCAAATACATTCTGAATCGCTACTGCCGACATTTCTTAACACATCGTCAGGCTCAAGGATCATCGACAATTCCGACCATTCACATACACTTCTCTGTGTATTTTGTCTACCATGCATGTGCAGATCAGATGTGCTCCATTTAGCCAAGTGGCAGCCAGCTTGCTGCGCTGTTTCATAATTTAACTGTTAATCTCGCTGGTCCAGCAATGTGATTCCAAGATTTGAGCAGGTAGCTAGTACCGTACCTTTTCGCCCTCCATTGTCGTCGTCGGCGATCGCGCTCGGATGCGGCACTTTGCTCTTGCCGTGTCCCCTGGATGGATCTCTCCACTAATTAAACTCGGCCGGCACGTACGGGTAGCCGTAACTTTCGCAAATCCGATCATCCACGCATACATCCAATCAAGACACTGTTGAACACTAAGTTTCCATGTGGCCGGGGCCGTACCGTATGACTGGACCAGCTGGGGAAAAAATAGAACTGATTAATGGAGGCAGCTGCTGCTGCACTCGTAGATACTCCCTCCGTTCCAAATTATTTGTCTCAACTTTGTTCAAATTTGTATGTATTTAGACATATTTTAGTTTGGAGATACATCTAAATTTAGAAAAAATTGAGACAAATAATTTGGAACGGAGGGAGTAGATCTCGCGAGAAATTTTTGGGAGATCGCCTAAACCGAGCTAGCTAGGTACAGCGCCAATGCTAATTCGGGACAAGCACTGCCCGCGGCGGCCCCTACGTACGAGCGACGGAGCGAGCGAGCGGATTGCCCCTAGCTTCGTCTTCGCAGTGATTAGTTACCTGTGCGTGGTCCTCCGCTAACCCGATCGATTTGCGAGTGCGCATCTTCTCAGCTCGTCCGTCAGCTCCCATGGTGTGATCAATGCATGGAGAAGATGAAGTGGGTCAATAGGTAAAATTTGCAGCTCTCGCCGGGACCTGCATGCATGGATCAATGCATGTGTACTTGCGAGAGTGATGGCGTCCTTAGCTATGAAATGTCGCTTGCAAAATGCGCGCAGGCCGTTTTGGACACTTGGATCACAGTCTCCGGTGCTTGTATGTAAAATTTGACCATGCATGGTCAATGTAGTAGTGCTTCCTCGGCAGTTGCCTGCTGGAGTACACACATGGTTAAGTACCCCGATCTAGGTTCTCTTATCACTGGTGTAGTCTCACAGAGTTTACACAACAGATTTTAACTTGTATGCCACACTGCCAATTCTATGCTCAATCTCGAAAGGCCCATAGAACCTGAAAACCAGTTTTGGGGTTTGCACGATGAGCAACAAATGACTGAAGATAAAGCTGATGTTTCACATAAACCTTGTCACCTACCTCGAACGTGCGTTCTGTATATATGCCCCTTATCAGCCTAAGATCATATGCTGCTGAAACCTTTCCAAGTGTATTTTGAGCAAATTTTTCATGGTCTTAGTGTCTCACGCTCCTGGACCACTGCTAGAGCTGAGGTATAGCACAAGCTTCAACATGATCAATACAAAAGTATTTAGGAGGGTGCCCGTACATGACTTCAAAATGTGTTTTCTTCAAGTGGAATGATAGCTTGTATTATACCAGAACTCAGTTAGATGTAACCATTGCGCCTATCTTGTTTGGCAGGAACGAACGAAGCAACGTAGATAGCCTTTCATAGACTAGTTTTTACCCTCTATGTTTGGCCGTCCGTTTGAGGATGCACTACGGGAAAGCCACACTACGCCGACGGCCGTAATGTACGCCGACGGCTAAATGTCGGGGCCGTCGGCGTACAGCACGAGCTAGGGCAGCCGCCCACACAGCCGTCGGCGTACGAAGCGCCGTCGGCGTATCCAGGTAAGGTCGACGGCAGCCGTCGGCGTAAACGGCGCCGTCGGCGTACAAAAGGACGCCGTGACGGAACGTCCAGCGGCGTTGATACGCCGACGGCCGTGCCGTCGGTGTACACGTGTACTTCAACGCCGACGGCGGCCGTCGGCGTATATATGAACCTTTTTTTATTTATTTCTCTATATAATATTTATTTATTTCTCTATATAATATTTAATGTAGTTATAATTTATATATATATATTGGACCTATAATTTTCCTCCCAATTTCAGTATCCCACCCCCGTAAAATAACGGTTCGAGTTTCCCGGAACCCAACCCTACAACATATACATGTAAAATAAATAAAAACAACACATGTAAAATACCTTCCTATGGCCTAACCTAACACAACCAAGCAAAAAAGTCCACTTTCCTACCCCCTTTCGACGCACGTCTATGGGGGTTGACGAAAATGTTAGGGTTTTCCCAGTGGATTCGGGGTTTCGCCGACGCGGGGCATCGGAGCGTCGGAACCCCACCAAAACCTAGATTGTGCCATACCATATGTATACAAGTGTGTTGGGTGTTGTAAATGTGCAATATTCTACTCCGGGGTGTGACCGGCTTTACCGGCTTCACTTTCTCTCTAGTGAGTTTCTGCACTTAGAGGTGAAAACTCCCGTTTCGGGAGAACCGGATGGAATCTTGTGTTGATTTGGGGTAGACTTTGGTTTCTCACCTTTCTATGGCCTAACCTAACACAACCAAGCAAAAAAGTCCACTGGCCTACCCCCTTTCGATGCACGTCTATGGGGTAAACGAAAACGTTAGGGTTTTCCCAGCGGATTCGGGGTTTCGCCGAAGCGGGGCCCCGGAGCGTCGGAACCCCCACCAAAACCTAGGTTGTGCCATACCATATGTATACAAGTGTGTTGTGTGTTGTAAATGTGCAATATCCTACTCCGGGGTGTGACCGGTTTCACCGGCTTCACTTTCTCTCTAGTGAGTTTCTGCACTTAGAGGTGAAAACTCCCGTTTCGGGAGAACCGGATGGAATCTTGTGTTGATTTGGGGTAGACTTTGGTTTCTCACCTTCCTATGGCCTAGCCTAACACAATCAAGCAAAAAAGTCCACTGGCCTACCCCTTTCGACGCACGTCTATGGGGGTAGACGAAAACGTTAGGGTTTTCCCAGCGGATTCGGGGTTTCGCCGAAGCGGGGCCCCGGAGCGTCGGAACCCCACTCAAAACTAGGTTGTGCCATACCATATGTATACAAGTGTGTTGTGTGTTGTAAATGTGCAATATCCTACTCCGGGGTGTGACCGGCTTCACCGGCTTCACTTTCTCTCTATTGAGTTCCTGCACTTAGAGGTGAAAACTCCCCTTTCGGCAGAAACTCACTAGAGAGAAAGTGATGCCGGTGAACCCGCTCACATCCCGCTGTGGGAACTTGGGCATCCACAGCACCCAACACACTTGTATAAACATGGTATGTCACAAGCTAGGTTTGGGTGTGGTTCCGACGCTCCGGGGCCCCGCTTCGGTGAAACCCTGAATCCGCTGGAAAAACCCTAACGTTTCCGTCTACCCCCATAGACGTGCGTCGAAAGGGGGTAGCCCAGTGGACTTTTTTGCTTGGTTGTGTTATGTTAGGCCATAGGAACATGAGAAACCAAAGTCTACCCCAAATCGACACACGATTCCATCCGGTTCGCCCGAAAGGGGAGAATTGGCGGGAAACAGGCGCTCGAAAGAAACACACGAAGGAAACACACGATCCGTGTGCTTCTTCCTGATCCAACGGCTCACCAGCGCTCGAAAGAAACACACCGCTGATCCAACGGCTCAGAAGCACACGAAGGAAACACATGATCCGTGTGCTTCTTCCTGATTGGGCATACTACAGCTCAGAAGCCCATTTCTCACTATATATATGTAGTCATGGCCTCCATTGGCATAACACATCTAAACTGATATCTGATCCCTCATCACTCTCCCGTGGCGTCACAACCGCGTGTGCCGTCCGCCATGCCAAGGTGCTGCCCTCTCCCTCCCCTACGTACCTAGGTTGCACGCACCTTAGTTGTTTGATCAAATTCCCCACTCATTTTTTCAGATCTCGGCGGGAATCGATGATGACCACCGGCCATTTGTTGGACACGGGCAGTGTCCGGGACTGGGCTCCGCCGGGCTGGCACTGGGAGGTGTCTTCCGGGACGCGTAGTTTGGTGAGGAATCCAGGTGACGTCGTCGACCCGGATCTTGTTCTGTGGCCGTCGCGTGGGCCAGCCTCGGTGCAGAGGCCGCCGGCCCCCGAGGTGGAGGTGCGTCGCCGTATCAGAGAGGAGGACGAGCACGTCCGTCGCTACCTGGTTAGGTTGGATACGCAAGCGGTGCATGACAATATGTGGTATTCACTTCATAGGGATCCTCCTCATGTGAGTATTGCCCCAGTGATGGTTCCTTATCTTTGGGTGCAAGCCGCCGGCCGCTCAGCACCTAAATTTTAGATTTTGTTGTGAAATCCTCTCATCTTGGTCTTCTTATTGACCCAAAGAGCGACTCCTCGGTGTCAAAAGAGTGACCGGCCTTTCGACTACTTTTCTACCCCCTTTGAACTACTTTTCGCATTGATATTAAACAAACCATGTAAATTACAGTGCCAACATAAATTACACATAGAACATTCTTGAACCGCCGATACATAATTGACTAACAAACAAGTAAACATGCAAGTAGAACAAATTACAACAATCGCGAACAACTAATAAATTTCTCCACCCTATGCCGTGCGTGTGCTGCCACCACAGCAGGAGTAAATTACCACTGCATAATTAATTCTCCCAAAATTAGGGAAGCTAGTAAATCACAGTACCAAGCTAACAAAATTGGTTTGGAAATATTTGGACTACCAGAGTATCAGAAACAAACAAGTTTATAATTTAAACCTTCTGTGGTATTTTGAATAATACATTTTTATTATTTATCTAAATGAAATGAAACACTTGGGTTGGTTAAAAAATTTCATAAGCTTTCCAGAACATATTTATTTGATTTATTTGGAGCTATAAATCTCGAGATATTGCATATCTAAAATAGGTCCAGTACTGGTTTTCCATATTTATTTGATTTCTTTTAAGAAATAAAAAAAAGCAAAAACCATACGCCGACGGCTAGACTTGGTGGAATTTTCTTACCCCACCCCGCGCGTTCCAAATCCCCAATTCCCCAATTTCCCCCGCGCGGCCAAGCCAAACCACCACCGCACCCCGTTCGCCGCCGCCGCCCTACCTCGCGCCCTCCCCACCTCGTGCGCCACCACCTCCGTTCACCTCCAGTCCACCTCCTCCGGCCCCCGACGCCACCACCTCCAGTCCACCTCCTCCGGCCGCCCCCAACGCCACCACCTCCTCCGGCCGCCCCCAACGCCACCACATCCTCCGGCCGCCACCACAGCAGGAGCGCCTCGCCTCGGAGCGTGCCCCCTCCCCGAGCGCGGTCTCGCGCCGCCCCAACCCGCACTGCCCGTGGCAGCCCATCACCCGCCTCTTCTCCGCCGCCCGCCTGCGCCCGTGCTGCCTCGCCTCCGCTGCCCCCCCTTGCTGGACCGGCGTCAGGACGACGCGGCGCCCGGTGCTGGCCTTCGCCGGAGCCGTATCTTCAACTCAGCCCGACCACAAGGTACCACCACCACTACTTCTTCTTCTGGTGTGCTTTAGAGTTAGGGTTAGCTTCTTGCTGTTGCAATTTAGCTTCGGTCCAGCTGCAAAAACAGTTAGTCCTTAGGCTAGGATTTCGTTCTGATGTGTGGTTGAAATGCTAAGATTTATTAGATTAGAACAAATGCAGGAAAAGCTCTAGGAAATTGTTGTCAATGGCTGCAAGCAGTGCTTCCTGAAGATTACAACTGAATTTTGAATTGTTGCTGCGTTCTTTAGACAGTGGAAAAAACGTACTGCACACTTACTTTAGACCATATGGTGCAAATTTGGCAAGGAATTTCGGAACCATATGTATCACTTTAAACAGCCTTCCGTTAGCACTTTAATGTCATTGGTGTCATATTTAATTATGCTCTATCCATTCTGATTTGCATGTATGTGCAAGTCCATTTTTCTCGAAAGTAGCCGGAGCTGCTATTTTATTGCCAATAGGAGGAAATGCCTCATATAAGAAAAACAGAGATTTAATTTACAGAGCATTAGACATATATACTATGAATAAGGTGCATGTATCATTTGTTGTCTGACTGCCTAGGTGAATAACTGCTATGCATTTGAGGATTGAACTGAATGCTTAGATCTATTCCTGCAGGTGATTGACCAAGATGAGCCAAGGCAAGGAATCATCGGCCTCCTTGGTGAAGAAGATGCGCCAGAAGAAAGTTAGTAAAAGTGGAAGAGAACATATTCCGAACCCGCGTTACCTGTCTGACAGTGGTGAGAGTAGAGGTGATGATGCAATTCTTAATTTGTTCATGTCTTTATGCTTAATTGTTCACCCTTTCTCAATGCAGGTGAGGGTGGAGATGCTGGAGGAGGGGGAGGTGCCGATGCTCCAGTTCCTCCGAGGGGACGAGGTGCAGGACGAGGACGAGGGCGAGGTGGAGGACGAGGGCGAGGTGAGGGAGGACGAGGGCGAGGTGGGGGCGACGTGTCTTCGGACATACCCTCTGCGGGCCCCTCCACGGACGTGGGGACGGGCCCCTCCACGGACTCGGAGGAGACGGGCCCCTCCACGGACTTGGAGGCGGGGTCCTCCGCGCCGCCGAAGAAGCCAAGGATTCGAGGGGAATCCCAGGTCCCTGATGAGGACAAGGAACCTGCTACCGAGGAGGCGAAGATCCTCATTACGCCTAATGGGAAAGAGTAAGTGACTATATATACTAATTTTGAACATGGTAACTTCATTGTGGTCAGGACAATTTGACATGTACTAATGTTTCATTATTGTGCAGCAACTGGATACATCCTGCGGGAGCCCGTGTGCCTAACACCCTGATTGGAGCTTTGATTAGGAAGTTTTGGCCGGGCTTGTACAGTACCGTCCCCAACGGCGCGACGAAGCTAGCCACCCATTGGGTAGACTATCAGGCCGCCAATTACGCGAGCGGCGGGAAATGTTCTGACGCCGTGATCAACAAGTTTTGGGTAAGTTGAACTTTTCGAATTTCGTTCATACTTGATGTCCCCACCATGCTCTCACAATTTGTTTTTTGTGCATGATTAAAGAGGTTCTATAGGGTACTTCCTGAGCAGCGGGCCGATGCGGACAGGACTTTGGAGGGGGCTTGTAGGAAGTTGACACGACAGCAGTTCTACAATGCAAAGCATACCATCATCAATCATTTCAGTACTGAGACGTTACACAAGAAGGCGGTGAAGCATGAGATTGTGGAGAACCCACTTGAGGTGACCGTAGATGACTACATGGCGGTAAGTAGATTGTTAATGAGATTACATGTTGCTGCTAGGTTGCAATTGCATTATCCGTTCTTCACATGAGTATTGTTTTTTCAGTTTAAGCCCTCATGGGCCTATGGCAAGGATGACGCGTGGAGGGCGTTGGTGTCTAGGTGGGCTGGGGAGGACCCCGAGTTCAAGGCCTTGAGCGAGCGAAACAGGTTAAACCGCGGGAGCGGGGGGACACATCGTGCGGGTGCCCGCAACCATGATCGCTTCAAGGCAAAGCTGGTATATATATACATGAAACAATCTTCATTTATTTCCCCTCATGTTCCTACTTGATACGCATGACACTTCTTTGGCATTGCAGGAGGCCGATCTCGGGGAGCCTCTTACGGACATGCAAACATGGGAGAGGATGAAGATGAAGAAGCCCAATTTTTCTGAGCCTCAGCCCTCGCAGCCCGATTACTTCGGCACTGCCAAGGAGGGGATAAAGGCATACGTCGAGACGTTCCAGGGTATAAATCCGTTTGTGGACAACCCTCTTCGGCATGACACCGATGAGAGAGCGGTGGTCCTTGCCGGGAACGGTTGGGAGCATGGCCGTCCTCTCATGCTTAGTGCGGTACTCACGCGTACTCCTGAGTTGGGCCTCTCGCGTGTCAAGGCTACCCTCACCGCCGACGACCCTCCCGTCCTGCCTCGTCGGCCTTCCCGAGCTCGCCCCGATGTAAGTTTTTCTCAATTTCATTCTCTTTCCGACATTCGTTCCTAGCTAAGTGGCTAAGTTGACGAGATGCGTTCCCTTTTAAAACTGTAGGCTGATTTCGAGGCGGCCTTCGATGCCGCTTACGCGGACTATGAGAGACAGTATCAGTTGTGGGTACAGAAGAGCCAGGAGTATGAGGAGTGGAATGAGTTGAAGGATGCTGTAAGTTTCAACTTTTGTATTTGCAAAATATGACAACTCCCATTTCCTCTAGTTTGAACCTTCTTTTTCTACAACTCCTGACATCTAAACTATCTTGTAGGCTACCGAGAAGTTTTTTGCCACTGGAGAGCGGGAGGCGCTGCCTACGCGTCCACCTAGGCCGGGGATCCCGCCCGTCGGCCCAACGAGGGAGTCGGTCGCTCGCACATACAAGCAAGCGACACCGGTAAGTTATTTGCCAAACAAATTGTTACCGCCATGCTGTGCTTTCCAAGTTGCTAACTTGGACTCAAACATGTAGGGATCGAGTTGCTCGAGGAATGCACCCATTGATCCTGCTTTTGCCTCGCCGACTTCGACGCGCGCGCTCGTGGTGCATGGCACTGGTGGTGCCTCGCCGGGTTCGTCGCGTGAGACCACACAGTCCCGTGGCTCTCCGGATTCCCTGTGTGGTTCGACTGGCCCACGCGGTCGGTCGCCTATTTTCACGCGGTCAGAGATAGGTGGCTCGACCTCTCACGAGATGTAGGATTAGTTCGGGTGTTCCGGGTGTCAATTCGAACTATGTTTCTGTCATTTTGAGTTTGTATGAATTCGAATCATGTTTGTGTCATTTTGGATATATATGTGATGTTTTATGTGATGTTTCTGTCGTGTTTTATAATTTGTGCAATTTTAATTGTATTTAAAATGCGCCAGAAACCAGCAGCAACAAGCAGCTAAAATTGGAAATTATGGTCAAGGATACGCCGACGGCATTGCCGTCGGCGTAGAGAACTTCCCAGGCGCACAGGGTGCTGCCACGTCATCTAAAATGGACCAAATGGTCACGAATACGCCGACGGCTTTACCGTCGGCGTATGCCACGTCCCAGACGCACCAGCTCGCTCCACGTGGCACGCTAGGCCGACGGCACTGCCGTCGGCGTATGGGTGGAGCAGACGGAGACGGACGGCTTCCGTTTTGTGGGTCCCACAGAGGCTACGCCGACGGTTACGTATACGCCGACGGTTATTTGTATACGCCGACGGGCTGCTACGCCGACGGCCGCCGTCGGTCTAGGACTACGCCGACGGCAAACGTGCCTACCCCGACGGCTTCTGGCCGTCGGCGTATCGTGGGTTTCCCGTAGTGATGCCTAGGTGTGCTCATGCATAATTGTGTCAGACAGCGTGAACAGCTCCTACCAAAGCTTGTTGGTAAACACATGGTCCCTAATTGTCAGGAGCGCTATTGGCAGGGCAATTTGGATATATATTTCACATAAACCAAGGCCACCGATAGAGTTGTGTAAGGGTGAGCCAAAGGAACAAAATGAGCATATTTCGAGAACTTATCCACCATCACCACCATAAGATTACCCATAGTGAGAGTAACATAGCTAGTAACTTCAATGCCACATAGAAAAAAAGGTGATGTGACAAATAATTAATGAGAAGAGATGAGGTTGGAGTAACATAGCAAGTTACCGTAACATTACATATTTCAATGCAATGTGAATCTACAACCTAATTAATGAAGACTTGCATGACACCACTCTTATGTTAGTATACACTATAGAGATAGTAACATAAGCTAGTAACATGTGCATGTTACTAATTTATGTTACTCCCCACACTATGAGTAGTCTAATACAATTGAATCTCTCAGATTTGGGGAAGGCCGACAAAATCCATAATCACCACTTCCAAGGAACCAGCCGACACTTTCAATGGCCCCAGTAAAGCTGGATATGGCACACGTCAACTTTAGCTTGATGGCAGAGTGAGCAACCCAGCACCCATTTTTGATAAACTGTTTCATCCCCTGCCATGAAAAAAAATTCTGGCTTGTACCCCCACAGCCCGATGATGCAAGGCTTGTAATTTTGCATTGTTTCCAATGCAGATATGGTTTATGTACCAGATGACACTGTCCCGAAGGGTGAAAAGTTCAAACTCAAGGCACACTGCTAATTTCACCAATGACTTGACTGCTTGAGGATCAGTTCGATATCCCTGGACAACCTCTTTAAGCCAAACATGTTTGCACTGAATAACTGCCATTAGATTATCAGTAGGAAATGAAGGGTATCGAGCTAAATCGAGCATCAGTAGGCAATGAAGTTTGTCTTTGTTTAAATATAGAGTGTTCAACGATCTTGTTCAACGATCCGAGAAAAAGAGGAGAAGAATAGGTAACTTGGTGGAATTATATTGTGGAATTGTTTTAAGTGTAGTACGGTCCAAATCCCCCAAAAGTTTATTGTACGAATATTTGCATTCTTTATTGCAAATGTACAAATAAATAGCCGGGACCACTAGTACTGAGTCGTGTCCGTCCTCTCCTCCTCCTCTACAGTAGATCGAGGAGAAAAGAGGGCGAGGCGTCGGAGATCCCCTTCCTTCGCCGGCGTGGGCGTGGATCCTGCCCTCCTCTCGTCGCTCCGGCGGCGGGTGAAGGGTGGGATCCCGTTCCCCCATGCCCGGCTTGTAGATAGGGTAGCTGTAGTCCCTGCCGGCGTCGGTTTGAGGAAGGATTCGTCGTCGTCGAGGAATAATTCCGTCGCCCTTCTTCCTCCTCCCCAGCGTCGCTCTTGGCGGCGTTGGGATGTGGGCGGCATGGGTGTGGGGCCTGAGCTCCGTCGTCTTCCTGCGGAGGGGAAGGCGTGGTGCGGCCTTTCTGTTCCTCCGCTCCTCCTCCGTCCGTTGAAGATCGGCCAGGTAGTTCTTCTTCGGGGAGCTAGTGAGGTACATGTCCTCCTCCTCCGTCTGGCCAGGGGTGGAGTTTTTCTCCCTCTGTCCGCGGCTTCGACCTGTGGTGGTGGCGGCGGCAGAGGTTCAAGTGCAAGAATAAGTTGGCGGCTCGTGCAGCTCGGGTCGGGATCCAGTGCCGGGTTGTTGGAAGAAGGGTGGTGTGGAGAGGGAAGCGCCATGGCTGTGCCCGTTCATTGCTTCAGGTTCCGTTGCTGGGCGACGGACGACTCCTGCAGTCTTCTACATGTGTGGAGGTGTTTCTGCTCTCAGGTGTGGCGGCAGCATGGCGTCTTCCTCTCCGGCGACTTTGTCGGCGAAGGGGAGTGGCGGCAGGCTTTGCGAGTTGTGGTGCTGGGTTCTGTGCTCCGGCTGGCGTTAGGTGCTCGCCGGTCTGCGGATCTGGCGGGTTTTGGTGCCCTAGCTGAGGTCGTGGCGGCGGAGGTGATGACCTTGGTTTGGGATTTTGTCCCCTGTCTCCAGCTCCGCGGCGGTGTGGTGTGCTTCGGCCTCACCGTGGAGTTTCTGGGGGTGGTTCTGGCCGGCCGTGGTGGCGGGGGGTGGAGCTACGGCGGCGTGCTTGCAAAAGGGGATGTCTCTGGCGTTCTGGTTCTTGGTGGTTTCTTCGGCCGGCCGTGGAGGCAAGGGGTGGAATCACTGGGAGCTGCAGCTCTGGAGCGGAGAGGTGTGGTGCTTGACTCAGGCGCTGGGCTCGGTGGTGCGGTGGTGGTGGTTCTGGCATGGCCTGGCCGTCCCGGCGGTGGGTGATGCTGGTGCTGGACGTGTGGGCGGCTTGGTCGTGCTTATTCATCGTCAAGATCTCGTCGCTTATGGCGAGTGGACTCTGCGGTCTTCTTCAACGTTGGAGGTCCTCCCTTTTCCAGGCGGCAGGAGGTATGGTTTCTTCTTCTCCGGCGGTCGTCGGCGACGAGGAGCTTCGGTGGGCCAGCAGTTCTTCGCTGCTGTAGTGCTTTGTGTTGAGCACTTCTTGTATGAATTTGTGTATGTTCTTCCTTTTTGTATCCTTGATTGTAAGCAGGTTTGTACTCCTCTCCTTCAAAAAAAATAAAAAAAATAGCCGGGACCACTTCACGCATGCGCTTCCTAAGCCAGTTGACTTGTCGCTTTGTCAGTTCTATGTCGTTGCCCCTAACATAGTAGTGGACTAGTGGTCAAACGTGTATCTTCCTCTGGTATTTGGACCTACATTCATATATGAATTAGTTAATTATATTACATAATTGTGCACTATTTGCACAATAAGCTAATAAAACAAGAATGAGTAAAACTTAAACATCGAGGATACACTTTTGCTAGCTTCTTGGATTTCCAGAAATCACGTCGATCAAAAGCACGCTCATCATCACTAGTACTGATGGTGTGAACACCCTGGTTCGCCATTGAACAAGATCACCTAGAATTTGATATATTAAGTAACCTAACTAATAACATTTAAAAATATATTTTTAAATTAATTAAGATATATATGCGAACAACAAGATAGTGCTAGTTCAAGATTTAACGGATCAACGGCCTTAATCATGAGGGCATTCTTCTCATCGTGCGGCGCTGCCGCCAAATAATGAAAACCCTAACCGTGCAGTTTGGCCGTGAAAAATCTAGTGGAAATGCGGCAAGATTATCTATGATAAGGATCTGGAGGCCGCAAGGTCGACGGGGGCTTAGTCGTCCATCCGCCATCGTCGAGAGGAGGAGAGGAGGCGACGAGTGAAAATGGATAAAGATCGGGGTTAACAGGCCATCGGGGCGCCACTTTAGTAAGAAAATATTAGCATCGCATACGGTTTTGGGTGTGCGTAACCGTGTGCGATATAGCATATTTTTGCTTAGTTTAACATGTTATGTACAAAACGTTCAAACATGTCAAATTTTAAGTTTGTCATTTTTTCTGGCTACAATTATCCATAATAGGACTCAATGCAAAGGGATTCTTTTTTTTACCTTTTAAACCGATCTTTTGATTTTGGTTTCCAAAAATAAGGTGCAAATTGCCGGCTCAACTTTTCATACAAGGATTATAACTTTTTCAAAACCCATCTACATCGTACATTGATTTGTACTACCTCCGGTTTGCAAAATATGGCGTTTAAATATTTATAAAACTCAAACTACACAAAGTTTGACCAAGCTTTTGGAAAAAAATATTAACATCTATTTCATTCCCTACATACCAAAAATATAAGATGTTTTAGACATCTCAATACGGACTACATATGGGGTAAAAAAATGAGTGAATCTACACACTAATATGCGTCTAGCTACATCCGTATCAGAAAAATGTTAAAATATTTTGGTACGGAGGTAGTACAATACAAATTCAATACAATTGGAAGTACATAATATTTACGCATTCGGAAAATGTTAAAATATATGTTCAAAACATAAATGTGGAATATTGTTTGTCACAAATGGTTACCATGGTTAGACTCATGTTTGTAACAAAAAATGGAGTACTAATCATCACGAAAGGTCTGAAAGTGGCAATGCAGTTAGTTATTTGAGCTAAAAGCCAGTGATATTCATACCTCGTAGACATTTTGTGAAGTAAGTTTTTTCAAAAATGTTAGATTTCAAGTTTTTCATTTCTCCTGGTAGGGTTCAACTTACTGGGTCTTGATGGGGCAGCATGCATCACACATGATTTATGTGATATTGAGATAACATGCACGTTTAATTTGTAGCCAACTGTGTGTCATACAGTCTGTATTCATACCTATTGTCGTGGATAATATATACTAAGAAAGGCATGCGAATAAACATGACACACATATAAAAAAGACATCTACTTAACTGTTACATTGAAAAACAAATCTACATTCTAAACAAATACTACTACTCCTTGTCAGATTGGGAGATGTGAATTATCTCCACATTTCCTTGGAGATTGTTGAGGGCTCAACATCGCCAGCCTTGATAATGCCAGAGATAGAGGCCTTGACATCTTTGACTACACCATTGCCCTTTGTAATGCGGGCTCTGTTTTCTGCGAGTTTTGTGGTCGTGGACTTCTTAATCACGCGATGCTCTTGGAATATGTCCTTGTTGTCTTCCTCGTCCTTCTGGGCCTCGCACATAGCCTCCCTGACCTCGCAGTCTCCTCCCATGGTTCGAGACGCGGCGAGTAATCCTCCTACATCGCCTTCGCTGGGTGCTCGTCCATCTCTGAACTCAGACTTTGCCTCCTCGTCCTCCTCTGGACAAGCTTGCTCGACGCGGCCACGGGACTCGGGCGGGGAGGAGTTACTCGATCCCGTGGTGGGCGCGGCAATCAACAACCGAGGAACACACGAACAACGTGCATTTTTTCTTCCAGCGAGCCATTATACTGTGATTCTATAGTGTAACACTGTTGTGAACTTATGATCCACTAGGACCGCAACAAGGAGCATTTCATAGGGCTCATCGGTAGAGCCGATAAACATGTCTCGTCACTAACGCGTGGCACATGGGACGAAGGCAAGAAGAGTCTACACATGTCAAAAGGAACACGATGAGGCAATTTGGAACCATACACGATTTATTACACACCATGTGGGGCTCTTCTATACTATGCACGCGATTTCATATTTATAATCGTGTGCGATGTTTAGCACACATTTTACGAAAACAAACTGTATGCGATTGTTTGGCCTTCAAAGTCGGGTTGAAGGCTTATATACGGTTTTAATTTTGTACCGAAAGCGAAGAAATAAGACACACGGAACGTTCATCAATATCCGATTGGAGGGTTTAAATTGTCCGATCAAGAAATAGAGCAGGTAAATTTTAGTGCAGCGACTAATATTAACTCAAATTACAGTTCCAGGTGAACAGATGAGGCTAGAGCCAGTCTGAATAATTTGAAGCTTTTGGCCGACATTGCATGCTGGGTAGAGAGCATGGCATAAGCCTGGTCCTGTTTTAGTCCTGAAACGCTACTTTTGGACAGTTCATTTCATAGGATAACCATTTATCAGGACCAGTACTTAAAAGTACGTAAATGCAATTATTACCTAAAAAATAAATTGCTACTCCCTCCGTTTAGGTGTATTAGAGCAAGTACAATAGCATAGCCGGCTGTTGACTATAAGATGATGCCATGTCATCTATAGTCAACCTAATAGCCAACAAGTATAATAGTTGGCTATACATATGGACTACTTTATTCATAGTTGGCCCACCTTGCACCCTCACAAAGTGTCTAGAAGCACGTGCTACAGCTGACTCTTGCATCAGAGCTCGCTTCCACTCTCTCTCATACTCTCTCTCCTCCATGTAAGCATAGATATAATATTTAAATCCTTATAACCTGCTGACTGGAGCTTATTGTACTTGCTCTTATACCTCTAAGATTTGGCTGCGTTACCAAGGTAGACAACGAGTGGATGAACATTTTTCTGAAAATAATTAATGGGGGCTATTCCTTGTGCATGCATTGGGCAATTCATTCACGCATGTTGGCTAATAATTGCAACTATTTGCATGTCCCCATTAGCAGCCAATAAGGTTTGAGTAATTTGTGCATGCAGTATTAAAACGGGCCATTAATACCTATTGGAGGCCTTATAATAATTTCCGAACACATAGATTTTCATAAGAGGCCTAACACACATAAACGGAGGGAGTAGTTATGTTTCACACTAACACAATGAATTTGCAATTAATCTTAATCTGACCATGCTGTAGACTTAATGCTACTTGTGTACAGTCAAGTATTTTTTACTTTTACATAAATTTTAAAAAAACTTGATTTAAAAAAAACCAGAAGTTGATCTATCATCCGTAATTTCAAAGCAACAATAATTATAGAGATTTCTCAACAAATAAATAAATGAATATTTTCTTCAACTACCACACTGGCCGTTGATTTTCTTCTCTCATTATGGAATTCTCCATATTCATGAATTGATTCAAATAATGGAAGAAAATAATAAACCCCGACCCCTCATAACCTTAAACTAATTATTTAGGTTGGTTTTCCTTCTTTAATTTTTTTAAAAAGAATTATCGAAATATGAACATTCATGCGGCAAAACTAGCATATGCATACTTTTAGTTTGATCTGGTGACCTGCTTCGGCAAAAGCTCGGGAAACACCTCGATAGGTGTTTTTCGCGTGTGCTGATCTAGTGACCTGCTTCGGCAAAATCCCACAACAAAGCCAACCATTTGTTTATTTTTCTGAAAAGCAGTTAGAATCCAAACAAACACGCCCTTAGACAGAGAACATACATAGGTACGTACACGACCTGGACACCTGGTGAAAAGATCATTGCGTGTTCAGTTTAGGGCTAATTAATAGAACTTCGAAATTAAGCTAGCTGACATCGATGGATGGTTCAGCTACATGTGATGTGACTACGAGTCTACGGCCACGAGCTGGGATGGATGTGATTGATAGATTGAACATTTTTTGTTCATACGGGGGCCGCAGGGGGCAGGCACGGCATGCCGCAGGCGATCAGCGGCGGTGCAGTGCAGGTAGGCGCATGACAGGACGTGTCGGGTAGGCCGGCCTTGGTGATTGCCTACGGATCAGGCGCTCTGCTCGTCTGCCTTCCAGCCCTGCCCGCACTTGGAAAAGAAAAGGGAGCCGCCGCGGCCCGCCGGCGGCAGCGGCGAGCCCTGCCCGTGTCGCCATCGAAATAGCGCACAACCTCGTTGGGAGATTTGACAGCTTGGGAGATCGCCATTGACGGCACGCTCGTTGTTGGGTGGCCACTTAATTTGTATTGACTGATCCGGAAATCAGTGCATGCACAATTGCACATCATCATTTGTAAACCCACGTGGTGCACAATGACATCTGTGCTCTTTCCCCCGTATTTACTTGTTAAGATCATAGTTTTTTGGTTTTATTTTATCAACTACGAGTTCATTAATAATTACATATGTAGGGGTTCACCATATTAAGACACTCATGTAGCATATTTCAACCTTTTTAGATTTTATACATTTAATATTATGAATAGGAAAGTCCACAACTTCCCCCCCCCCGCCCCCAACTATTATGCATATATTTTGGGTACCTAATCTTCAAACACACACAAAGTTTGCCCTTAACTTTCAAAATTACATAGGGCTGGTGCCTTACTAACTCAAAGCGTTTCGATGGATAATGTGCAAAACCAATGAACAAAAATGTGGAATAAATTATAAAAATTGTACCTTATTACGAAATTATGGAAACTAAAAAAATTCTAAAACAAAGTGTTTGTGGATTCAGGTTGAAATTTTAAATTTGGAAAATCTAGGAATTTTTATAAGTTATTGTGCGATTATGCAGTTCCTAATTTCATTAATCCTTTTTTACTTTTCATTCTTCTCAAATAAATTATCATATTATTTTCATTTGATAACTCTCATTTTTGGTAACGCATCTACTAAAATTTTAAATTTGGAAAATCTAGGAATTTTTATAAGTTATTGTGCGATTATGCAGTTCCTAATTTCATTAATCCTTTTTTTACTTTTCATTATTCTCAAATAAATGTTCATATTATTTTCATTTGATAACTCTAATTTTTGGTAACCCATCTAGTAAAATCCCCCCCTCCCCCCCCCCCCCCCCCCCCCCCCCCCCCCCAACTTCTTATTTTCTGGATCTTGTTATGTACTCCCTCCGTTTCAAAATATAAGTCACACCACCTACTTTCAACACACATGTATCTAGACATGTTTTATTGCAAGGTTCATGTGAACCTTGCACGAACCTTACACTAAAACATGGCTAGATACATGTGTGTGGAAAGTAGGTGGTGCGACTTATATTTTGAAACGGAGGGAGTAGATTTTACAATGTTGTAATTAAGATATTGTACAATTTTTTTGATTTTATAATATTTTGAGATTATTTATAAAGATATTGTACAATCTTTATTGTTTTCGTGTTGATTGAATTGGTACTCGTTAGAAATCGTTTCTACATCGGCCAAACCGTTATTATTGTGACGATAATACCAAACATACCCCGATTTTCTTGTGGTTGTATAATGTATGGAGCAAAACTGAACTTGGCCTACATTTGAGAGTCCAAAATGGGATTCTTAATTTCTCCTATAGTTTTTTTTGCGGGTAAAATAGGAATTTCATTAAACAGGAAGGGTTACAAATCGATCAGGACCTGAAGAATATCATCAGGACCTGAACCTAACCACATATATATCGGTGCGGTGTTCCGCTCTAGCCAAATTGGCAAGGTAGTGACTAACCCTAACTTGTGATCGTTCTGCTTTTACAAAAACACAAACTCTATCACTTGTAGATAATCTCCTAATATCAGAAATCAAATGAAGATACGGAGATCTGTAACGTGTCGAAGAGGTGGTGGCTTCAATAATTAGAGAGCAGTCCGTCCGTTTCAATAATTATTGGAAGCCGACTATACCGGAGAGTCAACTCTAAACCTTCAGTGCAAGCACTCAACTCAGCTTCAGGTGGTGAGCCACAATCAACCAGGGACCGACAGGCAGTAAAAATCGGTTGTCCCTCTTCATCACGTAGAACCATTCCGATTCCCGCTGTTTGGTGAGAGACCAAAATGGGTCAAACTGAACTTGGTCATATATGCATGTCTTAAATGGTTTGGTCTGAATTCACCAACTATAGTCATAGTCTCATAGAATTGGTGTATGTTACTACGTGTTCAATGAGTCCCCGCGAGAGTGAAATTTCAGGGATAGTTCTTCTTTCTTTCCCCAAATTAAGCTAGACACAGTCCGGTTCTTATCACGGTTGTTCCCGTTCGGATCCCATCCGATATGGACGTGCGCAACAGTCACCAGTAACAAGTTAAGTTCCTAGATTGATTGACCAACCCGTTTTTGGATCGCTTTTGGATCGACCGCTTTTGGATCTACCATTCACTCTAGGTTGCTAGCCAGATCGATCGGTCTCGTCGCGCGCTCGCTCTCGACCGACCGGACGCCGTCTAGCTGCAGGTACATCCAATCCGTTCTAGGAGTAATCTAGATCCGTAGTCTGTAGCAGGTCAAGGGCATGGAGCCGTGGAGTGTCCGGTGAACGGTGCTGGGCGGGGGCCGGGGCGGTCAAAGCTGCCGCCGGCCGTCGGCTCGAGTCCCCACGGTGCCGTGTCCGGCAGCGCGCGCATGCGCATGCCGTGTGCGCCATGCATGGCACGGCACGGTTGCTCGGGATCCGCGAAAGGCGACGACCGTACGCGCGCGCGATCGAGTCGAGCTGGGCCTCCAGGGTACAAGCTACGCAAGGCATCGACGGCGCCGATCCATGGCGGGATGATCAGTAGCTAGCCCATGGACAGCAGCTGGCTAGCTAGACTGACTGACTGACTGAGTGAGACGAAGCCCGGCGCGGACTTGGACGAGCGAGCTCGCCCGGGAGCCTTTTTCCCAGAATAGCACGGAGTGAGTGCTCCCTCGTTTCTAATGATTGTGCCAAATCCGTTAAAGCCCACCTGCGCGCCTACGCCCTCTACGCATACGCCTTTCCATGTCTACCTCTCTACTCCTACAAGCAACCTACCCACTTCACTTCCTTTGCTTTTTTAAGCACACGGCCTATACCTACTACGTACGTACGTCTACACGGCACCAATGCGTTGGTACTATAGATAGATGAGCATCTAGCCCTTGCTAAATGCAGCGGACAGTGTAATAATAACTTCCGCCAATCCATCCATCCATGCATCTTCGTCTTCCTGCTTCTGCCTGCAGCTTGTTCCTGTGTTTGGGCATGCATCGATGGTAGGGATACTGTCGGATCTCGCACGAACTCGACCAACTAGAGGAGATAAACTAACCCTAATTTGAATTTAGAGAGAATAGAGGGGTTTGGCGCAGGAGGCTGCAAACAAATCCTAACTCGAATTTAGAGAGATAGAGGGGTTTGGCCCAGCAGGCTACTTTTGGGGGTCCTTTTTATTGCATTATATAGTACGATACAACCCCGCGTCCAACTCGAGTTCACCTGCCCAATACGACGCGACCCAGTAAAACTCTAGTTTACAAAACTTGCCTAATACGTGATAAGGAAATGACACGAACTAGTACTTTCCTAAGCAACAAACTCCAAACCAACCTAAGCTTAATATTTCCTAACAGATAGTCAGATACACTTCTAAATATGCTGCCTTTCTATTTGATAATTACGCATATATGTGGATCTCTAGCTAGCTCATCAACCCACTGGCGGTGCCTTTTCTTAGGTAGCTAGTGGAATGTCTTAATGATGACCGTGTTAGCTGCACACTGTCAAGTCCAGGAGTTTTGTAGTGTGTGGACTGATGAACTCTGCACACACACATTCCTCGGCTCCAGATGGATGACTGTATGTAGTAATTAATCAATAATTCGACAGATGTTTGATAATGGTATCTTTGAACTGGAAAAAACAAGATATTACGGGCACCTTGCAAAGGTGTTATTAGCTCTTCTTTTTTCACGTGTCAAAAGCTCCTCTCTTTTTATTCGCAAAAAAAGCTCCTCTCTTTTTCATCCTTTGATTTGATTAAAGGCAGTTTTGCCTCATTTCACCGAAGAATTATCATAATTAAGTGTTCATTCGAACTGTTCTATGTTTAAGAAAAGAGGTACCCATAGGGTTTTGTCCTCCTGCAAGCGACAGAGCGGTGAGTTCATGTCCGATCTACACTACAGGAATGACCAGCTGTGCCGACGGCCGAAGCCCGTCGGCAAAGGTCCCAATGCCGTCGGCACACACCTATGCCGACGGTCACCGTCGGCACAGGGTGGTCGGCATAGGGCCCTGTAGGCATAGGCCACCTGGCCGTCGGCACAGACATAACCCGTCGGCACAGCTTTTCCCGACGGCCAGAAACGCACCGTCGGCACCTAGGTTGTCGGCACAGCGGCGTGTGGGCCCGCACAGGCCGGGCCAGGGGTAGGAGCCTGTGCCGACGGCAAAACCGTCGGCACAGATCTGCCACGTGGAGGCAGCTGGGCGCTCCTGGGAGAGCCCTGTGCCGACGGCAATGCCGTCGGCATAGGGGTGACCATTTTGTCACATTAAGGGGTCTGTGCCGACGGCAATGCCGTCGGCACAGGTGTTACCAGATTTTCGGAACCAGCAGCTCGTTTTTTGCGGCAAAAATAGCAGAAAAAATAATCAAAAATCACGACAAATTCACTACAAACAAAATCACACAATGGCTCCATATATCATCAAACAAAATGCTATATCATCAGGTAGATACACACATAGGACCATCATCAAATAGATACATACATATATAGCTAGATGTCTAGACGCCCAAGACCCTACATCTATGGCGGAGACGGCGACAGGGTGAACCCCATATCTCCCCGGCTGATAGTAGGTGAGCGTCGGATCGGCGTAGCACCGGGAGAAGGACCACCAGAAGCGCTTTCCTTGCCCTGACTCATATTGTTCAATCAACTGCATTGAGAAAGAGAAAACAAGTAAGCATCGAGACATAATAAAATGTAGACACTAAGCATAAAGACATAATGCAATGAAGAAGCATGTCAAAAAATAAATACTAAAGAATAAAAGACATAATAACATGTAGATACCAAAAATAAATACCTATCGTCATCACTCTCCTCATCAGGGTGTCGGTTCTCATTCTCACTATCACTATCACTATCACTATCACGTGAGTAGTAGGGCGGAAGCTCATCGCCAGGCTCGTCATCGTCGTCATTTTCCGCATGAAACTTCGAGAGCACATCTATGTCCTTCAGATCGACCACTGACTCACCATGAGTGTGTGCATTGTTCTCGAGTTCCTCGAGACCACCTATTTGTAAGTCAAAGTGCCCGAAGTCCTCTTGCTCTTGATAGAAAATTCCCTCGTATGTTTTAGGGTCAATGTTGTTGTAATCGTCGTCGGAGGGCCTGGGTAGCTTACCATGTGGGGATACCCGGAACACGACTTCCCAGCCCTTGAGGTTCTCTTTCTGGCATGGGTAGGGCAAATAATAAACTTGCTTGGCTTGGTGAGCCACAATATAGACATCGGCTCCGGTATAGGTGGTTGAAGGCTTAACTTCAACTAACCCAATGGAAGGCTCACTTCTCTGTCCACCATGTGGTCCAGTGCATGGGTCGAACCAGTGGCACTTGAACACAACGAGCTTGAGTTCTATGTTTGTACGATTGAACGTCAGCTCGTATACGTTCTGTAACCTTCCGTAGTAATCTACGTAATTGGCTCCATCGGCTCCTCTGGATCCTTTGGTGAAGACCCCAGTATTTACAGTTTTTGCTCCAGGACGATTATTCTGGTGATACTCTGTATGGAAGCGGAACCCATTCACATCATACTTCTCATACTTCATGACGGTACGGTTAAATCCTTGGGAAACACATCTCAGCTCATCTGTCATCTCAACGTTGGGATCAGCTCCCTACAAGTACGGTTCAAATTGTTTTGTGCATTAGTTACGTGTAATAAGAGGGACAAGTCACATATTGCAAGGTAATAGGGACACGTTAGAAATTACTTTTCCCATGAACCAAGACACAAATTTTTTTCCTCCGTGAGCACCCTCTTTCAGAAGAGTGTCCAGCTCCGCGGGATCGGGATCCACCGTTCCCAACCAGTATTCATCTTGGAATTGCCTAAAAGGAGAAAATACGTATTAGACCGAAACTGAGTTACTAGTTGCAAAGTAATTTGTTCACCATTTACCTCATGAAATCGAGTACTTCCGTCATGTTTATAAGCACATAGAGCATTATGCAATCCTTCTCTTCCTTGGTCAATTTACAATTTTCACCGGCACCGGCCTTGCCACCGGGACATTGGAAGAGGAGGAGCTTGGGGTCATTCTTGGGCTCGTCGACATTGTACCGAGTGACCGGGTTATGCATAGTGGCAACTTCATCGGGAAAGTACGTTGTCACGGCGTCTGCCATCTCCTGTCGTATTGTTGCCTCAGCTATGCATGCTTCAATCCTAGCTTTGTTTCCAGTTATGTTTCGAATGTACTTAAACTCTCTCTCAATACAAAACTGCCAACGAAACTGCACCGGTCCACCCAAGAGTGCCTCGTTCGCGAGATGCACAACGAGATGTGCCATCGGAACAAAGAAGCCTGGCGGAAAGATCATCTCTAACTTGCATAGCAACTCCGGCACAAGATCACGCAGCTTCGCAATAATCAGGGGACATATCTGTTTCGCACAGAGCGTGCGGAAGAAATGGCTCAACTCCGCAAGCACTCGCCAGATACTATCGGGGAGATACCCTCGAAGCATCACCGGCATCAACCGCTCAATCCATATGTGATAGTCGTGACTCTTCAGCCCAGTGACTTTTGATGTAAGAAGATTGACTCCATTACTTATATTGGAACAGTAACCATCAGGGAACATCACGGCGATGTTTTTGAGCCACTTCAATGCCTCCTTCTTTTGGATATTATTAAGGCAGTAGTCGGCATTTGGCTTAAACCAATTTTTTTGACGAGGGTTCGGAGGCCGCATGTGTAATCTCTCCCTATCACAGAGCTTCTGAACATCAACTCTAGCCTTCACATTGTCCTTTGTCTTCTTAGTAATGTTCAGGACTGTGTGAAAGATCATCTCTCCAACATTCTTTTCGGTGTGCATCACATCGATGTTATGGGGAAGTTCGAGGTCCTTGTAATACTCTAGCTGCGTTAAGCCTGCCACATGAGTCCAGTTGTGCGTTACACCATACCCCTGAAATTTTCGGATAGATCCCTCAGCAGGCACGAGAGCACGTAGCTCGGCATCAACTTTTGCACCATCGAACTTCGGTATTGCTTTTTCTTCACGCACAACTATGCCCTTCGTGAAGTTTTTTTTGTCTTCTCGATAAGGATGGCTTCCTTCGAGGAACTGTCGATGCTTGTCAAACGCGACATACTTGCGACCTGACTTTAGCCAAAGGAACTCAAGTTGGTTCCTGCACACTGGGCATGGCCATTTACCAGCTGTACACCATCCGCAGAATAGGGCATACCCGGGTAGGTCGTGCATGGAATAGTGGAACCAAATTTTCATCAAGAAGTTTTTCTTTGATGCTCGGTCGTATGTCCACGTCCCATTGTGCCATGAGTGGTGCAAATCATCCACAAGCGGTTGCATGTAGACACTCAAATTCTTCCCCGGGTATTCGGGCCCTGGAATGATCAGCGACAGAAACATGTGCTTCCTTTGCATTAGTACCCCAGGAGGGAGATTGAGCGGAATAACAAACACGGGCCAGCAGCTGTACGACGCAGTCGACATCCCATATGGATTGAACCCATCTGTTGCTATTGCAATTCTGACATTCCGAGCATCTGCTGAATTAAGGGGGTGTTTCAAGTCGAAGTTCTTCCATGCCTCACCATCAGATGGATGTCCCATCCTTTCCCGTCCTAACTCGTCGACGTATCTCTTCCCTTTCCTGTGCCAAGTCATTTGTTTGGCAGACTCCTCGGACATGAAAAGCCGCTGCATTCTTTTTATGAATGAGAGGTACCGAAGAACCTTCACAGGGATTTTTCCCTGCTTCTTCCGACCATCAGGCAGCGTTTTCTCCTCATACCTAGAGGCCCCACAAAGGCTACAGTACTTGTCATTCGCATATTGTTTCCGGAACAACAGGCATCCTTTTGGACAACAATGAATCTTTTCATAATCCATGCTGAGCGATCCCAATAGTTTCTTCACCTCGTGCATGGATTTTGGCAGACAATGCCCTTTGGGCAACATGTTACCAGTTGTTGTCAGATTAGCTTCAAAGCCTGCACGGGTGGTGGAGAACTGACACTTGTCACTTAGTAGTTGAGCTACGGCATCGAGCTGGCTCTGGTTTGCACCCTCGTATAGAGGCTTCGTAGCCGAGGCCATCGTCTCATAGAAAGCCTTCGCGGTTGGCTCTGGTTCCTCCGGTTCATCCGGTGCCTCCGGTTCACCCGGTTCCTCCTGTTCCTCCTGTGGAGGTGGCGAATCCGGCATGTAAGCAGCATGGTGATCATCTAGCATGTTTCTCAACCCATCGTACTCATTGCCATCGATCCGCTGCCGCATCACCCCAACTCTGAGACGTTCGTACTGATCAAATTTGACATGCGTGACGTAGTTAGGCGTATACCCATACAACCAAAGATGTTTAGTCATATCTTCCTTTCCTTGACGGTCACGATTCTTGCAATGAGTGCAAGGGCACCTTCCACGAACTCCTTTTGCCTTTGAACCACGCCCTAACTCCTTCACTAATATATTGGTCTTCATCTCCCACTCCTCTGTTCTTTTAATCTTATCGACACGGCCAGTGTACATCCACCCATTATCAGCCATCCTCTGCTTTATTGGGAGCGAAACAAGCACGCAGTCTTTTAATATGCACCAAGTAATAATAAAATGATTTAGTGTCACCAGATTAATTACGGTCAAATTTTAATCTTTACATCATGCAAGGGTTCACCTACACTTCTAATAGGAGGGCCTATCCCGCCCGAGTACGTGTAGATCGAGCCGTGTTCCATGTTCTACCCCGACCCGAGACGGAATTTCGGCAGCACCTCCCCGCTGTTCTTCAGAATACACGTCTCGAGCTTGTCAAGCCGAGAGGGTGTGCATCCGAAGAACAACAGGGAGGTGCTGCCGAAATTACGTCTCAGGAAGGGGTAGAACATGGAACACGACCCGATCTACACGTACTCGGACTGTCCAACAGGACAACCCGGAAGTGTTACGGTTATAAATATGCAAAGATGGACAATCCTGCATATTTATAAATTTGTAACCCTTCCGGATGGGATCTGACTCGGGTTACGCGACTGACTTGGTGATCTAGACCAAAATAAACCTATGCAGCAAGAGAGGCGAAAGATTTATACCCTCGAAGCGTGATCGGTGGCCGGAGAAGGTCGAGGACGTGCTCCGGAAGAGGGCGACAAAACAAAGGGCACCGAGGCGGCCCCTCCTCAGCTGGAGAAGCCGCGACGACGCGCGGGACCGACGGTGCTGGCTGGCGGGAAGCTACGTCATCTAAAAAGTACAAACAATCGAAATATATAAGCAAATATCCCTCCATTTTACCTAATAATTAAACATAAAACAGAATAAACCACAGAACGATGTAACCATATTAGCTAAACATAACACATATAGACAAGTAGCACAATAATACATAGGTAGCATGTATGATAAGTCTAGCAGTACAACAGGTAGCAAGATAAGTCTAGTAGTACGACAGGTAGGATGATAGACATCCTAAACTCGACTCGCGCCGGTGTCAGTGGCGTCGTCCAAGCGGTCCCAACAAGAGGACAGGCTGCTGCTAGAGTCCTCGCCCTGCTGCTGCGTGCCGGAGGGGCCGGCCTCGCCCTGCCCGCGCTGCTGCCGGCTCTCGCTGAAAACCTGGTACTGGACCGCCATCACCTGGGGATCAAGGAGGAGATCCTTGACCAAGGGGTCATCCTCCTCGCGCTGGTGGCGCGCCCTGAGCAGCCTCTCTGCCTGCCGGTGCTCCCTCTCCTCGGCCTTCGTCGCGATCCTCATGCCATCTGGCGCTAACAGATGCGCCACGCTCCGCTCATCCTCAAAGTTGAGGATCGCTCTCGCCCCAAAGTGCTGGACCGCCGCGCAGTCGTAGGCGCGGGCCGCCTGCCACGGGCACCTGAAAGTACCAAGCTGGATCTTCCTGTGATCCACTGTGATCTGAGCTGCCCAAGTCGGGATCTTCGTGGGTCTCCGATGAACACCACGAAACTTTCGCTCCGGCTCCGACATGATACTTAGTTAAGTAAAAGCATTTGATACACGGGTTAGTCATATATGAAATGAATATATAAAAACACTAACACCTATTTTCCTTCTATGATTGTCAACAACATTTTATTTGCTACATCTATCCCTAAATCATTTTGTTATTTTCTATTTTCTACCACTAAATTTCCATCTATAATTTCTATTGTGCTATTTTCTAATTTCTACCACTAATTTTCCATCTATTTTCCTCTTTTCTACCACTAATTTTCCTAAAATCCTACTCCTAAAATCACTAAATCTAAAATACACAGAAAATAGGGGAGATGCGAGGAGCACCTGGCGGTGCGGAGGGTACCTGCGGCGAGGAGGGTAGCACGTCGAGGGGAGCGGCGAGGTTGCGGGGCCGGTGCGGCCAGAGGGGAGCACGGCGGAGGCGGGGCGAGTGGCGGCGGGGGTCGGGTAGGGGCTGGCGGCGGGGGTGGGTAGGGGCTGGCGGGTGGAGGGGGCGGGGTTGCCGGCTAGCGGGTGGAGGGGGCGGGGTTGGCGGCGGGGGTGGGTAAGGGCTGGCGGCGGGGCTGGGTAGGGGCGGGTGGCGGGGATGGCGGCTGGCGGGTGGAGGGGGCGGGGTGGCGGCGGGGCTGGGTAGGGGCGGGTGGCGGCGGGGTCGTGGCTGGCCGGAGCAGGGCGGCGGGGGAGCGGGGCAGCCGCGGAGCGGGTAGCCGGCCGAAGAAATGCGGATATGGGTGGTCGAGGAGCTGTGGCGGGATAAGGATAAGGTGTGGGACCTATGCCGACGGCTTTGCCGTCGGCATAGGCTTTTCCTTTTTTTTTCACTTACATCATCTTTTTTAATGTATTTATTTATTACTCTTATCACAAGTTTTTCCGTAGGCACATGGGAAACCATCTTTTTTAATGTATTTATTTATTACTCTTATCACAAGTATTACTCCGGGGCCCGCTTCGGCAAAACCCTAAATCCGCTGGAAAAACCCTAACGTTTCCGTCTACCCCATAGACGTGCGTCGAAAGGGGGTAGCCCAGTGGACTTTTTTACGTGGTTGTGTTAGGTTAGGCCATAGGAACATGAGAAACCAAAGTCTACCCCAAATCGACACAAGATTCCATCCGGTTCGCCCGAAAGGGGAGTTTTCACCTCTAAGTGCAGAAACTCACTAGAGAGAAAGTGAAGCCGGTGATGTCGGTCACACCTAGGAGTAGATTCCTGGACATTTGAAACACACAAACACACTTGTATACATATGGTATGGCACAACCTAGGTTTGGGTGGGGTTCCGACGCTCCGGGGCCCCGCTTCGGCGAAACCCTGAATCCGCTGGAAAAACCCTAACGTTTCCGTCTACCCCCATAGACGTGCGTCGAAAGGGGGTAGCCCAGTGGACTTTTTTGCTTGGTTGGGTTAGGTTAGGCCATAGGAACATGAGAAACCAAAGTCTACCCCAAATCGACACAAGATTCCATCCGGTTAGCCCGAAAGGGGAGTCTCCGGCCTTCGTGGTCCGGAGTCTCCGGCCTTCGTGGTCCGGAGTCTCCGGTGTAAGTTGGCTGCAACGGCTCTTTTTCTGGGAGGGGTATAAATACCCCTCCACCTACCTCCAGCCAGGCAAGGGCTGCCCAGCACGATTTACATTCTCTCTCCTCCATTGTTGCAAGCTCAAAACTACAAGATCTCCCAATCCCTCCACCCAAACTCGTTGATCTTTGGAGGATTGAAGGAGAAGACCTAGATCTCCATTTCCACCGAGCCGTTTCTCCTCTAAGTGAGTGGAACCCTTTCGATCTAGTTCTTGAAGTTCCATTTGTTGTGTTCTTCTTTGGTCTTCCTCTCTTCTCCCCCACAAGCATTTGTTGCTTTTGGTGGGATTTGGGAGTGAAGGACTTGAGCACTTCTTGTGTTCTTGCCTTTGCTTTTGTGCATAGGTTTGCCTTTGCTTTTGTGCATAGGTTTGCTCTCTCCACGAGGATTCGTGGAAGTGAAGATTGTGAGCTCGTTACTCTTGGGTCGTTGGACCCTAGACGGTGTTCTTGTGACCTTTTGTGGTCAATGCCTTTTGTGGCTAGTTGGGACCTTTTGTGGTCCACTTGGGAGCTCCCAATCCTTTTGTGGGTTGTGCCTCAAGATTGTTGTAAGGGACTCGATTTCCGCCCAAAAGGAAATCAATAGTGGAAGGTGAACCGAGCTTTTGTGCGAGGTTCATCGGAGAATAGGGTGAGGCCTTTTGTGGCATCTTGAGTTTGATACTCACACCCCTCCAACGAGACGTACTCCCCTAAAAAGGAGGAACTCGGGAATACATCATCGTCTCCGCGTGCCTAGGTTATTTCTATACCCGAGCTCTTTACTTATGCACTTTACATTGTGATAGCCTTCGAGTTTGAAGTATTATATCTTGCTATCACCTTGTTACTTGTCTTGCTTAGCATAAGTTGTTGGTGCACATAGGTGAACCTAGTTTATTTAGGTTGTGTGCTTGATAATTTAAACACCTAGTTTTATTCCGCAATTATCAAGCCTAAACCGAGAAAAGTTTTAAACGCCTATTCACCCCCCTCTAGGCGACATCCTTGTCCTTTCATACCATTTGACTAAGTGGAGTGTGGTTTGCCGACCTAAAGACCAAGGAGGACTTGGAATTCATGACCTAGAGGTCAAGAACAGGGCTCTCCTTGGCAAGTGGCTTTTTAAGCTACTATCTGAGGATGGGTTTGGCAGACCCTCCTAAGAAGAAAGTATGTGGGTTCACAAGCGCTGTCACAGGTGTACTGGAAGCCGGGTGATTCTCACTTCTGGGCTGGACTTATGTCCACCAAAAAATACTTTTTTTCACACGGGTCTTTCTCTATTCAGGATGGGTCGGAAATTAGGTTCTGGGAGGATAAATGGCTAGGTAATGCCACTCTTCGTGAACAATTTCCGGCCTTGTACAACATTGTGCGACATAAAAGCGATACACTCGCCAAGGTGATGGAATCTTCCCCGCCTAATGTGTCGTTCAGAAGAAGTCTATTCGGTCCTAGACAAGCATCATGGGATGCTTTGGTACAGCGACTTGCTGCAGTGCAATTGACGCAAGGACCGGATAAATTTCGATGGAATCTCAATGAGAATGGCAAATTCTCTGTGGATTCAATGTACAAAGTGTTAGTACAACCTGAGATTCCAGTCGTTAATAATAAGAAAATTTGGAAGATGAAGATACCACTGAAAACTAAGTCGTTTGTGTGGTATCTTCGTCGAGGAGTAATTCTCACTAAAGATAACCTTGCAAGGCGGAATTGGCAAGGAAACAAATCGTGTGTCTTTTGTAATCATGACGAGAGTATACAACACCTCTTCTTTCGTTGTAATTTTGCTAGATCTATATGGTCAGCCTTTCAGATAGTCTCGAACTTATATCCACCTCGTAGTGTTGCCAATATATTTGGCAATTGGCTCAATGGGATTGATTCTAGGTTAAAGCATCTAATTAGGGTGGGAGCGATTGCCGTTATTTGGTCGCTTTGGCTCTGTAGAAATGACAAGGTTTTTAATGATAAAAATGCTTCTCTTATGCAGGTCATCTACCGGAGTACGGCTTTGATCCGTTTATGGGTGCCACTACAGCGTGCGGAGCACCGATCCCTATTCACGGAGGCGTGTACGCGGTTGGAGGATTCGGCGAGGGATTTTTTTTCCCAACATGGATGACAGCATAAATTACGGATTGGCCCTCCAGCAGTTTAGGCGTTTTTACACTTTCTCATAATGATATGTAATTCGCCTTTTTATTCTCAGTACTTGATTACCTTGTGGACATGTGGCTGTGTGCATCTTAATTATGCAGAGGCCGGGTACATGCTTAAGACTTTTAAGTAATAAAGTTCCCTTTATTAAAAAAAAGTCCGCTTGCAAAATGCGCGCAGGCCGTTTTGGACACTTGGATCACAGTCGGCCGGTGCTTGTATGTAAAATTTGACCATGCATGGTTAATGTAGTAGTTCTCTTCTCCCTCGGCAGTTGCCTGCTGGAGTACACACATTGTTAAGTACCCGATCTAGGTTCCCTTATTGTAGTCTCACAGGGTTTACACCACAGATCCTTATTTGTTCGTTTTGCAGGTGGGCTCTTCCTCTCCGGCTTCGGTGCTCGTTGGAGCGTCGCGGCCGAGCGCCACCTTGCGCGTGCTCGCGGCCCTCCGGGGTCGCCGTGTGCGCTCTTCCCCTTCCAGATCTCGCCGCGGCGGATCTGGTCGACACCATCGAAGCAGCTGGAGGTCAACCGAGGCGACGTTGGCGACGGTGCGAGACGGAGGCTCTCCGGAGTTCGAGGCCCGAAGACTTCCCGTCCGCTCGGGGATCTTCTCCCATCCAAGGTCAGTGGAGAAGGAGCGGCGGCGCGCCATCGGCACGTTTCTCTCCTCATCGCCGGCGTCGATCTACAGGAGGACTGGTTTGTAATTTCAAAGTTTGTGGAGTTCCTTTCTGTAATACCTTGATGTAATCCGGCTGTTTCCTCGAAAAAAAAAAAAGGATGGAGGAGTCATAAGCAAAAGGAGATCGAGAGAGAGAAGCATGGGGACGTCAGACGTGGATACAAAGTTCGGTCTTTGTCTTTGGCCTACAAAAGCATGGAACAATTCAGAAAATAAATAAAATAACGATCACCAACCCTGTGGACCCGTAGCACAGCGGCCACCTCCTGACCTCCATCTCACGTATTGAGCTGTCGAGACACATCACGCCGTCCATTCTGAGCCACTGAATCGAGCGGCTCTTCTTCGCTCCTCGTCGACTTGCGTGCTTGTGGCAGTGTTTCCGATGTGGTAGTTCCCGGGTAACTCGCCACGTGTCGGGGCCTTTAACTTGTATGCCTCTTAATTATCAGCATGAGATCATACGCTGCTGAAACCTTTCCAAGTGTATTTTGAGCAATTTTTTCATGGTCTTAGTGTCTCACGTTCCTGGACCACTCCTAGAGCTGAGGTATAGCACAAGCTTTAACACGATCAATATAAAAGTATTTAGGAGGGTGCCCGTACATGACTTCAACATGTGTTTTCTTCAGAGTGGAATGATAGCTTGTCTTATACGAGAACTCAGTTAGATGTAACCATTGCGCCTATTTTGTTTGGCAGGAGCGAGCGAAGCAACGTAGACGATAGCCTTTCATAGACTAGTTTACCCTCTTAGTTTGGCCGTCCGTTTGAGGATGCCTAGGTGTGCTCATGCATAATTGTGTCAGACAGCGTGAACAGCTCCTACCAAAAATTTGTTGGTAAACATATCGTCCCTAACTGTCAGGAGCGCTATTGGCAGGCAGGGCAATTTGAATATATATTTCACGTAAACCAAGGCCACCGATAGAGTTGTGTAAGGGTGAGCCGAAGGAACAAAATGAGCATATTTCGAGAACTTATCCACCAGCACCACCATAATACAATTGAATCCCTCAAATTTGGGGAGGCCGACAAAATCCATAATCACCACTTCCCAGGAACCAGCCGACACTTTCAATGGCCCCAGTAAAGCTGGATATGGCCACACGTCAACTTTAGCTTGATGGCAGAGTGAGCAACACCCAGCACCCATTTTTGATTAACTATTTCATCCCCTGCCATGAAAAAAATTCTGGCTTGTACCCCCACAGCCCGATGATGCAAGGCTTGTACATTTTGGCTTGTAATTTTGCATTGTTTCCAATGCAGATATGGTCAGATGACACTGTCCCGAAGGGTGAAAAGTCAAACTCAAGGCACACTGCTAATTTCGCCAATGACTTGACTGCTTGAGGATCAGTTCGATATCCCTGGACAACAACCTCTTTAAGCCAAACATGTTTGCACTGAATAACTGCCATTAGATTATCAGTAGGAAATGAAGGGTACCGAGCTAAATCGAGCATCAGTAGGCAATGAAGTTTGTCTTTGTTTAAATATAGAGTGTTCAACGATCCGAGAAAACGAGGAGAATTAGAATAGGTAACTTGGTGGAATTATATTGTTGAATTGTTTTAAGTGTAGTACGGTCCAAATCCCCCAAAGGTTTATTGTACGAATATTTGCATTATTTATTGCAAATGTACAAATAAATGGCCGGGACCACTAATAATATTAAAAAATTATTTTACTCTTAAATTAATTAAGATATATATACGAACACCAAGATATATAGTGCTAGTTCAAGATTTAACGGATCAACGGACTCAATCACAAGGGCATAATTCTTCTCATCGTGCGGCGCAGCCGCCAAATAATGAAAACCCTAACCGTGTAGTTTGGCCGTGAAAAATCTAGTGGAAATGCAGCAAGATTATCTATGATAAGGATCTGAAGGCCACAAGGTCGATGAGGGCTTAGTCGTCCATCCGCCGTCATCGAGAGGAGGAGAGGAGGCGACGAGTGAAAATGGATAAAGATCGGGGTTAACAGGCCATCGGGGCGCCACATTTGTAAGAAAATATTAGCATCGCATACGGTTTTGGGTCTGCGTAACTGTGTGCGATATAGCATATTTTTGCTTAGTTTAACATGTTATGTACAAAACGTTCAAACATGTCAAATTTTAAGTTTGTCATTTTTTCTGGCTACAAGTATCCATAATAGGACTCAATGCAAAGGGATTCTTTTTTTTACCTTTTAAACTGATCTTTTGATTTTGGTTTTAAAAAATAAGGTGCAAATTGCCGGCTCAACTTTTCATACAAGGATTATAACTTTTTCGAAACCCATCTACATCGTACATTGATTTGTACTACCTCCGTTTTACAAAAGAAGGCGTTTAAATATTTATAAAACTCAAACTACACAAACTTTAACCAAGCTTTTGGAAAAAATATTAACATCTATTTCATTCCCTCCATACCAAAATATAAGATGTTTTAGACATCTCAATATGGACTACATACGGGGTAAAAAAAAGAGTGAATCTACACACTAATATGCGTCTAGCTACATCAGTATCAGAAAATGTTAAAATATTTTGGTATGGAGGTAGTACAAAACAAAATCAATACAATTGGAAGTACATAATATTTACGCATTCCGAAAATGTTAAAATATATGTTCAAAACATAAATGTGGAATATTGTTTGTCACAAATGGTTACCATGGTTAGACTCATGTTTGTAACGAAAAATGGAGTACTAATCATCATGAAAGGTCTGAAAGTGGCAATGCAGTTAGTTATTTGAGCTAAAAGCCAGTGATATTCATACCTCGTAGACATTTTGTGAAGTAAGTTTTTTTCAAAAATGTTAGATTTCAAGTTTTTCATTTCTCCTGGTAGGGTTCAACTTACTGGGTCTTGATGGGGCAGCATGTATCGCACATGATTTATGTGATATTGAGATAACATGCACGTTTAATTTGTAGCCAACTGTGTACAATGTCATACAGTCTGTATTCATACCTATTTTCGTGAATAATATATACTAAGAAAGGCATGCGAATAAACATGTCACACCTATAAAAAAGACATCTACTTAACTGTTACATTGAAAAACAAATCTACATTCTAAACAAATACTACTACTCCTTGTCAGATTGGGAGATGTGAATTATCTTCACATTTCCTTGGAGATTGTTGAGGGCTCGACATCGCCAGCCTTGATAATGCTAGAGGCAGAGGCCTTGACATCTTTGACTACGACATTGCCCTTTGTCATGCGGGCTCTGTTTCCGTGAGTTTCGTGGTCATGGACTTCTTAATCACGCGATGCTCTTGGAATACGTCCTTGTTGTCTTCCTCGTCCTTCTGGGCCTCGCGCATAGCCTCCTTGACCTCGCGTTCAGCCTCCTCCCATGATTCGAGACGTGGCGAGTAGTCCTCCTACATCGCCTTCGCTGGGTGCTCGTCCATCTCTGAACTCAGACTTTGCCTCCTCGTCCTCCTCTGGACAAGCTTGCTCGACGCGGCCACGGGACTCGGGCGGGGAGGAGTTACTCGATCCCGTGGTGGGCGCGGCAATCAACAACCGAGGAACACACGAACAACGTGCATTTTTTCTTCCAGCGAGCCATTATACTGTGATTCTATAGTGTAACACTGTTGTGAACTTATGATCCACTAGGACCGCAACAAGGAGCATTATTTCATAGGGCTCGTCGGTAGAGCCGATAAACATGTCTCGTCACTAACGCGTGGCACATGGGACGAAGGCAAGAAGAGTCTACACATGTCAAAAGGAACACGATGAGGCAATTTGGAACCATACACGATTTATTACACACCATGTGGGGCTCTTCTATACTATGCACGCGATTTCATATTTATAATCGTGTGCGATGTTTAGCACACATTTTACGAAAACAAACTGTATGCGATTGTTTGGCCTTCAAAGTCGGGTTGAAGGCTTATATACGGTTTTAATTTTGTACCGAAAGCGAAGAAATAAGACACACGGAACGTTCATCAATATCCGATTGGAGGGTTTAAATTTTAGTGCAGCGACTAATATTAACTCAAATTACAGTTCCAGGTGAACAGATGAGGCTAGAGCCAGTCTGAATAATTTGAAGCTTTTGGCCGACATTGCATGCTGGGTAGAGAGCATGGCATAAGCCTGGTCCTGTTTTAGTCCTGAAACGCTACTTTTGGACAGTTCATTTCATAGGATAACCATTTATCAGGACCAGTACTTAAAAGTACGTAAATGCAATTATTACCTAAAAAATAAATTGCTACTCCCTCCGTTTAGGTGTATTAGAGCAAGTACAATAGCATAGCCGGCTGTTGACTATAAGATGGTGCCATGCCATCTATAGTCAACTTAATAGCCAACAAGTATAATAGTTGGCTATACATATGGACTACTTTATTCATAGTTGGCCCACCTTCCACCCTCACAAAGTGTCTAGAAGCACGTGCTACAGCTGACTCTTGCATCAGAACCCGCTTCCACTCTCTCTCATACTCTCTCTCCTCCATGTAAGCATAGATATAATATTTAAATCCTTATAACCTGCTGACTGGAACTTATTGTACTTGCTCTTATGCCTCTAAGATTTGGCTGCGTTACCAAGGTAGACAACGAGTGGATGAACATTTTTCTGAAAATAATTAATGGGGGCTATTCCTTGTGCATGCATTGGGCAATTCATTCACGCATGTTGGCTAATAATTGCAACTATTTGCATGTCCCCATTAGCAGCCAATAAGGTTTGAGTAATTTGTGCATGCAGTATTAAAACGGGCCATTAATACCTAATGGAGGCCTTATAATAATTTCCGAACACATAGATTTTCATAAGAGGCCTAACACACATAAACGGAGGGAGTAGTTATGTTTCACACTAACACAATGAATTTGCAATTAATCTTAATCTGACCATGCTGTAGACTTAATGCTACTTGTGTACAGTCAAGTATTTTTTACTTTTACATAAATTTAAAAAAAATTGATTTAAAAAAAACCAGAAGTTGATCTATCATCCGTAATTTCAAAGCAACAATAATTATAGAGATTTCTCAACAAATAAATAAATGAATATTTTCTTCAACTACCACACTGGCCGTTGATTTTCTTCTCTCATTATGGAATTCTCCATATTCATGAATTGATTCAAATAATGGAAGAAAATAATAAACCCCGACCCCTCATAACCTTAAACTAATTATTTAGGTTGGTTTTCCTTCTTTAATTTTTTTAAAAAGAATTATCGAAATATGAACATTCACGCGGCAAAACTAGCATATGCATACTTTTAGTTTGATCTGGTGACCTGCTTCGGCAAAAGCTCGGGAAACACCTCGATAGGTGTTTTTCGCGTGTGCTGATCTAGTGACCTGCTTCGGCAAAATCCCACAACAAAGGCAACCATTTGCTTATTTTTCTGAAAAGCAGTTAGAATCCAAACAAACACGCCCTTAGACAGAGAACATACATAGGTACGTACACGACCTGGACACCTGGTGAAAAGATCATTGCGTGTTCAGTTTAGGGCTAATTAATAGAACTTCGAAATTAAGCTAGCTGACATCGATGGATGGTTCAGCTACATGTGATGTGACTACGAGTCTACGGCCACAGGGGGCAGGCACGGCATGCCGCAGGCGATCAGCGGCGGTGCAGTGCAGGTAGGCGCATGACAGGACGTGTCGGGTAGGCCGGCCTTGGTGATTGCCTACGGATCAGGCGCTCTGCTCGTCTGCCTTCCAGCCCTGCCCGCACTTGGAAAAGAAAAGGGAGCCGCCGCGGCCCGCCGGCGGCAGCGGCGAGCCCTGCCCGTGTCGCCATCGAAATAGCGCACAACCTCGTTGGGAGATTTGACAGCTTGGGAGATCGCCATTGACGGCACGCTCGTTGTTGGGTGGCCACTTAATTTGTATTGACTGATCCGGAAATCAGTGCATGCACAATTGCACATCATCATTTGTAAACCCACGTGGTGCACAATGACATCTGTGCTCTTTCCCCCGTATTTACTTGTTAAGATCATAGTTTTTTGGTTTTATTTTATCAACTACGAGTTCATTAATAATTACATATGTAGGGGTTCACCATATTAAGACACTCATGTAGCATATTTCAACCTTTTTAGATTTTATACATTTAACATTATGAATAGGAAAGTCCACAACTTCCCCCCCCGCCCCCAACTATTATGCATATATTTTGGGTACCTAATCTTCAAACACACACAAAGTTTGCCCTTAACTTTCAAAATTACATAGGGCTGGTGCCTTACTAACTCAAAGCGTTTCGATGGATAATGTGCAAAACCAATGAACAAAAATGTGGAATAAATTATAAAAATTGTACCTTATTACGAAATTATGGAAACTAAAAAAATTCTAAAACAAAGTGTTTGTGGATTCAGGTTGAAATTTTAAATTTGGAAAATCTAGGAATTTTTATAAGTTATTGTGCGATTATGCAGTTCCTAATTTCATTAATCCTTTTTTACTTTTCATTCTTCTCAAATAAATTTTCATATTATTTTCATTTGATAACTCTCATTTTTGGTAACGCATCTACTAAAATTTTAAATTTGGAAAATCCAGGAATTTTTATAAGTTATTGTGCGATTATGCAGTTCCTAATTTCATTAATCCTTTTTTTACTTTTCATTATTCTCAAATAAATGTTCATATTATTTTCATTTGATAACTCTAATTTTTGGTAACCCATCTAGTAAAATCCCCCCCTCCCCAACTTCTTATTTTCTGGATCTTGTTAAGTAGATTTTACAATGTTGTAATTAAGATATTGTACAATTTTTTTGATTTTATAATATTTTGAGATTATTTATAAAGATATTGTACAATCTTTATTGTTTTCGTGTTGATTGAATTGGTACTCGTTAGAAATCGTTTCTACATCGGCCAAACCGTTATTATTGTGACGATAATACCAAACATACCCCGATTTTCTTGTAGTTGTATAATGTATGGAGCAAAACTGAACTTGGCCTACAGTTGAGAGTCCAAAATGGGATTCTTAATTTCTCCTATAGTTTTTTTTGCGGGTAAAATAGGAATTTCATTAAACAGGAAGGGTTACAAATCGATCAGGACCTGAAGAATATCATCAGGACCTGAACCTAACCACATATATATCGGTGCGGTGTTCCGCTCTAGGCAAATTGGCAAGGTAGTGACTAACCCTAATTTGTGATCGTTCTGCTTTTACAAAAACACAAACTCTATCACTTGTAGATAATCTCCTAATATCAGAAATCAAATGAAGATACGGAGATCTGTCACGTGTCGAAGAGGTGGTGGCTTCAATAATTAGAGAGCAGTCCGTCCGTTTCAATAATTATTGGAAGCCGACTATACCGGAGAGTCAACTCTAAACCTTCAGTGCAAGCACGCAACTCAGCTTCAGGTGGTGAGCCACAATCAACCAGGGACCGACAGGCAGTAAAAATCGGTTGTCCCTCTTCATCACGTAGAACCATTCCGATTCCCGCTGTTTGGTGAGAGACCAAAATGGGTCAAACTGAACTTGGTCATATATGCATGTCTTAAATGGTTTGGTCAAGCCCCAGGACACACGGTCTGAATTCACCAACTATAGTCATAGTCTCATAGAATTGGTGTATGTTACTACGTGTTCAATGAGTCCCCGCGAGAGTGAAATTTCAGGGATAGTTCTTCTTTCTTTCCCCAAATTAAGCTAGACACAATCCGGTTCTTATCACGGTTGTCCCCCTTCGGCTCCCATCCGATATGGACGTGCGCAACGGTCACCAGTAACAAGTTAAGTTCCTAGATCGATTGACCAACCCATTCATTCATCGACCGCTTTTGGATCTACCATTCACTCTAGGTTGCTAGCCAGATCGATCGGTGTCGTCGCGCGCTCGCTCTCGACCGACCGGACGCCGTCTAGCTGCAGGTACATCCAATCCGTTCTAGGAGTAATCTAGATCCGTAGTCTGTAGCAGGCCAAGGGCATGGAGCCATGGAGTGTCCGGTGAACGGTGCTGGCCGGGTCGATTTGATTGAACCCTCGATCGGCTGGGCGGGGCGGTCAAAGCTGCCGCCGGCCGTCGGCTCGAGTCCCCACGGCGCCGTGTCCGGCAGCGCGCGCATGCCGTGTGCGCCATGCATGCATGGCACGGCACGGTTGCTCGGGATCCGCGAAAGGCGACGACCGTACGCGCGCGCGATCGAGTCGAGCTGCGCCTGCAGGGTACAAGCTACGCAAGGCATCGACGGCGCCGATCCATGGCGGGATGATCAGTAGCTAGCCCATGGCCAGCAGCTAGCTAGACTGACTGACTGACTGACTGACTGACTGAGTGCCTGACTGAGACGAAGCCCGGCGCGGACTTGGACGAGCGAGCTCGCCCGGGAGCCTTTTTCCCAGAATAGCACGGAGTGAGTGCTCCCTCGTTTCTAATGATTGTGCCAAATCCGTTAAAGCCCACCTGCGCGCCTACGCCCTCTACGCATACGCCTTTCCATGTCTAGTACCTCTCTACTCCTACAAGCAACCTACCCACTGCACTTCCTTTGCTTTTTTAAGCACACGGCCTATACCTACTACGTACGTACTCCTACACGGCACCAATGCGTTGGTACTATATATAGATGAGCATCTAGCCCTTGCTAAATGCAGCGGACAGTGTAATAATAACTTCCTCCAATCCATCCATGCATCTTCGTCTTCCTGCTTCTGCCTGCAGCTTGTTCCTGTGTTTGGGGCATGCATCCCGATCTGCGAATTATTTGCAACTAGTTGCGGGTGCAACCCATTTTCGGATACCCCCATTTCGAAGTATTTAAAAATTGCGAAATAAATCATGCACATAGATTATGTTGAATCTTCTACTCCCAGAAAATTTCATCCAAAAATATGATCATACGTGGCCTGTGCAAAAAAGACAAATGAATTTTTGAATACTGTCACTACTATTCAAACTTTCATTTGTCATTTTTGCCCAGGTCGCAGGTGATCATATTTTTAGATAATTTATTTTGGGTGCACAAGATTCAACATAATCTATGTGCATGATTTATTTCGCGATTTTTGAAAACTTCGAAGTGGGGTATCCGAGAATGAGTTGCGGGTGCAACTATTGTAAATTAGAGTTTCCCTCGATGGTAGGGATACTGTCGGATTTCGCACGAACTCGACCAACTGGAAGAGATAAACAAACCCTAATTCGAATTTAGAGAAAGAAAGGGATTTGACGTAGCAATATTGACTGCTTTTCGGGGTCCTTTTCATTACATTAGATAGTAGGATACAACCGCGTCCACTCGAGTTCACAGCCCAATACTACGCGACCCAGTACAACTCTGGTTTACAAAACTTGCCTAATACGTGATAACTGATAAGGAAATGACACGAACTAGTACTTTCCTAAGCAGCAAACTCCAAACCGACCTAAGCTTAATATTCCTAACACACACCCCCTCCTAAGTTTACGGTGGTTCCTTCACAACTCGCAGACCAATCCCTTCCTCATCTCCAAGAATTTGACTCTTCCCAATGGATTCATCAATATGTCCGCAAGCTGATCTTCAATGCTCAAATATTCAACATCGACCTTCCCTTCTTCAATGCACTCCCTGATGTAATGATACATCATATCAATGTGGGCGAGGACGGTGAGGACGCTGACTCCGACGAGGACATGCTGACACCGATGGAGGCGAGGCGGGCGACGACATGCCAGAGGCCAATGGCGGCGAGGCGGCGGGCGAGGACGACGAGGAGGACCTCTTCTCCGACTTCGATGAGGACATGCCCGACATGCACGATAAGGCCAGCCAGGACGGCGGCTGGGCTCCTCCATCGAGTACGAGATGCCCATCCTCTTTGTCGTTTTCAGCTCCGACGATGAGGAGTAGTTTAGATAGATGCGATCGATCATGGTCGATCTAGTAGTATAGCTCGATCTAGAAGTATATTAGCTGGATCTGCTAGTACATTTTGCTAGGATATAGCTTTGATCGATCCGGGGGATCGATCGATCAGGTAGCGCATTGATCGACCATATTCACGCGCGAGATGTGCAGTGGCGCGAGTACATGTTTTGCTAGGATTAGCTAGGCCGGCCAGGGATCGATCGTATTAGCACTAGTCTCGTGGAGAAGATCGAATCAAGGATTTGGCCGGCGCCGGTTCGGTAAATATTTACAACAAAAATCACTGTATTTTGTACTAATTATAGTACTAAGTTATGAAATTCATTTCTCTCTGATCTGTTTAATTCCTCTATAAGTTCTCAAACAAGATTTTGTTCATGTTTCGTTTGCATTCGTCTTCGGTGAGCGCGCGTGAGCTATTTCTCAGACAGTGAAGTTTCCCAGCCGTCCCTACTGGTTTTGCATGCACGGTGCAGTTTTCTAGCTATCTCTACTGGTATATGGGAGATGGCCAGCAATATCAACCATCTCAGGTTGTATGAGAGACGCTACAAATCCGAACCGCTTGAGGAACTATGTCCCATATGGATCATTTTTTTATTTGTTTGGCCGGTATAGTTCCCATCTATTAAGTGAGGTTTTGTACTAGTGGTCGCTGCTCGGAGGAAATTCCGCACGACCGAGTTCTCCTTGAGCTTCTCACCGAGTGTGCAAATTCCCTGAACTAGGGGCACCACCCTGGCTGCGAACTGCTCCACAGACTCCTCGTCTCCCATCTGCAAATTCTCGTAGGCCTTCATCATGGTTTGTAGCGAGGCTTCACGAACCCTCTGGCGCCCTAGCTGCCAGGTCTTGATGGTCTCCCAGACGTCCTTCACAGTTTCCTTTGAGATGAGATGCTGCATCAAATCCATCGGCATATCCAAATAGATGTCCGTAGCCGCCTGGCGATTTCGCCGACACTGAGCCCCACCTTTTTTGAAGTCATCGCCGTCGGGGTCAATGATATCCCAGAGACCGTGCGACTCCATCGCGCACTGCATCGTTGCTGCCCAAACTCCATAGTTCTCGCGGTCAAACCGCAGGAATTGCGATGATGACGGCGCCGGCGTCGCAGCTTGTAAAGCCGCGCCTGACATCTCCGCTAACACCTTCTTGTCGTCGAGGTCCCGTATGATCTTCCGTTACTAGAAGATCTGAACACGAGGCTCTGATACCAACCGTAGGATCTCGCAAGATAAACAAACCCTAATTCTAATTTAGAGCGAGAGAGAGATTTGGCGCAGTAAAATTGGCTGCTTTTCGGGCTTCTTTTCATTGCAAAATATAGTAGGATACAATCGTGTCCAACTCGACTTCACAGACCCAACACGACGCGACCCAATACAACTCTGGTTTACAAAACGTGCCTAATACGTGACAAGGAAACGACACGAACTAATACTTTCCTAAGTAGCAAACTCCAAACCGACCTAATCTTAATATTCCTGACAGATACACTTCTAAACGTGCTGCCTTTCTATTTGATAATTACCCATTTCTGGATCACTAGCTCATCAACCGACTGGCGGTGCCTTTTCTTAGGTAGCTAGTGGCATGTCTTAATTATGATCGTGTTAGCTGCACACTGTCAAGTTCAGGTTTTTTTTTTTGAAATGGGGTGTCCCGGCCTCTGCATCTAGACGATGCACACATCCATTTATTGAATAAAAAACGAGTTTCAGTAGCTTATTACAAACTAATGAGCACCTCACGGGTCACTCAACGTGGCAACAAAGATCAGCCAACAAAGTTCAGGGGTTTTGTAGTGTGTGGACTGATGAACCCTGCACACACACATTCCTCGGCTCCTCCTCGATGACTGTATGTAGTAATTAATCAATAATTTGACAGATGTTTGATAATGGTATCTTTGAACTGGAAAAAACAAGATATTACGGGCACCTGGCAAAGGTGGTATTACTACTCTTTTTTTCACGTGTCAAAATCTCCTCTCTTTTTATTTGCAAAAAAAAGTCCTCTCTTTTTCATCCTTTGATTTTATTAAAGGCATTTTTGCCTCATTTCACCGAAGAATTATCATAATTATGTGTTCACTCGAACTGTTCTATCTTTAAGCAAAGAGGTACCCATAGGGTTTTGTCCTCCTGCAAGTGAGACAACGGCGAGTTCATGTCCGATCTAATGTCCAACCTTAGCTCGAGGCTTTCGTTCCTTACTTTGATCCTACCCTAGCTGCATGTTGATCACTCCTCCGACTTGCAGTTAACCCCAGGTTTTTACATCCGGGTTATAGTCCTCTCATCGGCAAGGGTGCTAGGGTTTTGGTTTAGGCGACCTTGTCGAAAGTCCAATCAACTGCTAGCTTTGATTCTGTCCAGAGGGACACTGATGGTGGCAAGATGAAGGTCGGACTCGATCCAAGGTTTGATGATCATGAGCGCCTCGCCCTGCCATGGCAACGACAATGCACACAACATGCAACACGGAGGGATTGATGATGGAAGCTAATCAGTTTGATCGTTGCCACTGTAACCCTAAAATTTGGTGCAACATAATGTCTTGTCGACTGACAGCCGAAAGGCTTTGATCAACAAAATCTTCATGGATCGCGTGATCAGACTTAGAACCTCGATGGTGATGTAGGGACGCATGCCCAACTAGCCCAAGGACATGAGAAAATTCAAACTTACTGAACAGGCGTGATCCAGAGATGTCTGTCGTCAATCCCACCAGTAGAACACGGGCGAACAACGACAATACCACTACTTCTTTTGTCATCTTCCATGAATAGGAACCCATTCCGCCGCATCGAATGCATCTTCGAGCGTGAACATGATAGGGGACAACACTGACAGTCGGCGCCGAGACGCCGGAGACATCGAGACGGATGACTCTTGATCTTCAACTTATGTTACTCGAGTTATCTAGAGATTGTTGTTTATATCATTTTCATGTATAATATGTAACTTATCGTACTCAAGTTATCTAGAGATCGATGTTTGGATTGTGATGGTGTTTAATGTATAATATAACGATGTTTAGATTATTGTGATGGTGTTTAATGTATAATATAACGATGTTTAGATTGTTTAATGTATAATATGCAAATGTATTTTTTATCCCGACGTCCGTTTAATATGCAATGTTAATGTAATTTATTAGTGTAAATGTTTAGAAAGGGTTATGTTTAGAATGACTTACGTATTTAATATGGAGCAACTTATCGTAGTAGGGTATCTAAATGGATCACATGTCCGCCAAATGTGGTTTGAAACCCTGAATTCACGTGTCTAAGGGGCCGCGCTAGGTACTTCTACATAGAGCTTTCACAGAACCTCCTATCTAAGATGGTATATATCGATCTAATTCAACATGTGGCCGAGGTGTTCTTAGTTTCTACCAACTAGAAATTTATATATATTTTATAATTTTGCTCGGTTCTTCCGTGAAGTCCTAGAGCATCTCAACATTTCCATCGACGAGGAGACCACACAGCTGTTGCCTGAGCTGACCATGTCTAATGGCCTGGTCTACAACTTTTCTGAAACGAAGCAAACTGAAGTTTTTTCGAGGCATCCCGTTGAAGAGGAATGGTCGAGGTGGAAGGGTTTCAAGGTGGCCACATGATCTGGCTCTGTTTTGATGCTACTGCAAATAAGTTCACGGTGCGCTACAACGGTGCACCATAGTTTTTGGTGCTTCTTAATAACTTGTAATGTAGCTAGTGTTATATTGTACACTACCTACTATTGAAGTGCAACTACTAGTGAATCCTATCCATGTCACTATGCATGTTTTGAACTTGTTATTTGGTATATTATTCCATTATCACTAGTAGATACAGGACCTTTGGTCCCGGGTGGTAGGGGCCTCTGGTACCGGAGTCCCACCCGGGACGCTCAAATCGGGACTAGAGGCCCCCCCTCTAGTACCGGGTTGCCAACCACCCGGTACTAGAGAGCTCCACGCGGGGTTTGGGCAGCGCGCGTGGCAGAGGACCTCTAGTCCCGGCTGGTAATACAACCCGGGACTAGAGATTCTCCCACGTGGCGGCTTCTGGTTTTTTTCGTTTCCCTGTTGAATATTATGATTAATCTTGCAGAATATATGGTTAATTAATTATAAATCAGAAAATACATATAGCATATCAAAATATTCATAAAAGAAAGCTTTATGAGAATTCGATCATTTTTAATTGATTAATAGAGATCATAACCGGGACTAGAGCCCGTCTATTCGATTAATTACATAGAGATCATGTATAACAGAGACTAGAGCCCGTCATCTATTCAATTACATGGAGATCATCGCCAGGACTAGAGCCCGTCTATTGATCGATGGCATTGTATTTTCCCTTTTTGTCTATTACATAGTTCATAAAAAATCCCGCAATTTCCTCGCTAATTAGTCGAAAGCGATCCTCTGGTTGCAGGTCCCTTCGCATTCCATCCATCTATAAAAGAAGGGAGATCAATATGAATATCAATCATCATAACAAAAATTATGAATGACACTCAACACAATTGATGGTTATAAAATAAAATTGTGAATATATTTGTTCACTTACTTCGATAAATGTCGATGGGTTCCGCTCAGAGACCTAGCTCATACTACTTACTTTGGGGTAAACAAAACTAAGCTCCTCTTTAAAATCACCAGATGTACTAGGTTATGTGTCGTTTTTAGAAAAACACTTCTCCGATACTTCATAACTCCACTCCCACACTTAGGCAAGGTCCCACCTTCCCAAGTGGGTTTTTCATAAAAACACGGTGTTTTTCCAAAAACAACCCAAGGGGGTCCAACCTAGAATTTTCCATCTTTCTTCTACTAGTAAGTAGTGTTAAGGGGTATAGGGTAACCTACAGTTTTAACAACGGTCTAGAGTGTATACCAGAACATGGGTGTATAACATGTATATATATATATATATCTAATGCAAGTAAAATATGCATAGTGACATGTAAAACAAAATAGGTGTAGTTGCAAGCTTTTGAGATGGCTTGCCTCGTTCAACGGTTTGTCCCTGCTGCTGATAATCAATACGATCTCCACAATACTCCTCAGCAGAAAATCCCTCCTCGCGAGTTTCTAGCGTCACAAAAATAAAAGGACACAATCAACATACAGCAGGACAACAACACATCAAACAATTAACAAGCAAGGCAAGCATTCTAAACACACTTCTAAACAACCAGCAGCTAAGAATTTAGTTCATTAGGGTTATTTTAACTATTTCTTTGTTTTTAAACACTCAAGCATGATTAACAAGTTTTATTCTACTTAAACATCAATCAACACTTCTCTAACAACTCCAATTAAGCTTTACTTACGCACTAACAGTACTAACAAATTAAAACAACAACAAACAGTGAGCTACAGTACCACAACTTTATACAAACAACACTAGCAATATTTTTACCAAGCAATACTTAATTCTTCTATTTACTTTACTAGGCAGAAACACCATTTTTAGTGATTATTAATCCCAGGCTGTTCTGTTGATCTAAAAATCATGCAAAGCTAGACTTAGGTTCTCTGTATGTATTAGAAGCTACTGCAATTGGATTTAGTCCAAAATTTTATTCACAGAAATTTAGATAAATGCCTAAAAACCCTACTGGTCTAAACTTCAAACACATGCCATTTTAAATCTAAGCATAAAAAACACATGAGGTAAAATTCTACTGAAAGCTACTGTCATAGGCTTTCCAAAACAGTTGGATTCACAAATTTTAGATTACCACAACTCAAACTAAAATTCAAACACTGTTTTAGACCAGTGGCAGTTCAGTAATTATCAAGCTCACACAAATTAACATTTGTCAGATCTGCAAGTTGTAAATGGTTCTAAACTTATATCTTTACTACTGGGAATTTTGGTTTGCACAAATTTTATGTTTAACTATTTTATTTCGGATTAAACCAACAGGACAGAAACAGATCTGCACAGAAAAAGGAAAAACAACAGAGAAAAACATTAGATGGGCCAGATCTGGTACTGCTCACGGCCCAGCAGCCAATTCCAGCCAGCCCAAATTTGGCCAGCATTGGGTCGACGCGTGCCCCCTGGCCACGCGTGGTCAAAGCTGGCCCACCTGCCAGCGCCTCACCGCCCCACTGCCCCGTCTTCCCCACATGGCCGCCTCCACGTGTGACCGCCCACTGCCCACGCGTGGTCAATGCTGGCCCACCTGCCAGCGACTCACCGCCCCGCCTCGTCTTCCCCTCCCGCCTCGTCTTCACGTCCCGCCCCGTGGTCAATGCTGGCCACCAACGGCCACCCTCCCCGCAATCAATGCTGGCCTGGCCTACCCGCCAGTGACCCACCGCCCCCTTCGTCTCCCCCACCCCTGGTCCTTTAAAATGGACCCCGGCATGTGGATAGGGACACCAATCCATGCCGATACCCCACAAAATCTAGCCACCATGTCCCGCTGGTTCAAGAGCCCGAAGAGCGAGGACGACAGCTCCTCCGGCCGGCGACGGAGCTATGCCGGCAACTCCGTTCCTCCGCCACCATCGGCGGCCTTCGCATCGCGCCGTGCCATTCAAGGGACGTCGTCCGCGCCCAGGGTCCGTCACCGGTGCTACGTGCCGGTGAGAGAGTGCTAGTGGCATTGGAACAATGCCACCCCCGTCGAATGGCCCGACGTGCACCTGCCGGAGGACTGGCACCTGAATCCACAGCGGATTCTAGAGCCACCGATTTCGGCCAGCGGCCGGGCCAGGGCGGTGGAGATCGCCCGCCGCCACCGCCTCCTCCCTCCGGACCTCTACGATGACCCAGCCTACGCGCCGGAGTCCCCCTACTGGGACCAGTGGTTCAGGGACGAGCACGATGACCGCCGCCGCGCTTTCTTTGCGTAGGCCCCTCCAGCGCCGCCGGTCCCCTCCGCGTACCCCGCGCTGCCGCCTGGCCACGAGGCCCTATGGATCGAGGAGGAGGTCATCGACGACGACGACCCGGAGATGCAGGCCGCGTACGAGGCCTCCCGCCGCTCCCTCGTCGAGGACGAGATCAAGCACTAGGAGCACGTGCTAGCCCAGGCCCAGGCCATGCCGCCGCCGCCGGAGCCTTGGTGGGTGCACATGGCCCGGGAGCAGGAGCAGGAGGAGCTGGAGCTTGAGCAGGTGCCTCCACAGCCCAGCAGCCTCCTTGGCCAGTCCTAGGTCTGGACTGGTGGCAGCTGGTCACCGGAGCGGCGGCAGGAGCAGGCGCCACAGGAGCAGCAGCAGCAGGAGCCGGAGGCACCGCCGGCCCATCTGTGGACCCAGCCGCCCTACATCTTCATCGATTAGGCCAGCGGCGAAGTTTTTTTCCTAAATGTAAGAGCCGGCCCTTAGGCCAGCGATGGCCATTTGTGGCCTGCCCCCATGTAATTAACCAGGCCATTAGGCCTTTTATCAATGAAAACCGGCCATTAGGCCTTAAAAAGGTGTTTTTTTGTCACCGCCGGCGTCGGCACCGTGGTTAGGGTTCGCCGCCGCCGCCGCGGGATTTGAGGGAGAGAGAGGAGGGCAGTGGGTCGGGGACGAGCTCACCAGGGGACGGCCGCGCGTGCGTCCTCTGGGACGGCCGCACGCAGTCGATGACGAGGGCGCGGCGGTGGCGGACTTGGGGTCGATTTCGATCGATTCACGGCCGCCCAGCCCCTTGAAACTCGACGGTGGCCGGAGTAGGAGAGGGGGGCGGTGGCCGGAGCAGGAGAGGGTGGCGGTGGCGACGGCGGCACGGGCGCAGGGGGAAAATCCGGCAGCCTGGCGACGTGGGCGCGGCGGCGGCGGACTTGGGGTCGATTTCGACCGATTCACGGCCGCCCAGCCCCTTGAAACTCGACGGTGGCCGGAGCAGGAGAGGGGACGGTGGCCGGAGCAGGGGCGGCGGTGGCGATGGCGGCACGGGCGCAGGGGGAAATCCGGCAGCCTGGCGGCGTGGGGGCGGCGTCGGCACCATCAGAGGGAGCCCGGTGGCGCGCGAAACGTCGATTTGGGGAAAGTTGGGCAAATTTTCGGCCACAGCCACCCAGATCAGCGCCAAATCGACCTCTAGTCCCGGGTCCAGCCACGGCCCGGTACTAAAGGGTCTGTAGTACCGGCTGGTAACACCAACCGGTACTAGAGGTCCCTCGGGGCCGCGAAATTTTGCGCGCGAAGCCCAGCGGACCTGTAGTCCCGGTTGGTGTCACCAACCGATACTACATGGGCTTTTGTTTTTTTTCGTATTTTCATATTTCTTTTATATCTTTTGATTTAATCGTCCAAATTAAGTAAAATTTGTTTTCTTTCTTCTGTTTTGGTAAAATTTGTTTTCCATTTTTTTGATTTTTTTGAATTTTTTATGCTTATTTTGAATTCGGTCAAACCTAAGTTTGACCGACATTTAAACAAGTTTCAAACATGAAAATAGAAAACCAAGCCTGGATCCTTCTTATTCACTCCAAAATGAAGATTTTGTGAGTTTTGTGAAAGTTTCAAGTTCCACACCCAAAACCAGTTCTCTTCATACATGAGAGTTCATAGTTTGAGATTTGACATTTCACACCACATTCAAGCATATTTTGTTTGAATGTATCTAGACCTTGTTTATCAATTGGAGTTGTTAGTATATGACAAACTAAGAACATGTGCACTGGTTTTCCATTTTTTTTTGATTTTTTTGAATTTTTTATGCTTATTTTGAATTCGGTCAAACCTAAGTTTGACCAACATTTAAACAAGTTTCAAACATAAAAATGAAAAACCAAGCCTGGATCTTCTTATTCACTCCAAAATGAAGATTTTGTGAGTTTTTTGAAAGTTTCAAGTTCCACACCCAAAACCACTTCTCTTCACACATGAGAGTTCATAGTTTGAGATTTGAGATTTCACACCACATTCAAGCATATTTTGTTTATTTTGTGAATCTAAACAATTATTTTAGTAAACAAAAATAATTAAGTAATACTAATCTTGCATTCAAATAATGTTGAATTTAAATAACAAAAAAAATTAATTTTACATTATTATTGCCATTTTCAATTTAATATGGAAATATTCATTTCTTTAAACCGGTAAACAACTTTTAAACGATAAGCGAGTAAATGCTGATTTTATAAAAAGTTCCAGATAATTCTGTGCCATTATAAGACACAACAATAAGCAAGGCACACACTCATTTTGATCATGTTGGACCGAATTGACCGAATACATGAGAACACACAACGGGAGCACACACACATCACTATATAGCTAGTTTACTCATCATATCAACGACATTAAGACGATAGTCATTGGTATTGTAGCCACATAGACTACCCCACTTCCGTGCAATCTCGAAGCCGAGGCGAGCGTCCACGAGACTTGATCGTAGCTCAATGGAACGTTGTCCCATCCGGAAATATAGAGGTCTTCTAAGTCGTCGTCGTCCTTGTCCTTCTTCTTCTTCTTCTTCTTCTTCTTCTTCTTCTTCTTCTTCTTCTTCTTCTTCTTCTTCTTCTTCTTCTTCTTCTTCTCAAGTTTTGTCCCAATGATAGCATTGGAGAGAGCATAGAGACTCGGAGTAGGATTGCTGGTTGGGTTCCGGCTATCCCTCTGGAGGTCAACCGTGGACGGAATAACAATTCCGTAGTAGCGCAGCATCCGCAAGTCATTGTGGATAGCCACGCCGTAGAAATTGATGGTCTTGTCACCTAAGAAATCCACGAGGAGCTGCGGTACCCTATTAGCCTGGCAGATCTGGAAGACAAGAGTCTCGGACGCCACCGAGAGTTGAAGGACGGCGGCGCGCTGCCTTTTCTCGGCTGGAAGATCCCTCTGTCGACCCGGGAGAGGGTCGGTGAACTCGCAGTCGAGTCCAACGCACTTGATCGGTGCGGCGTCGAGGAAGAACTTCTTCACGTCACAGATCCACCTCTCCATGCGTGATGCACGGAGGGTGACCCGTACCTTGAAGTGCATATCTTCTTTGACGAAGTAGTACAACCGAGACCGAGGTACACGCGCGAGTGGCTCCATTGGAATAGATGAGAGAGGGATCGAGAGAGAGAGTTTTTGCAAGGATTAGAGAGAGATTTAGGTGTGCTTAAGGCCATGGATTACCGTAGCTTATATAGGGCGCCGGAGAGGGAGGCCGGCGGGCGGGAGGCCAGCGGGCGGCGCAGTGATTAAATTCCAAGGCTGATCATCTTCCAAGGCACAATCAAAACGCCGGGCTGATCATCTTCCAAGGCAGCAATCAAAACGCTGATCAACTTCCAAAGCGCAGCGGGAGTTTACAGGTTTAAAGAGAGACCTCTAGTACCGGTTCGTAATACGGACCGGTACTAGAGGGGTCTCGGACGTGTCCTGCCGGGTTAGACCCCTCTAGTCCCGGTTCGTATTACGAACCGGTGCTAGAGGTCCCTTACGAACCTGGACAAGTTCGTTGCGGCCTCGTAACCTTTGAACCGGGACTAGTCGCCCCCTCTAGTCTGGGTCCAAAGCCCATCCGGGACTAGAGCCCAATTTTGCTCTGGACCAAAGGCCTTGTTACCACTAGTGGATGTGCTACAAGACAACATTTATTATTACCGATGCCGTTAAATTCAACAAATGACAGCTATTTTTGTTTTAATTTTTGAAATATCGTTAGTAAATACCAGTTGTGTAGCCCAGATTCGCCACCGGTAGTAAATTTGCCACGCCACTGGTAAGCACTTTCCTTCTAGTGAAAGGGCATGTTGGTGAGTGCATGCTTGAAGTTGGGGGATCACATGATATCTGGGTTTGGCATTCTATTTTCGGCATGGCAGGATCACATAATGATATCAACGTGGTTCAACGCTCACTATTGTTCTCAAGTCTCACTGTTGTTCTCATGGAAACCTAACCCCTCTCCACCTCCGCGTGGCGGCGCCACGCTGCGCCACGATACCCGCCCCTCCCTGTCCCCTAGCCCTCTCCTCCCAGCGCACACCCCTCCCGCCTCTGCCGCCAAGGGCGCCGCCCGGCAAATATCAGGTAGCGTGGTGGCAGCGGCGGATCTCCTCGGCTCTAGGTCGATCCAACGTGGCGGCGCCTGCTAGGGCCGATTGGCAGCAAGACAACGGCAAAGCAGCGGCAAGGGTGACCTAGTTGCTGGCGGCGGTAGGCGGTTCGAGGTCGGCTGGTTGCATCTGGGTCTGATCTGTGCCCATGGGCTCGGGCTGGCAGTGGTTCGCACGTTGCTGCACTTCCCACCTGCATCTTGAGGAAGCCAGTGGATCTGGCCCCGACATGGTGGTGGTGGCTTCTTCCTCCATTGGAGGGGGTCGACCCGCTGGTCACGACGGCGAGTTGAGGAGGCGCAGAAGCCGGTGAAAACCGAGCCCTGATTCCGGTCATGACGAGCGATGGTGGCATTTACGGTTTTTTTTTTGAAGACATCGCCGTTGCAGCATGCGTCTACTCACTCGTGCTGCTTCGAGGGAAACCCAGATCTGGATTTCCCGGATTGGACGATGAAGGCGCTTCACCATCTTTTTACCTCTTGGGAGCGTCATTTTTGGAGCAGCGGTTTGATGGTGGTAGCAAATGGTGTAGTGGTGTGCATTAACCGCGCCGACAAAGGCGAGTCTCGGTGGCGTGGCGCAGCGGGGCCTAGGCGACAGACGCGATGTGATGGACATGCGGAGGGTGGGGCCGTTGTCTTGCGCCATGGTGGCGTCGACGGCAAGCCTGGCAGAGGCTGCGGATCTTTGCCCTGAAGATGGACCAGCGGTTGATGTTGTGACGGCTTCTAAAGCGAGTGCATGAGGTACTTCCCGAGGGTCTGCTAGACTGGATGCGTGCTCACGTTTCTACCATAGTGTGACTCATTGATGCTTCCGGTATTTAGCTGGTGGGGTGTTGTTTATGTTTTGGGGGCATAAGGCCCTGGCGGCATGTGTCTTCACCCATTGTCGGACTTGTAGGTGTTGAGTGGTGACTTCGGGTTTTGTGATGTACGCTCTTGACATTTCTTGGTTGAATAAAATCTACATAAAGAGCCGTATGCATCTCTTCGATGCAGAGGCCGGGGGTCATCCTCCATTTTGAAAAAATGCAAGAATAAAATCAATAAACATGAGAACAACAAGGGGTATTATCTAGTTTATGATCTATCCTAAGTGGTCTACATTTGCCAAGACAATTTCCAACGTCCTAGGTAACAAAACATCCTACTTCGCACAAGAATAATATGGTTGCAGCAAGGATGTTGAGAGATAATTTGATGTTCTTTAATCTTGTTGGGCTATTATTCAGCACCCTACTAGAAAATGGGATGTCCACATAATGTGGAAGGTGATGACTGACTATGCAGGCTGAGCATGATGATGGTAGCTATAATCAAGCGGGGTGGGACTTTCAAGGCCCTATGATTGAGCTCGAGCCTATCTTCACGCGCATCATGAAAGTTGTGGCCGGTCTGTTCATGTTCAAAATAATTTGGTTGAGTATATGTGAATCCACAAAGAAAAACTATTGTCCTCATTTGATGTTTTGTGTTCGACAACTACTCAAATTATAGGATTATTATAACTAAAATTATAAAATACAATTATCATGTAAATCATGTCATTTTAATATTTTAATTATTACTCCCTTTGTAACAAAATATATGACGTTGGAGGTTTTCATGTACAAATGTTGTCACGTTACAAACTTTTTCGCCTTTCCCGAACTGCCCCTCGGGTCGCGTTGCACTCCCTCGCTCGCACCCGTCGCCTCTCCCCTCTAGCGCCCATGCACAACGACCCGACGTGCTGGAGCTCCGTGGCGCTGTTGCCTCGCACCGCCCCGAGCCCGTCCGAGGCCTCCATGGGCGCCGCCTCTCCGTCCGCTCCCTCCTCGCTGACGAGCGCAAGCCAGGAGGCATGAAATTGACCGCTTCGACGTTGTCTTCCTCAGCTCCGGCCCGACGCCACCGCGCCGGACCATCCCGGTCACCTCTGCCTTCTTCAAACACACGAACGAGATCATGGTGATCTGCTGGTGCTCGTGCACCTTCTCCTTCTTCCTCTCGTGCTCTGTATCGCGGCGCCGCCGTCCTCCGTCACGCGCTGCCGCTGAATTGGTCACCGAAAAGTCTCCGGCGACCATGTGGTTCCCAGCGGACCTGGGGGTAGATCTCCTTCTGCTTCTGGGAGAGGTCCTGGGCGTAGAGCTCATGCTGCTCCTAGGAGAGAAGATGATCTGCAGGAGCGAGGGGGCCGAAAGATATGGGCGGACGGGGCGACGGGGGTATCAATTTCCGTGACCTGCATGGAAAGGGGTAGCGATGTAAATTTACGTGCTTTTCGCCTGGTCAGAAAATTCCTAGAACGTCTTATAATTTGATTCAGAGGGAGTATATAATTTATTTGATTGTTAAATTTTGCTGGCAAATTCGTATGTAAATAGAAATGACCGCAATGAATTTTTTACTAGACCGGACATGTCCGCCACCAAAATAGGGGTTGCCGTTGGGTGCACCGGGCGGATAGGTCGTGGACAAGTGTTCGACGTCCCCTAAACGGACAAAAGCGGATGAAAAATGGACGGACACCAAATGGGGAGCGTCGTTAGAGTTGCCCTGACTAGTGGATTCCTCTTTTACTACGGATAAATTGTTCATTCCAACCAGGCTATTATGAGAATCGTTCGAATGGGGAGGGTTTCACTTGTGTACAATCTGGCGCAGAGGGCTCTGGCACGCGGGCTCGTTCGTACCAACGTGGCTCATTGAGGCATAATTGTGTGTGTGTGTGTGTTTGCCGGCATGTGTGTGCGCGTCTGTCTTTTCCATTTTTTCCCTTCTGCAATGATGCCGACAGGGACGTGTACGCGTGTGTGTCTTGACTCTCTCTTTTGCTTTTGAACAGTTTGTCTTTCCTTTTATTTTATTTTATTGAGATGGGATTACAGATCTAATAAAACCGAACTAGCATTACAAACCTCAGGAAACAAGGAAATTACAAACCCGTCCTTGAGGGTCCAGCCCCACCGACACCGCCGCACCACGGTGACCGCCAACCGCGCGCTGCCGCCGAGCTCCACCCGAGCCGGCAAACCGCAGTGAACCGCGGCCAGGAAGCCGCCGACGAAGCCGCCGTCTTCAGTCAACCGCCTGGGTCTTGGCGGAGAAGAAGAAGCTGGAAGACCACCAGAGCAGAGCCATCGCCTTGACCCGCGCCGCCGCACGACGCCGAAGACGACCAAGAAGATCTGGAACCCCGGCCTCCTGCACCCCCCACAAGCTCCGATCGACGCCGGAGAAAGCACCGGTAGAGCAGGGGTGCACCTGCAGCCCGCCGGCACCGTCGAAGACGACGCCGCGGAGGGGAAGCCGCAGAGCACCAGATCGCGACGGCGCCGCCCTTCCCGCCACGGCAACGCCGCCCGCAGCCCTCGAGCCACTCACCGGAGCGCAGATCTGGAGATTCCCCATCCTCCCGTCGCCGGAGCGACCGCCGGAGGGTGAGAAATCCCCAGATACGCCGGCGACTGCTGGCCGACGCGGAGTCGCCTCCCCGTCGCCTCTGAGCACTGTAGCAAGGGGAGGGTTTCCAGAAATAGAGGGGAATGCTCTCAACTCAGTGTTTGTCTTTCCTTTTAGACAATAAGTAAAGTGTCAAATCCAAGCCTACCATATGTTTTAGCTTTTTTTCACATTCACATGTATCTACATGTACTTAAACACTTTTTAGTATGTATGTTCACTCATTTGGTTCCGCACCTAGTCAACATGTGAGGGATCTAAAACATCTTATAGTTAGGATCGGAGGGAGTAGAGCATACACATTCTGTGCTGACTTCAATTCCTATAGACCACAATGTTGCCACCACTTTTATAGTGAGCCAGGGTAAATCGCATACTTAATAGTCATTGATTTTAATTCGGTCAAGAGCTATCCAAACTACTACTTAATAGTCATTGATTTTAACTGGGAGTACGTCGTTTCCGTACACCGGCACAGTGGTAGATGTATGTTCACTTCGGCTCCACAAAGATCTAGGAACAGTGATATGAAGGCAAATGAGATCCTATAGAGGCACATGACCCCTCATGAAAAAAACAGTACCTTCAATTGGCTATAGTATAACAACATAAACATCCAAAACATGTTGTACAGGAAAAACTTACTAGCTATGATTGAGAAGCTTTATTATATTAACCCAGACGGTATATTTATTTGCCCGTGTTGAACCCTCAGCAAATCATCATCTTAATGCTCCAAAATGGAAGGCCACCATCTTATTCACGTAGTGTGCAATTTCGCATGTGGTATTTTAGTTTTGTTATCTTTAAACGAAACCGAAATTAAAACTCCACGAGAAAACTTGGAAAAAAAGTACAACCAACAGAGAGCCGCAATGCCGCACAGCCCTGATACGCCCATCGCCTTCGCCGGCAAACCACGGATGTCACGCCAACATCCGGGATGGCCTAGTAATTTGGCAGGTGAGTCTGTTTATACACAACATTTTTTGACTGATTTTCCTATTGATAGGTCAATGTTTTTATACTTAATGAATATTGCGGGCTCATATTGGCTGCCCAAAAGATATGGTTCCAAGTGTGCAACTCTAACAAGTACTCCCTCCGTCCTCGAATAAGTGCACGTTTAGATTTGGAATTTTTGCACAAAAGAGTGTACATCTAGGTTCCCAATGCACTTTGAAGTGAAAATGGTGTTCTCTCATTACACAGGAATCAAGGCCAATAATGTCTAATGCATGGTATACTCATTTTCTACATGCACTTAGCTAATTGGAGGAGGGGAATTAAGGAAGAGAGAGATGGTGGTTTGCACATTCCCAATGCATTTTTTAATCCGTTCCATAATTTGTCTTGAAATTTCTATATGTCTACTTATTCGAGGACGGAGGGAGTAAATATCATTTGAAAGCATTAATACGAGTATTAAATTCCAAGGAATTATTTAATCTCCACAAAATTACACTTCGGCTTATAGAAGGTTACTTGAAAACCCCATCACCATTGTCTTGTGTCTGCTTTTTCCCCCAAAGATTTGGATTCCTATTTGTCTAAGATAGAATCACATGCAATATAGAACAAAAATACATAGAATTTAACTTCGAATGCACATGCAACAACAAGATTATATGTGATTAATTAGGGAAGAATATCATTAATCAATGACTACAAAGCAAACAACGCTGGGGAATGAGGGTCACTTGGACCATGTAATACCAGAAATCCACTTTGGCTCATTGGAGCATATACTTCCACACTCCAAATTTATCTTTTTACAAAAGTCAGAGAAAAAATGTTTTCGCGTAACTTTGTGTCCGAACATAAAATATGAGGATGTACACCGGATTTTTTTCAAATTTTCTTTGAATTATTTTTACAATTTGAAAGATTATTTAAAATGGTAGCATCCGCTCCTATGATCTAAAACAACACTATGTCGGTACATTTGGGGCGCTGCAGCTGACACCTTGAAGGCGTTGAGACCATTGCTAAGACTTGATAGATTTAACACACCAACCCAACCGTGGTGACATGATACATGCATGTATGTTGCGAAGCCTAGCGATTGATCGATCGCGAGCGGCGACCGAGGAAGCTAGCTAGGGCGTGTGATGGATGAATAGATGGATTAGCTCCTTTTGTCGTGCTCCATTGTCGGCTTGCTAGGCACCCACCCATGCATCCAAATCAATGGGCTACATACACAACACAATTGACGCATACGCCTGGCTGACAAGTAATATGCTCCCAACAGTGGAAGCACACTATTGCGCGCGAGCGAGCATTGTACCAGCTGCTGCTGCCGCTGCCGCTGCCGCTGTATGCTGCAATCAACATCATGGAGCTAGGGCACGCAGGCTGCTGAGAAGCTGATGAGCAGAGCCATGGCTACACACCGCGCAGAAAAAAACATGCCCTGGACGCACACGATGGCAAGGGCAGGGGCTAGTATAGAATAGATACTAGCTAGTTGTGCTAGGGCAAGTAAAGCAAGAGACCAACCAAAGGAGGTGCGAGTGAAGTGACAAGATATCCTAGAATCTTCCTCCTCCCATCCTAGCTATGCCCTGGATCGACCGACGACATGCATGCAATAACTTTCTTGAAAGCCCGGCCGGCGATGGAGCAGTGAGCAGTGCACTCACTGGTACGGCCGGTAGGGCATGCGAGGCCAAGGCAATGGCAGTCAGTCAGTCTCAGCATGCATGCTTGGATTAGATGAGGTGAGGCCATATATATATGTATACGGGTGGAGTAAGTAAGTACGTAGTAAAAAGCAGGAGCAGCTGCAACAGCAGCTAGCGGCGATCTCGACTGGATCGGGTGTGTCTTATACCAGGAGGGTAAGCGAAGAGAGGTGGGCGCTTTTTCCTGGAAAGGAAACTGAGGATTCGTCACATCACCACGCGGGGTCGTAGTCATCGCCAACCTCCACCAGACAGCGACCTTTATGAGCTTATCATCCCGGCCGGCCAGCTCCTCTCTCTCTCCCGTTCTCTCTCTATCTATTCTCACGCGCACTGCCACAGCCAAAGAAATACTACAAGCCTCCTCGTGATCTGAGAGTTCTCACTCCACGTACCTTTACTTGCTCTCGATTCCAAACATGTGTCGGTTCTACACTACTCTACCTACGCTCTCGGCAGTATTCGTCTCCTTTGAGAGAGAGAGCTGTGAGAGAGAGGTTTCTTGTAAAAAAATGTGGAGCCGGTGGAGGGGGATGTAATTGGTGCGCAGGCACGATGGCGCATTCACGGCCTGAAACACTCGCGCAGGGTCAGGGTACTGAGCGGGAAGGGGGAGCAGTCAGTCAGTCCCGCGCGGTGGACGTCGTCGCCAACTGGGTGTCGCCTTGCACCCGGGCGGGCTCCTGATCAGCAAGCCTTGTGCGCGGCTTAAATGACACCAAGCTAGCGATCCAAGATCAGATTCCCCCCATCCTTGACCCTTGATAATAATGCTTCCGGCCCCTGTCAGCCAAGATCATATGCAGCGCTGTGCTGTGCTGCCGGCCCGCCCCAGGCGTGCTCTCGATGCAAGCTCTGCGCCGCCGCTGATCTATTCAGTCGTCTCGTCGCTGCGGGATATCTTTCTTCCCTCCTTCCCGTGCCCCATGGAAGACTAGTTCCATCAGTGGACCGGCCGGCGGACGCCGCGCATGTATGAATATCATCTAATCGCTACGCATGGATGGCCCATTTGTGTTCATTGTTACTACTTGTGTCGCCCGTTCATGCAAACATCTCCATGTGTAAGCATTGGGGTCATGCATGCATATGCTCCTTCCATGTAGCCGGATCGGAGGAATACGCATGCGCAGCGCTTAACCGGGCCAAGCTAAACGAACAACAACATACTTTCCATATCATATCACATGCCATGCATATCGATTTGACGGGGATCGGATCTGCTTCGCTTCCATATCATATGTCATGTCGCCAGATGCACATACCAAATGCTCCAACCTTATGCAAAATTTGTCTTGTAAGACTCACAGCTCACAGGAGCTGCTGAGCGCATGCTCTGTTTGCCCGATCAATCCAAATATATTCTCTGGTTGTTGTTGACCCATGATAAAATACTGGACCATTATTTTTTATGTACATGTTAGTGAATTATTCTAAATTACAGAAGTAAGAATAATCCTAGTACAAAATTACTGACATTAATTTGTCTAACTAAATAGTGTCTGAATAATTTTTTAATATATTGATATCTAACACGAGAAGTTCAATTGCACGTATTTTTGAACAATGGTTTTTGATTAAATGTACTGGAGTAAAAAAATTAATTAGTCTATCTTAGTTGGACCACGAAGATAAAATAAAGGACCGTACTTTTTAGACGAAATTAGAACAAGTACAATAGGTCCTAGTCAGCAGGCTAAGGATTTAAATAATATGCTTTTACTTAGTTAGAGGAGAGAGAATAGGAGAGAGAAGAGAAGCGGACTGTATGATAAGAGCAGCTGCAACACGTGCGACAAGATACTTTGTGAGGTGAAAGGTGGGCCAACGATTAATAAAGTAATCCATATTTATAGCAACTATTATACTGTTCGATATTAGGTTGGCTATACATGACTATTGTCCTTGTTATTAAAGAAAATACTAGGGTTCTGCATCGGATTGGACTACTAATAGGACATAGAAAATCGAACCATTAATGCTATATTGTAAAACTCAGCAGGGAACCCATCTGGCCCCGGTGCCTTCTTAGCTCCATTGGAGAAATAGGCTCATAAACTTCTTTCACTAAGAAATCAGCTGTAAGAATGTTATTATCCTCTTGAGTTAATTGCGGAATATCATGATTACATGTTCATCCATTATAATATCATTGGGTGTCGAATCCCCAAACAATTTTTTATAATATTCTGAAATGTAAATCTTTAAATTTGTGTTCCCTACGATGGTTCCTTCGTCTTGCTCTAACTGAAAAATCTTCTTTTTTCTGTATTTGCCATTTGCTATAAGATGTTAATACTTCATGTTATTTCCACCCTCTTGAATATGTTTAACTTTTGCCCTTTGTGCCCATTTTGTTTCCTCATCTCTACGAAGACAACAAACCCGATCATTGGCATCCCTTAAAGTATCTCGCTCAGACACAGTAAGCGGAGTATTTTTGGCCTTGATATCTAGTTCATCAATATTTTTAGTAACCTTTCTTTCTCTTTCTTATATTTCCAACTTTGATTTTTGGCCCAACCCTTAAGAAGACGTCTCAAGTGTCTTATTTTGTTTTGCCACACTTCAATAGGAGTATCCCCTTTAACAAACGCAGCCCATTCAGCTGCTACCATCTCATAAAAACCTTCCATTCTAAGCCATGAAAGTTCAAATGAGAATCGCGCATTGTTCCCCAAATGCGCCTGAGCCCCCAAATCCACGAAGAGAGGTGTATGATCTGAACCCGCCATGGTCAAGGCTTGTACCGTAACTAGGGAGAATTTCTGTTCCCAGTCAGTAGTAGCGAGAACCCGATCCAATTTTTCATAAGTAGGATTTTCTCTCCTATTTGTCCAAGTGTATTGTCTCTCCGAGAGTTCAAGCTCCTTCAGCTCCAACCTCTGTATAATAGCATTAAACCTAATTGGCCATCGTGGATGAAAATTATCATTGTTCTTTTCTTCAGGTTTCCGTATTATATTAAAATCTCCACCCACCAACATTGGTAATGGTTCATTTTCACATAAACGGACTAACTCTGATAAGAACTGGGGTTTTTGTTCATGTTGTGCCGTCCCATACACCAACACTAACACCCACTCAAAGCCATCGTTCTTGGACTTTATAAAAATTTTTACACAAAAATCACCTACATCAACATTTTTGACTTGGAGAGTTGCTGCGTTTACCCCTATAAGCATGCCCCTGACCTACCTCTAGGCGGTAAACAAAACCAGCTAAAATCCTGACCAGCAGCAAGATGAGTTAAAAAGGGAGTGGCGAAATAAGATCTTCCCGTCTCCGATAAAGCTAGAAAATTTAATTTTCTCTCTCGAATAGATTCTTGCGCAAAAAATGCTTTCCAGGGTCACGAAAACCCTCACTATTCCAAAAAATCGCTCTCAAATTATGCATCTTTGCTTTTCTTTTGTATTTTGATCCTAGCACTTCTACGTTTGTTCGTACAAGAGTAATCTTTGTTTATCCTGGTCCTTTTGACCTTCTCAGACAGAACTAAAAAAATTGGTTTGATCTTCCATAGTTCTAGAAATATCATCTTCTTCCAAATCTTCAGTAAGACTAGATACCCTATTAAGAATTAAACTGTGTGGCTGCTCATCATATTTATCCTTCAAATTATTTTGCAAAACATTAATCGTTCTATCTAACTCAGATTTTTAAATTATAGTAGCCGAGGCAATGGATTGAACATCATTCGACCCTAGTGACACTCCCAACTTCGACGCTCTATCAAAAATCTCTTTATCAGAAAAAGCCAGAATTGAAAACACTCTTATTTAAATTGGTATCTGGATAGAAGTCACGCCTCTCAGCCAATGCCATTGCCCGCCCCATCTGGGTGTCATTGGCATTGTGCTGCGCACGGATACGTCCACTAGATCGGAGTCCCAGTGCCTCCACGTCCGGGATGCCTCCAAAGTCGATGATGGTTTGCTTGGATGCCTCCTTCTCCAATTCAACCATGTGGTTAATTGGAAAAGAAGGCATCGGAGTCAAGAACACCGACACCCCTTTGGGCGCCGCTCCAATTCCACTCGATCCAGCACCCCGTGTACTCGGAGAGCTAGAAGTAGGATAATCCCCACTCGATCCATCCCCACCTCCTGTGGTGATCGGAGAGTAGGAAGAAAGGGACAAACCCCCCTCCTCGGTGAAAGGATCGGTATGGCCACCTAGAGGGGGGGGGGGGTGAATAGGTGCTACTCAATTTTTAGTTCTTTTTTGAATGAAGGCTTGACACAAAGGTAAATTCTCTAGATATGCAACTACGGTGAATTTACCTATATGACAAGTTAACACTAGACTAAGCAACGATACAAGTAAGAGCTAGTGAGTAAGGAGTAATCAAACGGGAAGCACGCGGAGACAAGGATGTATTCCCGAGTTCCTCCTTTTTAGGGGAGTACGTCTCATTGGAGGGGTGTGAGTTTCAAACTCAAACGCCACAAATGGCCTCACCATATTCTCCGATGAACCTTGCCCAAAAGCTCGGTTCACCTTCCACTATCGGAATCCTTCAAGGCAGAATCTAGAGCCCTTACAACAACTTGAGGCTCAACCCACAAAAGGATTGGGGCTCCCAAGCACCACAACACCTGCTACACAAAAGTAACAAGCAAGTAAGTGGAACAAATGCCTAGGTTTTCCTAGTGGAAACCCTAGGCTCAAATTCCTCTAGTGAATGAGGGAGAAATGAAGAACGCTTTGGTGAAGTAGTAGATCGGGCCTTCTCCTTCAATCCTCCAAAGATCAGCGAATTTGGGTGGAGGGATTGGGAGATTTAGAAAATCTTGAGCTTGCAATAATGGTGGACTTGAATGCTGGGTGAGCTAGCTGGCTGGAGGTTGGTGAAGGGGTATTTATACCCTCCCAGTTTTCTACCCGTTGGAGAAGAAAAGGGACCGGATATTCCGGTATAAGTGATGACCAGATATTCCGAACCCCGGATATTCTGATCCAAAAATGAAATCTCCGGCTGGAATCTCCGGTGAACTCCAGAAACTTCAGCCTTCAGTCCTTAGCAGAATTTCTTCGAATCTTCTCAGGAACCGGATATTCTGGTGTCCACCAAATCTCTGGTTGGAAATTTCCGATGAACTCCAGAAACTCTGAGCTCTAGTCCTTAGCAGGATTGCCATGAAATTTCCCAGAACCGGATATTCCGGTGGTCACAAATCTCCGGTGAACTCCAGAAACTTCCAGTTCTGGTCCTTAGCAGAATCCTTCAAACTATCTTCTGGACCGGATATTCCGGTCCAAGGAAAACCGGATATTCCGGTAAACTCCAGAAGGTTGCAAGCTCTTTTCTTCCTTCTTTTTGGTGTTGATGCACATGTAATTTAAACAACTAAAACCTGCATCACTTAACACCTAATTAAAACTTCACTAGTGTTGCTAACTAACACACAAAACACAAGGGATCAAGAAATGCTCTTTCACCCGGAGATCAACGACGAAGATTGGGTGCAACCACCTGCTGCACCACTGTCAATGGCGGAGACGGAGGTGCAACCACCTGCTGCACCACCGTCCGAGCCGAAGGAAGCCCAAGCTGCTCACCCGAATGAGCAAAAGGCTCATTTCCTGCCGCGGCAGAGAAATCGGGCATTTTTCCTGCCGCGACAGGAAATTTAGCCACCTCGCCGATCGCCCTACCCAGGGCAGTTGTGCCATCAAGGAGACCCTGACCAATGTCGTGTCCCTTAGCCAACACAGTTTCTGCTCGTGCCACTAGTTCAACACCACTAGATCGAAACAAAGCAAACTCCTTTCGTGCCAAATCAAATGAGCAACGAACAGAAGGCGAAAACACCACCCCTAGCTTCACCGTAGAGCTTGGTGGCTATGCCCCAGATCCACCCTCATGCTCCTTAACTACCGGTGCCGCGGTCACCACTACTGCATTCCCATTTTGATTATCACTACTATATTTAGCCACAGCCTCCTGAAAATCATCACCAAGCTCATCATCATCGTCCTCATCTCCATCATTTCCCTCCATTTCCACATCCGCAATAGCTGGAGATTGAACCCCCTCAACCACAAAGGTGAGATCATAACCATTTTTAATGAACAAAGGAAAATGTGAAGGAATCTTTTTGTAGGTCAAACATCCAATCCTAATTCTGAGAACCCCGTGCCTCCTGGTAAAAGCCATATGAATCTCCAAAGTCTTCCCATACATGTCACCAACAGCCCATAACGAAAGAAAATCACTTATGTGAGGTCTCGGAATTCCAGAAACCCTCAACCACACCTCTGGCAGATGACGTATAAATCGCTCAGCTCATGAACTACTGTTCCTTACGTGTCCTATGTTCATCAATTGTGCTATGTTTTGAATTGTGATTTGTATTACCAACTCATGATATGTTCTATTGGTTTTATATTAGATTGTGAATTATTATTTTTGACACTGTCCAAGATGAAGCAGGCCTAAGTATAAAGAATTTGGTGAAATTAACATGCTACGGAGGTTTGTGAGCTCGGTGTGGTTTCTTGTTTCTGGATTTTCCATCTATGTAGTTCCTTTCACCACCGTAGGTTTATTTATCTTTGACACTATTGAATTCTATTGTCTATTTATTGAGTTCTACTTATAGTTTGTACCTTTCTTCAATTGCAAATAAACAGGGTTTTCGGGATGTGTGTAGCAATTAAGTGGCAGATGTGATTTGGAGAAGCATGAAACCGCTACTCGAGTCTCTTACTAGCCCGTACACCGTTGAGTGTAACCTTCGGTATATCAACACTCGCTTATTGCACTATTTGCAATGATAGGTGTAGTAAGATGAAAAGAATAAGTTTAGCGTTTGATGACAATGATAGGTTTAGTGAGGGATGGCAATGATAGGTTTAGTGAGTGATAAGAAAGATAAATTTAGTGAGGCATGCCATGTGTAATTCATCATATTGTGATGTGATGCAATGTAATTGTGACATTTGGTATATTTTATGAATGAAGTTTGCTATCATTTTTGTGTTTTGTTGTAGATTTTAATGTCTAGTGGCATGTGTGGGCTTGTGTAGAAATCACAAACGGGTTGAAACAGAACCTCCGTTACTGATGTGCCCGACAACGGAGATTTATGGGACACCGTTGCCAAAACTGGCTCATCGTTGACGGTTAAAACCTCTGTTCCCGATGAGGGTCTTCACATCAGCAGCAGGGCTCAGCCAACGTAGGTTTTTTTTCGTTTCCGATGAGGGTTTTGACCCGTTTATGATGCGTCGTTCTGTATTAGTGCCCGGTCCGGTTTATAAACTAATTTGGAGATCAATGGGAAAAGGCACGAGAACCACGAATCAAGGAAAACCAAGTGATAGACTTAGAAACAAGGCGGGAAGTTATTCGGTGCGTCCCGTCAATGGACATCGTGGGCAGGAAATCATTATGATCACCACTAGTAATTTCGCCAGCCGGTTCAGATTTGCACGCAAACCGCTATCTTTCAGATCTTACCACATACTGCTATCAGGTCTTTCCATCAAAACAGATCGCCACGCATCAGAGACCTCCAGGTCGAGTTAAGTGACAGTTGCCAGATCAAAGCCAGTTCAGACTTGTCAAATCAGAAACAGTTCGTGCACTCAAAACCAAGCAGGAAGGCCTTATCCTCTGCCACGACCTACTCAACTCGTTAAGGAGCATGCAGCCTTCTCAGGACTTGCTTTGAACATTTGGGCAGACCTGATCTCCCTTCATTCGACCTACTCATGTCATGATTTTAAAATCCGTTCTCAGGTTACATGGCATAAGATCCATCACTTCTGCTACTCCATCAGCTCGGAGGCAAGTTTTCACGGAGAACACCTCCATCATGAAAAGCCTTCTCAGGCACAAAGGTAAAATGTGCTATAGAAAAATTACTTCTTTCACATTATTACTAAGATTATTTTCAGGACTACGTCGAGGTCTGCCACCCAGATCCAGGACATCCTTAGAAGCTCTACCAGGATCAAAAGACCTGAGAAGAAGGTCATGCGACACAAACCAAGACAACGTCAAAGACCTGATCCCTAGAGCAACAAGACAAGAGCTGAAGGTCTCATCAGAAGAAGGTGGACCAGAAGCATAGCTGCACAAACAAGACACCAGCCAACTTATTACAAGTATTGATCGGGGGGGCTTGTCTGATAGGAGTGGGTTTAGGTCTTAACCTCATGGGCCTATACCACTTTCAGCCCACGACCTCCAAGACTCCCCGCCGGTAGCTCACCTCTAGAAGCTTCTCCACCGACCTAGACCTGTTGTACTGCGCCAAGGCTCTATGAAGATCTCCTCGCCACAGACAACACCGAAAGATGGCTACAAGATCAAGACTTAACATACAAGGCAAGGGAGGAACCCTAGGCGCATGAAGGACCGGGCACTACCTCTACCTATATATATCGAAGGAATTCATCAAGACCGCCTCGTTCATTACACGTCGAAACTTTGCCCATACCTCTATGTAAAACCCTAGAGCTAGATCCACTTCTATAATCTCCAGTCGAGACCTCCTATAACTCGTCGAGATAGCCTTTGTAATAAATTTGTAGCCACACCATTAATAGTCTGAGAGATCTTCATCTATTTCATCAATGACTCAAACCTGTTGACATGCATCGCCTGCCGAACAAATACATTTGCTTCTGATCTCTGAAAGTAAGATTGCCAGGGGATCGTGAATCACTATCCTTCGACAGCTTGCGTGGTGCCTGACGACGACTTGGCTCCGACGAGCGTGGAGCTCTGGAGTGGCTGGCCCGATCTGCTGGGTCTTGGTCTTAGTGATGGTCGGTGCGTATTGTTGTTGCGTCGTGATGCTTAAGATGAGATCTTTGTTGGCGTGATGCGGCGAGTGAGGACCGCGGTGGCCATGGCGACTTGGGATTTCTCTCGGGGCTACCAGCGACCCTTTCGTCCGGCATTTGGCGGTGAAGCCCTACATACCTAGATCAAATAAAACGATGTTTGATGGCGGTCCTAATGGTTTTCTTCTGCCAAATGCGATGAGGTACCTGATGGCGATGATCCATGATCTAGCCGTTTCTGAGTTCCAGATGTCCCCGCTGGCGGTCTTCATGGATTTGCATATGTGCTCCCAAATCTCTGATTTGGATGGGATCCGTTCGTGCACGTCTCCAAATTTCATCCCATTGGGCTTAGTCGGCGTATCGCGAAACTCTGCTTTCCGTAGACACCATGGAACATGTCAACGCTTGTTATTTCCCATATGTTGGACAAAGGGGGGAATGTCAAGACAGCTAGATTGAAAGACCAATTTTGACGGGTGCAAAATCTTGGATGCGACGAAGGCATCACTTTACAAACTTTTGCGCGGGCATGACTGCAGAAAAGTTTCTGTCTGAACCGCACATGTGCATGTGAGTCTAGTTATTTTAGTTTTGGTGGTGTGCTCTTTGAATGTCGAGTTTTGGTCCGAACCGCACATGTGCATGTTTGTACGATGCTTTGCAGTGGCGGCTTCATTGGAAGAGGCAACACTCGGGGATTTCAGTTTTGACAGTGCTCTTTGAGTGTCGAGTTTCGATATAAAGGGTGAAAATCATAGATCTGGCATTCATTAGCTATACCTGGCAGTGAAATTTTCCTTGTTGAAGGCATTTCCGGAGAGTTCGAATTTTCATCTGGGTGAAACCTACCATCTTTTGTTGTGCGACGACATCACTTGTGTGTTGTTCAATTCTTGGAGGCATCGCTTTTGGGAAACCTCTTTCATAGTCCTCTGTGTTGTATCGGTAGTTCAGGTCCGGCTGCTGCGAGTGATTGATCACTGTGGCTGGGGTCTTTTTTTCTTCGTTCTATTTTATTTTTAGTTGTGTGCATTATTAATGTCTCGACTGGTTCTTAACATTATGTTGGTGCAGAGGCTACATGTAATTGTGTATCCTTTCGATATTAATATATTCACTTTGTCGAAAAAGAGGCTCTATTTTTTCCATAAGAAAAAAAAAGATCATGTTCTTTTAAATCAACGCGGAAAACCAAACTAATAAGTTGAGTCTTTTTCCTTTTGCATAAATGTAGCCGGACTCTCAATCCAAGCTCAAAAGGTGATGTTGGATGGATGTGGCCACCATCGCGTCGCCTCGCACGATTTCAACAGGTTTCCCCTCCGCCGATGGAGTCCTGAGATGCTAGCTGCTAGCTAGGCCGGGTGACTGTTTCCGTTGAGACGCACTACACCACGGCCACACTAGTTGAGCGTAGAGTATGGTGTATCTTGCTTGTCTCGAACAACTTTATGGGTGTCGATGTGCGCGTGCGGGACCCGCCCCGCCCTCATTATTGCGAGAGTAGAAACCCTACCCCATCTTCTCCCGGCCGGAAGAGACCTCTCCACACTCAACTCCCCCCCCCCCCCCCCCCCCCCCCCCCCCCCCCCCCCCTCCACCTTCTTCATCTCCTTCTTCTACCTCACTCCCTCTCCCCACCTCTTCCTCGTCGCGTGTTAGCTGGTTCTCGACACGGGCACACGCTCACTCTCTCTCTCTCGATCTCCCCACTGCATCCTCAGCCACCGCCGGACAGCGGCTCGTTAGCTCGCCAGCATGAGCATGGATTTGGCGTCGCCGTCCGAGCACCTGTGCTACGTGCGCTGCACCTACTGCAACACCGTGCTCGCGGTAAACTCCTCGAGAAACCGGAGCTGAGCCAGCTAGTGGCAAGCAGCTTTGCCATCGATGATCATGGTTTTTTTTTGTCCTTGCATTTCATATATTAGCTAGCTAGCTTACTCGCAAGGAACTGGACAAAGGGCCAAATCAGTCCGGCCTCCAGCTTCTTGCTAGCTCGCTCTCCCTGATTGGAGGATCACACCCTGACTAAAATTGTTGTCCATCCGACATGATTGATGTGTCTTTCGTATGCACATGTTTGTTTCCTTGGTTGGTTATTCTTGATGCTTTGTCCTGCATGCTCATGTCCCATCTTTTCACCTCCATTAGGTCTGGTGGTTCCCAGCTTCCATTTTCTCCCCTTCTTTCTTGTTGCATGCATGGTGGACTACATACTGCATAGCACTCCCAATTTAGCATTTTCTATACTCTCTTTTCCTCCATGTTTGGTACGCCTTCCAGATTTCTTGTACAAGTTAATACGGGCGCCAGTAGTGCCATGCAAGTAAATTGCTGAGCTGAGTGGTTCACATTGAATACAACTGTGTTGAGTGATTGATTCTGTGTGTTTTGGGTAGCTGCAGGTTGGAGTTCCATGCAAGAGGCTGATGGACACCGTGACTGTCAAATGCGGCCACTGCAACAACCTCTCCTTCCTCAGCCCGCGGCCGCCACCCATGGTGCAGCCGCTGTCCCCAACTGATCACCACCACCCCTTGGGGCCGTTTCAGGTCTCTCATCCCAATCCATTTATTTTCTTCAGCTTTGTGGTTTATCTTCTTGCCGTTTCTCTTTCTCAAGAGATATGGTATACTACTTGTTATGAGCAGAGAGAAAGTGATGTGGAATGGTGCAGGAAATAGATAGTCGCACTAATGGAAGAAGTAAATCAGAAAAATATATTGTTGAGCATATAGCGTGTGGATTTTTCTCATGAAATATGGCCATCGCTAGCTTTTTTTGCAGTTTGCATCATTGTTCCTTTTCCTTGCTATGTTTGTTTGCTCTCTCTCTCTCTCTCTCTCCCCTTTATTGAACTACTCAAAAGTACTGTTTGCAAGGCAAGATTAAACAACGCTGGAGTACAAAAGATTTCTTTTGCTCATCTGTGACCTGGCAAAGCTCTCAACGCTGCCAAAGCAAATTGATGTTTTTAAAGGCAGGATTCAGAACCTAGCAGCACCTCTGCTGTGGCATTCATGGTTCCCTATAACTCATATTCTGGAAACAGATGCATTCACTACTTTTTTGAGTGTTGACGACCCCTGAAGATCTGGAAGCTAGAGTGCTTTCTATAGTTGTTGGAAATAAGATTTTACCATCATCGTAAATAGTTAACATTTTGAAATCTTGGGACCTAGATTCTTATGTGGGCAAATATTTCTTGTTGTTAGGGATGCACTGACTGCAGGAGGAACCAGCCGCTGCCACCGCTTGTCTCGCCGACATCAAGTGATGCCAGCCCCAGAGCTCCATTTGTGGTCAAGCGTAAGTAGCAACGAACTACACCATGCCTTCCTCCTTCCTTAAGCTTCCTTCCCTTTCTCCCCTCGTTGCCTTATATTTTTGCTCTTCCTTGCTGGTGGAACAAGATTTATCTGTTTCGGTTCATTTATGGTTAAGGAACAGATTAGTCATATGAGCAAAGTCTGCTGTTTCTTCTGATCAATATTTATCTCATTTGATTTGTAGCCCCAGAGAAGAAACACCGGCTTCCATCTGCTTATAACCGATTCATGAGGTGAGGAGGCTTTTATATTTACCAAATGCATTGTATGTGCCTAATAGTACATGTGATCTCATACGTACTGTTTAGGTGGTCTGATTTAATTTTGGGTTTCGGTGGTATTTTCTCGATTTAAACATGGCCAACTTAGTTTCACAAGATCTGTAGAGTTTTTAGTGTATATTTGAAATATATTTTCCTGAAAATAAAGATTTCAACTTTCAAGTAGTATTGCCGAGGGATCTTTTGCTATATACCCCAATTTTCGCTGCTCATGATTCACCAACTAGTAGTTTATTTGTAAATGCGAACGCATCAATACAATATGATGTAGCATAACAAACAAGTGTAGTAAATACTTATGACCGCTTTCACTGGTCAACCAAGTATAAAATACTTCTGTGTACATAAGCTAGCTAGATCATGGTGCAGGGCATTTTAATGACTTTACATGTGATGTCATATATATAAATTCACATATCACAGTACCCTACAATCAACATATTCTTCTCCATCCACATTACTTTTCCTCATTCCAAATCTGTTCCACATACGGATTTAAACAACAATGCATGCATAAAAATATTTTATTGCACAGTTTTTTTGAAATGTATATCTTGACGGTTTTGAAACAAGCTAGGGATGAGCTCTTGTCTGTTATGAGGAAATTGTGAAGTGCAAGCACTCATGCATTTGCTTGCTCACTGAATCAAATAATGCACACTAGGATCTAATTCTCTCAAGGATTCATCGAATATACAATGAAAGTATATAATGAAAGTGTTTGAATAAAAAGTTCAGCAATATGCATGGATACAATGGAACAAATAATTAAGTTAGTTACTTTTCTTAAAATGGCCAACACTTTATGTTTTGCTTCATTTTAAGTTGGTTGTCTATAGTATCCATATTTCACAAATAATATATGTATCTGTTTAATTATACATATGATCATACTTACATTTGTCCTCTAATTAATAAACTACATCAGCCGTACATATATATATTTGAACTGTTTAGAAGCTGCATGACATGAATAAAATATCTAGCTGTTGAATGACAATAAGCTATTTAGTGAATAAAGTTTTGAAGTACTTGCTACTGATTACATAAGAAATATATGTATAAGTTCATCTATTGAAAAACAAACAGTGCCTATTTACACACTTTCAAATTCATGAACATTTCTTGTTTCAGGAGTGCATAAAAAATAGTTCCCTGAAACCAAATTAATGAAACATTGCAAATTAATATGCTGACAATTGGAAGCAGCAAAAATGTTCTAATCAATTGACTACCCTTACACATTTGAATACAGTAGTAATGTATTGTTTATATAGCTTTCATATTACTGTGGCAAAATTAGACTATTTCCAAACTTTTTATATCTTACAATGTTCTGGCATATACTTGTGTGAGCTTTTCTAACAAGGTAGCACACTTTTCAAAGTCGAAGTTCTAAACAGAACGTTTTAATTAGGTATACAAATGAGCATAATTCTGCAATATAGGAATTTATGCTTTCTTAAAACAATGATTTCGTATATGATTTGCTGAAATGCATATTTTATCTGAAACAAATGCATGGGTGAATTTATTTTTCCAGCTGGAGCCAATTAGACTTATATGACATTTAGAGAATGCACCATCTTATCTTATTACTCATATCGATTTTTTTTACTAAAACTGACATATTTCATTTTCACTTGTTTATAAAATTTAACTTTCTTCCCTAAGATTATTTTATGATATAGTTATACTCTGTTGGGGGATTTCCAAGCGTCTCTGATCCTGCAATTGCAACTTTGCAGTCAAATTGACTACACGTAATACAGTCATAAAATAAGACATATACATACTCATATCTTATGTCATGTATATATATGCATGCTACACCTACGAACATATATATTGTTATTTTTTCATGCATAATATAGTCATGCTCGCGCTGTAACGAACCACATGCATCTGTGTGGCTGTGTGCAGGGAGGAAATACAGCGTATCAAAGCAGCGAAGCCAGATATCCCCCACAGAGAGGCCTTCAGCATGGCTGCTAAGAACGTAAGATACATTGTTGTTCACCTTCTCCATATATTTAACTAGAAAGATACCCCGCGCGTTGCGGCGGAAATCTCTTAAAAAATATTGTGTAAACAAAGGCATATAAGAAACATAAAATGTGTTGTTTATAGAAATATGGAAGGTTCAGATGATCACATTGTCGAAAGGCTAAATTTAATTGACACGATTTTTTTATATTTGATGGTTAAAAATTGGTGACGTGGATAATTGGATAGATGAAAAGTATATGATGTGGATATGTTGCATGCAAGAAAATATGGGCTTTAATTCATGTTAGTGGGATGACATGGACATTTGGTTGGCTAAGAGAATGAGTGATGTGGATAGATTGCATGTTGAGATAAAAAATAATTAATGCACTTAGTGGGGTTTTGTTTTATAAGAAGTATAGATTAATCTCTGAAACGGCTGCTAAGAAAGTAAGATACATTGTTGTTCACCTTCTCCGTCTATTTAATTAATCTCTGAAGCAATTCCATCACACTGATATGTATGCAGTGGGCGAAGTGCGACCCTCGCTGCTCATCAGCTGTTTCTGCTTCCAACAACACCCCAGAGCCCAGAGTAGTACTGCCCGGTCCTCAGGTAATTCACCACTTAAATAAGTTCGCTACTGCTAATTCCAATTTATGATCGATGCCTAATTAATGTCTATCATGCGTACATGGTTTACGTAGCTGCAGGAGAGGGCCACCGAGCAAGTCGTTGAGAGCTTCGACATCTTCAAGCAGATGGAGCGCAGCAGCTAGGTAGCATATGGATGCTGGGATATGATCAGTACCACTACCGCTTCGGTCGATCGACCGCTTATCAGCTAGCTCATCATCATCATCCGGCGATATGCATATATATAATGCATGGACGCCTTTTGTGTTTAATTACAGCTGCTGCTGCCGTCGTTAAGTTTCTGATGTTATGTTGTTGTGTTGGAGTGTGTATGGACGTACCCTTTAATTATGAACAGCTACCACCTTATAATATTTTACATCGCAATTGATATTCCCTGTATATCATGCAAAAGTAACGTATGTTTTTTTTTGCGGTGCAAAAGTACTTATGTAAGAAAAAAATAATATTTTGAACGAACTTTTCATAAGAAATATAATTGTCCTATTTGCACCTAACAATCTAAAAAGTTATATATTAGTTAGCTGGAAAATATAGGCCCTAAACTTCCACAATATCATCTATTCTGAACGGAGCTAGTATTTTTATTACTAACGGATTATTTCAAAATTTCTGCTTAATTCTGTTGTAGTATGACATAGTAGTCACTACGGGAAACTGACTCGCCGCCGAGTGGTCTCAGCTTCGCTGAGTGCTAAAACGCGGGGGCAACTCGGCGAAGAGACCTACGCCGACGCAGGACAAAGAACACTCGGCGAAGTGCACACCACTCGGCAAAATAATACTTCGCCGAGACACGCACTCGGCGAAGAAGAATTTGCTCGGCAACGAGCAAAAAAGACACTCGGCAAAGTTGTGCTCACGGCGAAAAGGAGGGACACGTGGCTCGAGACAGTGGGACCCACGGGCGTCGTGATGGAGCTGCCCTTCGCCGAGTGTCCTACTCGGCGAAGCTGTGACCGTAAAAAAAATATTTAATGCAACTTTTCTTTGCCGAGTGCCCCTCTCGGCAAAGAATGCGCGCGAAACTTTCTGGGTTTGCCGCGCGAATTAGGTCCCCTTTGCCGAGTGTGTCGGTGGCCAGCACTCGGCAAAGTGTAGGGCGGGAAACGAAATTTTGCCCCGCGCCATTTCTTCGCCGGGTGGTTGTCTTCGCCGAGAGATACAAATTTTGCCCCGCGCCATTTCTTCGCCGGCTGGTTGTCTTCGCCGAGTGTATCTCTCGGCGAAGAAGGTGGGCGGGAAACGAAATTCCGCCTCGCGCCATTTCTTCGCCGGGTGGTTTTCTTCGCCGAGTGTTTCTCTCGGCGACGACGGTGAGCGGGAAAAATATTTTAGTTCGCACCAAAACGTCGCCGAGTTATTAATTTCGCCGAGTGTCCCTCTCGGCAAAGTGTGCATTTTCCCCGCTCTTTTCACCAGTTTTGCGTCTCGTTTTGGCGCCGTTTTCAGCCCTAACGACGCCTATAAATAGGCCACTTCTCAGACATGTTACTCACTCATGCTCAAACACAAAACATTTGGTCTCCCTATCTATGCCCGACACTGAATGCAACGACATTCGATCGTGAATCAGTGTCGGGCTGTAGCTAGGAGAAACCGTGTGTTTTGTTTCCCAGGTTACTCACTCATATATTCTACCTTGTGATAAAACACAAAACATTCGGGTTCCCTAGCTATGCCCGACACTGAATGCAATGCCATTCGACCGTGAATCAGTGTCGGGCTGTATCTAGGAGAAACCGTGTGTTTTGTTTCCCAGGTTACTCACTCATATATTCTACCTTGTGCTCAAACACAAAACATTCGAGTTCCCTAGCTATGCCCGACACTGAATGTAATGACATTCGGAGAAACCGTGTGTTTTGTTTCAGCTATGTGTTTTTCATCCGAATTAATTCGTGGCGTCCAACACGAATCATCCGGAAAAAATGAATCAACAACTGCCAATGAAGGGTACATAGTCGAATGACAACAAACTTGGGTACATAGACAAATGACAACAAACTTGGGTACGTGGACGAATAACAACAAACTTGGGTACATAGACGAATGACCACAAACTTGGGTACATAGAAGAATGATAACAAACTTTGGGTACATAGACGAATGACAACAAACTTGGGTACATAGACGAATGACAACAAACCATTTTGTCCTAACCAATGATGTGGCTCAGGTTAGTCATACTCTTGCCTAGGCTTATAATACTCGTGGGTGTAGTCGTCGTCGCTGTCGTCGGACGGCCGTGATGTAGTCGTTGACGGGGGTTGTCTCCTGGACTGTAATTGAGGGTAGCGCAGGCGGGGGTTATCGCCGGCCGTGATGTAGTCCATGACCCTCTTGAGAGTCCGGCCAGCCCACCACAGCCGGAAGATGGGAAGAGGTATCGTCCTTTATACCGCCAACCCGGAAGATCTACCCGACCTTACATTTTCATCGGGGCCGGTGGCAAATCAAGTGGCAAGCGGAAGAAGAAATTATCATATGATGAGTGGACGAAGATTACATCTTATGTCTTGAAGAACACGCCGGAAGTACAACCCTACATTGAGTAAGTGCGCCGAGTATTGTTCGCCACACTTCCATTTCCTAGTTTGTGGACTAACTCCGTTTCTTGATCGTTGCCATTCATAGATTATTTGAGTCAGAAACCTGGAAACATCGAAGACCCCTTACCGACAATGACAAGTTGGTCCTTTTTAAAAAGGGGGGTGAAGGAGGCGGCGGTTTCATTCCATGGTTCAAAGCTAAAGTATTTCTCTATCTTACACGACGTTCATTTTAGTGCAAGCCGTTTCGTCAACACTAATGTATCACACTTGTTCCTATTGCACCTGTAGGGAATTTCTGACCCGGAGATGAGGCCCGAGTTGAAGAAACTTACGTCATGCACCTATTCCATCAAGACCTATAATTCTTATGACGTTAATGGGTTCCGCTTCCATACCGATGAATATGAAAACTCTCGGCCAAACCGGAAGACAACAAATACCGGGGTCTTATGCCAATGCCGAGACAATCTTGATTACTATGGAATAGTCAAGGAAATAATTGAACTTGATTGTGATTTCGGCAAAAAGAAGAACCCCGTTGTCTTCAGGTGCCATTGGTTCAATCCAAAAAGAGTGAGACGAAGACCTGAAATTGGGTTGGTTGAAATTGAGCGAGAATCCGTCTACGAGGGAGATGATGTCTATATCCTAGCACACCAAGCCATCCAAGTTTTTTATCTTCCGTACCCATGCAAAACTGTGAAACGTCTACTGGGCTGGGATGTAGTCATCTCGGTACCGCCGCGTAATAAACCACCTACCCCTAACGATGACGACTACCACCACCGCCTAAACCCGAACACATATGAGGGAGATTTTTATCAAGAAGATGGGCTGCCAGGCCGATTGAACATCACCTTGCCTACTATAGATGAAATGGAAGAAGACGACGATGTCATAGTAGTCGACGGGCAAGAGGACGGTGAGCCGGTTGTCAACCGGAGAGACGTGGACCTTCTTGATCGGATGCACCTATCCGATGTAGAGGAGCCGAGCGGTCCACCTCCAGACTACTTGCCAGATTGGTGGTACACTCGTGATAGCGATGATGATGATGATCCTGGTCCAAGTTATGATCCAAACAATGTAGACAATGGCTTCTGAAGCTTTGTACTTGTATGAACCATTTGCATGCCACTCCTGAACTTGTAATATTTGTGATGTAATATTTTGTATGAACCATTTGTATGCCACTCCTGAACTTGTAATATTTGTGATGTAATATTTTGTATGCCACTCCTTAATTTGTTTTTTGTTGCATTAATATGAGTTTTGGCATGCTTCTTATGTTCATATATGTGTTGTTCAAGCTTATTCAAAATATTGCAAATTCTTCTTATGAGTTTTCTTTAAGCCTATTTATTACTATTGTGTTTTTACTTGTACTAATCAACACATTCTTCGTGATGACAGGTGATTGAGACATGGCTGGGGGGAAGGGGAAGGAGAAGCCGGGCGCGAAGGAGAAGCAGCTCGCGGCGAGGAAGAGTGTCGCGAAGGAGAAGCGACTCGTGGCGAGGAAGAGTGTCGCCAAGGAGAAGCGGCCTCTCAAGGTTGGGACTGTTTCTAACCTATACGCGCAGGCTGCTGATGGGACTTCCAAGGTGATGATTGGAAGAAAGCGTCACCGCTCGGCTGCGAAGGACTCTTCCGCACGGCGTGGCAGACCCTCGACAACCACCCATGCGAGCGGGGGTAAGGCCCCTCGGGCTCGCTTGAGTAGTCCTGTGCCCGCAGCTTCGTCTTCCGAGTCTGAGGAGGAGGAGCGGCCCGGGGAGCCCGAGGTGGAGGAGGAGTCAGAGGAGGAGGAGCAGCCCCAGGAGAGTGAGGATGACTATCAGGTAGGGATGTAAATGGACATGTTAATGGCACCACTTAATCCATATAAATGCGTTCACACTTCATTTTTTCAGGAAACAAAAAAGTTTTGAACTGTAGACCGGAATAAATGGTACTATATGGCGCCACATACCTGACCATTTACATCCCTACTTTCAGGACCGGCGCTCGGAGGAGTCAGAGGACGAGGAGCTGCCCCAGGAGAGTGAGGAGGATGAGGATGAGGATGCCGTGGCGGATGAGGATCTGTTGACAGCTCATCCACTTCCGTTGATCGGCACTCTGCGCGACCGTAAGCCCTACTTGCGAGGTCTTTCCAAGATGCCATCTCGTGAGTGCAATGGCCTTCTTGATGTCGGCGGAGATGGGTAAGTGGTGGAATCACAAGCATTATGACTTTTGTCACAAGCATTATGACTTTTGTTACCTTCTAGTTTATTTACCTTTTCATCACAAGCATTCTGACTTTTGATTTCGGTATGTGCAGGACATTCAATGTGGTGGCCTCAACAAAGAAACGCTTACCTTCAGGCGTCCTTGGCCGTCTTATCAAGCAGCTTTACCCTGGCTTGATCGACCTCAAGAAGGATGGAATCGCCACTGGCCAAAGGGTGCCTGCTTGGTCTTGGGCCCACTTCACGATGGTTCCGGACTCCACCTTCGACCACCTTGGCAACCGACTCATCACTGAGTTCTGGGTAAGAAATTTGTAGAACTTTACTACTTAATACCAAGAGTTTGGACTTCATCGTGTTAATTCCTTTTTCCTAATGCTCAATGATTCTAGGATTACTTCACACTTGTCGAAGGTGAAGGTAAAGAGGAGGCGGCGAAGCAGGTGTTGATTAAAATGGCGAAGAAGCTCATCCCCGACCAGCTTTACGAGGCACGTGTTGGCTGTGTTGTCCAGTTCTATGCAGAGCAGATGCATAGGGTGGTCACCAAAAAGGATGCAAGGCCCATACACTTGTCGAAAGCCCAGTACATGAAGGTAGCCACATATATTTTCCTATTATTCTCCACATGACTGATAAAAAAATCTACTCATATGGATCTTTCTTCTGTTAAATAGGTGATTCCTCAGTGGCTAGCCGCCCAGAAGCCTTGCTACAAGAAGATTGTAGACAAGTGGGTGTCGGATGCGTTCAAGAGGAAGCACGATGACGCATCGGATCGGCGGAAGCTGGTAGGCGGAACCCACCGTCAAGGCCCCCTCTCACTCGACGGCGTTATTGCACACAAGGTAAGAAATTATATTTGTTCTTTCCATACAAGTTTTTATTTATGTGCTATTCTTTTTATATTTCCACCTGACCTCAATTGTATGTTTCCTTTTGATGTCATTTAATTGTAGGAGAAAAAGGAGGGCCGGAAATTGACTAAGATGCAAGCATTCATTGAGACCCGGAGGCCAAAGGTACTGGAAGCGAATAAACCCTTGGAAGAACAGTGGATCAGCACCACCGCGGGGAATCAGAAGGTTAACTACTGCTCCAAGTTCAAGGAGATCCACGGTGAGACTTCCGATCCTTTGACCGCTCCGTTCGACCCCATGGTTGCTATGTGCGCGGGACAAGGTAAGCTGAATGGCCGGCCTTACATTGGCGGTGCTTGCTTCGAGTCTTCGGGCACTGGTGGATCACTTGCCGAGATGCGTGCTCGCCGTACGAGCTCAGCGCCCGAGATCGAGCGCCGCCCAAGGGTCGGACTTGGAAGGATGGCTGCATTGGAGGTATGTATGTCGTTTTTGAACCTTCTTTTCCACTATTCTACATGTTTCCATTGCGATGACCGCTTCTTACATGGTTGCAATCCCGTAGGCCGAACTTGAGAAGGCTAGGGCCGCCGCGACGGAGGCTACTGCGAGGGCGCAGGCAACAGAACAGAGGGCGCAAGCAACAGATGAGAAGGTGGTGCAAATGCAGGCATACCTCCAGGCGGTAGTGGCAGTAAGTGCATTCACTTTTTCTTTCAACTAAGCCATGTGCTTGAACTTTGCAAACTTAAACTCGTCTTCGGTATGCAGAGGTTGCCCGCGAATCCGTCGCTTCCTCCTCTTCCTCCACTAGCCCCCCTCCTCTTGGTAAGTTGTCTTGAAACTAGCTCGGTAACAATTCATCTTTTCTTGCTTATTCGTCTAATGCAAATCTTCATAGGAGAATCGATCGGCTGGATCCCACACTCCCGCGGATGGTGAAGGAGGGAATGCTGGAGACATAGAGAATGGTGTAGACGGAGGAGCAAGCCCAACGTCGGCGCCATCGACCTCCAACAGGCCCGAGTGACTCTAGGTTAGTTCTCATTCTTATTCTTTGTTAACTTATGCATGAGTTGGAACTTGCTAACTAAAACTCATGTTTCTCACAACTTTTAGGACTCTAGGACGGATTGCATCGACAACACCTTCGTTCTTGAAGCCTTTGTCGTTTCAGTTCTTTGAACCAAACTATGGATATTGTTCTTGTGAACTTCGGATATTGTTATTTTGTTGGATGTGCTACCAAACTTTTGTAAAATGATGTGTGTGATGTGCTACCAAAATTGTGTTTGTGCATTTGTTTGTTCTATCTATTTTCTGTGCCTGCTAGTGAAGCAGATGTGCATATACAACTATATTACTGTTTCTGTGCAGGGAATGCAATTAAAACAGGAAAAATCTGGACAATTTGGGCATCTTTGCCGAGTTGGGCACTCGGCGAAGACGCCTTTGCCGTGTAAGGCACTCGGCGAAGCGGTGCTCCAGGAGCCAAAACGCTCACCTGGGAACGTGCTTCGCCGAGACGTTCCCCTTTGCCGAGTCTGGCACTCGGCGAAGATGTTCCCCAGGTGACCTTTTGGTCCACCTTTGCCGAGCACGTGGTGACCGCGCGCACTCGGCGAAGCCGCACCCGGCGAAGCAAAGACTCGGCGAAGGAGGCACTCGGCGAAGCTGAGGCTCGGCGAACAGCAAGGCTGGCACTCGGCGAAGACATCATCTCGGCGAAATTCTTTACCGAGCCCGCCATTTCTGGACACGTGTCGCGCGGTTGTGCGCCATGTCTTCGCCGAGTGTCTTGTCCCCGGACTCGGCGAACCTGACACTCGTCTGACACACATCTGACAAGGGACGGGCTGGATCTGCTTTTCTTCGCCGAGTGGGGTATAAAGACACTCGGCGAAGGCTTCGCCGAGTCCCCCCGACAAAAGGCACTCGGCGAAGGCGTTTTTTGCCGAGTCTAGGTCGCCGAGTTCCATACTCGGCAAAGGCATCGCCGAGCTGGATTTGGGCCTTCGCCGAGTCTTTTGACCACTCGGCGGAGAGGCATTTTCCCGTAGTGAGTATGGATAATTGTATTAATTTTAAAATAAAATACTCTGTCGTCTTTTGTATTTAAGTCCCAAAGTTTACTCGAGTCATAGGGTGGTACTTGAATTGGACCATATAGGAATATGATGAATAGTCGAACTATTATGTGGTTCTCGCTGAACCAGCTATGACATGCAAAACCATCAGTCATCAGATCAGTGAGGACCATTTAAGTTGTTTGTACCATCTTACATATTCTTCTGCAGCTATAACCTACCTACTATCCCCAGTTCCCCACAGCCAGGCATGTGTTCCTCTTTTGGAGATATAATATATCCCTTCTTTTGGTGATGAGAATAGATGAGTAGAGGAAAGAAAACAGGTTGAAGGCGTTTGGTGTTACAGAAAAATAGAAGGGAGTTCTGTAGTTTTGTTTAGCATGTGTAGCTTGTTTCTGGAGTTTTAGTTTTGTTGGTTTTTGGGAGTCTGTTTTCGGTTTTGTAATAAGGAAGTATGTTTGAGTTAGAGTGTTGAGCTCGTGAAGCTGGGTGTGACGGAACGCAGTAAGATATGAACTTTGTATTATCGGTTTCTTTCTTTGAATGAAATTGGGAGCGAGGCTCCTTTATTCTAAAAAATAACATCTCCCTTCTTGGAGCAATTTTAGCTATATTTGAAAACTCCACTACTTCTAGGATGTACGATGACTGGTGACAAGTGGCGGAGCTCCTCGGAGGGTTGGCTTCTTCGTCTACGTTGGAGTGTCTCGTATCTACTCCTCACATAACAGTTACGACTTCTTCTCTCTGGTAAAGTGGAAGGCCGGACAGTTTTTGTCGAGTGGTGCTTTGAGCCTTGTTCTAGGTCTTCTTGAGTTGGTGTGGGCTCCGCCTGTGGTGTTGGTTTTCGTTGTATGGATTTTGCCCGGTCTCTCCCGCAAATAAACCGGATGCATTCTTCTTAATTAATAGATAAGGCAAAGTTTTTGCCTTCGTTTCAAAAAACTTCTAGAATGTCTTATGCAATATAAGCAATGTGGGTATTGATTGTTTGATAGTACATCATAAATTATGTGCGACTTATATGATACTCACAAATGTCCTTAAGGGAATCATATCAACAATGAACTAATTAATCTATTTCAATTTATGCTCACAAATGGTATCCTGTATCACAGCCCACACACGTACAAGTGAGATACCAACTAATACAAACTGGCTAAGGCACTCCCAATACATCGTCTTTTAGCGTATTTTCTAGGAGATGGTGTATTTTAAAAAAAAACTACCTATGCATATGGTTGTGTGCAGAGAGTGTATCTAAAATAAGAGGCGATTATATGCTCTCTCACTTGTGTCACATATCTCACCTCATTGTTTATGCGTCACGTTGCCAAAACCCCTATGTGTGAGCTAACCGACAATGCCACTGTGGAATATTGTTGGAAAAGTGGGAGCGGCCTAAGGGTCATGTGCATTCCACATTGCCCAATCATGCCAAATGCCAAAAAAACACTGGTATAACTGGCTCTTGATTTTTACGGACAAGATTTAATTAAATGCAGTTGAAGGATGGCCATCTGACGAATAAAATACAAGGATGAATTGAAGTAGGTAGAGACAAAACAACGGATCAATTTAGACTCAGCATGAGGATCATGTTGAAACAGAATGAGGAAGAGGAATCTCTAAGGATCAATATTAGTTACTCAAGCAGACGAATAGATTCAAATTATGATGAGGTGAATCAAAAGGAGCACAAACAGGATAACGATATGAACTTAAGTGTAATAAAAGGAGACGAGTACAAATGTTTGTTTCCCAGATTTTAAAATGTTGGAACCAACTTTACGTCTCTGTTTGGAGAGTCTATACTCGCAACTCGCAAGCACCCTAGTTTACAAGCATCAATCATCACTTGTGGCTAAGCCATATTCTCCGTTGGTGAAACTTAACCCACTTCGAACGATGACTGATGGTTGATATTCGAGATGATCTCCAAACCTTTACCAACCTGTCGCGGCAAGTCCACACATCGGATGCTCAACGGCGACACCTAGCCATTTAGGATATGCCAAATCTCCAAGGTTAAATATTTATATGATCTTGTTGGTCGCCACCTACTCTTATTTGGTGCTCAACGAAACTCAAACGCCAACTCTCGAAAGATTCCTGGAAGTGCGAGAGTGAAGGAGGGGAAAACTCGATAGGATAGTTGCAATGATGAATTCTGCTTGGTTTTTACAACCTTGTCCAACGGGGTATAGCCGCTATTTATAGGCCTTCGGGAGATCTAGCCATTGGATATAGGTGGTTATATATAATGGTTAGTATTTATCAGAGGTTTTAGTCAAATGAGGTTGTCCTCTCCAACTGGTGTTGTGCACGTATGCATCAATCACCTAGACCTTCAATAGTGGTCATGAAGTTGGATATCATCTTTTCATTACATGAGGTGCGTGTGGAAACAACCACGGGAGGACTCCCCCACACCACACCACTTATCACTTTGGGAAGGGCAAAAAGATCAACCATACTACAAAGACACCTTTTTTTTCTAGTAAACTCTACTATTTTTGTTGAGGCGTCGATCTGTCGGAATTATATTGGACCCAATGTGGCAGTAGCAATGGCCTAACATGTACGGGCTAGGGGTCTTAATTATTTATCTAACATGCACGAGCAGTTCTCATATCTGGCAGATGTAAATTACTCGTAACCTTCATCTACCCTTTTTTTTTCTGGAATTAAGAAATGAATAGTTCCCCAAAAGTGAAGACCTTCACCGGCCCCAGTAATTCTGGCATTGGGGCGCCGTGCGGCTGAAGAGCCTGGCTCTCGCAGTAAGGGCGGCTCAGCCCAGCACCTACGTGTTACCGAATTACTGATCTCGCGGGCCCCCTTTGAGCAATGCAACCGGCCCAGGCGGCAGGCGGCATTTATGCGTGTCGTTCGTGCAATGCAAGGACCAAGATTTTTACCTTTGATGCGGCAGCGGCAGCGGCGGGCAGGCATCGTGTGGGTTTTGTACCTGATGTCGCATCTAGAGTTTCGTCGTCCAACAGCATTTGGAGTGGAGTGGAGACGCCGATCGCCAACGCTGCTAGTAGATCCGTGCCTCCATGAATTGAGAAAGAACTGGTCACCCAAGATGGCGCTCAAAGGATGGATTGATTGCAGCGATTCATGGAGGCACGCCATCTCCAGCGAAGAACTGATCTGTTTTTTTTTTTTGAGCTAACCGATCTGTTTTTTGTGTGTGGAAAATCACGAGGTTGTCTGTTTGGAATTGGGGATATTTGAAGCGCAGAAGATGTGCAGCCCAGAGTTGTTAGGCTGCGCCGAGTTTTCAGCGTACATCCCAGCCCGCTACGAGGCTCCGGACGAATACGACAGTCAGGGAAACATCGCTCGTTGCGACCGCTCGTGGGGAATCGCTCGCAGCGCAATGCTTCTGGGCCGGCTGTGGTGGTCCGATGATAGGTATGGCATTTTTTCGTTTTTCCATGTGTTTTCTTTAAAATTTCTTTATTTTCTCTTCACTTTATTCTACATATTTTTTGTTCCGATCCTCTTTTTTTGTTACATATATGAAATTTTAATACATTAAAACATTTTTTAACCTATGAACATTTTTTATGAAACATGGAACCATTTTTTGAGATGTATGAATATTTTCAAATGTGAGACTTTTTAGAAAATATGTTAATAGTTTTGAAAACATTTTCATGTTTCAAAAAAAAAAAATTCACTAGGTCCAGAACAATGTTCACAAGTTACAAAAAAAATTCACGTGGTTAAAAAAAAAATTCAAGGGGTTCAAAAAATATTCAATGTCTAAAACAATGTTCAGGGGGTCCAAAACAATGTTGGCAGGGTTCAAAAATTGTTCACCTGTAACAAATTTCCCGGTAAGAAAATGTTCACGGGTATACAAAAAATATATGTATTTTTGAAAAAAGATGTTCATGTGTTTGAAAAAAAAATCACGTGTCTGAAAAAATGTTTACGTATTTCTAGAAATATTCACACATACAAATGAAAAAAGTTCATGTATTTTTCTAAACTAGTTGGCATGTACGTGCAACACACGTTTTCACAGTTAAAGGGGCAATTTATAAGTAGAAAATACCATATATAACAGGTTCTATGTGCATTACTTTTGTTACACATTTGCATCGATCCTAAATTTTATATTACAAAGAGATCCCTGCTTATGTAAGCATCATGGAGCACACAAATCTCAGACAGAAGCCGACATAACTGATGCACGCCGATAAATACGTGCTCATTGAGCGGCTTCTCGGCACAAATTATGTCATATGCTCAATGTTGCACCCGTATTGTTCAGCACGACCTTTAGTGGCGACACGGCCTCGAGCATCATCGCCTGTATGCCGAGGGAAAGAGGAAGAGAGTAGGCAGTGGACATGAAATTGGCGCCATCCTCGTCGATGATGTCGCGGAATATGTCCTGGCCCCAGCGGGATTCATGTGGCGCTCAAGCTACACCCGCGGGAAAGGAAGGAGGAGCTTCAGAGTCCAGTGGCGCGGCGGCGCCACAGAAGGTGCCATGGCGGCCATGGCGGCGCCACGGACGTTTCTCAAGATGAAGCAGAAGTGTCCCTTCGGGGACATCCGATAAAATTGGAACGATACAGAGATGAAGCAGAAGTTGTTGGTCGGTCGTCAGCCCGCCGCTTGATGCCCGTGAGTCTTGGTCGTAGGTTATTCATCGCATCAGCGGCTCCTGGCAGTGTAGCGTTGCCGCCGGCCGCCGCCGCGCGTGGCTGACACGAACAACGCCGGGTGGTCTGATACTCATCAGTGCGCAAGAGGTGAGCCGCGACGCGATGCGCATGGCGGCGTGGCGCGGGAGCTGGAGGTAGAGGCGGGCAGCGTGGTGCTGTCGTTGCCGCCAGGCGTGGCTGACTGGGATCATGCCGATGGTTGCCGCAGTCGAGGGATCGCCAAGTCGATGCGGTAGTAGTATTTTTTTTAGCATCTTCCAGTCGCCCATCTCGCCGCATCTTGGAACCTGACGGGAGCCCTACGTCGTACGCGTGACTATGGCGGGGAAGGATCGGAATCGATTGCGTTGGACTGGGAAGGTTTGACAGATTTTTTATTTAAGAACGATAAATAATGAACAGATCAAATACAATCCGGAGATATGCACCTGTGCGTGCGTTTAGAAAGGCCAAGCACATTTCAAAAGAAAAAAAGGTCAAGCAGAAGACATAAGCAACGGGAAACCCCACGTACACCTACAGGAGATCGATCCTATCTCAACACGCGAGCGGACGTGTTCGATCGGGATTTTTTTCTTTCCTTTTTCCCATACGGATGGAACATAACGGTTTGACTTGGTCAAAGTTGTTTGGTGCTCAACATGGGGACAATCTGGATAGTTGATCAAAAATTAAACGGACAAGATTTAAAGTATCCTATCATGTTTGGTCTTTTAATAGTACTAGTTGACATGTACGTGTAACGCACGTTTTCACGATTAAATGGGCAGTTTATGCGTAGTAAAGACAGTATCAGGGCCCGCGACAATCTCTCGGACAAGTTCTTATTTTCTAGTTCTATGCAAGCAGTAGATCGATGCAGAAGAGAAACCATGAAATCCAAAAACTCCAATTCAATCATGTATAGACATAACTTAATGTTGTGGACGATGAAAGCTAGGTGTTCTGCCCCTTCCTTATCTCTACAGTAGAGACAGGTGAAAGGGAGGTGACCTCTGTTTCCTCGTTCTCCGCCGCTGGAGTCGGTGGTTCCCCTCCCCTCCGCTCGTCGCTCCGGCGGCGGGAGGGTGGGGGAACCGCGGATCTCCTGGTTAGGCGTGTGAATAGTAGGAGTAGGTGTTCTGCTGGCGGCGCTGTGGGGTGGAGGCGGCGTCGGAGAGAATAATGGTGCTGGAGCGTCGTCCCCTCTACGCCGGCATTCTTTGGGGCTATGGCGTGGCGCTCACAACTTTTGGTGCTCCTAGATCCTTGGATCTGTGGAGTTCTTGCTGCTCCCTGAGCGGACGGCGGGGCGACGCCGGCGTTCGTTCTCTGTGGGATCTTTATCCCTCCTCTCCTTCGGCGTCGGGCCTTCGTCTCCATCTGCGGCGGCTCTGGGAGTGTGAGGTGGTTCGTCTGGGTGAGTTTCTCTGTCTCTTTTCTCTGGCCGGCCGAGGTGGCGAGGGGAGTAGGAGGTGGAGGTGCTCGATCCGGTTTTGGATGGCGTGGTGGTGGAGGTGGTTCTCTGTGACGACTTTGCTCCGGCCGGCCGTGGCGGCGAGGGGAGTGGTCGTCTAGAGAGCGGGTGCGCTGGGCGGCTGGCCTGGTCGATGCGGAGACGGCGGGTTGTTGGGTGGTTCGTGGAAGCAAGCGCTGCGGCTGTGTTCGTTCAGCGACTTGGGTGTCCGTCGCATCGTGGCGGCCGATTCTGCAGCCTTCTACAACGTGTGGAGGTGCTGGCTCTCCCGGGAATGGCGGTACGGCGGCTCCGGCGGAGGCTAGGATTTGGGGTTTGGGATGGATCCGATCGTGTTTCTTCCTGGTTGTTCGAGGTGTTTAGTGCAAGTTTCTAGATCTTGTTGTAATTTTGGTTCCTTCTGGACCTGGTTGTAATTTGTACTGAGCTGTCGGATCCTGTTCAAAAAAAAAGACATAACTTAATGTTGTTGGTGCGCTGCGTACATTTCATAAATAAGGTCGCCGGAGCATTTTACCCACGTCTAGTGGCACAGATCACCGCCTGAGCCTCGAGAATGTTGTCTGGGTCCGGAAGCAAACGAACGTAAACCAAACCCACAGACTCACAGTGTAGGAAGATAACAAAGTGTACGTGTGTTGCAACGCGTACAAATTTTAAAATTAGGTGTAACATGTAATTTTCTTAGATAGACAAACATTTGATACAACCTAATCTCTATACAATAGAATAATTCACATAATTAAAATGATAGGCGTTGTCTACCTTGAGAGTCTAGGAATAATATCACCCCCGAGTACTTCAAATTTGATGGGCATGCTTTGGTTTGGCATGTGGTGTTTATTGGATTGGACTCATGGAGAAAAGGAATGCTAGGTGGGCTAGCTTAATGTTTTAGTTATGCTGTGGGCTAACTGAAATAGGCACGCACAGGACTGAACGACATCTTCATGTTCAGAATTCAGTTCGTGATCAGAAGAAACAGAAGACTTTGGCTGCTAGGAATTGGACGATTGCTTCGCCGGTGAGGCTCTGCTGCGCTAGGTTCCTCGGCCAGGGCACGTGCAGCACGGCATCAAGGCCTCAAGGGTAGCAAGCTGGCCGTGGGCATAGCGTGGCTTGCTGGAGCTCCGCGATACGCGGCCGGCGACGGCGAGCAGACCGAGCACGAACGGCGGTGGCTACAGCATCTACATATTTCCTTGTCCTCGCTTCCACGGGAGTGACCGACGACCTCCGTTCGCGCGGTACGATTGGAATGGCGTCGCCCCTGCGCTCCCCTGCTCGCCGTCCCCGGTCTCCCTCGGTAATCCCTCGCGAAGCTTCTGCGTGGCTCTCCCTCCCATGGCCTCATGCTCCAGCGCCTCTACCTCCCTTCGGCTAGGTGCGGCCAGCGGGGACATGGACGGAGAGTGAGGGGAAGGAGTAGGACATGGCCCGCTCCTTTGCACACAAAAATGGGGTTCCATCCCCGACCATGGCATGCCCGCATCCTCGCTCGGGATCTCACCGGCGCGCCACCACTCCGAGATCCTCCAACGCGTAGCGCCTAACCGACGAATCAGATTTGAGGAATAGGCATGTGCTCTCAATCCCTTCCACGGCTTGGCCTTCCCGTGACCCCCTCTACAGCCGGAGCTCCCGCCTCAATTTGGCCGAGGGCGGGCTCGATTTGGCCAGGAATCGGTCGGGGGAGGCGGTGGTGAAGCTACGGGCGGAGCAGGCGCCGGCGAGTGTGGAGGATGTGGAGCGGACGCTAGCGAGGTCGCGGGGAGCAGGCGTTGGCGCTCCGTCTCCATCCAAAGTTTATTCGGTCCGCTCGTAACTCAGGAAAAAACAAAAAAACGTTTCGCGTGGGATGTGTTGAGCAGCTCAACACGGGGGAAACAATCTGGATGGTTGATCTGATATCGAACGACATAAATTTAATGTATCCGATCAAGTTTGCTCTTTTAATAATAGTATAGATTAGTATAGATATACTCACTCCGTTCCAAATTACTTGTCTGAACTTTGTCTAAATTTGGATGTATCTTCACACTAAAATATGTCTAGATACATGTAAATTTGGACAAAGTTGAGACAAGTAATTTGGAACGGAGAGAGTAGATGTTAAAGGGCACAAAAAAAGTTTACCATAAAAAGTGTTCACAGTTTCAAAGAAAAGTGTTCACGGTACCAAAATAAAGTATTTACGTATTTCCCAAAAAACCGAACATAAAAATTAAATATTATAAAGAGAAACAAAAATATCCGAAAAAACTAAAAGAAAATAAACACTAGAATTCAAAAAATAAAAAGAGAATAAGAAGAAAAAGAAAACAAAAAAACAGCCCAAAATGAGCCGCTCATTCGGTGCGATCGTACGGATGAGCTGGATAAATAGTGTTCGTGATTCCTATTTGACGCTCATTGCGTCTGTTACACGTACGTCCTCAACGTTAGCGCTAGTTAATTGGGCTGACCCACGTAGCTCTTACATCTCCGGTTTTGGAAAGCTTCTAGAAGGTTCAAGTTGGGTTCTTTTAGGTTTTCTTGGTTCATTTTTCCCTATATGTTTTGTTTGTTTTCCTCTCTTTTTTGAATCCATCAACATTTTTATTTTGAAAACTTTCAATTTCATGAACATTTTTTAATTCATGAACATTTTTTCAGATATATGAATATTTTTTGAATCCACAAACCTTTAAACAAATCGTGAACATTTTTTTCAAATTCATTAACCTTTTTAAATGTTTATTCCTGGACTAGCATCAACAAGTGGAACATGAAAAATACACACACCGACCAGACTCCAAAGCGATCGTGACCTACTAGTTACTGAGACGTCACATGAGTCCTCGCGCTTCAGGTGTTGCGTACATAACGACTCAACAAGCGTTGAATAAGAGCTTCCAATAGTGCTGGCGCCGCTAAGAAAAAGGTTGATCTAAAAAGTGTTTTTTTTGGGGGAGTTGGTCTAACTAGTCGTACCCCTTTTCTTCATGGCCTAAGAATAAGCTTACGTGTTTAATGCCTTAATGGTCTACGTAGTTGCCAGCCTAATTAACTTTTGCAACTGGTCTGCCACGTGTGGATAAGGAGCACGGAAGGATTGCCGGTGGATGGTGTTTCCTATATATCGCCTCTTAGCATCACTTAAAGTGCGCGCCACCTGAATGACCTCCTTAGCGAAGCGTTACTGGGCCGGCCCATTTTCTCCACGAATCGTATCTTTACTACTCCCTCCGTCCAAAAATAAGTGTATTAGATTTGCATAAAAAATGACGGATTGGAAACTCGTGCTCTGAATAAGTATCAATTGGAACTCGAAGAACAGGTCATTTTTTTTTGCGGGGAACTAAAACGTTTATGCCTAGGAGAATTTTTCAGATTTACCCTGGTTGGCATGGAGAAAAACATACCCAATCTGCATGGAGGAATCTTGTTCAGAGTGTTGGAGGAGTCCCGGGTATGGCTCAATAGCATGCCCACAAGAGCTACTCTGCCCTCTATCTTGCCAGGACATATGGAGCGCATTCTCGCCACAGCTTGTGGTGTCTTGCAACTGGCGCTCGCAACAAAACGGTGATGAGATGTTTATTAGCCACATTGGACTCATACCTTTTTCCTCAGAATGAATGGATTTTCTTATTCAATGTAGTTTTAAAAACTTTATCAAGCAAAGGTGGGAACTGGTGTTGGCAGTTGGCAACAAAGTAAAGATCCATGATTTGATATACGGACATAAAAGTATATTGTAAGCAAAGTGATACTACCTTCTTCCTCAGATCTTTGTTTTCATCCTGCAATTCTTGCTCCTGCAAACCATCATTTAGTCAGCCATCAAATAAAGAATATTAGCAGAAGGATCATGCAAATTTAGGGAAAAAAGGGAGAAGATCAACTGAAGTTAATGATTCATAATTACCTTACTTTTTAGGTCAAATAGCTGATCATGTAATACTTTATTCTGCAACGGCATAAGACTTTGTTATAAGAAAGGCAAACAACTGAGAGAACTGCGATGTATATTTAAGCTAACCATATATATAGAACAATCGCTTGAAAGTTCAGGTACATCGTGACAACTATGGATACAACACCATTTAGATGCTCTCAAATAATTTTTTCATTAAGAGAACTCAAAACTAATACATCTGCTTTAAATGAAGTAGTAGTATCCGTATAACAGAAAATATCTGAAGCTGGTGAATCGTAACATATATGAGAAGTTCAAGTTTTTAACCTTTCTTGACCTGATATTCTTGAGGGACATGTCTATTTGGTTCTCAATTTGGTCAAGTTCCTTCATGCTAAGTGGACCCAGATCCTCGCCGAGAATATTTCTAAACGAAGGCCGATAATTTAGTGCAATATTGCAATATATTTACAGCAAAAGTAACTGTTCAGCCCCATGTCTGAAGATTACCGTTGTGAACTCTGAAGGTATTCTACTCTGGTCTTCAGCTTCAGATATTCCTGGTGATTAATCTAGTGACAGCAATAAAAGAAGACACAGTACAAGTTAGTTGAAGTGAGATAGTACTTACAATGGAAAAAGAAGGTAAAACGTACATAGCAACAGACCATGTTGACTACAGTAACAAGATAGTTAGGCAGGTGCATTGCCTAGCTTACAGTTAGCCTTGGAAAATTTACTGAATATAATGGTCATTTGCACACACCTGACGACCTGACCTATTGAATCCTCACTACAGATTGGCGAAGTTAAATGTTTCTAGTAAGGCTTCTCGATGACAGAAGTAGTACAGTACTTAAACTAGTGTCAAGCAAATGATTCAGAGGTTAAAATAAACCCATTTTTTGCCAATTTAAATTCAACATCACATATATTTTTATTGATTGTTTGAATGCCAAATTCATTTCTCACTCATTCCCGTGAAAGAAAAGAGCAGAAGAGTTTAGCTCATCGCAGGTTCCCGCTAACTAAACTACTGCACTCTCAGGTTCGACAGTCCACGACGGGGGGGGGGGGGGGGGGGGGGGGGGGGTGGCTTAGTCATTTTTCATACCCCATGTCTTCCCGTTTTCTTTCTTTATGTTTGTTTCTATTGTTCTCTTGTTTTTAAGTATCGAAGGAGACATACGACAGAATATGCAGACATGTCACCAAGCACACACGTGAACTCATGCAACCACAATGACTCCTGAATCTAGGAACCTAAAAATCGGTGAAGTTATCATAAATGTCTCACTGTCGACATGTACACCATAGATGTCGGAATAAATAGTCGTTTTCTTGAGAGTTACAACAAGCTCAACCTATTGTTTGATCTTGGCTTGAGTTACAACCACCCCTGTACCAAGCAATGTTTTTTTTCTTTCAATTTTAGAGTTTATTTGTAGAAAAATAACTACAAAGTAACAAGTTAGAACGAGCATAGCGCTCGCTTTCCACATTGGCCGGGCTTTCCCCTGTCGGAGGGAACAACAGGAATATAGACGTCACAAAGCAAGTCACACTACAAGCCTACAAGGCACCACTCAGAACGTTTCCTATATATTTTTTTGAATTTATATTAGGTTTGATTTTTTTACTATTTATTACTCTCCCTTCTTTTAAAAGTCTTAGAGTTGGGCACAAGGATTAAGAGACTTGTTCAAATATCTATATTTTCCATCACTTATTTTCTCACGAAGTCATTAAAATACCACATTTTCTCCAAAAAGCAAGTCATGTAGACATTATAAGAGTTATAATTATCTAATTTTTATCGTATATTAAAGCAAAAAAGAAGCATTGTGACAAAAGTTACATTAAAAGTTTACAGGACCAAAATTTTAGCAAAACAAATATAGAGAATAAAAACTCATCTATTTCGATGTTGAGGGAGTAATGTTTTGTGTATCTTTAATTGCTTTTTATAATTTAATTATTAGTGAATTTTTTTGCATGATTTTTGTGTTGAGAGAATTAATTTTGTTCACGTTAATTATGGTCTATTTTAATATGAGTTTGTATTGTGTGAACATACAAAAACCTCACTCAAGTGGTTCCATCATGTTCATGTTTGCAACGTGGAATATTCATAATGAAGGGAACATTCTCAAAATACAAAAATACAAGAGCATCTTTCATGGAACATCATAATATTAATAAATATTTTACATGGGACACATTTTTAGAAACAGTTCTCACGGTTTACGCAAAAAATAATTGGTTGATATAGATGCAACGTTTCATGAATAGTGCAAACAATTCTATGAGATTAAATGTAGTAACATATTTTCAAGAACCAATGGTACACCTCTTCGTGTTTTATGTCTTTGTTACATGTTCATTCTAACTTAGACGTTATGTTATTTGCAAAAAAAATTTATCAAAAACAGGAAAAAAGGATGGACTAGCCACTTAAGATTGCTATTGTAAATTCAAAAAAAAAAATCGAAGTAAACTTCAGTATAATATTTTCTGAAAAGAAAAGATGCTATTTTCAGTCAAATAAAGGCATCATTGCATAATATCAATAAATTATTTAGGAAATTGAGATGCTCACTTCGTTTTCCACCGCAGGGGTTGCTTCCTGTGAGTTGTAGCTGCAAGTGCGGTATCGCTCAAGTGTTTTATACATGCTATAGACATGTTAGAAAATAAATTAGTTTATATTGTTTGATATGAAAAAGGTGAAAAAATAGAGGCATTTGATATTTATTTTTGGAGAAAAGGAAAACAAGTCTCCCGGCCCCTACGTCTTCAGGGCACACAACAGTTATTTTATTTCAAAGGATGCCAAGCATCAATACAAACCAATGGTCTTAAAAGTACGATGAAAAAAACTCGAAAATAGTTTTGTCTAATATGTATCACGATTAGTCGTCGATCGAGGACCAATATATCTACCAGAAGCACAGCATGAGATCACACGAACATGATGGTACTCAAAGACAACACATTCATGGTGGGATCATCGTTTGTTTGCCAATATTTTCTGATCTGACCAAACATGTCAAAGTTCAAATTATCATCTACGAGGCGGAGCTTCGAGGTGACACCTTCAACACAGCTAATGGCATATGTATGTTTACCTTGTATGATCTAGCCAAATAGATGAGATAAAAGATTTCCACCGGGAGGAACAACATGTTTTTTTTGTAGAATTTTTCAATGCATCCATCCACTATTTTCCACCACCAGTGCGACTAAATCCGTGGCGCCCATCGATCATACGAGTACAAGCAATCACAACAATAATCGAGATTTGTTAATTAGGTTCAGCAAACTGGACTACAACTCGGGCATGACTATGGGCGCTCATCTCAATGTATGAATCAACATAGTACAAACTAAAACAAAAGCCCATTGAGGATATTGGATGTATCTTGAGTTCTTGACCAGCATGCCATGCCATTTCAGTTGCTCCTGCCATGATTTCCCTGACTCTGCCAACTTGATCTTTTCTCTAGCTTGCCAATTTTTTGTCTAGTTTACTTCAGTGTCCTTATGTGTAAGCATGAATTATGGATTGTTCAACTCAACCAAACCCTCCAGGTAAATACAAATATATATATAGTACAATACGTGCATATATTTATGCACCTATTCCAACAAACTCTATCGCGATAATATGCCTTCCCCATCTCAAAGGGATCGTACATGACCACCGTGCACCTTTGACTTGAAATCATGAACTACACAAATACTTCTTTGAATTCACAGGATTGTACCCGCAACTATAGTCTTTTCTTCTTTTCATCATTGCCAACCCTACGAAAATTAAGTGTTTCCCTCCTCTTATTTTGTGCTCCTAATTTTCTGGGGACCAGTTTGATGACACCACACATAGACCATAAAGTTACCATCTTCGACAACACTAGTGTATTGCCACCCTTGTAGCCTGGATGGGATATACAAAATTCATATTAATTTTTGTGTCCCTTGGTTGTTTAAGTAACTGAGTACATTCCAAAAGGACTATATGTGCTTGTGTTGGTTGCGGGGCGATTACGCCTTCGTCAATAAAACCAATGTGCTTTAAGCATTTTCCTGGTATTGTCTCACTCCATTATTTTTTCAAAGTTTTCGCAACTAAACACATTCGTCTAAAGACCATTGGGGTTGTACTCATTTATTTTAAACTCTATTTAAAATATATGAAAAAACATAATAATGCAACCTGTTTCTTGTTTAGATGTAATAATGGAACCTTGTAACAATGATTCATCACACACAACCTTGGAAATATGTGCCTCATTTCTTTCCGATGATTTTGGGCCTCACTCAGCCTGTGCCTACCACTTGCGGCTCGGTACATCCCACAACTGGTTGCTGACGAGCGATACACTGCGACCAATTGGCCTAATCGAGCACGTGACAGCCAATCGCACACTGACTCGATAAAACCAATGTAATCCAACCCGTTTTTTTTCTTAAGACCACTGATAGTGTGTAACATAAACTAGTATCATAACTCTCATGGATCATTGTAATACTATCTTTATAGTGCATAGTATCGCAGCGGTATTATGATAAATGGATTCAATTATAAGCTTTTACACTCATATTTGAGAAGCACTATGTCATGATCTAATAATATCTTACCATTAGGGGTGGGAAAAAATGATATGACACAACCGGCCTAGACCAGCTAAGAAAAGCTAGTTCATTTCCCTTCTATGCATCTAAGAGAAATAATCTAGTGAAGTATAAAATAAGTACATCATGGTTTCACGGTTTTCACTTTTTCATAGCCTTAGTTACCATAGATAAAAGAGACTGAGTGCCAACTTTAAATTAATAAAGCCAACAAACAGCTAGTACAATATGATGTTATAACAGCAACATATATGCACGCGCGCGCACACACACCAAGCAAAAAAAGATTGAAAAAAGAAGTATGACTAGAGTGTCAAATATTGGGAGAAACGGGACTGCACAACGGTGGCACAGTCGTGGCAGCGGAGGCGCTATAGAAGGGAAGGAAGGGATACACATGAAGCACAATAGGAAAGCAAGGCTCGAGGCGACAACAACGCAACATATTTTGATTTTTGTGTAAAACGACGAGCGAGGGAATTATGGAAGCGGTTGGTGAAATTTACCCCTTATCAAGTCACCAAATTGCTACACTGGAAATTCATTTGGCGAAGATCTACTTTTTCCACTCCATTTCATGACTCGGCTGGAGCATGTTGGCCAATCAAATATTTTTTCGTTTGCCTACTATGTTGCCAACTGGGTTACAATTCCTCATATTAGTTTTCCAAGACTCTGTACGTATCCATGTAAATCTGGATTACTAGATTACAGTCCAACTAACTGATCTAGGATCTCATCTATCTTCAGATGAGATAATTGATCGCATGAAACACAAACACACAAAGAAAATATTCTAGGACCAACTTGGTGGGCTGTAGATAATAAGATTGCATAGGCATAAACGTTTGTGCGGTTGAATGTTCCTGTGTAGCGTCCAAATTTTCTAGCTTACGTAAAGGACGTCGACATGCGATTCTAGTATGTATATAATGTGCGTGTGTCATATAGTATGATCTCTCAAGAGGGATAATACATGGATGGGTAGATGTTTTGTTTTTTGTTCTAGCCTATTATACCAAGAGATCTCAGGAACATATTTGTGCATGCTTCCAAATACATGAAATGGCATGTATCCATCTTCACCTACCGCTTTGGCTCGGTTCACCTTTAGTGTTCCATCATCTTCTTGCATTTTGCAGAACCAAACATGTAACTCAATTATATATCTTAAAGTAATGCTCAAGTTCTCTTGATTAAAAACGACTATTAAGAGGGAATTTCTAATGTGGTAAAAATGGCAAATGATGTAGTGACCTTTAGTAGAAAGGAGTAATGAGAAAGATTGTCTTGTCGATGACCCCCTGGTGTGAATCAAGCAACTTCTGTTGTGAGTAGGAGGTTCTCCCAGTTGGCACTCAGTTATGTGATGGCGAAATTGAGTGAAAGAGTGTACAATGAACTAAAAAGATCATGGGAATGAACGTAGTCAGAGCAACAAAAGGTATCCAACATTCACGGTGCTACTAGGTTGAGGAAGGGTGTAAGCTCGATCTGAAGGGGGCGGAGAGGCTGAGCGCACGGGGAAAATGCATAATCTGATAGGTGGCAATGTTACACGCCACCTTAGAGAATAAAGAAAGGAGCAATCATGTACCGTTCAAATTTTGTGACAAAACACTTTCCTAGAGTGTTACTCCTATATATTTTTTTAGCAGTTATTGCATTTAAAAGTATTGTTCCTAATTTCATATTTCTCTAATTTCAACTTTCTTTGATGTTGTGGAGCTAATTTATTTTTTCGTTTTGATAGTATGAGTAGGATGACTTGCACATCTGACAAATTAGCGTGCATGCTCCCTCAAGTTGAGAAACATGCATGCCATTTGAGTTATATGCACTTATGAGGCATTGCAAATTTCGTCTATAAGCATGTTTAATAATATCAAGAAGTACACAAGACACTAGAGTGCTTATAATATTATAGATTAATTTATATAATATGTTCCAACATAAGTTATATTATCTTAACAATTTTTAAAATGACATGATCTATGAACCACACAAAGTATACATAAATTTAATTAAACACCTAACCAACAAAGATGAACAATGAAGTTCACCATTCTTGTCTCATTTGTGGAGAAAATGTATTTTTATTTCAGAAGACAAAATAGAACTTCTGATCCCTATAAACTGAATTAAGAATAGTCTTGCATGAAAGTTGTGACATTACTTCGGAAAAAATGCAACAGTTGTCTATAAATAGACTAAATTCCATCGTGGATCATGTTACTGCTACATAATTTCCACCGTATTGAACCAGGTTATAACAGACATTCTGATTTGAGTCTAGTTCAATCTGTTTGTATAAGGGAGGTAGCATTTTTAAATCTCGTTCTTCAACCCAAAAATCGTTTTTCACAAATACAATTGTAGAACTTCATCAGTCCTAAAATCCGCCTGAGGGAACAAAAAAAATCGCCAAATATATTTCTCCCACGCACGCATGAACGTATAATTCAATGCACACCGTGCATCCATCTTTTCATCCAGTTTAGGCACATGGGTATAGTAAACACTAGTAGTCCAACGGGTATATTGCATGCAAACTGGCCGGGTTGCTTTTTCAGTTTTTTGTAGATGTATCGTGCGAGATTAGAAGGTTCAACCTGACATCTCTGACGTTTCGGCAGTTAAGCACACGGGGCTCGATGAAGATAGCGAACTTCTGGCCGGAGATTGAGCTGCTAGACTGCTACCTTCAATGGAACAGTAAGTTGAATAGCAGATCAACTTCTCAGCACAATATAGAGTAGGGCAATTAGCTCTAGATCGATGGCCCGCTGCACAAAACTTATCCGACGTGTACACCTTGCTCATTTTGCACTGCTATATATATTGAGTTGTTCGGAAGAGACAATGAATCTCATAAGCATATATGGGGGAGAATGAGATCTTGTAACTTGTGAGTACAACGAGGGCCAGTGAAAAAGAATTCTCTAAGACGGAAGGAAGGCGCAGCAAGTTTATGGATGGCTCTTTTATTCTTGCCCATTATAGCAAACGACCCAAGTAATAGTGGTGGGGTCACGGGTGTACATGTATACAATACAACTATTTGGTCCAGCTCAAGATATATCTACCCGAGATTAGGTGTGGAATGCAGATTGAAGCTTAACACTATCGTATTTAGTTGATCTTTCGATAGCTGTAATAATCAAAGACTTCTGTTTGGAGATCAAATAGCCATCTCAGTTCTGTTTGGGAAATAAAGTACTCCCTCCGTTTCTATATACAAGGCCACTATCTCATTTTTCAGATACCAAGAAACCAAATCCAACTAATAAATAGCATGGTTAATTGTGTGAAAAGTCTCTCGTGTTCCGGACTAATTAAATATAGTTCATGTGGTGGCTCTTTCTCTATGGTTGCATGCAACGTTTCCATTAATTAGCAGCACTGTACGAGGTAGAAAACTAATCAATTTATCTTGGGAGGAGATAGTGGCCTTGTGTAGAAGCAAAAACGTATATTTGATAGTGGCCTTGTATATAAAAACAGAGGGAGTAGGGTCTTTCCTCATGTTACTCGTTCATTAATTGAAAGCATGAAAATTGGAGTTTTTTTGGGCCAGATCTTCGTTCTTGACGAACCCTACAATAAAATTAGACCAAATCGACGGGGAAAGACGATGACCAGATCGGCTCAAGACAAAGCAGTACAGTATAAGCTTAGAGAGAGAGAGAGAGAATCTAAAGCCCAAACCAATTCGATTTACCCGTGAAACTTGCGCCTCTATCTACGGTTAAGCAAATAGGGGAAAGTAGCTAAAAGAAAGCTCGTACGTACCATGAGGAGCTGGAGAACTCGAAGAGGCGACCCGGCCGGAGAAGATGATGAGCCCGACCTCAGCATCGCAGAGTAGCGATAGCTCGTAGGCCTTCTTGAGCAGCCCGTTCCGGCGCTTGGCGAAGGTCACCTGCCGGCTAATCTTGTTCTCGATCCGCCTCATCTCCACCTTCCCGCGACCCATCTTTCTTCTTCTTCCTCTCCTCTCTCCTGTTACTTTACGATAAGCCAGCAGAGGGGATGTCTGATCATATGCTTTCTCGGTGTGCCTTAGGTCCTGTTTCTCTTTCTCTCTATATATGTCTCCTTCAAACTAAGCTATGGACTGCGAATCACCACCCGTTGGCTACCTCTCTCGTACTGTAGCTTTGTGGGAGGTCAGGTGGTGGGGGAGGCGGTGCGTGGGGTGATTGATGATCTGATGTGAGGTTAGTTCGTACTCTCCCTCGCTGGCGACTCGACAGTAGCGACGCGCGATCGATCCAAGGCGATAATCTCCACATCGATCGCGCGGCAGTAACTGTGGCCGCACGTCGCGCGACATGGGATAGTTCCATCGAGGCGGAAGAGGACGGGCGGCACGTGTCGACGAGCGTGTGGAGGAACAGCGAGTGGCACGCTTCTACTGCTATGCTACCCCTTAGGTCTTCGCTCGTAGGACTTCCCTCTGGCAAAGTCATCTCTCTGAACTCTCTTTAATTTTCCCTCTGGCTCTCGGTCTCCTTTGCTGCTCTTCGTCAGTGAGTGTTTTTGCTTGTTTTTATCCTGGGAAATAAAGAAAAGTTCTGGGTTCGTAGCAGGTTTCCCGGATTTCAGGATCCTCGAGTCGGAGTAGTACGAAGAAATCTTTGTTTGTGTGTTAGGTTCGCCTTTCAAGGACATCTTCCTGACACTAATTTTGAAGGAAAACTGTACAAAATATTCCATCTTAGGCCAAAATATGTTGAGTACTACTCCTTTATGCCATAATATTAGTTTCAGCCAAAGTCAAACTTCATGAATTTTGACCAAATATATAGTAGACAATAATGTCAACATCTACACGAATGTATATTTCATGATGATTCTAATAATATAGATTTCATGTTTTAGATGTTGATCTTTATTCAATATACTTTGGCCAAACCTCATGAACTTTGACTTAATCCAAAACTTTTACGCGCTGCATTTTGGCGTATAGAGAGTATTATGAAACTTTTAAGATAAAACAAATAACATCATATAGGAGGTGTCTTCATCTTTGCCAACCAAAACATTTGTTCCACTTATCTGTTTCCACTGATAGGTGAATCAGACAAATAAGAAGAATAATGAAGGCAACCATTTGGGATCATGCACAAGAAATTGAACTGACACCTAAAGGTTTATTTTCCGTCTATTTTATATTCTTAGATGTACTAAACATTGGATAAGCTTGTTCACTAGCTTTTGATTATTTGGAACCATGGTGTAATTCGTCGTGAATACTCAAACACATGTTCATGAAAGTGTTTCAATTCTCTGTAGAAATTTCCCTACAATTTCCAAAGAGAAGGTAATGTGGAGGACCAAAGGAGTGTCTTTTCATATTATCATGTTAGAATTATTCCATGATTCCTATGTTGTGAGTAAATCATTCTTTACTCTATACTACTATGCACCTGCCAAGCTCTAGGACAAGGAAAGGACAATACATCCGCTACTGACGAGGACATGAGAGTTTTTCATTAAACCAGAAGGAGGAGAGGATTAGCTATAACAACAAAACCGAGAGGTATATACTTAGTTATTTAGGTGTTCCAACACAAAGGCGGCAATTATGGTTAAAGAAACAATGTTCGGAGGAGAGACACCAACCACTGTAGTTCATTACACCTCACATATATACTGGGAGTATACTAGTATCGTGTAGGCCATATTTGGTAAAAATATGATGTGTTACAACAATTAAAGAATAGAGATGTGTAGTGGTATTATGCTATGATACAATATTATACGGAGTAGCACATAGAACTAGGAAATTTAATGGAAAATAGATCTGCTACACAACTTTGTACTAAATTCTACAAATACATAAATATTGTTCAGACTACGATATTACTATATAATTCTATACACTACAGAGATAATATCATACGATACACTAGTATCATCCGCATGTTACTATATGATACTCTCCACACTCCACTATTTCTATTCTTACCGCATCCCGCATAAATATTAGCGGATATTGCCACAATAAACTTTCAAGATAGGTCCAATTCCTTGAGAAGTTCTCTAGATATCATTTGCTCCAAAGGCCCACCTTGTTTTCGATATTCCATTCACTAAAGCCCATTACGTACGTGGGTGGGTGTACTGCATGTGGAGAAACTGGTAGAGCTAAAACCAGCCCCACCCTATAATTCTACATCCATGAGTACCTTAAAGGTATGGCTCAGAATTAGGGTTGAAAATGATAAGGAAACTTTCCGTCTGTTTCCGTAGAAAAAGGAAATGAAGAGCAAAGAATGGAAAAGGAAACGGCATTTTGCGGAAACAAAACGAAAACAGCATATTCTAAAACGGAAATGACAAAGGAAACGATTTAGCAGTTTCCGACGGAAACGGAAACGACGAAAAATTCCGAAAATATAAATACGGAAACTTTCCGTAAGACCATCGTAGGGTTGCGACCATGGACAACCACAGCCTACCAGCAAACGAGGCCTGGGCTAATTAGGCCCATTAGATTAGACTATTAATAGCAAACCCTAATTAATCTAATTAGATACATGCAGCGTGCGATCACGCTCCAGACATGGAGTTGAACTGATGTGTTGCGAAAGCCTATGTGGTGCTTCATTGCTGCTGAAGCATACATTTTTCTAAGACTATATTTTATTAGCAAAATGAGTGTCTTAAGGTCTATGTGGAACTAATTTTTGTGAGTTTTTGTGTGTGTCGAAGTGTTAAACTATGTAAGTGGTACTTCACGTTAAATTGTCGCAGGTCGAGATTGTGAACAATTCTTGTCTTGTTAGCTATTTATATGTTGGGGGTATGGACCAACATATTATAGCGCTATTGTGTTTCGACAAATATCCGCTTCCGTATCATATCCGTCCCGTATCCGTTCCATATTCATTTTCGTGGATTTCCGATTCCGTATTCGTTTCCGAGGTTTCCGATTTCATTTCCGATTCCGGCAAGGCGAAAGGAAACGGAAACGATAATGCATGTTTCCTTCCATTTCCGTTCCGTTTTCAACCCTACTCAGAATCAGATGGATGCATGTCCTCTGGGTGATGTGCGGTGGTACCCTCCTAAATAGACAAGTCGGCAGTGTTGGCAATTTTGTGATTCCCATTTTTCAATCTGGTCTTCAGATAAGCTGGCGAAACAATCACCAACCAGTACCATGCTAAAGTGGTCCAATCGCTACACAAGAGCCGGTTTACTGTGCACACATATATTTGGTACGTTTGCTGTTTATTTAGACGGAACCTGCAATGAATAACCTGAAAATTGACTTTACATACGGGCAATTTTTTCGCGACGTGTCAAATTCAACCCCTAGGAAGCATAAAATATTCATGGCACACCGAATTAAAGTTGGAATGGCCCATCCGGACTACAAGCTAGCTAAGCTATAGCCATGTACATACTCCAATTAGCACACGTCTTAGAGCATCTTCAGTCCGACTAGGCAATTCGGCTATGTATACCTCCGTGGTCTCCTTCAGATGTGTTTGCGGACATGAGCCGGTCACCCATTATCTATCTTCCCTTTTTTTTTTTTGGATAAAGGGCTTTTATTACTTAAAAGGATTAAGCGTTTACATCCGGCCTCTGCATAACTAAGATGCACACAGCCACCAATTCACCATAGGACCAAAGGCAACAAAAAGGAAAAAAAAGTGAATTACATATCAAAATGAGAAATTGTAGATCCGCCTAAGCTGCTGGTAAGTCTATCCGGAGACTATGTTGCCACCCATGCCGGGAGTAACTCCCTGGCCGCAGCCTCCAGTCTCGACGCCACCTCCAAAAATAAGTCTCGGTGTTCCACACGCTGCAGGGGTGACCATGCTCGTAGCGTCGCTGTGCACCGGTAAATAACCTGCATAAGAGAAGCATTTTTATCATTAAAAACCTTGTCATTTCTACATAGCCATAGCGACCAAATAACAGCAATCGCGCCCACCCTACTGAATAGTTTGAACCTAGGATCCACTCCATTTAACCAGTTGCCAAAAATGTTAGCAACAGAAGTAGGTGGATGTAAGGTAGAACCTATCTGGATGGCTGACCATATAGACCTAGCGAACTCGCACTGAAAAATAAGTGTGTAATGGTCTCGTCGTGTTGACAGAAGACACACTTTTTACTTCCGTGCCAATTGCGTTTGGCAAGGTTATCTTTGGTAAGAATTACTCCTCGACGTAAATACCACGCAAACACTTTAGTTTTTAGTGGTATCTTCATCTTCCAAAGTTTGTTTATTGAACTATCGACTGGAATTTCGGGTAGAATAGTGCTCTATACATAGAATCAACCGAGAATTTGCCGTTCTTCGTGAGATTCCATTGAAACTTATCTGGACCTTCCGACAATTGGATTGAATCCAATCGGATGAGCAAAGCATTCCAAGATGCTTGTCTTGTTCCAAGTAAACTTCTTCTGAACGAAACATTTGGTGGGAAAGTATCCAACACCTTCGCGATCGTGTCACTTTTGTTTCGAACAATAGAATATAGAGCCGGATATTGTTCTTTGAGGGTAGATTGGCCAAGCCAAATATCCTCCCAGAAACGAATTTCCGATCCATCCCTAATTGAGAAAGATCCATGTGGAAAAAAGAACTTCTTTGTAGCCATGAGGCCTGCCCAGAAGTGTGAATCACCAGGTTTCCAAAGAACCTGGGAAACAGCTTGATCTCCGACATATTTTCTCCTAAGGAGGGTTTGCCAAACTCCATCTTCAGAAAGAAGTTTAAATAGCCATTTACCTAGCAGCGCTCTGTTCTTGACCTCAAGGTCATGAACTCCGAGCCCTCCTTGGTCTTTAGGGCAGCAAACCACACTCCATTTAGTCAGTCGATATTTTTTCTTCTCACAATCCCCTTGCCAAAAGAATCTAGATCGGAAATAATCCAATCGTTTTAAGACCCCTTTAGGCAGTTGGAAGAATGAAATCATATACAGTACCATGTTCGTTAGTACCGAGTTTATGAGAACCAATCTTCCACCCAGGGATAGGAGTTTGCCTTTCCAGCTATTTAAACGTAATTGAAGCCTTTCCTCCACCCTTTTCCATTCAGCATTTGTAAGTCTCCGATAATGAATCGGAATGCCCAAATAGTTGATAGGAAATTGTCCTTGCTCACAGCCAAAAAGCTCAGCATACAAGGCGGCGTTCTCTTGGGCCTCGCCAAAGCAAAACAATTCACTTTTATGGAAATTTATCTTAAGACCCGAAAGTTGCTCGAAAGCTGACAAAATCAACTTAGGTTACGAGCTTTTTCGATGTCATGCTCCATAAAAAGAATTGTATCGTCGGCATATTGAAGAATCGATAGTCCACCATCGACAAGATGTGGAATCACTCCTTCAATTTGACCCTCATTTTAGCGCGTTCGATCAGGATAGCCAGCATATCCGCCACTATATTAAATAGTATTGGCGATAGGGTCACCCTGTCGGAGGCCTTTTTTCGTTTGGAAGTATTGCCAGTGTCATCATTGACCTTAATGGCTACACTTCCTCCGGAAACAAAGCTATTAATTAACGCGCGCCACTGAGGAAAAACCTTTCATCCTTAGGGTTTGCTGGATGAAAGACCACTTCACTTTATCATAAGCTTTCTCGAAATCAATTTTCAGAATTACCCCGTTCAACTTTTTCCTATGTAGTTCATGGACTGTTTCATGTAGGACCGCGACTCCATCAAGGATGTTGCGACCTTGCATAAAAGCCGTCTGAGACGGTCGAACCACATGATCTGCCACAGTGTTCAGTCGAATCGTCGCAACTTTGGTGAATATTTTAAAACTAACGTTAAGGAGGCATATAGGTCTAAACTGTTGGATCCTTTCTGCCTCGTTAACCTTAGGTAACAAAATTATCTCACCAAAATTGAGACGAAACAACTCTAATTGTCCATTGTGAAGACAGCGAACAACTGAAGCAGATCGGCCTTGATAACATCCCAAAAGTTCTGGTAGAACTCAGCAGGAAATCCATCAGGACCAGGAGCTGAATTATGTTTCATTTGGAAAACTGCCTTTCTCACTTCCTCCTCTGAATAGGGTTTAGTAAGTAGGCTATTTTCCTCCTCTGAAACCTGGGGTATATCCTCTGTTCGGGACTCATCCAAGGTGAAATTCCCCTCCTCTGAGTCACCGAACAGGCCTTTATAGTAATTTGTAATATACGACTTTAGTTGTTCCTGGCCCTCAATCGTTCCTTCATCCTGGACCAGAGAATGAATACGCTTTTTCCTGTGTCTGCCATTGGCAATACTATGGAAATAGCGAGTATTCGAGTCCCCTTCTAGAATGAATTGAGCTTTAGAACGTTGATACCATTTTAACTCCTCCTCACGCAGTAGTTTCGCTATCTGTGCATTTGATTGGCTCTTTAGCTCAATTTCTTGCGCGGATAGTAATCGAACTTCTGCTAATGCTTCTAGAGCATCGATTATCGAGGAAAGTCGTACTTTCTCTTTTTAAGTAAACCAGTAGTATGACGAGCCCAACCAACGAGTGAGTACGTAAAGCACGTATCTTATTGTTCCACCGCTGGATAGGCGTATCACCCGCTACCGGTAAATCCCAGATTCTTTTAACCATGTCATGGAAGCCCTCGCGGTGTAACCAACCAAGCTCAAACTTGAACCGTGGTTTACATTGCGGTCTAGGCACTCCAGTGGTCAATAGAATGGGAGCATGATCCGACAAACCCTCAATACGTTCTAGAGCCCGTACCGACACCAATGGGAACCTAGCTTCCCAATCGGAATCCATCAGTACACGGTCTAGTTTCTCGTAAGTGGGTTCAGGGAGGGAATTAGCCCAGGTGAACTGTCTTCCCACCATCGTAATCTCTCTTAAATTCAAGCTGTCAATGACTGCATTGAATAAAAGAGGCCAACGGTTGTCGAACCGACCCTTACTTTTCTCGAACGGAAACCGTAGCAGGTTGAAATCCCCACCAATGATAATAGGGTGTGGGTTATCTTTTGCTAGGTTTACCAATTCAACGAGAAAGGAAGTCTTAGACGCTTCCTGAGCCGGCCCATACACGGCGACAAGACTCCAAATGAAATTATCGGATTTATTACGGATGTGCATTTTGATATGAAAATTGCCTTCCGTAACCTCCAATACTTCCATGGTATCAGTCCTGACGCCAAGTAAAATGCCCCAGAGCGTCCATGAGGAGGTCGCGAGTACCACTCAAACTCTATACCGCCCGATAGTCGGTTTAAAAGAGATTGTGGAAATCACGATGTCCCGTCTCAGAAATAGCTAAGAAATCCAAATTATGGTCCCGAATACAATCAGCGAAGTGCAAGTGTTTAGCCAAGTCACCAAGACCTCTGCTATTTTTGAACATGCCATTCATCGAGAAACCGTGGGGGGTGCAATCACACTCCCTACTTTAAAATTTTAAATCCATTCAAATACATGCATTCTACAACAAACTATCTACTCCATGGTTGCATACAACATACTACCTATTCCACCTAACAAATCCAAACATTGCAATTATAATAAGGTCTAAGATAATAATAGCTTCAAATGCAGATTTTAAGGCCAATTACCTTCTTGATCTTGTTCATTTTCAACCGAGATGCATCCCTCCCGATCTTGTGATCATGAACAATGTCGGTTATATGAAACTCTAATTGCATCCTCTCTTCTTCTACCATGTTCTTATCTTTTTTTTCAAATTTTTCATGGCTTTCTCCATCTTCAGGGTTACCTCTTGAGCTAGTTTTAACTTTTCTTTGACCTTTTCTTCTTTTCCCCAATTATAAATTCTAATATTCCAAAATGAGCACTTCGCCTTCAAGCTTCAACTCCATTTTAATACCTCGTACAGCACATGCAAACATTGATTCCTAGATAGCAATGTCCAAGTCAATCAATTTGATATAATTTTGCATGAAAAAAACCAAGCAACCCCTTGAATATCGTACCTCGCAAAATTGGAGGTGGTGTTCCTGTAACTGGGGAGGGAAACCACGTCCTTGTTGTTGTCCCAAGAGACCATGATGGAGGCGACATGCTCACGCGGTGGACGGCGGCACCGGGATATATAACGGGACGGCAACATGTCACATCCTCGAGGTGGAGGGTGGGAAGATCTACGAGTTGGATAGTACCGCAAATCGGACGGCGGCGGGGGGGGGGGGGGGGGGGGGGTCAGCAAAGATGCAAGCAACGGCTGAACTCTATTCCAGCTAAGATCTGGTCAGGAAAGGTGAGGCGGGAGTGCGAACGGCGGCAAGAGTGCATAGGGAGCAGGGGTGGGAGGGGTGGGGGTGGGGTGCGTGAAAAGCGAAGGAGCTAGGAAAGGGGCGGCATGGAGCCAACTACAGTTTTCATTGATCCATGCTATTATTATATCATTCTTACATGTTTTATTATGGTTTCATATCATTTTTACATCATTTTCCTGGACTAATACATTAAACCAGTGATCAGAAAGCCATTTGTTGTTTTCTATTTTTTTGCTTTGTAGGAAACCACTATTTAAGTAGAGCATCCCTCCACAGCCTCTTGACATATATATCTTCTCCTCGGCCTAGAATACATCAGAGCGGAGTTTATTTTGGAGAGCAGCCGTAGCAAATCGCGGTTCCACGAAGATCCAGCCTGGAGGCCTATTTTGGTACTCTGCCAGAAAGGGTATCCATCGTCGGAGTATTCTTCATCATCCTTGTTGCCTCCATAACAATGTGTGAGCAGATCCCATTACACTATGGGCACATAGTATTAGCTACATGGCACACTCTCTCCCATGTTCTTTAATACAAAGGTCTCATGAGTTGTCCTACATTATTGAGATCCACCTGGTGTAATAGTTGTTGTGTTTATTGGGATATGATGAATCAACAATTTATGATCAGACATATTCACATTTTATAATGATATATTATGTTATCTTGATACATTATTTGTAATCATATATATATATATATATATATATATATATATATATATTTCAAATTTATTTGTCTGCTCTGGCCAATTATGATGCCTGATCTTTGGAGGGGGTGGTGTATGATAGTAGGTTCAACCCTGCAGCATTCTATATCCCAGTGACGGAAAGGGAAAATACCTGAATGTGTTTTTTCTCATAAGGATAAAACAATGGTTGTTATACCATACTTGGATGGTGTTTTTTACTTTTTACATTAATTCATCTTTCTTAAAACGATACTTGGTTTGTATGAATTTAATGAATATTTTAAGATGCATACTCAATAATGGTCTATATATATATTGTGGGCGTAATCCTATAAGAATCATGCCATAACCATAATCATAACAATAAGGATAAGTACAATGCAATCGATGCCCAAGTATAATTCGTATGATCTATACTTTTTTCATATGATCTATATATTGGTCCATTTATTTAATATTCATCGCTTCCTATCACATCATACATCAAATACTTGTAACTAGCAGGACAAGAAGTTTGATAACCTTCCTCAAACATTGGGAACAAGCTTTGATTTATGATTGTGTGCAGGTATTGTTAACTTTACTGACGTCTCATTATTTTCTATTGGTTCGATAAATCTTGGTTTTAAATCGAGGAAAATACTTGCTATTGTGCAATGATACGTCCCAAACGAATAATTTTTTTGATTGATCCATACTATTATTATATTAATGCTACATGCTTTTACTATGGTTTTATATAATTTCACATTCGGTTTTATGTGACTAACCTATTAACCCAGTGCCTAGACCTAGTTGATATTTACTACTTATTTTGCTTAGCAGAAAATCCCAATTTGCGGAGGCCCAAATTTACGGAAAAATATACACAAAATCTAATACTTCGTGGGAGAAGCCAGAGGGCACCAGATGGAGAACATTATGGTCCCACATCCTAGGCACGGTCCCACCTCGCGGGTGGGATCCTGGCCGGGAGTCACCCTCAGTGCTCTGTTCCACCGTCTCCTGACACCTATTTATTGGTCTTGGCCTTAAACAGTTCAGAGCAGAATTTTTTTTGTAGAGCGGAAACATAAGTCGTCGTTCTGCTACGATCCAATTTGGAGGATACATGCCAGACGTATCTAATTTCTTTTGATTGATCCATACTATTATTATATAAGTGCTACATGTTTTTACTATGATTTTATATCATTTTATTGGATTAATCTATTAATCCAGTCCACCGAGAGAGTTGATGTTTTCTACTTGTTTTTGCTTCACAGAAATTCCAATTTATGGAGGCCCAAATTTACGAGAAAGATACCAAAATTCTAATACTTCGGGGAGAAGTCAGATTTTACCGGAGGGGGGGGCAGGAGAGTCCCACAGCCCAGGTGTGACCCCACCTCCCGGGTGGGCCTTGGGTCGCGAGCCTAGGCCACGAGTCCCCCTCGGCGCTCAGTTTCACTGCCTATTTATTCCTCTCGACTTAAAACCCTTCGAAGCGGAGTTTATTTTCCGAGCGCACATACAGAAGTCGCCGTCCCACGACGATCCATCCTGGACGATACACCTCAAAAGTATCTATTTTTTTATTGATTCATGATACTATTATATCAATGTTACATGTTTTTACCATAGTATTATATTATTTTACATCATTGTTATCGAACTAACCTATTAACCTAGTGCCCGGAGCTAGTTGTTGTTTTTGGCTTGTTTTTGCTTTGCATAAAATCCCAAATTACGGAGGCCCAAAATTACGGGAAAAAATAGCAAAACTCTAATACTTCGGGGAAAGGCCAGAGTTCACCGGACGGGGGCCTAGGATGGCCCCACAGGCCAGGCGTAACCCCATCTTGCGGGTGGGCCCAGGCCACGACCCTAGGCTACGAGTCACCCTCAGTGCAGCGTTCCACCGTCTCATGTCGCCAATTTATTCGTCTTGACCTAAAACCCTTGGATTTTTAATAACATTTCCACTTTGGACATTTAACTGAAGTTTGTAGTTGCAATTATTTATTTGGATTATTTTGTTTGTGCATCAATAGAGTTTACGAACTGTGAGGCTGATCTTGTTGAGGAAGTGTACCACTACTCTCCTAAAGTTTTTCTATGCATATGTTATACTTTATTAACTAGAAATGTATGTGTAGTTACAGCTATATAGCATGAAGGCATAGGCTTTCTCGGCCATATTGTTTTGTCACCTTTAAGACTATTTATATGTGTATGTTTTACTACTCCACTATGTTTAGTATACTGTATGTTTTGCTACTCTAATATGTTTAGTATACTGGTTTGGAAAAGCAAATGATATCAAAACAACTTTGCTATTGAGATGAGCACGATGATGAATTGTTTCAAAAATAGAATCACAAAACCATTTTATCTAGATGGAGTGGTTTGTTGGGTGGGTGTGGGGACCTGGACTAGGTGTCCGGAACACTGCAGTGCGTACAACAACGATCACATAATCAGAGTGTCATCGAGCATAATTGAACTGATATCATAAGTACATTCACATATACCAAAACACAAACCTACATTGCGGGGACCATTTGGTCCGAAACATGAACTTTAGATAAGTCTTGCAGCGGAAAAGCTAACCCTCGGGCCCTGGTTTTAAGCCTACCGCTCGTAGAAGCAACTAGAAGCCAGCAATTGCTCTAGCGATCTGTCTTGGACATATATCCAAAAGCCCACAAACTGTATTTTCCCTTCTGCTGGCAAATCCTCTCCAAGTAATCAGCTAAGCACTCACTGACTGTTCACCCAAGAAACACAACCGCGCAGCTTAGCAGACGTATTCAGGTAGATACATAATTACATATGATGATCACCACAACGTACAGCACACGAAAATATAACAACGGTCACTCATGTCCAGATACATTGCTACACATGGAACGCAACACGTCATGCCGCCACAGCGATCAATCATATCCAGCCTGTAGACGATCCAGGTTGTCCATCAGGGTGCTGATGAGAAGGCATTTCTTCGTTGTTCAGCTGATCCATGTAGGACTGATGATACCTTTACACCCAAAAAAATAACCCAGCTAAATTTTGGACAGATTGGTGAAAAAATAATACACAAGTTCTTTCGTCAAAATAATAATAGTAATACTGAAGTTCTGAACACTCATGCGTCTAGGGGAGATTTCACAGCACATCCATGATAAAAATGCTGAAAAACATACCCAGTTTGCATAGAGGAATCATGCGTTGGGTGTTGGAGGAGTCCTGGATATGGCTCAATGGCATGCCCACTAGAGCTACTCTGCCCGCCATCTTGCAAGGACATGTGGACTGCATTCTCTCCATAACTGGTGTCTTGCAACTGGCATTTACAAGAAAACGGTCATATTAAATTCTTGTAGCCGCATTGGAATAAGAAATAGCTTAAAATAATGCATTCTTTGTGCAGTGTTTTAAAACTTTGAGTCAAACATAGGCGGGGCAATTGGTATAATGGTATTGAAAACAAAGTTATTGAAGTTCCATATACGGACAGAAATTGTAACTTGTAAAATCAGTGATATTACCTTCTTCCTCAAGTCTTTGTTTTGATCCTGCAATTCTTGCTCCTGCAGAATATCACTTTAGTCGGTCATTAAAAAACAATATCAACAGAAGAGGAAGAAAAGTTAGCGTGAAGATAATAAGAAGTTCGTCCTTACCTTACTTTTCAGGTCAAATAGCTGATCAAGTAATATTTGATTCTGCAAAACATACCGCTTTGTCATACCCCACGTAAATACAGGTAGAATTATTTAAGCTAAAAGTATTAAAAATGTCATACAATCTCATATTGCATCCTAATAATGACGGAAATAGTACCATTTAAAAATGGTCTGAAGTATAGAAGATATCATGAAGAGAACTATTTAGTTAACTTAATATATCCCGCAATACATAGCTTGCCTGTTCCAGTGTTGTCATATGGCTCCAACGTTGCAATGCATCTGGAATAGTTGTGATGTGTGCATCCTTGGATTCAAAGGCACATGGAATATATTTTTTCTTTCACTATCCTTTTTGTCTAAAACTGAAGCAGTATGTGTGTATACAAGAAAAAAAAACATCTGAAGCTGCTGAACCTTAGCTTCCGTAACCAGATGTTGATGTTATTTACCTTTTTTGATCTGATATGCTTGAGGGATACATCTATTTGGTTCTCAATCTGCTCAAGCTCCTTCATGCTAAGTGGACCCAGCTCTTCACCGAGAATATTTCTACGATATCAGAACGACGGCTGGTAAGTTAGAGCAACACTGCAATAATAAACATGCAGAAAAGTAACTGTTCAGCACCAAATCTGAAGACTACCTTTGTGAACTTTGAAGGAATTCAACTCTGGTCTTCAGCTTTAAATATTCCTGGTAATTAATCTATTTCCAAAAAAGAAGGACACGGTACATGTAAGATCAAGAGAGGTAATACTTTCAGGGGGCTACATATAACAAAATACCATGTTGGCGAAACAAATTAGTTAGTTCAAACTTCAAACCAAATGTTGCCCCAACAAATGGAATGCTCGGAAAGATTAAGAAAGACAACAAACTGCAAGGTGGGTGCAATGTTTAGCTTGAAGCTATAACCTTCGAAAACTGACTGAACTGTACATAATATTTCCAGTGATGAATGGTGAAATAAATTCCATGAAATGTACAAGAGCAATTTCCAAGAACTAATGAAACACTTATTATTTATTTTTGTTAAACATAATTCAAAAGATGTCCTGTTATTATTTTATAATTTCTGAAACAATAAGGAAAATAAATATATAGGCAATGCTACACTTTGTTTTGCTTCTCGCGTGACCCTTATTTATTGTTCCTTGACTTTACCGTGTTGTTGTTTTTGGGCTAGTTGGCGCCTTAACCATACCCCATAAACTTTATGTTAATGTTAATAACTATTATCGCATGGTCCGTTGAAATAAAAAAATTACTCTAAAGGGAAAAAAATCATGGCTAAGGTAGTCGAACATTTAAAATTTTCATCGCAAGGTTATCCTCACATGAAACAAACAAAATACGTAGCATTTAGTCATGATGAGAGAAATGCATTTGTTTAGAAAATTGAAAAATATATTTGGTTAAGTGAATGGAAATTATTGTTTCCAACAGCCCACTATTGGAAAAAAATCGTAAAAATGGCGAATGGATTTCCCAAAATTAGCGATTTTTGGTAGAAAATACAATCTTGGTCAAAATTTTCGTTCAAATCTGAATAAATCCGAGTGATAACACTTCGACATGCAATAGCGCATATTCCTGAAAAAATTGGCTTCAGTTTAGTGGTTGAGGGCCTACAAAGTTGTTTGGTAGGTATTGAGTTTGATTTCAGTTGTCCTAGTTTAAAAAAAAAAATTTGAATGCTGGACTACAGATCTGGCTGAATGTTTTGAAATATTTCTATGAAATTTCGTTAATTTCTAGAAATTTGCGAATCTTTGTGAGGTATGAAAATGATATAAATAAAATGTTAAACCTTGTCTCTCTCACAATTGCAGTGGAATTCTTTTGGGAACGGATATTAGCCCCTTCCATCCAATGGTCGTTAAAGGTGTGTCTAGTTGATTACTAGACTAGCCGTACCTAATGTTGTCAAGAGTTGACTGGCCAATTTTTGGCCAAATAATCTCCCACCCTAATTTTCCAACTATTTGACAAGAAAGGGTAGACCTCCATTTGGAACAAAAATTCTGACTAAAAACCAAATAGTGACCAAAACTGGATAGACATCAATTTTTTGGCATGGCTGATTTGGGCATCCAACCAAATAGACCCTAAGAACTTGAGATGCTTACTTCGTTTTCCACTGGAGGGGTCGCTTCCTGTGAGTTGTAGTTGCAGGTGCGGTATCTTTCAAGTGTTTTGTACATGCTGTTCACATAAGAAAGCCAAGGGGTTAGTTTAATCGTAAATTGTGGATGTGTAGAAAATGTAGTAAAATGAAGGCATTTGAGTATGATCATTCAAGTGTTGTAAACGTACAATTAAAATTCCATGGGTACTCTTCCATATCTCAAAACTCTTTCATAAAAGCTTGGCATGTACTAGAGTATGTCGCAACACTTGACTGGTTCGGATGGCATGCTAGTACATAGTCTATATGCAGGGAATGCACAAAAAATCCATCGATCTCCAGGCATTGAACTGAGCTGAACTAGGCTTGGTTGTGTTAGCTAGATGTACTGTTAATCTATCTAAGAGAGCAAATGAGCAGCTGCATGTATGGTTTGATGGCAAAGTATTATCTAACTTTCGTGCCTCCAAAGTATGCTGCAAGACTGATACTGAAAACAAAGGTAGTACAAGTAAAATCAGAGGTCTCACATTTCTACATTTTTTCTGAAGCACATAAACTCAACTAAACCACCATACGCTCACAAATACAAATGCATGCACGTCTCAGAGGAATGGCAAGACAGGCAGGTGGAGATGGAGATTGGTCCAGCAAGAAATTTACATCCATGAGTTTTTACAAGTCGTAACCTTGTGAGCTATTTGCGGCAATCAGTAGACACTTCAGGCATCAGTTAGCCTTGCTAACAATTTTATGATTTTATGATTTTATGTTTTAATTAAGTAGTTTTAGTATAGGGCCCGGGATCTTTAAAATCTAATTAAATTAAAGCATACTTCATTAAATGGAGTTGAATTTTAATTTCATTTTTCTAACATAAAAAGGTTCACCCCTTGAAACTTAGAGTGTGTTTGTTTGGACTTTTGGTGGCTTTCCACGGAAAAAAGCAGGTCCACTGAAACAAACGCGCCGGCTTCGCATTAGGCTTCGACGGAAGCAGCTCCGATTCCTTCACACTGGGTAAAGCACGTCGGGAGGGTGCTTCCCGAGCTTCCTAGTGAGCTAGCGAAGCGGTGTCAACGTTTTCCTATTTTGTTCCTCCATATTACGAGAAAACTGCCACCTGTGCCATCCCAGCAAATCACACATTCCGCTCCCTACCCTTTCCCTGTCCCCGACCATTTTCTTTTCTTCCTATCAAACAAAAAAAAGAAAGGAAGAGAGAGAAGCGAGCGGCTAGGGTTCCGCTGTGAGCGCCGCCACTCTGCTGTCCGCCGCCGCCACCGGCCGACGTCGTTCTCCTCTACCTCTCCGTCCTCCCCCACCCTGGACCTCGCCGTCCTTCCCCGCCCTGCCGTCCGTGACCGGCCGATCTCCTCCTTGACCTCAACCTCGCCGTCCTCTCCCGCCCCTGCCGTCCACGAATGGGCCGTCCAAGATCGTGGACTTGTCAGCATGCATGTGATATAATGAAAGCTCCCATGAAGAAGGACACACCTCTCAAGGTTTCTCACAACATGACACAAAAGTCGCCACCGGAGTCGCCCAAGCTGGAGTGGAGCATGAGTCCATCAATGTCCTCGGCCAGACCATGCTAATCATATTGTAGGCAAGGTTGACAATGCAGAGGAGTATCAACTCGTGGGCCTCTTCAACATCATAGATAGGCGTGATGTGGTAATGGAAGTTGTTACCTTGATACTTATCTATAGTTTGAGGAAGGTTGTCTGCCTTGAAAAAAAAGGTGAGGTCCTCTAACGAGAACTTTAGTCGACCCAGAGCGTTCGAGTTCGCAGCGGCTTCGATGGTTTTTGTGTCGATGCCACACTACTCCTCCATCTCACAAGAGAACGGACCACCACAACATAGGGTGGCAGTGATATCTTTCTGTATTACCCACTCATGCCATGGTCGGGTAGGAAATCATTTGGTGCCGAAGTTTCCCAAAAGTTTGTGATGGAGGTTTTTTAAGTAGAATCAACATATCGGCGAATGTGGCAGTTGGAAAGGACCATCCAAGCTAATTGAATATTGAAAATGACCCAATGGCACATCGTGCTCGTGGGTCAAGTGCATGATGAACAAACCGTGACCGCCATTGTTGAGACATGCTAGCTTAGCCATCAACGAAACATGCTAATATCGAAAACAAACCTAGGAGGCATGCTAGTGTACTCAAGTTCCGCGTTTCGCAATGTGGTGGATTAGAAAATCAAATTTTCTTACTCAGCTTTACCAATGTTTGTCTAACCAACTTATGTTTATCTCTCAATTCATTCACACAATAACATACTCAGTACATTCTTTTTTATTTGTGTATTTGATTTTTACATAATTCTGAATTGTTCGCTGTATTTCTTTTTATCCTAGTAGGTGTCATATGCTATACCTCTGAATTAGAAGGATCATTAATTAACCGCCAGTAATTACCCTCTAATCAGTATTATGACCCGGGATATTTGTGTCGCAAATTATCATCAGATCGGTGCCTTGGTAGCCGTGCAAAAAAAAAGCAACCAAAGAAGTGAAACAGAGGGAGTTTATAGAACAAGTTCAACACAAAGTGGTGCAATCTCAGCCGGATCGAGGGAAAATGCAACTCCACACCTAGTATGAACCCCCCGCTTACCTAAGAAGTTCAACTGTTTTAGGATTTGTGCACAAGTTAGAAATCATTTTTCAAATATCAATGCATCAACAATAATTTTCGGATTTATGTAATTTATTTTTTGGATTCATGTACTAACAAGAAATTTCCGGACATGCATTAACAATAAAAAATGCATTAACATTATTAATCAATTAGTAGCAGTCATATCCTTCGTTGTATGCAAATTCGACGGTGATAATAGTTGGTGGACCTCCAACTAGGTGTGGTATCGCTGCGTTGCCGAATCGAGCCATAGCTTAGAGCAGGAAACATTGAAGATAAACGTGCTCGCATAGAAAAGCAAGTACATTCTTCTACCAGCAGTCCCAATACTAATATATTTTGAGAATGTGCCAATATTAGTACGGACATAACTATGCAAACAATTAAGTTATCTAATGAATTAAGGATATATAACGGTATATCAAGCACCAAAAAGAGGATGAAACATAAAATTCTCCCTCATGGATTCATCCGAGGAGAAATAACTTTTGGAAATAAAAGGAAAGCCACAAAAACTTGATGAGAAAATCGAGCGAAAATTGTCTACGCATCAAAGTGCAACCATTCTGCTCATAGAACAGAACAAAGAGATTGTGAGTTATTGTAGTACAGCAGCGTGCATCGATTCGTCCAGAATACTACTAGATCGAGTTTTATTGCATGCGATGCTGAGCTGCCCTTTTGGACTGACACAAGTGTGACTGGTACCTGACTTTACAGGGATGTTAAATGACAGTTGGCAGTCTCGGACTAGTTCTACACGGGGCTCTAAGAAGATAGTAATCGAGTACTCCGATGGAACAGTGCCTCGAGACATGTGTATATCTCAACACGTTGAACATGTGTTTTACTATCTGCGCACGTGCCGGACAGTGTAGGAGCATCGGGTTGTTCGCATTCTAGCAGTGCTGCTCAGGGTTAAAATTTTGTAACAAATCAATTCAGACCTCAACTTGATATTTCAATTTTCGGAAATTGCTTCGGACAAATTTAGTTAAAATTGGATAATTTTTACTAATTTCAATTTAGTTTGAATCTACCTTGGAACATCAAGATAAAAAATATTTTGGTACCCACCAAAATGTTAGAATTTTGTGTTACACATTTGACCCTTCTAACTATGTTGGGAAATTTGTATGGTGGTTGAGTATTCCATAGAGTGGCGGTTGGCCAAGCACATGTGCCTCCTATATCATGTATTAGATGTCGTTTAGTGGCAACTGTTCCGAAAGCCACTATGAGAAGATCTAAGAATTGAATCGTCACACGGTGCTTGAGATCTTGTTAGAGCTAGCTACTCAGGCAATGGTACACTAAGACTCTGAGTGGCTATGTGCAATGTCATAGAAAAAATAGCGTGCTATTAGTCTCGTTAAATAAATCAGTTTACAATGTCTCGCTAATAGCACGATATAGCGCGATATAGCACGCTAATAGCATGTTTTAAGGCCGACGCTATTTTACTATAGCACGCTATTTTTTCCTTGGAAATGACTAGGTCGGTTGATGCTGGCGGTTAGAGGCTTGGTGTAATTTTATACCTACTATGAGGGTGAATAAGATCATGCCTCCATGGTCAGAATGCGAGGTCAATACGTTCTTTGTATAATATGCTGTTGTGGAGCAGTGGTATCATATGACTAGGCTGAAAACCATGGATTTTTCCTTCGTTGGTCGAACACAATGATGATATTGGCCAGTCTCTTCCACACCTCAGGGACGTGCACTTGTTGTTAACATGTGGCCAACCTTCTTGTTTCCCCATTGTTGGGTCTACGATCGAACCGATCCAAGATGTAATATCGTTAGTCCTTCCGTGCATGCCCTTATCATCCTTTCTCTTTTGTTGACTTAATTGTTTTTGCATTTTAGTAGTTTGATTTATGCATCCCTAGTGGCTCTAGTGAGCATGGTTCTATTCTATATATGTATCATCTTTATGTACAAGAAAGTAAAGCAGTAAAAATTTGTTCATTACAATTTTTTTTTGATAATGATAATAACATATTTGTCTACAATATTTTAATAAAGCACATGAATATGGATGTATGATAATCTTTACCATTATGGCGTCATAATCCGAGGACAGTCATATGTTGGATAATGAAATGGAAAAGCAAAAAAACTTTAGGTACATGAAACTGGCCTACACTAACAATAGAGAAAACGAAAGTTGTAACTGCTTTAGATATAAAGAGATTCTACAGAAATATCAATGATCAGAATGCGAGGTCGATACGTTCTTAGTATAATACGCTGTTGTGGAGCACTGGTATCATATAACTAGGCTAAAAACCATGGATTTTGCCTTCGTTGGTCGAACACAATGATGATATTGGTCAGTTTGATGACAAGTCTCTTCCACACCTCAGGGACGTGCACTTGTTGTTCAGATGTGGTCAACCTTCTGGTTTCCCTTGTTGGGTCTACGATCGAACTAATCCTAGATGTAATATCGTTAGTCCTTCCGTGCATGCCGTTATCATCCTTTCTCTTTTGTTGACTTCATTGTTTTTGCATTTTGTAGTTTGATTTATGCATCCCTAGTGAGCATGGTTCTATTCTATATATGTATCATCTTTATGTACAAGAAAGTAAAGCAGTAAACATTTGTTCATTACAAAACAAATTGATAATGATAACATATTTGTATACAATATTTTAATTAAGCACATGAACATGGCTGGATGAAAATCTTTACCATTATGGTGTCATAATCCGAGGTTAGTCATATGTTCGATATTGAAAAGGAAAACCAAAACAACTTTAGGTACATGCAACCAGCCTACACTAAGAATAGAGAAAACGAAAGTTGTAACTGCTTTAGATATAAAGAGTCTACAAAAATATCAATGGTATTCTCATGATGTTGCACCATATTTACACATGACTTTGGTATCTAAACATGCTTACGGAGTATTTTTTTTTGAAGTTTAGTTTTAAGCTATTTTTTTTCTTTTTACCAACAAAATTTTACTCCTAGAAACACAATACTCTAGAGAGAAATTCATATCCAACGGTCTTCTTTTCCCGACACCATTTTCGTACAATCAACTTACTTAATTTGGGACGAAGTCACAAATCTAAACCTTTTAACGAAACTTCAACCCAAATAAACATGTTTCATATTTTTACCCAGCTCTAGCCCTTTCTCGTAACGCCAAAACAAGCCGACACTAAGGTTCATGAGGTAAATTCAGAGCCGTCGGCGGTACCACCGCGTACCGCCAAAGCTCTTGGCAGTTTCACGACCATAACACCAGACTCTTTGGCACTAGCCCATTCAACCCTACCGTGATAGCGTGTGGCGATAACAAAAAGAGTCAAATCTAATTAATTTTTTGAGAGAGTTTATTTTGTGTTGAAACTTCCAAGAAATGTCAGATCTGTCAGAAGGTCCTTAATTTGTATTAAACAGAATTGCTATTAATTTCTGTAATCCCAACAAAGATTCTCTTCCATGCACGTACTCATTCATGCACCCACTACATGTGTCAGCTGCCAGTTCATCCATTTAGGCACATGGTTAAAACCAGAATTCCGATTAGTATATTGCATGCAAGTTATGTTGCTTTTTTGTTGACATGACGTACATTTGAAAAGTATACTTGACTTCTCTGGCGGTTCGGCGGTCAGACCACACAACACCTAGTAGTAGTAGGCTACTCCAGCAGTACTACACGGGGCTCAATGACGATAGGTGAGATTTTTGGATGGAGCTGCTGGCTTCAATGAAACAGTAACTAATGGAACAGTAAGATGGGGATCTCATATCTTAAATTGTGAAAACATCCTAGACTAATTCAAGCTCTACATCGCTGCACAGATTTAAGCCCCTTTTTTTAAAATAACTAAGCCTTGTTGAAGTGTACTGAATTTGCTCATTTTAGCACTGTGATCTTTGGATGAGTCAGTGTCGTATATAAGAGAGATAGGATGGATCTGATGAGCTAGCATATATGGGAAAGAAAGAGATCTCATGTGACTTGTGAGTACTGCAAGGACCAGTAGTAAAACGGAGTACCCTAAAGAAGGAAGGAATATGCAGCGAGATGGGTGGCTATTTTTTTCTTACCCATTATAGCAAAGCTAACCAAAATAGTAATGGTGAGGTGTACATGTACAGGACAACTTCAGGAAATCTGATCGATGTGGTAAATATATCTATCCAGTTTTGTTTATTAATCTCCACAGCTGTATCAAGTCAAAAAAAAAATCTTCTTGGACAAATAATCTTCTGTTGCCTTCAATCAAATGAACATCTGATTTTCTTGCCTTCAATCAAAATATAAGCGTGAGAAACTCCCTCCTTCTGTTGGAAGGCACTCGTCACTTCTGATGGAGAACAAAGGAGGGAGTTTCTCACCCTTATATTTTGATTGAAGGGAAGAAAATCAGATGTTCATTTGACCAGATCTTGATGAAGCCGGTGATAAATGGCTTAAAAAATCAACGGGACAGACGATCGACAAATAGGGTCAAAAACCAAGCAAAGATTAGCAAGCTAGCAGAGATCTATAAATAAGCTGCGGGTCGAAAACCCAAGACAAATCGATTAGCCCATGAAACCTGCCCTAACCTACGCGAAAGCAAAAAAGAGCGGAAATTACCTAAACGGATTGAGATTTCAGAGGCCTTGGATTCATTAGCCCACACTACAGGATGGATTTCCTGAGTGAGCTGTTCTTAGTGCGCCCTATTTATTTTATTCGTGTTGAATCGTCGATGTGCTGTCGGCGGCCGATGTATGCACGCGGTGGATGCAGGCGTACGTGAGTAGCGTTAATACAAACAGCACGTACCATGAGGAGCTGGAGAACTCGAAGAGGCGGCCGCGGCCGGAGAAGATGATGAGCGCGACCTCGGCGTCGCAGAGCAGCGAGAGCTCGTAGGCCTTCTTGAGCAGCCCGTTGCGGCGCTTGGCGAACGTCACCTGCCGGCTTATCTTGTTCTCGATCCGCCTCATCTCCACCTTCCCACGGCCCATCTTTCTTCTTCTTCCTCCTCCTATCTCTCCTCTCTCCTGTTACTTTTTGAAGCCAGAAGAGGGATGTCTGATCTTATGCTTTCTCGGTGTGTGCCTTAAGTCCTGTTTCTGTTTCTCTCTCCGGAAATGTCTCTCTCCACCCAATCACTCTCAGCTGCTATATTCACGACTGATCGCTAGCCAGCTCGGGCAGCCGTTTGTGTTGCGTCCCTCTCTCCTCTCTAATACTGTAGCTTTTGGGGAGGGAGGTGCGTGAGGGGATTGATGATTTGATGTGAGATCGATTAGTTAGTACGATGCGGCCGCTCGCTGGCGACGCAACAGAAGGCAGCGACCCAACCCGCCCTGATGCGAGATCTATCGTGATAATCTCTCCTCCACGGCGAGAGCGAGGATGAGACCGAGGCTGAGGGTGGAAGCTTGCGTGTGTACTGTACGTCATCGCAGTAAAGATGGCCGCACGTCAAGCGGCTGCTGAGCTGGGAGATATGCAAAGCTTTCGATCGAGGGAGGAAGGACGGGTGGCACGTGTCGACGAGTGTGTGGAGCAGAAGAGTCGACAGAGAAGTTAAACCGCCCACGGCCAAAGCTGAGAGCTAGGGCTTCTAGCACTATAGTACCTTCGTAGGGCTTCGCTCCTAGGGCTTTCCTTTCCTGTCTGCGCTCTGAACTCTCTTTATTTTCCTCCTCTGCCTTTCCTGTGCTGTTGCTGTTCATCAGTGGCCTTGTATGTCGTTTTTATTTGGAGAAATTAAAGGGAACTCTTGCATGTCCTGCTTCCTCATCCTGACAGGTCTCCGGAATTTCTGGATCCATTGGGAGCAAAAGAATCTCGGCTTCAAAGGAGAAAAAATGGATTAGATTCTTCAACACATAACGAAAAATAATTATACTATAAGTTTATCAGCATTCCCTTTTGATTACCTGGGTTTTGCCACATTAGTTTGTAGCTCAAAATTTGAAGAGAGTGTAAAAAAATACAAATATATTTTATGATACAAGACCTACCAAAATTGTGTTGGAGTGATAGCTCTCCTACACTTATATGAAAGCAAACACTATTAAAATGTAGTTGTTGAAATATGTTTAAATTATATAAAAAATTGCAATCACACAAGAGAAGGTGGCCTAAGACAAACATTTGTCCACATGAGTTATAACCTTTTTAGAAGAACAAGCACAAGGCCTAACGTCATATCAAAAGCCGAGTTCTATACAGCAAGACCGGGGATCCACCCAATTAGCCATAGACACCTAGAAACTTGTACAATGCAGACTTCAAGACCCTTCAGTACAAAACGAACGCAAACAGGAAAATCTGTAGGACACAACTCACAAAAGAAAGACTAAAGCACATCCAAGGACAAACTGTCTAAAAACCAAGCACATTATTTCTTCTAACTAGAACATAGTCCAAAGAAGAACTCCCACGGAACAATAACGCTCCCACTGACATTGATGGGATTATCTGCCTCCACCAAGCATAAGACTCTCAGTTCATCAGGGGTAATCTTCTAATCTTGTTCTTATGTTCCTTAGACACCCAATCCAGCAGCTCCTTAGTATTTGAGTCCCAAAGGATCCTCAACTATTGAAAAAGGGAATAAAACACAAAAAATAGCATCCAAAAGTTTCCTCAAGAGTTTCTTCTAAAAGATCACTTTACTATGAATGGTCCAAAGAGATCACATAGAAGTAGCCACCCCAATCCAGGCCAACTCAAAGTAATAACCCATGTTTTATTTTATAGGGAGACAATGTCCATCAGGTTATGAAGATTAGCCGGCCAATTGAGGGTATCCCTAGCAACCTCCCACACAAAAACCGCAATAGGACAATGAAACAGCATATTCAAAATTCATTTTCACCAGACAACGGGCATTTCCCATCAGTAGGCCCATGCCGATGTAGAATTTGCTCCCTAATCAGTAACCTGCCGTGAAAACTTGACAATGGAAGAAACGGATTTTGAGAAGCACTTTCAGCTTCCAAATCTTTGTCAACATGGGACCAGAAACTCCTCCATAAGAAATACATATGTACGTCGACTTAACATAATATTCAATTTTTCTCGAAAGCCCGCCTACTAATCTAGTTGTTTCGACAAGAAAGTAAATTGCATCAGATCAAACAAAGATTCCCACATGAGCATGTCATTCCTACATCACGATCTTTTCAACCTAATATCCCAGGAATGAGAGGCCAGCTCATAGTTATCATGAACATACGCCTCTAGATAAATTCCATCCCAAACCAAGGATAAAAATATGATCCTGAAAGATATATTGCCAATCCACACATAATGCCAGAACCTTGTAGCCTTTCCATCTCCCACAACATGATTTGCTCACCCTTGATACAACTTTATAACACTTTGAAGACCATTCCAAAATTGAGAACCCCTAGGTTCATTCATCAATATAGACTTCCCATCACATAAGTATCTTTCTTCTACACAATCTGAATCCAAGGGCTAACATTTTGAGTGTTAAACAACTTCCATACCACTTCAACAACATAGAAATATTCATCAATCTGTTGTTAATCAAGCCCAAACCCCATAATCCTTAGTGTGACAAACATTCTCTCTGAAGGACCAAGTATATCGATTAGGGGGGTGAATATGAGATTTACAAATAATTGCTCATAAATAGGTAAGAAGAATAGAACTTTATGCAATAAAGAAGAAAAGTTAATAATTTATATCGATTGAGAAATACAAGCAAGTATCGGATAACAAGATCAACAAGAATTACTAGTAAAACCAAGATAAGATTGGAACAAATACACATGTTTGTTTTCCTGAGTTAAACGGTTGGCATCGCTAGGCCTAGGTATCCGTTGGGAAGGGATATGCACACATGCACTCTAGTCTCAAGCAGCATCACCCACTTGTTGCTAATCCCTATTATCCGCTAGCGAAGCTTCACCCACTTCACCCGATCACTGATGGCAGATCTTTTGAGGTGATCTCCGAATGTTTACAAACTTGTCGTGGGAAGTCCACACTGGGTGCTCATCGACGACACCTAGCCGTCTTGATCATGCCAAATCTCCAAGGGTAAAGAGCAGATGTTCTTCGGATTGTAGCTCAGTGAAACTCAGTCTCCAACTCTCAGGAATTCAGCTCTTTATAAGTATGAGGGAAGGAGGGGGAACTTGAAACAGTAGATCAAAAAGTTCATGTAAATCAACTCAAGTCGCGAACCTTACACGCTGGGGTCTAAGTGCTAGTTATAGGTGAGTCCTGAAATTAGCCGTTGCCGCCAGATATTTTTGTACGGACATTTGCAACAGTATAATCAAAATGTAAGGTCGCCCTTTATCAAGGTTATCCTCTTCTGGTATTGTGGTTGAATCGGTATCCACCTAGAGCTTTTAGATGAGTGAGTGTGACACTCTAACTCATGAGTATCAGTTTTTCTTCAAGTGAGATACTAGCTTCAGTCACAAGTCTATTAGGACGCATCCTCTGCTTCAACATTGTTAGTACCTCAAGAGTTCATAGTAGGGTGATACTTCATGAGATTTCAACGTGGGTGTTTGTTGTAGATAATGTTTGAGTAAGAACGAGTGCACAACAAGTTTCGTGTTTAAATATGAAGATCTACCCCCCCCCCCCCACCCACCCCTTAATATTACGGTTGTCCTATAATCACTCAAATCTATAAATAAATACTACGTCTTCCGCTTGTTTCGGCTTCGGCTTAGATTCTTCAAGTTCACGGGTTCACCTTTCAACTTCATCATCAATATGCATCTTGAGGAACACGCTATGAATGTTCCTCAGCCAGTGTGTTTATTTCCTTGTCGTCAACTTGTACTATATCAATCAGTTAATGATTATGCGGCGATTCTTCATGTGCACCGAAGTCACCCCTTGGGACACGATAGTGTTGGTGTCTTGATCTTTGGTTCATCGCGCACAACAGATATACCTCAAGTGGCACTAGTTGATATTTCACCAAACAAGCATGTGCGTCTTGAGGTTTTCGTGTAGATGTTGTCTTCAAGTGTGCTTGCTATTCTGATGAAATGGCGTCTTTATACACTTAATCATGGTTAAACCAACTCTTGGGACTATATATACTAGATAAACATGTTAGTCCTTAATGGTGTTTTGATCAATCATTCAAAACCCACTAAAGAGGACATGAAATGCCCTTTCAATCTCCCATTTTTTGGAATTTTTTATTTAAATGGAGATGAAACCCCTGGCCTCTGCATTAAAATTAGCACACAGCCCCTTTTTATTAAATTATTCAACAAAGACTGACAAAACAAATACATTGATCAAACCCAAAGCCATCTGGCTACACCTACAAGCTTGATGATGGGGTGACCATGATCGGGCCATATGGTCTGATCTCACACAAACGCACACCATCTAAACCGGAGGCCTCACCAAGCCTTCCAATAGAAAGCCGGAAGCACAAACCAGTCCTGTAGACCCTAAGCACGCACTGTATGTGCACGCTCTAGAAGCCGCCACCACCGGCTTCCGCCGACCCATCATTAGAAGGGATCAACACATTGATCTTGCCATGTATGTCGTCGACGCCGCCACGACGTTGGACATCACCACCCTCTACGTGCATCCATCGACACACGTAGTTCATCAAGACCCCGCTGCGCCATGCCGCCGAGACCCGTCGTTGTTGACGTGGTAGATGCCACGCTACACTACTTCTTAACGCCTACAAAAAGCATCTCCTCCAACACGATGCCCTCGGGAGGGAGAAAGACACAGATAGCGTTGTCATTGTCCGATCCGGAAGATTCAGATCTAAGGTTTCCCCTGGAGCAACCCGAGCAAGAGGAGATGATGACCGCAACGACGATGCCTTCAACAAGGTAACGAGGCACATTTACGTCGCCATCGCCAATGGTGACCGAAGTCGGAGCTCAGTTTTCACCGGCAGCCACGCCTCCCCAACTCGCAGCCGGCTCGATCGTCGACGCTACCTTCCGCCACCAACCATCACCAAAGCAGAGAAGCTCGTCGGTGCCTGCTCAGACCGCATGGCATGGAATTGGCGGCAGCCGCCGCACAGTCAAGGGTCGCCGCGCATGATCTCCCCCCACAAGTTCCGTCTCAGCCATCTCAGGGGGTATCGTCGCGATCCAGCTGCCTAGACACCTTCGGTGTAGGGCCAGCCAACGCCGGCGGCAACGGCTGCAGGGATATGCCGAGATCATGGGCTTGCCTGCGCTAGGGTTTGGGCCCCTCGTGTCGTCCTGGTGAGCGACACGAGGGTGTTTTCACGAGCGGTTCACGTGTGATCCCCTCTCCTTTTTTGTATGATCGATGGCAACATTATTAAAGCTTCAAAAGATACGAAAGTTGATGAATCTGTTAATTTGGGTTCACGTGTGATCCCCCTTCCCCCCCCCCCCCCCCCCCCCCACACACACATCTCTTAGTCCGTGAGATGTTGTGTCTCCAGGACATATAACACACACTTCACAGCAGCAAAACTTATATCACGGTGGCAGTTGGGTTGATGATGCGACTTCCTTTATTTATCCAGTTTACGGAGGACAAGGATTTCATGTTATGGACATTTTTAGTATATTTCATTTGGTTGTTCTAGTCATGAATTGGTGAGCATTCGGGTTACCGATGTCGATCGTTGGAAGTACGCTCTTGGCTGTTTGAACTATGCTTTAATAAATCCTGCTCAATTTAGCCCTTTCATCTAGAAATAGACCTACACTCGGATATTGAAAGTAGATACTTACATGGGGCCACATTCCTTAGAAAGAACATCCATAACTTCTTTCAAAGGTCGTATTTTGAATTTAACGCAGGGTCCATTACTTGAAAATGATATCCATATGGTCTGCATTAGAAAAACGACCGTTTTCTGCGAAACACAGTAACTGAGCCGGTGGGCCGGATTTTGAAATTGACGAAATCATCAAAGACGCCTCGCTATTGATAGGAACATCGTCTACCCACTGGAAAATATTCCGCCTAAATGAAAAATATAGTTTCAGACCTTGGGTTTGAACTCTAATGGGCTGGGGGTACACAACCACTTTCCTAACCATCCAAACCATAATATTTAATCGTTGACTAAAGTCTTTACATCAGATACAGAGATTAGTTTTTTACCGTTTGTAATGAGGGCTAAAGGAAACAAAAAAAAAGCCGGTGACGCTTGTTGCGCCGTCGACGGAGCCCTGGCTCCTGCTTGACGGTCGCCGGTTCTTCACTTTCTTCTTCGCCCTGCTTCATTGCGTGGTCTTCTTCTACCTATTTAGTACTGCACAAAAGTCTTGCTCCTGGAGGCGCCGGCTTCAGTGGACTATCACTACAAGAAATATGCTAACTTGTGACCCTTGATATTGGTCACTGAAATGGTCATGAACTATCATTTATGACCTTTTTGTGACGAAAAATGATTGGTCAAAAGATGAGCGTCACAAATAGCAGTATGTGACATTTTTTGGGGATTGGTCATTGACGATTGTGACCAAAAACGAAGGACACAGATTTTATGACCAATTGTTTTGGTCACTGGCAATCTGGCCAGTCCACGTCAGATCCAACGTGGCAAGACTGACGTGGCAAAATTATGACCAAATGAATTGGTCATAGATTAGAATAAGCACGGTCCAGTTCAGCCATCTAGTTGGGCCAAGCCCAATCATTCAGTCCATTTAATGTTTTTCCTGTGTATTTCGGACGGCTACATGGGCCGAGCCCAACAATTCGGCCTTTTTATTTGCTGGGCCGTGGATTTTTGCATCAACATATTCATACGGATGGGAACCCACCTGTCAGGTTCTAGAAGGTTGGACCCAGCTGTTAGGTTCTAGAAGGTGGGACCTAGCTGTCAGGTTCTAGAAGGTAGAAGGTGGGACCCAGCTGTCAGGAAAGTGGGACCCAGCTGTCAGGAAGATTTTCTTCATATTTTGTTTTCCAGTAAATAAATAACCAGTATTTAAACCAAAACAGATAGAAAAATAAAGGTAATATTTCAAATAAGAGCCAGAATCAGTCTGTTACATCATATAACACAGATACAATGGTATCACAGTATTACAAGATCTACAAGTGTAACAAACAGAAGTATATAATACAAGCTCCATGTGTATCATCTTCAGAAATCACAAACTGGGCTCCTGCTCCTCCTGCTCCTTTAAATCTTCTGTTGTTTGGAACTCCTGTAAGTTAGAGGAAACCGACATTTTTAGTCAGTGAATGTAATGTCTACTACTAACAAGAAGTTGGGTACAAATCACTATTAGTCAAGTTGACAGAATCGACTACCCACATTTTTAGTCAAGTTGACACAGTCGACCATAAAAGGACGGAGAGTTGTGGAAGCTATGTACCTGCTTGAGCTGTCCCATACCAGGGGCGGCGGGATATGGCGGAAATGAGGCTGGGGGTCCGACGGGTACAACGCGGTGGTTGCGGTGGATGGACGAGGATCTTGCTACGGGAGGCTGGAGGTGGCCTTTGTTAGGGGCGGCGCGAGCCAGGAGGTGGAGGTGAAGACATCGCGCTCAAGAGAGTGGGGGCGGCGCGAGCCAGGAGGTGGAGGAGGAGGGATTGGGCAGCGACGGCTGTCGTGAGTTTGTCACGTCAGGTGTCATGGATGACTTCGTAGGTGTGGGATTACGCGAGTCAAGCATCTCCGAGCTTGGGATCGCAGGAACAAAGATCAACACAGATTTACCCAGGTTCGGCCCCCTCAATGTGAGGTAAAAGACCTACTTCCTGCCTACCCTAGATTGGTATTGATATGATAATCGAGGTGTTACAATGGAGGCGATCCGATCTGGTACTCGCCGTATGAGCTAGGGTTTAAGGGCTTGCCCCTCTAAGTCCTGCGAGTCCTCTTTATATACACAGAGGCTCGTCAGGTTACAAGAGTTCTACACGAAGCCTGATTATCTTTCTTGTCTTCCAAGGCAAGTTTGCACCGACCTTCTGGAGCTTTCCTTCATCGAGTCACGATGCGAGATTGGCCCATCTTTCACGTGGCCCAACAATGATAGCGCAACCTTAAGTCCTGTTTCGAATAAGTCGCGGGTTAATCATTCCCCCGACATTAGCCCCCAAGCGTGGCCTGAACTTCATAGGATTTCTTGATCTTGAATGTTTAGGCCGCGCTTTTCCTTATTTCGCAACTTATAATTGTGCTGGATTGGCCTTGACTCGCACCTGGAGGATCATCTGACTTCGTGAGCTTCTTTGTTAGAGTAGCCTGATAGCTTCAAACTTGATGACGATCCATCTTCAAATTTTTGATGATAATATGATGTAGCCCCCAAGGATTGAGAGGATGTAACGTGATAATCATCTCAATCTTCTCAGATAGTTTTGAAGGTCGTCACCTGTAACTTGATATCATGAATAAAACAATTGTTAAGATACAAGTAATTGTAATTGGTGTTGCCGTACTATAAGCAGTACATCGACCTCTCGTTAGGCCATCTGAATCCTTAAGTGGGCACTCGCGCGACTCAGTATTTCCTAGGAACATGTGTGTTCAGGGTCGAGAGCGGCCATGATAGGCAATCAAGCTCGATTGACGCCACACCCCAGTACTTTGGCCACATAATGCGAGTAGCAATCCAACTTAAGGTAAATTTGATAATTGCCAATAAGTTGGCTGTTTCAGGGTAACAAAGCCCCAAGAAACATAATGATATGGCCATGATAGGCTAAGCTATGATAAGCTTTGATTATGATGACACATAAGGTCGCGCCTTGGTGGCAACCGAGTGTTATACATAGGGTTGGATCGCGCGTAGGTGGCGATCCATGGTGATACATGGGGTCGGTCGCGCCTAGGTGGCGACCAGAAATGATACAAAGTTTACGGCCGCGCCTAGGTGGCAGCCGGTTTCTGATACAAGGGTCGATCGCGCCTGGGTGGCGATCAGATGTTGCATAGGTCGCGCCTAGGTGGCGACCAAAGTTGAAGTTCTAGCCCTGAGTGGCTGTGATGATACTCAGCTATAAAGCTGGAAAGGATGATGCTTGGCTCTAATTAGCCTTTTCTTATGTATAGTACGGTCGCAGGTGTGCGACGTTCCAAGGGCGAGGTGCCTCGAGACGATCCTCGAAATCATGGCGTTCGCTGCTTTCTTCCCTTACATCCAGCAGATAGTACGACCCATTGTTTAGCTTCTTGCTGATGATGTAGGGTCCTTCCCATGGAGAGGACAGCTTATGCATTCCCTTGTGATCTTGTTTAAGTCGCAGTACTAGGTCGCCTTCTTGAAAGGTGCGGGTTTTGATGCGTCTGGCATGATAGCGTCGCAAGTCTTGTTGATATACCGCTGACCTTGATGCTGCCAAGTCTCTAACCTCTCTAATGTGTCCACCGAGTCTTGCCGAGCTATCTCATTATCTGTCTCGATGTAAGCCGCAACTCTTGGTGAATCGTGTATGATATCGCTGGGCATGACTGCTTCTGCTCCATAGACCATAAAATATGGTGTAAACCCTGTGGATCTGTTAGGGGTTGTTCTTAAGCTCCACAGTACTGCTGGCAATTCTCCACCCAACATCCTGGAGATGCTTCGACCTTTTCAATAAGGCGCGGCTTAATTCCATGGAGAATTTCCTGGTTAGCTCGCTCAGCTTGTCCATTGCTCTGCGGGTGTGCTACTGACGTGAGGTCCAATCTTATCCCATTGTCTGCGCAAAATATCTGTGTAGCTCCTTCAGAGGTGTTGCTCCCGTTGTCTGTAATGATACTATGGGGGTACCCAAAGCGGAATATGACCTTCTTCAAGAACTTGACTGCTGTTTCAGCCTCGCAATCTCCCACAGGTTCTGCTTCTATCCACTTTGTGAATTTGTCCACCATGACCAGGAGGTGAGTTTTTCCGTTTGAAGACCGTCTGAAGGGCCCTACCATGTCAAAACCCCATACGGCAAAAGGCCATGTGATGGGTATTGTGCGAAGTGCTTGAGCATATGATCTTGCCTAGCGTATCTTTGACATCCATCGCACACTCTGACAATTTGCTCTGCATCTGCTAATGCTGTTAACCAGAAGAATCCATGTCGGAACGCCTTTGCCACCAAAGATCTTGACGAAGCATGATGGCCACAATCGCCTGAATGAATTTCGTGCAAGATTTTTCGTCCCTCTTCTGGTGAGACACATCTTTGGAATGCTCCTGACACGCTGCGCTTGTATAATTCGTTGTTGATGATTGTATAGGCCTTGGATCGCCGTATGATTTTGCGCGCCTCAATCTCATCGTCTGGCAGCACTCCGCGACTTAAATATGCCATGTATGGCTCTGTCCATCCTGGCTGTTCATGCAGGGCTGCGACTAAAGTTGAATCGTCCTCTGGCTCTGCAATGTCAATCTCTGCTGGAGGTTTGACTGATGGATTGTGCAGTTCATCCAGGAAAACATTGGGTGGGACTGACTGTCTATTGGATCCAAGTCGAGACAGGGCATCTGCAGCTTCGTTTTGTCTCCGATCAATATGTTCAACTTGGTATCCAGTGAAATGTCCAGCAATTCTGTCCACCTCTCTTCTATATGCAGCCATATTCGCATCCTTGCTGTCCCACGTTCCAGAGACCTGCTGTGCCACCAAGTCTGAATCGCCAAAACAGCGTATGCGACTGATGTTCATCTCCTTTGCTATACGTAGACCATGAAGCAGTGCCTCATACTCTGCCACGTTATTTGTGCAGTTGAAGTGTATCTGTAGCACATACCGCAGCTTGTCCCCTTGGGGATGTTAGAACAACTCCAGCCCCCGAGCCTTGCAACTGTCTTGACCCATCAAAATGCATGGTCCAGTATTTGGTTTCTGCCATGCTAGGAGCGACTTGGATTTCTGTCCAATCGTTGATAAAATCTGCGAGGGCTTGCGACTTAATTGATGTGCGCGGCTCGTAGCTGATGTGATGTGGTCCCAACTCGATCGCCCACTTAGCGACTCTTCCAGTAGCTTCTCGATTACGGATGATATCTGCCAACGGTGCTGAACTAACCACAGTTATTGGATGTTCTTGGAAGTAGTGCTTCAGCTTGCGACTCGCCATGAACACTCCAAACACCAACTTCTGCCACTGTGGGTAACGCTGTTTGGAAGCTGTGAGGACTTCGCTCACGTAATATACTGGTCTCTGGACAGGGTATTCCTTTCCGGGTTCTTGTCTCTCCACAACCATGACAGCGCTCACAGCGGGAATTTGCCGCTATGTATAGTAGCATGGGCTCTTTATCCTTTGGAGCCGCCAGAACTGGAGCATTTGTCAATTGATGTTTCAAGGCTGTTAGAGCTTCGTCGGCCTCTGCATCCCAAACGAAGGTGTCTGATTTTTTCAACAATCTGTACAAAGGTAGTGCTTTCTCTCCCAATCTTGATATAAAGCGACTCAAAGCTGCGACGCAACCGGTAAGTCGCTGCACATCTTTTATCTTTTCTGGCTTTTGGAGATCCATCACGGCCTTTATCTTGTCAGGGTTGGCCTCAATGCCTCTTTCTGATACTATGAATCCCAATAGCTTTCCTGCTGGTACTCCAAAGACGCACTTTGTGGGGTTGAGCTTCATGTTGTATTTTCTGAGATTTGTGAATGTCTCTGCCAGGTCACTAATAAGATCCTGGCCAACTTGCGACTTAACCACAATATCATCCACGTAGGCGTGAACGTTGCGACCTATTTGCTCATGTAGACAATTCTGAATGCATCTTTGGTAAGTCGCACCTGCGTTCTTCAACCCAAAGGGCATGCTGACATAACAAAAAGCTCCAAAGGGTGTGATGAAGGACGTCTTTTCTTGGTCCTCCCTCTTCATCTTGATTTGATGGTAGCCTGAATAGGCATCCAAAAAGCATAACAGCTCGCACCCAGCAGTTGAATCAATCACTTGGTCGATTCGCGGCAAAGCAAATGGATCCTTTGGACAGCTTTGTTAAGACTGGTGTAATCAACGCACATTCGCCACGTACCGTTCTTTTTCATAACCAAGACTGGGTTTGCCACCCACTCCGGATGGTATACCTCCGTGATGAATCCTGCAGCCAGTAGGCGAGCTATTTCCTCCCTATTGCCTTTCTTCTATCATCGTGGAAACGCCGTAGTGGCTGCTTCACTGGTTTAGCCGCAGGGTTCACTTTGAGGCTATGTTCTGCTAATTCTCTTGGTACCCCTGGCATATCTGACGGTTTCCATGCGAAGATGTCCTTATTTTCCTGAAGGAAAGCGACGAGAGCCTTCTCCTGCTCTTCTTCCATGTGTGCTCCAATGCTGGTTTGCTTGGATGAGTCGCCAGGAACAAGATTTATCTGCTTGGTGTCCTGGGCCGCTTTGAATTTCATTGGTGGCTCGGCAGATGGCGTGGTAACTACGCTCATGTCATTTGGGTCCACCTGCGACTTATAACCTTTTAGCTCTTCCGCGGCACAGGCAGATTCTGCGAAGGCCGCATCTCCTTCTTCACATTCTATCGCTTTTTCTCTATCTCCGTACACTGTGATGACCCCTTTTGGTCCTGGTATCTTCAACTGTAGGTACACGTAGCATGGCCTGGCCATAAACTTAGCAAAAGCTCTTCTTCCAAACAAGGCGTGATATGGGCTTTGGAATTTTACCACTTCGAAACATAGGAACTCGCTTCTGAAGTTCTCTTCTGTCCCAAAAGTTACCCCTAGGGTTATTTTCCCCGCTGGCTGTGCGGACCTTCCTGGGACAATGCCGTGAAACACGGTTGACGTGGGCTGCAGGCTGGAATCCTTGAGTCCTAGACGCTGGAACGTATCGTAGTACAAGATATTAATGCTGCTTCCTCCATCCATAAGCACTTTGGTCAGCTTGTATCCTGCTACGTACGGTGCCACAACCAGCGCCAACTTGCCAGGTTCCCGTACTTGTGGCGGGTGATCGTCGCGACTCCAAGTTACTGTGTGCTCGGACCACCTTAGCCAATTGGGCGTTGCTGGTATCACGGCGTTCACCTGTTGACTCCTGCGACTCAATTTCTCTTCCCTTTTGGAGGTGTCGATAACTATTGTGTGATACTGCCCCGTTTGCCTGGGGTGGTTCTGCTGTGCTGCCCAACATTTGCGTCATGAGCCGTACCAGGGTTTCCTTCGTGGGAATTTCCCCTGTTGTGCTGGCTTTCTTCTTTCCACTTCTTGTAATAGTGCATTGTGCCTTGGTATGGTCCGCTGGCCGTCCATCACCTGTTGCATGAAGGTCGCATGGCCGATTAAAAACTTCTTCCATATTGATTGGACGGGAGCCGTATCCTCGGCCCCTTCCTCGCTGGCCTCTGAATCCTCCACGCGTATTGGCGACGAGCCCTGAGTGACCATCTTCGTTTTTGCGTTTGTTTTGATTCGCGTTGTTGTGGCTTGTTTGCTGCTGCTGGGGCTTGTTGGAGTTTTTCTTTCCTTTGGCAGCAACCTCCTCTTCTCTCCGTCTGACGCGTCTCTGGTTTTATCCGAGCGGCATATTTGTTAGCCGCAGCCATTACCTCGCTGAGGCTCTTGACTTTATCTTTCATGCGACCCAGCTTATGAATCAGCGGCTCAAACTTGCAGTTTTTCTCCATTACCAGGACGGCTGAGCTTGGTGGTATATTATCTGAGGAGTGTATTATTTCTGCCACCCTTTTCATCCAATGGCGACTTGACTCGCCTTCCTTCTGGACACAACGCTCGAGATCTTCTATATTGCAGAGTCGCTTGCAAGTTCCTTGGAAGTTCTTAACGAAAGCATCCTTCAGTTCCTCCCAAGTATTTATAGAGTTGGGAGGCAAATTTTGCAGCCATATGTGCGCTGCACCTTCTAGCATCATGTTGAGGTACCTTGCACATATTTCCTCTGAGGCGTTCAAAATGCTCATCCCCATCTCGTAATTGTTCAGCCAGGTGGTTGGATCCATGCTGGCGTTATAGTTCGCCACCTTGCGTGGCCCTTTGAAATCTTCAGGAAAAGGTTCCAATCTGATCTTTCAGTAAAACATGCTGGGCCCTTGAGCCGCGAGGACAGGGTTGTGGATGTGCCCGTTGGATTGTTGACTTCTGCGGGCCGCGTTTGCATCACTGGCATATTCGCCTGCGCTTCTGCGACTTGCTCCTGCTGCCTCTGTGCGACTCCTGATATGTTCTCTGGTGGCCTGCTTTGGACGCTTCTTTCTGCTGCAATCCTGTGATTGGCTGGTACGAGGGGCAGCTGTGCTTCGGCTTCTGCCCTATTGGCTTGTTGCAGGACTGCTGTACTTAGCATCTGAATCGCGCGCGCGCCTCAGCATTGACCGGGTCATCGCCTGTTGGTACCATCTGAGTCAAGATATTAGCCGCAGCATACATATTATCGACAGGGTTTTGGTAATGGCCCTGCGGGGTGTGAAACCTCCTTGGTTGTTGCTGGGTCTCTTGATTTGTTGGTCCCCATCCTTCCGCAACTGTCTGGATTCCCGCTCCCGCGCTGGAGTAAGCGGGATTTCCACTGTTGGTTGAGTCGCGCGCAGTTGTGTTTGCGGGTCAACGCTACCTTTGCCGCTCCTGTTGGATTCCTTGGTTTATCTGATCGAGCCTGCGGCGCTCTTCTTCCATCCTTCGAACCTCATACAGGAGCTCGGCCCTGGCGGCCTCAATTTCTGTTGCACGGAGGGCGGCGTTGTGGCTGACACAGGGACAAGAAGTGGGTTGCTTGGGGGTGCCGATGCCTCGGCTTCTCCAGCAGTTCCTGATGCACCTGCTCCTCCGGTCGTGTAAACCGCGACTTGCGCCGTCTCTCGATCTGGTGATAATGCGATTTCTGGTGGGCAACCCCAGCAACTTTCTTCAAAGGCAGGTACAATGGACCCAAACTCTTGCGAGTCCATGCTTTCCATGGATTCTTCCCCATCATCGGCGACTTCTTCTACTGAGTCGCCTTCTTGGACCGAGCTAATGGACCTGCCCCCGATGAAGCCAACGAAGATGTTGATGGATCCAAACGGGATGACGTGGCCGGTCTCCAAGTAATCTGCTTCCGGCCCCCAGCTTGAATCGTCGATGAGGGGTGTGCCATTGACCGTGATGATACGGCCAACAACAAGATCTTCAGCTCCTTTCATGGATCCTGCGCGGAACGTGACGCTCTTGACCGCAGGCCCCACGGTGGGCGCCAACTGTCGTGGGTTTGTCACGTCAGGTGTCATAGATGACTTCGTAGGTGTGGGATTACGCGAGTCAAGCATCTCCGAGCTTGGGATCGCAGGAACAAAGATCAACACAGATTTACCCAGGTTCGGCCCCCTCAATGTGAGGTAAAAGACCTACTTCCTGCCTACCCTAGATTGGTATTGATATGATAATCGAGGTGTTACAATGGAGGCGATCCGATCTGGTACTCGCCGTATGAACTAGGGTTTAAGGGCTTGCCCCTTTAAGTCCTGCGAGCCCTCTTTATATACACAGAGGCTCGTCAGGTTACAAGAGTTCTACACGAAGCCTGGTTATCTTTCTTGTCTTCCAAGGCAATTTGCACCGACCTTCTGGAGCTTTCCTTCATCGAGTCACGATGCGAGACTGGCCCATCTTTCACGTGGCCCAACAATGATATCGCAACCTTAAGTCACAGTTTTGAATAAGTCGCGGGTTAATCATTCCCCCGACAACGGCGGCGGCGAGAGAGTGGGGGCGCTCGAGAGAGAGGATGTAGGGTTCGACGACGGGGACGGGGGCGACTCGCTGGTTATATGACGAGGACGGGGTGCTCACGGCCGTCAGATGGCATCGGACAGTGGTGGTGCTCCACCACCTGTCCAACGGGCCAAAATCTCGGAAGGGGATCAGAGACTGAACCAGTTTCGGCCCAGTTGGGCAGAATAGTCATGACAGAAAAAAAAATTGAGCCGATATAGTACCAAAAAAGGGTTTTTTGTGAATAAATAACGTACCAAATAATTATTTTAAAATTGTAACATGAAATTTTTTGAAATACTAGACCACATTGTATTTACAAATAACCAAATGGTTGCGTGTCAAACAGTTTCCATCTACCTCTTCTAAAAAAAACATTTCTGCCGATTCAGTTGGAAGGGGGTCAAATTTGAACTACAGATGCCTCGTAGTTTTCTACACAAGTAACTACAGATCAAAATATTTAGATACACAAGTACCTATTTCATCAAAGATAAAACAAAAGATTCGCAATATTCAACCCCTAGCTACGTACGCCATGTCCATCGTTTTTACCGTATTTTGAAATTAGCGCACGAAATTCAAAAAAATCAAACAAATGGAAAACTTTCGTGTTGTGTCATTATATGTGTACTAGTGATGGCGTGTAGTTGATGGGAAAAATATTCTGCAGGAAGCTTCGTATCTTCCCCTGAAATGGCGCCAGAAAGTACTCTTGATGGCCCTTCACGTAGTTACCTGCGTGAAAAGTAAATGGGTTAGGTTGAGACTCCAAGTGTAGAGTGTGTAGTAAATGGAAGACGTGTTTTCCCCACGATGGGTGACTCGAGGGTTTAATATCGAACTCTTGGGGAATCAGTAGTGAAGATTTATCTTTCCTATCCTTCTTTTGGTTACCTACAAAACAAAGTAAATGTTTTGGTCCTCAATCTCACCTAGTGGTTGTCAAGCACAAGGTGTGAGAATGATATCAAGATAATATGCAATGCAAACAAGAAATAAATATGCAATGGTGGTAAATAAATATGAAAGGATGGTGATGCAATGATAAATGATATTTTTGGGTTTTATATGATGAATGCAAGATGGAAAAGTATTTTTGTATTTTCGGATTTAATAATGGCAGAAAATGGTAAATGGGTAAAAGTTGTTGGAAAGGTGTTTCTTATGATTAAAAATGGACCGGGGTTCATGGTTTCACAAATGCACTCTCTCTTTAATAAAGTGGTAGACAATGGAACACTACAGTTGACATATGAGATTGCAACACAACAGTTTAATGACAAGTTATAATTATATGGGCATCACGTCCTAACATAGAGACCTTTTGGTTATTAGTCTCTCTTATACTCCACCAAGATGCGAACTAAATCATAACACCTCAGTAATTAAGATAACTCAGAGTATAGCAATAAGTATCATGACATGAAGTTAAAATAAGAACATGCTAGATCTAGTCATGGAGTAGTGGCAATGGTCACACCCACATCTCCGGTAGCATGGTATTTCTTTTTATCCCTAGTGAGGCAACAAAGTAAGGCAAAACACCCAAGTGGATCGCAGAACTTTCTCTCACGTTCACTGCACTAGCCACCCCCCGTTACTACAACTAATGCACACGTTCCCCCTCACACGCTCTCATAAACATGCTTGATCATGACAAGTAAATAAGAACGGGGTACATAACATGCATCTACATTCATAACTGAAACAAAACCATTGCAATCTCAAACATATATTAACTCATAAAAAGATCCACCACAAAGGTATTACATAGATGATCGTAATCATGTTCAGCAGCTCATACGGTACTAATTAGTGAAGCTCGAGAGAAAGAGATGCATAAGTTACTTCCACAAACCCATAGTTCAGATGTGGACTACTCCCTCTTCATCATGCAGACGGTGGAGAAGTCGTTGGAGAAGATGGAGACCACGCCGGCAGCGCCCCGCCGGAGTTTTCCCCTCCAATCTGCAACTCCAGGTCTCTGTTTCGGTGTTTCTGTGTTTCTGCGGCGCTCCTTCCAGAAAACGTCGGGGGACTATTTTTATAGGCGGTTTTAGGTCAAAATGGAGTCGGTGGAGGAAAGATCGACGGCAGCGGAGCTCCAAGACCCAAAAGGAGGGGCCCCACGCGGCCAGGTACATGGGCCGCGTCGGCCCACCTATTTTGGCCCTCGGGCCTCCGCTTGTTTGCTTCCTTCGCTCCCACGCTTTGTTCCTTCCAAAAACTGATGCTCGTAAATTTCCAGGTCATTTGGACGTCGTTTGGGTCCCTAAAACATTAAAATATAGAAATAGGGTTTTCTGCCTGCGCAGGTTAATTCCATAGAAAATAGGAAACATATCAAATATTCTCAAAATCATTATAAAACAGTGATATAACCCTTATATGATGCAAATATGACTGAAATATAAGAAAAAATAATGCAAAGTTCATGTATGCATTTTACATGCATCAACATCCCCAAGCTTAACCTATACTCGTCCTCGAGTATGAAGGTGATAAAACTAACATGGACTTTGCAATTTATTACTATCAATGGATATCAAAGATGATTACTATTGCTACATAGAGTCAAATGGTTCATTCTTAAAAGGAGTAGCAATATGCAAGATAGATTATGAAGTGATATCAAGTATTCAGTGCAAGGATGTTCAATGAAAATTCACAAAGTGTAACATAAGAGAAGAAGTACTATGGACCACAAGTATGCATGATAAAAAGAAAGAACATCCTACAATGGTCATAGAGTATTGGTGAAAAACTGAATATAAAAGGTGGACACTTTGGAAAGATATATATGAGTAGAGGTAAAGCATGAATAAGTTTCATCTAACTTCTGAACTTCTCTACTTAAGTCAATGATTGTAATATGGTAATCCTTGGTGTCAAGCTCTCATTCCCCTATCATGGCATCTTGAATGATTAAGTTTAAAGTGAAAGCAAATACGAGTAGTGTGCTTGACAAAGTACAGGTTGAAAGTCTCATGCCCCTTGAATACAAGTACCTACTCCATGTGTTACTCAACTTGGAAAACAAAGCAAGTTCAAGTTAAATATCATTGTAAGTAATAATAGTATCATTAAGAGTGTCAACTGGGGTACCTCTTGTCCCAGGATATGGAACAAGCCCATATCAAAATGACAAGACAAACAAACACAATGAACAATCTCAACACCCTTTTTATTTACCATTAGATAGCTTTTTATTGTAAGGTGTATCACAGAAGGTTCACCATAGCATGTAAGTAAATTTTCACCATGAATGATGCATGGCTTAGATTAGCGGCCCAGGCGTCTCTCTAACCATTTATACAAACTCATTTAAACTCACTTCATTTCCACATTTATTTCACCCATGGTAAGCATCCATAAACAAAAGTACATGATATCAACTAAATGAGATGAAGTGCAATGTTGAAAGCTTTCCATGTGACAGCACATATGGGCTAACTCTCAACCAAAGACATTTGTCAAGCCCACAACATCATAATTTTAATCACAATGGGTCATGTTTTATTTATGCAATGAAAGTAAAGTGTGCATCAAGTTCGAGAGAGCTCTATAACCAAGTTTTCCGATAACAATCAACAACATAAGCATTTTCATTCAGAGGTATAGATAACACAAATATCATGATAAACATACTCGGAATAGCATAAAGCTAATAGGTAGAATAACATTTAGCATCAAAACATGAATAAAAGATAGCTCTTGATAAAATATTTGCAAATTATTACTCATTAACAAGCTCATGAATTATGCAACTATATGTGTCTTTTATAATCAACTCCAACATCCCTTTTCCCAATCTTATAATAGCATCCAACGTAATTCAACCCAAATTTCCAGTAGCTCCCTCATATATAAATGATAGTGTAGTGGTCTCACAAAATAAAAATCAAACCTAAACAAACAAAAAGACGCTCCAAGTTTATGCGATAAAGTGTTTCGATCGAAAAACAGAAGTTAGACGTGTGCAAACCGAGAGTGTGTAGGTCCAGTGGGGTTGTATTCACATCCCCAAGCTTATGGTCTTCACCATCCTTGGATAGCTCTTGGTCCATCTCCTCTAATCCCTGTGAAAAAACTTCAAAACACCGTTTCTCCCATTTCTTTTCTGTGGGGTGCATTAGTAGTGATAAACAAATAGATTTCTTGCTGCATATAATCCTTAGACAAAAATTCATATTGATGTCCAGAAAGTGTTTAATGTTGTATGCCTACTCATAAACTTAATTGGATCAAAAAGATTCAAGCTAAAAGTTCTAAGCATGCATCAAACAAAATGGGACAGAATCTGTCCAGAAAAACAGCAGCAGCTAAACGTATTTTTCTACCCTACTTAACTTTGTCGGACAATTCCGAAAAACTTCATGCATACAGAGGATGAAAAGTTGCCACTACAGTTCAAATATGAGCTCATTCGGAGTTACAGAATAAGAATTAAAAATCATACCGTGCATAGATTCGTGCAGGAATAAAATCTCCGAACGCTATAAGCAACTTTTTCACACCAAAATGAGTAAAACTTGGCACTTTATTAAAAATTCCAGAATCTAAACTAAACACTAAGTCTCTTGTTACAGCAAGAGGACACAAAGAAAATCACAAATAAAAACAACCGAGTTGCCTCCCGTAAAGCGCTTTCTTTATAGCCATATAGCTAGGCTTCTTACTTGATGTTTATTGTGGACGAAGCTCATGAGGGAGCTTGAACTTTGGTGTGTCCCTCTTCCTTGGGAAGTGTTCCATGCACTTCTTGTGTGGAAACTAAAACTTCACATTCCCTTCTTTTGAATCAATGATAGCACCTGTAGTACGAAGAAAAGGTCTTCCAAGAATAATTGGACTAGAGGTTTTATTCCCCATATCCATGATTAGAAAATCAACAGGCACAAATGTCATATGTAACTCTACCATAACATCACTTACTTTCCCTAAAGCATGTTTAATGGAATCATCAGCAAGTGCAAGTTCAATAGAGCATTTTTCAAGATTTTTCAATTCAAGTACTTCATATAGTTCTTTAGATAAAACAGAGACACTAGATCCTAGATCAAGTATAGCATGGTGTGTCTCTTTTCCAATGGTTACTAGGACTTTGGGAATCCATACATCCCCAAGTTTAGGTGGTATCATAGCCTCTTGGTTGTACTAGCATTTTTTTATTTTAACACATGATTAGCAATATAAGAACCAAAACCAGCTTGGTTAACATTAATAGAAGAATCACTTGCAAATTTTTGTAAGATAGATATTAATTCATGCAAGCTACAATTCTCTAAGTCAAGCAATGGTTCCTTGACTTCAGTAAGCATTTTTAACTTCTTCAACTTTCTTTTCCCTATTATATAGGTTAAATATTTCATAACGGTCATCAAACACATCTTCAAGTACTTGGGCTTTTTCTAAACTTTCTTTAATTCTTACTTCCAAAAGCAAGCCATCAAGTAGATAGTGAGTGTCAGTAGCAGCAGTATTCATAAAAGAATCCTCACATTCATTATCCAAAAACACTTTAGAGGTTTCAGACAATCCTCTATAAAACACATGCATGAGCATCCAATCCCTAAGACCATGTTCCATTCCAAAAGCTATACCTCTAAATCTTTCCCATGTTTTCACTAGAGGTTCATCCTCTTCTTGTTTAAAGGTGATAATTATTTGTCTAAGATTACAAACTTTTTCAGTAGAACAAAATCTTTCAATGAATGCAGCTTTTAAATTAAACCAAGTGCTAAAATTTTCAGGTGGCCATCTTAATATACAATCTAAGGCTTTTCCACCTAGGGAGTAAGGAAAAAGCTTAATTTTAATATTAGAATGGCTCAAATTTAACATTTTGCACCTTTCATTAAGCTTCTTAAGATGAGGTATGGGATCTTCTTTTGGTTTCCCATAAAAACGGTATTCATAAATTGCTTTCAAGATATTAGGATCTACCTCACATTTCTCAACAGGGATATTCCTATCTTGAGGAAAGTTCTTAACACTAAATGGCCAGAAGGTTCTCCTTTCCATTATGCAAAACTGAAAATAAATATGCAAACCGAACTAAAAAATGCAAGACAATGACAAAACAAGATAAATTGCTTTGAAGGTAAAGATGGATAAGATGATGCTCACGTAGGTGCAACCTCCCCAAGCTTAGGTGTTAGCACAAGTTGGTGATGAAGTTGACTTGGTGAGATATCCTTGGATAAACCTTTCAGCAATTATTCCCAGGCAACGGCGCCAGAAAATAGTCTTGATGGCGTGTAGTTGACGGAAAAAATATTCTGCAGGAAGCTTCGTATCTTCCCCTGCAACGGCGCCAGAAAGCACTCTTGATGGCCCTTCACGTAGTTACCTGCATGAAAAGTAAATGAGTTAGGTTGAGACTCCAAGTGCAGAGTGTGTAGTAAGTGGAAGACGTGTTTTCCCCACTGTAACACCCCAATTTTCCTAGACTTAGAATTGTGGTGTTAAACTAGAATTTTTTTTTGGGGGTTAACAAAAACTTTTGTGTGTTAGTAGCTAATTCTTGCTTGAACTGTTTCTGTGATCTTAATTACCTTGTTTCAAACCACTAGTTTTGTTTGGTGCTTGTTAGGATCACTTTTACAACTTTTGCTTGTTTAAAAATTTGTGAAGGGGATCTTCATGTTTGTTAAAGCATAGCAAAACTAGGACTTCTTGTTAAGCAAACCTTAAGTCATTTTTGACATGAAAGCCAACCAAGTTGGTCTTTGTCATCTATATTTTCAAAACCTGTTTTTGGTTTTAAGTTAACACCTTGTTTGATCACCAAACCATCTAGGGTTTCAAAGCTAGTCAAATCAGTGACCATTTGAACAGATACAAGATTCACTTTTGCACTTCTCTCCCTAAGCAATCATGGACTCTTTTTGACAGTGCACTTGCACCCCTCTCTTCTCCATGGCATCAAACCAATCATGGCTTGGAAAATTCTCCTTAACCATAATTGAGCCCTTGGTTGCTTATTGTTTAGTGTTAAACATGGCATCAAACTAATCTTTTGCACTTTCTTTTAATTCATCAAAAATCAAATAAAACCTCTCTCTCTCACCCCCAACGTCTCTTTCTCTGCCTCACACGAGCGGACCAGCTCCACCTCACCCTGGCCCCACCTGTAATCCACCCCAGCTTGCCCTTGCCCACTCCCCTCTCTTCTTTCCCCAAAATCGACCAACCGAGCTCACTCCCTCTCCTCCCACTGGCCAGGCCACATCCCTCCCGACCCAACTCTATCTGTCCCCCTCTCCACCGCCCACTCGATCCAGTAGAAGCCCTCGAGCTCTCCCTCTCTCCCCCACACCCGGAAAACCCTAAATCGAGCCCGAGCTGAGCTCTCACTCTCTTGCCCACCCCTCTGCTCCATTCCACTCCCCAGAGACGTACACACACCCCCACTCCTCTCCCCGAAAGCCACGCCCATGCTCCTGCTCTCTGCACCCCTGGAGAAGAAAGTTGCATCTCGGCAACCGCCGGCGTCGAGCTACTCTTGCCGGCGATTCTCTCCCTCTTTCTCCGCCATTTTTGGCTTGCCGAGTTCCCCTATTCAAGACCTAACTCCAGCCCCCCTTTATTTTGTCCAGAGTCAGCCCGAGCACGCCGCCCCATCCTCGACCCGAGAAGAACGCTGTCGTCGCCGCCATGGACTCCGACGTTGCATGCGGCACCTGAGGACACCGTCGATCTCGCCATCGCCTTCTCCCTCGACCTCGACCCCTCCCACAGCGGTGCGCAGCCCCTAGGTGAGCTAACCCGCCACCATGGTTTCTCTCCCTCTCTGGTTCGTCCACGCGCGCGTCGCATTGGAGACGACGCCGGAGATCCATAGATCTCCAGATCTACGGCCACGTTTGAACCCGCCCGCCATTTGACCGTTTCCACGGCTAGCACGCGCACCGCGCCCAGTTGGGCAGGCCTGGTCCGCCTGCGGCCCAGATCCGCGCTGGCCTCGGCCAGATCCAACCCAAGACCAGCCCGCGAGCGTTTTTATTCCCTGTATTTTATTCTTTTTAGTTTCTGTTAATTATAGGTTTCTAGTTTAATTAATTTATGCCAGATCTGTTTATGCTTTTGGCCTGGGATTATTTTTCTGGTATACTTATGTATTTTCCTAAACATGCAGAGCTAGTTTGGTCTAAAAATAATTTGTACTTTGTGCTGAGCTTTAAATCTTTTAAAAAGTATGTTCTCTACTCAAATCAAGATATCTTGAGCTAGGATTATCCAATTGGAGTGAGTCCAATTTCCACAGAAAGCTAAAATCAATACCCTTCCATAGAATTTAATCTTGCATGGAGGAAATTTCTAAAACTGAAGCTTTAATCCTTTTGGTTTTAAGACCAGTAGCATTTGCAGGATTTTTAGTTCTGGTTTGGTGATAGTCTTTGATGCAAATCCAATTTTTATAGCTTGGTATGACTACTAGGAGTACCGTTTATGAGTATTATTTTAGGTCTGGTGAATTATTCCCCAAAACAGCATGTTTGCCACTATTAAAAGTCTTATTTTAATTCACTGTTTTTCTATTGGATTAAGTTGTGAAATATGATTATTCCATCTCAAGTCCAGAACCTTGAGTTACCTTGTGACAACCTAGTTTAAACATTCTAAAAGTATTGTAGCATTTAGTGTTTGCGCTTATGTTGTTTTATGCCCTGTTTGTGTTTAGAATTGTTTTAGATTTATTTATCCAGAGGTTGCTTGTGTTTGAAATGCGTGATGTATGGTTTAGTTGCTTTAGATTGTTGTCAACCCGCTTCTTAGAGTTGACGGTTGTTCCGTTTATTTTTCCGGTACGTTAGAACCGCAAGAGGAGGAGCAGTACGTGGGAGCTGAACCTGTCTACTAAGAAGAACAAGACCAGGGACACTTTGCTGAGCAAGGCAAGCCACCTCAACACCCTACTGAAATCCGACTATTTGTACAAAGCATGTTTCGTTTTCAAATAAAATAATGCATGTTTTATCTATTCTGTGGCATTTTGCCACCCCAAAACTATTTTACAAAATTATATCTACTAGTATATAATAGGTTTTATAAAAATAAGTCTTTACTTGAGAAGCCTTCTACTGAAGGCGCTATCAAGAAAATTATATTTTCTAGTAGCATATCCTTATACTCCTACCTCAAAACTTTAGGATGGGAACCGGTTTTCGGTAAAATGTTTTCGGAGGAAAACCCGAGTCGCTGGGAGCGATTGGCGAGAAAGTGCTTCATAAAACCCATATTGCTAGGAGCAAATGGAGATGTTATGAAAACCCGTGGTGCTGGGAGCATTCGGTGGTGTTTGCGAAAACCCGGGCTGCTGGGAGCAGTCGGAGATGGAGATTTGTTTACGAAGTCCCTGCTGCCGCCTGAACAATTAACCCGTGCAACCACATTACCTGAGATGGGTAGGGCTTAGCCGGAAGCTTGTCCACTTTAGTACGGAGGATCTCATACTCTATAAGGGCAAGGCCCTCGAAGCCGGGTTGTCATCTGTATGAGGCAATACACAAGCGGAGTGACCCGTAGCCGTACGATTACGTTGGGTCCCCCGCCGTGGCGGTGTGGCATCCCGAGAGAGACCAGGGGTCTAGTGGAGCACACGGTGCCGAGGGGAATAAAACTATCGGGTGTCCTCTATACTAGGGCAGATATAGTGGCAAGGTTTGATCTGGTTATCCGAACCCCCACATACTGTCGTATGGCGGACCGTGGCTGAACACGGCGGATGACCGTTTGGTGTGGTGAAAGTGCACCACCTCTGCAGAGTGTATAACTATTCGAATAGCCGTGTTCGCGGTCATGGACGGTTGCAAAGGCCACACTGGGCGACCTGGAAGAAAGAAGAAAAATTGGTTTTTGGTTTGGATTAAAAGGGAATCAAGGAGGTACCTGGGAGGTACGGATTTGGGTGAAGATGGTTGGTCTCGTGAAGACAATCAGTCAGACCCCGGCAAAGAAAAAAGGGGTATCCCCATCCTAGTCTGTTTGGAAAAAAATTCAAAAGTGGCTTGCAAAACGTGGAGAAAGCACATGCTATTTCTACAAGAGAGAATTCTATCTCTAAATGTTTCTTTTTAAACAAAGATATAGAGATGTCGTATTCTTTATGTCTAGAAGCATTGTTTGCGAAAACTAAGCCTATAGTCGTAAACAGCAGCTATCCCAGTTTTCGAAAATGTTTTTATTGCATTTACCATGAAAACTTAAGCCTTGAGGTGGTTTTGCGAGTACGTAAATGTACTCATATGGCTGTATCCCTGGATATTCAAACGTCCAGATTTCAATGAGGAGATGTACGACGAGGAGGAGGAGTACGCCGACGACTACGCCAACTGAGTGTCACCGGTCAACTGCTCTGTGGGAATGCGTCTGGTTGTGACGAGGGCCGACGCTAGCCGCAAGCTTCCGCTGTGTCATAGTTAATTTCGTCTGATGTAACGATGAATGCAGACTTGGTCATGTGACCACTATTTATTTGTGTAAGACTTGTATGTACGTTCGAATGATGTAACTTTGTATACCATGTTGGTTATGTGATTGCGATGCACTTATCATTGGGATCGTGATCTGTTTACATAAGGTGGGCACCTCGGACTGGTAGTCTGAGGGGTCCTCATAGATTTGGTATCAGAGGCATCGTTGACCTTAGGAGACCTTAGTTAGCATGGTCGTTAGCTTAGGAAGGAAATATTTCTGCTAAAACCCTATTTGCACAAAATCTATTTTTATCTAAGTAAGCCTAGTATGGTTTCCACTCTTCTCTTTTTCTCAAAAATATCTTGACCTTGTCTCTCCAATTTAAAGTGTTTCAAAAGATTTTTCCTACTATCTTGTCCCCATTCAAACTTGTTTTGCCAGGACGATGAACCCAAATGAGACCTAAGTAACTAGTACCGAGAAGGTGAAGTTCAGTCTCAAGACTTCAACATACGACAGCAAGGTGGTCGTCAATTGAAGAAACAAGCTACAAAGCAACCCTTGCTGGCCGAAACAGTCTCACTGTCAAGACTTCAACCCCAACAATGGTACTCCAGTTGCCATTTCGACAGTCTCAAGATTTCCAGCAGGAGCCCAAGCCAATGAAATGAAGACTCCAACAAGTAATATTGACCAAGACCAATAGGACAATTAGGATATGACCCTAGGTTGGATTATCCGACTAACATGATTGTGGAGTGCCCTTTGGTACTATAAGTGTCATGTGTGCTCTTTTGCTGGTATGCTTTTTTGCTTAAGTGTGTGTCTTGCTTGTCTGCTTTTTGCTGGAGCATTAGTTGACTGTGTGCTCTGTGTTTGTGTGTACCTTGCTAGACAGAAATAAGGACCATAGGAATGGTGTCAAACTAGTAACAGGCCCTAGGACTAAAACCTTACCTTTCACCGAGATATCTCAGCCTTGATTCTTTTACCCTTTTTACACCTCCTCCTAAGACGTTTTCTTTATTTATAGATGTCGAGCCTCATCGAATCACTCAGGAAGGGCCCGACGATGACCATGACTTTGGAAAGCACCACTGAGTTTCCCAAGGCCCTGGAGACCCTCATGCTGAGCTTTGAACTTGAAGGACCCGCAGTCTACAAGGGTTTTCCTTGGATGGAGAATGGACAAGAGCTTTGGTGGGTGCAACTCCACCTCTACAAGAACGAAGATGATGATCAAAACAAAACGGGATATATGGTGTTCACCAACTCAGAGTCTCAGCACACCTCCTTTATGGAGTCAGCAAAGAGCGCTGCATGGGCCGCCATTGATGAGATGGGAGAAAGACTCAGGTACCGAGTCCTCAACACCAGGAAGGATCTCAAGGAAGCCTACGAGGAGATGGAAGTTTTGAAGGCAAACGAGAGTCCTTCTACAAGAATGAATCTTCTAAGAAGCGTAGCCTCTAGGCGTTCCGCGACAACTAGATGAAGTCATGTGCCCACCTCAGTCGCAAACTAGTTTGTTGTAATGTTTATGGCTAAAACTATGCCTTTGTGTTGAACTAAATCGTGGTTGTTGCTCCCGTATTGTAGTTGAGACCTTATTCCATGCTATGGCTAAAAAAGTTTCGTGAGCATTCCGTTTGTGTGTTAATTCTCTGGCGTGTTTTTCCAGGTACACCCCGTTGTCAGCCCACCCTTAGAACATACTTCCCTGTTAGTTTAAACCTCTGTTTGTCTTTTGGCAAAATGCCCGGTTGGCTTTTTGGCCCATAAATCCGACTGACCTCTGAAGAATAGTTCGAGGTGTCATGAAGTCCAAGGACCAAGGAAGTCACCAACAACTTTGCTCGCCAACTAAACACAAGGTCGACTCGATAGAAGACGTCATACCCAGCAAGACACCAAGAACGACAAAAATCCCGAAGATTGTGCAGCTGTCAACCTCTACCACTAAACAAGCTTAGATGCCTTTGGTAGCTCGAAGAACACTTTGACTTATTAGGAAAAAAACGGAGAGAGTCAAGTCTACGAACCTGACACCCCTGTGAGACTTGAAAACTATTGACGTGTGTTTATCTGCTAACCCCTCAAGACGACAATATCGGGACAAGTGTTTACATCAACCCCAAGCACCGCGGAGCTACGACCAAGATGAAGATCGTCATGATACTCCAGACCAAGAACACCTTGAAGTCGGCGACAATCTATACCATCAATATCAACCCTTCAAGGCCTCTTTTTAAGGGGAAAGACGTATGCTAGTTTTATTAGGGTGTTTTGACAAAACTATTCTTTGCGCCCCAACCCTGGAGTATTTGGAGTCAACCTGACAAGAACGCTGATCAGCAACGACCAACATGTCAACAACTTTAGCCAATACCGAAGGCTTCGAGAAGAAAACAGACGCGTTATCGGCAAGGAAACCGTTGGGGATCAGCAACCTCGGAAGATGAAGAAGCATCGAACCCCCTAACCTTGCACTCTCTTAGTACTCGCTAAGGAATCTCCGGACGAGATTCTTTTAAGGGGGGAAGGTCTGTAACACCCCAATTTTCCAGGACTTATAATTGTGGTGTTAAACAAGAATTTTTTTTTGGGGGTTAACAAAAACTTTTGTGTGTTAGTAGCTAATTCTTGCTCGAACTATTTTTGTGATCTTAATTACCTTGTTTGAATCCACTAGTTTTGTTTGGTGCTTGTTAGGATCACTTTTACAACTTTTCCTTGTTTAAAAATTTGTGAAGGGGATCTTCATGTTTGTTAAAGCATAGCAAAAGTAGGACTTCTTGTTAAGCAAACCTTAAGTCATTTTTGACATGTAAACCAACCAAGTTGGTCTTTGTCATCTATATTTTCAAAACCTGTTTTTGGTTTTAAGTTAACACCTTGTTTGATCACCAAACCATCTAGGGTTTCAAAGCTAGTCAAATCAGTGACCATTTGAACAGTTACAAGATTCACTTTTGCACTTCTCTCCCTAAACAATCCTGGACACTTTTTGACACTGCACTTGCACCCCTCTCTTCTCCATCACCTATCCTTGCTTGGAAAATTCTCCTTAACCATAATTGAGCCCTTGGTTGCTTATTGTTTAGTGTTAAACATGGCATCAAACTAATCTTTTGCACTTTCTTTTAATTCATCAAAAATCAAATAAAACCGCTCTCTCTCACCCCAACGTCTCCCTCTCTGCCTCACACGAGCAGACCAGCTCCACCTCACCCTGGCCCCACCTGTCATCCACCCCAGCTTGCCCTTGCCCACTCCCCTCTCTTCTTTCCCCAAAATGGACCAACCCGAGCTCACTCCCTCTCCTCCCACTGGCCAGGCCACGTCCCTGCCGACCCAACTCTCTCTGTCCCCCTCTCCACCGCCCACTCGATCCAGTAGAAGCCCTCGAGCTCTCCCTCTCTCCCCCACACCCGGAAAACCCTAAATCGAGCCCGAGCTGAGCTCGCACTCTCTCGCCCACCCCTCTGCTCCATTCCACTACCCAGAGACGCACACACACCCCCACTCCTCTCCTCGGAAACCACGCCCAAGCTCCTGCTCTCTCCACCCCTGGAGAAGAAGGTTGCATCTCGGCAACCGCCGGCGTCGAGCTGCTCTTGCCGGCGATTCTCTCCATATTTCTCCGCCATTTTTGGCTTGCCGAGTTCCCCTATTCAAGATCTAACTCCAGCCCCCTTTATTTTATCTAGAGGCAGCCCAAGCACGCCGCCCCATCCTCGAACCGAGAAGAACGCTGTCGTCGCCGCCATGGACTCCGACGTTGCAAGCGGCACCTGAGGACACCGCCGAGCTCGCCATCGCCTTCTCCCTCGACCTCGACCCCTCCCGCAGCCGTGCGCAGTCCCTAGGTGAGCTAACCCACCACCACGGTTTCTCTCCCTCTCTGGTTCGTCCACGCGCGCATCGCATTGGAGACGACGCCGGAGAACCGTAGATCTCCAGATCTACGGCCCCGTTTGAACCCGCCCGCCATTTGACTGTTTCCATGGCTAGCGCACGCACCGCGCCCAGTTGGGCCGGCCTGGTCCGCCTGCGGCCCAGATCCACGCTGGCCTCGGCCAGATCCAGCCCAAGACCAGCCCGCGAGCGTTTTATTCCCTGTATTTTATTCTTTTTAGTTTCTGTTAATTATAGGTTTCTAGTTTAATTAAGTTGTGCCAGATTTGTTTATGCTTTTGGCTTCGGATTATTTTTGTGGTATACTTATGTGTTTTCCTAAACATGCAGAGCTAGTTTGGTCTAAAAATAATTTGTACTTTGTGCTGAGCTTTAAATCTTTTAAAAAGTATGTTTTCTACTCAAATCAAGATATCTTGATCTAGGATTATCCAATTGGAGTGAGTCCAATTTCTACAGAAAGCTAAAATCAATACCCTTCCATAGAATTTAATCTTGCATGCAGGAAATTTATAAAACTGAAGCTTTAATCCTTTTGATTTTAAGACCAGTAGTATTTGCAGGATTTTTAATTCTGGTTTGGTGATAGTCTTTGATGCAAATCCAATTTTCATAGCTTGGTATGACTACTAGGAGTACTGTGGTAGAAGGATTTAATTTTATGAGCATTATTTTTGGTCTGCTGAATTATTCCCCAAAACAGCACGTTTGCCACTATTAAAAGTCTTATTTTAATTCATCGTTTTTCTATTGGATTAAGTGGTGAAATATGATTATTCCATCTCAAGTCCAGAACCTTGAGTTACCTTGTGCCTACCTAGTTTAAACATTCTAAAAGTATTGTAGCATTTAGTGTTTGCGCTTATGTTGTTTTATGCCCTGTTTGTGTTTAGAATTCTTTTAGATTTATTTATCCAGAGGTTGTTTGTGTTTGAAATACGTGTTGTATGGTTTAGTTGCTTTAGATTGTTGTCAACCCGCTTCTTAGAGTTGACGGTACTTCCGTTTATTTTTCCGGTACGTTAGAACCGCAAGAGGAGGAGCAGTACGTGGGAGCTGAACCTGTCTACGAAGAAGAACAAGAACAGGGACACTTTGCTGAGCAAGGCAAGCCACCTCAACACCCTACTGAAATCCTACTATTTGTACAAAGCATGTTTCGTTTTTAAAATAAAATAATGCATGTTTTATCTATTCGGTGGCATTTTGCCACCCCAAAACTATTTTACAAAATTATTGTTTGGCCAAAGATATATCTACTAGTATATAATAGGTTTTATAAAAGTAAGTCTTTACTTGAGAAGCCTTCTACTGAAGGCGCTATCAAGAAAATTATATTTTCTAGTAGCATATCCTTATACTCTTACCTCAAAACTTTAGGATGGGAGCCGGTTTTCGGTAAAATGTTTTCGGAGGAAAACCCGAGTCGCTGGGAGCGATCAACGAGAAAGTGCTTTATAAAACTCATATTGTTGGGAGCAAATGGAGATGTTTATGAAAACCCGTGGTGCTGGGAGCATTCGGTGGTGTTTGCGAAAACCCGGGCTGCTGGGAGCAGTCGGAAATGGAGATTTGTTTACGAAGTCCCTGCTGCCGCCTGAACAATTAACCCGTGCAACCACATTACCTGAGATGGGTAGGGCTTAGCCGAAAGCTTGTCCACTTTAGTACGGAGGATCTCATACTCTATAACGTCAAGGCCCTCGAAGCCGGGTTGTTATCTGTACGAGGCAATACACAAGCGGAGTGACCTGCAGCCGGACGATTACGTTGGGTCCCCAGCCGTGGCGGTGTGGCGTCCCGAGAGAGACCAGGGGTCTAGTGGAGCACACGGTGCTGAGGGGAATAAACCTATCGGGAGTCCTCTGTACTAGGGCGGATATAGTGGAAAGCTTTGATCTGGTTATCCGAACCCCCGCATACAGTCGTATGGCGGACTATGGCTGAACACGGCGGATGACCGTTTGGTGTGGTGAAAGTGCAACACCTCTGCAGAGTGTATAACTATTCGAATAGCCGTGTCCGCGGTCATGGACGGTTGCAAAGGCCACACTGGGCGACCTGGAAGAAAGAAGAAAAATTGGTTTTTGGTTTGGATTAAAAGGGAATCAAGGAGGTACCTGGGAGGTACGGATTTGGGTGAAGATGGTTGGTCTCGTGAAGACAATCAGTCGGACCCCGGCAAAGAAAAAAGGGGTATCCCCATCCTAGTGTGTTTGGAAAAAAATTCAAAAGTGGTTTGCAAAACGTGGAGAGAGCACATGCTATTTCTACAAGAGAGAATTCTATCTCTAAATGTTTCTTTTTAAACAAAGATATAGAGATGTCGTATTCTTTATGTCTAGAAGCATTGTTTGCGAAAACTAAGCCCTATAGTCGTAAATAGCAGCTATCCCAGTTTTCAAAAACGTTTTTATTGCATTTACCATGAAAACTTAAGCCTTGAGTTGGTTTTGCGAGTAAGTAAATGTACTCATATGGTTGTGTCCCTGGATATTCAAACGTCCAGATTTCAACGAGGAGATGTACGACGAGGAGGAGGAGTACGCCGACGACTACGCCAACTGAGTGTCACCGGTCAACTACTCTGTGGGAATGCGTCTGGTTGTGACGAGGGCCGACGCTAGCTGCAAGCTTTCGCTGTGACATAGTTAATTTCGTCTGGTGTAACGATGAATGCAGACTTGGTCATGTGACCACTATTTATTTGTGTAAGACTTGTATGTACGTTTGAATGATGTAACTTTGTATACCATGTTGGTTATGTGATCGCGATGCACTGATCATTGGGATCGTGATCTGTTTACATAACGTGGGCACCTCGGACTGGTAGTCTGAGGGGTCCTCACACCCACGAGGGGTGACTCGAGGGTTTAATATCGAACTTCGGGGAATCAGTAGTGAAGATTTATCTTTCATATCCTTCTTTTGGTTACCTATAAAACAAAGTAAATGTTTTGGTCCTCAACCTCACCTAGTGGTTGTCAAGCACAAGGTGTGAGAATGATATCAAGATAATATGCAATGCAAACAAGAAATAAATATGCAATGGTGGTAAATAAATATGCAAGGATGGTGGTAGCAATGATAAATGATATTTTTGGGTTTTATATGATGAATGCAAGATGGAAAAGTAATTTTGTATTTTCGGATTTAATAATGGCAGAAAATGGTAAATGGGTAAAAGTTGTTGGAAATGTGTTTCTTATGATTAAAAATGGACCGGGGTTCATGGTTTCACAAATGCACTCTCTCTTTAATAAAGTAGTAGACAATGGAACACTTGAGTTGACATATGAGATTGCAACACAACAGTTTAATGACAAGTTATAATTATATGGGCATCACGTCCTAACATAGAGACCTTTTGGTTATTAGTCTCTCTTATACTCCATCAAGATGCGAACTAAATCATAACACCTCAGTAATTAAGATAACTCAGAGTATAGCAATAAGTATCATGACATGAAGTTAAAATAAGAACATGCTAGATCTAGTCATGGAGTAGTGGCAATGGTCACACCTACATCTCCGGTAGCATGGTATTTCTTTTTATCCCTAGTGAGGCAACAAAGTAAGGTAAAACACCCAAGTGGATCGCAGAACTTTCTCTCACGTTCACTGCACTAGCCACCCCCCGTTACTCCAACTAATGCACACGTTCCCCTCACACGATCTCATAAACATGCTTGATCATGACAAGTAAATAAGAACGGGGTACATAATATGCATCTACTTTCATAACTGAAACAAAACCATTGCAATCTCAAACATATAGTAACTCATAAAAAGATCCACCACAAAGGTATTACATAGATGACCGTAATCATGTTCAGCAGCTCATACGGTACTAATTAGTGAAGCTCGAGAGAAAGAGATGCATAAGTTACTTCCACAAACCCATAGTTCAGATGTGGACTACTCCCTCTTCATCATGCAGACGGTGGAGAAGATGGAGACCACGCCGGCAGCGCCCCGCTGGAGTTTTCCCCCTCCAATCTGCAACTCCAGGTCTCTGTTTCGGTGTTTCTGTGTTTCTGCGGCGCTCCTTCCAGAGAACGTCGGGGGACTATTTTTATAGGCAGTTTTAGGTCAAAACGGAGTCGGTGGAGGAAAGATCGACGGCAGCGGAGCTCCGAGGCCCAAAAGGAGGGGCCCCATGCGGCCAGGTACATGGGCCACGTGGGCCCACCTATTTTGGCCCTCGGGCCTCCGCTTGTTTGCTTCCTTCGCTCCCACGCTTTGTTCCTTCCAAAAACTGATGCTTGTAAATTTTCAGGTCATTTGGACGTCGTTTGGGTCCCTGAAACATTAAAATATAGAAATAGGGCTTTCTGCCTGCGCAGGGTTAATTCCATAAAAAATAGGAAACATATCAAATATTCCCAAAATCATTATAAAACAGTGATATAACCCTTATATGATGTAAATATGACTGGAATATAAGTAAAAATAATGCAAAGTTCATGTATGCATTTTACATGCATCAACTAGTATCCATAAAACATAATAAACTTGGAATACGGAGATCCATGGCTTTCAGGCCAAATAACGAATGTTATTGCCACATTCATGACATAGTTTGTTAAAATGTGCTCATATTTGGCACAAACGTGCATCTTGGAACACGAACAATGTTGCCGAAGAAGGATTTTAATTTCCTTGCACAAAAAAATCATTTTTTATTTTCCGAGTGCGAAAAAAAGTATGTCTTAAAATAGGAGAAATAAAATTTGGAAAAATACTATACCATATTGTATTTAAAAATAACCAAATGGTTGCGTGTCAATGGGTTTTCACCTACCTCTCATAAAAGAGACAATTCATGCCGATTCAGCTGGAAGGGGGTCAAATTTGAACTACATGTGACTCGTAGTATTCACATGATTTTTTGAAAAAATCATATTTAGTTACACAAGTACCTATTTCATCAGAGATACAACAAAAAAAATCAAGATTCAACCCCTAGCTACACACGTCATGTCTGTCGTTTTTACTGTATTTTGAAATTAGCATACAAAATTCCAAAAAAAATCAAACAAACGGAAAACCTTCGCGTTGTGTCATTATATGTGTCCTAGTATCCATAAAAAATAATAAACTTGGAATACGGAATTTTTCTTGAAAAAATGTTCTCATAAATGATCGATCATCTACGAACATCCATGGCTTTCAGGCCAAAAGACGAATGTTATTGCCACATTCATGACATAGTTTTTTAAAATGTGCTCATATTAGGCACAAACATGCATCTTGGAACCACAAACAATGTTGCCGAAGAAGGTTTTATTTTCCTTGCACAAAAAGATAATTTTTTATTTTCTGAGTGTGAAAAATGGGTAATTTTGTGAAGCAGCTACCTAAAATATGTCTTAAAATAGGAGAAATAAAATTTGGAAAAATACTATACCATATTTTATTTACAAATAACCAAATGGTTACGTGTCTAAGGGTTTTCACCTACCTCTCATAAAAAAGACAAATTCCTGCCGATTCACTTGGAAGGGGGTCAAATTTGAACTACATGTGACTCGTAGTATTCACATGATTTTTTGAAAAAATCATATTTAGGTACACAAGTACCTATTTCATCAGAGATACAACAAAAGTTTTTCAAGATTCAACCCCTAGCTACGCACGTCATGTCCGTCGTTTTTACTGTATTTTGAAATTAGCATACGAAATTCAAAAATAATCAAACAAATGGAAAACTTTCGCGTTGTGTCATTATATGTGTCCTAGTATCCATAAAAAATAATAAACTTATGTAAAGAATAATTTTGTTATTTTAAAAGAATAATTTTGTTAATTTAGAAGAATAATTTTGTTAATTTAAAAGAATAATTTAAATGAATAAATTTTTTTCAAATTTTTCAAAACCCTATGTAAAGCAATATATAAGGTAAGTGGTATTTTGTTATTTGGTTTTGACTAAAAATAGTCCATAATAGTCTATAATTACAGACTATATCGTTTCAACAAAATGCAAAATTTATTTGGTTCAAATTGGAGTTCAAAATCAAAAGTAATAAACGAAAATATAAAAGAATAATAAAAAGGAATAAAAAAACCAGACCGAGCCGGCCCATTAACTCGCCGCACCAGCCCAGGCCTATTTCCTTACCCAGGTAGCTACAACACTAAATAGTACGTAGCTTCTACTAACAAACATCAGCACGTCCATAGCGCAGCGGTAGAGTGAACGGCTGGGGAACGCAGGATCTTTGGTTCGATTCCCAACTTTCGCATGATTTTTGCCTATTATTTCACGGGTGTGGGGCGGGATCTACACGTCAGTAAGTTGGGTCCACATGTCATGGTTGGCGGGCCGGTCTTGTTCCCACTTGCCAGTGGCCGGGCAGGTCCCACATGTCATTACTGTGTGGTGGTGGGTCCCATATGTCAGGGTGTTGGGGTGGGACCCACATGTCAGGGCTGAGTAGGCGGGTCCCACATGTCAAGGGCTGAGTATGGCGGGTCCCACATGTCAGGGTGTTGGGGCGGGATCCACACGTCAGGGCTGAGTGGGCGGGTCCCACATGTCAAGGGGTTGGGGGACCCACATGCCAGGTCAAAGGTTGGGTGGGTCCCAACTGTCAGGGCTGGGTGAGGGCGGGTCCCACCGGTCAGGCTAGTCAGCAAGTCCTACCAGAGTGACACGTAAGCGGAAATGTCAGTGACACATAGGCGAGACTGCTGAGTTGGCTGTCCATTCAGCGTGACATGTAAGCGAAAATGACACCTAGTTACTGACACGTGGGCAGTTGACTGTCAACTCATGCGAATGACCATTTAAATTGGTCGTAACCGGCTAGAAAAAAGGCCATAACCTATTAATATCTGCATTATGACCAATCCATCTAAGAAGGCTATGACCTTTTTCACAAATTTGGTCGTTATTTTTTTGGGTTTGCACCCTCTAAACCAGCGCATGACCAAATTGTTCAAAATGGTCATAGATCTGTGACCAATATTTTCAGGGTCACTATCAAAAGGTCATAGCATAGCATATTTCTTGTAGTGTGTGTGGACGGAGCCCCGCTCCTACTTCTTCACGGCCGCCTGATGCATGTAAAATGCATACATGAACTTTGCATTATTTTACTTATATTACAGTCATATTTGCATCATATAAGGGTTATATCACTATTTTATAATGATTTTTGGAATATTTGGTATGTTTCCTATTTTTATGGAATTAACCCTGCACAGTCAGAAAACCCTGTTTTCTATATTTTAATGTTTCAGGGACTCAAACGACGTCCAAATGACCTAATATTTTACGGGCATCAGTTTTTGGAAGGAACAAAGCATAGGAGCCAAGGAAGCGCACGAAAGGAAGTCGGAGGCCGAAGTTGAGTGGGCCCACGTGGCTAGGTACCTGGGCCGCGTGGGACCCCCTCTTTTGGACCCCCTCTTTTAACCTAAAACCGACTATAAAAATAGTCCCCCGACGTTCTCTAGAAGGAGCGCCGCAGAAACACAGAAACCACGAAACAGAGACCTGGAGTTGCAGATTGGAGGGGGAAAAATCCGACGGGGCGCTGCCGGCGTGGTCTCCATCTTCTCCAACGACTTCTCCACCGTCTCCATGATGAAGAGGGAGTAGTCCACCTCTGACTATGGGTTTGTGGAAGTAACTTATGTATCTCTCTCTCTCTTGAGCTTCACTAATTAGTACCGTATGAGCTGCTGAACATGATTACGGTCATCTATGTAATACCTTTGTGGTGGATCTTTTTATGAGTTAATATATGTTTGAGATTGCAATGGTTTTGTTTCAGTTATGAAAGTAGATGCATATTATGTACCGTTCTTATTTACTTGTCATGATCAAGCATGTTTATGAGAGCGTGTGAGGGGGAACGTGTGCATTAGTTGGAGTAACGGGGGTGGCTAGTGCAGTGAACGTGAGAGAAAGTTCTGCGATCCACTTGGGTATCTCTACCTTACTTTGTTGCCTCACTAGGGATAAAAAGAAATACCATGCTACCGGAGATGTGGGTGTGACCATTGCCACTACTCCATGACTAGATCTAGCATGTTCTTATTTTAACTTCATGTCATGATACTTATGCTATACTCTGATTTATCTTAATTACTGAGGTGTTATGATTTAGTTCGCATCTTGGTGGAGTATAAGAGAGACTAATAACCAAAAGGTCTCTATGTTAGGACGTGATGCCCATATAATTATAACTTGTCATTAAACTGTTGTGTTGCAATCTCATATGTCAATCTAGTGTTCCATTGTCTACCACTTTATTAAAGAGAGAGTGCATTTGTGAAACCATGAACCCCGGTCCATTTTTAATCATAAGAAACACCTTTCCAACCACTTTTACCACTTTACCATTTTCTGCCATTTAAAAATCCGAAAATACAAAAACACTTTTACATCTTGCATTCATCATATAAAACCCAAAAATATCATTTATCATTGCTACCACCATCCTTGCATATTTATTTACCACCATTGCATATTTATTTCTTGTTTGCATTGCATATTATCTTGATATCATTCTCACACCTTGTGCTTGACAACCACTAGGTGAGGTTGAGGACCAAAACATTTACTTTGTTTTGTAGGTAACCAAAAGAAGGATAGGAAAGATAAATCTTCACTACTGATTCCCCAGAGTTCGATATTAAACCCTCGAGTCACCCCTCGTGGGGAAAACACGTCTTCCACTTACTACACACTCTGCACTTGGAGTCTCAACCTAACCCATATTCTTTTGACGCAGGTAACTACGTCATCGGGTATCAAGACTGTTTTCTGGCGCCGTTGCCGGGGAATCATTGCTGAAAGGTTTATCCAAGGGTCCCCTGCACTAGCTCTGTTTTCTGGCGCCGGGTTTATCCAAGGATATCTCACCAAGTCAACTTCATCACCAACTTGTGCTAACACCTAAGCTTGGGGAGGTTGCACCTACGTGAGCATCATCTTATCCATCTTTACCTTCAAAGCATTTTATTTTGTTTTGTTATTGTCTTGCATATCATATTTATATTTCGGTTTGCATTTTTATTTTCAGTTTTGCATTTTGTGTTGCATTTGTTATTTCGGTTTGCATTGTTTAGTATCATTTTATTTTCAGTTTTCATCTAAAAACATAAAATCCATAAAAACTAGTGTTGTTTTTAATATGTATGCTACGCTATGGAGGAAGGTTATGTCAAAACTATGGGAGCTTACTATGAATATCGATCAACCAAAGAAGGAAATAGAATGCTTGAATTGCTTGAACATCTTAATGATATGGCCACTGAGTTTTGTGAATTACATAATATAACTTGCTGCTTTAGAAAAGACTATAAACACTCTCTCTATCAATGTAAGTATAATAGTGATCCTATTATTGCTTATTATCAAGAGTGTAAATTTGCATGCCATGATATAGAACAAGTTGAGAAATATATTGCTTATGTTGCAGCCCATGAGATAGACTTTCTTATTGATAATTTTTTTGCAACTAGTCATGAAGCTCGTGTAATGAAAGGACACATTTCTATTCTTCTCCAACTTTGCAAAAAGGAATTTAGTGATAATGTTTATGTTAAAGAAAGAATTCTTGCTTCCATGGAAAGTACTAATATTTTGCAGGAAGAGGATGATGAAAACATAAGCTTGGAAGAGGAAGTATGTGAAGAGGAGATTGAAATGGATGTGCTCCAACCTAAGCTTGGGGAAGAGTTGGATCTCCCAACTTCACCATCAACATTTGATAATAGCACTCAAACTCAAAAATCTTTTGTTATTTATGAGAATCCATGTTATGATGAGTGTCAAACTGAAAATTCTATGGTCCTATATGATAACCCATGCTATTATGATGAAACTAATAATGCTCCTTTACTTTCAATGCTACTAGTGAACTTATTGATGATAATGAGGAGTGTTGCTTAAATATGCTATATGATAATGCTTTAGATGATGGTCCTATGCTTATTGATAATCCTCCATGTTTAGAAGTTGTTACTTATTTATGTCAGGATAAAATGATATACTTGCTGTTTGTGATGGTACTCTTACTCATGAGAGTCCTACTTTGTTCTTGAACTCTCCTACTTACACCATAGAGGAGAAATTTGCTTATGTTGAGAAATACTTATGTGATTTGCAACTATCTTTAGTTCCAAATCTTTGTTGCAATCATGATAGTAAACTTGATATTGATCTTATTAACTATTTTGAAAGAGGGAAGCATGCTAATGAATTCCATAATAAATTTAATAATCCTCTTTATGTGCCTAAATTATCTAAGTTGAATGATTCTTGTGGTTATATGGTTGAATTTATTTCTACTACTTGCAACTATTATGAAAGAGGAGGTGATAAGAACCCTCTTTATGTTACTAATAATTATATGCTGCAAGTAAATATTGTTAATATGCATTGGGAAACTTCTATTTATGGTGATTCATTCATATACAAAATGCCAATGCATAGAAAGAAAGTTAGACTTCGTTGTTATTACTTTTGTGTTTTGTTTTTCTCTCAACTAGGGTTCAACTTGACTATTATTTTGATTGGTTTGAGAACACCATGGGATCCTGGTATTATGCATGAACACTTTCCAAGGAAGAGGGACACATCAAAGTTCAAGCTCCCTCGAGCTTCGTCCACAATAAATATCAAGTAAGAAGCCTAGCTACATGGCTATAAAGAAAGCGCTTTACGGGAGGCAACCCGGTTGTTTTTATTTTGATTTTCTTTGTGTCCTCTTGCTGTAACAAGAGACTTTGTTTAGTTTAGTTTCTGGAATTTTTAATAAAGTGCCAAGTTTTACTCATTTTGGTTTGAAGAAGTTGCTTATAGCGTTCGGAGATTTTATTCCTGCACGAATCTGTGCACGGTATGATTTTTAATTCTTATTCTGTAACTCCGAATGAGCTCATATTTGAACTGTAGTTGCAACTTTTCATCCTATGTATGCATGAATTTTTTCGGAATTTTGACAAAGTTAAGTAGGGTAGAAAAATACGTTTTGCTGCTGCTGTTTTTCTGGACAGATTCTGTCCCATTTTGTTTGATGCATGCTTTGAACTTTTAACTTGAATCTTTTTATCCAATTGAGTTTATGAGTAGGCATACAACATTATACACTTTCTGGACATCCATATGAATTTTTGTTCAAGGATTATATGCAGCAAGAAATCTATTTGTTTATCACTACTAATGCACCCCACAGAAAAGAAATGGGAGAAACGGTGTTTTGAAGTTTTTTCACAGGGATTAGAGGAGATGCACCAAGAGCTATCCAAGGATGGTGAAGACCATAAGCTTGGGGATGTGAAGACAACCCCACTGGACCTACACACTCTCGGTTTGCACACGTCTAACTTCTGTTTTTCGATCGAAACACTTTATCGCATAAACTTGGAGCGTCTTTTTGTTTGTTTTGGTTTGATTTTTATTTTGTGAGACCACCACACTATCATTTATATATGAGAGAGCTACTGGAAATTTGGGTTGATTTATGTTGGATGCTATTATTAGATTGGGAAAAGGGATGTTGAGTTGATTTTAAAAGATACATATAGTTGCATGATTCATGAGCTTGTTAATGAGTAATAATTTGCAAGTATTTTATCAAGAGCTATCTTTTATTCATGTTTTGATGCTGAATGTTATTTTACTTTGTTTAACATGGATTAGTTAGTTCTATGGACACTCATGCATGCATTTAGATGGTCAACTTTCTCCCTCTTGCTAGCCCAAAAATTCCAACAAGTAAAAACTTGTTTCCAACACCTTCAACCAAAGTTTTTCCAGTGAGTCCACCATATCTACCTATTAGCTTTATGCTATTCCGAGTATGTTTATCATGATATTTGTGTTATCTATACCTCTGAATGAAAATGCTTATGTTGTTGATTGTTATGGGAAAAGTTGGTTATAGAGCTCTCTCGAACTTGATGCACACTTTACTTTCATTGCATAGATAAAACATGACCCATTGTGATTAAAATTATGATGTTGTGGGCTTGACAAATGTCTTTGGTTGAGAGTTAGCTCATATGTGCTGTCACATGGCAAGCTTTCAACATGCACTTCATTTCATTTAGTTGATATCATGTACTTTTGTTTATGGATGCTTACCATGGGTGAAATAAATGTGGAAATGAAGTGAGTTTAAATGAGTTTGTATAAATGGTTAGAGAGACGCCTGGGCCGCTAATCTAAGCCATGCATCATTCATGGTGGAAATTTACTTACATGCTATGGTGAACCTTCTGTGATACACCTTACAATAAAAAGCTATCTAATGGTAAATAAAAAGGGTGTTGAGATTGTTCATTGTGTTTGTTTGTCTTGTCATTTTGATATGGGCTTGTTCCATATCCTGGGACAAGAGGTACCCCAGTTGACGCTCTTAATGATACTATTATTACTTACAATGATATTTAACTTGAACTTGCTTTGTTTCCCAAGTTGAGTAACACATGGAGTAGGTACTTGTATTCAAGGGGCATGAGACTTTCAACCTGTACTTTGTCAAGCACACTACTCATATTTGCTTTCACTTTAAACTTAATCATTCAAGATGCTATGATAGGGGAATGAGAGCTTGACACCAAGGATTACCACATTACAATCATTAACTTAAGTAGAGAAGTTCAGAAGTTAGATGAAACTTATTCATGCTTTACCTCTACTCATATATATATCTTTCCAAAGTGTCCACCTTTTATATTCAGATTTTCATCAATACTCTATGGCCATTATAGGATGTTCTTTCTTCTCATTATGCATACATGTGGTCCATAGTACTTTCTTTTATGTTACACTTTGTGAATTATCATTGAACATCCTTGCATTGAATACTTGATATCACTTCATAAACTATCTTGCATATTGCTACTCCTTTTAAGAATGAATCATTTGACTCTATGTAGCAATAGTAATCATCTTTGATATCCTTTGATAGTATTAAAATGCAAAGTCCATGTTAGTTTTATCACCTTCATACTCGAGGACGAGTATAGGTTAAGCTTGGGGATGTTGATGCATGTAAAATGCATACATGAACTTTGCATTATTTTACTTATATTCCAGTCATATTTGCATCATATAAGGGTTATATCACTGTTTTATAATGATTTTGGGAATATTTGGTATGTTTCCTATTTTTATGGAATTAACCCTGCACGGTCAGAAAACCCTGTTTTCTATATTTTAATGTTTCAGGGACCCAAACGACGTCCAAATGACCTAATATTTTACGGCATCAGTTTTTGGAAGTAACAAAGCGTAGGAGCCAAGGAAGCGCACGAAAGGAAGTTGGAGGCCGAAGTTGAGTGGGCCCACGCGGCTAGGTACCTGGGCCGCGTGGGACCCCCTTTTGGGCCTCGGAGCTTCGTTGCCGTCGATCTTTCCTCCACCGACTCGGTTTTGACCTAAAACCGACTATAAAAATAGTCCCCCGACGTTCTCTGGAAGGAGCACCGCAGAAACACAGAAACCACGAAACAAAGACCTGGAGGGAGTAGTCCACCTGGACTATGGGGTGGAAGTAACTCCGGCGGGGCGCTGCCGGCGTGGTCTCCATCTTCTCCAACGACTTCTCCACCGTCTCCATGATGAAGAGGGAGTAGTCCACCTCTGGACTATGGGTTTGTGGAAGTAACTTATGTATCTCTCTCTTGAGCTTGACTAATTAGTACCGTATGAGCTGCTGAACATGATTACGGTAATCTATGTAATACCTTTGTGGGGATCTTTTTATGAGTTAATATATGTTTGAGATTGCAATGGTTTTGTTTCAGTTATGAAAGTAGATGCATATTATACCCCGTTCTTATTTACTTGTCATGATCAAGCATGTTTATGAGAGTGTGTGAGGGGGAACGTGTGCATTAGTTGGAGTAACGGGGGGTGGCTAGTGCAGTGAACGTGAGAGAAAGTTCTGCGATCCACTTGGGTATCTCTACCTTACTTTGTGCCTCATAGGGATAAAAAGAAATACCATGCTACCGGAGATATGGGTGTGACCATTGCCACTACTCCATGACTAGATCTAGCATGTTCTTATTTTAACTTCATGTCATGATACTTAATGCTATGCTCTGATTTATCTTAATTACTAAGGTGTTATGATTTAGTTCGCATCTTGGTGGAGTATAAGAGAGACTAATAACCAAAAGGTCTCTATGTTAGGACGTGATGCCCATATAATTATAACTTGTCATTAAACTGTTGTGTTGCAATCTCATATGTCAATTCTAGTGTTCCATTGTTACCACTTTATTAAAGAGAGAGTGCATTTGTGAAACCATGAACCCCGGTCCATTTTTAATCATCAGAAACACCTTTCCAACCACTTTTACCACTTTACCATTTTCTGCCATTTAAAAATCCGAAAATACAAAAACACTTTTACATCTTGCATTCATCATATAAAACCCAAAAATATCATTTATCATTGCTACCACCATCCTTGCATATTTATTTACCACCATTGCATATTTATTTCTTGTTTGCATTGCATATTATCTTGATATCATTCTCACACCTTGCGCTTGGCAACCACAAGACAGATAAATATGCAACATAATGTTAGGCAACGAAAAGCCAAAACATCATTTTAATCATCGGCTTTCTACAAAAGACAAAACTAAACAAAAATGATTTGGATTTGCGCCTCATAATTAGACTGGACACACATTTCAGGGATGGAGCTGGTGAGCCAAGTACGATGCACAAGATGTGTATTTGTGCATACCACAAGGATCACTAGCGCCACCCTCTAACCACACAGTATCACCTTATTTTAATCATCGGCATTATAGAAAAAATATAACTAATTACAACTAGAACATAGACTAAACAATGCCTCATATATATGTTGATTGGACACACAAATTTCAGGGATGGAGCAAGCGAGCCAAGTAGGATGCACAAAATCGATGTGTATTTGTGCATATCACAAGGATCACAAGCGCCACCCCCGGATCACACGGTGTCACCTAATTTTAATCATCGGCATTATACAAACAGAACTAGTTACAACTAGAACAGAGCTAAAATATGTGTCTAAACAATTGATGCCCACAAGTATAGGGGATCGCTGAAATCTTCGTTGGGAAGTATTACCCAAATTTATAGTTTGACACGATGGGAACACAAGAATACCAATAAGACTTTGGCAATTGAGGCGTCACTCTCAAGTCTCAACCACACTTGTATATCAATAAACTTGCAGCAGTGATAGTGATGGCAGTAGTATGATTCAAGTAGCAAATAGAACAGCAGTAGTGAACAAGGGTTTCCCAGTTTTCACCAGAAAAGTGAAAGTGCAACTCAGAGATTTAAAACGTAGGCATGAGGTGATAGCGGGGTGTTGCATGAATAAGATTGATCATATAATAATATATAAATATCAATGGGACTTATCTCTAACTCTGATATATGTAGGTATGTGTTCCATAATTAGTTGTGCGTACTAACCAAGAGAATTTGCACAACATCTATTGTCCTACCTGCCCATTTCATCGGGGCCAACTTGGAACTACAGGTAATTAAGGTCTACCCATTCGAATAGCCCGGAACAACGCATTAACACTTCATGAACACATAGAATCCTCAAACTAAAACATCTCCCCCTTGTTTTCCCTATACTGTCACTTTTAGGGTTCGCAGGTTCAACATGATAGCAGGTGATACACTTTGCAGATAAATACCAAACTCAATTATACGATGAAGCAAAATAAGTTCAGTACAGAAATCATGCCACTCGGGCCCCAGTAACAAGCATTAAGTATAGCATAAGTGCATCAACACAATACAAAAATATCCTCAAGATAAACCCCTAAGATCTCGAACAACGGGTATCATTACATGATCAATCTCATCCAATCCCCATCCACCTCACATGCCTACAGCGGACTACTCACACATGGTGATGGAGAGGGAGCTCATGGTTGATGGAGATGAAGGCGGTGAAGACGGTCTCCGGATCCCTCCACCGGAGGAGAAATCCTTGAGCAATCTGTCTCCGAAAACGAAGATCGTGGTGGCGGCGGCGGTGTGTTTCGCGAAAGCTCTCCCCTCTTAGGGCACCCACTTTTTCGTATATATGAGGGGTACGCGAAAAGCCGAAGGAGAGGCGGCGCCCGAGGCTCTACTTAGGTGGGCCCACGCGGCCCAAGGATCTGGCCACGTGGGGCCCGCTCTTTTGGGCCTCCGGCGCTTCCTCGTGTCCATCCTTTGCACGTTGTACTCCTTTTCCATAAAAAATGACGTGGTATTTTTCCCCGATTTAATTTCTTGCAAAAATAACCAGAAACGAGACTTTGCTAAAAACAGCGTCAGATTCAGCAGGTTTATTCAAATATGGGAAGATTCTGGAGCAAATTATGAAGCAAAGTGCTTGGAAAAGTAAATGCATTTTTAGGTGCATCAACTCCCCAAGCTTAGCTCGTTGTTTGCCCTCGAACAACTCAAACATAGTGCATAAGCGATAAATAGACTTTGACAAGAACTTTGCATTGCATATGTAACACCGTTTAATACCAACAAGTATTCAAAACATAATTTCCATAACGAATAACAAAATGCTAGCAAAGGTATATCTAATCAGTGTTAAAGCATTTATACATGTTGCAAGAGAAATATCATGAAGTGTCAATACTTGGATGAGTTTGCCCAACTGTAGAAATAAACAAAGGTTCTTGCATCGCTTTTAATTGAATCAAGACAAGATTTTTGAGATCTTTTGATTCTTTCTTTTATTGACTAATGAACCCATTGTGCTTACAACCTTGCTCTTAGTTTTATCAAACCATTTGGTGTTCCCTATTATGACTCATATGCTTGACCAACTAGAGGTTGAAAGTCTCATGCCCCGTGAATACGAGTACCTACACCACATGCTACTCAACTCGGGTCACTAGGAAAGTTTGAGTTTTTCAGTCATTGCAAGTAATAAAAGCGTCATCAAGAGCGTCAACTGGGGTACCTCTTGTCCCAAGACATGGAACAAGCCCATGTCCAAACGACAAGACAAGCAGACAATGAACAATCTCAGCACTCTTTTATTTACTATTTGTGTAGCTTTTTATTATGATGTGCATCACTGAATGTTCACTATGGTACGCTGTAAATTTCCACCATGAATGATGCATGGCTTAGGTTGGCGGCCCAGGCGTCTTTCTAGCCAATTATTCCTACTCCTCAAACTTACTAAGTTTCCACATTTATTTCGCACATGATAAGCATCCATAAACAAAGGTACATGATATCAACTAAATATAATTTAGTGCAATGTTGAAAGCTTTCCATGTGTCAGCACATTTAAGTTAACTCCCAACCACTAAGCTTGTCAAGCATATGACTTCATGTTTATCATTTGAAAAAAAAATTATTCTTTGGTTGGCAAGTTTAGCAAGCACAATGGGATGCGTAGACCTTTGTTTAGAGCCACAATTACTCAACTCACATCCAAGTGTTGTCGCTACATATTATCTCACTTGCATCATAATATAACATACTAGAACACGGAGAAGATAAACATTTGCTACCACTTCCCTAGATGTTAAAGAAACTACGATGTGCGCACTTGTTGTTATTAAAAAGTCCACATAAGCACGGCAAAGGTGTCATACCTTTCATCCACTTTATGCACATCAACTCATCATTGTTGTTCTCCTCTCCCAATTTGAACTACGCAATAAAAACTCAAATCAGCCATAAAATATTACTGCATACAGTACTGTTTTTACCCTACCTAGACACCTCAGAAAAATCTCATAATTTACGGGTGCGTAGGTTATGAAAAGTTGCTGAAGCGGTTCAAATTTTAGCTCATTCGGAGTTACAGAGAAAATATGAAAAATAGAACAGTGAGCAGATTTCAGCAATTTCTGCACCTCCGTTTTCACTTTGGATTCAATAAAACGAAAATGTTTTTGTTCTTTTTAGTTTTAAAATGCATAAAGTAAATGTCCAGAAGTAACTAAACAAAAGAAACAAATGAAATCTTTTTGTGTTTTTGTGATTTTTAGAACAAGAAACTAAAACATAACAAGATAACAGTGATATAACACAATGAATGGAAAGGGAGAGAGGTACTCCCCCAAGCTTGCGATCAAGCTAGTATCCCGGGTAGTAGTTGTATCCACTTCCACCTCCTGGGAAGTAACCATATGGGTAGCCTTGCATTCCTGAGTCTTGGGGCTCCTCTCGAGGTTGGTAGTCTTGCATCCCTGGATCTTGTGGCTCCTCTTGAGGCGGCATCTCTTCCCAAAGATGGTTGTCATCATAATTAAGGGAGACTTTAGATGCTCTTCTCCTCGGTTTTGAGCTCATCCCAAGCAATGCCTTGCCTTTGTTCATCATGGTACCTTGCTGCCCATAAATAATATTCTACAAAAATTAAGATGTAGCACTCTGAAACAACATTGAGCCATCCATAACTAGTCTCCACATCAATATCATGCATCCATATCAACTAGAAAACTTAAATCCATGGATTTCTCAAGCATATTAGGTGACACCTAGTGCAGCAAAATACTTCATACATGAGGCACAAGAACAAAAAATAATTGGATGGGAGGAGGAGTCACATACCAAGGAGCAATCCCACCAAACAATTTGAAAAATCTGCCCTAAACTTGGAGATCCAAGGATAGCAGGAAGAACGAGCTCGGGAAAATTTGGGAAAAATACCTGGAATGGTTTTTGTCGAGGGGAAGGAGATGGGCACAGGACACTCACCTAACACCACCTGGGGACAAAGTTGGTGGGTCCCACGGCCAAGGAATCTGGCCGCGTGGGACACCCCATTTTGGTCCCTGGTGGCCTCCTGGTGTCCCACTTCTGGCAGATGGTCCCTCTGGTTAAATAACTTACCTCCAATTTTTCTGGAATTTTCAGAGACAATTTTCTAAAGAGAATTTTTCAAACTTCATATTCTGGAATTTCTGAACTCTGAAATAATTATGATTATGCATATACTCTAAAATTCTAAGATAAATAAAATTAAAATGCAATACAAATTTTTATGGGAATCAAGTTTTCATCATTTCCACATTAGTAATGAGGTTGATCAAGTCTCATTAATAATATGCAAAAGATATAATACATGATTCTTATTTTATAGATATAAAGAAGAGTTTCAAGATACCTCATACTTGATTGGAATAGTTCCAATCATCAAGATAGCATATTTTGGTTCAGGAGGTGGTAGTGCAATTCAAAGCTTCCAATCATAATAGTATTTCTTTGAATAGAATTCACACTCTTGTTTATCACTGTAACAACATTCTTCTTGGGAAAATAGATAGTATGCTCATTTCCTTTTACATTAAATGTCACTTTGCTCTCAGTGCAATTTATCACAGCTCCTGCAGTGTTTAAAAAGGGTCTTCCAAGAATAATAGATAGATTATCATCCTCAGGCATTTCTAATATAACAAAGTCTGTAGGAATTAACACATTAGCAATAGAGATAGGAACATCCTCACATATACCTATAGGTTTAGCAGTTGATTTATCAGCCATTTGCAATGAAACTTCAGTTGGAACCAATTTGTTTAGGTTAAGTTTCTTATATAAAGAAAAAGGCATAACACTAACACCAGCTCCTAAATCACATAGTGCATATTTCACATAAGTTTCTTTAATACGACAAGGAATAGTCGGAATACCAGGATCTCCACGCTTTTCAGGCAATTTTCCTTCAAATGAATAATCAGCAAGCATAGCAGTAATTGCATCATTAGGTATCTTCCTTTTATTAGTGACAATATCTTTCATATATTTTGAGTATGGAGGAATTTTAATAGCATCAACAAGAGGAATTTGCAAACATAAATTTTTAATCAACTCAAAAAATTTCTCAAACCTAGCATCATCCAAAGATTTCATTACCTCTTGGGGATATGGTATGGGTCTTTGTACCCATGGATCCCTCTCTTTACCTTTTTGTGGATTTGGATGATTCTTCTTTTTGTTCTTCTCAGTAGATGGTTGAGGGTCTTCCTTTTCAGGAGGTTCAGGTTCTGCAATATTTTCAACTTCATGTTGATCTTCTTCAGGTGGAGATGATTCCTCTTCTTCAACATTATCATCTTCGGTCTCAGCATCAGAAATAGAAATATCATTGTCTTGTTCTTGAGAATCATCAATGCCTTTGTTTCCATTGGGAGATTTTCCTGCAGAAGATTTCTTTTGAGAGCCTCTTGCTCTTTTCTCTTGGGATGGTTTTCAGGATAGTCAGGGTCCTGAGTACTTGCACCACCTCTAGTACTAACCCCACAAACCTGTTTCTTCTCAATAAGATTTTCATACAATTGATTTTGAAGAGAAACCATTTGTTCAATTTGATTATTCATCATTTCACAGTGTTTAACAATTCTTCTAACTTCTCCCACACTAGCATTTATATTTTCACGAAGGAATTTAATTTTATGAGAGTTTTCCATCATATTCATTCTAATATCATGCTCTTCAGGTTTATTATGATAAGCAAAATCATTAACATATGATACATCAATAGGAGGTGTTACCTTTTCATTACCTTCCAAAGAGCTTATAGCATTGACTGGGATTGGAAAACATGGTCGATCAATAGGAAGTTTAACACCCATTTCAGATAATTCCTTAAGATGAGAGGTTTTAATTCCCTTCTCTTTCATATCCTTGGAGGCTCCCTTCATTGCCTCATTGTTTAATTCAAGAATACCTCCTTTCTTCTCTGGAAATATTCTCTGTCATCTATTATTTCAATATTCCAATCTTCATAGTTTCTAGAGATAGTTTCCAATAACTCAGTTGCTTCATCAACGGTCCTTTCCCTGAAAACACTACCTGCAATACTATCAAGATAGCCTCTTGTATTTTCAGTTAGTCCATTGTAAAATATATCAAGTATTTCATTATTCTTGAAGCCATGGGTAGGACATTTCCTAACCATCTTACTGTACCTCCCCCAAGCTTGGGGTAAATCCTCCTTCTCTGTTTGTGAAAAGTTGCTAATCTCAATAGTTAAACCATGAATCTTATCAGCAGGGAAATATTTATTATAAAATACCTGCAAGCATTCCTCCTTGCTAGTAATACATCCAGGTTCTAAACGATTATACCAAGTTTTAGCATTTCCTCCCAAAGTAAAAGGAAACAACTTTAAGAAATAATAGCGTTGGTGGATTTCATCTTTACCAAATAACACAGATAAATCATGCAAATCAGCAATGTGTTCAAAAGGGAACTCATTGTCTCTCCCATAAAACTTATACTTCTCAGCTTTTTCAATTATTTCAGGATCAACACTAAACTCATAATCTTTGTCTTTAATTTTAATAGCTGGAGCATTCATTTTCTCAGTAACAGGGAAATAATCATCAAGAGGAGAATTTTTATAGCTATCAAGTTTATCCAATTTATCAAAATTCGAATCCATAAAAGCCATAGTAAATGCATCCTCTTCCTCAGAAGAAGTTTCATGTTCATCATCACAATATTCATTATCTTCTAATTCAGACTCAACATTTTCAATAATAGAAGATTCAGGAGTTTCAGGTGTTTCAGTTATCTCAGATGTTTCAGGTGTTTCAGGTGTCACTTCATTGTCTATGCTACCACATATTAAATCATTTTCAGTACTAGTAGACATCTTAGACAATGGTGAACTATTCAAAACTTTTCCTTTTTTCTTAGGAACAACAGCAGAAGCAGCATTAGGTGAAAAGTTTGGCCTACTTAGCAAGTCCGTACCTCTACGAGTAGTTGAAGGCCTCACTTCCTTCGGAGTAATCTTTTCCTTTCCCATGGTTAGGAAAAACAAATGCAGCAAATAAATGATAACAAGTTGTCTTACCAATAAAGCTAGGTTCCCCGGCAACGGCGCCAGAAAATGTCTTGATGCCCACAAGTATAGGGGATCGCTGAAATCTTCGTTGGGAAGTATTACCCAAATTTATAGTTCGACACGATGGGAACACAAGAATACCAATAAGACTTTGGCAATTGAGGCGTCACTCTCAACCACACCTGTATATCAATAAACTTGCAGCAGTGATAGTGATGGCAGTAGTATGATTCAAGTAGCAAATAGAACAGCAGTAGTGAACAAGGGTTTCCCAGTTTTCACCGGAAAAGTGAAAGTGTAACTCAGAGATTTAAAACGTAGGCATGAGGTGATAGCGGGGTGTTGCATGAATAAGATTGATCATATAATAAGATATAAATAGCAATGGGACTTATCTCTAACTCTGATATATGTAGGTATGTGTTCCATAATTAGTTGTGCGTACTAACCAAGAGAATTTGCACAACATCTATTGTCCTACCTGCCCATTTCACCGGGGCCAACTTGGAACTACAGGTAATTAAGGTCTACCCTTTCGAATAGCCCGGAACAACGCATTAACACTTCATGAACACATAGAATCCTCAAACTAAAACATCTCCCCTTGTTTTCCCTATACTGTCACTTTTAGGGTTCGCAGGTTCAACATAATAGCAGGTGATACACTTTGCAGATAAATACCAAACTCAATTATATGATGAAGCAAAATAAGTTCAGTACTGAAATCATGCCACTCGGGCCCTAGTAACAAGCATTAAGTATAGCATAAGTGCATCAACACAATACAAAAATATCCTCAAGATAAACCCCTAAGATCTCGAACAACGGGTATCATTACATGATCAATCTCATCCAATCCCCATCCACCTCACATGCCTACAGCGGACTACTCACACATGGTGATGGAGAGGGAGCTCATGGTCGATGGAGATGAAGGCGGTGAAGATGGCGGTGAAACGGTCTCCGGATCCCTCCACCGGAGGAGAAATCCTGGAGCAATCTGTCTCCGAAAACGAAGATCGTGGTGGCGGCGGTGGTGTGTTTCGCGAAAAGCTCTCCCCTCTTAGGGCACCCACTTTTTCGTATATATGAGGGGGTACGCGAAAAGCCGAAGGAGAGGCGGCGCCCGAGGCTCCAGTTAGGTGGGCCCACGCGGCCCAAGGATCTGGCCGCGTGGGGCCCGCTCTTTTGGGCCTCCGACGCTTCCTCGTGTCCATCCTTTGCACATTGTCCTCCTTTTCCATAAAAAATGACGTGGTATTTTTCCCCGATTTAATTTCCTGCAAAAATAACCAGAAACGAGACTTTGCTAAAAACAGCGTCAGATTCAGCAGGTTTATTCAAATATGGGAAGATTCCGGAGCAAATTATGAAGCAAAGTGCTTGGAAAAGTAGATGCATTTTAGGTGGATCAACAATGCCTACTAAAAATAGAGCAGATCTATGTCTAAACAGTTAACTACTTACAACTAGAACGGAGCTAAAATCTATTCCAGCCGCAGCCGCTCAAGCCTTCGGCGTGCTCTTCCTATAGCGCCAGCGGACGTTGACCACGGCACCGGCCCGCAGGGGCCGAAGCGCAGGCGGCCTGTTCCGCAAGCTCGTCCTGCAACACCAGCTGACGCTGGTGCTGCGTGAAGTCCCATAGGGTGGGGCGGCCGTGGCCGCCGACGCGGCCTCGGCCGCTATGGCCGGATCTACCAGCGCGACCCGTGTAAGCCATGCGAGACAGTGGAGAGAGAGGAGACTGTGCGGTGGCTAGGGTTGGAAGTGAGACAGTGAGAGTGAGAGTGAAGGGCGTAGGGTTCTTATAGGCCACGTTAGCGGGCTGTCGGGCTGCTTCTGATGTCAACGGAGATTGCGCGAATGTCCATGTGCGATGAGCTCATATCGGTAATGGAGGTAAAATAATCTCTGTTGCCAACATGTATTCCCTATTCACCCGTTGCCTTTGTTGTGGGCCTGCCTTACGGCCCAGTGCAGGCACGTGGGGGATGTCGCGATTTTTCGTCGCCTAACTCGTGCCCATAGAAGGGTATCCGATGTGTCGTTATGTACTAGTGCGTCGAGCAGCAATGTTTAGCGGTGTTGCAAGCCCGGGGCAGCCGAGCACGCCACTCGCCAGGAGATGGAGGACCACGCGGTGTGCGAAACAAAGGAGAGGAGGCCCCGGGAAATGGAGGGTTCGCGTCGCCGGACGGGGCACTAGACAATGGCGGAGAGGCACCGATTGGCGAGCGAAGCAATGTCGGAGAGAAGGAGGGCACGCCAACCGGAGGTTGGCCCCAGCGAGTCCTTCCCGTTGTTGACCGCGGGTAGTTTAACTTTTTTGTTTAAATTTCATTGAAAATTTGTTAAGCTTCAATCAAATTTAAGTCGTTTGTTTTAAATTTTGAGTGTTCAGAATTTTCAAAACATATAATGGAGGTGCCACTGGGGCAACCGCCACCATCGGACCGGACATATGTTCGGGCAACCCATAGCTAAGGGGAAAGTGTCGGATACATTATCGAGTCCGCCGGTGCAAATGCTCCAATAATGCATAAAACATCTGCCGATGGAGAGGTAGCAAAATATACACCGAAGGTTGGGTTACATTGTACTACCACTACTCCGTACACGATATCTCCGCCCAAAATACATGTCGTTCAGGACATTGACAAGATTCCAACATACATGCGCGTCTCTCTTTTGTGACATATCCACTCGCTGGCATCGTACTTCCCTGCGTACTACTGTACTGCATAGAGGGACCCTTGTGTCGACTACAGTGTTGCATATGAAGCACCACAGGACGAGCAACAACTGAGCATATGCGCCCACATGCAACTACCAGCCGATCATGTCTCTCCCTGTAGGGGAATTAATTGACTTTCATTTGTCCACATGTGGATGTATCTGGAAGTCAATTAATTTGGAACAGAGGGAGTATTAATACATGGTTCATATGCAGCAAAGCCACGTTTACAGTTTACTGGGTGTAATTTTATTCCAACTGGATCAATGATTAGAGGTGATTTGGTGAAACTCTCTTTCACCCAATCCTCGCAAATACTTTTCCACCCCCACCAACCAATATGGAGTCTTTTTAACTTACACACAAAAGAGGTGTTTACTGGGGATATCTTCACATTATCCCATACAAAACCAGCTTGGTAAACTAACTATGAGAATTTTTGGGCATCCAGAATAATCATCTCCAATCCCATGTGCAAGGTCTCAATAACGAATGCATTATCATGTCAAAGAAAATGACACGCACTAGAGCATCCAGATGCTAGGTTGCTAAACTTGTGTACATGGGCCTCCCGACTAAAATGGGCCCACAAGCAGAAGAGTTAGTACTGATATTGCTTCAAGTCTTCAATCACATAAAGGAGCGTTCATTGTCTTTTTTACTCACAATATTGTGCAAAGTATTCAACCCCATTTCTCCAAAGACGAAGTTTTCACAAGGCAACATCAAAATTTCTCAAAAAAAAAAGAGTAAATCAGAAATATTGACTTTCAATGAAATCAGAGAGCAGGTTGGTCAGACTGCAGTTCGGCACTGTGCCTAGCGAATCTCCCCATTAGCTATAGTCTTGACCTTGCATACCCCAGCCGAAGTTGTGAATGGAACATCTTTGTAGCATGCCACAAGCTCGCCGTTACTGTGCAGATCAGCGGACAACTTCTCCCAAGTCTTACTCTTGGCGTTAAGAGAAGCCTCAGGCTCTCCGGTGTGCCCAGCAAAAGTAACCTTCTCCCCCACGGCTGCAGATTCTGGAGGCTCAACTAACTCAACCTAAAATTTCAAACGTCAGTTTTCACAAACCAAAGTGGCGGCTACTGTAGTTTCATAACGTTTTAGCAACTGAGAGTACATGAGAGCTCAACATGATGCAAGGTATCCCATTCCTTACCTTTGTATGGTCCTCATTCGATGCAGCCAAAACCATTGCATGTGACTTTATACCACGCATTGCCACCGGTTTAAGATTGCAGAGCACACACACTTTCCGGTTCTGTTCATTCATACCAGAAATTGAAAACTTAGAGAAGCCATATCACACTAAACTCGTGACTACAAATTATGCTAAGAAAAACATACCTGCATTTCTTCAAGAGGGATGTACTTGACAAGGCCGCTAACCACTGTTCTTGGTGCCTCTTCTCCAACATCAATCTCTTCGACGTAAAGTGAATCGGCATCTGGATGCTTCTCTGCTTTTCTGATAAGCCCAACCCGAATATCCAGCTTTGAAACAGAGAGTTCCTCTGCTGTTTTTGATTTTGAACCACCAGATTGTTTCTTCTTTGAACTTCCCTCTGGATACAAAAATGACAGAAGAAAAACTGGCCAATTAATTTCAGGAATTACAAAGTTCATTCACCAAAAGATAAACCAAGAGCATTTCAAACATAAGGAAAAAGCCGCCTCTGCACAAGTCTTTTCCAGGGGACATACAAAGTGCACAACTGAGACCAGGGTTCAACATTTAATTTTCGTTTTTTTTCTCGCAGCTGACCGAGGTTCGCAAATTTCGTGAAATTAACGAAATTTCGAAGAAATGTTTCAAAAATATCGTTCAGATTCAAAGTCCGACGTTTAAAATAATTTAGCATAAATTTAAGTAATTGTAGAGATTCGAACACACGACCTAGCAGACCACTGCCTGCACCTATACCAATTCACTGAAGCAAGTTTGATGATGGAAACATCATTTCTTTCTACTAGAAGCGTTACGTATGGGATTGTTTCAAATGTTACCGAACTTTTCAGTCGATACTATGTTATCTCTCCCCATAGCGAGAACCACGAAATTCGTCCGAAATTCTACGAAATATTTTTCACTGACTGAGACACAAAGAGAAGTACGATTCTACAATGTATTTGTGTTGGTATGCTAACATGTATTTTTGATATACCTCTGATGACACCAAAAAAGTTGTCTCCTATCAAGCAAAAAATATGGAGTATAGTAAGAATGACCAATACCAGATAATTTTGTGCCCTTGAGCTTTTCAGCAACTTTCTTGGCTTCAGCATCAGCTTCTTCCTTTGAGCTCCTTTCAGCTTGACTGCCCGCAAATTTAATCCGGAAGGCCTCCACTTCTTCATCTTTCTGCATCGAACAAAGTTACGAGATGTAAAAACATGGCCAACTGACACATTTCTTTTACAAAATTGTAAATACGCACCAATTCCTTAAATAGGGGGACTGGGTTTCCTATTTTGTGTCCTGCTGGTACGAATTCCCAGGGTCTTTTTGCTTTGGCGGTTTCCCCTTTATCATCACAGAACGACAGATCTCCATCTGGGGACATATTTAATTGCCGCAGCACCTTAAGAAAGAAACATAAGAATGAGCTCAGGTAAAGGTGGTTTATTAAAATAAACTCAGAACTGATTAAATGAAGAAGAGGATTGTACTTCTCTAGAAAAGGGAGGCATAAAAGGCTCCAGCAGACAGGCGAGGAGATAGACAACACCAACTGAAGTTTTCATTACAATGGCGCAGGTTGCTGGATCTTCCCTATAAAGCCTCCAAAATTGGCACTCCTGCATTCAGTTAGCAAAGCAAGGATATAACAATGCTATTTTAGAACACAAATGGAAACAAAGATAAAGAAATATAATTACTTGCAAATATGCATTTCCATCACTAGAAATCGCCATTGCACTCTTCAGTCCTTGTTTCAATTTAACCTGTTGTAAGAGTGAACATTTTTGTTATAAATCATAGTAGTTGGCACAATGAAACAACATAATGCTAGACAAGCAATGCAGTAGCTTAGCTGGTGCCATTTCACATGGTTCAAAGTAAGTTAATTACCTTCTCCATTGCTTCAAGATATTGTTCAACCCATTTATTAGTTTTCTCTGCAAATGCATTGGTCACTGGATGTGACTCAGCATTAGGAGCATCAGGTATGATGGAGTCGTATCCAGCTCCTACCAGAAAAGAACAGCAAAATCAAGTTACACAAATGTACGTTGGAAAGGGGGATGTGGAAAGCAAGATGGTGAATCACATATGATCAACAGAATTCTAAGAGAAATATACTCCCTCCGTATCAAAATATAAGATGGTTTAGCATGTTTGGGGCCCAAATGTACCTAGACATGTTTTAGTGAAGAGAAATATACTCCCTCCGTATCAAAATATAAGATGTTTTAGCATGTTCAAAACAAACATGCTAAAACATCTTATTTTTTGATACAGAGGGAGTATAACTCAACTGGTAATCCATCTAGACAGTTAGATGTTAGGTGCAAGATTCTCCAATGACTAACCTGCTGGTTTTGCAACAAAGCTTAGCACACGGTTGATGAAGTTTCCCAGGTTGTTCAGCAACTCGCTGTTCAATTTAGCTTGTAAATCAACCCAAGTGAACAGTGTATCTGATACCTGAATGCCAAAACAAAAGTCAAATCAGAATATTTCAATGTCACTACCAGATACTAGAAACCTATTGAACAAAATGTCTATACAAACCTCAGGGCGGTTCATAAGCAAGTAGTATCGCCATACTTCCGGAGGAATATTCGTAATCTTCGCATCGTTTCCAAAGACACCAATACCGTGACTCTTGGAAAATTTTCCTATAGATGCAAGTGATATTTAGCTATTATGAAGGAAATTAATATACTGTGTGTGCATCTAGTTAAGCATGCCCATGCAATACAGCGCGGCTATCTTTCTGGACCATTGGCATACATAGTCAGATTTCAATTGAGCAGAACAAAAAGGTTAATAAAAGTGGAGATACCATAACCAGATGTCTAAAGCATTAATCCAATTTCATGCTACTCCCTCCATTCTGAAATACTTGACTTTCAAATGAGTGTATCTGGACCAAAAAGTGTCTAGATACATTTATTTGAGAGTAAAATATTTCAGAACGGAGGGAGTACTATACTCTAGTGGCAGGGGAACAATGGAGCAGTGGCGGAGCGTGACCCGTAATGAAAACAGGGGTGATAGCTTAACATGAAGCAACAGTACACATGCACAAACCTAGAAAACTAGTAATTCAGGGAACAGGGGAAGAAGAAAAGCGTTGAGGCTTGAGAAAGGAGTTAACTATGCAGCATGAAGTGCAGCACAATGCACCACAGGACACAGCACAGCACCGGCCAAGTAATAGGGCATATGCTCTGGTAAAGAAATTGCGTAGCGAGATGATCTCCAAGACCCTCTGCCATTGCAGGGGAGTAAGCAGAACGGGTAGTTCTTTGGTGTAAACAAATGTAACTAGGTATGCTTGACTAATATATAACCAGGAAGTCAATAGGAACTTGAGCTCAAGTAAATAGGCAAGCCTTAACAAAATACCAACAACTAGCATGAACTGTGTGCGCCAATCAAGTGTTAGGTTCAAACAAAATTGTGGAAACTATACCTGCTTCATAATTCAAATATTCAGTAACACTTATGGTCTTCATCATTGTCCAATTTTCACCAGTTCCCAGTAGTGTTGAAGGGAACATGACCTGAAAATCATGGGAAAAATACATGCATTAAAAGGAAAGTTAATATATGCAAATGCTATCCACTCACTTCGACACCATTGGCATTAGACTAGCTCTTAATAGAACTTTTTTTATATTTCTCTGAGCATTAATTACTTGAACCGAAAGCATCCATTTTGGAGGTATAACAAAAAAAAATGCCAGAATTGGCTAAATCACACCAAAAACAACTGACCCTTAGTACATGAATTTTAAGTGTTGGCAGCTCTTGCATGATTGAACTGTTGGTTTACCAAAAAATAAATATACTTGACTATAATAATCTCGAAAGAACCCTACTCAATGGAGAGTCAGATATTCAGTTAGAAATCACAATTTGCATTTCGAAGTCCTATTTTTGTGGTGAAAACCAACTTGATCGTGGCTGGAAGTACTTGGCATTTATAAACTTGATTACAATTATGTGCTAACATAAAGCCAAATATTATTTAATGCATGGTGCACGCCAAACAAAATTGAATAGCTAAAGAAGATGTTAACCATATCATAGGCATCATACCGTGTGAAATGGAACATTATCTTTACCCATGAACTGGAACAATTCTACATTATCAGGATCTTTCCACCACTTCTCCCAATCAGGTGTATAGGATGCTGTGATAGATATGTACCCAATTGGCGCATCAAACCAAACATAGAACACCTGCAAACAATCCGAAAGGGGAAATAAGATAAATGCATAACAGCAGAATTTCTTCATATCTGATAATGATATATGCCCAAACCTTGTCTTTGTACTTCTCATGTGGAACAGGAACTCCCCATTTAAGATCTCTGGTGATACAGCGTTGCTTTAACCCTTCCTTCAACCATGCATTTGTTGCTTGAATGGCATTTTGACTCCACATACCAGCTACCGAAGTATTGTTGATATAGTCCACCAACTTATCACTCAACAGAGGAAGCTCCAAGAATAAGTGATCTGTGTCACGAATACGTGGAGCATTCTTACAGACCTAAAAGACAGAACGAGAACAGAAAAGTTTATGATATTCTGTTTCACAAGGTACAAATCTCATCTGCATATGTAAAATATAATGATGCACCGAACACAACTACAAATGTTAGAGTAAGCATTGTGCATGCTTACCTTACACTTCGGATCAATTAACTCAGTTGGGTTCAACAATTTGCTGCAGTTTTCACATTGATCACCTCTTGCAGCTTCATAGTTACAGCCTTCTGTCGGACATTTCCCCTCCACAAGCCTATCGGCTAAGAACCGCTGGCACGTGTCACAGTAAAGCTGCAAAGAAGAAGAATATTACATAACAGAAACAACACGAAAAGATGAATATACAAGGACATGGCAGGGAATTAGCTGTACCTGCTGCATGGTATTCTCTGTGAGCCATTTGTTTTCCATCAGTTTGTGGAAAATTGCCTGACATACTTCAGTCTGTTGGGGAGAGGATGTCCGCCCAAACTTGTCAAACTTTATGTCAAACCACTTGTAAACTTCGTCATGGATAGCATGATACCTGCATTTTCAGCAGGAAAAGTTTCTTAAGTTCATATGAGCAAAATTCTTCCATATTTCTTATGAACTTCTAAAATTTGACTAGCCAGGAACTTTCGTGCGTGTATCATAATTCAAAGTAGTGTTGGATAGATTTGATGACGGTCAATTGCTGAATCATGTACCAACAAGCGAATATTTAACTAGAAGCATCAAGAGGTAAAGGCTCTCTCACTTGTCGCAGATCTCCTTGGGCGAGCACTTCTCCTCCAAGGCCTTGGTCTCGGTGGCCGTCCCGTACTCGTCAGTGCCGCATATGTAGATCGCGTTGTACCCCCGTAGCCGGCAGTACCGCGCGAACACGTCGGCGCTGAGCACGCCTGCAGCACGCGACCAAAATCGAAATCATCAGAAGAAGGAAAAACGGAGGGGAACAGCGAGAGCTCGAGGGAACAAAATTGGGGGAGATGGCGCGGTAGAAGGGATGCTCACATCCGATGATGTTCCCGAGGTGCGGGACGTTGTTGACGTAGGGCAGCGCGCTGGTGATGAGTATGTTGCGGCGGCCGGGGATCGGAAGCTTCGGCGGCGGCGGCGGCGGCGGCGGCGGCGGTGACGCCATGGAGACGACCGAGGTTTAGCCGGTTAGGGTTAGGGAGGCTTAGCGATGGTTCGTGTGAGTCGCTTCTCGTTGGGCCCCTTAAACCATCCGGCCCTCTGGCTGTGGGACCCGCCTGGCATACAGACCGGCGTGCTCCGGGACAAGCAGTTGGAATCGCAAAGCGCCTCTTGGTGCGCTCGTGGTTGGAATCGTAAAGCATCTCCCCTGCAGACTGCAGTAGTACTCCTCGGTGCTCGGTGACTCCGCCACACCGGTCATCTTCCCCGGCTCGCCGCCGGCGTCAGGTTAAAGGAGGTGTGTACTGTTAAACGAGAATTACTCTCCTACTCGGCTGTCTCCAGCAAGAGCTTCACCACTGAAATGTTGAACTGAACATGATATTTTCACTAAACTGTTCAGAGTTTCAGCTGAATTATTCTGCAAACCTCCTTTGGATTTTTTTTTTCACTCTTAGGAATGAGGAGCCTGCTTTATTAACTTGATTTTGAGCTTGGTCAATTGAACGATGCGCTAGTTTCTTAGGGCTCATTTGATTCATACGATAGATAGATAGGAAAAGTGTAGGAATAGGAACCTATATTATTGGAATGTCATGGCTAATTGAATCCTATGGGAAGATCAAATTCGTTTGATTGTGGAGAAAGAATTTTTTCTATGAGGTTGGACCTCATGTTATTTTCCTACAAAATTTACACTACGAGATTCCTATGGGATTTTTTCCTATATAATTTGATCCTATGAATTAAACAGCATCTGAAAGAAATATTCCCAGGGATTTCAATCATACGCAAATCATTTACAAATCCTATGAATTAAAGGAGCGGGATATGTATGGTTTTCAGTATCACTAGTTGTCAGTGCCGAAGACGTGTCGGACAGGAGAAGCACGATACTGCTTTCTGGTTACCTTTCCACAAGAACCAAGTTCAACAAGCATTGCTTTGCTATGTCGTCCTAAGCAAGGCAGGATTACAAAACAGAGTTATCTGACCTGAGTCTAGTATACTTTTTCAAGGATTCGATGACCACTCCATATATTGTAGCTTGACCTTCAAATTAACTCCACTATCAAGCACATTACCTCATAATCATGAGCCACTCAGAGATAAAGTCCATGCCACAATGGAGCGAAAAAGAAAGGCACTAAATTATATCACTAACACACCAGTACATCATGTGGTTAGGTCCATGTCACATTGCTAGAAACTGGGAGTCCATGTGTCCGTATAGGATTCCCTAGGTCCAGCATGAGCATGACTGGAACTTCGTCTACAAATTAACCAACGTCAGCATTATCTCGTTTAGCTAAGAAAAATCACCGATTTAAGGTTAATTATTGTCCACATGGCATAAGCTCGAAGGGATGGAAGGGAAATGCACTAGAACAGTCGGAATAAAACAGTACTACATCACGTGGTTAGGTCCGCGTCGCGCTTCAGAAAAATCATGTCTATGATCGAACATTGTTTGAGCATGATTAGTGGGTTAATCTTGATCTGACTATTAACAACTGGCATTCACGTCATCTACCTTGACCCCCATAAGTTGCCAACAACTTATCCTTGCCTCACCCTGAGCTCAGACTGTGGTAATACTTGGCATTCGCAGCTAATTTCATACTTGCTCCAAGAGGGGGCAAACATGTATTTTTTGGGAACACCTACTGAGAATTACTCTTAACAGTACATACTCCCTCCGTCCACAAAGAAGCATGTACTTTTAGATTTTGTTCTATGTCAAACTTTTTTAACTTTGGTCAACTTTATAGAAAAATAATAATATCACTAGATGCATCTAAAAATGTAGTTTTATAATATACCAATTTAATGTCAAAAATATTGCTACAATTCTTGGTTATACTTTAAAAAATTGACTAATAAAAACAACATAAAAGTACACTTATTTATGAACTGAGAAAGTATATGATGTCTGAAGAAGTGTAGAGGGCCTGCCTTTTCTTTTCCTTTTTGTGGAAATGGGTAGAAGCTAGCCTTTTCATTGATCAGGAAAAAAAAGAAACATGAGGGTCAGCTCTAGCCTTGAGTCAAGCCCGCCATCTTGTTTATTTTTTCACACCTCATTTGGGCATTTGGCATAGCGCTTTTGTTGACATTTATTTTCTTCTACATTTATTTTCTCTTCGGTATATGTTCAATTTATCATTGTTGTCTTGGTATTTTTGAGCCTCAATCATCACCTCACAACTTGCCCAACAAAAATACATCAGAAAAGAGGGTCCAAAGTTTCCAAAAGGGTATATGTGTTTCGCTAGATGGGGTTATTATCACAAATGCATAACTAGAGGGTAAAAGGTGGAATTCACTCTAAAACCAACGTACTCCTATTTGGTTGTAATAACATCTTATATTATGTGATGGAGGGAGTAGATTATATTTGTCGCGTAGTGATAAATTTATCATATTTACTAGTTTTTTCGAGGAGTTATGAGACTTAATTGTGACACATATTACCATATTAATTAATATGGATGGATTTTTATAGCTTTAATCCGCCTGGCAGGCTGACCGTGCAGTTAAACTTGCAAACAGAGATTAAATATTGTGTTGGTTGCCCGGAACATCTCATCAAGAAAAAGGCATAATAATAATTTAAAAAAAAGAATTGTGTCGTCCCAATCTATCTAGCGAGTCATCTCGACACCGGGCTGCCAGAGGGCCCTTACATCGGTTTTGTAGCCGGCTCGTCTTCCTCCACTTGTGTTGGTTGGTGATCAGCATCTCTCCTCGTCGCTCGTCCCTCTCGTCCTCGCATGCCAATAAGCTCACACGGGCACAGTTATCGGTCTTGTGGCAATGTTCACGTTAGATTTGTGCGTGTGAGCATCGACTGGAAGGTCAAACATTCAAACCTTGGTGATCCCTGAAGACATTCAGACATGTCCCTCGGACCTCGTGTGTTGTTGTCGAGTGGTCCAAGGCACGACAACGTGTGTATGTGTTCAACCTTGTCAAAGCTAGAAGGTAGCTAGGGAGGTGGTGGTTAAGTGGAGGCGCCAACCCATGATGGTTGAGGTGGGTGGTGCTCTTTGAGTACCCGGTGTTGAACTCTAGGGGTGAAAACACTTGATTTGACCTTCATTGATTATACCCGGCAATGAAGGTGAATTTGTAGAAGGCATCACATGAAACTGCTCAAATCTTTTTTTTTTGTGTTATTTCAGTAATTTATTTGTTTGCATATTGAATGTGTCGACTTGCCCTTAATATTGAGTTGTTGCACGGATTGGGTGTATTTAGTATCTTCTTGGTAGTAATTTATTTAGTTCCTGAACGTAGGGTGTATAGTTTTCTGCACAGATATTAAGATATGGGTACGGTGTACTTATTTTCTTATAGAAAAAATTGGGAGATATGAGTTCCTAATAGACACAAATTGAAAACAATACACGCTATAAATTAGGATTCATTTGTGGATGGGTAAAATTGTCCATAAATCTCATTATACCATACATTTTGAAATTTTTCTGAAAAAACTATACACCTTATATTAAGTAACGGAGGAGTATTATTCTTTATCAAAAAGCCAGCTTAGCGGACTTTTCATATCAAGATTAGTACTAAGCACACAACCAATCAATTCGGCCAACATCATCCATGATTCTACATCGACCCGACAAGCTGGTCAGTAGGGTCCCGTTACTAACTTCTTATCCCCTCCTATCTGCTGGCATATGCCAACCAAGTAAGTTAACTAAGAACATGTCCATACGTTTCGAAGACCCAGAAGACCAGAACAGATTGATTAGCCAAGGCATCATCTGAATCATTTTACCTATTTTGTGTGACTGATGAGCACCCTGTGATCACCTTCAGTTACGTACCACACGTCAGTTTTCAGCACGGGGGTGTGCATAACCATTAATTTAGATGAGTAAGGACCTATGATTACTCAACTTCAGGCTTCAGCTACAAACTGCCTGATTAGCTCAAGACTGTAGCTAGCATGCACATCTCTTGTGGAGGAGGGCAGCTAGCTAGGTTCGGTTGATTCTCGTTTTTTTATTGCCTTGGAAGCGTGAGATCTTATTCATAAGAGAAGCAAAGCCTAGTGTCCTTACCTTTAAAGTTTAAAGACTGATGCTAGCTTGCAGTGCTGCCTCCATTTGCCATTTGGAAACATCAGGAGTTCATCCAATCTGGAGTAATTCTGCGGCGACGCAAACGACAAAGGGAAGGCACCTAACCTCGTCGGCATCGGTATGGGGCGTTACACGCTTAATTATATTATTACACCCTTTGGTGTGCATCAACCTATCACTTTCTTTGTTCTAAGTGACTGTTACGAAACGCAGTCGCTAGCTTTTGGCCTGGCACAGTGCAGTGTATATGAGAAGAGATGGTGAGATATTCTCATTGCTGGCATTAATTTAACACGGTTTCCTTACTTTTCTTTTCGTTACTAAAAACGTGTTGCCCGGAGAAAGGTTGTTGTTCAACTAATCGCATCCGGTTGTACTGCCCAATATGTTACTGTATGAAATATGCAATTCACTAGATGTGGCAGCACACTACTATCTTTCCCTAAATAAACACACACCCTCCTATGTTCTGCATTTTTTGCCACCGTAAAAAAGATGGAACTGACAACGACATACATAAAGGCACAAATCACCGTATGGGAATCGAAGATATTTTCTCACACCGACTTATAATTCTTTCTTGTTGAGAGAGGGTTGGGGACAAGGACATACGTGAAAAAAAAGTAGTCTAAATTACCTTATGATGGAAGATATTTTCTCCGGCTTGTTCTCTCTTCTTTACAGAGAGGGTGAAGACAGAAAGTTATGACCAAGAGGTTATCGGTACTGGAATCCAAGTAGGATCACTTTAGTAGCATGATCAGCATCGTGGATCAGGATACAAGTTAACTACAACCTCACCTCGAAAACGAACACATTTGCACCGTTGGTTAGACATCGTCCATAATAAGTGGGGTTAACTTTGTAATTATCGATTCACAAAAAATTGTAATTATCTACCAGCCCTCCTCGGTACTAGCTTCTCCGGGACGGCGATCTCTTGAGATCGTGATCGCCGGCATCTTCTAGTTTATGTCGACGACTTCCCGGCCGCTGCTTATACAAGAGCTTGGATTTCTTCAATCCTTCTCCGACACAAGCTTTGCAACGCCGGAGGCTCAAAGGCGGCATCGAGTTTTGCTCACAGCGCACCGTCAAGGGATGCGAAAAAAAGATGGTGCTGAACTTTTCAATGACTTGTGTGTTATTTCTTTTTTTTTAATTCTTGTGAGGGTTGGTTTTAGATAATATATGTCCTTCGGCCTCTTACTCGCAGGCTAGGCCAGGTTTTGTACCGGGCTTTGTAAAACCTAACCTAGAAATGCCAAGCGAAGCCTAGCCCAAGGCCTAGAAAAACAACAATTTGCATTAAAATAATACAATTAGATATTATTGTATAAATAATATGCTGTCCTAGTTCTGCTAAAAATATATGTTGTCCTAGCTATTATATCCATAAATAAAACACAAAAATTTACATGGCTTTCAGAGTGGGCTTCACCCAGAGAACTAGAGACCGACCACGCCCCGGATGCCGGGCTTTCGGATCAGATTGCCTATGCCTAGGCGTAAAATGGTCTATTAGGTCGTTGAATTCTAAGATACTAGCATAAGTACGGAAAGTCATTTTGACTCCCGAGATCCAATGCTCTCTCTATTTATTTTTTTGAAAAAAAATCATACTTATAAATTTAGAAAAAATCTAAAAAAAATCTTGCGTGTTGTCAATGGTGTATCCCACAAACTTGAAAATCTCCATTTAAAACATTTTATATTCCAAGTTACGAAAAAAGACAAAATCTCTTATATTTTGAAAATTTGAAAATGTGGACATTTAGATTCACACATTTGTCATTTTTTGTGTAGCTCAAAATATAAAGTATTTCAAATAGAAAATTTTCATGTTTGTGGGATACATCATCAACAACATGCAAGATTATTTTGAGATTTTTTTAAAATATTATTTTTGAAAAATAATAATAGAGGGACCACTGAAACCCGGGAGCCAGAAATCTCTACTCGGTCAAGTATTATTATACCACAAACCTCATCTTTATACACAATACCTCCTTCTGTGGTGATCGCACAAGCGGTAGTTCACGCACTTGACACACGTCACGTGGGGATCAATGTGAAGGAGAGTTATCTCCTCCCACACGTGCTCCCTCCCCCTCTTGTCTATCTCCTCTCCCCCTCCTGCCAATCGCGCCTCTCCCCTGATCCCTCTGCTCTCTCCCTCGCCTCCCGCACCACCTCGCCATAGTTGGCGATGCCAAGGCGACCACTAAGGAGTCACGGCGGAGAATGCGATGACGAGTCTAGAGCGAGACGGCGCCGAGCAATGAACTTTGGGCATGAGAGCCATAGAGCGACGGTCGGGGTGGCGCCATATCAACATAGGTAGCGATTTGGCCAGGGCAGGGTTACAAGGCGACACGGGAATGCCGCTGGCCAGGGGTGGTGGTGGCCGGCGGTTATGTTGGTGTCGCATGGGGGACAATCGGTCCGGTAGCGGCGCGTGTGCGGTGACACCGGATCTCTAACACACATACAAGTGAACAAGTCCACCTGATGTTCGAAAACAATTTCTTTAATTATAAGATATTCCGAAAGAGTTCACAACCTTTTGAAGTGCTAGATTTTGAACATCTATAGACATCGATCCATCGGGGCATCTCAATCCTCACAGCCCACGAGGAAAAGGTCGTACCAAAATTTGTGTCGCTCTCGTGCCAACTCGCGGGCGCGCTGAGGCTCCAGGCACTACGGGAAACCGTCAAAACGCCAACGGCCTCCATGTACGCCGACGGCCAAATGTCGGGGCCGTCGGCGTACAGCACGACCTAGGGCAGACGACCAACAAGCCGTCAGCGTACGAAGCGCCGTCGGCGTAGCCTCACCGTGCCCGACGGCCGCCGTCGGCGAAGTAAATCCCGTCGGCGTACAAAAGGGCGCCTTGACAGAACAAAGTTGCCCGTCCAGCATCGCTGCCGTCGGCGTTTAGTTGTTCCTTTTTTATTTATTTTCGTATGTAATATTCATTTGTTTATTTCTCTATATAATATTTAATGTAGTTGTAATTTATATATATATTAAAAACTCCACTGGCCTACCCCCTTTCGACGCACGTCTATGGGGGTAGACGAAAACGTTAGGGTTTTTCCAGCGGATTCAGGGTTTCGCCGAAGCGGGGCCCCGGAGCGTCGGAACCCCACCCAAACCTAGGTTGCGCCATGCCATATGTATACAAGTGTGTTGTGTGTTGTAAATGTGCAATATCCTACTCCGGGGTGTGACCGGCTTCACCGGCCTCACTTTCTTATAGTGAGTTCCTGCACTTAGAGGTGAAAACTCCCCTTTCGAACGAACCGGATGGAATCTTGTGTTGATTTGGGTTAGACTTTGGTTTCTCACCTTCCTATGGCCTAATCTAACACAGCCAAGCAAAAAACTCCACTGGTCTACCCCTTTCGACGCACGTCTATCGGGGTAGATGAAAACGTTAGGGTTTTTCCAGCGGATTCAGGGTTTCGCCGAAGCGGGGCCCCGGAGCGTCGGAACCCCACCCAAACCTAGGTTGCGCCATGCCATATGTATACAGTGTGTTGTGTGTTGTAAATGTGCAATATCCTACTCCGGGGTGTGACCGGCTTCACCGGCCTCACTTTGTTTATAGTGAGTTCCTGCACTTAGAGGTGAAAACTCCCCTTTCGGGCGAACCGGATGGAATCTTGTGTTGATTTGGGTTAGACTTTGGTTTCTCACCTTCCTATTGCCTAATCTAACACAGCCAAGCAAAAAACTCCACTGGCCTACCCCTTTCGACGCACGTCTATGGGGGTAGACGAAAACGTTAGGGTTTTTCCAGCGGATTCAGGGTTTCGCCGAAGCGGGGCCCCGGAGCGTCGGAACCCCACCCAAACCTAGGTTGCGCCATGCCATATGTATACAAGTGTGTTGTGTGTTGTAAATGTGCAATATCCTACTCCGGGGTGTGACCGGCTTCACCGGCCTCACTTTCTTTATAGTGAGTTCCTGCACTTAGAGGTGAAAACTCCCCTTTCGGGCGAACCGGATGGAATCTTGTGTTGATTTGGGTTAGACTTTGGTTTCTCACCTTCCTATGGCCTAATCTAACACAGCCAGGCAAAAAACTCCACTGGCCTACCCCTTTCGACGCACGTCTATGGGGGTAGACGAAAACGTTAGGGTTTTTCCAGCGGATTCAGGGTTTCGCCGAAGCGGGGCCCCAGAGCGTCGGAACCCCACCCAAACCTAGGTTGCGCCATGCCATATGTATACAAGTGTGTTGTGTGTTGTAAATGTGCAATATCCTACCCCGGGGTGTGACCGGCTTCACCGGCCTCACTTTGTTTATAGTGAGTTCCTGCACTTAGAGGTGAAAACTCCCCTTTCGGGCGAACCAGATGGAATCTTGTGTTGATTTGGGTTAGACTTTGGTTTCTCACCTTCCTATGGCCTAATCTAACACAGTCAAGCAAAAAACTCCACTGGCCTACCCCTTTCGACGCACGTCTATGGGGGTAGACGAAAACGTTAGGGTTTTTCCAGCGGATTCAGGGTTTCGCCGAAGCGGGGCCCCGGAGCGTCGGAACCCCACCCAAACCTAGGTTGCGCCATGCCATATGTATACAAGTGTGTTGTGTGTTGTAAATGTGCAATATCCTACTCCGGGGTGTGACCGGCTTCACCGGACTCACTTTCTCTCTAGTGAGCTCCTACACTTACAGGTGAAAACTCCCCTTTCGGGCGAATCGGATGGAATCTTGTGTTGATTTGGGTTAGACTTTGGTTTCTCACCTTCCTATGGCCTAACCTAACACAACCAAGCAGAAAACTCCACTGGCCTACCCCCTTTCGATGCATGTCTATGGGGGTAGACGAAAACGTTAGGGTTTTTCTAGCGGATTCAGGGTTTCGCCGAAGCGGGGCCCCGGAGCGTCGGAACCCCACCCAAACCTATGTTGTGCCATGCCATATGTATACAAGTGTGTTGTGTGTTGTAAATGTGCAATATCCTACTACGGGGTGTGACCGGCTTCACCGGCCTCACTTTCTTTATAGTGAGTTCATGCACTTAGAGGTGAAAACTCCCCTTTCGGGCGAACCGGATGGAATCTTGTGTTGATTTGGGGTAGACTTTGGTTTCTCACCTTCCTATGGCCTAACCTAACACAACCAAGCAAAAAACTCCACTGGCATACCCCCTTTCGATGCACGTCTATGGGGGTAGACGAAAACGTTTGCCTTTTTCCAGCGGATTCAGGGTTTCGCCGAAGCGGGGCACCGGAGCGTCGGAACCCCGCCGGAACCAAGGTTGTGCCATACCATATGTATACAAGTGTGTTGTGTGCTGTAAAATGTCCAAGCTCGGGGGTAGATATGCGGGTCCTACCGGACTACGGGCGCAATAAAACCGGATAGCTAAAGTGTCGGAATCACTTAAAAAATTGCGTGTGGTCATACGATATAATAAAATAAATTATAATAAACTCTACAAATTTATAATGTAATAAATTCTAATGATTTACAATATTAAAATTAAATAATATTAAAAAAAGAAAAAGAGAACGCCGACGGCATTGCCGTCGGCGTAGGTCCACCTTACCCAGCCACAAAATCCTACCGCCCCGCACCGCCCATCTCCACCTTATCCACCCAGCCACGCTGCACATCTCTCGCGCCGTGCCAAGCTCCGTCGCCTCCTGCCGCTCCGTCGCCGGCCCTCCTCCCCGCGCCGCTCGTGGTGCCTCCTGCCGCTCCGTCGCCGGCCCTCATCCCCGCGCCGCTCGTGGTGCCTCCTGCCGCTCCGTCGCCGGCCCTCCTGCCTCCTCGACTCCTCCCCGCGCCGCTCGTGGTGCCCCGGTGCGCCGCCGGCGCTGCCCCTCTGCCGAGCCCTCCACGGTGAGTCCCTCTATCGACCTGCCCTGCGCGGCTGCGTCCCTGCCGGTTCAATCTCGCCGCGCCGCCACCCCAAACTTGACCCTGCCGCTCGCCTCGGCCGCGCCGGTTTGCCTAGATGAATTAGTCTGTAGATGAATTAGGTTTATTCAAAATGTAGATGAATTAGAAATTCTTTGTAGGAATCTATGTCAAAATGTAGCACTATTTTACATGTAGTTTTCTTGTTCTTTGTAGTCATTTTATACTCGTGTTCCTTTGTAATTGTATAATTGATTATGTTGTTAGAAATGTATTTTGTTGACAAAATCAATCTAATTCTACATGTTTCTGAAAATGGTAAAAAATTAAGCTCGTTGTTGTGGTATCATTTGTTGTCGATTCCAGCCTCGGGCAATTTGATTATGTTTAGGAAAGCGTCGTTTAGGTAGATTGAAATGATACTTAAATAAGGCAATAATAATAAAAAAGAATGAAGGCAATTTGATTAACCAAAGATACTGCTAAAACTTAATATGTCAAATAGTTACAATGATTTTGGTGTAGCAATTAACATTCTTTATTTTGTTTCTCGTGCAGGAGTATGTGTGGAGCGTGAGAGTGGGGATTGTCGACGGAGGGTGTCGGCGGAAGATCTTCGCCGTCAATCACGCTTCGAGGGTAAGAAATCGATGTTGTCAAATGCTTTTATCTATGCTTCCTTGACTAACCCGTGTATCAAATGCTTTTGCTTAACTAAGTATCATGTCGGAGCCAGAGCGACGGTTTCGTGGTGTTCATCGGAGACACATGAAGATCCCGACTTGGGCAGCTCAGATCACAGTGGATCACAGGAAGATCCAGCTTGGTACTTTCAGGTGCCCGTGGCAGGCGGCCCGCGCCTACGACTTCGCGGTGGTCCAGCACTTTGGGGCGAGAGCGATCCTCAACTTTGAGGATGAGCGGCGCGTGGCGCATTTGTTAGCGCCAGATGGCATGAGGATCGCGACGAGGGCCGAGGAGAGGGAGCACCGACAGGCAGAGAGGCTGCTCAGGGCGCACCACCAGCGTGAGGAGGATGACCCCTTGGTCAAGGATCTCCTCCTTGATCCCCAGGTGATGGCGGTCCAGTACCAGATCTTCAGCGAGAGCCGGCAGCAGCGCGGGCAGGGCGAGGCCGACCCCTCCGGCACGCAGCAGCAGGGCGAGGACTCTAGCAGCAGCCTGTCCTCTTGTTGGGACCGCTTGGACGACGTCACTGACACCGGCGCGAGTCGAGTTTAGGATGTCTATCATCCTACCTGTCGTACTACTAGACTTATCTTGCTACCTGTTGTACTGCTAGACTTATCATGCATGCTACCTATGTATTATTATGCTACTTGTCTATATGTGTTATGTTTAGCTAATATGGTTACATCGTTCTATGGTTTATTCTGTTTTATGTTTAATTATTAGGTAAAATGGAGGGATATTTGCTTATATATTTCGATTGTTTGTACTTTTTAGATGACGTAGCTTCCCGCCAGCCAGCACCGTCGGTCCCGTGAGTCGTCGCGGCTTCTCCAGCTGAGGAGGGGCCGCCTCGGTGCCCTTTGTTTTGTCGCCCTCTTCCGGAGCACGTCCTCGACCTTCTCCAGCCACCGATCACGCTTCAAGGGTATAAATCTTTCGTCCCTCTTACTGCATAGGTTTATTTTGGTCTAGATCACCAAGTCAGTCGCGTAACCCGAGTCAGATCCCATCCGGAAGGGTTACAAATTTATAAATATGCAGGATTGTCCATCTTTGCATATTTATAACCGTAACACTTCCGGGTTGTCATGTTGGACAGTCCGAGTACGTGTAGATCGGGTCGTGTTCCAAGTTCTACCCTAACCGTAACACTTCCGGGTTGTCATGTTGGACAGTCCGAGTACGTGTAGATCGGGTCGTGTTCCACGTTCTACCCCTTCCTGAGATGAATTTCGGCAGCACCTCCCTGTTCTTCGGATGCACACCCTCTCGGCTTGACAAGCTCGAGACGTGTATTCTGAAGAACAGCGGGGAGGTGCTGCCGAAATTCCGTCTCGGGTCGGGGTAGAACATGGGACACGACTCGATCTACACGTACTCGGGCGGGATAGGCCCCTACCTATTAGAAGTGTATGTGAACCCTTGCATGTTGTAAAAGATAAAATTTGGCCGTAATAAAATGGTGACATTGCATGCAAGAAAATAAAAATATGATGCATTTAATTTCATGTTATTATTATTTGGCTCACAGTAAAGCAGCAGAGGATGGCAGATAATGGGTGGATGTACAGTGGCCGAACTAGTTTGGTTGACAAAACAGATGAGTGGGTATGGAAGACGCATTTGTTAGTGAAGGAGTTAGCGCGTAAGGGTTCAGAGTCAGGCGCTCGTGGACAGTGCCCTTGCCCTCGTTGCAAGTTTCGTACACGTCAGGGAAAGGATGATATGATTAAACACCTCTTCTCTCGTGGGTATATGCCGAACTTCGTGACGACAGTCAACTTTGATGAGTACGAGCGCGAGAGTGGCAGGGTGATGCGGCAGCGGATCAATGGCAATGAAGATGATGGGATTAGAAACTGGCTAGATGATCTCCGTGCTGGCGACATGCCAGATTCGCCACCATCACAGGAGGAACCGGAGGAACCGCGTGAACCGGAGGACCCAGAGCCAACCGCGAAGGCCTTCTTTGATATGATGGCCTCGTCTCAGAGGCCTCTGTACGAGGGTGCAAAAGTTTCTCAGCTCGATGCCATCTCGCAAGCACTAGCCAACAAGCTCCAGTATGGCAGCACCCGTTCATGCTTTGAAGCGCATCTGCAAACAACTGGTAACCTGTTGCCTGAAGGGCATTGTCTGCCTCAAAGCATGTACGAAACGAAGAAAATCCTGCGAGATCTCAGCATGGATTATCAGAAGATAGATTGTTGTCCAAAAGGATGCCTTTTGTTTTGGAAACAGTTTGCCAATGACAAGTACTGTATCTTGTGTAAGGCCTCTAGGTATCATGTGGTAAAAGGACCGATGGTACGAAGACGCAGTCAAATGTCGCCATTAAGATTCTTCGTTACCTCCCATTCATACAAAGAATCAAGCGGCTTTACATGAACAAAGAGTCTGCCACACAGATGCAATGGCACAAAACGGGGAAGAGATACAAGGATGAGCACGACCGGGAATTGATGGGACATCCATCTGATGGTACGGCATGGAAGAACTTTGATGCGAACCACCCCGATGAGGCAGCAGATGCTCGAAACGTGAGAATCGCGATAGCAACCGATGGATTCAATCCATATGGTTTGTCGACTACCGCGTACAGCTGCTGGCCCGTGTTTGTTATTCCGCTCAATCTCCCTCCTGGAGCCCTAATGCAAAAGAAGACCATGTTCCTCTCGCTGATCATTCCAGGTCCTGAATATCCGGGGAAGAATTTAAGTATGTACATGCAGCCAATTGTGGATGATCTGAACCACTCTTGGCACCACGGGACGTTGACATATGATCGTGCATCGAAGACAAACTTCTTGATGAAAGTTTGGTATCACAATTCCATGCATGACATGCCCGGGTACGCCCTATTCTGCGGATGGTGTACAGCTGGTAAGTGGCCATGCCCAGTGTGCAGGAACCGACTTGAGTTCATGTGGCTAACGGCGGGACGGAAGTATTCCGCGTTTGACACACATCGAAAGTTCCTCAAAAGAGGGCATCGTTTAGAGAAGACAAAAAGAACTTCAAGAAGGGCAGAGTTGAGCGTGAAGAAAAAGCGATACCAACTTTCGATGGTGCAGCTGTTGACGCCGAGCTAAGTGCTCTCGTGCCTGCAGGGAAAAGGCCCACGATATGTGGGATATGGTGTGCGCACAACTGGACTCACGTGGCAGGCTTGACGCAACTCGAATATTACAAGGACCTCGAACTTCCCCATAGCATCGATGTGATGCACACCGAAAAGAATGTTGGAGAGTCCCTCTTTCACACAATCCTGAACATTCCGAAGTCGAAGGATAATGTTAAGGCTAGAGTTGATGTTAAGAAGCTCTGTGATAGGGAGAGAATGCACATGAAGCCTCCTGAAGGCCGTCAAAAGAACTGGTTCAAGCCGCATGCTGACTTCTGCCTTAATAGTATGCAAAGGTCTGAGGCATTCCATTGGCTCAAATTCGTCGTGATGTTCCCTGATGGCTATTGTTCGAATATAAGTAAGGGAGTCAATATACAATCGGCAAAAGTCACCGGGCTCAAGAGTCACGACTATCATATATGGATTGAGCGGCTGCTACCGGTGATGGTTCGAGGGTATCTCCCCGACCGTGTCTGGCGAGTGCTCGCGGAGTTGAGCCATTTCTTCCGCACGCTCTGTGCTAAGCAAGTATGTCCCCTGATTATTCAGAAGCTGCATGAACTAGTGCCGGAGTTGCTGTGCAACTTAGAGACGATATTTCCGCCAGGCTTCTTTACTCCGATGGCACATCTTGTTGTGCATCTTGCGAATGAGGTACTCTTGGGTGGACCGGTGCAGTTTCGTTGGCAGTTTTGTATTGAGAGAGAGTTTAAGTATATTCGAACCAAATGTGGAAACAAAAATAAGATTGAGTCATCCATAGCCGAGGCAACTATCCTTCAGGAGATGGCAGACGCCAGGCTAACGTACTACCCCGATGATGTTCCCACTATGCATAACCAGGCCTCTCGGTACAATGTCGACGAGCCCAAGCGAGACCCCAAGCTCGTCCTCTTCCAGTGTCCCGGTGGCAAGAGCGGTGGCCCAACAAGGTATAACTTGACCAATGATGAGCTGGAGTGCATAATGCTCTATGTGCTTATGAACATGAAGGAAGTGACCCACGACGAGCAGGGAGAAGAGGGCAGTTTCCTTAGGTAAAATGGGGAACAAATTACTTTGCAACTACTATCATGATTTCGTTCTAATACGTATTTTCTCCTTTTAGTCAATTCACGGATGAAATGTGGTCGGGAACATCAGATGGACCCAATGAAGCCGCGTTGGACACTCTTTTGAAAGAGCCTGCCCCCGGAAAGAAAAAATTCACGGTTTGGTTCAGGGAAAAGGTAATTTCAAACCTGTCCCTTCTACCTTGCAATTCGTGTCTTATCCCTCTTACTAATGCACAAAACAATTTGTACTTGTAGGGAGCTGATGCCAACGTTGTGATGTCAGATGAGTTGAGATGTGTCTCCCAAGGTTGTAACCGTAGAGTCGAGAAGTATGAGAAGTATGATGTGAATGGGTACCGCTTCCATACAGAGCATCACCAGAACAGTCGGCCTAATGCAAAGACTATAAATACCGGGGTCTTCACCAAAGGAGCCGGTAATTATGATTACTACGGAAGGTTACAGAACGTATATGAGCTGACGTTCAATAACACGAACATATCACTCAAGCTTGTTGTGTTCAAATGCCACTGGTTCGACCCTGAGCATGGAACCAAAAGTACCCCTTCCATTGGGTTAGTTGAAGTTAAGCCTTCAACCACCTACAATGGATCCGATGTCTTTGTTGTGGCTCACCAAGCCTTTCAAGTTTATTATTTGCCCTACCCATGCAAGAAAGAGGGACTCATTGGTTGGGAAGTCGTGTTCCATGTATCGCCACGTGGTAAGCTACCCATGCCCTCCGAAGACGATTACAACAACATTGACCCTAAAACATACGAGGGGATTTTCTATCAAGAGGAACAAACCTTTGGGGACTTTGGCATACAAGGTCTTGAGGACCGCGAGGACAATGCACAAACAGGTGGTGACGTAGTGGTGAATCTAAAGGATATAGATATGCTCAACAAGTTACAGAGTGATAGTGATGACGATGATGAGCCTCCACGTGCGAGGAGGTTCCAATATACAACACTCGTGATAGTGATGTTGATAGTGATGATGAGAACCCAGGACTTAACTATGAGAGTGATGATTAGGGGTGAGGGTCTTTTATGTCCTTTTGCGTACTATTTACTTTTCAACATGCTTAGTCTTTCAACATGCTTCTTTTAATTGCATTACGTCTTTATTCTTATTTACTACATTTTTCAACATGCTTAAAAGTTTATCCTTTCTCAATGCAGGTGATTGACCAAGATGAGCCAAGGCAAGGAATCATCGGCCTCGGGCTCTCGGGAGGTGTAGGATGTGTTCGGGTGTAGCGTGTGTGAATTCGAACTTGTTTGGAGTTTGTATGAATGCTTGGATGAATTTGAATCATGTTTGTGTCATTTGGATATGTATGTGATGTTTTATTTGATGTTTCTGTGATGTTTTATAATTTGTGCAATTTTAATTGTATTTAAAATGCGCCAGAAACCAGCAGCAAAAAGTTTCAGAAACTGAAAATATGGTCAAGGCTATTGCCGTCGGCGTAGGATGCTGTGGGGACGCACAGATGACGCCACGTCGACGCTGGAGGACCATATGGTCATACAATGCCGTTGGCGTCATACTCCTCCACGTACTAGGGCGCACCAGACCAGCACACGTGGCAGCCTAGGCCGACAGCACTGCCGTCGGCGTATATGTGGAGCAGACGGAGACGTTCGACGTCCGTTTTGTGGGTCCCACTGCGGAGTTGCCGACGGCGACGGATACGCCGACGGCAGTTTTCATACGCCGACAGCGTCCTACGCCGACGCCGATACACCGACGGCGATCTTTGCTACGCCGATGGTGGGCCGCCGTCGGCGTTTTGACGGTTTCCCGTAGTGAGGGCGAGAGGCTCCACATGTCTTCTCCACGGCTCGGGCGCTCCATCTCTGATCGATCTCTTCAGCCGCACTGCTCCGCGCCCCCTATTCGACCCACTCACTGCTGCTCGCAGTCAACTTCGCGTTGCGCGCGCAACCCCAAAGCGCGGCGAGCGACAATGGGGTGCTCCTCAAGACACCGGCCGGCCAGCACCACCATAAAATCCCAACCAAACCCACCCACTACTCGTCGTGTGCAACCGCGGCAAGGCTTCCGTGTCATCCTCGTTTAACTCTTAATTTGATTCTCCCCACCATAGCTGAGAAAACAAGAAGACCAGCTGCTACCTAGCTAGGGGTCTGTACATAGCTAGCTGCAGGTTGCAAGGAAAGGCCGGAGAGCTAGTATAGATGGGTAGCTTGGGGTCGGAGGTCGACCATGGCGGCAGGGAGTTGTTCCATGGCCACCCTGACCCCGTCGCCGACGAGCTCAACAGGCTGCAGAATCTCCTCAGAGGTTTGCTTCCATCATATAGTCTGCCTTTGATCAGGAACATGCAGACCGTTCTTGCATGGTCAGTTGTGGTTTAATTTTGGCTATGCATAACATGGGGTTCCATGTCGCCCAGAAGAAGCAGACACCCATACTGAGTCGAATAAAGAGTGAAAGAGGCATGCATGCGTAGCATATTGTTAATCGAATTAGGCTTATGCATGTGTTATATACTTATATTATTGACGAAAGCATCATGATATGCATGTTGTGCATATATATGTGGTGCAACTTTGCTCATGTATGTGCAGCATGGCGGTTGTGCTAAACAGTGAAAGAGCTGATTAAGGATAACTCTTCTCTTAGCTATTTGGCTTGCAGCTATCTCTCTATCCAAGAGGAAAACTTGGTTTTCATCTGTATCAAGAAGCCCGTGCGGTTGTACATAGACGTGCAGTTGAAATTCTCGACAAATTAGGGAACATACAATTTTTGTCCTAAGTAACACACAATTCATTTACTCGGTCAATACGTATTATGTGTGACACGCCATGCTGCAGGCTGAAAATAGTTTTGGAGAAGGTTGTGCATAAAACCAGCTTGTTAGCTTCTTTCTTGATGCAACATATATCAACTTCACAAACACCAACTACATGGAAATAATATGTTAATCAAATATCTAGTCTTTCGGTTGAACACCTATGTACATTTAGCATTTTTCAACTAGAACAAATAAAGTACTACATATATATCAGGTTAAAGTTCCATATCCCTTTCAAAATAAAGTACATATATTTGTTTGTCTCTCTAAGACTCTGGGTGTGTATATATAGCATTTTTCCAAATAGAACAAAGTGGATAGGACCACCAAAAAGTAAGCTGCAAGAAATTTGCTCAGATTCTAAGATACAGGTGTGAAAAAAATCTTGGAATTCTTAACATTCTTGGTTGGTAGTGTGTCAGCATGGTTGAGAATTAGTAATTTAGTATGCATAGTTGGCATGGTGCACATTTTGATTTTTCTGCACGTGTACTGGAGTGCATTTTGCAGCTTAACCATCAGTCCATCACCAGATATTCAAGCCGGCCACTCGCGCCGACAGTACAGGGTGCTGGGTGTGTTGTGTGATTTCTGTTAACTGTAAGATGCATAATGCTAATTAATCTTGCTCGCACAATAAAAAAGACCAATTAATCTGGTTCCTTTGCACTGCCATTCGATTTAAATGTGGCAAACCTTTTTTTAGAGTACCAACATAGGCGCACAAACTTTTTAAAAATTGAGTAGATACATGAAGTCTCATAATTTGAACCTTTTCGTCAACAGAGGATTCACCTAACCTTTTTCTCAAGCAATTGTATGGCAAACTTGCAATGAATAGTACTCCAGCAGGTTACTTTTTCACCAAGACTCCTTTGTTCAAAGCTGTTACTGTCATCCGTCTCATTCAACCACTAGATGCTGATTCAAATAACTTCTGTTTCACTCCAATCAAAAGGAGAAATAAGCTAACTTTTTCCCCAAAAGTAAAAAGAGTAATAATGATCTTAATTTTTTATTCTAAGCTTTTGGAGGAGTACAGTCCGTAATGTTTTCCACCAAATATGTGTTTCCTTCTAAAAAATAATATTCTATAAAGGAAAAAAACAGAGTATCATGACTGCTGTCCGTTTGAACTTTGGTCATTTCCTGCAGAAAAGGAGCGAGAATTAGGACACGCTTACAGTGAAATAAAAGGTCTGAAGGTGACAGAAATTCTCAAGGACAAGGCAATCGCTGAGGTATAATTTGCTTCACGTGTTTACTTACTTGAGTTGTTTTACAAGTTAACTTATGCCCTACAGTACTAACTGGATGCAAATTTGGACAAACCAACTTTACCTGACGTCTGCTACAGCTGAGCAAGGAGCTGAAGAAACAGGACGAGAAGCTGAGGAGCCTGGAGAAGCAGCTTGAGCAGAAGGTTGCTTACTTACCAAGCTCGTTCAATTTGACACCATGACAGCTACTTCTATTTTCATTTCCGGTTATGTGACAGGAAAATTTGATTTGGTATGACAGAATCTGGATGTGAAAAGGTTATGCAATGAGAGGAAGGAAGCATTGTCTGCACAGTTCGCCGCAGAGGCGTCACTCAGGAGGATCCACTCGTCCCAGAAAGACGAGGAAGTGGTTCCTTTTGACGCCATCATAGCACCCCTGGAGTCTGACATCAAGAAGTACAGGCATGAGGTACACAAATGTGAAGTCAGATTCAGCACCGTTTGAGCAGAGTGCTTAACAGACTTGCATAGTTGCATATCATGCTTACCTGTGGCAGCTTGTCCGGTTCTGGTCAGATTGCAGTGCTCCAGGATGACAAGAAGGCGCTCGAACGACACCTGAAGCTGAATGAGGCGGCACTCATTGAGGCTGGGGACATTCTGAGGAGCGCACTCGAGAGAGCGCTGATCGTAGAGGATGTCCAGAACCAGAATATTGAGCTGAAGAAACAGATGGAGATCTACCATGTATGTGCACAGAGAAATCCATTGTTGACATGGCATCTAGATATCTTTTCCCTTATAAAGAAAAGCTTTGCATAACTGAACCTTCTTACGTCTATAACTGAACCTCTTTTCTTGTTTACCGAGCGGGCCTGCAGGAGGAGAACATGCTTCTGGAGAAGAGCAACAGGCAGAAGGTCCTGGAGATCGAGAAGCTGACCCACACAGTTGGTCAGCTTGAGGAGTCCATTCTTGCCACAGGCGATGTTGCCAACGCTGTGCATTTCTACCAAAACCAGGCAACCAAGTTAAATGTAACTGAGTTCAATATCATTGTTGAGAAGTTTGGATCAACCCCATTCTTGTTTGTTCCGTAACGATCTTGAGCTTGTAGGAAGAGAAGAAGATACTCGAGAGGGAGCTGGCTCGAGCCAAAGTCTACGTCAATCGTGTGGCAACGACGACTGCGAATGAATGGAAGGACGACGCTGACAAACTGATGCCGGTGAAGAGATGGCTGGATGAACGAAGGCACCTACAGGTAAAGAAAAGATGGAATGGTCGATGCATATATGTAATGCCATTGCAATTCCATGTCTGAATTTAACCATGACGTACTGATCATCCAGGGAGAGATACAACGGCTTCGTGACAAAATAACCATAGCAGAGAGGTCTGCAAAGGTGGAAGCCCAGCTTAATGTAAGAAATTCTTCGAGACTATCCTGAGCAATTTACACAACTCAATTCTTACCTCATTGTTTCAACTTTTATTGCTTTGATGCTTTCAAAGGATAAATTCAAAAGGAGACTGAAATCATTGGAAGAGGGTATGAGAAATGAGAAACCCAACGCGCCTGCCAATGAGGCCAACAGAAAAGGCACCCCCAAAAGATCAACATCTCAAGCAAGCCAACCCAGCACACCCAGAATGCCACAGCAACCAGCTTCACTCGAAGGTATTGTTGACAAGAGAAGGCCAGCATCTCAACAAAGGGCGACCATGGCTGGGAAGGTGCTGAGGCAACCTAATTCAGACTCCGACCCTGCAGAGAAGGTGAGAAACATTAAACAAGCTGAGAGCCCGAGAGCGAGACCTGCTGCTTCTAGAAAGGAGCATCCTGTGAGAAATCACCTGTGGGCTACAAGAAGCAAAGTGACCAGCGATGCTGGGAAAGAGAACAAGGAGCAGAATCCAAATTACAAATCACATTTGAGCGCTCCACATGGAATTCAGTGCAGTGAACATCAAAAGGCCATGGATTTGGAGAACTTGGGTGAGGAAAAGGTTGATGCTTCTAATGTTCCAGGGAGTACCCAGGGTGGCAACAGGGAAGATTGAGAAATATCTTTTGCAAGAGGATATCTAATACAAGAAGGGTGAATAACGGTCATCTTGTACAGGTAAGTGATTTCATTTTCTTCTCTAGTATTTGCAGACACTCCTAGAAATAAGTTGTTGCGGACATAATTTGCACTTTTGACAATTCTCCTACTATTTCTTGACAATTGTTTTGGCAATTTAAAACCTCTGTTTCGAAGGATATAAGATATAACATAGGAACCAAAATTACACCTGAACTTCGTTGGATCTGAAATAGTTCATTTCTTTGTTTCATACAGATGCAGCATGGTAATTTATTTCAAAGAGCATACTGTGCGTCTCCACTATTTTCTTCAACTTGGGAGATTGTTTGGACAACAAAACCAGCAGCGCATCTTGTCTTGTTTCTTTATTCTCCCTTGTACATATGTAAGAATTGTGTCATAAGTTTTAGCAAAGCAATTTGTGCCTATAAAAAAACAAATACGGTGTGGTATTTTTTGAGGTAGGGCCTGTTTTACCCAAAATAAGGAAATTGGTGCTAATGTAATGGAGCAATTCAAAGAGAAGGGAGGCGTGTTTCTGTACTGTTTACTACTTTCTTTAATCTTCGTTCTAGAACTGTTGTGTTTTCCAGTTTCCGCTCCTTTATTATCTAAAGATCATTTCAGCACTATCCTTTATAAGGATGGCAATGACTGTGTATCGCAGTAAAAGATTCTTACGATTTCTACGTGTCATACTACGGCATTTTATTCAGAAGATCTTATTTTTTCAGAATTTTTCATTTTTAGAATTATCCTAAATGGATGGCAGCACAACGAAAATGAAGGGTGCTCATAAGCCAATTCTAACATGACGGTAAGTACATGAGCACACATATAAAGCTTATTTTTTCAGATAAAACAGTTGTTTGTAGAGCATTTTGTCCATACATTCGTATTGATGCAAGCCGGCTGATAATGTTGAAGGGAAAAAAAGAAACATGGAAACTCGCAGGCTAAAGCTAGAATTCTTGAAACGGAAATTTGTATAAACATGTGAGAAGATACAAATTACTAGATGGGACCATTTGGAAGAGTTGTAGGGAAAATAAGAGACAATGAAATGGCTCTCAGATAGCAAAATGGACACAAGGAAAATTAGAAGTATGAACGAGATGAATCATTCCCTTCCCATGATAATGAACATAACATATTCAACAGCAATCAGTCACTGAACACAATACGCACCAATGAGATATAGATGTTTCAGGGGAAAGCATAAATTCACTAGTTAAAGCTTGCAAACAAACTCTAGTAAGGACACATTACTTCATCATGAGTTCAGGCTAGCGTGGAATTACACATACGAAATATCCATATTCTCAAAATTGGTGTTGCTTTATTCAAACAACTGATTCTGAATAACATGTGTAATGGAAAGAAAACCCACGTCAAGTTGTGCTACTGACTACTCCACCTTCCCCTTTCCCTGGGAAATCAACACTCACTTGAGAAGATGTTGGCTGGTTAATACTTGCTTTAGCATTCGCTAAGAAGGTTGCATCAGGCTGTGGCTCTTGGTGGGGAGTCTCCTTCATCGCGGAGTATATGTAGAAGCCGATCACTATATTAACTGATAGGACGGCAAGGAACCCAGTAGCCAGAGTTTGCGCCGAGGATGACAACTGACCCACACCTGGTAAAGGCTAAAATGTTGTTTATTCACGAATGTATGCAGTCCACTTTCATAAAAAAGATGAAGTACACCATAAAGTGGGAGGAACAATGATCAAACCTGGAAGAATCTGGTGATAAAACCCATACATAATTGCAATTGGGGCGATCCACATGAACATGTAACAGCGAACTTAGCTATTACTCCCGACATTATTTCTCCCAACGGAATGCTGATACAAAGGCAAGATGAACATACACCATGAGTTTAGCATACAGCTAACTGCTGGGAGGTATCTTCTTGTATGACAGATAGAACTATCTACAAGAATATCATAGTTGCCAGGGGTGCAAGTGGCGCACTGCAGATCTCGCACCCTAGTACAAGTTAGTGTTAATTGCCTCCCTTACTATGCTAATTTCATAGTATTGCGAGATAAGCATGACACCGCTTACATCCCTACCGGTTGCACATATTGTGCTCAACATGCTACTCAAGCAAATACAGCCGGCCAACACTGAGAGTTGACACCGGTAATACCCAACCTCACCGTCTCTACACAAATTCATCATTTTGACTTGTTTCTGTGAAACTTGGAACTTTTCTATTTACTGGCAAGGTTCTGGGCAACGCAAGGCTGGCAAGTGAGGTTCATGCTGACAGGTTGTTTTGCTCATGAACTGCTCCCTCTGTTATAAAAAAAGTGTATGTCTTTCTTGCAATTGTTTGTATTCCAAGTTTCCAACAAATGAAGCTACCAAGCTTTAAGTGGGGGAGGAGGATTTCTAGAGAGATAAAAACATCTAAAATCGAAGACCTAAGGAGAAGCTTCAGAGTTTTCAAGCGACAACTAATCTAAGAGCCTACCAGATCGGAATTTTTGATTGGTGGAATTAGGTTGTTCATTAGAACATTTTTGGTAATATGCACGAATTTGCGCTACATCTAATACCCGGGGGCTAGCAAGGGAATGCAAGCGCTGAAGCAGATCTCTACCGGCATGGAAGGAAGCACCTTACCTGCTCGGCCGTTGCTGGGCGATGGGCGCCGAGGGGAGAGGAGGCCGCGGCCGCGCGGGAGATTCGGACTCCGGCGAGGCGGAGGCGGAGGCGGAGGCGGAGGCGGAGGGGATGAGAGCACCGTGAAAAAGGGATGAGAGCACCGTGAAAAAATGTTGCTGCAAATACTTGCAAATAGACCACGTTTTTTTCCTCAAAAGTTTGTCGCCGCAAGAGGGTCCTACCGTCCTATCGATGCTGCGCCAGGAGAACAGTAATTTGAATTTCGAATTTGAATTAAAATGAGTTATATTGGTTAGAGCTACACCGAGTCTGAATTCATGATTAGTGCATTTTAAGCTCTTAGCGAGGACAGTGGGAGCTTTCCACTTTCTCAAATTTCCAATTTAAAAAGTACATATTTAGGAATTTCAGTTTTTTTGATAGATTTGGTAAATGATCATTGAAAAAGTGGCCAAATTACATTATAGAGAAAAAATAAAATACATACGAACAACAAAAAAATCTTGATAAAACTAAAAACTACAACAAAGACCAATGAAGTCATTATCTCTAGCCCCACATTTTTCTAATAAGGGGATGTAGATATCGCATATAACTGACGCTAGCCAAGCGACTTTTTCACCCATCGCCACCACCTATGTCGACGGTTCTCCGCTGATGGACGATCGTGTTCCATTCTCGCTCGTAGCCTGACAATGGTCTTGTTGAAGACATTGTTTTGAGAGGGGGACTATCTTCAGGGTGAAAACCCATGATCTTCGATCGAGCGACGACGGCGCTTGTGCACTGTTTCCTTCTTGAAAGCGTTGTTTTTGGAGAACTTGGACATCAGGTGTTGTCTTGGTGGTGGTTGTGCTGCTGCTATAAGTATTGTAACTCTGTAGCGAGACTTTTCTTTTTTAGTTTCTTTTTCTTACTGTTTTTCGGCTGTATGCATCCGTAATACCCTAGGTTATTACGTTGTTGCAGAGGCTGGGTGTAATTGGTATCTACACGATATTAATATATACTCTTTATCTAAAAAAAGAGTATCACTTTCTCATGTTGACACGACACGATCTGCTGGATTGGCGGGTCTCAACTTTTCTTGTGGGATGAGAGTGCAGCGACCGTTGCTTTTAGAGTTTTGGAAGCCCTCGTAATCAGCTGGACTCGTACTCTAAATACATGAATCCATTAAAACTATATTATTTATCAGAATGATGCTTGGAAAAAGTGAAGCACTACTGTTGTAAGAGTGGATATCGACTACCCAAGGGGACACCCTCCCTTCCATGCATACCAGTCGGGATTTCAACATAAAACCATGATTATAGCATGGTCAACAAGTCAAATATAAAGACGAAAGATTAAATACAAAGTAAATATGAAATTCATGAAACAAGAAACTCAATGTGTGGAGTGCTAGTTGGGTAGTCCACCATTGTCCATGTCACACCTCCTCTCTCATCCTCACCCCTGATTAACTAGTGGGCCAATCATTACCATTGTACCCCTCCCACTTTATCACTGTGAAGGGTAGGCTTGGTCATTTGTCAAGGACCCCTTTCCTATATAAATTTCCCAAGAGGGTGGAGAGTTCAATCACTCTTCATTCAATACAAGAAGGGGAGAGGGTTAGAGCTACAAATCTCACACGACTCGGACTGACGTTGTGTGGGACCTTAACTTCGCCCTCGGGAAGGCTCGTTCAGCCCAGGGTCCATGCTCAAACGCTTCGACTCTCCCCTAACATAGGATTAAGTTGTGCTCCAACAAGGTGGCCCAATCTATTAAAATAACATTTGTGCAACTCTCGCATAGTGTACGGCGACCATAGGCATAACTCATAAGGCCGACATATACACCCCCCAACTGCTAATTAACCATGTCACTCGATGCACTCCCCCATCCGCGTTGTTCAATTTCAAAAACAACTACCTTGGACATGAAGCAGAACTAGTTGCGGCTTCGGTAGAGCTCATGTTGAGTCAGGATCCAGCTTGTGAAACCAAATGGCTCTTGGAGTTGATGCTTCATGGCTGATACTGAAGTATCAACGTTTGACACCTCTTGTGTGTAGAGTAATTTGTGAAAATATAGCTTATATGACCCTCTGTGACGTGGACCATACACTATACACTAGTAGGGAAAAGCCTACTGGCAGTGTGCCCAAAACCGTTACTGGCAGCGTGCCCCCCTTATATGTATATTCTCTTAACGGCTAGTTGGTGGACTAACCCGCGTCTCATTTCATAGGGTTGGAGATTTTCTTGACTTGAGCTAACATTTTGGTTTGAGGTTCCCCTTGTAAGTCAGGCAAGTTCTTCCCTCTTTTTAGCTAATTATTGTTTAGATAAATAAAAAGAGTGAGTGTAGCTGAGCACAATCTAATATCACTTTCAAGCCGAAGAGATCTGCTTGTTAGTTTTGGAGATTGGTACTCCTAAACGGTTAGGAGTCATCTGTTGGATAATCCGGTGTGTGGATTTGCCGCGGTAGTCCGTGAAGGTTTTCGTTGATTTTCTGTGAAAATCAACCGAACTTATCAGGTCAACCTCACGAGCTTGGCCAACTGAGACGAATGGCCAAGTCAGAGGACTTAATTAAGCGCATGCCTGCATTGCCAATAGATTGAACTTCGGAAAACAAATCAGGATTTTCTATTCTATTTACTCTTTGTCCATCTTTACTGTTGATATTGTTACTATGTTCATGTGGCTTTATATAACATGTTTACTCTGTTGTCCTATCTTTGTCTTTGAAGATTCGGTTTATGTGGTTTGTCTGCTCACTTGATATGTTATGCTATTTTTGAAACATTTGTCTTAACATAGATTTCATCAGTTGCTTCAATTATACGTTGCCTCAAGATTCAAGTTTTACTTCGCACAAACTTGCTTCAAATCTTCTAAGTCTTCAGTTTTATTAGAGCATTTTTTTTATAAACTACTATCTATCCCTATAGTTGCATATATTGATGGTTCGGTGTCATTAGTTGATTGTACATGACAATGGTGGGCTTTAAAGCCACTCCATTGTTGAAAAAAAAATCCGAAATTGTTTGGACGTTTTCGGGTGAAAGATGACAACGACGCTTGTGTATTGTTTCTTTTTTCGAACTGTCACTTTTGGTGAACATTTTTCGCAGTCTGAGTGTTGTCATGGTCGTTGCTGATGTTTTTTCATACCACACAAAAAAGATTGTTTCAGCCGTGTTTTTTTATTCTCTTCATTTCTTTTTATTTTTGTTCGTATGTATGAACTAGTTATTTTTTGAAGATTTTCTTTTGGCAAGGGCACGTCCCATCCGAATCCGACCCAACCCTAGATACGATTATGTTAGTCTGTTGCGTACTGTAAAAAAAATGTTCTGGTTGTTAATATTGGCAAGTCTGCGTGTCTCGGACTCGGAGTCCCATCGAGTGAGCAAGACTTAGTCTGATGCAAAGCAAAAACGTCGGACCAATCGGACCGTCCGTTTCCCATTCAATCGCACAGCCTGCAGGCAAGTTTCTCACAAAAAAAAATGCAGCTCCTTTAACGCCGCACGTTGTGCACCTCCACCTCCATAATTTCTAGCCAGCTCATCCCCTAATTTATCCCCAAAATCCCGCCGATTTGCTCCTTCACAAATCTTGCCGCATCTGGTCTCGTCATCGCATCTCTATGCTTCTACTTTCATGTTACATGTTTCCTACCGCATAGATTTATGCTTCCCACAAGCAAGCATTAGAGTGCTTCAGATAGTATATTTCTTGGACACTGATTGCTTCCTTCTCGTAAATTATCATAAAAAATTGTACACAAGTTTTGCTTCATGCAATGCCTAACATAGTCCTATGTTTCTCACATATATGTGATTCTATTGTATAACAGATAATCTTCGTCATGGACGTTGGTCGTGCATCAGCGGTCGTGCTGTCGATCCCGCCATTCAGAGCACGATGAAGGTTGCAGCCTGGCATGTCGTCATCTGGGTCGCACGCTGTTGCTGCCACTGCAGAACCTCACGTCGTTGGCTCTGTTGTCGCCTCTCCAGAAACAATGTTACCGCATAACCTCATGGACAACCACCTTCAATTCCCCATGATGTTCTTCGTCAACAAGCATCCGTGTCTCCGATTTGTCGCTCCCACTTGATGCTTCTCTAGTTTCATGGACCCTTCTCCACGTGATTTTCTGGCTGTGGTGTGGCATGTTTAGTTCGTCGTCATAAGCCCATAACAATGGAACACATTGTACTTTTGCCTAAGCCATAAAACCTAACCCTGCAATTACCAATTCTTGTTGTATATGGAAGCAATTTGTGATACCAATGGGAGCAAATGATATTTATTTGGAAGCAAATTATATTCTTTTTGGAAGCATTGTTGATAGAAACTCCTCTTTTAACCATTGAGAACAATTTACTGTTACCCAAAAACATTTATTTGGTCCTTCGAAGCACATTGTTTCCATGTTGGAAACTATATACTAGATCGAAGCAATCTCCATTTAACCTGGAAGCAATCTCGGCGACCTACAGAAGCAAACTATATATTTTCTGGAAGCAAAATCAATTTGTTTTTTAAATCAATGGTGAAAGAAACAATCTTTTATCTCACTGGAAGCAATATAATGTTACGCTGAGACAAATCTTTGTTAATTTGAAGCACATTTTTCTGTATTTGAAAAAAAACACTAGATCAAAAATCTCTTAATTTTTCTCAGAAGCAACCTCAATTGTCTCAGAGAAACAAACTATATTTTAAGGTACGAAGCAAAATTAAGTTTCCACAAAAATATAGTGGACTACAAATGAAAATAAAATTGCTTCACATGGAAGCAAATTGCATGAGGTTAGAAATTAGATCCGGCGTGAATCAAGGCAGTAGTGCCGCATGCAAAAATTTGGTCGCTCTTGCCTAGTCGATTACACGCCCCCGATGAAAGGACGTAAGAACGTGTACGCAAAGATATATCTATCGCGATAATTAAGAGAATCGTTTGTTTCCGTATTTACCGTATCGCTGAAAGCACGGGACGGTAATTCCGATCTCTGCAAAGATATATCTAACACCCACCTCGCCGCAGCGTTTGTCTTTCTTCTCCGGTCTCCACGTTGTGTTGACTGGAGCAGAGATCGGAATTACCGTCCCGTGCTTTCAGCGATCGAATCCAAACTCGTTCGACGCGCGCGTGCATAATGATGAATCTGCAGCCTCCGGCCGTCTACGCTCCCCCTTCCATCACGGCGTCCCCCTCTCCGATCAGCGGCGGCGGCGCTGCCGTGGCGCTGGAAGGCAATGGGAGCATAACATCGGCGGAGCAGCTGGTGCTCGACCTCTGCGACCCCGAGCTGCGCAAGAATGCCCTCAACGAGCTCGCTAAGGTTCGTCACGTACTGCGTACTCTTCTAGGGTTCTAACGCCTGTTCACCGTTATTGTATAAATCAATCTGGTCAAGATATTAGCATGTATAGGCAGCGTTGTAGGCATCATGAGTAAGCGCTTCATATCTGTCTATAGATTACTTCTTAGCCCATACTACACATTGACATGGAATGAAGTATATGTTTTCTATAATTCACGAATTTATCATCTTTAACCAGTTTTCATCCGTGGTTCTTTTGTAGGTAATTAATTCTGTAATTACGCTGAACTAAGCAATTCCAGAATAATAACATGTTCAGTTTAACATGCTAAGGCGTTTTGTAAGGCAAAAAAAAAGACTAACGAGTAAACACACTGAAATGTATTTTTCAGAAAAAAGAGATGTTTCAAGATGTGTTGGGCCCGCTGTTGTGGCACTCCTTCGGTACAATTGCTGCTCTACTTCAGGTATGCATAATTCCATATGTTTATTTGCATGCTTGTGTTTATGTAATTGATGATCTGTTCTTCTAGCTATGTCTTCACTTTATTCTTTTGTGTGTTCTTGAAGCTTGGCTAGGGTTGTCGGCTAACCTTTGGTCTTTCTCACTTGTTATATTTGGCAACTTCGAAAATATCTACAGGAAATTCTGCATATCTATCCTGCACTTTCACCGGAAACTCCAAAGTGCACCCGGGAGCATGTGCTCCCGGTTTTTTCGAAAAAATATAGAAAATTGAAAACTTATCAAAATATTCCGAAAAAAATCATGCACGTACCTGAGCATGGCACATGTCATCGTGTAAAATTTGGCGACGAAATGACATCGCGGCCGCCCTGTGCAAAAATGACAAAATTCAGCTTGATTAATCCTAGTGGCTCCAGCTGGACAGATTTTGTCTGTGCTACAGGAGCCTAGTGGCGAATCATCTATGGTGCTCCCGTTGGAGCTGGACTCTTTGCAATCTTTGGCGATGGACATGGTGCCATCCCCACCTCCGTCTGAGTCATGCCAGCTGCCCTCCTCTGTGGATAGTAGAGGTTTGGTTGCTTCTGTCACTCTCTCATCTTTGAGTGATAAGGTTGATGAGACAACTATGGTGGCGCCTAACTCTAAGGCCCTCTTTGGGAAAGAGGTTTTAGACTTGCTTGTCGTTTTGGAGACGGCTCGCCCTGGATATGGCAAGGATATTGTTTGTGTCTTGGCGGGGATAGCATCAGACGATGTGTTCATGAAGATGGAGAAGTCTCTCAGAAAGATGGCAAGAAAGAAACTTCGCATCCCAAGGACCGCTTGGGCTTGATTGTTGAGCCCATTTGAGGTTGTCGTGTTGTCAGTTCGTGATTGTGCTAGGTTGGTGGTTGTGCTAGGTTGGGCGCATAGTTGCTTGTTTGTGGTTGTTGCTCGTTTTAGGTGTTGCTCTATGTGGTTGTGTGGGCTCCTTCGTGTGGTGTTCGTTGTATGGTTTTTGTCCGGTTTCTCCCGCAAATAAACCGGACACCTTCTTCTTAATAAATCGATGGGCAAAGCTTTTGCCCTTGTTTCAAAAAAAAAAAAAGATTCTGCTTGACGATCTTGGACTGTGTTACATATGTGCCCCCACTGAGCGTATGTTTGCTGTGGGCCGTTGTTTAGCAAGCATGGTAGTTTCACACCCTCCGGCAAGGCTGCTCAAGCTTATTATCCGGTGTTTTCTCAGGTTATCAGACAATCCCAGGTAATTTGTTCTGCTATTTCTATGTTAGGTACATAATGAGTTTGCATTCACATGCACTCTAATCTGTTTTCCTTTCACAAATTACGCGTAGGGCATGTGCTGCATTGCAAACCCTCCTCCCTGACGTGCTGAAAGATGGGACAGTCGACCACTGTCTTGTGGTTAGTCATGTTAACCATTAACCAATTGCCCATTACCACTTTCGTTATCATAGCAGAAGGATTAACCTGAAGTTTCTATTAAATATATTTACTGTGTTGTGACAAACTCAGGATGATCCTGCAACAAGGCACTGCCTACAGCAACTGCTGCATAATGTGACAGTGACAGTCGAAGCCGTGGGGGAGCTCCTCAGCCATGCCTAGAACACATGACCAGGATATAAAATAATCTAGTTATTGCATTTGCAATTCAGTAATTGACAGTAATAATACCTTGTATATGCTGTGAGTTTCAAGTAGGGAAGGAAGGAAGATATCAGTGGTCTGGCAGAAGGGAGTTTGGTGTAGCTAAAGCCTTCCAAAACGCGGAACTGTTGCGCTATGCATTTCAGCTTACGCAGCTAAGCTTCTGTGCAGCTTGTAAGCATGGCAAGGTGCTCCTTTTTTTCTGCTATGGTACTAGGACTGTTTTTGCTATGTCAGGTCAACATGTAAGAACAAGAGAAAAACGTCGCATTATATGACTATCAAGTGCTCTCGTTCTTCAGCCAAGAGTGTTCGAGTGTTTCAGCTGGATGGTCATAGTGCTCCCATCTCTAGACCTAGACAATGCAGGTGGACAAGTCTTCCCGGTCTTCGGTAATCGGTACGGAGTGTGCGGTTGTTTGGGCCGGATGGTCCTGGTGCTCTCGGCTACAGGCTGGCTCGTGCGGGCCGACTGTCGAGACACGAGATAGTCCGGCCTTGCTTAAACTTCCGTCTTGCTTCCTTGTTCCGTAGAGCATCTCCACTCCCAACGTCCAAAACCCGTCCGACAGTAGCGTCGGATAGACATTATTAGTCATGTCCGGACACGCCGCGGGCTACTCGTGGCGCCCATAGGCCCTCCCAATAGTTTGTTTTTGCAATTTGAGATGAAACAAGACATAAAACTTGACCATAATTCAAGTTCTCTGCCACAAATTTAAAGTATCGGGCCATAAAAAAAAAGCCACGAAGTCCGGCCATGCGCAATCAAACAAACGCCGCCCTGGCCATGTGCAATCAAACGAAGTCGTTGTCCTCGGTATCGCCGTCGTCGCCCTGGGTGCCGCCTTGGTTGTCGCCGGTGCCCACCGTGGGTTTCGTCGTGGCAAACCCCAGTTCTTGCAAAATGGTGGCACGGTAAATGTCGTGCGTCGCCTTCGCCAGCGGGTCAATGGTCGAAGCGTCGATGGTCAAGATCATGAAATCTTAGCTTCTTTTCTTCACAGCGACTTTCTTGGCCTCGAGCTCAAACTTGATGTCAGTCTTCTCCATCAAGGCCGCCCACCTTGTGTCATTCTCGGTGCGCCTCAAGCTAGAGTTGGAGGAGACATCGGTGAGGACCTTGTTGATGGATACTAGACCCTCTCCGTTGTTGTCGCCGCCATGGCCGCCTTTGCCTTCTTGTTCCCGATCGGCCATTCCTCCGAGTTGGGTGCATCGAAGTTGAGGTCGGCACGGCCACCCTTGTTGAGTGTCCTCCGGTGTACCTTCCATTTTCTCGCAATTTGAAGCAATGCATCAAGGCGAACTCCTTGTCCTTGTTTTGGTTTCGATAGAAGGCGAGCACATCGATAAGCTAGCAAAACACAAATCTGACGATCAAGATTCATTCATATGCACACACAACACGATGCCAACATGAACTTACTTGGTCGGTTTGAGTCTTCCCACTCTCGGGCCTATTACGGATGTTTTCAAGAAATCTGTGAAACTTGTTGATGACCTTTTGTATGCAACGCCACCAATGCTCGATGACACCTTTGACGCGTTCCATGTGCACCTTGTATTAGTTCTTGGGTGATCCGGCGCTCGTCGAACTCGCTCTTGATTCTCGACCAATAGGCGGTGCTTGTTTGATTGGCGCCGGTGATTGGGATCCGCTCACGGCCTTCCATGGTTCCACCAAGCACTCGTCCTCCTTGATAGCCCAGCAAATGCCCCGGTTCCCATTCCTCTTCTTCTTCCGGTGCCACCCTCGGCGATCACCCCCTCCTCGCCTTCTTCCTTTTCTTCTTCTTCTTCTTCTTCTTCTTCTTCTTCTTCTTCTTCATCGCCCCCTCCTCGTCGATCGACACCTCCTCTTCATCTTCGTATCCCGCCATGGGTGCGCTATCATTGATTATGGTATGCAAGATGTCGATGTTGTCCTGCGCACAAAAGACATATCGTCGGCGATCACAATGGCAGTCCATGCATACAAACACAGCGCCGAGGGTCATGTGATAGTCCCATACCTGGTTGTCATCGAACACGCCGGAACGCGTTTCGTCGATCATGTCAGATGCGCCCGCGCCAAACGACAAGCTACGTCCGGCCAGCTGGAGCTGGGAGTCAACGGCGGGAAAGCTGCGCCTCTTCGCAGGGACGGTGAGCGTTTGTAGGACACGTTGAGATCGACAGCGATGTTGTGGACGGTCTTGGTCAGGGAAAAGAAGGCGTTCAGGTTGAAGCCACTGTGCGGGTTGTTGTTGCCGAACCCGGGGGAGAACATGTGACATGGGTATACATATCGAGTACCCTATCATGAGGGTACCTGGTGCACGTGACGACTAAGGCCCAATATCGAAGAGCCTAATCGAAGCCCAAGACAAGAGGCCCAAAAAGATGGAGTACCCTTCAAGACTAGACATAGGCATAGTCGGTTTAGGCTTTTCTTACGTGTAAACTAGGTCGGTTACAAACTCCCGGGAGCCAGCCTATTTAAAGGCTGGGAGGGGTACCGATCTGGGACCAAGCCATACTCGAACCACCAAAGCTCTTGCGAGATCATCAACTCGCCGGAGCTCCCCTGTAATCGCATAATCTACAATCAATACCAGACAAGCAGGAAGTAGGGTCTTTACCTCCACCCGAGGGGCCTGAACCTGGGTAAATCTTTGCCTCTGCTTGTCAGCCGACGAAACTACCAGTACTACCACGTTCTCTCCCCATAATCTCAACCCTAGGTCCTTAACCATGGGATTTGATGAGGGTACACCTCTTCAATTGGCGCCGTCTGTGGGAAAGAATAGTGCTGGACTCGCGGTTTCTTCGGTTCCATCGGAAAACGGCGACTCGCCGATCGGATCTACAAACGGCAACTCGCCGGCTGCGTCGACAAACCAGAACTCGCCGACCCAGGCGGCACACGGCAACTCGCCGGCTCACTCGACAAACGGCAACACGCCAGCTTCACCCGCAAAAAGCGCATCAGATCCTCTGATGGATTTCGAGCCACACTCGCCAGGATTCCAGGAGGCCTTCTCCGATCTCGAGTCAGGTTTGGGTTTAACCGTTGGTTCGTTCAATTTTTTCGTCAACAAGCTTGGTGTGCAGGACTTGACGGATCCACGCCAACTCGCGACTTCCGCACCCGAGGCCCCATCGGTTGTGGCTCCTTCGACTGCGGACCCCTCACTGCGTCCATACCATCGTCGACCCTCCAAGCTTGTTCGTCTGCAACAACCATGTCCACACGAGAGATGCGCGAGCTCATTGAAGAGCTCCAGGGCGAGGAGGCCGAATCAGCATACCGCACAAACGATCCCGAGCTGGATCTCCCACTCGAGGATAGTTTCGACTGCGGGATCTCCCTCAGCGACTTCGACGACCTCGAAACTCATATCGACAACCACGTCGACTCCGAGATCTGCGCCAACAACAACCTCGACTTCGAGACTCATAACAACCTCGCCGACACCGAGATGGGCATAGGCGACGAAGACGTCGACTGCGAGATCCGTCCAGATGAACACTCGATGAACATACAGGCTCAGACATGAGCCTCGATGAAGATGTCGAGTCCATGACGGGACTCGAAAGTACATACATATGCCCTCGGGTCATACCCCAACAGGTCTATGTGGCCATCGCCGCAGAAACATCAGAAACTACGGCCAGCCGCAGGCCTACAGAATTCCCGTGCACAGTCACTATGCCGGACGGAGCCACAACCCTCACAATCACTGCTGAGATGGCAGCAAAAGCAGATAAAGTTATCAAGGAGTGCACAATGATGCCAGCAGACGCAACACAAGAAGAGATGTTGACCTTCCAGTACTTCAACTGGCAGGAGTCACTTCGACTGAAGCAGATAAGAGCCACACTCGAAGAACGCAAAAAGCAAGCTAGCTTGTCGAGTGTGCGCAGAAGACAGCTCTCCCTGAGCTCCACCGGGCGAGCAGACACAGGACGCAGATCAAGGTTGTCACACCTCTCGCCAGGCGAAAGGCGGCACTCACCCGCAACTTAGGCAACTCCTTCATGACATACGACGAGGAAGGACTGCCGGTGCCCAAAACAGCAGCAGGTGCTCTCTACACCGCTGCAGCATACCTGGAGGCAATCAAGCCCCCAGCGGATGACCCCAATGCAAAACTACACCGCCAACAGATCAAATCACTCGCCTTAGCTGCAAAGGCCATACGCCAAGTTCCAAGAACTCCAGGTGGGAGTCGAGACCGTGCCCTAGTCGACGCGCCTCGGGAAGAGCATAATCACAGTGGTCGTCGCCACCACTCGAAGGAAAGAAGCGGCTCGCGAAGGCGCAGGTCCAGGAGCAGATCACGCAGATCATACAGTAGCGACTCATACTCTGATCGAGAGCCTGAGCCACATGGAGCTCTGTGCTTCACTCGACGCGTCCGCGAGACACGGATGCCCAAAGGATTCAAACTCACATCCGAACAGCCCAAGTACACGGGTCGACAAGAACCTTCCGGGTGGCTGGAAGATTACAGGCTGGCAGTTGCGTGCCAGCGGGGCACCAACACTACAGCCATGCAGTACATACGACTCATGCTCGAAGGCACAGCTCGCGACTGGCTCAAGGCCCTACCTCCATCAACATACGACTCGTGGGATCACTTCCGGGGATTTCGTCAAAAACTTCGAGCCTCTATGTGAGCGCCCAAAAACATTCGAGGAGCTGCGGGCCTGCGTTCAGCGTTCAGACGAAACGTTGAGGTCATACATCAGACGATGGACTGAGATACGTAACTCAGTTGGAGTGGTTTCAGAAGATATGGCCATGGATGCTTTCGTCATGGGCCTCGCCAGGCGAGACTTCAAAGAAGCACTTGGCCGCCAAAAGCCAAAATCTGTAGCCCACCTCTTGCAGATCGCGACTGAGTGGGCAGATGGAGAGGATATGGCACGCACCACACGCGGGTCCTCACCCCGTGACAAACATGAGAATAGCAGTCGAAGCCATAGAGACTCGTACAGAGACGACCGAAGGCGCAAACGTTCAAAACGTCATTACGACGATGACAGACCCGAATTCATGGCGGCTGGGTTCTCCACACCCCGCAATGATCAGGACAGAAGCGACCGACGGTCGGAAGATCGGCGAGACAGTCGAGATGATCGGCGAGACAGTCGAGATGATCGTCGAGACAGCCAACGCAGTGACAGCTACAAGAGGAAGGATTGGCGCAAGTCACGGGCACAATCTGAGCGATCATTCGAAGAAAAGATGGACGCTGATTGCAGATTCCACCTGTACAAGGGGGACGATGGAAAACTGCGATCCAACCACTCGATGAGAAACTGCAGGGAGTTCGACCAAATGGCGACTGATTACGTAAATCGCAGAAAGGCAGCAGCCGCACAAGCACCTGCACCCGTGCCTCAGCCAAACAACGTGCCTGTTCTGATGGCACCACCTCCACCACCACAGCCTGCCCCAGGCGGAAATCTCGCGGGTGCCATACAGCCCGTGCCTCGGGTGGACGAACCACAGTACCCTCCGCCCCAAGGGCAGATGTACATGATACAGAAAGGTCGACCTTCCAACAGGGAGCAAAAACTTCGCACTCGACAAGTAAACATGGCGGTCATGTCACCTCCTGCGGTAACTGAATACTTGAAGGGAGCCGAAACCACAATAAGCTTCAGCAAAGAGGACCACCCTCCATCGGTTGTTCGACCAGGGCACTCTGCTCTGGTACTCGACGCGCAAATTGGAGGCTACGCCATGTCCAAGGTCTTCATGGATGGTGGGAGCGGCATAAACATCATCTTCGCAGATACGCTCCGCAAAATGAACAGGTCAGTCGAAAACCTGCCAAGATCCTCAAATACCTTCCACGGTATCGTTCCAGGGAAAGCAATAAGCCCAGAGGGCACCATACAACTCGACGTAACGTTCGGGGACAAGCACCACTTCAGGACAGAGTCGATTGAGTTCGAAGTGGTCGACTGGAAGTCACAATACCATGCTATACTTGGACGCCCGACGTTCGCTCGATTCATGGCGGTGCCACATTACGCATACCTCCAGCTGAAGATGCCTGGACCAAAAGGAGTAATCACAGTCAAGGGGAACTTCCAAAAGTCTGACTCTTGCGACCGAGAATTCAGCAAAATCTCTGAGATGTTTGGCATGGAAGCAACACTCGCCGATCTAGCGGTCTCCAACGATCGAACACTTATGCCAGAGCACAAAAAGGTGGCAGTCGACAGAGCATTCAGTGCCACCAACGACACAAGATCGCATCAGGTGCACCCGACTGACCCGACCAAGACAGTCAATGTCTCGTCGAGTCTGCCTATCGCATAGGAAAGCGCGCTCGTCGAATTCCTCCGTGAGAACTGGGATATATTTGCATGGTGTCCAGCAGACATGCCAGGTATTCCCAGGGAATTCGCCGAGCACTCTCTCCAGCTACTTCCAGGTGCTAAACCAGTCAAACAAACAATGCGCCGCATATCCGGCCCAAAAAGAACTGCAGTCGAAGCCGAAGTCGACAGGCTACTCGCAGCAGGATTCATCAGAGAGATCAAGAAATCACAATGGGTGGCCAACCCCGTACTTGTAGAGAAGAAGCATACAGACATCCTGCGGATGTGTGTAGATTTTACAGCACTCAATAAGTGCTGTCCAAAGGATCACTTTCCACTACCTCGAATCGACCAGATCGTCGACTCCACCGCCGGGTGCGCTCGCTTGTCCTTCCTGGATGCTTACTCGGGTTACCACCAGATAAGGATGAAGGAAGAGGACGAAGAAAAAACGGCGTTCATAACCCCACTCGGGGTCTACTGCTACACCACAATGCCTTTCGGGCTCAAAAAACGCAGGCGCAACCTATCAGCGCATGATGCAAGATTGCCTCAAAAGCAGATTGGGCGAAACGTCCAAGTCTATGTAGATGACATCGTCATCACCACAAGAGAAGAAAGCACGCTACTCGATGACTTGCGGGAGACATTCGCAAACCTCAAACGCTTCCACATCAAGCTCAACCCGAAGAAGTGCACGTTCGGCGTGCCAGCCGGGCAACTCCTCGGGTATCTAGTCTCAGCTCGAGGAATCGAGGCGGACCCGGAGAAAATACAGGCCATCTTGACGATGCAAAGGCCTTCAAAGCTCCACGACGTGCAAAAGTTGGCGGGTAGAGTAGCAGCACTCAGTCGATTCATCAGCAAGCTAGGCGAAAAAGCACTCCCGTTCTATCGACTGATGAAGAAGGCAGATAAGTTCGAGTGGACGCCAGAAGCCAAAGCAGCCTTCACGGACCTCAAGCGAGTCCTCACAAGCCCTCCAATCCTCGTAGCACCAAGGGAACGCGAGCCACTATACCTATATGTCTCTGCAACTAATAGGGTGGTGAGCACTGTTCTGTGGTCGAACGCAGAGAGGAGGGACACACCCAAAGCATACAACGTCCAGTCTATTACTTGAGTGAAGTGCTCTCCACATCAAAGCAGCGGTACCCGCACTATCAGAAGCTGGCATACGCCGTGTTCATGTCCTCAAGGAAGCTGACGCATTACTTCTCCGAGCACCCGATCACTGTAATCAGCACTTCAGGGATCGGGGACATCCTCACAAACCCCAATGCAACTGGGCGAGTAGCAAAATGGCTCATCGAGCTAGCACCAAGAGACATCAAGTATGATTACCCGAAGGCCATCAAAGCACAAGTCTTACCCGACTTCCACACCGAGTGGATTGAAGCTCAGCTCCCAGGAGCACCAGATGTGTCCAATTCCTGGACCATGTACTTCGATGGCTCGAAGAAAACGAAGGCGCAGGCGCAGGTGTGATCCTCATATCACCAAAAGGCGACAAGCTCCGCTACATCCTACAAATGGGGTTCGAGTTCCCGTCCAATAATGAAGCAGAATACGAGGCTCTGATCCATGGCATGAGGATGGCCAAAGCCCTCGGGTGCACTCGACTGATGATCTACGGCGACTCGAATTTGGTGGTGCAGCAAACAATGAAGGCTGCGACGCGATCGCAGATAACATGATTGCCTACCGTGACCTGTACAACATCATGGAGGGCAGCTTCGAAGGCTGCGAGTTGCGGCACATAGGGCGTGAAAGCAATGAAGAAGCAGATAAGTTAGCCAACATTGGTGCGACCAAAGCACCAGTGCCACCGGGTGTCTTTTTGAGCGCATAGAGCACAGATCAATCAAAAAGAAGTGAGCAACTCCTGCTACAGCCGCACCAGCCAAGAGCAAAACACCTAGCATAGAGGATCCACCAGTCGAGGTACTCCTCATTGAGCCAACTTGGACTCAACCCATCCTCGCATACATACTCCGCGGCGAGGTACCCGAAGACTTCACAGAGTCAAGACGCGTCACTCGACGATCTAAAGCATACACTGTCATCAACAGTGAACTTTACAAACGCAGCATATCAGGTATGTTCCAGCGTTGCATAGCATTCGAAGATGGCCAAGCCATCCTTCGTGATATTCATGCAGGTACTTGCGGACATCACGCCAGCAGTCGATCACTCATAGCCAAAGCCTTTCGCGCAGGCTTCTACTGGCCCACAACACTCAAAGACGCGGAGGACATAGTCAAAAGGTGCATCGGCTGCCAAAAATTCGCCACAAAGCCACACGCACCCGCATCGGCGTTGAAGACAATACCATTGGCCTGGCCTTTCGCCCAGTGGGGGCTCGATATGGTCGGGCCACTCAAAAAATCCTCCCATGGAGGGCATACTCACCTTCTGGTGGCGGTCGACAAGTTCACCAAGTGGAATGAAGCAGTACCCATCACAAGTTTGACTGCCACTACAGCAGTCAATTTCATAAAATCCATCATATACCGCTTTGGTGTGCCAAATAGCATCATCACTGACAACGGTACAAACTTCACGGCTGAGGAATTCAAATCCTTCTGCAAAGAGCAAGATATCACGCTCAATTATGCATCTGTGGCGCACCCGCAGTCAAATGGCCAAGTCGAAAAGGCCAATGGGCTTGTGACGAGTGGAATCAAGAAGCGCCTCCTGGTGCCACTCAAAAGGGCCGCGGGTGGTTGGGTGGAAGAGCTCCCGTCTGTGCTATGGAGCCTATGCACAACACCCAACGCCTCAACACAATTTACTCCATTCTTCATGGTTTACGGCGCAGAGGCAATCCTGCTGACGAGGGGTAGACTCATCAAGACCCATGGTTAAGGTCCCTAGGTTATGAATATGGGGGAGAGAACGTGGTAGAGCTGGAAGTATCGTCGGCTGACAAGCAGGGCAAAGATTTTACCCAGGTTCAGGGCCCTCGTGTGGAGGTAACACCCCTACGTCCTGCCTGTCTGTTATTGCTTTGTGAATATGATGGTTACAAGGATCCCGGCGAGATGTCGATCTCGCTAGGGTTTGTGGCTCTGGTGGTTCGTTGTCTGGTTCGATGGCCCTCCCAGTCCTTAAATAATAGGCTGGGTCTCGGGTGTTCGTAACCGACTCGATTTACAAGTAAGGAAACTCTAAACCGACTATTACTTCGCCAAACTTGGAGGATACTCCATCTTCGTGGGCCTCCCTTCATGGGCTTCATGTAGGCTCTGATAGTTGGGCCTAGTCGATACGTGCACCAGGTACCCTCATGGTAGGGTACCCGATAGGCATACCCATGTCAGTAGCCCCCGAGTACTTGTCTGATTCGAAGAGTCGGGCATGGACTCATACATCATGCACGTTATACATTTTTTACATCTGCATTTAGAATTCTTATGAAATAGCACATGTCAGCTATGTCGAGTGTTTCATCGACTATGAGTTTTTGCTTATGATAGTCAAGGGATATTAGCTTAGCAGGCCCGGCACACACGACGGATCGGGGCCGGTTAACTACCATTCGTGGCAAAACCATACTAGCTTTCAATCAAACTCGAGTCCCCGGACTCGAATCTGGAACAAACTGGACAGACTCGAAACAGCCGTTGAGGTCTTACGGAATCGAACTGCAGTATAATTTTGAATCAACCCAACGCGTCCGTCGGGGATTATTCATCATGTCTGCTGACACGGAACATTTAAGGATAACGCTGCTGGAGCGGTCCTTAGCCCAGCTCGACTGATCGGCGGGTCTTACCTTTGCACTATGCATGCAGCATCCAAGGATCGTCGGATCAACTCGGGAATATTTTGAGTGTGATTTTGCTTATGAACTCAGTCGAATGTTTCGTCGACTGATATTTTTGCCATTATTCTATCGGGTGCGCGACAGCGCTCCCGATGGGAGTAGCCCCCGAGATTGTGCTTTATTGCTTGCAATAGAGGATAATCTCAAAATCTTTTACCCTGCACATAGTAGTCAAAGAATTTTTTTGATACGCTCCCGATGGGAGTATGATGCTGCAGTCGAAATAATGTCGACTGGCCTCTATGACATTTTGCTAAAAAACTAACAAAGACGTATGCGAGAAACCACCCGAAGATATCATCGAGTGACTTTTATGCCCGTTGTGAAAGAAAGAACAACGTCAGCAGTGACGCATTTTGCGACTGCTATCTCTGACAAGCGGTGGCGTGCTTGGAGAGGCTTTGATAGGACGTGACCCTGTTTTGTGGGCCCGTTTCTGCAGAGCTGACCAGGGATGACGCCGCGTGGACTTGATTTGACCGTTCTGGCGCGATTTTCACGGGGCGTAATGATGGTTTCCTGGATTCTCGTGCATAGTGGACGGAGTGGCCGCCGACGGTTGCTCTCCAGGGCTGCCACGTGTACGGCCAGATTTCGCGCGGAGCGTATGCATTTGTTTTAACGGCTGCGATCGTTTTTGTGATCTGTGGTAAATAAGGGGGAACGGCGCTGGCAAAGTTTTTTACTTGCCATTTGCTCCCTGCGCCGCCCCTCGTCTCCTTCCTCGCACTGCCCCTCCATTGCTCTGCGCCCAAGCTCTTTGCCCCACACTTCCTCCACTGTAGCAATGGCGAAAGGTGGAGGTGCGAAGCGTGGTGCTGCCGCCGCCGCCGCGACTGATGCGGCCAAGGGCAAGAAGGCCGTGGCGGGTACATCTGCGTCCGCCGCGCTGAAGAAGGTAGCGGGGACTGGGCGAAGTCCACCATCAAGGACGCCCATCTGATCAAGTTCCGCGAGCAGGGGTATCTGCCACCCGCGGAGCAGCTCGCCGTCCGCGCGCCGTCGCCCAAGGAGGTACTCCCCGAACCACGCGCCAACGAGCGTGTTTGTTTTGCGGAGTTTTTGCCTAGGGGCTTTTCGCTTCCCCTCCACGATTTCGTTCGTGGTCTTCTTTTTGCCTACGGGGTGCAGATCCATGATCTCACCCCAAATGGCATTATGCATATCGCGTGTTTTATCACGCTGTGCGAGTGCTTCCTCGGCGTCGCACCCAGCTGGGCGCTGTGGAAAGCCATCTTCATGGTACGGCCGAACAGAGGAGGCGGTCGCACCTACCCTGTTGGCGGCTGTGGAATCCAGGTGCGCAGCGACACCCGCTACTTCCGTCTGAAGACCGTCGACTCCGCTCAAGGCTGGAGGAAGGGATGGTTTTATGCGACTGTCGAGCAGGATGCAGCCGCCCCTTTCTCGACTGCTGCTTTCACCAGGACCAAGGCGTGGGATCACCAACTCTCAGCCGAAGAAATGGAGGAAGCAAGCCCTTTGCTGGCTCGGATCGGAGGCCTGCTGGACAAGGTCACAGGCATCCATTTGATCGCTACCTTTGTGAAGAGGCGGGTGTGGCCCATCCGTGCCCGAGCGCACCCCATGTGGGAGTATGAAGGCGCGGGTGACATCACCCGAATGAACCCAGAGGAGCTTTCAAGGAGTGAGCTGCTGACGCATGTGCGGCACATCACCAACTTGACGACAGGCGACGCTTGCAACGTCGACTGCCCTGTTGCACCATATGGGTTGGAAAACCCTTTGCTTGAGGTATGTAGTATTATAGTCTGCTTGCAATGAAGAGTTTGTCACTCGCATGTTCTGCGATATGCGATTTTGATTCTGACTTTGCAATTGTGATGTATGCTATGCAGGGTCACTCGACTGCTGCCTCCCTTCCTCCCTGCCTGAAAATGGCGAGACTGAAGAAACACAAGCACAGGTGGTGGACCCGAAAGGGGATCATTCACCCATCCCTTCTGCCACAAATTCTCATTTGGAGGAGGTCGAGGAGGAAGCAGCAGAAGAAGTCCAGTCTGAAGATAAGGCCACCTCTGACCAGGAAGTCGATATCGCGCCACCGAAGCGACGTCGACTGGCCAAGAAGGCGCATTCTGCTGCAAGTTCACCCGCGAAGGAGCAGGTTTGGAGGATGACGAGGAATCGGGTTCACCACCTGTTTTCCAAGCCGCTCCTTTGCGTGCGTGCTCAACAAGCTCGACCTTCCGCTTCAGTCGAGTGGTACCCCAGCCTTTGGAGGACCAATTTTTGGCGACTCCGAAGACGAGGAGGACGAGGAGCACAGGTATGTGTGTTTTTGAGTATGAGAGTTTTTGTGCTGTCACATGTTTATGCTCACAATCTTTTTGCTTTGCTGTGTTGCCCATAGTGCTGAAAACAATCAGCCTGGGACTCCTCCAGTCGAAAATGTTCCGACCCTGGAGCAATCGAAGTCTGCACCGACTGGAAACGAGGCTGCCCAGCCAATGGCCACTGACGCTGTCGTTGGACAGCCAAGGCAGCAACTCCAGATGTCGGTACATCAGTCGCGGCTCCTGAGCCGTGGATGAACCACGTGAGTAACTTTTTGCTTGACCCGTTTAGTTGTAGGTCTGTGAGAATTTTGGATTTTTGCTGAATCCGTGCGCTTTGCAGCCCTTCTACCACACCTTGGCAGACTCTGCCAAGGCTTATGTCCAGGTGGAGCAGGAGAGGGACACCATGCGCGCCGAGCTCGAGCGGCTCAGTCGTGAGTTCTTTTTGCTTTTGTTTTGCCGAACTTCTTTTTGCAATGCTTGATTTTGTCGAGTATTGAATGCACGTGATTTTGCTGGGCCAGGCGAGAAGAAGGAGCTGGAAGACGCACTCGCCGCGCAGCGCGAAGAGTCGAAGAAAGAGCTGGCTGCCGCCACCAACTCAGCCGCTGCACGCGAGCGAGAATATGCTGACCAGCTCGCGGCACTCGCGCAGGTCATGGGAGGTGAGTAATCTTTTCTCCTTTGATATGACGATATAACTGTCGAGTGTCGCAAAATGACTTATGCCTGTTTTGAATTGTGCAGAAGCTGTTGGCGCACCGGCCTCTGCAGACGTGGCGAGTGACGATCTTTCGCTGGAACAGGCTGTGGGCGGCTTAGGCGCTCTATGCAACCAGGCGAAAGAAGCACTCGCCAAATCGACGAGCACACTTGGCGCTGTATACCAAGTGGTGTTCCCGACTGGCGTGATGCCGTCGACGGTGGATGACTTCGCCAACGTGTTTGGCCCCGGGACGTCCACCATGGCGGGTTTCGCTCGCGCCAACACGGTACGCGGATCCGAGTCCACCATCAAGCTTCTTATGGGACATGGGATAGATTGCGACTATGAGGCAGCACTGTCTGCGTTCCCTCAGAAGCCAGATGGGAAGCCCATTTCCTGAAGGGGGTGAGCGGAGCCGCCGCGCGACTGGCCGAAGTTTTTATGAACACCATGGAGCGCGGGCACTCGAGACTGCCAATCGTCTCCTTAGGAAATCGAATCTTAGGTTTAGGGTAGCTGTACCCTTTTGTTTTTTATGCCTTGTAATGATACCTTCTGAACTGCGCGAGTCTGCGCTTTGTTTATGCTACCTTGTTTATGCAAGTCTTTTGCTAATGCCTTTCACTCGAAGAGTTGTATGCTTATGACATGAGTTTGGCTTCTGACACAAACTTTGTGTTTGTGATTATGCTTTTGAACAGTCACGAGAACCTGCTACTGCGACTAGTTCTTCACAGGCTCCAATCACCACCCGATCCCAGGGTCAGGTGGCAAATGATGCCAAGGTGATGGAGTATATGAAGGCTAAATTTGTGAGAATGGAGCAAGATCTGAAGGATGCCCAGGCTGAGCTGAGTCGATTGAGGGCCAGACCCGCGTTGGCCACCCAACGCGAGGATTATGTGCTCGGGGAGATGGAGCTTGTGAACAGGCAACTCGAGTGTAAGTTCGAGTCTTGCTCTTTTACAAGCTTTTTGCGTAGCTTTTGCCTTTTGATCTGACTGTGTGCCCGTGTTTGTAGGCTTTGTCGACAGCTTCCAGGCTGAAAAGATTCGCGTGGAAGGGCGTCTGGATAGCGTGGTTGACGACCCTACGACTGGGCGTCAACACTTTTGGCTTGATAGGTACCATGCCCGCATACTCGCCACCCTGAAGGATCGCGTCTGGCGAAGTGCTGAACTGCTGGAGTTATGCCGGGCAGCATTTATTCGCCTGAACGAGACTCTTTTTCCTTCGGGGCCACAACCACAAGGGATTCGTGCTGTGTTGAACATCTTCGCCAAACAAATCCCATTCGAGAGTTGCTGTCTCAGAAACTTGTGATTGGAGCCAACGCTGCAATGGCGTATATGCGTAGTCGAAAACCAAGGTTGGTGTTGCGGACACCTGCAGCCGGAGAGGTTCTCGAACAAAAGACCTGGATGACACAATCCAAGCTGCGGAGACACTATCGAGTGCACTCGCGAACAGCTTTGCGGTCCCGAGCTGCCCGTAAAGGACGAGCCTGAGGATTAGAATAGTTTGCGAGTGCAATTTTTGTATAGGGGCAGCCCCCGAGTGTAATTTTGACTCTTTGTATATTGTATAGTTTGTATACTTTGATTTTTTGTCGAGCCCCCGAGTCAGTCGAGCGGGGTTTGTGAAATATGGGTTGGTTGTGAACCAATGACTGTGCAGCCCCCGAGTATTCGAGTGCGGCTGCAGAGTTTTTGTGTTCTTTGTTTGGATCCTTGTTACGCAGCCCCCGAGCATTCGGGTGCGGCTAAGGCATTGTGTTTCTGCAAGAGCGAGAGCTCATTTGATTGATAACACAGCCCCCGAGGGTTTCGGGTGCGGTTAAGGTATGAATTATGCGAGTAGTACCACAAAGAAGTCGAAGGAACATTGATTTTATTCCTCTTTTGAATGTTAGGCTGCAGGCCGCCTCATTAAAAACCTTCCAGTCCCCTTAGGTACCCTGGTAAGGAAAAGAGCGCGTCTGAAACCTGCAGCCATCCGACATATAGCCTATTACATTGTGGGCACTTTATGCGTAGAAACGGCGCAGATGCGCAACGTTCCAAGGATTATGAGAGAGTTCGCCTGTCTTCGCGTGCTTCAGTCGATATGCGCCTCCACCAAGGACCTCCGTGATGATGAAGGGACCCTCCCATGGGGAAGCGAGCTTGTGCACCTTCTTTTGCTTCAGTCGAAGAACCAGGTCACCAACGACGAAGGACCTGGTTCGCAGTCGACGGCTATGGTAGTTGCGGAGATCTTGCTGGTAAACAGCTGTGCGGGCTAAGGCCGTGTCTCGCGCTTCATCGAGTAGGTCGACTGCGTCTTCGAGTGCCTCTTTGCGTCGTCTTCATTATATGCTTCAACTCGTGGTGCGTTGAACCTTACGTCTGATGGCAGAATTGCCTCTGCACCGTAGACCATGAAGAATGGGGTGAACTGCGTAGAAGTGTTGGGAGTTGTGCGTAGGCTCCATAGCACAGATGGTAGTTCTTCGACCCAAGCACCGCAGCTCTTTTGAGTGGCACCAGGAGGCGCTTCTTGATCCCACTCGTCACAAGTCCATTGGCCTTTTCGACTTGGCCATTGGATTGTGGATGCGCCACGGATGCGTAGTTGAGCGTAATGTCCTGCTCTTTGCAAAAGGTTTTGAACTCCTCAGCCGTGAAGTTTGTGCCGTTATCAGTGATGATACTGTTTGGGACACCGAAGCGATAGATGATGCTCTTTATGAAGTTGACTGCCGTAGTAGCAGTCGAATTTGTGATGGGGACCGCCTCGATCCACTTTGTGAACTTGTCGACTGCCACCAGTAGGTGAGTATGCCCGCCATGCGATGATTTTTTGAGTGGCCCAACCATATCGAGCCCCCATTGGGCGAAAGGCCAGGCCAGCGGTATAGTCTTCAACGCCGATGCGGGTGCGTGCGGCCTTGTTGCGAATTTCTGGCAGCCGACGCACCTTTTGACTATGTCCTCCGCGTCTTTGAGTGCTGTAGGCCAGTAAAACCCTGCGCGAAAGGCTTTGGCTACGAGTGATCGACTGCTGGCGTGATGCCCACAGGTACCTGCATGAATGTCTCGAAGTATGGCTTGGCCATCTTCGAATGCGATGCATCTTTGGAACATACCTGATATGCTGCGCTTGTATAACTCGCCGTTGATAACGGTGTATGCTTTTGATCTTCGAGTCACGCGTCGGGACTCGGTTATGTCATCTGGTAGCTCGCTACGGAGTATGTAAGCCAGAAAAGGTTGAGTCCAGGTTGGCTCAATGAGAAATACCTCGACAGGGGGGTCCTCTGTGCTAGGCATTTTGCTTTTGGGTGGCGTAGTCGACGGAGGAGGCTCTCGTTTCTCCTTGATAGATCTGTGTTCGATACGCTCGAGGAAGACACCAGGTGGAATTTGTGCGCCAGTTGAGCCAAGATTGGCTAGCATGTCTGCTTCTTCGTTGCTTTCCCTTCCTATGTGCCTCAACTCGCAGCCATCGAAGCTGCCCTCTAGTGTGTTGTACAGGTCGCGATAAGCGATCATGTTGTCCGCGATTGCGTCGCAGGCCTTCATTGTTTGCTGCACCACGAGTTGGAGTCGCCGTAGATCATCAATCGAGTGCACCCAAGTGCTTTTGCCATCCGCATGCCATGGATCAGAGCCTCGTATTCAGCCTCGTTATTGGAGGGTAGTTGAATCCCATCTGCAAAACATAACGTAGCTTGTCCCCTTTTGGTGATATGAGGATGACGCCTGCGCCTGCGCCTTCGTGTTTCTTGGACCCATCGAAGTACATGGTCCAGGAATTGGACACGTCTGGTGCTCCAGGTAATTGGGCTTCTATCCACTCGGTTGTGAAGTCGGGTAGGACTTGTGCTTTGATAGCCTTCGGGTGCTCGTACTTGATGTCTCTTGGAGCCAGCTCGATGAGCCATTTTGCCACTCGACCCGTTGCATTGGGGTTTGTGAGGATATCACCGATTGCTGAGTTGCTTACCACGGTAATCGGATGCTCGGTGAAGTAGTGTGTCAACTTCCTTGAGGACATGAATACAGCGTATGCCAGCTTTTGATAGTGCGGGTACCGCTGTTTTGATATGGAGAGAACCTCGCTCAGGTAGTAGACTGGACGTTGTATGCTTTGGATGTGCCCCTCCTCCATGCGTTCGACTACCAGTACGGTGCTCACCACCCTGTTTGTAGCCGAGACATACAGGTAGAGTGGTTCCCGTTCCTTAGGTGCGACGAGGATCGGAGGGCTTGTGAGGATCCGCTTGAGATCTGTGAAGGCTGCTTCAGCTTCTGGCGTCCACTCGAACTTGTCCGCCTTCTTCATCAGTCGATAGAATGGTAGAGCCTTTTCACCCAGTTTGCTGATGAATCGACTGAGCGCTGCTACTCGTCCTGCTAGTTTCTGCACATCATGAAGCTTTGAAGGCCTTTGCATGGTGAGGATGGCCTGTATTTTCTCGGGTCTGCTTCGATTCCACGAGCAGAGACTAGGTACCCTAGAGCTGCCCGGCTGGAACGCCGAACGTACACTTCTTAGGATTGAGCTTGATATGGAAGCGTTTGAGGTTTGCGAACGTCTCCCTCAAATCGTCGAGTAGTGTGTTCTTCCCTTGTGGTAATGACAATGTCATCACGTAGACCTGGACGTTGCGTCCAATTTGCTTTTTGAGGCAGTCCTGCATCATGCGCTGGTATGTTGCACCCGCGTTTTTGAGCCCAAAGGGCATAGTTGTGTAGCAGTAGACCCCGAGTGGGGTTATGAACGCCGTTTTTTCTTCGTCTTCTTGCTTCATCCTTATCTGGTGATAACCTGAGTAAGCATCCAGAAAGGAGAGTCGTGCGCATCCGGCGGTGGAGTCGACGATCTGGTCGATCGGGGTAGCGGGAAGTGATCCTTTGGACAGCACTTGTTCAGCGCTGTGAAATCCACGCACATCCGAAGGATGTCTGTATGCTTCTTCTCTACGAGTACGGGGTTGGCCACCCATTGTGATTTCTTGATTTCCCTAATGAATCCTGCTGCGAGTAACCGGTCGACTTCAGATTCGACTGCGGTTCGCTTTGGGCCGGAGATTCGACGCATCGTTTGCTTGACTGGCTTTGCATCTGGAAACAATTGGAGAGAGTGCTCGGCGAATTCCCTGGGAATACCTGGCATGTCGGCTGGACACCACGCAAATATTTCCCAGTTCTCACGGAGGAATTCGACGAGCGCGCCTTCCTATGCGATAGGCAGGCTCGAAGATATGTTGACTGTCTTGGACGGATCGGTCGGGTGCACCTGATGCGACCTTGTGTCATTTGTAGCATTGAAGGATCTGTCGACTGCCAACTTCTTATGCTCCGGAAGGAGTGTGCGGTCGTTGGTAATCGCTAAGTCGGCGAGTGATTCCTCCACCCCGAACATCTCGGAGATTTTGCTGAACTCGCGGTCGCAAGCATCGGACCTTTGAAAGTTTCCACGGACAGTGATGACTCCCTTTGGTCCTGGCATCTTCAGCGTGAGGTACGCATAGTGTGGCACCGCCATGAATCGAGCAAACGTCGGGCGACCAAGAATAGCATGGTATTGTGATTTCCAGTCGACGACCTCGAACTCAATCGACTCTGTCCTGAAGTGGCTTGTCCCCGAACGTAACGTCGAGTTGTATGGTGCCTTCTGGGCTAATTGCTTTGCCAGGAACGATACCGTGGAAGGTATTTGAAGATTTTGGGAGGTTTTCGACTGACCTGTTCATTTTGCGGAGCGTGTCCGCGAAGATGATGTTTATGCCGCTGCCTCCATCCATGAAGACCTTGGTCATGGCGTAGCCTCCTATTTGCGCGTCGAGTACCAGAGCTGCATGCCCTGGTCGAACTACAGCTGGGGATGATCCTCTCGACTGAAGCTTATGATGGTTTCCGATCCCTTCAGAAATTCGGCACGGCTGGAGGTGCCATGACAGCCATGTTCACCTGTCGAGTGATTAGCTTTTGCTGCCTGTTAGAGGGGCGACCCTTTTGTATCATGTACATCTGCCCGTGGGGCTGTGGATATTGATCATCTTCCGCCCGTAGTACGGGTTGTATGGCACCTGCGAGGTTTGCGCCTGGAGCAGGCTGTGGTGGGGTTGCGGTGGCGGCTGTGGCGCCATGAGAGCGGGCACAGCGTTCGGCTGTGGTACGGGTGCAGGCATGGGCTGAGCAGGTGCTGGGCCATTCCTCTTGAGTCGTATCACATAGTCAGTCGCCATTTGGTCGAATTCCCTGCAGTTCCTTAGGGTGTGATTGGAGCGTAGTTTTCCGTCGTCCCCCTTGAAGAGGTGGAATCTGCACCAGTCGTCCATCTTTTCCTCGAATGACCGCTCGGGTTTTGCGTCGCTACGTTTGCGCCATTCTTGCCTTTTGTAGCTGTCGCTCCGCTGCTCGCGATCTCGACTGTCCGTCGATCATCCGAGCGTCGATTGCTTCTATCTTGGTCCTCCTTGGCTGTGTGTATCCAGCCGCCATGAACTCGGGTCTGTTATCGTCGTAAGGACGTCTGGACCGTTTACGCCTGCGATCTTCTCTGTATGAATCTCTGCGGCTTCGACTGCCGCTTTCGTAGTTGTCGCGTGTTGGGGAAGCACGGGATCTGCGTACAGAATCCTCTCCATCTGCCCACTCAGTCGCAACTTTGATGAGGTCAGCCAGGGAGGTTGGCTTTTCACGACCAAGTGCCTCTTTGAAGTCCTTCCTGGCGAGACCTTGTATGAAGGCATCCATGGCCCTGTCTTCTGACACTTTGCCAACCGAATTGCGTATTTCGGTCCACCGCCGTATGTATGATCTCAACGACTCGTCTGATCGTTGAGTACATGTCCTTAATTCCTCGAATGTCTTCGGGCGCTCACACAGAGGCTCGAAGTTTTTGATGAAGTCTCTGCGGAAATCATCCCACGAGTCATATGATGATGGAGGGAGTGATTTGAGCCAGTCGCGGGCAGTTCCTTCGAGCATAAGTCGTATGTACTGCATCGCCGTGGTGTTCGTGCCCGCTGGCATGCCACGGCGAGTCTGTAATCTTCTAGCCACCCAGAAGGTTCTTGGCGACCGTTGTACTTGGGTTGTTCGCCTGTCAACTTGAACCGTTTGGGCATCCGCGTCTCACGGATGCGTCGAGTGAAGCACAATGCTCCGCATGGCTCTGGTTCGCGATCAGAGTATGAATCGCTGCTATAGGATCTTCGAGATCTGCTCCTGCTGGACCTGTGCCGGCGCGTGCTTCTCCTTCCTTCATCCGAGTGGTGGCTGCGACCACTGCGATGATGTGCTGCGTGTCGTGAGTCGACTATGTCGCGATCGCGATCCCTTGCTGGAGTTTTGTCTTCTGGCTGCATAGCCTGTGCCGCTAGAGCTAGCGATTTGAGTTGTTGGCGATGCAGGGCTGCGTTAGGGTCATTCGCCGGAGGTTGTATTGCCTTGAGGTAAGCACCTACGGAGAATAATGCACCCGCAGCAGTTTTGGGCACTGGGATTCCGTTAGCGTCCTCTGTCATGAACGACAGGTTACGGGTGATTGCTACCCTTTCATGTTCTGGAAGGCTTGCCAACCGCGACCTAGGTCGAGGGGTTGGTTGCTGTGTGGACCCGAGGGATTGCTCCCTTCGTCGGGCACTCGAGAGGCTGGCTTGCCTTTTGCGCTCCTCGAGCGTCGCTCGGTAGTTTTGCAGTCGAATTGACTCCTGCCAGTTGAAGTACTGGAAGGTCAACATCTCTCTGGGGTGGAGTTTGGTGGCATCATAGTGCACTCCTTTATGACTTTATCTGCTTTTGCTGCCATCTCCTCCGTGATTGTCAAGGTTGTGACCCCATCCGGCATGGTTACCGTGCATGGGAATTGTGCAGGCCTGCGAGCGGCAGCGTCTGCGGATGATTCTGCGGTGAAGGCCACGTAGACCTGATGGGGCGTGACCCGAGGACAGGTGTATGTGCTGTCGATTCCAGTCATGGACTCGACGTCGCCGTCGAGGCTCATGTCAGAGCCAGTGTTCATCGAGTAGATCTTCGAGGCGAATCTCGTTGTCGTGTTCATCACCTATGCTCATCTCGGTGTTGGCGAAGCCATTATGGATTTCTGAGTCGAGGTTGGTGTTGGTGAAGATCTCCGAGTCGACGTTGTTGTCGTTATGAATCGCGGGCTCGTAGAAGTCATCGAGGGAGATCCCGCAGTCGAAACTCTCGTCGAGTGGTAGGTTGAAGTCGATGTTGCTTGTGTTGTATGCTGATTCTGCTTCCTCGCCTTGGAGTTCCGTCATCATGAACCTGTCGAGCTCCCGGTCGACATGGTTGTTGCGGGCGAGCAGGCTTCAGGAATCGACGATGGGGCGAGAGCAGTCGACGGAGCCTCGAGTGCACCCAGCACCGGTTGTTGCGGATCTGTCGAGTCCTGCGTGCCAAGATTGTTTACGAAAAAATTGAATGCTCCAACAGTTAAGCTCAAACCTGATTCAAGGCCAGAAAACGCCTCCTGAAGCTCCGGCGAGTGCGGATTGAAATTCATTGGAAGAGCAGATGCGCTTTTTGCGGTGAAGCGGGCAGGCTGCCGCTTTTCGAGTGGATCGGCGAGTCGCCGTGTGTCGCCTGGATCGGCGAGTTGCTGTTTGCTGACATGGCCGGCGAGTTGCCGTTTGCAGATGAGATCGGCGAGTTGCCGTTTGCTGGTGTGATCGGCGATTTGCCGTTTGCTGTTGGGACCGGCGAAACTTCGAGTCCAGCGCTATTCTTTCCCACAGACGGCGCCACTTGACGAGGGGTAGACTCATCAAGACCCATGGTTAAGGTCCCTAGGTTATGAATATGGGGGAGAGAACGTGGTAGAGCTGGAAGTATCGTCGGCTGACAAGCAGGGCAAAGATTTTACCCAGGTTCAGGGCCCTCGTGTGGAGGTAACACCCCTACGTCCTGCCTGTCTGTTATTGCTTTGTGAATATGATGGTTACAAGGATCCCGGCGAGATGTCGATCTCGCTAGGGTTTGTGGCTCTGGTGGTTCGTTGTCTGGTTCGATGGCCCTCCCAGTCCTTAAATAATAGGCTGGGTCTCGGGTGTTCGTAACCGACTCGATTTACAAGTAAGGAAACTCTAAACCGACTATTGCTTCGCCAAACTTGGAGGATACTCCATCTTCGTGGGCCTCCCTTCATGGGCTTCATGTAGGCTCTGATAGTTGGGCCTAGTCGATACGTGCACCAGGTACCCTCATGGTAGGGTACCCGATAGGCATACCCATGTCACCTGCCATCAGATGTAAGGTTCAACGCACCAAGGGTCGAAGCATACAATGAAGACGATGCAGATGAATCACTCGAAGATGCGGTCGACTTGCTCGAGGAAGCACGCAACACAGCACTAACGCGTACAGCTGTTTACCAGCAAGATCTACGCAACTATCACAGCCGTCGACTGCGTACCAGGTCATTCGAGGTGGGTGACTTGGTACTTCGACTGAAGCAGAAGAAGGTGCATAAACTTGCTTCTCCATGGGAAGGACCCTTCATCATCACCGAGGTCATAGGTGGTGGAGCATACAGACTGAAGCATGCGAAAACCGGCGAACTCTCCCACAATCCTTGGAACGTTGCGCAGCTGCGTCGTTTCTATGCCTATATTGCGCAGTCGCATAATGTAATAGGCACATATGTCGGATGGCTGCAGGTTTCAGACGCGCTCTTTTCCTTACCAGGGTACCTAAGGGGACTGGAGGGTTTTTAATGAGGCGGCCTACAGCCTAATATTCATAAATGGAATATAATCAATGAATTCCTCATACTTTTCCTACTTATTACTCGCATAGCTTATCAGCACAAAACTTAGCCTCACCCATATGCTCGGGGGCTGAGCTGCCTCATAACATAAAGCTTTCGCTTCTTCAAACATAATAATTCAGCCACACTCGAATACTCGGAGGCTGGATCGTAACACTAAACACAAAGGACAAAGTTGCTCAACCCCAATCAATCATTCGGGGGCTGAGCCTGCATGCATAAGTTGAAGCTTCAACTCTCATAAAATTCATAACCTCACTCGAGCACTCCGGGGCTATGTAATTCATGATCTATACTGTTTTGCATAAACTCCACTCGATACACTCGGGGGCTGCTTACATACAAGTGAACAAATATGTACTAAGTGGCAAATTTACACTCGGGGGCTGTTCCCTATACATAAATACCCTAATCTTCTGGTTCATCCTTTGCTGGAAGAACAAGACCCATAAGTTGCGCTTGGTAGCAATCAACCAATGTCCTCGCGTGATCGAATGTTTCGTCAAGGTTCGACTGGGACAAAGATGATCCAGGCACGGGTGGATGTAGCTTTAAATTTGGACGTTGACTTCGGAGATACGCCATGGTTGCATTGGCACCATCCACAAGCTTCTGGGTGATGAAGCCTCGAATGGAACCTGTTGACCGGAAGCGATCGAGCAACGCGTGGATTCCCTGAGGTTATGGCCCAGTCGGAAAAACCATCTGGTTGATTCGACTGAAGGCCGACCTGCACAATTCAAGAAGCATAGTGCTCCGCCACACCCGATCTTGCAGAGTCGCAAGTATGCGTGCTCGGTGCTTGTCCAATCGAAAGTGCTGGCAGCTGTGACGCCCCAAAATCGGTACTATGCAGATTTAAGCGATCCCGCCAAAATCCGCATAATAACGATCTTAGGTCGCCCACCAGACATAATGTGCACGCCGAAACATGCGCGTTATGTGGGTGGAATTGTGATAACATTACAATAGTTCACGAAAAGAATCCACAACAACAACAGAAAGAGATATATATATACAAGAACGACTCAAACGAGTCAAGAAACAACTGATACATTACAAAGATCCAAATCACAGCGAAAACAAATTAGTATCCGACTACGGATAAGATACAAATTGGACTAAGAGTCCTGGAGATAACCATGGCGTCCATATCCCTGCCTAGGCCGAGCCGGAGGGATACCCAAGCTAACGTCGTCAGACTTCAAACCTGTTGACTGCACAAAAGAGTACAGCCATAAGATGGGTCAGGCACAACCGCCTGGCAAGCAATGCTCACAAGATACCAACACAAAGGCTACCAAAAGTAAGGGAAGGTGGACGGAGCGGCAGCAGCAGCACTAAACAACCTATAGAGACACTCTATAACCTCCGTCTATCGGAGAGGGATAAGAGAGCGCATCGGAACCAACTAGCTTCTAACACCAAACATAACACTTCCCAGATTCACCCCCTCAACCAAGTATGAGGAAGCAATCAAGGGAAACTCACACAGTTGTCAAATTTTAGTTACATCTTATTGTGAAAGTAAGTCTAACTTACTAGTCAAGTTAATTAGAATCATTAGGTGTAAGTTGTGTATGATCTTGTTAGCTAGCATCCGATCCAAGTTGTCCATAACCGCGGACTCGGCTTTTCGAAAAGATTTAACCCTGCAGGGATGCACCATGGTTAACCCATACACGTTCGAGAAACCCAGATAAAAGGTAGGGCTCCTCAACACAACTCTGTTCCTTCACTACAGCAAGTCCAGGGTGCCACCCATCTGAGTTGTTACCCGCGTCCAGAGTCGGCCGATACCTCCATAGCGGACTCAATCGTTTGCGACTACGCACTAGGCGGAACAGACCACAGTAGGAAAGTCCGCTTCGCGTCGTATCGCACCTACATGCACCCCCATATCATAGAACCTCTCATAACTGTCAAGTATCATGCGTATGCGTATGATCGAATGGAAAGCCCGAACTAGGTTGTGGCGCCTGGACAAGCTGAAGTTCCGGTCAGAGTCGCGGGGGGTTCCATAGGACCACCCACGAGTGGGAAGTGCGCTCGTACTTGGATAAGAGGACAAGAACTGAGTTCCTAGTGCGACACTTAGCAGAACAAAACACCAACGCATTGGCCTTCCACCGGGTGCCTTATCATTTAGTTATAACCCACAAACATTATCATCATATTAAGTAAGTGAACCAAACTACCATACTAAGCAGGTGATACATAAGAAAAGACAGACTTGCAACAACAGACCTAAGCATGCAACTACGACTCGCAAGGCCAACAGGTAAACAAGCAACAAGGTAATAGGATGTGGGGATAAGGCTGTATGAGGCTGCATGGTAAACATATATATAGGATCGTGACACAAGCATCGTAACATAAGGATAGCATAGATCAACGGCAAGAATGGAAGACAATGTAATGGTAGCAAGTGAGCAAAGCTTGCCTGGACACATGGTAGGGGTAGCAGAACTTGTCGTTGCTCACATCATCTCAACGTCTTATCCGCGAAGAAGCAACAAACACTGGAAAGCGCAAAAGATGCAACACTTAAAACTACGGCAAAAGATCCAGCATGATCATGATATGATGCATGACATGGCAAGATGCAACTTAAGTCAAATTAAGCGGAACCGGGATTCCGACAATTAATATTAAATGTTCAAGTTATTTATCTAACCATCAAATTAAATGTTGATTATCATGTGAGACATGGCATGGGTGATCTACTCAAAATTAAATGGAATAGGGCATTAATTAATTAATTACCCAACACATTCCATATTAGTTATTTAGGTGATAATGCAAAATACAACTAAGCAACAAGCTAGATGATGCAAACATGAGCATGGATGACATATTAATATTCATTGCATTTCTCTGATAAAAATACATATATAACTTGTATTATTTAGAGTTATACAACAAAAGATATTGAATAAACAAGATTTACAAAAATAGAAGAAAAGAGGCAGAGAAAGGAGGTGGGCCAGATCTGGCTTGCGTCGGCGGCGGATAGCTTCTGGCCGCTCGGGGCGATCGTTTGCTCCGGAAGGATCTGGGCCGCGGCCCAACACTAGCGCCAGATCGAAACAAAAGAGAGAAAAGGGGAAGGATTTGCTCCGGGTGGGATTCGAACTCCGGATCTCCTGGATGGAACCCAGGGATCGCAGCCAGCCACTGGGCTAAGCAGGTGCTCATGATAAGATTCGAAGCTGAAAGAATATGAACCAAGATCAAGGCGTTTAACTGAATTTTAGACAGAAAGGTGCAGACTTCAGAGATGGTGCGCGACAGCGACGAACTGCGTCGGCGCTGATGGTTTCCTGCGCGTCCAGGAAGCCGAAGGTGCAGGTGGGTGCGCTGGGGTGCTATGGTGTGTGATGGGGAGCGTGTACGCAGGGAGAGAAAGGAACAGCAGGAGAGGTTCGTGCCCATACAGCCATGGCAGACGGCGCTTCGGGAACGAGCGGATCAGAGAGTACCAGAACGGAGCGAGGCCGGGGAGAGGAGGAACGAGGCGATGGCCCACCGGGAGGATCTCGGCATCGTGGTTCTCGCCGGGAAGCATAGGAAGACGCGCTGGACGTCGACGACCACAGAGAAGAAGATGTGCGCAGCGGACGGACGAGGAAGACGATGGCGACCTTGGCGATGATCTGGGACGGCTCCAGCTTCGGTTCCTTCGGTGATCTTGACGCGGACGAAGCCTGGTTCGATTCCCGGACTCGGATGTCCTTGGCGCTGCCCACTTCGACGGTTTGAAGAAGGTTCGTGCATCGGCCATGGAGGTGCTCTCGGGAGGAGGTGGGGAAAAAGGGGAGGAGAAAGAGAGCCGAGAGAGGGTGGCGGCGCTGGGAGGGAAAGGAGAGAGCTAGGGTTTGCTGGAGGCGGCCGGGTGGAGGATTAAAAGGAGGGGAAAAGGGAGCAGGTGGTGGAGGCACGGTGGTGGCCACGGCCACACACGCCATGTGCGTGCTCCTCCAGAGAAGACGACAAACAGTATAGGTGGGCTGGGCTGCTGCTGGACTTCGGTTGGGCTACAAAGAAGATGGGCTGAAGGAGAGCTCTGGCCACCAACGAATTTCTGGGGATTTTGCAATTATCCAGAAATTAAAAGAGAAAAGATAGATCAAGATAGACAAGAGGGAAAAGAGGAAAGAAAGAGGGCAAGACTTTTACAAAATAATTTACAAAACATTAATTTTGATTTGAAATAGTTTTTGTAATTAATCCCAAATATTATTTTGGTTTTATTAAAATAGAAAGAGAGGGAGAAAGATTTATTATTTGCGAAAACAAAATAAGGTTTGCAAAAATAATATTTTTAGTTCTTTAGCAAAACATGCAAGGTGATAACAAGATGCATGATAACATGATGATGCAAAAAATAAAAACAAACAAAACTAATTGGAGAAAACTCCCGGGGCATTACAGCAGCCAGTCGTGGCTTCGTCAGTTGCCATGTTCAACTGTTCATCCACGCGAGCCTGCTCCGCCTGGAAATCTTGAACAAAACCCGCAACAACACAAGTTGGGTGAACAAAAAAGAACAGGTTGTGAACTCATAAGATCAAGACAGTCATGCTTACACTTGAGCTGTCTGTTCACGATCTCCATCTCGCCAAGCACATACTCCTCCCGTTGGGTGGGTAAAGCAGGCCTTGGCCTCATCCTTTCCAGCTCGCTTCGGGCACTTGCCAGTTCCTGCTCCTGTTTCGCAAGTCGAGCCTTCATATAACGTATTACCGCGGCATCGTTTGACGCCTGAGCTCGAGATCGAGAAGGGGTATGATGCCGCGATGAACTGGATGAAGTGGCGGCTGGTCGTTTCTGTTCCAAGCATCATAAAAGTTTCATGAGAAACTATTCACAAAGCTCAGACGAGCAACAACATACAGCTTTACAAATAGAATCGTAACGAGGAGCACAAATTCATACAAAGGTAGCAAAAGCACATGCATACTCGCATGGTCATAAGTTTAATTACAAGACATCGAAGGCGCGGCTGCCCTACTTCTCAGACATCGACTCTGACCTAGCCCTACTCGCACGAGCGGCGACCTCTTCTGCCCGGCGCTCCATGGTGGCCATAAAAATTCCAGCCAGCTTTGCGGCTGGCTCGTTCAAATGCTTTAGGGACACCAATTTCCCGCCAGGCTTACGAGGAAAAGCAGACATAGCGGCTTTGAAGTCACCCTCTATCCCATGACCTAAAAGGAGTTTGAGGGTGGTCTCTGAGCCACGTACCGTCAAAGCGCGAGCAAAATTCGTCATAGTCGAAGTTCTCGGGCCCAGGACGTCTGCGAAGCCATCCACAGTCGAAGGAGGTTCGCTGGAGGGGAACACATCCTTGAACACGGCGTCGAGCGTGCTCGTAGATTTGGCGAGTGCGTCCTTGGCTTGGGTAGAGACGACGTCCAGGTCGCCGATTGCGCGGTCAAGGGACAAATCGACACCCGGTTGATCTACAGGTGTCGATGCCCCAACAGCTCCTTCAAAAAAGCAGACGTAACACAAAATGTTACATACTATTTAGTGGCAAAAGAAGTAGGCAAAAAGTGAAAGGCTCGACTCACCGCCTACGTCTCGGGTGAGGCTCGCCAGGCGCTCAGCATAATTCTTCTCGCGCAAAGCGGCGGAGTCTTTGGCATCATCCAAGGCCTTCTTCGACTCCTCGCGCTCCTTGGCGAGTGTCTCTTCTAACTTTTTAACCCGAGATTCAGCGTTTGCCTTGTCACCTGGGATAGATGGGAAGATGTCATTCACAATCGACAAGGCAAAGATTTACAGAAACCCAAGATACTTACGGGTGAGCTGCTCTATAACAGCGCGCAGATTATCCCTCTCCTGTTCAACCTAGACAAATGCTTTACCTGATTCCACCAGGTTGAGGTAGAAGGGCTGCACGCACACGAAACCAACATAAGCTATACGCAAATAGGTCCAGAAGGAAAACTCGACAAAAAGACACTTACGTGTTCAATCCAAGGCGCGGGCTTGGCAGCAGAAGTTCCAATTTGCGGAGTCGATGTACTCGCAATATTGGCAGCCTCAATGGAAGCGGTCGTGGCTATTGTTTTCACAACCTCAGCCGCAACAGGAGAGGCTTCAGGCTGATCTGGAGTCGAGGCTCTCACGGTTGGAGGAGTTGGAGGTCGCACAGTCTCGGCACTACAAGTGACCAAAAGGCATACAACATAAGCAAAAGTACATAACTCACAAAACAATATTATTAAGTTCAAAAAGGAGCAAACCTGTGCTCTTCTTCATCCTCAGTGTCGAGCTCGTCAAAGTTTGGGCCTCCAAAAGGTGGCTGCCCACTCGACTGAGGAGGAGGAGGAGGAGCCGAGCTCAAAGGACTCACGTCCAAGGGAGCAGCTGTGGTCGTAGGAGACGGAGCTGAGTTTCCATCATCCCTCACATCCGATTCCCTCGCGGGTGAGCTCGTGGAAGAAGACGAAACTTGGGCTGCCCGATGACGCTTGCAAAGAGGAATCTCGCTAACATCCTCACTCGCGGTGGGCTCCTTGCCCTGTGCTTCCTCTACCCCTTCTTCTTCAACCTCTTCAGTGGGTGAAGTGGTAGCCAAAGGTAAAGGCGATTCATCCCCTACCTTCGCTCCTACTGTCACCTCTGTTTCATAAGTTGGCCATCTTCGGGAAGAGGAGGAAGAGTGGAGGCGGTCGAGTGGCTCTGCATACAAGATATAGAAGTCGAAAGTCAAAAAGATGCACAGAAGGATAACAAAAACAGAAGATCATATACTCGAAAGATTTACTAACCTCTGGCAAAGGCTTTTCAGCCCCATAAGGATCGACTGGGCAGTCGACGTTGCAGGGCTCGCTCTGTTTCGTACTGGTGATGGACCGCACATGTGTCACCAGTTCACTCCTCGATAGCTCCTCCTGGCTCATTCGAGTGGAGTCGAGGGGACCTTCGTACTCCCACATTGGGTGGGCACGAGCGCGGAGTGGCCATACCCGCCTCTTCACAAAGGTGGCAATCAGATGCACACCCGTGATGCTGTTCAGGAGCCCTCCAATTGTCTCCAGCATAGGCGCTACTTCCGCCACTTCTTCAGTCAAAAGCTCATGGTCCCAGGCTTTTCGTCCTAGCGGCTATACCAGCAGTCGAAAATGCTGGGGCCACATTTTGGTCCACTTCTACATAGAACCACCTCTTCCTCCACCCCTGTGCTGAGTCGACTGGCTTCAGGACGAAGTACCGGGTGTCGCTGCGCACTTGGATTTGCAGGCCTCCGACTGGATAGGTTCGGTCACCTCGGTTGTTTGGCCGGACCATGAAGATGGACTTCCATAATGCCCAACTCGGCGCAACACCCAAAAAACACTCGCACAGCGTGATAAAACACGCAATGTGCAGAATACCGTTTGGGGTGAGATCATGGATTTGCACCCCGTAGGCAAAAAGCAAACCTCGCACGAAATCATGGAGGGGGAGCGAGAAACCCCTAGGCAAAAATTCCGTGAAACAGACGCGCTCGTTAGCGCGAGGCTCGGGAAGTACCTCCTTGGGCGAAGGTGCGTGGACGAGGAGTTGGTCGGAAGGTGGCAGCAATCCTTCCTCACGCAGCTTGTCCAGCTGCGCATCCTTTAGGGTGGATTTCATCCAATCCCCATTGGTCTTCTTGAGGTCGACGGCGGCCGCAGATGTGCTAGCCGCAATCTTCTTCCCCTTCTTCGCCGCCGCATCGGGCGCGGTAGCAGCAGTCGAGGCAGAGCGCTTGTTGCCCGCCGCTTTCTTCATCGTCAACGAGCAGGTGGGAGAGCGCACAAAGCTTTAGCGCAGGAGCAATGGAGGCAGAGCGGGAGGAAGATGATGGAGCAGGGGCGGCGCGCAGAGCAAATGGCAGGCAAAAAACAAATGCCAGCGCCGTTCCCCTATTTACCACAAGACAAAAGCAACCACAGCCATTCAGATCCAAATCGTGCGTTACGCACGCAATCTGACCGTACACGTGGCAAACGCGGAGGGCAACCGTCGTCGGCCACTCCGCCCACTACGCACGTAAAAAGAGGAGCCATCATCACGCTTGCGGAAAAAGTGGGCCCGTATAGTCAAATCAAAGTCCAAACGGCACCGTCTTCGGTCAGCTCTGCACAAATGGGCCCACCTACGTGTCACGTCCCATCAATCGCAGCATAACGCACGCCACGCGTGTCAGAAATTGCAGTCGAAGTAAACGTCATCCCTGACGTCATTGGAGCATCTGTTTAGAAAATACGTTCGAGTATGCTCAACGCATATTGTTCACTCGATTGCCCTGATTAGTTCGGGTGTGACAAAACTTTCTTAAGGCAAAATTGGTCACTCGACCGTCCCTTCGACTAAGTCATATTACTCCCATCGAGAGCATGTTCAAAAAAATTCTTCGACCGAAGATGCTTAGGATAATGATTGAGATTATTCTCCATTTACAAGTAATACAACATAATCTCGGGGGCTACTCCCATCGGGAGCACTGTCGTGCACCCGATAGAATTATGGCACAAATTTATTCGATTAACATATGAAGAGTTTTTGAGATTATCCTCCATTGCAAAACAATGAAGCACAATCTCGGGGGTTACTCCCATCGGGAGCGCTGTCGCGCACCCGATAGCATAACGGTAAATATCAGTCGACAAAGGGCATGACTCGTCCAACAAAGTTCAGAAATCATACTCGAAACATTCTCGAGTTGCGTCCGTCGCAAATACCTCGGATGCTGCACGCATAGTGCAAAGGTAAGACCCGCCGAACTTTCGAGCTGGGCTAAGGACCGTTCCAGCAACGTTAATCCTTACACTTTCCGTGTCAGCAGACATGATGAAAAATCCCGATGGACGCGTTGGGTAAAATTCAAAGTTATAATGCAGATCGACTCAGTAAGACCTCAAGCGGCCCAGTCGAATCTGACCAGTTTGTTCCAGATTCGAGTCCGGGACTTGAGTTTGATTGAAAGCTAGTAAGGTTTTACCCGAATGTGTAGTTAACCAGTCTCGATCCGTCGAGTGTACTAGGCCTGCTAAGCTATTATCGCTTGATTATCATAAAACACAGTCGATGAGATACTCGATATAGCCAAACGTGTGCTATTCATACATGAATTCCAAATTATATATACAGAATACAAAGCATATGACGTGCACTTACGAAAGAGTCCATGCCCGATTCTTCGAGTCAGACAAGTACTCGGGGGCTACTGACATGGGTCTACATATCGGGTACCCTATCATGAGGGTACCTGGTGCACGTGACGACTAAGGCCCAATATCGAAGAGCCTAATCGAAGCCCAAGACAAGAGGCCCAAGAAGATGGAGTACCCTCCAAGACTAGACATAGGCATAGTCGGTTTTAGTCTTTCCTTACATGTAAACTAGGTCGGTTACAAACTCCCGAGACCCAGCCTATTTAAAGGCTGGGAGGGGTACCGATCTGGGACCAAGCCATACTCGAACCACCAAAGCTCTTGCGAGATCATCAACTCGCCGGAGCTCCCCTGTAATCGCATAATCCACAATCAATACCAGACAAGCAGGAAGTAGGGTCTTTACCTCCACCCGAGGGGCCTGAACTGGGTACTGCTTGTCAGCCGACGAAACTACCAGTACTACCACGTTCTCTCCCCATAATCTCAACCCTAGGTCCTTAACCATGGGATTTGATGAGGGTACACCTCGTCAACATGGTGTTGAGGGGAGAACATGGAATGAGGTGTGGCTCTGGCGCTCTGATACGTCCATTTTGCATCACTATTTTATATCATAATTTACTGCTATTCATCGATATATTTCATATTTAGAAGTGTTACTTATGTTATTTTACCTATTTTGCATGTTTGATGAATAATGGAGAATTGGACACCGGAGTCAGGATTCTGCTGGAAAAAGCACCGTCGAGATGCACTATTTCTGAAGATCAATAAATCGAAGGAGACATATGGAAGTTCCTATTTTACCAGAAGATGGAGGAGGCCAAAAGGGGAGGCTGAGAAGGGCCAAGGTGGGCCCTCCTCACCCTGGCGCGGGGGCCCCCAGCCGCGCCGACAGGTGGTTTGGGGGCCCTGGCCCACCTCAGCCGTTCCCCCTTCGCGTACTTGACCCCCTCGAACCCTAACACACGAGGACGGCCATCGAAATATTCCGCCGCCTCCACGAGGCGGAAAACACCAGAGAGCGAAAAGCTCCCCTGCAGGAAGAAATCTGCCGGGGGAAATTCCCTCCCGGAGGGGGAAATCGTCGCCATCATCACCGTCATCGAGCTGGACTTCATCGGGATCATCATCATCATCATCTCCACCGCCAACACCATCATCACCGCCGCTGCACCCCGTCTCCGCTATAACATCTAGGGCTGAATCTTGTCTATTTCATAGGGGAAACTCTCCCGGTGTTGATTACTCTTGTTATTGATGCTATTGGGTGAAACCATTGGACTAAGGTTTATGTTCAGATTGTTATTCATCATCATATCACCTCTGATCATGTTCCGTATGATGTCTTGTGAGTAGTTCGTTTAGTTCTTGAGGACATGGGAGAAGTCTTGATGTTAGTAGTGAACTATGTTGAGTAATATTTAATGGTTTGATGCTTAAGTTGTGGTGTTATTCTTCTAGTGGTGTCATGTGAACGTCGACTACATGATACTTCACCTTTATGGGCCTAGGGGAATGCATTGTGTATTCGTTTGCCAATTGTGGGGTTGCCGGAGTGACAGAAACCTGAACACCCGTTGGTATATCGATGCATGAGGGATAGCAGGATCTCAAAGTTTAAGGCTGTGGTTAGTTTATCTTAATTACTTTCTTGTATTTGCGGATGCTTGCAAGGGGTATAATCACAAGTATGTATTAGTCCTAGGAAGGGCGGTGCATTAGCATAGGTTCACCCACACAACACTTATCAAAACAATGAAGATTAATCAACTATATGAAGCGAAAGCACTTGACAATATTCCCGTGTGTCCTCAAGAACGTTTGGTCATTATAAGTACAACAACCGGCTTGTCCTTTGCTGTAGAAAGGATTGGGCCACTCGCTGCAACTATTATTACTGCATTTTATTTACTTGTACTTTATTTATCTGTCATATCAAAAACTCCTAAAAACTTGTCTGAGAGCATTTACAGTGAATCCTTCATCAAAACCGCTTGTCAACACCTTCTGCTCCTCGTTGGGTTCGACACTCTTATTTATCGAAAGTACTACGATACACCCCCTATACTTGTGGGTCATCAAGACTATTTTCTGGCGCCGTTGCCGGGGAGTGTAGCGCTATTGGTAAGTGGAATTGGTAAGGGAAACATTTATTGTACGTGCTGTTTTTATTTTTGCCTGCTGCTATATCTCATTATGGAGGGGTCTTCTCTTGAATTCCTATTTGGGAAAACAACTACCACTGCTAAGGTAGTAGAGGAGGCGCCAGATGAGCAGGTAATACCGTTCAAAATTCCTATGAAAATTGTTGAACGTGTCACAAATAACCGCTATGCAGGAGATGGAACTGTCCATCCTGGAGATCATTTGTTATTTCTGCATGAATTGTGCGAGTTATTTAAGTGTGCAGGTATCTCGATGGGAGAAGTTAAGAAGAAATTATTCTCTCTATCACTGTCTGGTAAAGCTGCACATTGGTATAAACTGCTGAAGAATGGGTATTCTCTTGGATGGGAGGAAATTGTACCTCTCTTTTACTCCAAATTCTATCCTCCAAGTGAGATTCATAAGGATCGGAACCTCATATATAACTTCTGGCCCTATGATGGAGAGAGTATCGCTCAAGCGTGGGGGAGATTGAAGGCATTAATGCTCAAATGTCCCATTCATGAGCTTCCTGGTAATATTGTTATTGATAACTTTTATGCAAGACTCTCCTTTCAAGATAAAACTCTATTGGATACCACTTGTGCTGGATCGTTCACTCGTAATAAAGAAGAGTTTAAGTGGGACCTTCTTGATCGGATTCAGGAGAACACTGAAGGATGGGAGAATGACAAAGGTAGGGAGTCAGGTATAAGCTATGACTTTGAGTGTGTTAAAAATTTATGGATACTGATGATTATCGCAAAATTAGCACTACTTATGGTCTTGACTCTCAAATTGTTGCAAACTTTTATAAAGCCTTTGCTTCCTATTTCGGTTTGCCGAAGGAGGGTTTTAAAAATTATCATGAACCATATAAAGATGAATCTGTTTCTCATATATCTAAAGGTGTTGAGGTTAATGTTGTGATCGCATTATTCCAGAACCTTATATTGAAAAAGTTCCTTTTCCTAATAAGATTAAGGAACATACTATCATAACTGGTGTTGTTAGTAAAAGTAATAAGAAAACTACCAAACCTGATGAGCAAATAACTGTTGAACCTGTTGTAGCATTGGTTAAAGATCTTGTCACTGAAAATTTAGAAGATAGACACATTATCTTTTGTGAGGATGCTTCTAATATTGTCTCACATCCTAAAAGTTCTAGGAAGTCTAGTGTTCCTGTGCTTTCTGTTAGGATAGGTGATCATTGCTATTATGGTTTATGTGATATTGGTGCAAGTTCTAGTGCTATTCCTTATGAGCTTTACAGGGAAATTATGCACGAAATTGCTCCTTGTAAACTTGAAGAGATTGATGTGGTTATTCAGCTTGCTAATAGGGAAACTATCTCTCCAATTGGTATCATTAGAGATGTCGAAGTCCTTTGTGGTAAGACTAAATACCCTGCTGATTTTCTTGTACTTGGGTCGGCTGCCAATGATAGTTGTCCTATTATTTTTGGTAGACCTTTTCTGAATACTTGTGGTGCTGTTATAGACTGTAAGAAAGAGAAAATCTTTACTAAATTTGCTGGTGAATCTTATGAATTCAATTTCTCTAAATTTGCTAAAGCACCTTATGAAACTGAATTGCCTAGTGAGGATTTTGAAATTGCTCAACTTGCATCTATTGTTCTTGCTCCTAACAATGCTTTGCAGCAACATATGGAGAATCATGAAAGTGAGAACTTCAGGGAAGAAAGGAATGAGCTTGATGAAGTATTCCTTCGTCAACCTATGCTCAAACACAATTTACCTGTGGAAGATTTGGGTACCACAATGCCACCCAAGGAGGATCCTGTTTTTGATTTGAAACCTCTGCCTGATAATCTTAAATATGCTTATATTGATGATAAGAAAATATATCCTGTTATTATCAGCTCTAAACTTTCAGGTACAGAGGAGGAAAGGTTATTGGGAGTGTTGAGGAAACACCGCGGAGCTATGGGATATACTCTTGATGACCTGAAGGGAATTTCTCCTACTATATGTCAGCACGCCATCAACATGGAACCTGATGCAAAGCCTGTTGTTGAGCATCAGCGTCGTTTAATACCCAAGATGAAAGAAGTGGTAAGAAATGAGGTATTAAAACTTCTTGAAGCTGGTATTATTTATCCTATTGCTGATAGTAGATGGGTAAGTCCTGTGCATTGTGTTCCTAAGAAAGGAGGAATTACCGTTGTTCCTAATGAAAATGATGAACTAATTCCTCAAAGAGTAGTAGTTGGTTATAGGATGTGCATTGATTTTAGAAAGGTTAACAAAGTAACTAAGAAAGATCATTATCCTTTGCCTTTTATTGATCAAATGCTTGAGAGGTTGTCCAAGAAAACTCACTTTTGTTTCCTTGATGGGTATTCTGGGTTTTCTCAAATTGCTGTGAGAGCGCAAGATCAAGAGAAAACTACTTTTACTTGTCCTTATGGAACTTATGCTTATAGACGTATGCCTTTTGGTTTATGTAATGCTCCTGCTACTTTTCAAAGATGCATGTCTGCTATTTTTCATGGCTTTTGTGAGGAAATTGTGGAAGTCTTCATGGACGATTTCTCCGTCTATGGAACTTCCTTTGATAATTGTTTGCACAACCTTGACAAAGTTTTGCAGAGATGTGAAGAAACTAGCCTTGTTCTTAATTGGGAGAAATGCCACTTTATGGTTAATGAAGGAATTGTTCTTGGACATAAAATTTCTGAAAGAGGTATTGAAGTTGATCGAGCTAAAGTGGAGGCAATTGAAAAGATGCCTTGTCCCAAAGATGTTAAAGGTATTCGTAGTATTCTTGGTCATGCTGGTTTTTATAGGAGGTTTATTAAAGATTTCTCTAAAATTTCCAAGCCTCTTACTAATCTTCTTCAAAAAGATGTACCCTTTGTTTTTGATGATGATTGTAAGGAAGCTTTTGAAACTTTGAAAAAGGCTTTAATCACCGCTCCTGTAGTTGAACCACCTGATTGGAATTTACCTTTTGAAATTATGTGTGATGCTAGTGATTATGCTGTAGGCGCTGTTCTTGGGCAGCGAGTAGATAAAAAGTTAAATGTTATTCATTATGCTAGTAAAACTCTTGATTCTGCTCAAAAGAATTATGCCACTACTGAAAAAGAATTTCTAGCTGTAGTTTTTGCTTGTGACAAATTTCGACCCTACATAGTTGATTCGAAAGTCACTATTCATACTGATCATGCTGCAATTAGATACCTTATGGAAAAGAAAGATGCTAAGCCAAGGCTTATTAGATGGGTACTTCTTTTGCAAGAATTTGATTTGCATATCATAGATAGAAAAGGTGCTGAAAATCCTGTTGCTGATAATTTGTCTAGATTGGAAAGCATTCCTTATGATCCTATTCCTGTTAATGATAGCTTTCCAAATGAACAATTGGCTGCAATAAGTGTAAGTTCGCGAGATAGTCCTTGGTATGCTGATTATGCTAACTTTATTGTTTCCAAGTACTTGCCTCCAACCTTTTCAGCTCAGCAAAGAAGGAAATTCTTTTATGACTTGCGGCATTACTTTTGGGATGACCCACACTTATATAAAGAAGGAGTCGATGGTATTATGCGAAGATGTGTTCCTGAATATGAACAACAGGAAATACTGAGGAAATGCCATGGAAGTGCTTATGGAGGGCATCACGCTGGAGATAGAACTGCGCAGAAAGTTCTACAATCAGGTTTTTATTGGCCTACCCTCTTTAAGGATGCAAGAAAGTTTATTTTATCTTGTGATGAATGTCAAAGGGTTGGTAATATCTCTAGACGCAATGAAATGCCTATGAGTTATTCTCTTGTTATTGAACCATTTGATTGTTGGGGATTCGACTTCATGGGTCCTTTTCCTTCTTCACAAGGTAATACTCATATACTTGTTGCTGTTGATTATGTCACTAAATGGGTAGAAGCTATACCTACTAAAAGTGCTGATGGTGAGACCTCTTTAAAAATGCTTCAAGATGTCATTTTTCCTAGGTTTGGTGTACCTAGATATCTTATGACTGATGGAGGTTCTCATTTTATCCATGGTGGTTTTAGAAAGACTCTTGCTAAATATGGTGTTAATCATAGAATTGCTTCAGCCTATCATCCTCAAACTAGTGGACAAGTAGAATTGTCAAATAGGGAGATTAAATCTATCTTGCAAAAGACTGTTAATAAATCTAGAAAAAATTGGGCTAGTAAGTTAAATGATGCTTTATGGGCTTATAGAACTGCTTATAAGAACCCCATGGGCATGTCTCCTTATAAAATGGTTTATGGTAAAGCTTGTCACTTGCCTTTAGAATTAGAACACAAAGCTTATTGGGCAGTGAGAGAACTTAATAGAGATTTTAAACTTGCCGGTGAGAAAAGGTTGTTGCATTTAAGTTCTTTAGATGAATGGAGAAGTGAGGCTTATGAAAATGCTAGACTCTTTAAAGAAAAAGTTAAGAGATGGCATGATAGGAGAATTCTTAAAAGAGAATTTAATGTTGGTGAGAAAGTTCTATTGTATAGGTCTCGTCTCAGATTTTTTGCAGGAAAGTTACTCTCAAAATGGGAAGGACCATTTGTTATTGTGGAGGTGTATCGTTCAGGTGCAATAAAAATTGCTTCATTGAAAGATAACTCTACACAAGTGGTAAATGGTCAAAGACTCAAGCATTATATTTCTGGAGATTCTATTAATGAAGAGGTTGATACAATTAAAGTGGTGACTCCGGAAACTTTCATTGAAGAACATTTTTCTGGGACTGCAGAATTCGATTCGAATAGGTAACAGTTTCGGTAAGAAAAGTTTCGCGAATAACTTTCTAGAAGATATTTTCGTCGTTTTTATTAAATATGGAAAAATAAGAGACCGAACCGGATGGGAGACGGCACCCGTGGTGCCCAAACCATAGGTCGGCGCGGTGGGCCCCCAGCCGCGCCGCCTGGTGGTTTGAGCACCCCGGAGCTCGTCTCCGATCAGGTTTCCTCCTGTACCTTCCTTATGTTGTAAAACTTTTTGCTATATAACTCACCCGAACCCCCGAGGTTCGTATCTCGCCTTTTCATCGTGTTTCGTTTCGAGCTGTTTCTGTCCAGATATTGTTTTCAGATCTAGAGCTGCCATGTCTTCATCGAAGCCTCCAAAGGACAGTTTCTTTGTGAACGTCGTCACCCCATACATGGATGAGCTGAAGATGCATCCCAAGGAGTCGCAGATGGTTGATGGAAAGCTGCGGACGGAAGACGTGCGAGGACCCAAAGGAGAAGGGAGCCTGGAAGCCAGGATGGAGAAGCTGGAGCAAGAGGTCTTCACATACAAAAAGCTGGCGGAACGTGAAGTGGGAGTCTTCCACTCAATGGTGTCCGCGCTGGTCGCTGAACATAAGAAGGAGACTGCACAACTCTGGGAAGACATATTTCACCTCATCAACACCACCAACAAACTGCAGGCGCAACTCTATGATGTCCAGAATCAAAACTGTGAGTATGAAACTCGGTTTAAAAACATAAGCGCTGCTGCTAGTTTCAGGATAATCGAAACCAAGTCGTCCTTTGTTGATGGGAAACCCCTTCCCTGGAAGTCTGATGATGAGGACAATTCACCACCACCGAAGGAGTAATTCATCATAAGTATTGGCATCCCCTTGGTTTGTTCCAAGCTTGGGGGAGTGCCGCGGTATCACATCATTATCTTTACCTTTTACTTTTCCATAAAGTCATATCGTGAGTAGGGAAGTTATCTTATATGATGGTTTGCAATGTGGAAGTATCTCTCTTTTAGTTGGTTATCTATGTATCCCTTGGTGTGAGTTGCCGTTATGAAATATTAATGAGAAGTTTTATCATTTACTTTCTGCATACTTTATTTTAGCTTGCAATTCTCTTTCATATTGATAACCTTGTTGTTAGTATAGGGATCACTTTTTAGAGCACCAAGTTAATCTTTTTGGTTTTGGCAAACTTAGCATTGGTCAGTAGTAGACAATACTTTGAGACTTAAGTAGAGAGAGGGAGTGCATGCAAATATATTATTCCATGATCTTTCTTTCTTTGTAGCTCATAAGCTTAGTATTCTTAAGTTAAACTATTTGTGCTTCTAAGGAAGATTGCATGATTATTCTTATCACTTGTATAATTGTTTGTATCCCTCAACTCTTATGCTTGCTACATAACCTTGCTAGCCAAAGACCTGTATCGAGAGGGAATGCTTCTCATACATCCAAACCTTGAGCCAAACCATTGCCATTCGAGTCCACCATAACTTCCTACTATATGGTATTTTGCGCCATTCCAAGTAAATACTTCATGTGCTACCTTTAAATTATTCAAAACTTATTACTCCTAGTTTTGTGTCACTGTTTATTAGCTCATGAGGGTTCTGTAGAGTTTCTCTAGCACTTTTGTCAAACAGACTTTCACCAATGGACTAGTGGCATATACACCGCTTATCCAACAATTTGCAAAAAGAGCTGGCAAATGGGGTGCCCAGTCCCAATTAACTACAACTTTCATTAATAATTCTCTTCACATGTTTTGCCCTGATTTATCAGTAAGCAACTTAATTTGCAAATAGACACTCCTCCATGGTATGTGAATGTTGGAAGGCACCCGAGGATTCGGTTAGCCATGGCTTGTGTAAGCAAAAGGTTGGGAGGAGTGTCAACTATAAAGAAACTAAAATACATGTGTAAACAAAAGAGAAGAGGGATGATCTACCTTGCTGGTAGAGATAACGTCCTTCATGGGAGCCGCTCTTGAAAGTCTGGTTGACAAGGGGTTAGTGTTCACTTTACTACGATTCGTTGACAACGACATACATAGCTCAAACAACTATTTTCATACTCTCTATATGCTTTGCAAAACTTAAAAGCTCTAGCACATGATTTAATCCCTGCTTCCCTCTGCGAAGGGCCTATCTTTTACATTATTGTTGAGTCAGTAAACCCATTCCTCTCTATCTCAAGCAAGCATTTGAGTTGTTGAGATCCAATTAGTTATATGTGTTGATACTTCTAATCATATCTCTCATTTCCTTGTTTCGCACAATAGCTTTTATCCGAATGAATATAACTTTGAAAGTTATCAATGACTGTAAGGAGACTGTTATGATTAAGGCATGTAAGTTCTGCTATATAAGCTCTGATATAAAGACTCTTCTCGAAAGATAAGTATGATCTGTTAATTGTTCTCTGACCAAGAGTTTAAGTTTGCCTTCACCAATCATGGTTCTCTTTATGCACTTCATCGTGGTTCCCTTTACTTATTTCAAGTTAGATTATATGAAGGGAAGTTGCTGTCTAGAATGACTTGTGTATCAATGAATGTGATGCTTCTTGTCCGTATTTTATTTATCGACACTTTGCTCCATAAACTTGTGGTCATGTTTACTGAGCTCAGTTTTCGCTTGGGGACAAGCGAGGTCTAAGCTTGGGGGGGTTGATACGTCCATTTTGCATCACTATTTTATATCATAATTTACTGCTATTCATCGATATATTTCATATTTAGAAGTGTTACTTATGTTATTTTACCTATTTTGCATGTTTGATGAATAATGGAGAATTGGACACCGGAGTCAGGATTCTGCTGGAAAAAGCACCGTCGAGATGCACTATTTCTGAAGATCAATAAATCGAAGGAGACATATGGAAGTTCCTATTTTACCAGAAGATGGAGGAGGCCAAAAGGGGAGCTGAGATGGGCCATGGTGGGCCCTCCTCACCCTGGCGCGGGGGCCCCCTGCCGCGCCGACAGGTGGTTTGGGGGCCCTGGCCCACCTCAGCCGTTCCCCCTTCGCGTACTTGACCCCCTCGAACCCTAACACACGAGGAGGCCATCGAAATATTCCGCCGCCTCCACGAGGCGGAAAACACCAGAGAGCGAAAAGCTCCCCTGCAGGAAGAAATCTGCCGGGGGAAATTCCCTCCCGGAGGGGGAAATCGTCGCCATCATCACCGTCATCGAGCTGGACTTCATCGGGATCATCATCATCATCTCCACCGCCAACACCATCATCACCGCCGCTGCACCCCGTCTCCGCTATAACATCTAGGGCTGAATCTTGTCTATTTCATAGGGGAAACTCTCCCGGTGTTGATTACTCTTGTTATTGATGCTATTGGGTGAAACCATTGGACTAAGGTTTATGTTCAGATTGTTATTCATCATCATATCACCTCTGATCATGTTCCGTATGATGTCTTGTGAGTAGTTCGTTTAGTTCTTGAGGACATGGGAGAAGTCTTGATGTTAGTAGTGAACTATGTTGAGTAATATTTAATGGTTTGATGCTTAAGTTGTGGTGTTATTCTTCTAGTGGTGTCATGTGAACGTCGACTACATGATACTTCACCTTTATGGGCCTAGGGGAATGCATTGTGTATTCGTTTGCCAATTGTGGGGTTGCCGGAGTGACAGAAACCTGAACACCCGTTGGTATATCGATGCATGAGGGATAGCAGGATCTCAAAGTTTAAGGCTGTGGTTAGTTTATCTTAATTACTTTCTTGTATTTGCGGATGCTTGCAAGGGGTATAATCACAAGTATGTATTAGTCCTAGGAAGGGCGGTGCATTAGCATAGGTTCACCCACACAACACTTATCAAAACAATGAAGATTAATCAACTATATGAAGCGAAAGCACTTGACAATACCCGTGTGTCCTCAAGAACGTTTGGTCATTATAAGTACAACAACCGGCTTGTCCTTTGCTGTAGAAAGGATTGGGCCACTCGCTGCAACTATTATTACTGCATTTTATTTACTTGTACTTTATTTATCTGTCATATCAAAAACTCCTAAAAACTTGTCTGAGAGCATTTACAGTGAATCCTTCATCAAAACCGCTTGTCAACACCTTCTGCTCCTCGTTGGGTTCGACACTCTTATTTATCGAAAGTACTACGATACACCCCCTATACTTGTGAGTCATCACGCTCTCGTGGAAGTACGGTGAATTTGACGACGAGCCGCTGCTCCTCAGACGACCGGGCACCGTGACACTCTCCTGGCTTGGTCCCATGGTGAATGCTTGGTTCAAAGCGGCGAGGTTGCTGTCATGCTACTTGGTTCCTTGCCGCCTCCTTCTCGCGCCGCCCAGCCCGACACTCCGTGCCTACCCGGCACCCAAGGACGCCGTACTGCCAATCGTGATCCGACATTCCCTCAGGCCTCTCCTGGGGCGGGCGAGGCTTGCGCCGGCGAACACCGAGCATGGTCCCGATGCCTTCACCTTGGTTGCCTTCGCTTTGGGAGCTTTGGGTGCGCGCGACGGCGGGAGAAATGAAATTGGGGAGGGGAAAGTGTGGTTTTGGGGTTTTCGCCGTGTCAATGACACGACTGTCACACCTGTCGGAGCTCGACGTGGCGTCGTGCGCGGTTTCTCGTCTGACGCGCCCAATAAACTCCCAACGGAGGGGGGCGTGTGCTGGGTGCGATTGACGTAACCTGTCTATTTGGCGCCATGAGCGGCGCGCCCAATAAAATTATCGGCGGCCCTACCGACGGCGCGAGTGGAGATGCTCTTATTGAGTCCATGATTCTCCCTTGTGTCTTCACGCTCCTTGCCTTCTCATCTGCAAATTCACATAGCACTTAGAAAGGTTCTTAGCACTTGAGGGGCTGCACATGTTTAGGAATAATCCACCTTATCTTGTTGGGTCATAGGTCGTGCTCCTGTAATTGGATCGACCAATGTATTTGATGGTGAGCTTCGAAGCGTGATGTCCATGGAACCCGCCATATCAGTCATATTCGGTTAAAAAGGTTGTTCCTTGTTTTTAAAGACCAATTATTAATTTCAGATATGAGATAACAGAAGAAATGGCGAGCTAATTGTGAATTCTCATTGTCTCGATAATTCTCCACGGAAGATTTGGGTGTTTGACCATTTTTCTTGCAAAAAACATTTCATTAAAAAATAAGATCAATTTTGGGTAACCCATGATATGTCTGTAGAGGGATTTTTAGAGGTAAAATATTCTTCTAGAGTCCATATTAGTAGATTTGTTACAACACATAAATGAAGTTCATATTCTTTTAAATATATTTTTTCTTTCTTTTTACCCGCAAAAAAATATATTTTTTCTTTTTGAGATGAAGTCTTTTTCGAGGGATCAGACCAAACCTGGCCAACGGGCCGGCCCGGCACGGCACGGGCCCGTTTAGGTCTTGGCGGGCCTGGCACGGCACGGCCGCCGTGCCGGCACACGGGCCTGGCCTAAAGGCCCAGGCACGACCCCTGACTTAAACGTGCCGACACGGAGCACGATTAGGCCCGCCGGGCCATATTTGGTCCACGTGTCTGTTTTGACTATTTTTACTTTAAAAAATGCGAAAAATTCAAAAAAAAATCAGAATTAAATATAGAAAAATGTAAAATGTGATACATGATAAAACATAGCTTTATTTCTAGCTGCCTCGTTAAAACCTTCTATCTCTAGATAGGAAAAAGAGTACATCTTTACTCTAAAACGGCTAAAGTTTGAGAAGGCTATGATTGAGATAGGGAAGAATCGCCATAGGGACTGGGGTCAAAGAGAGGAGAATGAACACGTGATCGTTATCAACGACAAAATCGGGGTCAAGTTCACCGAGGTTGAAGGTGGTATTCATGTTGTGATCAGCCATGTTTGAGTGTGAGAAATGAGAGGGGTGTGCAGCCCTTTTTATAGCAAAAATTTGACATTTTTCGAACTAAGACAACCCTCCAACGGATATATACTCCAAATCCTGCTTAAAATGGGCTAAAGTGTGCAAATTTCGTTTAAAATAGCTCCAACGGGCCAAAATCTAGCAGTTGCACCCGCCCGGCGCAGCCAGATTCTCTCCCAACGAGAGGAATTCTGCCCGTTGGGTTTTGATGCGCGTTACGCGCCGCACACGCGATTCATGCCTCGCAGGCCTGGCGTGCCGTTGCGGGCCTCACGGGACTTCGCGTGCCTGGCCGCTAAACGGGCCGTGCCCGTGTCGGCACGCGGGCTTAGCCTCCAGGCCCAGCACGGCCCCAGGCGGGCCACGGGCCAAGCACGACCCGCTAAGGCACGTGCCGTGCAAGGCCCATAATAGGCCGGGCACGCGTGCTTGCGGGCCAGCCCGCTGGCACGGGCCCAGGTGGCCAGGTTTGGATCAGACGAAGTCCGAATTTCCGCCGCCCAACTGAACCCAGGGTTAGCTGCTCTGTTCCCTCCCCCTCCCCCTCGACTACCTCTCGATGGCGGCTGCGACGGCAGGCGTAGCCGCCGCGGCCGCCGCCATATCCCTGTTCGCGTACTACCTCCTCCTCCGCAAGAGCGACTCCAAGTTCCCATGGACCCTCACCACCCGCGCGATCGGCCGGAGGAAGCAGCGGAAATGCCTTGTGGAGGCCATCGGCAACACGCCCCTCATACGCATCAACAGCCTCTCCGACGCCACGGGTTGCGAGGTACTCCATATGCTTGGGATATCTCTGAATCTGTGTGTAGGCGACTCTTGCTGCTGGGTCGAGTCAAGTTTTTGAAATGTTGGATTTGTTGTTCGAATGGGCTGCAGATTCTGGGGAAGGCCGAGTTTCTGAACCCGGGAGGCAGCGTGAAGGACCGGGTGGCCGTGAAGATCATCGAGGAGGTAATTTCTGCAATTCGCTGCAGATAAACTTGATCCGTAGAAGGGGATAACTGCGTAGTAGATATAGTTCGTGGTGAGAAGTTCGTGCAATGCTGGTCACCGCTACATACTTGTTAGTCATTTGCTGAGGTCAAGTTCATTCAGGTAGCAGTTTCTTCCTAAATGGAGGATATTGTAATAGGATTACTGGTACTAACAAAATAAGTGTAGGTCTAGCATACATATTGCTTCTTCCGTACATGAGCATGGCCTTTGAAGCATGTAAAATTGCCTCGCTAGATGTTCAATCATAGTTGTTCTGGAAACTCATGGTCTTGCAAAATACCATTCACTTATGACTTTAAAGTATTATTAAAGAAAAGAGTATTTGAATGATACTTTTATTGGCATGAAATGCAAACAAGTAGGCCATAAGACTGAATTACTTCCTGGCATACTTGTATTTAACTGTATTATTTATGTTTAAGTGGAGCCTACCCCAACTTGCTTGGGAATGAAAGGCTTTGTTGTTGTTTGTTGTATTTATGTTTAAGTGGATGATTCATGCGATACTTCGTTATTATGTTCAGTCTTTCAGTTTTTTTCTTGCAACATTATTCTTGCTACATAAACATGTCTTCTCTTTTACTTAACATGACACTGGTCCTTTTTATTAGGCTCTGGAATCTGGGGTTCTTGTCTGTGGTGGTGTAGTAACAGAGGGGAGTGCTGGAAGCACAGCTATTAGCTTGGCCACCGTTGCTCCTGCTTATGGCTGCAGGTGCCATGTTGTTATACCCGACGATGCTGCCGTCGAGAAGGTAGGGAAGTTGTATGCGGTGTGGTAATTCTTTTTGTACTAATTACTAAATAGAATATTCTGCTGTGTAGCATCCCGAACTGCTACTTGTGTTATCTTGTTATATGATGAGTGTAACTAGTTTAGATCAGATTATACTGTTTTATTCCCAAGTATTAATATTTTGGGATTCAGGCCTGGGCTTATCGTACTGGTCGAGGCTCAACCCTGCCCTTCGAGGGTGGGGCTTTTCAGGCCTCGTTGGGACCGATATCTACTTTGGATGCTTCAATGGGCCATTTCTCTTAAGAATGCTGCAAAATACTCACAGAATCACAGTAGTTTCACAGACCTACTTGTTCCTTATGCTCTGGGACATTTTCTTAAGAATGCTGCAAAATACTCGCAGAATCACAGTAGTTTCACAGATCTACTTGTTGCTTATGCTCCTGTTATGTAGTTATACTTAAAATTGTTTTTCCAGTCTCAAATAATCGAGGCCCTTGGAGCAACCGTGGAGCGGGTGCGCCCTGTTTCAATCACTCACAAAGACCATTTTGTCAACATTGCAAGAAGAAGGGCTTTAGAAGCAAATGTAGCATCAGCACAAAAAGAAGCAAATGACATACAAGTTAACGGTTCAGCACATGTCATTGTTAAAACGTTTCATCCCAAACAAACTAATGGTTCAGCATATGCCAGCACTGAAGATTCTGATTCGAAGAGTGGTTTTTTTGCTGACCAATTTGAGAATTTGGCAAACTATCGAGCCCACTATGAATGGACTGGTCCTGAGATATGGGAGCAAACTAAAGGGACCCTTCATGCCTTTGTTGCTGCAGCTGGTACTGGTGGTACGATTGCTGGAGTCTCACGATATCTGAAGGTTTGTATTCTTATTGTTCTATTTCTTCTACTCCCTCCGTTCACTAATGTAAGACGTTTAATTTCTTATATTAGTGAACTGAGGAAGTATATGTTTTCTTCTTGGTTCAACAACTTTTTAATTGCTACGCTATTCTTTATTTAGGAAAAGAACAGAAATGTCCGATGCTTTCTAATGGACCCACCTGGATCTGGTCTGTTTAATAAGGTTACTAGAGGGGTTATGTACACAAAAGAAGAGGCTGAGGGCAAAAGGCTTAAGAATCCTTTTGACACTGTTACAGAAGGCATTGGAATCAACAGGGTCACAGCAAATTTTATGATGGCAGAACTAGATGGAGCTTACCGAGGAACAGATAGAGAAGCCGTGGAGATGTCAAGGTACATACTTCAAATTGACTCTTAGCTTTTATTATTATCTGCGAGAGCAATGCTTAGTTTTTATTTGAGCTCTTTTTATTTAACATTGTAGATTAGGGCTTAAGTTATTTTGTCTATGGCATTTCACACATGTTTGACCGTATTGATATTGTAATATTTCCCTACAACTGGAATCAGTGTTGATATTATTATTGGGTTATTGAGTTCCCTAACCCCTCCAAAAAACAAAAAAAATAGTACACAACCCTTGCCTCAAACTTCAGTGGAAGCCTTAATTGCTAACCAGGTTTTAGAAGCCGTAGCCAGACTTATACATTTTTTTATATCAAAGCCTTGCATGTCATCATTGGTTGAAACTTTGTCATCGTTTATTGTTCTATCTTACTGAAAATGGTACCAGAACCATGAAAATATTTCTACCAATCTGACCCCAGTATACTTGAAACATGACTAGGTTCCTGTTGAGGAAGGATGGACTATTTGTTGGGAGTTCTTCAGCCATGAATTGTGTTGGGGCTGTAAGAGTTGCCCGAGATTTAGGTCCAGGACATACAATTGTGACAATTCTCTGCGATAGTGGGATGCGGCATCTAAGTAAGTTCTTCAATGATGAATATTTGGCTAATCATGGGTTGACACCAAACGCTACTGGTCTGGAGTTTCTTGATCAGTGAGAACTTCATGGTGGATGTATAGTTTCAGCAATTTTGTCATCCTGTGATGTCTAACTTAACAGCGGTCAGTGGGTGAACACTGAGGTGCTGAAACATTGTATGTAGCAAGGTGACTCCAGATAATGTATCTCAATTTTTATGTCATCCTGATTGAATGTTTCTCCGAAAGATATAGTGATGTACTTTAGAGCAGTATTCATTGTCAGCTAAATAGGGCCTGGGATAGCCAACCCTATTAATCTTATAGTTTTTCTTCAGACTGTTATACGCTGGCTTCATCACCAATTCATTTATCAGTCTATTGTATACCCTGCAGTAATGTAGTTGCTTCGAATCATCCGTGTACTACTACTGGCTTGGATTTTTTAGATAATAGCAGAGATGGTATATTTGGTGATAAAAACATTGTAGGTCTTCTGACGGATTATTGTGTGTGCCATGCTAATGTTACCAATACTGAACGAGGAGCTCAAAGTGATATTCTTCACCAGTCATAAAAGTTGACAGATATTGGAGGCAACTGAGTATCTATCAACAGAAAAAGGGTGGAAATATGAGAATTTCAGGACACCCATAAGATCGCCAAATCAAGGAATAAATAAATCCTATATACCTCCTAGATTGTGCAACTTACACAACCACTAACTCTGACGACTTCTTCGCCTCCAACCAGTACTTAGCAGCAACACTAGTCGTCAAGAACCAGCCGGCTTTGTCGGGAGCGGCATGAAATGGTGCGTCGAGCTCCTTGAGATGCGCCTCGAACACAGAAGCGAGCCCTTTGTCTGAGTACATGTTCCTCCCCTCCCCTGTGTGGATCCCGAGCAGTGGTGGCAGCTCTTCCCCGTTCTGCAGCACAGTGTATACGTCGTTCATCCAGACATGGAGCGTCGTCAGGGCGGCACCAACAGAGAGGCCCCTCAGATGCAGCGACCACTGCATCTGTGTCCTCGTCTGCACGTTGCTGTAGATGTCGAGCTTCAGCGCAGCGTCGAGGAGAGCGCAGGCTTTCTCCATCTGGCCCAGGTTCACGCACAGGTCCATCAAGCAGTTGCAGTAGGGCATCTTCACCACGCCACGGACGCCGCTCAGGATGCCTCTGGCGGCTTCCTTGAAGGATTCAGTGGATGCGTTTCTGTCCACCAGGAGCTTTACCACGGTGCCAAGCTGAGCATTGCTTCTGTCGATGCAGTCAACCACCTTGCCCAGTTCTTCCACAGGTGTATCCGCTGCCACGGTAAGAAGACAGCCGCAGAATCGATCGTCGGGCGTGATTTTGAGGTCCTCCAGCATGCCGAATGACCTGACCACATCATCTGTGTGTCCCGCTTTGCCATAGCACCGGATGAGTGAGGTAAGGATGAAGATGTTGGGCTTGAAGCCTGCCTCCGCCATCTCCTTCAGTATAGCCTCTGCACCTGGGACATTGCCCGTGCAGGAATACAGCGTGACCATTGATGAGTAGGTCCAGCTATCAGGCCTGAACCGGGTATCCATGGTGGACTTCATGTCCCTGAAGATTTCCTCGGCCTCCTCAACATAGCCAATGTCGGCGCACATCGAAAGGAGCATGTTGTAGAGCACCACGTCGATGTCCATAGCCTCGTCCTTCATCATCCGGTACACAATCATGGCATCCTCGCCATAGCGTGCCCTGGTGTAGGCCTGCAGGAGACAGCAGTAGGTCGCCCTGTTGGGCTGCACCTGCTGGCTGACCATCTCCCTGTGGATGGTCTTGACCACCCACGGCCTCATGGCCCTGCCCATGGCGTCCAGCACGGTGTTGTACACGACCAGGTTCGGCTTGACGCCGACCGCCTTCATTTCCTCAAACACGTTGAGCGCGCCGTCGAAGTTGCCGCTGGTGGAGTGCACCTTGATGACCGTGGCGCATATGACCGGGTCGAGCGGGCATCTCTCGGCACGCGCACGGTCGTAAAGGCGGAGCGCCATCTCGGCGTCCCCGGCGCGGCCGCACGCGTCGATGACGGCGGAGTAGGTGAGCATGTCGGGCGAGCACCCGGACTCGGGCATCTTGTCGAACCACTCGACGGCCTTGCCGGGCGGGCCGCAGGCGCGCGCGCAGCTGATGACGGTGGAGAAGGTGGCGTTGTCGGGGCGCACGCCGTCCCGCAGCATCTCGTCCCAGAGCGCCTCCGTGTCGCCCCACCGCCGCCTCTTGCGCAGCGCCTTGAGCACGACGTTGTAGAGGATGACCTTGCTGCGGACCTCTGCGTTGCGGAGGAACCAGCGCAGCGCGAGCACGGCGGTGGCCGGGCTGCCGGCGGCCGTGTTGAGCACGATGACGGCGTCCTGCTCGGAGGGGGGCGCGTCGGGGAAGGCTGCGGCGAGCGCGGCGGCAACGGGCTCCTCGGCGGGCTGGCACGCGGCGAGCGCGGCGGCGGCGGCGGCGAGGCGGGCGCGGCGGGCGGATCCGGCGCGCGCGCGCGCGAGCTCGGCGGCGCGTGGGCTGTTGGGGTTGACCCAGAGGAACCGCGTGTTCTGGCTGGGGTCGGAGAGAGGCGGCGGGTCCTGGACGGAGACATGGGAGGGGGAGGAGGAGTGGTTCTTGGGGTGGAAGGAGAGGGAGATTGGGCGGTGGTGCGGCCATGAGAGGAAGGTGGGAGGGGACGAGGGGCAGATGAGTAGGGAAGAAGCCATCTTGCTCTGGTTTCCCCGCTGTGGATTGAGGGGCGCCCAGAGCTTCGCGTCCGTTGGCGAGTGTGGCCGTGTGGGTGACGACGGACGCGCCTGTGTCAGTATGTGGGGTACAGTTGCCAGTGACAGCATGGAGATCAGAGTAGACGGGGACGCGTCAGACTTAGTCAAGGCGTTCTTCCCGCCGCTCCGGCACTCCCCGCGAGGCACCCAACTGCCAATGTACGCCGCCGCGCAGCGTCCCTCGCGTAGTACTCCCACTCCATGGCGACGCCATTGCCACCACCCCCGCCGGCCGCATCCCGGCTTTACCCCGGTCTGTACCTTTTCACGACCACCCATCGCGCCACTCTCCTCGCTTACCCAGCTCGACGCGTTCCCCGCATCCTCTCGCCCCCACCGCCGCCGCGGCGGGATCGGCGTCCGCTACGCGATTGCCATCCAAGCCACACGGTGCGTCCGTGTCCCATGACGCCGCGCGGCTCAGACGCTCAGGCGTTCTCACCAGGGCACGAAAGGTGTTCGACGGAATAGACGAGGTGGGCGTTTCTCCCCGGAATCAATCTTGTATCAGGAACTTGGTGCTTGAAAGTGGTTCACCTGGAGAGCTGTGTTCCATAAAACAGGTTCCGTACAGATGAGCCTTCGCAGTGGTTTTGAGGTCCTCGAGCATGCCTATGTACTTACGATACTGACTGCCGCCTATAGACATCAAGTAGAGTGCGCTTTTCATAGATTTTACTGTTTTTTCTGACCAATATTGTTAACCTGTGAAGTATGTATTCCCTTATATTACTTCTTTCTATTCATTCTAATGAACTCAACATATCTGAAGGGACACAATTTATTGGAAAGCTAGGTTCCGGTTCAAGGATAACCAAAAAAGGGAGAACGAGCTTCTAGAATGGTGAGAAGTGACAAGACAGCTACTTGCTGATTTTTCTTTCAAGCACATGATTTCTTTCTTTTGCATTAGTGTATAGTAACAGTAATAATCATACAGTTGTTCTATTAATTAACAGCGGTGATGCACAAAAACCATGCATGGGAGATTCATCGCTGCGATAGAACTATAGCACATTTCCGCTGCGATATAGGAGTCAAGGCAGTAGGATCGTGAGAGATCATGAGCACATTACCGCTCCCAGGTCTAGCAGACCTATGGAATTTCTCCCTTCCAGGTACGGTAGCTTAAAGCACTAACTTGTTTCAGGTGAATTACGTCGGGCATTACCCAGCCTGAACCTTAAAGTACTCACTTGTATCATTGTAAGTGGACATTGCTATTTTGGCCACTTACCCAGTACTGACTCAAATTTAAGTAACATGATAGAACAGTGAAAAGTGGCATAATAACTTGGATGGTACCCTTTGAACATTCAGGTATCGTTCAATGCCTTTAGTAATGAATAGCCAGTCAGACACAAGGCCATGCCTTGCACCTTGCTTGAACAACGGAACTGTTAGTAAGAACTGGGAGGGTTCTGGTTCAACTGTAACTTTCTGTTTAAAGCAGTGAAAGATTTCCTTATTGTACCGGTGAATCTGGCTAAGTGACATAATGGATATGCATTAGAGATCTTTCGATGATCATGGCATATTTTTCTTCTTAATATACCTTTGGTAACTACAGTTGGCACTGTGAGGCATTCGTAATCTCTTGAAACCTAGTCCAACGCTTTGTATAGGCTACTCACTGCTAATAATTATTAAAATTACAACAAGAAGCATTATCCTATGCAATCTTGCGTCTAATTATTTCAATCACAGTCAGTAATGAAGTCATGTTTGTCATGAATATTACGGGTTGCAAACAGTGGGGAACGTCATCACTAGGTTTGTACATCTTTAACTGCTCTCTTGGGAACAGCATGTCAACTCATTCAGTCAGTGAAGTTCCTTTTCTTCTGGCACACTCATGGTTAGAATATTTCTGTACCAGCATAATACAATGAACGCATGAAATGGTGTTTGGTGTTGTCAAATAGACATGTGTTAAGGATATTTTTCCAGCCTTGTTGGTTATCATGATGGTGCTCATTAAAAAGGTGATCTCAAATGGCTTATCCACCATGGAAAAAGATATTTGTCAATTTTACCTGAAAAACCAATATTTTTAGTTGGTAATATTCGTCTTGCACCGTGCAGAAACTATTTGTACTTGTATGAGGAAATTGAGATACGTGCCTATTGTCTCACCCCATGCAATCACTATTTTTCAAGCTCTGCTTTTCATCTTTGTTACCCGTTTATTACCACATTACTTTGTGCTAGATGCTTGTCTCATTCACCAATCTTTAAAGATGGCGCACCAATATCACTTAAAATTTTCAAAGTCTATTCGAGATGTCCGCTTGCTAATCATGAGAATCATTGTCATCCATCATGCTTGTGTCTATGAATGAGCAATGTTTCTGGTACTTTTCTTCAATTGCTACTGTACATTTCACCAAAGTCTAGTACTGACGACGTGAAACATTTTCTCATCTACCTAAATTTACAAAAAGTGGAACGACTTTCTTCCTGAAGGCTTGCAGGCCTAGGAACCTTTTCCTTTAGGCAATTGAACATAACTAGAATATTTGAAAAATGAAAGGGGAGCACCAAATGGATGTGCGGCTTGCACATTGGATTCCGTCAGTCGACAGAGTAAGGATACATGGTACTTTATGTGTGAGGATGAATATTCAGTTGCTACTTATGCATGCATGTGAAGTCACATTCGTCTATTACAGATAATTTGTACTATTGCTGCCAGTGGGTTGTTCTGAATAATGCAAAATAAAGCATCGATTGCCTTTAACATCCCATCTGAACTTCTGAAGAGCACAGTATTGAACAATTTATGTGATATGATACAAAGACTAGCCCATCTAGGCCCAACAGGATGAAATTTACTGATTTCCGTACCTTATGATTCTGACTCAAAGTGATCGTACCATGCAACACAAGCTGTGGCCTTTAAGCTTTACAAGTTCCATTGTACCGCAGCACTTAGAAAGTTTATTGGAAAAGACGTTATTATGGGACACCTGAAGTTTAATCTACACTTTAGTTTAGGAAGTTACAAGTTGCCTTAATCAGAGCAGTTCTTGTCATAGTGCTGATTTTGTTACCTGATATCTTATCTGCTTCCTAACTGACGCTGGGCGGTATCTGATTAATGGGTTATCTGGTGTCCCTATATTCCTGCAGAACCGAACACCAGTTACTGTGGACGGGCACACTCGCATCACATCGGTCACTCTGCTCAGTTTTTACCTGACATGTTTATTCTGTTTTCTAACTGATGCTGGGCCTGGGGCTGTGTTTAATCGACCAGTTAATTGGTTTTCTTGTAGACATACAGGATAGAACACCGGCAGCTGTAGACGGGCCGCGCTCGCATCACATCGGTCGTCTACTCCACTGCACGGCACAAGGCACATGGGCGCCTGTCCTGACGGAGAGCACAGCCATTATAAGAACTAAGGTTAGCAGTTGACAAACTCTAACCTGAAGGCCCTGTTCGGAACAAAGGAATCGCAAAGGATTTTTGCAGCATTTTCTTCCTATGGAATTTTTTTCCCTTGGTGGCGTTCGGATCAAAGGAAGGTGCAGCACTGATTCCTGAGGAAAGGTTTCCTTTCCTACGTTTTTCACAACATTTCACAGGAATTTGGACATCTACCTCGAGCTCTTGGTTTCGCGTATGCCCGAGGCGAGATGCTTTGGCCGCTGATATCAGCGAATTAAAAAAGGGACTCGTACGTGGGATGGGTAGCAGAGTTGTGGTTGTGTCCCAATAAAATAGTCTTTGACAGTGCTCCACTATGGTCTCACAGTCCGCAACAGAATCAATAGTTTCCTTTGTTCCGAACGCATCAAATGTTTTCATTCCTCCGTTTCAGCATTTTTTTTTCCGGATGAAGATTACATCAACCGAGCACCTTACAGATAAGCCCAGAAACAAAGAAAAAAATACAACTAGGTCCTTCTGAGCTCCGGCGCCTTCTTCGTCGCGCAGCACGTTCCGCCGGTGGAACCCGCCGCCTTCTCCTCCATTAGACCTTGGACTAGGAGGAGCCCTCCGGCGGCCAGGAAGTCGATGACACTCGGCACCAAAGCGCCTCCATCCCGCACCACGACCAGCGCCAACTCGGTCAACACCATCTTCATGAAGATCTTCAGGTTCCAGCTCCGCCATCACGAACGCTGGCCCTAGGGAAAGCACGCCGCGGCTCCGAGAAGCGGCGAACGCGCTGGGGAGGGCGGATCTGCCAAGAGCCTCCACCGGAGCACCCAGAGCGGAGGAGAGGACCGTCGTCGACAAAAGCCTCTCCGGCCACGCCGCCACCTCCACAACGCCGCCGGCAAGCACCCCACGCACACCTAGGCTATGTACACGCCGGGATCCGTTGATTCCCCGTCCTCCGCCGCCGAGCGGCCGCCGGAGGGCGAGGAATCCGACGAATCGCCGGCGGCGAGCTGGTTCGCACAGGTTCGCCCAAAAATCGCCTCCTTTCCACTGTAGATGGGGAAAGGAGGAGAGGTCCAAGCTCTCTAGCCTGTAGGTTTGCTGTTTACGCTCCATCCTATTCCTATGCAGGTTTCAATTCCTACGATTCAGATTCCCACGTTCCGAACAGGGCCGAAAACTGCACGGGCGATCTGCATTTTTGCGAGATGGAGCTAGAACAATGCATAGAGTTTTGGTGTCAGGAGGCCGGCCGCGTGGGTTCCTTTCGGGGCTGATGCCAGTTTAGGTGCCCAGCTTTTTGCTAGTCCTGATGACCAGATGAACCAGGATTTAACTGGTGCTCTCTGCGCCAAAGCCTGTCATCGCACCAGTAATGAGAGCAATGTACAATCTGTACCATCATCTTCCACCTTCTCAATTAAATCTGTGAAGATCTTAGTCCTGATGACCAGATGAACCAGGATTTAGCTGGTGCTCTCTGCACCAAAGCCTGTCATCGCACCAGTAATGAGATCAATGTACAACCTGTACCATCATCTTCCACCTTCTCAATTAAATCTGTGAAGATCTTAGTCTGGGCTCCTCCCTGCATGCCCTCAAGTTTTCAGAGTTCAGACCGCCGGCCCAGTCCTTTCGCATCTTCACTTGGAATTAAAGAAATGCACCCTGTAACAGAGACATTAGATTTCGCCTCCCGGCCCGTGCAATCTAGAATGGTCACCAACCTATTTAGCCTTTTTTTTAATATAAAAAGGGCATTTAGCCTACTTAGGCATAGCTACATTTAGTACTGGTTGATCGGCTATATATGCAGCTCAGTACACAAGTTAACCTGTGTGGTTGAAGGAAGTAAAGACTTGCTGCCCGGGGGAAGGACCCATGTACGGGAGGGAGGGACCTATGTAGAGGACGTGATGCACATTCAAAAGCCTGGGTTTAGTATAACATGGCTGTAGTACATACAGCTGCAACAACCACAGTTGCAAGCGACATACTGGGAGGGATAGCTAGCTAGGGCTGCCATGCATTTCGATCTAGTCTCGGGAAACTGGTGGTGATGGATGGGAGGTATACGATTGTGATGTTGCCTCTAGGCAAATCCTTGCTTTTCCTTAGCTTTGCTGTCATTCGCAACTAGCTGTACCTCATGTTCTGGTTTTTTGATCTTACAGCTAGTGTCGCTCGAATTGGCAACAAAGATGGCCAGCACTTGGCGATGCAGTGGAGAATATTCAAGGTGTCAACTGGCCATTGCATTGGCTATTGCTACTCATTAGGAGGTATACTGCCGTGTGCCTGAAAGAATACAGTGATATATTTCGTGCATGCATGAGAAAAAGGTGCTGCCGCAAGCCCCCAGCGTTTTTTGAATTTTATGGACAGTTCCTGTTTGCATGCAGAAGGGGGGAAACGACACTTCCTCAAGTCGCATTGGATCTATCACCAATAATAGCGACAGGAACGGCAGTGCTGCACTGCAGCAACAAACATAAAAAACGATACCATTGGACAAATAAAAGCTTCAACGCACAGCACACTCATTCGTATGATAATTAACCTGCACTAGTGAGACCACTTGCTTAAAAGAAGCGACGCTATGCGCCAGGCTACCAGCAACCTTGTTGCACTGGTTTGTAAACACCCCATTTTCTCCAAGCCATTTTTATTCATACATGCATGCATCTACTGATATACGTACCGTTAAATAATGTTTCACTTTGGCGAAGCCGTTTCCTAATGTTCTTCTTACTTTCGTGGGACTGGTGAATGCTAAGAACATCTCCAGTAGCACGGCCTATTTTGCATACCCAAGCCCGTTTTGACTATAGGAGAGAGAAGGTTTGGGTATACAAAAATAATTGTGCTTTTTAGCATGCCCAAAACAGGATTGTCATATTTTGTGCTTCTAGTTCTATTTGTGCTTATGCAGTCCGAATCACTCTATATTAACTGAGTAAAATAAGTTCTCAACAAACAGGAAACAATTATTTCAACACAATGTTCATCAGTCAAACATAAATCTAATGAAGAAAATCACAAAGTTCAGCAAAACCTAAATCGTAAACATACAAACCAAAATGGCAAATCGATGGTTTTGTCTGCCATTACATTTACATCACTCCTCGATGAGAGCTTCTTTAAGCTTTGGATGAGTCTACGCATCTCGAATGTCATGTTGAAATTGAAGGAAGTGCTTGATGCGGTCTACTCTCCTACGAGGATGCACCACCCTTCCAATGAAGTCATAGTGGTGCTTGAAATCTTGGTCACATTCAAACTTGATGATATATTGTGCAAGATCACAAGCCGTCATGATCCTCCAAAACACTTCTTTTGATCGCAAAACCAAATCGGTCCATGCGCAACATCAAATTGGGCTAGTAAAATCTCAAATGATCTCTCCACATCCTTTCTAGCATCAACTTGAGTACTATGAAAACGAGTTTGTTTGTTATCTTGGGGATTGGGAATTGGCTTGACAAATGTTGCCCACTTCCCAAACGCAAGGTAGTATCCTTTGTTGTATTTTTCCCCATTTTCCTCAAACTTCACCTCTCGTGATTCTCCCGTGGCTAAACTTGCAACGAGTGGTGATCGGTTCGAGCAAATTGATGTCATTTCAAGATCCAAGTATTATGAAATAGGCATGCCAAAAAACATGTCTCCTGATCTACAACAACCTCTAGGATTGATTTGGATCTTTTCAAAAGGCCGATGGATTGTTCATGCCATGACACAAGGCCAGTTCTTCCACCTTCACTGCAACAATTAGGTGGGCCGAGCATCCCCGGAAACCCCCTTGAGGCGTTCATGTCCAAGACCTCTCAGTGTCTTGAGCATTGGGTGCTCTCAAGTACTGTTGGCCAAAGCGCTTGACAATTTCCTTCGCAAAGTACCTCAAGTAGAAAATGTCGTGCTTTCCACCACTGCAAGATAATCATCGACCAAATCAGTCGGGATTCCATAAGCCATAATGTTGAAAGCCACTATGATCTTCTGCAAAGTGGTATGATCAAGCAAGCCCATACAACTCCTTCTCTGCATGATTGTCATGCTCCTTAATCACGCTGGATGTGTAGATGAACAAATATGTATCCACACGGAACCGCCGGCGAAAGTAGCACGACCCGACATTCAAAAATAATCCAACATAAGCTGGTGGTGGTGTTCTTGCCTTCTTCCCGGTGGAAATCATAGCCATGGTGTCACGCGGTTCAGTGATCGCGCTGCAGACGAGGGGGTGGGTGGTGGCCCGTGGGTCAGAATTTTGTTGTTTGGGTATTGGAGCAAGATTGCCAAATTTACCCGTTTGGAGGAAGTAAACTTTGGCAAGGTAGCCAACTTTTTGGGTCTGAGCTCACTGATGGGTATGCTCTTGGAGCTGTTTTTCTTCTCCCAGTACCAATAAAAAACATTTTTGGGTATTTTTTGGTAGTGGAAGCTAATATGGCTATGCTCTAAGATAATCTGGCGTAAACACTTCAAACTAATCTGCACCTCAGGGTGAGTACTCTACTACTCTCTTGAAAATAAGACAGATGATCTCTGCGTAGGGCCATAGCCTGATGGCCCTCCTATCATTTTGGATAATCACACTAGTAGCACGCACTGCCTGATCTGAATCTGATCGTCAGGCATTTGCATAAGATGTGAGCCTGACATCTCATACTTTAATTTATGGAGAAACCCTAGGACAACAACAGGCTGAGATCTATGTAGCATTGCTTTCATAAGCTAGCAGTACGAACACCATCTTGGACAGTGATCTTGGATCGTTGTTGGAAAATAATTATGGGTGGCATCATTTTGAGCTGCCATTTCTCATGTTCCTGGTCTTTCTGAACTCTGAACTCCTTATCCCTCCTGCTCTTCCTTCTCATACTCGTACTTTCCCTTGCCTTTCTTTCTTTTGCATATATCTACGGATGCACTTTACTGATCTTTTTTATTATAATATTGTTCACACAAAAGTAGGCACATATTAAAAGACCGCACATGAGACAGTGATCCTTTCTAAGGTATAGAATATAACACTGTTTAAAACAGTTATGTAGCTCAGCCTTTCAGATAGACAGTAACGTACCTAGTCAACTTAAGAAGTCCATTGTTATGGAATGATATTATGTATTATTTTTTTCCTAAATGTCCTTAGCTAGTAGTACGTGAAACTATCTTGAATCTACATCACATTCTCGAAAAAAAGATCTACACCAGAAAGCTGAATCTACTGCTAGAAAGCTACAGCCTTATATATTTGGGTAAAACCCAAGTTGCTGCAGCAGTGCTCACATATACGTACGTTCGTACTGGGTAAAACCCTGGTGGGGCTCAAATATTTTACCATTTGCACACGTTGTATATTCTTTAAAATTTATATGTCCACACGTGTCTATTTGTTTAAGTTGCATGTCCATACGGAACTGCGGAAGCTAGCTAGTTAATGAAAGATCATGGAAGATGAATATGTATTCTAGAAAACAATCAAATATTTACCCATAAAAAAGATAAGCTGCCCATATATTGATGTTAGAGCTAGACTACAATATGTTTTGTTCTCTAGAAATTTGTGTTGTCACTCAGAGTCAGAGACACAAAAACTTGTTGTGTCTTCTTTATGCGTAAGAATTTGTACGGTATGTTTTCTAAATGGCAAGAAATAAAATGTGTATCTTAATTCTTAAACTTGATCATATGGAGTATATCCAACAATTTAAGTGCAATTCAGCTTAACTCAACTGAAACAACTCCAAAGCGATTCCAGTTGAGTATAAACTATGAAGTCGACTTGTTGCATGAAAGGTATAAAACCTGTCGTGATAAAAGTTAAACCGTAATCATATGACCCAAATTGTTCTTTATATCCATGCAAACGCAGCAGGATCGAAGCTTTGATGAATGGGCATACTTCTCACGTGTTGCGACTCGGGAAAAAGGTAATCTCAGGTACGATCCGAATTCAATAAAGGGTAACTTCAGGGCAAGGAATAAGGCAGGGATATCAGTTCTTGGAGCAAGCAATAAATCCATAAAAACATCGGGGAAGCTAGGCACTTATAGATGCAAATCTAAACTCACGCCCTCGGCTGCCGCTGTGGTCCCTGGCTGCTCGCAAGCAAACTGACCTTGCGCGGACAGCATCAAAGATGAAGAAGAGGAGGAGGAGGGCGCCCCAAGAGAGGGCCGATGCTCGCGGCTCGTCTCGTCCGAACACCAACAGCTCGACCGGCCGCCGCTCTCCAGCCAACTGCATTCCTGTGTTGCTGTGCGAGGCCAGAGGCCCCCTCCACAGCGCCCCAGGCAGAGGGTTCCCGTTGATCGGCTGCCCGACCGACCCGATCCCTCTGTAGAACTGCTGGCCGTAGGAGAAGCCGGCGCTGCTGCCGCCTGCGCCGCCACTCATCGTGGGCCACGACGGGTACAATGTGGCCCCGAAGCGGTGCTGAGGGTAGCCGAGGAGGTGGTGGTGGTGCGCACCGCCAGCGGCCGCTGCCGCTGCGGCCATGGCGGACTGCATCTGCACCCTCTTCGCGTGCTGTCGCTCGCGCTTGTGCGCGTTCTGGTGGCCCCCGAGCGCCTGCGACGTCGGGAAGTGCCTGCAGCAGTAGTGGCACTCGAACTTGCGGTTGCTGTCAGCGGCAGCGGTTGGCGCGATGGTGGTACCACCGCTGCTTTGCGTGGCAGCAGCTGTGGTAGCGCTGCCTGTGGCGGCGGCGGCCTCCTTTGTCGTTCGGCCCTCAGTCGATGCATGCGGGACGTCAATGCCGAAGAGGCGGATGCCAGAGTTGGGGCTCTCGCGTGGAGGGGCAGACCGCAGGAACGGCAACTCGGAGAAGGACGCGACGTTGGCAAAGTCACGAGGCTCCCGCACGCTCGCTGCGCCGCCGCCGTCACCGCCTCCGCCTTCACTGCCGCCGCCGCCCATGCAACCAGGTGGATTCGAGATAGGTATAGAATTTCCTCGTCTATATATCTAGCTGCTCGTGATCGAAGTACTACAAATCACTGTCTCAGATGGTCTAGCGGCTGTGGGCAACTGCTGGGAGGAAGAGGAAGTGAGGAACCCTCGTAATATCATGGAATTAAGGATCGGAGGAGGGCACCAGAAGAAGTAGGGAATAGAAAGGGCAAGAAGAGGGTCTGGTGCTCATGTCGCTCAAAGGAGGAGTGCCAAATGTATACAAGTGATAGGTTTCGCATGCTGAGGCAAATGGGCCGGGTAGTGATGGATGGATGGGGCAGGGTAATTGTCACCTTACTATTGTGCGTGGTTAGTTAGGACGAGGTGGGGGCGTAGTACGTACGTCCTGTTAGATGGGAGGAGAGGAGAGAAAGGAGCTGTGGGTGATGCATCGTCCATGGTGATGTTGTAGTAAATTCATGGGGAGCCCATAGTACACAATAAGCTATGACAAGTACTACTGCACTAGGAGCCTTTTGGTTGGGCTCTCCCACATAACAAACAAGTACCTGTCACTGAGAGGGAAGTCATCTCTCTCTCTCACACTCACTCACAAGCTCTGAAGCTCTTAGTCTCTCTCCACATTCTTCTGTCCATCTGTAGACTAAGGCATGGCCTAGTGGTGGGGAGGGGCTGATGCCTTCTCACCCACCTGAGTTTAAGTCCTCATTATTATAATTTCGGTGATGTTGCACCCTGCTCTATCAAAAATACCACGTGACTCTCCCACGTAGGAATCATTTTTTTCTGTCCATCTCTCTCATTTTTTCCCTTGGCTTTCTTCATTTCTCTGGCTTCCATGCATGTGTAGGCATCAGTGAGTACGTGACAAGCTCTGAGCGTGGGCCTGTCGCTCTATATAGCTATGGGGGGGGGGGGGGGGGGGGGGGGGGGGTGGTACTGGTGTTTTATGGGGGGCTCTTTATAGCTGTTGGCTTCTTTACATCTGGAGCTGCAGGCTTGTGTTTGGAAGTGGTCCTGTAGTGCAGATCTAGTTGTAGCCTCCTTGTGGCTATGCAGCTGCATGCGTGACTGACTCATCCATCCATTTCTCTCCACCTCTCTACTCTTGGTGCTGTCTTTGTTTCTTATCTCTATTCTTAAGCTATACCTTATATGGGAACGTCCTAAAATATCTGCCCACTCCTGTTTGTACTATTCATCCGAAAGATCACCATCTCCTAGCTAGGTTGTTGTTGTTAAGCGAGAACCACGCATCATGTTACCTTGTTCGCCTATAGCAACATACATACCTCGGCTCTCTATGCAACTAGGTTCATCATGCTAGGATCTGCTTTGTTCTTTTGCTATAATGAAGCTACTCAGCACTCACTTTGTTTCTTAGTCCCTACGATTAAAGCGTGGTCACCTGAAATAGCGGACACATGCATGCTTTGCGGGTGCATGCCCTCCTTGGAGAATCGAACAAAACAAAATTACACTAGCTTGTCGTTTGGGGATCGATAATATTTGGTCCTCCACACTCAGGGCCTCCAAGCCATGACATTCGGACAGAGATTGTCATCCTCATTCTCTGGAAACCTTGGCTGCTAGAAACGCTAAGGTTTTCCTTTCACGGTTCATGAGCACGTCTCCATGTCGATCTGATAATAAGAACATGGTTCTCAATTTAACATTTTGGTCCTATTAGTTCAACAACACTGATTATAATGCAGCCATCATGTCATGGTGTGAACTTACGGTCCGCTACACCCTAATAATTGCTATTTTTTAGTTTCAATCAGAAACAATAGATTGTCTTGGAGATCTCTGCCAATGATGTGACGTCCGGCCTATCTATAGTGTCACACAGGACTAAAGGTTATGTGAAGGAGAAACTAAAGAGAATAAACTAGTACGAGAGAAACCAGATCACATACGGTTTAGAATTTTCGTCAAGTACTTACCGGGCCCATACATGTATGCAACCATTGTAATTAAGATTGGTATCATTCCTGGGTTCTAGGTGGTATGGCGCATATGACAACAAAGTATCATTTGGAGCGTCTTTGTGAAGTTTCCACATCCTGTAGACAAAACCTAGAGATAATCACCTTAACACTTTTCTCTATGATCACCCCCACAACATTTTGTCATTATTTCACAACTTGTCGTCATTAGTCTCTCACTAATGTCTATTTTTACGTGCACTGGTTGTTTCCCTTAACGACATTAATAGGAGACAACCGATGTGGCCAAACATTGTAGATCATTGCTTCGCAGCCTGGCATGAATCCATTTGAAACCATGCATGTCGGGATAGAATTCTATTATATATTCGTGCCATCAGCGACAAAACATTGTTATGGTTCGGCTAAAAACCTCCAGGAGACTGGTTTGGGGGTACACTAATTACCTCGCTATCGAAAGGTTTAATCCTACGGAAAATATATATGTTCTTGTCCTCAGTCTCAGGTCCTTCTTCCTGATCACTTTACTTCTTGCAAGATACTCAATATAGCAGCATGGATATTTCCATTAAACAAACCTTGCACGTATGTTTTCCACAGGTGAGGAAAAAGGCGCGGCAGATCGCTCTTTCCCCAGCCGGCGGCCACGTTCCAGGGCGATGGGGATTCTGCTGCATCAACGTGCGTGCTATCACATGGAAAGGTGTGCTCCTCTCATCAACAGACACAGCAACCTTTGTTTTTGTGAAACATAACATTCCACCGCTTAAAGTCAGCAAACACTTTTCTCATACATCGATCCTTTGTTCGAATCAATATATCATGCATGCCTTCGGAGATCGCTAGCACGTACTGTATCACGAATCCCAATGTATAGAACGATTTGTTGTGTGCATCGTGTCTTGCATACGCCGGGGTTAACCGTACTCTTCTATTTTCCCAAAAATAAAAAGGCTACATTCGCGGCGCCACCGGCTGTCAGATCAAAACCTGCAGTAGTCCGAAATCCTAACTGGAAGTCTGGAATTCAATTTTTTTTTCAAGGATACCGTGAGAGGTATATCGGGTTCATACAAGAAGGGCCAGAAGGTAATGATTGCATGACATGTTGGTTGGTACGGGCACGAACATGCACCCCATGCTACCGAGCCGCCTACACTTGACACAGACTACTCGTCTACTCTCCACCGCTCCGCCTCGAGAAGGCAACCTCGAAACAGTCCCGCGAGGCGCCAAATGCGGTCTCGCCACATCCTGGCACTAGTGGAAACATGGCCATTGGTTCCGGGTCGTAAGGGCCTCTAGTACCGGGTGTCCACCCGGGACTAGCAAGGCGACACTAGAGGCCCCCCCTCTAGTACCGGGTCCGTTACGACCCGGAACAACAGGCTCCCACGTGGCCGCCGAGGCGGGGCGTGGTGGAGGACCTCTAGTCCCGATTGGTCATACGACCCGGGACCAAGGACCTCACACGTGGCAGCCTGTAATTTTTTGTTTTTCCTCCCAATTTAATATTGAAATGGTGCAAAAAAATATGCGTTTAATTAATTAAAAACAGAAACTACATATAACATATCAAAATGTTCATAAATAAAAATATGTTCACGTCTATCCGGTTACATGGAGGTGCTCATAACCGGGACTAGAGCCCGTCTATTCGATTACACGTGTGTGGAGATCATAACCGGGACTAGAGCCCGTCTATTCGGTTACACGGGAGATCATAACCGGGACTTCACCGCTATTCTCCATTGTATTTCCTTTTGTAGGTATGACTTCGCTGAGCAGAAACCCCGCAAGTTCCTCTGCTAGTGCTTGAAAGCGCTTCTTTAGTGGCATACTCTCGCGCAATGGCTCTGCCTATAAAAGAAGGAGATCAATACGAATATTAATCATGACTATCAAAAATTATGAATGACACTGGAGATCAATTGATGAATATGATTGTTCACGTACGTCTAAAAATTTCTTTGGGTCCCGCTCAGTGACCGAACGACGAATCCACTCGCAAACGAAATATCCACAGAAATTGGTCCCCTGTGGTTGCCTCTCGATCCACTTTACGAGAATAGAATTCAATCAAATCATAGTCAACATATAGTGGTATTGAAAACTATAAATAAAGAGATGCGCGAACCTAGCTAGACCGTACTACCTACCTGTGGGTGAACAAAAGTCAGCTGTTCTTCAAATGAACCTGAACCCTTTGTCCTCGCTTTGAATTGTTTCCAAACCCTGCCGGCAAAAAAAAGAATAAATGAGTTATTAGTTGCTTGATATCTCTGAAATCAATAAGAGAGACTGATATAGTGCGATAATGTTTGAAATTACCTTTGGAGCGTATCTAGAATGCTTTGGTACCTCTCCTCAGGCCAGTCCAATGAGTCGTAGACTTGAACTCTTGATCTATCAACTTCAATGACTAGCAGAATGTAATGATCGCTGCGCATGATTATATACACGTCAGTAACTCATCAGTTACACTTAATTTGTACAAGCGAGTAACACTCTCTTACCTGAAGAAGTAAGGAAACATTATCTCCGTGTTGAAATGTTGCTTCATTAGGGCATTTAGCAAGTTCTTCTCCGTGTCCTTCACGTGGTTTTTTAGTGTCCTTGCATTAACTCGTACTGGGTTAACGAACCCAAAGCCATAGATGCCCTTTCTACCACATTCATCACTCTTCATTCTGCATAATACCGTAGTGAGCATAATTAGCGATGGCAATGAACGAGCTGAGAGCTAAAGACTTTATCTTTTTTGGAAATAAATGAATTGAATCACTTACAGACAGTAGGCACCGACGAGAGCCAAGTCGAGGGAGTCAAGGTTGTATAAGTACCAGAGTTCTTCGAGCTGAATTGTGAACATGTCTTCACCCGCGAAATGATTTTTTGTAACTTTCACACAGATCAAAAAGTCATCAAATTCCTTTGTGGTTTTCATGTACCAACTATGGAGTTGTCGCATACATGTCGGTAGACACTTTATCTGATCACCTCGCAGCAGGGACCTCCCCCATTTCCATTTCCATGAATCATCTACATCAGACGGAAAGAGATTTTCGTTGTCCAGTTGAGCAAGAGTAATACCAGCATCTGCAGCAAAGTCCTTCTTCAAGGATAAAGTAGGAATTAGGTCCGTCACGGAGCCATGACCACTGGGTATAACTACGAGCGGGGCTATCGACTGGTTTGCCTGTTGTCCGAGCTGGGCAACGTCTCTTTTCCCTCTGGCACTACTACTTCTCGTCTTGGGAGAGCTACTACTTTTACTCAGAGCTCGTAAATAGTTATCTGGCTTATTTTTCTCATATTGCGATGGTTCCGTGATGAATCCAATAGCCCACTTGTTTTCCTTTGCAGTAAATGTTTGCTTTTCCTCGGGCTTTTTCCGTGCAAGCTGTCTTTTTGTGTCTGCATCCACCCACGCATCCAATTGCTCTTTAGTCATGTCGCAAGCTCTGAGGTCGTCAAGGCTTTTGGGTACTTTTGGGAGGGGCGAACGTCGGGGGTCTCGCCCGAATCCCATGGACGACGAAGTGGCGCCCTTCCTATGTCGGGGCTCAGGAGTCGGCTCATGCGGCGGCGGAGTCGGCTCATGCGGCGGCGGAGTGGGCTGACGCGGCGGTGGAGTCGGCTCACGCGGCGGTGGAGTCGGCGCACGCGGCGGCGGAGACGACTGATGCAGAGGCGACTGATGGTTGTCGTCCCCTTCATCGTCATCAGGTGGTGAATCGTGAATTGGCGGAGACGATGGTGGCCTTGGCGCCCAGCCTTCAAACTTGATGTATTTCTTCCGCCATAGAATTAGACCACCCACGACGTCCCCTAGCACCGACTCATCATCAGCTCTTGGGAACTCAAGGTTCAGTGATTCATATCCTTGTACAACTTGATCCACGCCGACACGAGCAAATCCATCTGGAATGGCATTGCCAAGCCACGATGCTGTAGAGTCAATGGAGAATGCATAGCCGTCCGCCGCCTTCATGGATAAGTTAAATACTGGGACATGCAGCTCACAAGTTGTTTTCTCCGTGATATAATCCACGGGGTAACTTGTCTCATCATCACCGACCATAACCGAGGAAGCCACGCTGCTTCTGCGATGCGATGGGCCGCCTTGACTCGCTTGTTCCAGCTGAAGAGTTGGCGCCCCTTGCTCGCGCATTTGATCTATTTGCTTCTGCTGCTCCTTATAGAGAGCAACCATCTGGTCATGATTTCTTTCTAAGATCATCAACCGGTCTGATTCCTGCTGCTCCTTCCTCCTCTTTGCTCTCAATCGGCTTCTATAAGAGGCACGGTCCTCGGGAAACCCTTCAATCCACGGCACTTCTCCTAAGCCTCGTGTTGATCCTCCTTTTTCTTTGGTCCCGAGGGCCTCTGACAGCTCGTCCTTCTCTCTGTCGGAAATAAACTTTCCCTCTTTAGACTTGGCAATTAAGTCAATAATTTTTTTTGGGCTCCGTTGACTACTTTGCTTTCATCAATTATTAACTCCCCTGTTTCCATGTCATACTCCCCTCCATGCGCAAGTAGCCAATTCCTTATCCTTCTGTCCCATTCCTCTGTGACCGGGGTGAGCCCTTTTGCACGCAACTCGGACTCAATTTTTTCCCACTTAGGCTCGGCAACTCGGTAGCCACCTGGCCCCATCTTATGGTGATACTTCTTTTTCGCTGCATTATTCTTATTCGTTTGCGACCTTTTCTTAGCTCGTTCTGATTTCTTGTACTCCAGAAATGCAGGCCAGTGAGGCCGCTGCCTCTCTCGTGTGCCGGTGAAATCCGGAAGTTTCCCATCTTCTTCCCACTCACGGAATAATTTGTTCTTGTAGTTATTGAATTGTTGAGCCATCTTCTTAAGAGCGAAATGCTTGACTTTGTCCGTCATTTTTTTTGTCTTCACCTCATCTTCCAAGACCGGTAGGGTGAAATGTGCAATGAGCTTGTTCCAAAGCACATCTTTGGTTCTCTTGTCGACGTAACTAACTCCCTCTAACTTTGGCTTAATCCATTCCTGAGTGCTGATATAAACGTTGTCCCTGACAGTGACTCCGCATTGATGCACAAACTTAACTGCGTTCGGCACGGGTGCCAGTGGTTGGCCAGTAGTTGCATTCACCTCGTCAATTGTGAGATGCTCATCTTTGCCCATCCCTTGGGCATGGCCTCGTTTAGTGGATTGGTTCGATGCGGAGGTCTAAAAATATGAAACATGTGTGAATACATATATATGCACAAATCAGTTATTGCATCTGCTCAACATAGGCTTAATATACCTCGCCAGACGGCGTGGGTCCACCAATTTCCGAGTCCTCATCTTCAGCTCCTTCCGCGGGATGCCGAAATTCACCGGGTTCCAAAATGTAGGAAAGTATCTCTTCTTCCCCTTCTCTCGTTACGAAGGGAGCATCGACATCCATTGTTTAACTAATACAAAAAAAAGATAAAACAATAATAGCATTAGTACAATAATTCAAAGGAGGGAACTATACAAATATGCAACAAAAACAATTTAATATTGCATCTAAAGAAAAAAATCTTTCAAAAAAAACATAGGCTGTCCCAATCCCAGCCCAGCCCAAATTTGGGCCAGAACCTGGTCAAAGGTGGCCACCGTGGTCATCGCTGGCCCACCTGCCAGCGCCTACCCGCCCCACCGCCACGTGTGACCGCCCACTGGCCACGCGTGGTCAATGCTGGCCCACCTGCCAGCGACCCAGTTCTGACCCCGCCGCCCTGCCTCGTGTTCCCGCCCCGCCTCGTCTTCACCTCCCCGCCTCGTGTTCCCACCCGGCCGCCTCGCCTTCACCCCCCGTGGTCAATGCGGAGCCCAACAGCCCCCGCCCACCCGGAGTCAATGCTCCTGGCCCACTTGCCAGCGACGGTTCCTGGTCTTTAAAAAGGGACGCGCCCGTGCGGATGTGGACACTCCACTCCGCTCCCACGGTTCCCCTCCGCCCGACGGTTCCCCTCCGCCCGTCCAGTGCCCTCGCCGCCATGTCGCGCTGGTTCGGGAAGTCCCCGAAGAACGAGACCGGCGAGTCCTCCAACCGTCGCCGCGCTTCTCCACCGCCTCCACCGCGGCGGCCTTGGGCGTCGTTCCGCAGGGCGTGCGGAGGACCGCGCCACCGGTGCGGGTCGCCCACGCACCCGACGCGCCGTCACGAACCACCACCACCACCGCCGGAGGGAGGAGGATCCGGCGCCGGCGCTACGTGCCAGAGCCGGAGTGCCAGTGGCACTGGGAGAACGCCGCCACGCTGGAGTGGAACGACGTCCACCTCCCCGAGGGCTGGCACCTGAACCCGCAGAGGATTCCGGTGCCGGCGGTCCCGCTCCCTGGGAGGCAACTGGATAGGGAGATCGCGCGCCGGCGCCGCCTCCTCCCTCCGGCGCTCCGCAACGACCCCGCCTACGCGGCGGACTCCCCTCACTGGGAGCAGTGGCTCAAGGACGAGCACGAGGACCGCCGCCACTCCTACTTCGCCCCGGCGCCCCGCGCCGTCCAATCCGCCTACCCAGCGCTGCCCGACGCGCTGTGGTTCGAGAAGGAGGTCCGCGAGGACGACGACGACCCGGACATGCAGGCCGCCTACGAGGCCTCCAACCGCACCCTCGTCGAGGACGAGATCAAGCGGTGGGAGAAGGTGATGGCCCAGGTCCAGGCTGATGCGGCCGCGGCCCTGATGCCGCCGCCGCCACCGCAGTACGATTTAGTCTTCGCTTTTTCTTTTTGTGAGACCCTTTCTTCTGATCGCTCCGTAACCATGGACAAGGGTCTGCATATAACTTGAGACTTGGGTCAGTGGTCACTTTGAAGGGCGGAATTTCATGAAATGGGAGTTTCCACCTAGAAGAAATGGGTTAATACACGAAATGGGAGTTTCCACCTAGAAGAAATGGGTTATAGCTAGGGAACCCAAATGTTTTGCGTTTGAGCGCCATTTCGATCCAAGCAGCGGTAAGACGTCTTTGATGATCTACAACCGTCCGGCAAGACATCTCTGATGATCTGCAACCGTTTGGAACGGTCACAGGTCATCAGAGACGTCTTGCGCTGGTTGCCCAAAGATGCCTCTCGAGTGACGCTGGAATGTTTTGTGTGAGTGAGTAACCTGTCTGAGGAGGGGGGCTATATATAGGGTACGTGTGTTTCTTTAGTCCCAGTTGGTAACACCAACGGGTCATGTGGCTCACGAAGTGGTCGTGATACTGCTGATCCAACAGCTCACAATCCCTCAAAAGAAACACACCCTGATCCAACGTCTCACAAGCGCTTGAAAGAAACACACGATCCGTGTGCTTCTTTAGTCCCGGTTGGTAACACCAACCGGGACTAAAGGCGGGCTTTGCGGTCACGACACGTGTCCTCCCCCAGCGCTGCCCTAGGCACGTGTCCTCCCCCAGCGCTGCCCTAGAGGTCTTTATATATTGTTGCCGACGGGGTAAACCCTAATCCAACATTCGGAACAGACTGTCCGCCAGGACCCTTTCCAAAGATTACATCTAAATCCTTGACCGCATCATATATATCTTCACCACTTTGGAGGGGTGGCTTCGGCCGGCGATCTTCCTCACCTTTGAAATGCTGCTGCTTGCTTTTCTTTCTTAGGGGATGCTGAGTTGTAAGAAATCGACGATGACCGGGTACACATTCTTGTTACCTACATATATACTTTCAGTGCTATCTAAACAGTGTGTGCATGCATTGTATCCCTTGTTCAACTGTCCTGAAATGTTACTAAGAGCAGGCCAATCATTGATGGTTACAAACAATAACCTCGTAGGTTAAATTCCGCTTGTTTGTACTCATCCCACACAGGTACCCCTTCATCACGCCACAACTGTAAAAGTTCATCAACTAATGGCCTCAGGTAGACATCACTATTGTTACCGGGTTGCTTCGGGTCTTGGATGAGCACTGGCATCATAATGAACTTCCGCTTCATGCACAACCAAGGAGGAAGTTTATAGATACATAGAGTCACAGGCCAGGTGCTATGACTGCTGCTCTGCTCCCCAAAAGGATTAAAGCCATCCGTGCTAAGACCAAACCTTAAGTTTCTTGGGTCACGTGCAAATTCCTTGTACTCTGTATCGATTTTTCTCCACTGCGACCCATCAGCGGGTGTCTCAACATCTCGTCGCTCTTGCGGTCTTCTTTGTGCCATCGCAACAACTTGGCATGCTCTTTGTTTCTGAACAAACGTTTCAACCGTGGTATTATAGGAGCGTACCACATAACCTTGGCAGGAACCTTCTTCCTGGCGGGCAGGCCCTCAACATCGACAGGGTCATCTGCTCTGATCTTATACCGCAATGCACCGCATACCGGACATTCATTCAAATTCTCATACTTCTCACCGCGGTAGAGGATGCAGCCATTAATGCATGCATGTATCTTCTGCACATCTAATCCTAGAGGGCAGATAATCTTCTTTGCTTCATACGCACTCTCGGGCAATTCGTTACCAGCGGCAGCTTGTCCTTCACTATTTTCAGTAAACTCCCAAATCCCTTGTCAGATAAATCATTCGCTGCCTTCCATTGCAATAATTCCAGTGTGGTACCGAGCTTTGTGTTGCCATCTTCGCAAGTTGGGTACAACTTTGTTTTGTGATCCTCTAACATGCGCTCCAACTTCAACTTCTCAAGTGTAGTTTCTGCTAGGGTATGTGCATCAACAATGACCCCACGTAAATCATCATGTATGATGGGATCATCTGGTACCTCTTCATCATCAGCTTCCCTGTTGGGTTACCAACATATTCAGGGTATATGTAGTTATCATCGTTCTCTTCTTCTTCGTTATCTTCCATCATAACCCTTTTTTCTCCGTGCTTGGTCCAACAATTATAGCCGGGCATGAAACCAGAAGTTATCAGGTGGAGGTGAATTATGTCTGTGTTAGCGTAATCCTTCTCATTCCGACATTTCTTGCATGGACAACACATAAACCATTGGGCCTCTTGTTATCCTTAGCCACATTGAGAAAAGATTGCACGCCATCCATGTACTCTTTAGAGGGTCGGTCAGCGTACATCCACGGATGACTCATCTGCAAATCACCGCTAAAACCCATTACGATAAACCAACATAATAGGAAACATATCATATTCATTAATACAAGTTCATCACATTAAAACCAAAGTATAGTAGTGACCAAATGTAATACATAGTTCTCATAAAACATAAATTAATTAAAACTAGAATACAAACTATCTAAAGAATTTAAATCCAACAACAAATGCGATCAGAATCGCAACTAAGGTAACTATTGAACTAACAGCATAATGATACCAAGCCTCTTGACTAATGACATATTTTCTAATCTTTCTAAACTTCAGGCGCATGGCATCCATCTTCATCTCGTGAACAGAGACGACGTCGGTAAGCTCGACCCCGTGAGCATCAACGATGTCGGCAATCTTCAAGTCCAATACCATCTTCTCTTCAAGGCATTGGAGACGAAGATCTTCACTAATCTTCAATTTTGCTTTCAAATCGTTGTTTTCTTTTTAAAAAAACTCTACAATAGGGTCGGCTGGAATTTCCGGTTCAACTACCTCCTAAATAAAATATATCTATGTCAATTTGGTCGGCATGATTGTTATAAACACGAAACAAAATAAATAGTGATAAAAATATACCACATCCGAATCATAGACCAGACGAGGGCCGACGGGGACGGATATCAAAACCATGACACTATACATAAAAAACATAAGAAAATTATACAAGAAAAATAATTATGCATTCAAATCATACAAGTAATTTTGTAAATAACAGATAAAGAAGAGGCTCACCGAGCTGGTGCGGTCACGGGATGGCGGGGGCTATCGACGGCGGTGAGGACCGAGACGACACTAAAATCCACAAATAATAAATTAATTTGAGCTCAAAATACATAAAAAAAATGAACTACCTGGCTTAGACATTTCATCAAACACCTAGGTAGCACTATAAAAATGAAATGAGCTAAACTTGTATGGAAATGGCTAAAATTCGGCCGCCGGGTGAAAGGATCAAGTGTTGCTAACCATTGGAGAGATGGGTGCCGTCTATCTTGACAAATCTTGGAAAAAAATGGTGCTACACTTGAGCTTGAGAGAGGAAACAATGGAGATGATCTCGAGGGTTCAAAAATGGTGGCGGGCCCGGGGTGGGAGATGATATAGCGGGACCTCTAGTCCCGGGCTGTACCACGGCCCGGGACGAAAGGTCCACCTCATGTCTCCACCCTGCCGCTGACTGCCTCGGTCCGGGTGGTATCACGGCCCGGAACTAGAGGTGCCCTACAACCCGGGACCCGACCTGCGCAGCGTCGGAGCAGCCGGCCCGGTACTAGTTCCCTCCTCTAGTCCGGGATCGAACCACGCCGGGACTAGAGCCCAACACCCCTCTCCACCAAAGCCCCTGTTTCCACTAGTGTGCGAGGGGAAAAAACCCCATTAAAGACAACGCCGTTGCAACACCTCCACATCTACCAACACACAAGTGTCACCGCCGACCAAAGGTCCTTCGCATTTCGCCGACATGCATGCCGGGAAGAAACCTAGTCAACAAACGTATCGTCCTGCCATAGCATCCAACCATGATAACGCTACCTACTCAGACAAACCGACCAAACCATCCGGGCAAGCATGCAACCAATCAGCGGGTGGTCAATGGACTCGGCCTGCTAGTCGCAAAAGGGGCTGGTCTCCGGGTGGGGAACGCCGCTGCGACTCAGGCAGTCCACCATCCAGCAATGATCCCTAAGTGCAAGCCACATAAAGATCTTACAGTTGGACGGGGCAACCTCGAGCATCAAATATGCAAACCACAACCATATCTCGATGGACCTACCGAACATGCATGGTTGTGTAACACGAGCATGAAGAATAGATCGATGTTGCTCGCCTCCAATTCCACCTGAACACGTTGTCCTGCTTGTCGTTGAGCTCGATACCGACGAGACGATCAACTAAGTCTAGGAGCTCCATGATTTCTGGCACGAGACGTCGTGGGAGATATTCGAGCCAAGCACCTGCCACCCTCCCCCCGGACAAAGCAGGATCCAGCTACCTGATTAGACACCACCGCGAAAGGGTTCGGGGCGAAGCCGCGGATGCGACCATTATGCAACCACCCGTCAGTCCAGAACATGGTACATGCGTCATCACCAAGAACCGATGAGGTTGTGGCATCGAACGTATGTCTCACAACATGAGGAGCCTATAGATTGAATTTCCTCCATAGCTTGTAGGAATTGACGCAAACACAGTTAGAGCCATCTCACCTCAAAGCCAAGCTCATCAATCTCATTTTTAGGATGCCAAGCCTGCCCAACTGCCTAGGCATGCATTTACTCTATTTCATGCCACGCGAGGTAGTGGCTGCCATGGACCTCCTTGTGCCTCTTCCAAAGGAAGCCACGAATTGCCCGCTTGGTGACGATAATGGTCTTTGTTGGGACATCAAGTAACATCATGGCACAGATCGAGATCGCGGAGTGGGTGGACCAGATAAGGAACAACCCCCCCCCCCCCCCCCATTCTTCATTCGCACAACCCCCAACTAGTAAGACCTATCCACCAAGTGTTGGAGTTGGAAACTCGTAGGTTTGCGAAGGGTGAGCGAGAAGGCCAAGGGACCAGAGAGGGAACGACAAGACCTCCAATCCCAGCCCTCCCGAACCGCTGTTTGCCCATGTTCGTCTGATCCATGAATAAGGTGCGCCTAGCTTTTGATGATGTTTGTGCGTAGACCAGAGGCCGAAATGCTCCAAGACCGTCGAGAAGACTTGAAGATCGATCCACCACCGAGGGACATAGGAAGGTAACCACATTACCAGCGTAGATCGAGGCGGTATCGTAGCCCCGACGTGGCTAATCAGGATGGCCCACCGCTGTTGTCTTCTAAATCGAGAGGTAAAGGACCTCCATGACCAAAATGAAGAGTAAGGGAAAGGGAACTCCCGCCTCAAACCATGTCTATTGGCAATACGACAACCAGGTGAACCCTTCATTAGGATTCTAGTCGAAGTCGTGGAGAGCAAGGCACAGATCCATGCAATCCAGCGGTCACTGAAGCCCATTGCAGAGGACCTCGAGCAAGAAGGTCAACTGCACTGTGTCAAAGACCTTCATGATGTCCACCTTTAGGAGAACATCCAAGGTGGTGGTGCTATAGCAGCCAACTTCCTGGCTGTTCCCTGAACCAATATGAAGTTTTCGTGAAGACAACAGCCATGGAAGAATGCACTTTGGTGCTTTCCCACCAACTGAGGAATGACAAGCGCAACTCGAGAGGCAAGCACCTTTGCCAAAAGCTTGGTGAAACCGTGAATTGGGCTGATTGGGCAAAATCTCGCACCTTCTCGCCGTCGGGTTTCTTGGGGATAAGCGTGATGAGCGCCTGGTTCACGCCCCAAAGCCACGATAGTTAAGCCTATAGAGGGAGCGGAAGGCACACATCAGCTAGCCTTAATGATGCTCTAGGAAGACACGTAGAAACGTGTGGAGAAGCGATCGGGTTTGAGGCTTGTTTTTAGCGGCATTTCTTTGATGACATTCCACACACCTCCTCCTCACAAAGTCCTCCTCAAGATGTCGTAGATCCACGGAGAGAAGCCCCAAGAAGTCTAGGTCCAATGAGGATGGCCAGTCGGTGGCCGATCCAGCAGGCCTTTCAGGTCATCCACGACCGCAACCTTGTCTCCGTGGGACGTTGTCCACCATGAGATGTCTGATGAAGTTTTTGCGCCTCCAGTGACTCGCATCGCATGAACGTTGAAGAAACGAGTACTGGCGCGCCTCCTTCATGTAAACGAAGGACACGAGATCACCGGCGAGCCATCGATCTCTCATGGGATGCGATCCCAAAGGAACTCAAATTATCTTACCTAGAAATTTATTGTTATGACCACTTCAAGAATGTGTCTGTTGGTTAGGACATGCAAGTTAGTGCGTACGAGCGTATGTATATGTATGTAACTAGGAGTATATACTACTAGTACATATACCTTCTCGTTTGTGTGAAACTTTTAAAGCTGTTCACAGTATAGCGGTGAACCTTCAACCAGTTGTTGCGTGCATACATTCAAGATCCAGCAGGGGTCACTATCCAGAATTTCGCGAACCGAATTATGCTGTGCATCGTACGTACTAGTGGCTAGCTAGTCGTACTAAATGATTCGGACAGACAGAATGGTCGCTAATCGATTGATTAAGACTCTCTTGACCCGAACCAAATACATACAAATCCTTGTGGTTGGTTACAGGTCTAGATCTCACCAGCAGCTATAGCATTTCCAGCACTTGATAACCAGCTACTTGTGCTAATCAGTAGGGGACCTTCCTGCTGTTTTCAGAGAAGACGCCACTATCCTGGTCCTCCTGGGAAACCTTGCTGTTCTGAAAGCGGTGGGTCCATATGGCATAGGAGAAAACTTGAATCTTGCCAGTTCTGTTAGTAGTCCAGTGCAGCAAGTTTATCAGAGACTGCTGCCTCTGCAATTTGCTCATTCCTCTCACTCACTTTCTTTGGGAAAATGTTGCTCATAATTCCTCTTTAACGACGTGCATGCATGTGCGCAGTACATGTGGGCGTACTGACTTTTAACTGCGGCGTTACATATGTTCCTACCAAAACAGCAACTTGATCATTAAGTCTTGGGGCCTAGCTCCTCCATATAATCATAAATCTCAACAAAGTGGGGATATCCAGCTAGCTATTAAACCGTTTCTGCGCATCTTTCTAAGTTTATGGACAAGTACATGTCCAGTTGCCACTACGCTCTGAGGAATTGACAGGCCAACAAGTTTGCGAGTGATGTTGTCTAAAATTGGACCATACACATGACATACCCACCGCCGTTTTTCGCATGAGCATCATACCAACCTGAAAATTTCCTAAGCAAACTTAGAGGTGTCACATTTACTTAGTGTGTGAATCATATTTTCTTTTACGAAATACTGAACACTTGCTGATCAACTAAAATATAGTGAGTTCGATTGTGCTAGATGCTACCATCATGGACCTATATGTTACTGACTAGTGACTAGTGCCCGGCCAGTGCATGCTGCAGTGCCCATCCTTTGGGCACGAAGCTGATGATCATGTAGACTGAGTATGGTGGCCGCTTTACTGATGCATTGCCTGACTCATAGGCAATTATTCTTCCTCTCATAACTGTGCGCAGCTTCCCTCTTTATTCTGCTCCCTGCAGTTCCCGTCCATCATCTTGGGGTCGTGAGACGGACACCATCTTACTTGGTTCAGGCCAATGCTGCAACTGCACTGCAACTCTCCACTCTGAGATGGCCGAACAAGGTACTTGCCTTCAGCGCCCCGTCAGTCCCACACCTAGGCCAATTCATGAGCCCGCTTGTTTCCTTCGCTCACGCCTAAGGGATTTAGCGCACCTGCCTTCAGGCACTCAGCTTCAACGCCGCTCGGTCCCGACGAGCTACAGTTGCTGCTACGGTGATACTTCCTCCTCCGTTACTCAAAATAAGACATGTAAATTTAGTCAAAATTCAACGTGCGTGTATTAAGTTTGACCAATTATATAGACAAACTTATGAACATTTAAAATATCAAATCAATATCAATACAATCAACATAGAATATATTTTATAGTATGTTTATTAAATCTCGTAAATGTTCATACTTTTGTTTATAAGATTGGTAAAAATACTTGACTAAGAATATATTCCTTATTTAATGGAATGGCCGTAGTATGGAGGAACCGATCCAATACTCCCATCACATTCTGCCAATATGCTCGTGAGGTGTGAACTGAGATAAAATATAAAAAATCAATATACGTCTCCATCATGCAAATTCTCATATATTTATGACTATGGACTGTTGGAAGATTTCATCAGCGCGTGCCGAGAACAACACTGCCCTGCTGTCACGGCGTGGCATCTCTAGGAGGCATGCATTACTGTGAGAAATGGGGAAGCTCTGCTTCACTCTCGTCGAACCATTGAGGAAATTGTTTATCATGAAACACTTTCAGATCCGTAAACTACACTAACCGTGAGTCCACCACTTCTACACTGACATGGAGTTTACCACCGGTGGGACTGGCCATGCTCAATGTGGATGTTGCCATCTTCTCATAGACGAGCCGAATAGATGATTTTCTTGTCATATGTGTAATCATCAAGGTGTTCTTTCTGGCTCCCTATTGTATGTATGAGCATATATATAGATTGATGATCCTAATTAATCTAGCGGAGGCCATCGCCGTGCACATTACACTCTCGTTGGCTCAGCAAGCTTCTCACATAGTCACTTGGTGGTGGTTGTGGTCTCTAGCTGTGTCAACCTTGTGGGGATCAATGTTAAAGGCAGAGCTAGTTGTCACTCTAGAGCAGCGATCTTTGATGTCAAGCAGTTAGCAAAAACAAATTGTCTCTGTTTTTTCATCAAAGTAGATGGTATAATAGGGTCAGCGGAGGGGCTTCCTTAGGACCAAAGAGGGCCATGCCCCCTACTCTAGCTCAAGTATGAATCTTAAGTATCAAATATTGCTCAAGTATGAAGCTTAAGTACCTCTTGATCGCCGCTAGAGTTTCTGTTACGGTTTGACCAAGAAATCACATAAGGGGTGTAAAGGCGGAGGCATATACATGCATTGGGTCTAGGTGAGGAGGCAGCCATGGTTGTGCACTTATGGAGGAGGTGGCGAGACCTCGATCAAGACACCAGGAAGGAATTACGGAGCCAACGATACGACACCTCCCTAGGGAGTACCAGGGTACATGGTTTTAAATTTCAGTTTCGAAAATATTTTGGATACTACCGAAATCACTGAAATTCAGCGATTTGAGTTTTTGTTTCGATCAAATGACCGAAATTTGCTCTTAAAATACATTTAAATATTAAAAATCTAAATCTTTTAAATATTTTGAACTCAAGTGTAGTACTGAAATATTTTTTTTTCGAGTAGGTACTGAAATATTTTGACCAAAAGGTAACTATTTCGGTGGGTGTGTACTGAAATCATTGGAATTCATAAAAACTCACTGAAAGTGATTTCCATGCCAGGGTACCGTAAAAACTCTCAACATGAACAAGCATTGCAATATCCACACCAGAGGCAGAACGGAGCATCAGTGTCCCATTCGACCATTGAATTCCCCATGGGCAACAACACATCTCGAACAGCTGGATCTGCGTGAACGGATGCACGTGTGGAGCATGCAGTCTCAAACACCTGCGTACGTAAATCAAGGTGATGTAATGCTGGCGCGTAGTGCAGGGAGAGAGCGTGCGTGCCTCCCGGCCGATACATGAGGGCGCCCACCGCGCCGTCGTCCACCAAGCGACGGTGGCCGTGTCTCGGTGAAACTGGGTGAGGGACAAGTCAGACTGCACCTCATGCCACCTGCGATGTTGCCATGGTGGGTAGGATGTGTAAAAAAAAGAGCTCGATTGATTTTGGACGAGACGAACGTTTGTCGAAACAATCGAGTGCTTAATCCCAGACGCAGTAATAAACTATTTAAGTAATAAAGCCCTTTATCTAAAAAAAATCCCAGACGCAGTAGAACTGTTCCTGACGTACTACGTACTATACCTGCGATCAAACAAATGAACTAATTATTAAAGACATCACTACACTGTCCAGCCAATGTACCTGCGACCAGACAAACCAACTTACATGTGTGTCGAGGCCTTCACACCGCAGACACAGAGGTTCAGACGATGAACATATCACTAGATATATTAAAGACGAACAAAATCGCGAGCTCTCAGCCACCCTCGCACTGTAGAAGTCTACAGTGTTCTACAGAGCGAGGGGTGGGACCCACATGAACAGTACTCTGGTGGTAGGGCAGCTATAGCTTGCTCTCCGAAGTCCGAACAATGTGTGGCGAACATATGCAGATCGATCTATGGATCAATGGATGTGCTTGTGCGTGCCTAGCTAGCTAGGGCGGCCGGAGATCGATCGGAGGGCAACCGGCGGGACCGGTGGCCGGCGGGGCGTGGCTCCCATCATGTCGATCAATTTGTACGTGCGTCCGATCGATGGAATTGATCTCCGTCACAGGATTTGGCGCTCCGGCCGGCCGACGGACGGGTACGGCGTTATAGGCCTGTCGGGGCCGGCAGAGATCTCGAGTCGGAACTCGGTCGATCGATCTCCTCCGGGCCGGCCACAGCACATACGTCGTGCATGCAGGACCACCTTGCGCGCGGGCTAGCTTCAAATGCGCACTGCCCCGGCCGGCCCCGGCGAGCCTAGCTTTCAACAGCCTATGCATGGAGCTGCAGCGATCGAGAGGTACGGCTGCCGTTGGGCGTACGAACGAGACGTACGTAGGTGCAACAGGAACAGGTTTTGCGTACGTACATAGGAGCTGGATCCATCCCAATCGATATCGATCGACCAGCACTAAAGTCTACAGGAAACGGCATAGTTTCACTTTCAACCGTGGGCGTTTGTGTATGCCGAGGGCAGCCGTCGGTAAACGGCTGTCGGCTTATTCTTGTACGGCACCTACCCGATGGTTGTTTGTGGCCATCGGCAAAAGAAGAGGCGTTGATGGATAGCGTCGAGCCGTTTGACGACGGCCGCTTCATCGGCATATAGGTCCACATGACTGCTAAGGATCATCACCGTCAAATCATGCAGACGGTCGGCCGTCGGCATTAATTCAAACATATGTCGAGGCCAAACCCGTTAGCAAAACAGCACACGTGTCTAAATATGGGAGCTCCTCGTGACACGATATGCAGAGGGCACTGCCATTGGCGTAGACGAGCATACATATCGACATCTGGGAGCTCCTGGTGACCCTATATGCCGAGGACCAAACAATCGGCATACATGATCTATATGCCGAGGGCCAAGCCGCCGACATACATCATCTATATGTCGAGGGCAAACCCTCGGCATATCAGGATCCGGTATCACCTGGAGACCTAGGAAAGGCCCCTCATTCTTTTTTGCTCGTTTTCTGGCTAGTCCACCGCTGTGAGCATCGTCACTATAATAGGAAAAAGGACAACCGTTTAGCACCGCGAACTGCCTAAGTCTAGTTTGATGCATGCCGAATTGTCTAAGTCTTTGCCTGGAAAATTGGCGAAATCAAAGTTTGATGCATGACGAATTGTCTAAGTTTTTGCCTGGAAAATTGGCAAAGTCTAAGTTTGATACAAGAGTTGAAGGAACTAGCCGAGTCCTTGTCCTGAAGACGGGACGAGGTTGGAGTAGAGCCAGCATGACTTTGATGAGTTGTGGTCTCTAGGCTCTCTGAACCGGGACCACGACCATTGGTAGAACCACCAAAGAAAGTGTTGGATCCAGAGGTGACCTACAAGTTCGAGCAAGATATATAAATCTCAATGTGTCCAAAATGATAACTAGGCGATTGAGTATAGTGTAAAGAGTCGACTAACCGGAGTCCCAACTGTGCCACATGCCAAGAATTCTTCCAACGTTGGCATCACAGGGAACAGTGGGAGTGGTGGTGGCCGGGGACCCAACTGAGGCAACGAAATCCCATTAGCAATAAATGAGCCAAACGCATGGAGGTTAGTTTACAAATGGTGATGTGTCATACATCGTGGAGACAGTGGTTAAAAGTGTGAGAGTAAAAAATCTTCTCTTTTCTACCGTTGGCGAGAACTAACCTCGTTTATGGCACGTTGTCCAAAGCCACAGTACGGCCGCCCGGTCTGCCGCCGCCCGCAGGGGGTAAACCCTAACCCATTGACCGGCATCAAAAGGGGTAGACCGGTTGATATTTTAGGTTAGCATTTAAAATTTAAAAAATGACAAACTTCGCATTGTGTCATTATGTTATATATTTATAGAAAATAATCTATAATGCAAAAGAAAATTCAAAAAAACATAAATAAGCACTAGGAAATCAAAAGTGGACAAGGAAAAGTAAAAAAAAAACATAGCGTATGCCGACCACCACCCTCGGGCCTTGGCATAGCCTATTTGCCGAGGGCCAACCCAATGGCCGTCGGCATACAGGTAGCGGCATTAGGCGACCGTCTGCTCGCCAAACGGCAGGCCCACGTGGCAGTACTATATGCCGAAGGCCTAATGTACGCCAACGATAACCCTCGGCACAAGTTCTAGATGTCGTCAGCATTAGAGGGCGTATGCCGAGAAACCCCATAAAAAACCATCAACATCGTAAAGCCGTGGGCAATAATGGCTTTTCTGTAGTGCCTATTTGGCGTGCGTCTACAGTTAGCTAGCTAGACGAGGTTGTAATCTCAAAAAAAAAACTAGACAAGGTTGTAACGGTGGTGGGGTTTGCAGGGTACGCCTGTGGTGACCATGGGCACGTTTGGTGGCCTGCAAGAGGCCAGACCAGGACCGCCAGCTACAATACGCAACGTTTGGTTGCCTGGGCGAGGCCCCGGGCCAGGCCAGCACACTCATCAAAGCAGCGTCGGGCCATGCCTGAGAGGCACGCTCAGATCTAGCGTGCCCGTGGAGCCAGGCTCGTTCTCTTTCCGCGGCTGCAAAATTTCCCCCCGCGGGCACGAGCTCGTGCGACCATGGAGATGGCGGGAGCCCGCGCGTTGCAGCGAAAAAGGGGGCAGGAGAAATTCGGTCACCTCCCGCTGAAAACCCTCCCCTATTTACACCCTCTCCCGTCACCGCCGAAGCAGCAGCCACCATTTACCCCCATACGGAGCTCTCACCTCCCGGCGGCGAGCAGGTAAGGGGCGCAGTTAACTCCGGTCGGCCTCGGCGGCGGTGATAGCGGTGGCTATGACGTCGGGAGTTGCTCTTCTTCGTCGACCTCTCCTCCTTCGTCCTCGTCGGCTCCGATGGCTGTAAGTACCAAACCCTTGTTCCTAACCAAGATCTGCAAGCATGTGTAGGAATGTGTAGATCTTCGACGATGTGTAGGAATCTGTAGATCGTGGAGCATGTGTAGGAATGTGTAGATCTGTGAGCATGCGTATGGTCATACGTATGTGCTTTTTCAGTGTACTATCTGTTAGATCTTTGAGCATGCATAGGATGTTGTACTAGTTGGTGATGCAGATGTTGTTTTGTAGTGTGCAATATGTTAGATCTGCACTTCCTTTAGGACAGTCATGCGGTTGTTTTTCTTGCTTGCGTCATGGATGTGTAGGTCATGCAGTCCTTCCACCTTTGTTCTTGTCGTTCATCCTTGTTCTTCGTTATGTTCATACCTTTCTTGTTCTCTGCGTCACCGATGTAGGAATCCGTCGAAGACTTTAGTCAGGCCCTGATCCTCATTGGGGACTCTCAGATCCCCTCATGGGTTGCGGACTCCCAGATGGAGATTCCAGTACCTCCTGTCGATCCGGCCAGTTCCGTGGTTGTGCAAGACTACATTGCCTCCCTGGATGCGGCCGTGAAAGCCAAGGTGGCGAAGGCTAAGGCAGGGGTCAAGGGGACCATGAAATGGCTGCCATTCATGTCCACCTTTGTGCTGAACCAGATGTGTGCTCTCATCAAGACTGGGGTTAGGACCGACAAGGGCTTCAAGGAGGTCCATCTGACCACCTTGGCCAAAGCTTTATTTGTTCACTGTGGACCTGAGGTCACTTCTACTCAGCTGTACAACCACCTAAAGAAGTGGAGGCTCCGGTGGCTCCAGGTGAGCAAACTCCGTGACTTGAGCGCCTCAATGGTGTGAGGACACTTTCACCATCATCCTTGAGTCTGACCACTACGAGGGGCACGTCACGGTTAGCACATCATCACTGTCTTGTACACCTGGATCATGAACTTTAGTCTCCTCTAACAGTGATGTCCTTTCTATGTTACGATCACCCCAAGGACGCCGAGTTCCTGAACAAGCCCATTCAGAACTACACACAGATGCAACTCATCTTCTCCTATGGTTTGGCCACTGGCAAGTTTGCGAGGGGCTCAGGGGATCCCCTCGGGGCACAGCCTGACTTCAGCGACACGCAGGAGTCCGAGACCATCATCCTGGATGGGCCAGAGAAGCCAGCGGATGGCAATGGAGATCACAGGGCGGCTGCTGGAGCTGGAGGGAAGAGGAAAAGAGGATCCCTTGGCGACGACGAGATACAGACCTTCGCTAGCATGACTGAGGCTGTCAAGGAGGTCGCCCAAGCCATTAGAGATAGCAAGCCCACTAACATGCACCCTGACCTCTACACGGCTGTCATAGACGCTGTCGGCTTCACGGAGCATGCACTCATGGTTGCTCTGAGCCACCTTGTGGACAACAAGGCATAGGGGGTGAGCTTTGTGGGCATGCATTTGCAGCACAGGACCCTTTGGCTGAGGACCATCCACGCCAAGCACGACGCCTAATTGGCGTGTTGTGAGTGGTGGTGCCAGCAGCAGCATGAAGAAGAAGAAGAAGAAGAAGATGATGTATATTTTGGCTTAGTTAGGGCTTACAAACTTCTATGGCCTGTATATTTTGATGAGGTGGTATATATACTAACCCCTCTAGCGATAATGCTAGTGGTAGGACAACACCCGCTTTTTGATGTGGTGGTAGGTTAACACCATAGTGATAGGATGAACTTCTGATCCTGCTTTTGTAATGATCATGCATGCTGCTCTACATTATGAATTGCTATGTACTTATGATGCTATTGTGTGTCTTCTTTAACCTTTGATCTTCCTCCTTTGTTCCTAGATGAACTGGTATGTCGTGTACAGAGGGAGGCGTCCAGGAGTGTACAACTCCTGGAGAACCTGCCAGGATCAAGTCGCCGGCTTCTCCAACAATAGGTATGAATGGTTTGAAACATTGCATGAAGGACAACACAACTACTCCAACTTCCAGAGTTACCAGAACGGCATCGAAGATCATGAGGATGGAGGGAATTTGATGGTGGGCGACATGATGCTTGCCCAACAGGTGATAGCCCAGATGGACAACGATGTCAAGCCTAGCAGGATCAAAGACTTCGTCATCGTAGTTCTTGTTGTGGTGATCGTTAAGCTCTTGCTATTCTAGATGGCAGTGCATTATCTTATGTTGTAATGCGGTGAGACTGATAAGCTTACCATATTTGAACTTGGGTAACCCTAGTGTGACTACGGCATGCAACCAAACACCCTGCCTTCGCTTGAACCGAGCCGTAAAGCAGCATGTAATCAAACACCATGTGGTGGTTGCCTAAGTTGATGCAGTCTTAGATCATGCAGCCCACCAAACGCGTTGCACAACCAGGTCCAGAGGGTGGCTCGTCCAAATTAGGGCCTGCCCAGCCTACCCCAGAGAGATGAGAAAAAGCTGCAGCCCCCAAACGCGCCCCATATACATATCGATCGGTTAGCACCTACAGCCCCTGCCTATGGTCTATGCTTGGAAGGCACGGGCGCACGGCCTGCATGCGTGCTGTTACGTGCGTACCATGCACATACGGAGCACGAGTACGACGTACGGCAGGTGCAGTCGTGGAGACGTAGTCACTAGTCAGGGTCCGCACATGATGTGACGATCGAAACAGACTGACAAATTCATCGCGTCCATCCGATCGAGATGTACGCAACTGTAAAATTAAGATCGGGAAATCTAAACAGCAGGCGACTTATATCTGGCAGAAGTGTACGCACGCTCGTTGGCCGTCCGATCCGGACGGACGTCAGATCTCGCGCGTCGCGCGGTTAACGCACGCGCACGTCGCGGACGTCCGTTACAGGTGGGCTCCACCCCGGAGATAAGCACGGCCGTGTCGGTTTTTGAATCCCGTGCCTAGGCGGTCGTCTCTCTCCTCGCTCTGCTCTCCTCTGCTCCCTCGCCCGCCGGTGTGGCGATTTCGCGGCGCGCCGGCGTTTCCCCACGAAATATGTCCAGATTTCCGCCGTCGGTGGGTGCGCCGTAGGTGAGGATCCATCTCTGGTGCTTTTCTCTCTCTTCCTCGCTCGGGTCAGTCCCCATTCCCATGCCTTAGGAGGGTTTGTTCTCGATTTCACGGCGCGCCGGCGTTTCCCCACGAAATATGTCCAGATTTCCGCCGTCGGTGAGTGCGCCGTAGGTGAGGATCCATCTCTGGTGCTTTTCTCTCTCTTCCTCGCTCGGGTCAGTCCCCATTCCCATGCCTTAGGGAGGGTTTGTTCTCGATTTCACGGCGATTCGCCGATTTTGAAGACTGATTCTGGCGATTTATCTTACCTCCGTCCGTGCGCCAGCGGTTTTTGATCCATCTCCGCGCATTTTTCGTGGTTCGTAGGTCGGGTCATTGAGTACCTCGTTCCTTGCGGATATTTTCTGTCAGAGATTGAGGTAAGGCGTTTCGATTTCAGCGCGCATGCTGGTTCACTTGCAGATTTCGAGGGCCCTGTTCAAATTTTATGCAAAACTTTAGCATGGTAACAATAGGGGTATAGTCTGGTGGTAACTTTTTTAGTGTTACTTCAAGTATAACTATCCCAACCTTAAGCAAACAAGTTTTATGTACCATAATTTGTACCAACAACTCCTCCTGTTTGAAATCATGTCGAAACTCAAGTGTAATTATAGCACATAGTGGGTGGTAACATTAGTATACGTGGGGTGGTAATTTTAGCACACGGTAGGTGGTAATTTTTTGGAATTCACTGTGTGATAACTCTAGTGCTGCTACATGTATAAATCTAGCTATTCTACATAGATAACTTTCTAATTTTGCCCCTGCTATGTCATTAATAAGTTCAGTGCTTACATGTTGATAACTTTTGTGTTTCATTTTTTAGTGCAAATTCGTTTCCATGCGCATGGTTCTTCCCAACTAGCTGTTCGTTTTTATATGTCTGCAATAATTGTTTTTGTTCAGACTTTCATTCTCACTATTGTTTTTTCGTTTTTTTATTAGGTATTTTAGATGGGGAAGAAACGGAAGGCTGATGGTGTCCCTGAAGACCATGGTGCAGATGGTGGTAAGAAAGGAAGCGGGGGCGGAAGGCTGTTGATGTTCCTGAAGACCATGTTGCAGATGGTCGTAAGAAAGGGAAGCGGGAACGGAAGACTGTTGATGTCCCTGAGGACCATGGTGTGGATGTTGATAATAAAGGGCAGCAGCGGAACAGGGCATCGCCATCTGGGATTTGCAAGTTGCATGACCATTTAACTGGTCATCAGAAAGCTGCTGTTGTCAAAATGGAGTTTGACAGCATGCTTGATATCAAGTGTCCTGTTCTGCATAACGGACTTATCAACTGGCTTGCTGGGAGATACGACAAGTCCAGTCGTGAATTTGTCATACCGGGCCGGGGAAGGATCCCGCTGAATGATCGTACTGTCTACCGCACGCTTGGACTGCCTATTGGAGATATTCCAGTTGTGTATGCTCTTGACAGGGATATTGAGGCAGTGCTAGGTCCTAAGCTTTTTCCTGTTGATGGCAATACGCCTAAAGCAACTCGGGTGTGGGAGATATTGAAGGATATGAAAGAGCATGATGAGGGTTTTAAGCAGATCTTTTTGATGTACACCATGTGCACTGTCTTACGTCCTACCACTTGTAATAAAGTCAGCAGCAGGTGTTATCCTGCCATGGTGAGTTCACTTTGTAATAATGTCAGCAGCACATCTATTTTTATAGGTGGGTGGGGGTTGGGGGTGGTAAATTTACATGTTATACCCTGGTAAATTATATGCTTTGCATGTGGTAACTTTAATTCTCTTATTCCTTGGTTTTGATAGTATATCTGTATTTTTTTCACAGGCCAACATAAAAAATGTGCACAATATGAATTGGTCTAAGTTTGTGGCTGATCAACTTCATGATGAGCTGTCTAGTGGAAAGTTCAATACAGCGTGCTTATTCATGATGCCGGTACATTTTTTTCTAGTCTGTGAACTGCAAGTTGTTTTAGTGTTTATTGTTCATGTATACATGGCCTCATTTTCTTACATTTTTTTTGTAGCTCTTGTACGTGGACTCGATGGATTTAAATGGTATGGACCTGGATCTTCCTGAGGGGCGTTTTGCTGTAAACATTTGGTCGAAAGAAGTCATTGATGCCGTCTTGGAAGCTGATTTGCAACCTGATGGAAAATCATATGGCAAACTTCAGGTATTGCGTTTGGATAGCTTTTTGTGCTTTTTTTGTTGTATGTTGTCTACATGATGGTTAACTTTAGCTATGTTGCCCCTGTCAACTAACGCTGGAGATTTTTGTGTTTAGTGATGGACATTTTGCGAACATGCAACATGTGTAACTTTAGCTTTTTGTCCCTGGTAATTAATAGTTTAATGCATGTGTAACTTAAGTATTATTTAATGATGTACAACATTGATAATAACAAATCATGTAACTTTAGCTTTTCCCCATGATAACTAACTGTGTCACGCATGTGTAACTTCTGTACTTTTTTTATAGATGGACATATTGCTAACAAAAAGCATGAGTAAGTTTAGAATTTCCCCCTGGTAACTAATGGTGGTATAGATGAGTAACTTAAGTTTTTTTTAGTGATGTACATCTTGTTTGCTTTTTAGTGATAACAAAAAATCATGGATAAGTTGTACTTTTTATCACTTATAACTTGTGTTTTTTTTGCTTTGATAAGTTTTATGCCTTTTGCTTGATAACTTAAGATCTTTCTTGTTATTGTTGATCACACAGCTTAAACCTGAATTCGGTTTCAATTACTCGCTTTTTGGTGGAGCTAGTGGTTTCGATAGGTGGATTGACACTTGCTCTTATCCAAGCTGCCCAAACGAGGTACATAAATAGTTGTGCTTAATTTGACTTTTATTATTCTTTGATGGAGAGCTGTGTTTTTTGGCTAATGTTTTTTGTTTAATACTTTCAGCAAAAAAAGGAAGTTGCTAATGCGATGGGCACCTTTGTGTCCGGTCTAGTTGGGTTAATGAGCAGTCTTGTTGGAACTTGGACACAAATGCTACCACCTTCTTCAGCTGAAATGGGCCATCAGTTTGGTAATTTGACAGAAACATTCGTTGGCTCCAAGAATACATCATCTCGACCGCTTGGTAGGCAAGCAAGATCATCTGCAGCTCCAGCAGCAAGTAAGGGGTCGTCCTTGGCTGGTTCAGAAGGCAGTGAACCGACAGATCAACACTCCCGTGGTGCGGATGAATTGGGTAGGGATCATACCAGTTCTCCCCCTCGTAGGGTACTGCGTTCAGCAGCTGTTGCAAGTTCAAGCAAGGTTGTTTGCTCTGGTGGTTCAGATGAGGTTGACCCCACTTTTTCCGCTGGTGACGTGGAGATGAATGATACGAGTTCTGATGGTGGTTCAGATGATGTTGATATCAGCCCTGCTAGCGATGGTGGTTCAGGTGATGATGAGAGCAGTTCTGATGGGGATTATGTCCTTGCTGCTAGGGAAAAAAACACGGACTCTCAGGAAGATGATTCTGTCGAGCCGGACCATCCATTTGGAGACCCAACTCCCCCTTCGCGTAGTGAAGATTTCCATCTACATAGCCCTGTGACTGCTGATGCAAATGCTCCGCCTTCGCATAGTGCAAATTTGGACAACAGGCCTTCTACTCCTGCTTGTAATGTTGCTTCTGATGTGTCATCCATTCCAGAAGCTAGTGCACATGCAGGTGAGGTGAGCAGCCATGAGGAATTAATTCAACCTGTTATTAGGAGGAGACTGCGATCTGCTGGGCATGTACACAATTCTATTAAAGGCCTGGTTGTTTCTGAGCTGCTTGAGGGAGGTATTGACCTTTCTACACAAATTCCCCTTCAGGATTCTGAGAAGCGGACTGATTTGCCTGCTCCAAAGAAGATGACACCTAAGAGGTACATTTTATTACCCTTTTCTGTTTCTCATTTTTCTACAGTGTTGGTCTCCATGATGTGGGTGTTTTATTTGCTTTTATGGTTTTTTTTGTTCTGTGAAGGCTTGATAAATTTAGTCCTGTTGTGTGGATAATTTTAGTTGTGTATCATAGATAACTTTAGTTTTGTAGACTTCTTTTTTTTTAACAATTCGGATGTGTCCTTTTTATTGCACATTGATGTATCTCATCTATTTTTATCTCAATGGCTGACTTTCTGTTTTTTATTACGCAGGAAGGAAGTCAATAAAGTTACCGTTGATCCTCCAAGGTCATCACCTCGGCTAGCAAAGTTGTCAGCGGGGGTTGTCAGCACTTCTTCAAATCCTGCTGTAGTTGTTGTTGGAGAGCTGAATAATGCTAGCAAAGTTGTCACTGCAACATACAAGAGGTATAATCATCACCTTTCTTCTTCTTTTATACCTTTAGATGTTTGTATGCTTGAGATAGGTAGTTTTCGTAGGGATAAGTTTTCTTCATAATGGGTGATTACTTTAGTTTGTTCGTGGTGATAACATTTGTACTTCATTTAATGATGAATAACCTGCATTAGTTTTGTACCCTTTGTATTCACATTCCTTTTCAGTAATATGTTTCTGTTTTACAGGAAGAAATCATTGAAACCTATGGTAGAAGCTTCGAGGTCATCACCTCGCTTGTTGGCCAAGCAGAAACTGGATGGGTCTGCCACCAGTCCTGCTTTTGATGTGGATGTTTCTTCACATGTTACTGATCCAGCCGTGGGTGCAGATGTTGTTATTGGAGATGCCAGGCCATCTGAGGCGCATTCAGTCACTGCTAACCCCATTGTTGCAGCTCCTTCGAGGTCATCACCTCGCTTATTGGCCAAGCAGAAACTGGATGGGTCTGCCAAGCAGAAACTGGATGCCAGGCCTTCGAGGTCATCACCTCGCTTATTGGCCAAGCAGAAACTGGATGGGTCTGCCACCAGTCCTGCTTTTGATGTGGATGTTTCTTCACATGTTACTGATCCAGCCGTGGTTGAAGAAGTTGATATTGGAGATGGCAGCTTAGCTGGGGGTCATTCAGTTGCTTATACTACCACCATTGCAGCTCCTTCTGTTGGTGTTCAAGCTGGGTCGATTACTTGTCCACTTGGTGTTGCGGTGCCCATCTTATCGGATTCTGTTCGCACATGTGCAGCTGACACCATTGCTCATGATGTGAATGTGCCAGGAGCTCAAGCAAACCCTGCATGCATGACAGCTCCGAGTGATGGGTCAATTTCTTGTCCACATGGTTCTGTGTCCAAGACAGTTGATACCATAGGTGGTGATGTGCACGTGCCAGCTGAAGCAACTCCTGCAGCCGCGACTTCTCCGAGCAATGTGCATGCACCAGTTGGACCGTCAGCAACCACCACCTCTGCTGAAGCTGTCAACAACTCTGCTCCATCCAGCAAACTGCCATCTGCTGCAGAGTCACATGATTCGTTGCAGAAGAAAATTGATGAAGTAGCTGCAAAGAATGGTGGTTTTTATCCTGCAAATATGCTGTTCCTTGAGTGGGGTGCACCTGACGCAGCCCCTGAATTGGCTTCGCATGTCCCCCTGAAGATGAACCAGCTGAAAATACTGAGTTTGTGGCTGGCAGTGCCCCTGGGTCATCTGGAACAGCTCATTTTCCAGCTGCAAGTGCTACTTTGCCCACTGATGCACCATCTGTTGCTGGTTATAACACTCCCAATGTTCTTGAACCTGAGGATGTGCTCCCTTTGTCATTTGCGATTCCTACATCTACTGGTAAGATATGTAACATTTTTATAAGTATGCAGATGTGTATTATATGTTGATGTAATTGTTTATATATTTGTTTTTGTGATGAGTATGCTGATAACTTTATTGTTTAACCCCTGGTAAATATAGTGTATGCTTACTGGTAACTTTGATGTTCTTTTTTGCGGTAAATGACCCCAGTGTAACTTTGAAGTATCCTGGAATGTTTAATGCCCTCCTTTTTTTGTAACTTTTTAGACTGTACTGCCTGATAATTATATTGCAATATTCTTGGTACCTTATTCGTAGTATGCCTGGTAACTTCTTTTTTTGCTGTGGTGGTGGTATTAATTGATGTTATATTGTCCTTCTTTTTGTTCTTGTCTTGTTGCCATTTCGTGGGGCACATTTTTTGTGCAGATTATCGGTTAGGGAATGTTATCAAAACAGCCGTCTCGCCTGCAGCGACATACTTGGTCAATGATGGTGGCAAAGGCTCTGAATAATTGCTGGTTTTCATCAAATATATGGAGAATTGAAGATCTATATGGGGTAGTGGGACTTTCGGTGTTGTGGTGTGGCGGTGGTGCTTGTAGGGACCTTTTTGTTTTAGTATCAGAATGCTTTCGGAATGCGACAGTACTTATTATCATGTATAAAACTTAATCACTTGTCCCGTATCTATTTTATGTCTTTTTGTTGTAATAACGTCCGTCCCATAAGTTACTTTTATTTTTGTTGATTGATGTTTGCTGTGTGATGCTCACAGTTTTCATACGTGAGTTTATGATGTGCTTGGTTGTGTACATTTTCTTGGTTTTCATTTTTTTATTTTTCAACTGTTTTTATTTTGTTGGTGATTAACATGTGGTATTTCTTCTAATTCCACGTGGGGACCGCCTTTTTGTTTTATTTTTCATTACCTTTTTCTTCTTTGCCCTTTTTAAGTCTTTATAGCTCAACATGAACTAGCAGCTCATGATAATGGAAAATCGCATGCCAAGGATGTTTCTGGAATGATTTCACTTGATGATTTGTTGGATGAGAAGATGGCAGTTCAAAAGTCTTGCAGTTCAAGTAAAACAGTTCATGTGGGTAAATACATTGGGTCTGAAGGTAATCCCATTTTTCTCAAGTATTTTATATAGTTTAAAACCAGTTCGTTACTGCTTTTTTTGTACACTTGTGTAGCATGATTAACCCTTCATCTTCATTTTTCATGTAGATGTGCAAGATTTTTGCACTCCAGCAATGGCTGCTCCACCTTGCATTATTGATGTTCCTAGCAGTACTCCAAAGTCCAGGATTCGTATGGAGAGAGTTGTTCAACCATCCCAGTACCTACTGCCTCCTTATATAACTATCAGAAGCACTGCTCATCAAGACGCCTTGTATCAGAAGCTTATTATACACAGCAGATCTTCCAAAGTGTCGAGGCTTAAAGAGTACGTAACTGTAATTCCTGCTATTGTACTGATCACTATCTCTGTTATATTAAAGCATGGTAAATTTAGCTTCTTGCCCATGGTAACTACTGCTGATATGCATTGGTTACTTCTTTATTTTACTGATGAATATTTATGTGTAACTTATATCATGGTAACTTTAGCATTATGTCCCTGGTAAATAATGCTGATAGGCATTGGTAACTTTGTTTTTTAAGATTATTTTGTTGGTTCATCCATGCAGCTTAAAAACTATGTAACTATAATGCTTTTCTGGTGTGGTAACCCATGCTTTTATTTGGTGGTGGTAACTTTATTCTTTTTGTTTGTTTGGTAACTATAATGTTTTTCTCTGTTTGCAGGACTATAATTTTGGAAATTGGTCCTATGTGGGTGTCAGCTGGTGAGCTTGCTGATAGCATGAAACCTGATGGCATGCTATCAAACACTGTTATTGAAATCGGAGTACATGTCCTACAGCAATCTTGTCGCGACAGCAACAAGGTCATATTCCCTTTTATTGTGTCAAAGTATCTGCTTGATCATAATTTCAACTCAAATGTTTTAAAGAAGCACTTCCGGAAAGATGACAAGTACAAGCTTAGCCACAAAAACTTGGTACGTTATTGTTTGTTAATTTTTTTGCATCTTCCACATAAACTTTTTTGGTGTGCTTCGGCTTTCATTTATTTCTTTATGGCTTAAACTTGATCTATCATTTTTTTTCCTGCTAGCTTTGTTTCCCTGTACTTCAGAAGCTCGGTACATCTGCCAAGGCTTTGTCCCATTGGTATATGCTGTCGTTGAATCTGGCTGCAAAAAGGTTTGAGATCCTTGATTCCATTCGTGGTCCAGATGATGATGGAATGATTGATCATGCTACCAAGCTGATGGATGCTATCAAAAAAATGTTCCTTGTTAATTACAAAGATTCTAGAAAACAGATTCAAGATTATGAGTTGGTGTACATTCCTGCACCAAAGCAAAATAATGAGTAAGTGATTTTGTTCATCTGTTATCTAACAATATTCTCACAGCTCCTGTTTTTTATGTGGCATTATCATAACCACTAGTTAATTTCCATTGCTTTTTTTTCTTTTTTCCTACAGATTTGATTGTGGGTTCTTCACTCTCAAGTTCCTTGAATTGTGGGATGGACGTGTGTCCCCTGCCATATCATTTGATCAGATCCCAGAATTAAGGAAGGTGCTGGCAATAAGGTGGCTGGAGCATAGAGACAATAAGCTTACAGAATGGAGGCGTCTTCTTGACAAATATGTGTTTTGAGGTATTCCATACATTACCCCTTGTGTTTTCACTGTTCTTTTGTTGGGATGGTGTAACTTTTCCTATGAACTCATGATCACTTTACCTACATCAACATGGTAACTTTATTTAGAAAATCATGCCAAAAACAACATGGTAATTTGGTTTGATAACTTTAGTTTGATCTACATGGTAAATTCAGTATACGCTCTCTGGTAACTTTTACTTGTTAGCCAGTTCATTTTTTCATCCTTAGTATGTCTGATATTTTTAGGAAAACCACACGGTAAAGTTAGTTAGAACCAAATGGTAACTTCAGTATAAGCTCTCTGGTGAATTTACCTATCTGCCAGGCCATTTTTTCACTCTGAGTCTGTCTGATATTTTTAGCAAAACCACATGGTATAGTTAGTTAGAACAACTTGGTAACTTAATTGTCAGTAGATGGTAACTTCACTGTAAGGGGGAAATACATGTCTGCATAATAAATTAGATAGAACCATGTCCACATCATACAGTCTTAACATAAATATTCTTAGGCTACATATTTAGCCGAAACAACAAAAATTTGTGCATCTCATTTTTCTTCTGGGGATAGAAGCATCTATCTGACCCCTACAGTAGCATATTTTGCTGCTTTGTAGCAAGATATATGCGTGTAGTTCTTCATACGCCTTCATTGCTTGTAGTCCCAACTTTTTTAGTCTGTCCTGGCATGTGCGAAGGTCGTGTTTTACACTCCCGCAGCCGCTGCACTTTCTTGGCTTTTTTGTTGCAATATCAAGCGGATTTTGATTTGCTGTCTCACATGGCCTTCCTTTGGTCTTAGACCTGGGTGGGTTTCCTATTTTCTTCCCGGGTGGCAAGTTAACTCCTGAATTGCTTGCTGTGGCAACCTCTGCTGCATTGTTGGCTGGTTGATGGGCAGGTGCGGTTGGTGCGCTATATGACGGCATAGTTGAGGCTTCAGCTGCTGCATCTTTTGCCTTCTTCTCCTCTCTTCTCAGCCACAGTTTTATGTCTTCTTTCATATTCATCATATGTGTTTTAACTATGCGTATCGTATCGTTAGCCTTGCATGCCACCGTTGCAACTTTTCTGAAATCATCCCTCATGGATGCCAGCGCCATCATGTTGCGTTCATCTTCTGGCATCCCTTTATTTGGAGCTGACTCTTGGGCACCGGTGTCAGGGTCACCTAGGGCAGCTTCATAATCCCAGCACCACCGTTTTAGTATGTACTGGTCTGGTATTTTTCGCACGTTCAGGAAAGTCATCACCTTTAGCACATGGCAGCATAGTATACCGTCACGTTCAAACTTACAGCAATTGCAGGAGAAAATGTCCTCTTCAAGGTTAGCAATCACCAAGTAGTTTCGATATCCATAGTATGGAACTGGTGCATCTACTATGCTAAGCTCATATATGTACTCTCCTAGGTACTGACAAAAGTATGACATAGTTTCCCTGAATTCTGACTGGAACCTGTTGAAAATGCCTCTTGTGTATGTTTTAGCCATTTGTTTCTCTATAGGATTTCGAGGAGACCACAGATCTGCTTCTGTCAGAGCTGTTTCTGCCTCTGCTTTCTTTTCTCTATTCAGTATATTATCCTGCAGTGCCTCGTACTGCATTAGGAAATCCAGAATAGAGTTCTTTGGGCTCACATATCTTTTCAGTAATGCGTTGAATCCCTCGCTTCTTGCTGTGGTCTGCACGAAGGGAAAGAAGTCATGCATAAAGTAGGCCGGAACCCAGCATGCCCTGTGTTCCCAAATTGCATATAGATCCGCATTGCCTCTTTCATTATGTGCTTCGAGCATTGCATCCCAGTTGTCCGTAAACTCCTGTGGTGACAAACTGGTGTTCACACATGCTTTAATTGCTTCATGCAGCTCAGGGTGTGCGGCCAAGTATGATCCATACTTCTCTGTTAAATTCTGCACCACATGCCACCTGCAGTTTCTGTGTATTGCCTGTTTGAAAACCGATAGTATAGCTGCACGCATAGCATAGTCTTGGTCTGTGATTATGCATCTTGGTGCCACACCACCCATTGCTTCTAAGAAGGTTTCCATTAACCACACATAGCTTTCGGTGAGCTCATTACGCAAGAAGCCACAGCCAAATTGCACGGACTGCCCATGGTGATTGATCCCGATGAACGGTGCGCAGGGCATCTTGTAGATATTTGTGAGGTAAGTTGCATCAAAGGATATGAAGTCTGCATATTGTGGGTATGATCTACGTGATTCACCGTCTATCCAATACATTCTTTCTACACAGTCATCTTCATCCAGTTTTATTTTGTAGAAGAAGTCCTTATCTTTCCTTTCCATCTTTCTGAAGTATTCCAGACAATGCTCCATGTCCTTGACCCTGTGGGTTCGTCGGAATTTTGCTCTCAAGTTTGCCACATCTTTATCATTGTATGGCACATCTTTTCTTTTCCCGTAGAATCTAGACATTAGTTGCATCTGCCGGCAAGTTGGGATGTTGCACTCATGCAACATCTTGAGGAAGCGTTGTTCATCCAAGGGGATGTTGCGATGTGCACGTAGGAACTTAGTAAGAGATGGTTTTTTGATCAGGGGGTGGTTGTGTGCATCGGTCGCTTGCACAACAGTGTACCATCCATTGAGCTTCTTGATGTACATGTGCGCCTGGCATCCAGTTCTGGGGATAGTACTCCTTTTCCTTTTCTTCACGACTGACTTGGGGTTCTGCGTGTCCTCCTTTGGAACTAAAGCTCTGCCACCCTTGGTGCACACAAAGAACACCTTCTGGTACTCTTTATCATCATCCTTCCTCGACCAAGCAATCCTTATGCTGAAACCTTTCCTTAGTGAGTACTCAAGGTAGTGAGCCTTGGCAGCTTCATAAGTGTCGAAACGCATATGTAATGCTGGGGGTTGGGGTGTAGAGTTCACATCATCTATACCATCGTCTTCTCCCTGCTGTCCTGACACATCAGTGCACACCGTATGGTCTTCAATTGTTTCTCCAGTTTTTGTTTGTTGCTTGCTACTAGCTGACAAGGTTTCCATGCTTTCAGCCCCTGGAAACACTTCATCTTCACCTGCACCTTGTATGAAACATTATATCAGCTTTTAATTTCCCATGTTTCTTTTACTCTTTGTTTGTGCAACTTGAAGTAATAAATACATTTGTGATTTTTTCAGTTAGAAGTAGGGTGGTAATTTTAGTCTAAATCGTTTGGTAGTTTCAGTACACCGTAGGTGGTAAATTTGCTAAGCAATAATTTGTTGGCATGTTTTTCTGTAGAATTCAGTGAGAAACAGGATGGTAACAAATAACCTACATTGATTGATAGTTTCAGCTGAGATACTTTTAGACATCTAAGTGCTAAGTATTAATTTTCAGGCATGTTTTTTAGTGGGTGGTAAATTCAGTCAGAAGTGGGTGGTAAGTTCAGAAGAAACTTAATGGTGTCATGCATTTCGTAACTCAAGCAATTAGGGATGGATAATTGTCATGCGTATACCTGCATTTTCCACACCAGCATTGTTGTGTGACAAGCCTTCATTGATGTCATCTGTTTCCAAGTTGAGTTCTTTATCCATGGGTGCCCTGTTCAAATTTTATGCAAAGCTTTAGCATGGTAACAATAGGGGTAGTCTGCTGGTAACTTTTTTAGTGTTACTTCAAGTATTATGTAGCATAATTTGTACCAACAACTCCTCCTGTTCGAAATCATGTCGAAACTCAAGTGTAATTATAGCACATAGTGGGTGGTAACATTAGCATACGTGGGGTGGTAATTTTAGCACATGGTAGGTGGTAATTTTTTGGAATTCACTGTGTGATAACTCTAGTGCTGCTACATGTATAAATCTAGCTATTCTACATGGATAACTTTCTAATTTTTTTTGCCCCTGCTATGTCACATGCAGATTTCTCCAAATAAAGAGGAAAGGATGCAGATCAGGAGTATATACTCACATGAAATATATGGATTCATCATTCATCGTATGGAATAGGAGTTGATAGCTATAGATACCACAGATAAGGAGTATTTGTTCCTACTCTGGTCACCAGATTGATTTTTCATACTGAACCATATGCGCCTGTGTCTCTAGACTTCATCTAGGCTACAGATCATGCAGATAGACAAATATAGACTACAGATCATGCATCTAGACCACAGATCACATCTAGACCACAGATCATGCCTGGGTACCCCCCAAAAAATATGTGGAACTTTTTCTGTATGAATTCTGAGCTATGCAGTGTTTGTTAGTAGGCAGTACCTGTCTGTTCCCCCGTGGTATCCTTTGATTTGGTGTGTTTTCAGTATTTCTCTGTTGCAGATCTTGGATGCCCATCCATGGCGATGCGAGCCTAGAAGAAGACGGGCAAGGGATAGCTGCTGCGTTGGGAGAGCGTGGGGATCGGGGTAGGTAAGGGTAGGATTTGTGTGGCTCTCCGTTGGGGATCCGGTCCTTGTAATGATTTAGCGCTTGGTGTTTTGGTCTTTTTTGACTGGGTCAGCACGTGGTCGTGGCAGATTTTGGCTGGCTGGGCCGCGCGCTGGGGGGTTTGGTCGTTTTTGACTGGGTCAGCACGTGGTCCAGCGTGGCAGAATTTGGCTGGCTGGGCCGCGCGCGGAGCGCGCGTACACGGCATCTTTTTGTGGCTAGTGGGGCTGTCGCTTTCGGGCGGGAATGGGCGCGTACACTTTCGCCAGATAGCAGGCGTCTGCTGCGTAGTCGTCGCCAATTAAGATACAGTACATTCATATTCACGTGTCAGCTCGCTAGCATCCTTGCCCGGAGAGATCCATTTAATCAGTCGGCCTGCAGCGTACACACGGTGCATGCATGCATCATGCATGTGCATATATGGACGCGACAGTCTTACAGTTTACCCACATCATATTCTAGCAGATCCGAATAAGCACCCGACCCGAAAAATTTCTACTGATGTACGGTTTGGATTGTTTTTACGGTTCAAACATGCACCCGGTCCGAAAAATTTATCCGGGATCCAAATATATATGCATCTCCGGGGCTATATTAACGGTACCTGAAGCATTTAGGTTAGCCGTCCTTCCCTACACCGTGATATGTTACTCGACTACCCTTTAGTAACTCGGTTTCGAGTGAGCAGACTGGTGAAGAAAAAGACCACCGGGATCTAGTTTATTACAAGTTTGATCTAGTTCAAGTTTTAAATAGTTTTTGTTCTATCTCTATGTAAATAGTTCGATTAACTTGAAATGATTGAAAGCTTGTGCGACGCTTTTATTTAAATTTCCAATATGAATTTGCGGGATCTATTCCGTTTGATTTCTTGGCGTACCGCAAACTAGTTTTCGGTGTCACCCAATACTTGTTTTGCGGGACGAGTTTATCCGGAATTTGCTAGAGATGCTCCCATTCGGGGAAAAAAAGGTGATCAGCTGATTGGGTTCTACAAGCAAAGATATGCAGGGTTACGGTAGGAGATCGGGCTCGCTGCGAATGATATCACGGAACGGAACTCACTCCAATAATTCAGCCATAGGCGCGGTAGCTAGCGCCGTGGCACATGCATGTATAGATGTTCATGTCTCTCTCCATCGATTCTGGATTCTAGCAGCTGGGGGCCTCTTCTCTTTTCACGTACGCAACGATAGAAACTGGCATGACATGATGTGTACACCACCGTGTGCTGGAGAAAGCCCGCCCGCCGATCTGTGGTTTGTTAGCTGTCCGATCTCCGCGCCGCCGTACGGCCATCCGGTCTGCCGGCCCCCTGCGCGCCACGGGACGGGATCGATGATCATGTGTAGTCGGCCGCGCAAATTTAGCTTGCAGACTCCAAGCAGCAGGGAGCCGCGGGCAGGCGCTGTAGTGTCGGTTGGGCATTGGCTCTCATGCTGCCGTGTAAGAGCATCTCCAACAGCGGCACTTAATAAGCCGCGCGACCAAAAAACCGTCAATATAGCGCGCACAGGCAAAAGCAGTGCTCCAGCGGCCGCGGCATAACCCCGGGCACGTTAAAAACCGTCCAGCGCGCTGGACGAAGCGGGACTGAAAGCTGCTTATTTGGGGCGTGCAGTCCAGCGCGCGGGGCCAAAATGAACTTGCGCGCGAATTTGACCAACCGCCAGATCTGAAACCTCCAGCCGCCGCCCGCACCTCTCCCCTATCTCCTCCGCGAACCAGCGCTCGATTTACCTGCCGTCGGCGCTTCCTCCGCTCCTCCCCAACGCGCCGCCTTTTTCTACGGACGCGCGCAGGTCGCCGCGGCTTTGAATCGGGCCCCGCCGTCACCGACGCCGCCAGCGCTTCCACCGCTTCTCAGCAGCTCATCGCCGCTGCTTGCTCCACCTCCCTCCTCGCCACCACCCCTCCAGCGTGCGGCGGCCATTTACACCTCCGCGCACACAAGGTGTTTGACAAAACGTTTGCAATTTATATTTGTTAGATGAATTTGGTGCATTAGTTTGTAGTTTTAAAGTAGTTTAAATTAATGTTTCTAAATGAGTTCTGTCAGGGGAATACTTAACCCGCAGCCCATGAGCACGATGCGGCTTATCCTGAAGTACAAGGATGCGTCGTTAATGGGCTCACATGAAGGTGGGCCAACTCGAAGATCACATCCTGTCCAAGGAAGGATCTAGAAGCTCGAAGATAACTTGACTTGGAAGACAAGACATATGATTAGTCTCCAAGTAATATCCTTGTAATCTAGCGAGCCTTCATAGATATACGGAGGACTCGCAGGATATAGAGGGGGTCAAACTATCAAGCCCTTAAACCCTAGTTCATACGGCGAGTACCGAGATCGGATCGCCTCCATTATAACACCACATATATCATATCAATACCAATCTAGGGTAGGCAGGAAGTAGGTCTTTACCTCACATTGAGGGGCCGAACCTGGGTAAATCTGTGTTCATCTTTGTTCTTGTGATCCCAAGTTCGGAGACGATTGACTCGTGTAATCCCACATCTACGAAGTCATCCATGACATCTGACGTGACAAGCCCACGACAGTTGGCGCCCACCGTGGGGCGAGCGGTCAAGAGCGTCACGTTCCGCGCTGGATCTGTGCCAGGGACGGAGGATCTTGTCGTCGATTAAAGCTCGGCGACTTCAAGAATCTCGGCGACTTCATTGCCATGTTGTTTCAAGCTCGGCGATATCAACATCTACATCAAGATCTACCTCAAGCTCAAGTAGAAAGTATGGAGAAATTCGACCGTGCGATTCGGGGCAATTTCGACAACGCCCCTCACGCGCGGGTTACAGGAGAGCAGCAACGTCCGTATGGCGGACATCACCGACGGCGACTCGAAACTCATCTCGACAATCCCTTCGGTGGAAAGATGCGCAATCGAGTCTCCTAGCAGCTGTCTAAAGAGCATCGGATTCCAACGGTTAGATCTCCGTGGCCGACTCAAACACTGAAGGCCTGTTGAAATCTGACGGAACTCCGCACGTCCTTGGGAAAATAATTATCGAGGTCGATTCAGACATCAAATTGACGATCCCTCCGGTGGAACCCTGCGGAATACACTCGCGCAGCGCTCCAACAAGTTTGAGACAATTCCAACGGTTAGATCTCTATCAGCGGCTCACACACTGCAACAAATATTACATCTAGCGAGTTCGCGAGTTATCTGCAGGCGACATCAACTAAGGTCGGCGACTCTCCACGTCAAATCCTGACCAAACACACATTGAGGAGTTGATAGCTTTGGAGCAGCAAGAACTCTAGCTGGAGCAAGTTCCGACAAGGAGAAACAGAAAGAAAATGCAGCAGGCTTGAGAGGCCACGAGCCGTGCAAGAGAAGAAAAATCTGGCGACTCAACCTACGTGGAAGTTCAAGCAAGGCTAGTAAACGTGCCCTTCGCCATCGCCATGGGAGAGTTCGATCATGACGGCATGGCGACTAAAGAGTCGCATGGCCTGGACGCGACCCGATAGCACAAATATGATAAGCAGATGCTCTGGCTCCAAATTAGCCGATTTCAGCGACGTCCGCGACTTACTCTACATCATCGACGTTGAGAGAATAAGGAAAAGCTAAGATGCTATCTTGCTCAAACTTTACATCCTTTTACTTTATCAGTTAATATTGAGTTTCACGCATATCTAGTTTATGCGGCTTATTACTCATATCTCTGCGATTTAAAACATATCATGTCACAGACGTAAAATTTAGATCAATCTTTACAAATCAGAAAACTACAAGTTGATCTCAGTTATTATTGCAGAAGATTCAATCTAACACAAGTCTATTTAGATACATGCATTTGATCCACGCACTGTTGGTTACACATCAGTCTGCTCGTATATTCAAAGTTATCAATTATCTTTATCATCATATATTAATCGCCATTCTTTATGAGGAATAATCTGGTGCTGCAGAAAAACAACCAAGCCACGTCCGGCTCAATATGATCAGCACCTTGTTGACTCGCCATGGTTGAAATCAAAGGCCACCACGGCTTACTTCGTCTTCGATGGATTGACATTTATGATCTGCGGATCATATCACGTTATCAATGTCAGCGGAATAAAAATAAGATAAGTCATTTTCACGCTCGAATTTTGCAGCTGTTTGGCTTTTATCAAATACGATGAAGTCTCACAATCGAGTAAATCTCAGGGCTGCATGTCTAGTTTATGAAGCTTATTATCAATATCTTCGTGATTCAAATGATATCATGCCGCCGACTTTACATTCATATCAGTTTTTGAATGCTTAATTGCATCCACTTCTTAAAAGTAGGGTCTTGTAACTCGCATTGGATTTATTAAATTTGAGTTCTTTATAGCTCCCACTATATCTATCAAAGTTGAGCTCTTTTTATAGCTTGCATGATTTATTGAAAAATCAGCTTTTATTTACATCCGCAAACGGATTTCTTAATATACCAATGTCAGTATTACATGGTCAAGCATTGATATTTAGGGACTCATTATATCATCTCATGATTTATCATTATAACATTTTATGAGTCACCTAGTGGTTTACCTTCGTATCATTTTATGAGTCGCATACAGCTCATCATTACATCAGTTTACGAGTCACTAACGAATCATCATCTTATCGATATTTGAGTTAAACAGGTGACTCGTTGTATCAATTCTTGGGTCAAATCAGTGACCCGTGGTATCACATTTACAGCTAATCAGAGCTGGTTATCATCAAAACTATTCAGAGCTATCGTCACAGCTATTGCAGCTGCTTATATCAAAAGTCGACTGCCACCTAAGCGTGGTCGCACATCAGGATTAGTGAAATAAAGCGGGCACCACCGGTATACGGGGGTTTGTCATTTCACCTCAATTTGAGTTGTTGAGACTTTATTTTCACTAATCTCTGGGTTTCACGGAGGTTTTGCAGCTTTATGAGCTCAGCTTATTCTCGTGGAATCGTTCTTTGTGGCAAATTAACCTGGTTATACTCGCCTTAAGTCAGATGCAACTCGCACTATGCTGCCAAAGTACCGGCATGTGGCGTCAATCGAGTCTGATTGCCTATCATGGCCGTTCTCGACCCTGAACACACATTAGACCTGGGAAATACTGAGCCGCACGAGGACCTACTTAACGGTAATAGAGATAATTCAGAAGGACTAAAGTACCCGCGTGTGACGTCAATCGAGTCTGAATGCCTATCATGGACTTTCTCGACACTGAACACACATTAGATCTGGGAAATACTGAGTCGTACCATATGCTATCATGCATCGTACCATTTGCTATCATGCAACCATTTGCTATCATGCAAAATATCATTTGCATCATGCGACATATCATTTGCATCATGTGACATATGATTTGCTATCATGCAGATTATACTATGCTATCATTGAGGGTACCATATGCTATCATGCAGAGTACTAACGTTTTATCATAATTATTACCAGCCGCCAAGGCTAACATATTATCATCAAGTTATTGTTATTGCTTTCTCGGGGGCTTTGCCTCTTGATTTAACAGGAACCTATAACTCGGCCATATGAATTTGAGTTGGCACGACCAGATTTTTTATGATTGGGATGATCATCTCCTGATATTGGCTGATGAAGCCACCATTATTTATTTAACTACAGCCACATCAAGTGGAATTTTTAAGGATGATTCCTTAATTTATATCTAGAGTCTTGACTGGGATTATCTTTTTTCCTAGCGGCTCAACTAATACTTCACAGTTTGGAGTTTATAAGCGATTTCGCTCTACTCCAAATATCATTATTATCTTGAAAGCAACATTTTTGCTCAAGTTATTGCAGGATATGACATCAAGCAGGATGACAAAAGCATGCATGCTTAATGCCCGGGGGATAGGACAATTAAGTTTTTGTCTAAATTGAGATATTTTTGAGTCCGAGCAGCATGATCAAGTATGCAACCCGGCCCTCGGGGGCTACACATCAACCCACCGGCATCTGGTGGTTTCTACTAAATTGATATACCATGTTTATATGCAGATTTAATTTTTTGCAGCACATGAGAATATATATATCTATTTGCGAGTTAAAACAGTGACTCGGAAATCTTTAAATACAGGCTGTGGCAATATACCCTTGAGCCGCCATGATTCAACATGCGCTCAGATGGCTTGTCATGATAATTTGACAAATTATTATACTTTTGGCCAGCTTATTTATGCTTATGGCTTTTCTGTTTCGATGTCTATAACTTAGCACCTTATACACATTTGGCTGATATATCTTGACGCTCATAAGTTATTATTCTTATGATTTCAGCTCAGTCTTACATCCAACAGGAAAAGGTGGTTTTCACCAAAGGCTTCGCCGACACCTTATATAATTTTCGCGGAGAACTTACCGCGATTCTGCAGCTTCAATGCGACTAAACAGAAGTGTTCAAATAGCAAGTGAGGAAGACTTGTGCATGGACTTCACGGCAAAGATCGAACAAGACTAGCTAACATGGCTACCAGCATGCGCACATATTGGCGAACTCTTTTCAAGGCAATGGATGCAGCTTCAACAAGATTTCGCCGGCCTTAAACGCCTGCGATATTACATCAGCGACTCAGCGCTTCTACATTAGCGACTCTATAAGCCGCAACGATTGCGACTCATCACCATCAACATCAGCGGGTCGCCAAGTTCAACATCAGTGAGTCGCCAAGCTCAACATCGACAAGTCGGCAAGAACTACATACGCAAACCCGCAAGATCATCACCAAGACAGAATCTTCCGCCTGATTCTACGAATCACCGGAAGCTTGGGGGCTAATGCCGGGGGAATACTTAACCTGCAGCCCATGAGCACGATGTGGCTTATCCTGAAGTACATGGACGCGTCGTTAATGGGCTCACATGAAGGTGGGTGATAACCCCAAGAGCAGGGGATCACTGTAGCACCTCTCAATGTGGAAGTAGGGTATCGATCCGCAGGAGCAAGAAGGAAAAGTTATCTACTCCCTACAACTAAAGTGTCACAAGTTTTAGTTGATTATGCACTAAACAAGTTTAAAGAACAAGATGGTTGATTTAATGAATGAAGTTTAATGTAACAAAACAAGAATGTAAAAGTGTCCCAATCCTCTTCAATGCAAGAGGACAATACAAAGGTTTTCTCTTATAGGAACAATGGACATGGGTTCATGGGTTCACTCAATCCTCTCTCCCATCTATGGTGATTATCATGTTATAGATAAAAGTACACACAATTGTCATACTTTAATGGTAAACTTCTATGACGGCAACATGTCCTAAAACACATAGTTGAAAGACAATAATCATTTGTGTTGCTAGGTCACCCTCGTAAGGCTAGCGTGGTTTGTTGTCACTCCCACATCATACTTCTTCCTTTTTACCCCCAGATAAAGAATGTTGGGCGACATTACTGTCACTTAATGCCTATGCCTTCTGTCACTAGGCCACTCTCTACCCACTTACATCATACTTCATAATGGACAATATTCTAAACACTAGTGCAATGATTCATATTTCGTGTGCATGACCACATCTCTCTCATCTATCCACACTTGGTGGTGTCAATCACCTCATGACAAGGATAAACAAGGCATTATGCATAAATCAAACCATCACATGTATCATAGAATATCTCCAAAGTATGACAAGCCATAAAGATCCAACACAACGGTAAATGCATAACAAATATCATCTCATACCACAATATCCACCATAGGAATTAAAAAATAGTTCCATAATCATGCAAGGCACATCATATGGACTTCAACAATGATCATACATAGAGAGATTGGATCAAGTTACCACCACAAACCCAAAGTCCAGGGGGTGGACTACTCCCCCTTCATCATGGAGACGGTGGAGAAGTCGTTGGAGAAGATGGAGACCACCCCGGCAGCGCCCCGCCGGAGTTTTCCCCCTCCAATCTGCAACTCCAGGTCTCTGTTTCGTGGTTTCTGTGTTTCTGCGGCGCTCCTTTCCGAAGGGTCGGGGACTATTTTTATAGTCGTTTTTAGGTCAAGACGGAGGCTCGGGAAAAAAGATCGACGGCAACGGAGCCTCGAGGCCCAGATGGTGGGTCCCACGCGGCCAAGGAATCTGGCCGCGTGGGCCACCCTATCTTGGCCCTCGGGCCTCCGTTTGTTCGCTTCCTTCGCTCCCACGCTTCGTTCCTTCCAAAAACTGATGCTCGTAAATTTCCAGGTCATTTGGACGTCGTTTGGGTCCCTGAAACATCAAAATATAGAAAATAGGGTTTTCTGCCTGTGCAGGGTTAATTCCAGAAAAATAGGGAAACTATGAAATATTCCCAAAATCAATATAAAACAATGATATAACCCTTATATGATGCAAATATGATTGAAATATAAGTAATACAATGCAAAGTTCATGTATGCATTTTACATGCATCAACATCCCCAAGCTTAACCTATACTCGTCCTCGAGTATGAAGGTGATAAAACTAACATGGACTTTGCATTTTAATACTATCAATGGATATCAAGGATGATTACTATTGCTACATAGAGTCAAATGATTCATTCTTCAAAGGAGTAGCAATATACAAGATGGATTATAAAGTGATATCAAATATTCAATGTAAGGATGTTCAATGATAATTCACAAAGTGTAACATAGAAGAAAGTACTATGGACCAAATGTATGCATAATGAAAAGTAAAAACATCCTATAATGGTCATAGAGTACTCTTATGAAATCTGAATATAAAAGGTGGACACTTTGGAAAGATAGATAAATAAGTAGAGGTAAAACATGCAAAAGTCTCATCTAGCTTCCAAATGCTTCTACTTAAGTTAATGATTGCAATGTGGTATTCATTGGTGTCAAGCTCTCATTACCCCTATCATAGCATCTTGAATGGTTAAGTTGAAAGTGAAAGCAAATATGAGTAATGTGCTTGACAAAGTAAGGGTTGGATGCCTCATGCCCCGTGAATACAAAAGCCTCCCCAACTGGCTACTCAACTCGGGTCACAAAGCAAGTTCAAGTTTTAAAGTCATTGCAAGTAATAAAAGCGTCATCAAGAGCGTCAACTGGGGTACCTCTTGTCTCAGGACATGGAACAAGCCTCATGTCAAAATGACAAGACAAACAAACAAAATGGACAATCTCAGCATTCTTTTATTTACTATGGGTATAGCTTTTTATTGTGAAGTGCTTCACTGAAGGTCCACTATGGCATGTAAGTAAACTTCCACCATGAATGATGCATGGCTTATGTTAGCGGCCCAGGCGTCTCTCTAGCCATTTATACTTACTCCTAAACTTGCCAAGTTTCCACCTTTATTTCACACAATGTTAGGCATCCATAGACAAAAGTGCATGATATCAACTAAATATAATTAAGAGCACGTTGAAAGCTTGCCATGTGACAGCACATATGGGCTAACTCCCAACCAAGACTCTTGTCAAGCACACAACTTCATAATTTTAATCACAATGGTTCATGTTTATTAAGTGCAGAATAAAAGTAAAGTGTGCATCAAGTTCGTGAGAGCTTTTTAACCAACTTCTCCCATAACAATCAATAACATAAGCATTTTAATTCGGAAACATAGATAATACAATATAACATGATAAACATACTTGGAATAGCATAAAGCTAATAGGTAGATATGGTGGACTCACTGGAAAAACTTTGGTTGAAGGTGTTGGAAAACAAGTTTTTGCTTGTTGGAATTTTTGGGCTAGCAAGAGGGAGAAAGTTGACCGTCTAAATGCATGCAAAAGTGTCCATAGAACTAATCAATCCATGTTAAACAAAGTAAAGTAACATTCAGCATCAAAACATGAATAAAAGATAGCTCTTGATAAAACACTTGCAAATTAATATTCATTAAAAAGCACATGAATCATGCAACTATATGTATCTTTTTGAATCAACTCAAACATCCCTTTCCCAATCTTTTTAATAGCATCCAACTTAATTCAACCCAAATTTCCAGTAGCTCTCTCATATATAAATGATAGTGGTGGTCTCAAGACAAACAAACCGAAATAAAAAGCAAATAAAAGACGCTCCAAGTTTATGCGATAAAGTGCATTGATCAAAAAACAGAAGTTAGACGTGTGCAAACCGAGAGTGTGTTGGTCCAGTGGGGTTGTCTTCACATCCCCAAGCTTATGGTCTTCACCATCCTTGGATAGCTCTTGGTGCATCTCCTCTAATCCCTGTGAAAAAACTTCAAAACACCGTTTCTCCATTTCTTTTCTGTGGGGTGACATTAGTAGTGATAGACAAATGAATTGCTTGCTGCATAAATCCTTAAACAAAAATTCATATGAATGTCCAGAAAGTGTATAATGTTGTATGCCTACTTATAAACTCAATTGGATCAAAAAGATTCAAGTTAAAAGTTCAAAGAATGCATCAAACAAAATGGGACAGAATCTGTCCAGAAAAACAGCAGCAGCAAAACGTATTTTTCTACCCTACTTAAATATGTCGAAAAAATCTGAAAAAATTCATGCTTACAGAGGATGAAAAGTTGCAACTACAGTTCAAATTCAGCTCATTCGGAGTTACAGAATAGGAATAAAAATCATACCGTGCACAGATTCGTGCTGGAATAAAATCTCCGAATGCAAAAGCAACTTTTTCAAGCCAAAATGGGTAAAACTTGGCACTTTATTAAAAATTCTAGAAACTAAACTAAAAACTAAGTCTCTTGTTACAGCAAGAGGACAAAAAAAATCAAAATAAAAACAACCGGGTTGCCTCCCGTAAAGCGCTTTCTTTATAGCCATATAGCTAGGCTTACTTACTTGTATCAAGATGGTTGGAGTGAGGTGGCTTGGCATCCCCAAGCTTGAATTCTTGTACTTATTTGATATATGTGGTGTCTAGGGGTAACATCCCCAAGCTTGAGTGTTTGTCCCTCTTGATCTTTGTTCATCACCCTCAACTCTTCCACTTGAAAATTCTCTTTACAAAAACTCAACATAAAACTTGATTAGAGGGGTTAGTGTCTCCATAAATTAAATCCTCATAGGTACAGCAAAGACATATCATGAGTTGATTCTAAACATTAGCTACTGTTACTATGGTTGTGCATTGCTCTTTGATCAATAGAACTACACAAAACACAAGTAATGAGAGTAATGCAAAATAAAGACAGAATCTGTCAAAAACTGGACAGCCCGTAAAGAGTGAATTTTCAGAGGCACTTACGTTGCTCAAATCAGAAAATTTTGAACTAATGAAATGTGTATTAATAACTGAAGATTGCTGTCGTAAAATTTCAGGTCAAAATTCCTTTTCTGTGATTTTTAACATTTTTCGCAGTGAAGCTTAGGAATCTGTTTTCTGGACAGCCATGATAGTTTTAATGATGCTCACATAGGAACAAGAATTGAAATGCAAAAGAGAGCATCAAGGAAAAATATGAAACATTTTGAGTCTAACCCACTTCCTATGCATTGGGATCTTGTAAGAAAATAAATCATTGAAACACAAAGCAAGTAGCATAGGAAGATACAACAAGAGCAATTTCAAGACTTTCAACTTAAAAGAGGAAACGTAATAATGTTGAAATGTTTAGAACCATGTTTTCCTCTCTCATAATAACTTTCAGTAGCATCATGAATAAATTCAATAATATAACTATCACATAAAGCATGTCTCTCATGAGCTTCAAGCATAAAAGTATTAGTACTCTCCACATAAGTAAAATCCTTCTTAGTAATAGTGGGAGTAAAACATTCATAATCATCATTGTAATCATATATAGGAGGCATATCATAATCATAATAAACTTTATCCTCAATAGTAGGTGGACTGAAAATATCATATTCATCATTGTAATAATCGTAAATGGGAGACATAGTATCCTCCCCAAGCTTAAATGATTGCAAGATATAACAAAAATAAATTTAAAGTTTAGTGCACACAAGAATAGAAACTTAAGCGCTACGCTCCCGGCAACGGCGCCAGAAAAGTACTTGATAACCCCCAAGAGCAGGGGATCACTGTAGCACCTCTCAATGTGGAAGTAGGGTATCGATCCGCAGGAGCAAGAAGGAAAAGTTATCTATTCCCTACAACTAAAGTGTCACAAGTTTTAGTTGATTATGCACTAAACAAGTTTAAAGAACAAGATGGTTGATTTAATAAATGGAAGTTTAATGTAACAAAACAAGAATGTAAAAGTGTCCCAATCCTCTTCAATGCAAGAGGACAAGACAAAGGTTTTCTCTTATAGGAACAATGGACATGGGTTCATGGGTTCACTCAATCCTCTCTCCCATCTATGGTGATTATCATGTTATAGATAAAAAGTACACACAATTGTCATGCTTTAATGGTAAACTTCTATGACGGCTACATGTCCTAAAACACATAGTTGAAAGAAAATAATCATTTGTGTTGCTAGGTCACCCTCGTAAGGCTAGCGTGGTTTGTTGTCACTCCCACATCATACTTCTTCCTTTTTACCCCCAGATAAAGAATGGTGGGCGACATTTCTGTCACTTAATGCATATGCCTTCTGTCACTAGGCCACTGTCTACCACATACATCATACTTCAAATGGACAATATTCTAAACACTAGTGCAATGATTCAAATTTCGTGTGCATGGCCACATCTTCTCATCTATCCACTTGGTGGTGTCAATCACCTCATGACAAGGATAAACAAGGCATTATGCATAAATCAAACCATCACATGTATCATAGAATATCTCCAAAGTATGACAAACCATAGAAGATCCAACACAACGGTAAATGCATAACAAATATCATCTCATACCACAATATCCACCATAGGAATTACAAAGATAGTTCCATAATCATGCAAGGCACATCATATGGACTTCAACAATGATCATACATAGAGAGATTGGATCAAGTTACCACCACAAATCCAAAGTCCAGGGGGTGGACTACTCCCCCTTCATCATGGAGACGGTGGAGAAGTCATTGGAGAAGATGGAGACCACCCCGGCAGCGCCCCACCGGAGTTTTCCCCCTCCAATCTGCAACTCCAGGTCTCTGTTTCATGGTTTCTGTGTTTCTGCTGCGCTCCTTTCCGAAGCGATTCGGGGACTATTTTTATAGTCGTTTTTCGGTCAAGACGGAGGCTCGGGAAAAAAGATCGACGGCAACGGAGCCACGAGGGCCCAGATGGTGGGTCCCACGTGGCCAAGGAATCTGGCCGCGTGGGCCACCCTATCTTGGCCCTCGGGCCTCCGTTTGTTCGCTTCCTTCGCTCCCACGCTTCGTTCCTTCCAAAAACTGATGCTCGTAAATTTCCAGGTCATTTGGACGTCGTTTGGGTCCCTGAAACATCAAAATATAGAAAATAGGGTTTTCTGCCTGTGCGGGGTTAATTCCAGAAAAATAGGGAAACTATGAAATATTCCCAAAATCAATATAAAACAATGATATAACCCTTATATGATGCAAATATGATTGAAATATAAGTAATACAATGCAAAGTTCATGTATGCATTTTGCATGCATCAGTGGGCCAACTCGAAGATCACATCCTGTCAAAGGTAGGATCCAGAAGCTCGAAGATAACTTGACTTGGAAGACAAGACATATGATTAGTCTCCAAGTAATATCCTTGTAACCTAGCGAGCCTTCAGAGATATAAGGAGTACTCGCAGGATATAAAGGGGGTCAAGCTATCAAGCCCTCAAACCCTAGTTCATATGGCGAGCACCGAGATCGGATCGCCTCCATTGTAACACCACATATATCATATCAATACCAATCTAGGGTAGGCAGGAAGTAGGTCTTTACCTCACATTGAGCGGCCGAACCTGGGTAAATCTGTGTTCATATTTGTTCCTGTGATCCCAAGCTCGGAGACGATTGACTCACTTAATCCCACACCTACGAAGTCATCCATGACATCTGACATGACAAACCCACGACAAGTTCATCCTATGATTCTTCCGATGAAGAATTTGATATTCAAGAGGAGGAGGACGTCGCAATGATCCTAACTATCCATGCCAACAAAAAGCCGAAACACGGTGGTTCAGTTTTCGGTCGTCAGAAATTGTGGAGGGAAAGGATCGGTGCTCACGATAGATTAATGAGGAACTATTTTGTGGACCATCCCACATACACCGAGTCATATTTCCGACACCGTTTTACAATGAGCATCGAGTTGTTCAAGCACATTGCGGAGAAATTGGTGAGGCATGATCGTTTTTTCAAGAACGGAGGAATGCCGCCGGAGAGCTAGGGCATAGCACCTTTCAAAAGGTGATCGTCGCTTTGCGTATGTTGGCATACGGTATTCCGGCGGATCAAGTTGATGACCACTTGGCCATGGGTGAGAGCCAAGCCATCATGTGTGTCAAGCGGTTTGCGGTTGGCGTTGTGCAAATATTTGGTAAGGAATATTTGAGAGCTTCCAATGCTGTAGACACGGCTAGGCTTTTGGAGTTCAACGCCGCTCGGGGGTTTCCAGGTATGCTTTGTTCTATTGATTGTATGCACTGGAGTTGGAAGAACTGTCCTGCGGCATGGCATGGACAATTCCAAGGCCACAAAAAGGATTTTACTATAATCCTTGAAGCGGTGGCCGATCATGAGACTTGGATTTGGCATGCTTTTTTCGGTATGCCCGGAGCTCTCAATAACATCAATGTTGTTCAACGGTCACCACTCATGAATAAGATTGCAAAATGTGAAACTTCACCGGTGGAGTTTGTAGCAAATGGCCATACATATAACTACGGCTATTATCTTGCGGATGGCATCTACCCAAAGTGGCAAACATTTGTGAAGCCGGTTAGGAATCCGCAAGGTAAGAAAATGCTTGATTTCCACAATGCTCAAGCGGCGGCTAGGAAAGATGTGGAGAGAGCATTTGGAATTTTGCAAGCCCAATTTGCTATTGTGAGAGGACCGGCTAGATTTTGGGATCAAGACATGTTTTGGTACATCATAACTGCTTATGTGATCATGCATAACATGATCATCGAGAATGAGCGCGGACAAGATTTAGACTATACCCACTACGAGTTGATGGGTCATCCCGTGCAAGTGCGGAGGAGGGCTAAGAGGGTGGCCCGGTTTGTTGCATCTTATCATGCCATTCGACATAACGACAAGCATAATGAGCTTCAAAAAGATCTAATCGAGGAGTGGTGGGCATGGAATGGGCAACAATGAGTTGAAGGTGAATGTTTGCTGTACGATTGTTGTATTGTTGATGAACTATTCATTCTATTTGTTCGGTGAACTATTTATTTGTGTTGTAATAATAATTAAACTATTTATTATTGATTTATTTTGTGTATGTTTGATCTTCTTGGTTGCATGTTTGAGTGCAAATCTTGTTTGTGCTGGGCGCGCGCTGGAGTTTTAGCGCCACTGCTCGAGCGCTGCTTGCGGCGCGCTAAACTATAGCGCTTCTGCTAAAGCAAAACAGCCGCCTAACGCGCTAAAACACTATTTTGGCGCTGCAAAAAATATTTAGCGCGCTGGAGCGTAGCGCGCCTGTTGGAGATGCTCTAAGAGTGGTGTCACGGCTTGGTGAACCCTATTTGGGCCCGGTATGTAGCGTGCCGACGCGTACCCCTCCTACAGTACTTGGGTCTTGCCTGTTAGCCGCGGTGAGGCCGGAGAGGAGGGAGACATAGGTGAGGTGAGGGTGCTCAGCCACCGGAGAAGACATGGATGAGAAGCTAGTGTTTGGCAGCCGACCTCGGCGGTGTAGGTGGAGGTGTGGAAGAAACTTAGCTTGCAGGGCGGGTGCTAGATCGCCAGCAAGAGAGGCTTAGGGTTTGGCATGCTCATCGTCGTTGGAAACAAGGGAGCGGAGAGGTTTAGAGGGAGGTCTGGGGCGACGACGAATCCACAGTAGAAGGTGATCTGACAGGTGACAGCGACGGGTGAATCGACAAGTAGTGACCACACGTAAGGACGATGATGGGGTGGTGGCGTGTTCCTCGTGGTCTCGACACACATCCAGTTTCTTCGAGTGTCGCTGGTGCAACGGACGCAGGCGTCATGAGAGGGAGCTCCTATTCAGAACCCCTAAAGGAAATCTAACGCGGGCCACTTGTTTCACCTTTTCTTTTTTATTTATAAATCACAAAAAATATGTTAATATTTTTTTATTTACGAAATACTCTCTCGTTGTTCCGAATGATAAGATGTTCTACCTTTTTCTGAATCGCATGTACGTAGACATGTTTGAGCATGCATATTCATTCATTTTAGTGCATATATATGCAGTCCATATTGAATATCCCAAGCATTTTACAAATTGGAAGAGTTAAAGATATAAAATCACGAGGTTTTAGAATATATTCAAGAGGTGCCTACGTGTGTAATTAGAATTGCCGAAAATTAATAGATTCATCGGAATCCTACGGAATGCAACACAAGAACCTGCTCCTCCGTCCATACCAACTCCCAAGCCACCCATGTGAGTCCAGCATGTTGGGTAAAATATCTAGTGATACCAAACTTTATATAATACCATGATACCACTCGTCAAAATTTTAAATTTTAAATGTCAAAAAAATCGAAATAAATTTGCTAGGCTCGCGCAAGGGGGGACTTCTGCGGCGTTTGTAGTATTACTAGCTGAATGCATGTGCGTTGCTACGGGGTATAAAAGAATATATGTATACACGATGAAAGAATTATCTTAAGATTATGAAACATAAAATAATATTGACTTAAGAAGTGAAAAATAAATGCTCTCGTAGTTAATCCACCTTGTAGAAAACATTTCGTTTTGTTTAAATTGTAGACGTTAGTTAAGCAAAATTTGCTTATATTCCTCTTCCTAAGATTGGCTTATATGCCCGTGCGTTGCAACGGTAGTGGAAAAAAATACGTTTTACCTCGAAATTAATTGACCTGTATAGAATAATTTTTTTCTATAGAGATGAACATAAAGTTAACACAACAATGAAAATGGCTGGAAGGGTAAGAAAAATATGTTGAAACATTTTAATATCTATGATAACTTAATATATTAGACTCATATGGCACACTGGTATACTTTAAATTTAGATGTGCTAACTTCTTGTTCTATTGCGATATATGCAGGGTTTACCATCACATTTTAATATTTGAATGGTGTGATGTGTTTAAAGTCACGATTAGCTCTTGTTTATTCCAATCCGGATTTTTTTTGTTCTGCCTGCAGATTTGCATATTCTGTCTTTTTTGTGCAATGTTTTGTTCTTCGTTAAGCACTTTGGAAATCAGTCAGCAATTAGTTTCCTAAACTGCCACAGCTAAATTTAATCAGTCTTACAATGTGAACTTTGGAAATCAGTCAGCACGTAGAGCATAAAAATTTCAGCTAGCGCAAGGATGGGCAGCTGCAACTCATATTCAGTAACTCGGTTCAGCTAACACAAATTCAGAGAAGTGCTCCACGGTTCCTACTACGCTCTGCTAACTCAATTCACACATTGAACAAGACCAAACGCATCTAAGAAGAGCCAAAAAAAAAAAGCCAGCACCACGAACGAATCATGGAACGAACGCAAGGCGGAGCAGTAGAGGGGCGTGCGGTGCCGGCCGTGGGGCAAGTGGGCGGCGGAGATCCGCGACCCCGTCTGAGGGCCAGCGGTGGTGGTGGTCGCGCTCAGCGAGGGCGAGCGGTGCGCGCCGTTGGCCGAGTTGGATGCGTCCGAGGTGTGGTAGCTGTCGGGGAGCGCCGCCACCATGGTGTGCCACGCCAACGAGACGAGCCTGCTCCCGCGCCTCTGCTTCTCCCTTGGCCTCGAGAGCAAGATGTAGGGCTGCGCCATCCTCACGCGCACCCCGGCGGCCAACCCGTCCGTCCACTCCACATGCTACCGACACTGCTGGACGAGCTGGCGTCGAGGGCGTGCACCCGTCGCGTGCATTCGAAGTGTTCTCTGAACCGATGTTAGGTCCTGCTCCGGGCGTGATAGTTGTCGGCCGCTCGCGGGTGTGGTGCAGCGGCGGCGGCGGCGGACGAGCGGGTCCTACCTGGGCGTCGGAGTATGGAGGTGCATATGGGCACAGATGCCGCCATGCCTCCTCCCTGCTTGGAGCGCGCCGCCATGCCTTCTCCCTGCGTGTAGGGCGCTGCCGTACCTCCTAGAAACTGCTTGTCGGTGGCTGCCAGCGTACTCTGCCCCGTGATCATCACCATCTGCCGGCGCCCTCCCCCTGCCACCATCTCAGACCGTGGACCCCTCCGTACAGCCCCCATCTATTCGTCAGAGCTCTGCGCGATGGGGAAGAGCCAATCGATTTTTTTTCTTTCGTTCGGAGAAGATGGAGGTATGAACCGGTAAGTGAGGACTGCGGGTTGATTTCCAACTTTTCGAGGGACTAAAGTGAGAAACGTCCGCGACGTACGACGGATTGGGTCGTCCGATTTCATCCGTCCTGGCCAAGACAGGACAGTTCATTCTTTTGTAGTAGAGATTCCTGAAGGAAAAAAACACTACAGAAACATTGATGAACCCATAAAAAAACACTGCTAAATTTAATCAGTCTTACAATGTGAACTTTGGAAATCAGTCAGCACGTAGAGCATAAAAATTTCAGCTAGCGCAAGGATGGGCAGCTGCAACTCATATTCAGTAACTCGGTTCAGCTAACACAAATTCAGAGAAGTGCTCCACGGTTCCTACTACGCTCTGCTAACTCAATTCGCACATTGAACAAGACCAAACGCATCTAAGAAGAGCCAAAAAAAAAGCCAGCACCACGAATGCATCCAAACTAATTCCGAACGAATCATGGAACGAACGCAAGGCGGAGTAGTAGAGGGGCGTGCGGTACCGGCTGTCGTGGGTTTGTCACGTCAGGTGTCATAGATGACTTCGTAGGTGTGGGATTATGCGAGTCAAGCATCTCCGAGCTTGGGATCACAGGAACAAAGATCAACACAGATTTACCCAGGTTCGGCCCCCTCAATGTGAGGTAAAAGACCTACTTCCTGCCTACCCTAGATTGGTATTGATATGATAATCGAGGTGTTACAATGGAGGCGATCCGATCTGGTACTCGCCGTATGAGCTAGGGTTTGGGGCTTGATAGCTTGACCCGTTCTAAGTCCTGCGAGTCCTCTTTATATACACAGAGGCTCGCTAGGTTACAAAGGAAACTTTCCCCACAAGGAATTTGTCCACAGAGGCCTACTCGGAGACTACTTGGTCTTCACGTCCTCCGGGATATGTCTTCTAGATCTTTCCCCTTATGGCGGTTCAATATTGGGCTTGCTCCCAAGTGGGCCTTTGTCCGTGCGAGTAAAGTAAGTCGCACTGGGCCGCGGGTTAATCCAGAAAGTATTCCCCCGACATTAGCCCCCAAGATTGGTTAGGACTTTACGGTGAGAATCCTGGTTACTTGAAATAGTTTTGAGCCGCACTGTGAGCGTTCTGACCAATCTCTGACTGATGCGATTCAGAGCGCGACTTATCTGTGCGACTCATCCCCCTTCTGGAAATATTCTGTTCCCTTTAATTGCGGACCTTTGCTTGTTTTGCGGGCGCAAATTGTGCCGTTGGTTGCGAGCGCAGATTGTGCCGTTAGTTGCGGGCCCCTTCAGTTATAAGCTGCGGCCACCTAGGTCATTATCCATTTGCCCTTGCAATCTTCTCATCCCTAGCCGCGCCGTCTTCTTCCTCGACCCGAGCCTAGTTCCCCAATCCAATCTCCCCCTCGCAATGGCGCCCAAGGCGAAGCCATCTGACGATAGGCGCAAATCTCCTGCAACTGGGAAGGATCCTGGGTAACGGAGGAAACTCTTGCGGATCTGGCCGAGGCTGGCTTCTTGCCGCCGAAGGAGGACGGCGTCTGGCGGGCGCCAGGCGATGAAATCGAGCCGCGCCCCAAGCCCAACGAGCTGGTGATGTTCGTGGAGCACGTGGAGCGTGGATTCACGCCGCCAGGTTCTCCCTTCTTCCGCAATTTGCTGCAACGCCTAGGCCTCCGTCTTCACGACATCGGGCCCAACTCAATGCTCCAGGTGAGCAATTTTCATGTGCTGTGCGAGGATTATCTTGGCATAGCCCCCAACATCGATCTATGGCTGGCCTCTTTCACCTGCAACAGCCAACTTGTCTCCAAGGGTGGCGCCTACGTTCAGGTCGGCGCCATCTCTCTTCAACGCCATAGGAACTCTTGCCTTCCCAAGCTAGCCCTGGCGAATCGACCCAGGGCTTGGCAAAAATCTTTCTTCTATTGCCAAGATACTTCACCGGAGGGCGAAACTCGCCTTCCCTCCTGGTCTAACACCCTCTTCGTGCCTACCGAGGCACTGAAATCAAAACCCCGCGACTCGTCCATGTCCTTCATCAATGAGTCGCTGATCAAAGTCCGCGCCTTAATAGGTCATGGTCTTACTGGCCTTGATCTTCTCTCTTGCTGGACCAAATGGCGCATTCAGCCCGTGAGTCCACGACAGCGATCCTTCCTTGAGTGCACAGGCACCTCTGCTGACGTTGATCGTATCAAGGCTTCGGACTGGAGGCCTGAGGATTGGGTGGAATTTGTCACCCGCGTGACTGAGGAGAAGGACATCTCCTTCGATAAGGTGGGGCTTGCCCCTTTCAGTGTTAACAACAAGCCTTTTGAGGTAACTCCTCTCTTTGTCTTTTCGCCTTCGTAGTTGAGTCGCATTCCTTTTCTTAATACTGCAACTTATATCTCCCTGATCCAGGCTGATGAGAACTACTGGTCGCTGCCTGCGACCGTGCCGGCACTGCTGCTCCCAAGCGTGCCGCACGAAAGAAGCTGCTGCCCACTCTAGAGGGCAGCGAGACTGCTGATATCCCTTCTGTTGCTTCTGCGGCCTCAGATGGTGAAGAGACTGAACTGGACGAGGATGACAGTCCAGTGCCAGCCGCGAGTTCTGTTGCCGCGGCTGGACCAACTCCCCGTAGAGCCTCCAAGAGGCTATCTCGTGAGGAACCAGAGGTTGATGCTCTGGAAAACCCCGAGGCCACGAAGCGTCGCAAACCTGCTACGGGCGCGATCTCCTTCGTTGCCAGGCGTGCTTTCAAAGCCACCGCCTCTGCTGAAGAAGACATGGGTCCCCACTCTGGTAATTTCTGTTGTCTTGTCATCTTGAATGCTTATTCTTTTTCCTCTACTGACACGCAAAATTTCTGCTCGTAGATTCTGGGACCCAAGGCCTGTCCTCACCGTCAAGCGGTGAACTTATGGCCTTTGTGAAGATGGCTCCAGAGTTAGTAACTTTTCCCTGTGCTTATAATACTTTTATTCTGGCTTATGTGCTTCTTCTTCACACAATGCCCTTGCTTTTTTCAGAAGTGCGGCTAAACCCGCGACTGAGCCTGGAACCGCGGTTGAGCCGCATTTATCACCTGCGGCTCATACCGCCATGGTAGAGGGCGTGGCCACCACTGATGACCTGGCCACGGTCCCTGTTCTTGACACAGCCACCCAAGAGGTGGCTCTGGAGGATAGAACGGATCCCCTTATGATCCAGGACGTGGAGAAGGTCAACCCCTCCTCCATAGATGTAATGGCCAAGGATGCTGATACGCCAGTGGTTGAGTCGCCAGTGGCGGACAGCCTGCGGTCGCCAATTCTGCATGCTGAGGTTGCTTCTTCCTCCTCCACAAGCCGCGCTGAGAGACTGTCAGAGGCTATCATTGCCTCAAATGACAAGCAAGCCATGGAGCTCCGCAAGGCACTATCTGACCTGTCTGCGGCTTATAAGGTAAACTTCTATCTCCAGTTATCTGTCTCTAGCCCCCAAGGATCAAGTTTCTTCTTTGACTGTAAAGGGAGACTTGATGCTTCTCTTTTAGCTGTTGATATATACTTACTAACTGATGTACCCTTCGTAGGAGGAACTAAGCTCCATAACGGCTGCCAAACTTGCCTTGGAAAAGCAGCTGGGGGATACTCCCTCTGAACTGGAGAGGCTGCGCGAGCTCCTTGGCCAGCGTGACGCTGAGCTGAAGAAAAGGGAAACCAGGATGGGCGAGCTATCTGAGCAAGCCAAAGCCACCGAGCTGCGGCTTAAAACTGTTGAAGAGAAGTTCCAAGAGAGGGTCCAGCAGCTGGAGCTCCAAGTCAGTGCTCAGAAAGACGCCATTGCTGATGCCAATGAGGACGCAAGGCTTAAGGCTGTTTCCATTGGCGAGCTTGAGAAAAAGTTGAAGAAAGTTTCTGATGCCCATAACCTTGTCCACGCCAAAGTGTGCATCATGACTCAAGAATTAACTGGTATGTGTTGCGACTCATATCTGCATCTGTTTTCTCTACTATCTTTGCCTGTATGTTGTAGAGCTGACGGAGACATGCCTCGATGTAGGTGAAGATGCCAAGGAGCAGCGCGGCAGTACTCAAGAGCAGCTGGAGTATATCCGCGATTTTTCGCGAAGGACTTGTGACGCCATGAAATCACTGTCTAAGTGCCTGCTGCCGACCAAGCCAGTCCCCGGTGATTCTGAAGGGCTGCTAAAAGACTGCTTAGGGCGCCTCAGTTCTTTTTGGACTGGAAGGAGTCCTCAGCTCGCACCGGCGCGGCTCATGTTCTTGCTTTGGCCAAGACGTACTATCCTTCTTTTGATGCTGCCAAGGTTGCAAAAGGTAGGCCCTCGAAGAAGGTGGATGGCACCGAACTGACGGCCTCAGAATATGCGACGACTTGGAAGGATATGCGCGGCCACGCGACTGAACTGGTGGAGGGGATAGATCTTGCGACCTATATGGGCAAGTATAATGCAGATGGAAGCAGATGGGAGAAGTTACCCGCTCCGTCATCCAGCGGTGATTCCGCAGGAAAAGAACCCCTCTCCAGGCGTATCCAGCTCTGCAGCCCCCAAGCCCGCGACTGAAGAGCCCTCCAGCGAGCCTGCGATTGCTCCTTCTGGCAAGCTTGGTAAGCCGCCTGTTCCTCCTTCCCACCGGCCAAAAGCTGCGCACAAGTGAAGAAGAGAAAACAATGGTTTGATGATCTTGGCCCTTAGCGGTCTGTAATAATTGTTAGAATTTATGTGTCATAAGACAATATTATGGTTTGCTTAAGTACTCTTGGCAGTACATGTTTCGACCAATAGGCTGGTCCTTATGATTTGTCTCGGTTTTTCCTCACTTAGGCCCTTGCGCGGCTCAGTATTTCCCAGGTAAAAAGTGCGTGTTCAGGGTCGAGAGCGGCCATGATAGGCAATCAAACTCGATTGACGCCGCACCCCCAGTACTTTGGCCGCATAGTGCAAGTCGCATCCAAGAGAGGTTGAGTATAATCACGATAAATGCCACTTGTTTGGCGATCCCAAGGAATAGGCCGCGCTAAAAAGCTGCCGCACCCCAAGGGACCAATGATTAAAAAATAAAAGACTCACAACTCAATTGGTAGTTTGAGATGCTTTATTTCAGAATCATTATATGATACATAGGGTCGGTCGCGCCTAGGTGGCGACCAGAAGTGATGCTTGGGTCGGTTGCGCCTAGGTGGCAACCAGAGATGGGTCGGTCGCGCCTGAGTGGCGACCAGAATTGGGTCGGTTGCGCCTAGGTGGCAACCAGAGATGTTACATGGGTCGGTCGCGCCTGAGTGGCGACCAGAATTGGGTCGGTTGCGCCTAGGTGGCAACCAGAGATGTTACATGGGTCGGTCGCGCCTGAGTGGCGACCAGAATTGGGTCGGTTGCGCCTAGGTGGCAACCAGAGATGTTACATGGGTCGGTCGCGCCTGAGTGGCGACCAGAATTGGGTCGGTTGCGCCTAGGTGGCAACCAGAGATGTTACATGGGTCGGTCGCGCCTGAGTGGCGACCAGAATTGGGTCGATCGCGCCTAGGTGGCGATCAGAATTGTTGCATTGGGTCGGTCGCGCCTGAGTGGCGACCAGAATGGGTCGATCGCGCCTAGGTGGCGATCAGAATTGAAGCTTTTTTAGCCCTGAGTGGCTTGCTTGATGATGTAAACTCTTAATAATTTTGCTGCGACTGCTGATGGCAACTCGCAATGCCTGGGATGTGTCCTTATTGGCAATGGCTTGTAGCCTTTGACTTCCTTGCCTCCCTTGCGGCCGTAATCTGAAGTCGCAAGTCAGGCAGGTGCCTCTTGGCCTTCACGATGTCATCAAAATTCTCCTGCGACTCGCACATGGTGCGCTTTCTGCGATGCAAGCTGCTCTGGCTATGGCCTTGTCGCCTTCTTCGCATTCTTGAGCTATTCTTTTGTCGCCATTGATGGTGATGACTCCCTAGGGCCTGGTATTTTAAGCTTTAGGTACACATAGCACGGCCTAGCCATAAACTTTGCGAATGCTTCTCTGCCAAACAGCGCATGATATGGGCTCTGGAAATCTACAACCTCGAACCAAATGTACTCGCTCCTGAAGTTGCTTTGTGTCCCAAAGGCGACCTCCAAGTTAACTCGCCCCAATGGCTGAGCTGATATGCCTGGCACGACACCATGAAACGTTGTTCTTGATGGGTGTAGCTGCTTTTCTTGAAGGTTCATTCTTTTGAAGGTTTCATAGTATAATATATTGATGTTGCTGCCTCCATCCATCAGTACTTTGCTCAACTTGTATCCTGCGACTTGAGGGGCAACCACCAGCGCGAGTTTTCCCTCTTCATTTATTTCTCCTGGGTGATCCTCGCGGCTCCAAACTACTGGTTGCTCGGACCACTTTAGCCACTGTGGGACGGCTGGTACTATGGCGTTAACAGCCTGATTGCGTCGTCGCACTTTTGTTCCCTCCTTGAAGTATTCACCACAATGGTATGATACTGACCCAACTGTTTTGGGAACTGTGGCTGATCTGGCTGCGGATTTGGGACGGCGTTGTTGCTGTTGTTGCCTCCGCCATGTTTACCTTCCTCGTTGTTTTGATGATTGAAGTTTGTGTTGAGTGGCTGTCCATCCTTCCACTTTTTGTAATGATAACACTGTGCCTTCGTGTGGTTGGGTGGTTTCCCATCTTTTCCTATATGGATGTCGCAGGGGCGGTTGAAAACCTCTTCCAAATTAACTGGGTGAAAATTCCTTCCTCTGCTGCTGCTTTGTTTGTAACGAGTATTCGTATTTGCGACTAACCCTGAGTTTCCTTCCTCGTTTTTGCGCTTGTTATAACTCGCATTGGCATTGCTAGCTTGCTGTTGTTGAGGCTTGCTACTGGCCTTCTTTCCCTTGCCAGTGTTTTCCTCTTCCTCCCCATCAGATGCGTCCCTGGTTTTATCCGAGCTAGCATACTTGTTGGCCGCCGCCATTACCTCGCTTAGGCTCTTGACTTTATCCTTCATGCGACCTAGTTTGTGGACTAGCGGCTCAAATTTGCAATTTTTCTCCATGACAAGGACTGCTGAACTGGGTGGTATGTTGTCTGAGGAATGTATGATCTCTGCGACCCTTCTCATCCAGTGGCGACTCGACTCGCCTTCCTTCTGTACACAACGCTCAAGGTCCTCTATGCTGCAGAGTCGCTTGCATGTTCCTTGGAAATTCTTGATAAAAGCTTCCTTCATCTCATCCCAAGAGTTTATTGAATTTGGTGGCAAATTTTGTAGCCATATGTGGGCTGCGCCTTCTAACATCATGTTTAGGTAACGTGCGCAGATCTCTTCGGATGCATTTAGGATGCTCATGCCCATCTCGTAATTGTTGAGCCAAGTAACAGGGTCCATGCTGGCGTTGTAGTTGGCGACCTTGCGAGGCCTTTGAAATCTGCAGGAAACGGTTCAGACCTGATTCTTTCGCTGAAACAGACTGGGCCTTTGAGTCGCGACGATAGGTTGGACGAAGCTGGCCTTCCTATTGGATTAGCCGCGTGCGGCTGCACAATCTCTGTGGGTTGAATTTGCTGAGGTTGATTTTGAGCCGCAGGTTGATCTTCCCTTCGTCGCCTAGCCGAACTCGAGGTCGCAACGTGTGGCGACTCCGCGTGGATGCTTCTCTCCCTGTTGTTGCTATTGTAAGGGGTGGAGTGCAGCCGTCCTGCGTGTTCGGACATATTCGCCTGCTGTATTACTGCTGTGCTCAGCATCTCAATGGCGCGCCGTGCCTCTCTGTCCATTGGCGTGTTTCCTGCTGGCGCTAATCTGGCCAAGATGTTTGTGGCCGCAAAGAGATTCTCCACAGGGCTAACATAATGCCCTTGCGGCGTGTGGAACCTTTGAGGCTGCTGTGGCGATTGCTGAGCAAAGGTTGGCTGCGTCAATGGCGGGGGCATCATGGCCCTGTTGTTAGCCTGTACTATGGCCCTTGATCCAGGTATCTCTGCTACTCTTGGTGCTGCGAAAGATGGAACCGCTGGTACGATTGATGGCACAGTGATTGCTTGAACCGCGGGCGCAGCTAACGGGGCCGCAGACCGCATAACCATGGCAGATGGTGCCATGCGTGCGGGTACCGCGACTGAGGTTGTGCGACCCCTGACCATGCGACCGGGTGCGCCGTGTTGGTGGCGACTGATGGGATCGCAATTGCTGGTTCAGCGGTAGGTGATTGGAACAGCTCCATAGGGTTTACTGTTCCTGGCTGCAGGCGACTCGCGTGGCGTCTGTGTGGCAAGGTGGCCTGTATTCCTTGCAGAGTATTGGTTTCCTCGATGAGTCGCAGTTGCTCCTGTTGGAGGCGCTGTTCCTCACGCGCCAGCCTGGCTCTCTCATCTGCGATTCTCTGGACTTCATCATATAGCCCGATCCTGGTAGCCTCCAATTCTGTCACCCTAGCAGCCGCGTTAACCGCAGATATTGGTGTAAACAACACGCTTCCCTGTGGCGGCGTGTCCGCTGTGCTGGGGTTACCCTTGACCCTGATTCCGCAGGCGCGACTCCAGGTGGAGTTTCTCTGTTTGCGACTCCTGAGGCCGCGACTCCTGGCGTCATCGCAGCGGATGCCGCGACTCCTGATGCGTCTAGCGCGGCTTGTTCTGCTGCTTCCGGCGGTGTGGGGGCTAAGCTGCCTGGTGGCATGCCCAGCCCTTCGTCTGCTTCTGTAGACCCCTTCCACGTGCCGATCTTCTACAGAGGGCGAGCCACTATCCACAGGGCCTCCGCATAGCCTTTCCTCAAGGACATACTCAATGGATTGGCCTTCTTCGTCTTCGAGAGGCAGCGACTCGTGGTTGATAGATTCTTCTTCTTGGTCCACTGTTACCGCGACTCCTTCTTCTGAGTCGCCATGTTGCGATGGATCTTCCGACTCGCCGCCAATGAAGCCGACGAAGACGTTGATGGATCCAAAGGGGATGACGTGGCCGGTCTCCAAGTAATCTGCTTCCGGCCCCCAGCTTGAATCGTCGATGAGGGGTGTGCCATTGACCGTGATGATACGGCCAACAACAAGATCTTCAGCTCCCTTCATGGATCCTGCGCGGAACGTGACGCTCTTGACCGCAGGCCCCACGGTGGGCGCCAACTGTCGTGGGTTTGTCACGTCAGGTGTCATAGATGACTTCGTAGGTGTGGGATTATGCGAGTCAAGCATCTCCGAGCTTGGGATCGCAGGAACAAAGATCAACACAGATTTACCCAGGTTCGGCCCCCTCAATGTGAGGTAAAAGACCTACTTCCTGCCTACCCTAGATTGGTATTGATATGATAATAGAGGTGTTACAATGGAGGCGATCCGATCTGGTACTCGCCGTATGAGCTAGGGTTTGGGGCTTGATAGCTTGACCCGTTCTAAGTCCTGCGAGTCCTCTTTATATACACAGAGGCTCGCTAGGTTACAAAGGAAACTTTCCCCACAAGGAATATGTCCACAGAGGCCTACTCGGAGACTACTAGGTCTTCACGTCCTCCGGGATATGTCTTCTAGAACTTTCCCCTTATGGCGGTTCAATATTAGGCTTGCTCCCAAGTGGGCCTTTGTCCGTGCGAGTAAAGTAAGTCGCACTGGGCCGCGGGTTAATCCAGAAAGTATTCCCCCGACACCGGCCGTGGGGCAAGTGGGCGGCGGAGATCCGCGACCCCGTCTGAGGGCCAGCGGTGGTGGTGGTCGCGCTCAGCGAGGGCGAGCGGTGCGCGCGTTGGCCGAGTTGGATGCGTTCGAGGTGTGGTAGCTGTCGGGGAGCGCCGCCACCGTGGTGTGCCACGCCAACGAGACGAGCCTGCTCCCGCGCCTCTGCTTCTCCCTTGGCCTCGAGAGCAAGATGTAGGGCTGCGCCATCCTCACGCGCACCCCGGCGGCCAACCCGTCCGTCCACTCCACATGCTACCGACACTGCTGGACGAGCTGGCATCGAGGGCGTGAACTCACTGCAGGGCGTGCACCCGTCACGTGCATTCGAAGTATTTTCTGAACCGATGTTAGGTCCTACTCCGGGCGTGATAGTTGTCGGCCGCTCGCGGGTATGGTGCAGCGGCGGCGGACAAGCGGGTCCTACCTGGGCGTCGGAGTATGGAGGTGCGTATGGGCACAGATGCCGCCATGCCTCCTCCCTGCTTGGAGCGCGCCGCCATGCCTTCTCCCTGCGTGTAGGGCGCTGCCGTGCCTCCTAGAAACTGCTTGTCGGTGGCTCCGGCGTACTCTGCCCCGTGATCATCACCATCTGCCGGCGCCCTCCCCCTGCCACCATCTCAGACCGTGGACCCCTCCGTACAGCCCCCATCTATTCGTCAGAGCTCTGCGTGATGGGGAAGAGCCAATCGATTTTTTTCTTTCATTCAGAGAAGATGGAGGTATGAACCGGTAAGTGAGGACTGCGGGTTGATTTCCAACTTTTCGAGGGACTAAAGTGAGAAACGTCCGCGACATACGACGGATTGGGTCGTCCGATTTCGTCCGTCCTGGCTAAGACAGGACAGTTCATTCTTTTGTAGTAGAGATTCCTGAAGGAAAAAAACACTACAGAAACATTGATGAACCCATAAAAAAAAACACTACTAAATTTAATCAGTCTTACAATGTGAACTTTGGAAATCAGTCAGCACGTAGAGCATAAAAATTTCAGCTAGCGCAAGGATGGGCAGCTGCAACTCATATTCAGTAACTCGGTTCAGCTAACACAAATTCAGAGAAGTGCTCCACGGTTCCTACTACGCTCTGCTAACTCAATTCACACATTGAACAAGACCAAACGCATCTAAGAAGAGCCAAAAAAAAAAGCCAGCACCACGAATGCATCCAAACTAATTCCGAACGAATCATGGAACGAACGCAAGGCGAAGCAGTAGAGGGGCGTGCGGCGCCGGCCGTGGGGCAAGTGGGCGGCGGAGATCCGCGACCCCGTCTGAGGGCCAGTGGTGGTGGTGGTCGCGCTCAGCGAGGGCGAGCTATGCGCGCCGTTGGCCGAGTTGGATGCGTCCGAGGTGTGGTAGCTGTCGGGGAGCGCCGCCACCGTGGTGTGCCATGCCAATGAGACGAGCCTGCTCCCACGCCTCTGCTTCTCCCTTGGCCTCGAGAGCAAGATGTAGGGCTGCGCCATCCTCACGCGCACCCCGGCGGCCAACCCGTCCGTCCACTCCACATGCTACCGACACTGCTGGACGAGCTGGCGTCGAGGGCGTGAACTCACTGCAGGGTGTGCACCCGTCGCGTGCATTCGAAGTGTTCTCTGAACCGATGTTAGGTCCTGCTCCGGGCGTGATAGTTGTCGGCCGCTCGCGGGTGTGCTGCAGCAGCGGCGGCGGACGAGCGGGTCCTACCTGGGCGTCGGAGTATGGAGGTGCGTATGGGCATAGATGCCGCCATGCCTCCTCCCTGCTTGGAGCGCGCCGCCATGCCTTCTCCCTGCGTGTAGGGCGCTGCCATGCCTCCTAGAAACTGCTTGTCGGTGGCTGCCGGCGTACTCTGCCCCGTGATCATCACCATCTGCCGGCGCCCTCCCCCTGCCACCATCTCAGACCGTGGACCCCTCCGTACAGCCCCCATCTATTCGTCAGAGCTCTGCGCGATGGGGAAGAGCCAATCGATTTTTTTCTTTCGTTCAGAGAAGATGGAGGTATGAACCGGTAAGTGAGGACTGCGGGTTGATTTCCAACTTTTCGAGGGACTAAAGTGAGAAACGTCCGCGACGTACGACGGATTGGGTCGTCCGATTTCGTCCGTCCTGGCCAAGACAGGACAGTTCATTCTTTTGTAGTAGAGATTCCTGAAGGAAAAAAAACACTACAGAAACATTGATGAACCCATCAAAAAAAACACTGCTAAATTTAATCAGTCTTACAATGTGAACTTTGGAAATCAGTCAGCACGTAGAGCATAAAAATTTCAGCTAGCGCAAGGATGGGCAGCTGCAACTCATATTCAGTAACTCGGTTCAGGTAACACAAATTCAGAGAAGTGCTCCACGGTTCCTACTACGCTCTGCTAACTCAATTCACACATTGAACAAGACCAAACGCATCTAAGAAGAGCCAAAAAAAAAAGCCATCACCACGAATGCATCCAAACTAATTCCGAACGAATCATGGAACGAACGCAAGGCGGAGCAGTAGAGGGGCGTGCGGTGCCGGCCGTGGGGCAAGTGGGCGGCGGAGATCCGCGACCCTGTCTGAGGGCCAGCGGTGGTGGTGTTCGCGCTCAGCGAGGGCGAGCGGAGCGCGCCGTTGGCCGAGTTGGATGCGTCCGAGGTGTGGTAGCTGTCGGGGAGCGCCGCCACCGTGGTGTGCCACGCCAACGAGACGAGCCTGCTCCCGCGCCTCTGCTTCTCCCTTGGCCTCGAGAGCAAGATGTAGGGCTGCGCCATCCTCACGCGCACCCCGGCGGCCAACCCGTCCGTCCACTCCACATGCTACCGACACTGCTGGACGAGCTGGCGTCGAGGGCGTGAACTCACTGCAGGGCGTGCACCCGTCGCGTGCATTCAAAGTGTTCTCTGAACCGATGTTAGGTCCTGCTCCGGGCGTGATAGTTGTCGGCCGCTCGCGGGTGTGGTGTAGCGGCGGCGGCGGACGAGCGGGTCCTACCTGGGCGTCGGAGTATGGAGGTGCGTATGGGCACAGATGCCGCCATGCCTCCTCCCTGCTTGGAGCGCGCTGCCATGCCTTCTCCCTGCGTGTAGGGCGCTGCCGTGCCTCCTAGAAACTGCTTGTCGGTGGCTGCCGGCGTACTCTGCCCCGCGATCATCACCATCTGCCGGCGCCCTCCCCCTGCCACCATCTCAGACCGTGGACCCCTCCGTACAGCCCCCATCTATTCGTCAGAGCTCTGCGCGATGGGGAAGAGCCAATCGATTTTTTTTCTTTCGTTCGGAGAAGATGGAGGTATGAACCGGTAAGTGAGGACTGCGGGTTGATTTCCAACTTTTTGAGGGACTAAAGTGAGAAACGTCCGCGACGTACGACGTATTGGGTCGTCCGATTTCGTCCGTCCTGGCCAAGACAAGACAGTTCATTCTTTTGTAGTAGAGATTCCTGAAGGAAAAAAAACACTACAGAAACATTGATGAACCCATCAAAAAAACACTGCTAAATTTAATCAGTCTTACAATGTGAACTTTGGAAATCAGTCAGCACGTAGAGCATAAAAATTTTAGCTAGCGCAAGGATGGGCAGCTGCAACTCATATTCAGTAACTCGGTTCGGCTAACACAAATTCAGAGAAGTGCTCCACGGTTCCTACTACGCTCTGCTAACTCAATTCACACATTGAACAAGACCAAACGCATCTAAGAAGAGCCAAAAAAAAAGCCAGCACCACGAATGCATCCAAACTAATTCCGAACGAATCATGGAACGAACGCAAGGCGGAGCAGTAGAGGGGCGTGCGGTGCCGGCGGTGGGGCAAGTGGGCGGCGGAGATCCGCGACCCCGTCTGAGGGCCAGCGGTGGTGGTGGTCGCGCTCAGCGAGGGCGAGCTGTGCGCGCCGTTGGCCGAGTTGGATGCGTCCGAGGTGTGGTAGCTGTCGGGGAGCGCCGCCACCGTGGTGTGCCACGCCAACGAGACGAGCCTGCTCCCGCGCCTCTGTTTCTCCCTTGGCCTCGAGAGCAAGATGTAGGGCTGCGCCATCCTCACGCGCACCCCGGCGGCCAACCCGTCCGTCCACTCCACATGCTACGGACACTGCTGGACGAGCTGGCGTCGAGGGCGTGAACTCACTGCAGGGCGTGCACCCGTCGCGTGCATTCGAAGTGTTCTCTGAACCGATGTTAGGTCCTGCTCCGGGCGTGATAGTTGTCGGCCGCTCGCGGGTGTGGTGCAGCGGCGGCGGCGGACGAGCGGGTCCTACCTGGGCGTCGGAGTATGGAGGTGCGTATGGGCACAGATGCCACCATGCCTCCTCCCTGCTTGGAGCGCGCCGCCATGCTTTCTCCCTGCGTGTAGGGCGCTGCCGTGCCTCCTAGAAACTGCTTGTCGGTGGCTGCCGGCGTACTCTGCCCCGTGATCATCACCATCTGCCGGCGCCCTCCCCCTGCCACCATCTCAGACCGTGGACCCCTCCGTACAGCCCCCATCTATTCGTCAGAGCTCTGCGCGATGGGGAAGAGCCAATCGATTTTTTTTCTTTCGTTCGGAGAAGATGGAGGTATGAACCGGTAAGTGAGGACTGCGGGTTGATTTCCAACTTTTCGAGGGACTAAAGTGAGAAACGTCCGTGACATACGACGGATTGGGTCGTCCGATTTCGTCCATCCTGGCCAAGACAGGACAGTTCATTCTTTTGTAGTAGAGATTCCTGAAGGAAAAAAACACTACAGAAACATTGATGAACCCATAAAAAAAACACTGCTAAATTTAATCAGTCTTACAATGTGAACTTTGGAAATCAGTCAGCACGTAGAGCATAAAAATTTCAGCTAGCGCAAGGATGGGCAGCCGCAACTCATATTCAGTAACTCGGTTCAGCTAACACAAATTCAGAGAAGTGCTCCACGGTTCCTACTACGCTCTGCTAACTCAATTCACACATTGAACAAGACCAAACGCATCTAAGAAGAGCCAAAAAAAAAAGCCAGCACCACGAATGCATCCAAACTAATTCCGAACGAATCATGGAACGAACGCAAGGCGGAGCAGTAGAGGGGCGTGCGGTGCCGGCCGTGGGGCAAGTGGGCGGCGGAGATCCGCGACCCCGTCTGAGGGCCAGCGGTGGTGGTGGTCGCGCTCAGCGAGGGCGAGCTGTGCGCGCCGTTGGCCGAGTTGGATGCGTCCGAGGTGTGGTAGCTGTCGGGGAGCGCCGCCACCGTGGTGTGCCACGCCAACGAGACGAGCCTGCTCCCGCGCCTCTGTTTCTCCCTTGGCCTCGAGAGCAAGATGTAGGGCTGCGCCATCCTCACGCGCACCCCGGCGGCCAACCCGTCCGTCCACTCCACATGCTACCGACACTGCTGGACGAGCTGGCGTCGAGGGCGTGAACTCACTGCAGGGCGTGCACCCGTCGCGTGCATTCGAAGTGTTCTCTGAACCGATGTTAGGTCCTGCTCCGGGCGTGATAGTTGTCGGCCGCTCGCGGGTGTGGTGCAGCGGCGGCGGCGGACGAGCGGGTCCTACCTGGGCGTCGGAGTATGGAGGTGCGTATGGGCACAGATGCCGCCATGCCTCCTCCCTGCTTGGAGCGCGCCGCCATGCCTTCTCCCTGCGTGTAGGGCGCTGCCGTGCCTCCTAGAAACTGCTTGTCGGTGGCTGCCGGCGTACTCTGCCCCGTGATCATCACCATCTGCCGGCGCCCTCCCCCTGCCACCATCTCAGACCGTGGACCCCTCCGTACAGCCCCCATCTATTCGTCAGAGCTCTGCGCGATGGGGAAGAGCCAATCGATTTTTTTTCTTTCGTTCGGAGAAGATGGAGGTATGAACCGGTAAGTGAGGACTGCGGGTTGATTTCCAACTTTTCGAGGGACTAAAGTGAGAAACGTCCGCGACATACGACGGATTGGGTCGTCCGATTTCGTCCGTCCTAGCCAAGACAGGACAGTTCATTCTTTTGTAGTAGAGATTCCTGAAGGAAAAAAAACACTACAGAAACATTGATGAACCCATCAAAAAAAACACTGCTAAATTTAATCAGTCTTACAATGTGAACTTTGGAAATCAGTCAGCACGTAGAGCATAAAAATTTCAGCTAGCGCAAGGATGGGCAGCTGCAACTCATATTCAGTAACTCGGTTCAGCTAACACAAATTCAGAGAAGTGCTCCATGGTTCCTACTACGCTCTGCTAACTCAATTCACACATTGAACAAGACCAAACGCATCTAAGAAGAGCCAAAAAAAAAAGCCAGCACCACGAATGCATCCAAACTAATTCCGAACGAATCATGGAACGAACGCAAGGCGGAGCAGTAGAGGGGCGTGCGGTGCCGGCCGTGGGGCAAGTGGGCGGCGGAGATCCGCGACCCCGTCTGAGGGCCAGCGGTGGTGGTGGTCGCGCTCAGCGAGGGCGAGCGGTGCGCGCCGTTGGCCGAGTTGGATGCGTCCGAGGTGTGGTAGCTGTCGGGGAGCGCCGCCACCGTGGTGTGCCACGCCAACGAGACGAGCCTGCTCCCGCGCCTCTGCTTCTCCCTTGGCCTCGAGAGCAAGATGTAGGGCTGCGCCATCCTCACGCGCACCCCGGCGGCCAACCCGTCCGTCCACTCCACATGCTACCGACACTGCTGGACGAGCTGGCGTCGAGGGCGTGAACTCACTGCAGGGCGTGCACCCGTCGCGTGCATTCGAAGTGTTCTCTGAACCGATGTTAGGTCCTGCTCCGGGCGTGATAGTTGTCGGCCGCTCGCGGGGTGGTGCAGCGGCGGCGGCGGACGAGCGGGTCCTACCTGGGCGTCGGAGTATGGAGGTGCGTATGGGCACAGATGCCGCCATGCCTCTTCCCTGCTTGGAGCGCGCCGCCATGCCTTCTCCCTGCGTGTAGGGCGCTGCCGTGCCTCCTAGAAACTGCTTGTCGGTGGCTGCCGGCATACTCTGCCCCGTGATCATCACCATCTTCCGGTGCCCTCCCCCTGCCACCATCTCAGACCGTGGACCCCTCCGTACAGCCCCCATCTATTCGTCAGAGCTCTGCGCGATGGGGAAGAGCCAATCGATTTTTTTCTTTCGTTCGGAGAAGATGGAGGTATGAACCGGTAAGTGAGGACTGCGGTTTGATTTCCAACTTTTCGAGGGACTAAAGTGAGAAACGTCCGCGACGTACGACGGATTGGGTCGTCCGATTTCGTCCGTCCTGGCCAAGACAGGACAGTTCATTCTTTTGTAGTAGAGATTCCTGAAGGAAAAAAACACTACAGAAACATTGATGAACCCAGCTGCTGAGGAGGCCTTGTCGGCCCATCATAAGAACGGCCCAGTTTAATCTCCTTCCCTCCGGCCGAAACCCCGACTAAAACCCTGGCGACCCGACCACACCTCGCCGCCGCCGCCGGCGCTTCCTATGCCCTTCCGCCCCACCTTCCCCCGCCGCTGCCTCCACGACCCCAAGCTCTCCTCCTTCCTCTCCGCCCTCGCCTCCGTCTCCGCCAACCCCTCCCCCTCGCCACCCGCCGGCTCTGTTCCCGCCGCCCGCACCCCCGCCGCCTACAATGCTCTCATGTCCGCCTACTCCCGCGCCGGCCGCCCAGACGAGGTGCTCCGCCTCTTCCGCTCCCTCCCCTTCCCCCCCAACGCGCCCCTCTTCACCACCCTCATCTCCTCCCTCGCCGCCTCCGGCCGCCCCCGCGCCGCGCGCGCCGCCTTCGCCTCCCTCCTCGTCTCCGGCCTCGCGCCCACCGCGTCCGCCTTCACCGCGCTGCTCAAGTGCCACGACGGGTCCCTCGACTCCATGTACCACATCTTCCTCGCCATGGCGGCCGCCAGCTGCTCGCCCGACGCCGCGGTGTACAACTGCTACATTTCGGTGCTCTGCGACTCCGGGCGGCTGGAGGAGGCCCGGGGCATCCTTGACCACATGATCGATGAAGGAGTCCGCCCCACCGTTCGCTCCTACACCGCCATTCTGCGTGGGTACTGCGAGCAGGGCAAGATTCTTGAAGCAGAGAGGTTAGTCGATGACATGACCGATGCCGGGTGCCCACCGGATGTTGTATCCTACACCGTGCTTATTGATGGGCTCTGCGCCGTCAGGGAATTTCACAAGGTGGAGAGGATCTTGGGGGAAAGTGAGGAGAAGGGGTGGACGCCCAATACTGTTAGCTACAACATTTACATGTCTGCCCTGTGCAGGGCGGGATTCTTGGATGAAGCCTGTCATCAACTAGATATTATGCGCAGCAGAGGGCTGTTGCCAACAGCTGAGACACTGAGTATTCTCTTTGATTGCTTATGCCGTGGCTTGAGGTTTTCAGAAGCAGCGTGCTTGCTAGAACATAGTGAAGAATTAGGCTGGCATGCTGATGTGATCTGCTATAACACCCTCATGGGTAGGCTTTGCGACGTCGGTGATTTTGTCAGTGTCTTCAAGCCCTTTGTTGATCTGTTCAAGAGAGGTATTGGGCCAGATATGTTTAGTTTTACTATTGCAATCCGTGGCCTCTGTGGAGCTGGGAAACTCTGGGTAGCTAAGTGTCTAATAGATGATGAGTCCATTGGATATGATGTTGTGACTTTCAACACTTTGATTCATGGATTGGACAATGCTGGGGATTTATATGGAGTCAAGCAAACATACATGAATATGCGCAGTAGAGACATTTCTCCAAACAACTTTACCAACGCTACACTGATTGTTAGCTTATGTAAAGATCAAAAGTTTGTCGAGAAAATACATTCTCTTGTGTATTCGAGACGTGGGTCAGTGCCTGATCATGTTGTTCGCCTGAACAATCGGTTGGTCAAAGGAGTAACATTTACAGAAGTGGTCAACCTACTAGATGAAATACGCTGTAGAGGATTTGAGCTAGATACATGCATCTTCATGCCATTAGTGAGCGCGTTATGCTCTAAGAAGGACTTTCTGGATCAGAATATCAATGAAGTTTCTTTTGTGCTGACCAATCTGGGAATTAGATGACAATCTCAAGATTGAGTGCCTGACATGAGAAATTGTTTTGGAGCCTTTTCTCTAGCAAACACCATATCAGTGATCGAGTTCCCTCTGCATTCACACGTCAGTAATCTCTCATCTTTCATCAGGTCAGTTGGAACCAAACATTGTGCTATGGTTTCATGTCACCTTATTTACATGATATTAATGCGAGCTAATTTTTTAGCAGAGAAATATCTGCTTTTTACCAGCACCTAGTCATGGATTTTGCGGGACTGGACAAGATTATCAAGCTCAATTGTTGCCTGGGAAAAAATGGGCAGAAATGTATGGAATTTCGCTTTTTGTTATTTTTTTCCCACGATGACAATCCTGTGTCTGAATTCATATTTCATCATTGTTCCATCTGTTATTGTTGCCCCTTTTGTCTTTTTGTGAAAGAGAATGTTTATCATGCTAGATGCTGTTGAAGATTGCAACTCTTGTTTTTTCTCGTCTTCCTCCAGAAGGAAATTTGTATGATAATGTTGATCTCACCTAGTTTTGACTCCTAAAATAAATATTTAGTATTTTGATTTTCTCCACCGTCTCTCTGAACTCTAAGTTGACATTATTCTTTTTTCAATCAGTGTTGATGTCCATAAAAAAAGGTTCAAAATGCCTCTCCATTGCATATCACCGGTGGTGATTAAACACAGAAATGGATAGTATGCTCGGATATTGCACTTTGCAAAGTATAATAAAACAGGTAAGAAAAATTTACTTGCCTTTGATGATAGTCCTAGTTCTCAGCTACGCGGCACCGATACGGATACGTGTATCGGTATCGGGCCGATACGGATACGGGGATACGAGATTTTGAAAATGCGCCGATACGAGGATACGTTTTGATATTTTTGTAAATCTAAACAAATATATTTAGTAGCTATAAACTACACTACTACAGAAGAATAGCAGATTACCTACTTCTCGTTTAGCCATCTCAACCTCTCTTCTAAGAGCGGTCAAAATATCAACAGTGACATTCTTACATGGAGTGATCTGATTTGTCCCTGATTTCAGCAAATGAGATTGCACTCTCGAATAGCTAGAGGTTCCTACACGACCACAATAGTTGCATTTCCATTTGGTATTACCCCCACATGTTTGTTTCTCTATAACTATAACATGACGCCATAGTGGTGTCTTAAGATTCGTAGTTTCCTGCTCATCTGCCATTATACTGCAATCTACAAGAAAAGACCAGAGGAAATCAGCCGGAGAAGGAGAGAGAGGGAACGACTGCACCGGACAAAGAGCAAGAAGAGGAAGAGCCGAAGAGGAGAGAAAGGGTGTACCTTGCTCTTGCTGGCGACGGGGAGGCGGGAGCTGCTGGGGACTTGCTGCAGTACTTGGTCAGTTGGTCGCCGGACGGCCGGAGACGGATGGCTGGGTCGCCGCCGGCAGGGTCGCCGGCTGCTCGATCTGGCCGGCCGAGAGAGGCGGCTAGGTCAGGGACGCGGTCTTGGTCAGGGGAAGGAGTGAAAATGACCGGGATGGATTAGGGCATCGTGAGTTATCTGGGCTGGAGGTGTCCGTTTTTGGGCCGATACGTGTCCAAAACGTATCCAACATTTTTTTAAATGGTTTAATTACGGATACCTTGCCGGTACGTATCGAACTGGTGTCCGACTGGAATCCGTATCGGGTACGGTATCCGACACGGACACGACCTCCAGGCCACGTATCCGTGCTGCGTAGGTTCTCAGTAAACTGTAGATTAAGTTCTGAAGAATGTTGCCATCAAATGAAATCTCCATATTACGATGAAGATACATAGTTGTTTGAATCATGTTGTGCTGATGTTTGGAAATGAATGCACTGGTGCTGTGGTGCATCCATTTGTAGTCAGAGACATACAGTGTCTCTATCCCATATCCGTTGGCCTCACTTCTTTGAGGTCAACTTCAGATATAGAGGAGGAATCGTGTTTGTGATAATTGAAGTTCTTATACCCAGTTATTGTCAAAGCATTGGCATGTGCATCTAGTTGGATAAAAGTGGTGCTCCATGAACCATTGGTACATGCGCTATTGTGCTTTGCTAGCTGTGATGATTTCCTTAATAGCTTGTTAGCTCATTGTTAGTTTTTATTTTATTAGTTCATTTCTATGGAAAATGTAATGACCATATGGTATTGATTCCAGATTTCATGAGAACAACCCATCAGTGATACTGGGCACTCAGTTGCAATTGCAAGTTACAAAACAGCAAGTATGTTCCACGTGTTTCTGGTCCTCTTTTTAAATATGGTGCATAATTCTGGAACTAATGCTATCCTCTGTTTGAACTTTCAGGATCTAACAGCACAATTTGCTTCTCTAGCAATCAACTACGTCTGTAAGGCTGATGGCGACCCGAGCTGGGGAGGCCATCCACGCGGCTGTGCCAATTTCTGTGCCACTTACTTGTGGGCCGTCCAGGTTGTTTATCATTTTACCCCCTCACAATCTGAAAAATCAAACCACGCTCCAGAGAGCCACCCGCAGACCCAGCCCCGTATCCTCTCCTCTCTCTCCTTTTTTCCTCTTCCTCTTCCTCCATGGCGTTCTACCTAGGGCAGCCCCATCCCCACACCTCGCCGGCCTCCCCAGCCTCACCGCTCGCCGGAGCAGATCCTATGCCCTCTCCCCGTTCGACCCCACCTCTCCCACGCCTCCTATTACTGCCACGCGCAAACCCTAGCCTCTCTCCTGCCCGACCGCCCCTGCTCCGGCGACCGTCCATCCAGGAGAAGAACGACGACGTGTTGTTCCTCCAGACGCGCTGCTGCCGCCGCGACGAGGTGAAGGCAGACCTCCTCCTGCTGCTGCTTTCCTCCGAGGACAGTGAAGACGATGCCGGGGATGAGCGAAGGGCTGCTGCTGCTGCTGGTCGGCGCAGGTCGGCGTCGCGTGGTGGCGGCGGTCCTCTCGCCGACGGAAGTGCGCTGCAGCGGCGCAGTCGTCCTTGGTTGTGCTGCTGCGCAGGCGCGCATCAGGCGCGAGGTGGACTTTCGGGCCCTATTTAGACCTGGAAGGGCCATGGGAGGAGCTCACCGTGGAGGTGCTGTTGGTGGCTGGTCGGGAGTTCATCCCGGCTAGCCGGACGGTGCGCTGGTTCCCTCTGATGCTGTCATTCTTATAGGTTCTTTTGATCCTTAATTATTCGATGGAACAAATAATTTTTGTGCAGATCCGTTTTATCTATGCTTAGAAGGTGTTTGATGAAAATCCTAGCTAAGATTAGTGTATGTGATATTTATGTCCACCTAGATATTTTCAATCTTGCAATTAAGGTACCAGGATGTTAAGAAGAGAGATTTCATATGACCTTGTTTTCTATGCTTCTATCCCTTTTCACTAACAATGAACATGTTCTTCTTTTTGTTTGGTTCAGCTAGGCATGAAGCACAAGAATGTCTAAGCAGAAAAATATGATCCAGCCCGCCTCTGCCCCGTTGCCGTCAAACTCGCCGTCCAGCTCTCTGTTAAGGTCGATTCGAGGTCACAAGCGCGACCATCAGATCATGACGGGACAACGCGAGAGCTCGTGCTGCAGCAGCAGCCATTCAGGCCGTTTGGCAGGGTGACATCTCAGGTAGCCACCGCAGCAGCAAGCGGTGGACTGCTGTGGGCTTGGTTCGAGCTTGTGCAAGTCTGGCAGGCGGCCAGTCCTTCCGTTTAGGCGGCTATTGTAAGTCTGGCAGCTCCTTCTCCTGAGGTTTTTGCCGCTTAATTTTCTGAATTATCCATTTGTGAGTTGGCACCTTGGGTACTGCCGTACTGGAGTGCTTATTTAGGTCAAAGGTGGGACATTAGGATTCATGAATCTTACTCTTTCCAGGAAAGCTTAGATTGTAAATTACTTTAATTAAGGGTTAGGGCTAAGTACAACAAGATATTTTGATATCCGCACCATGGATTATCCATTATTGCTATTTGCAGATGGAAATGCAACATCATTAAACACAACACAGATGACTGCTCTCAGTTGTACTCGGTAAAATATTAGGCAAATAAGCTAAACTGTGTACTTTTCTGACCGAACTATGAATATTTGTGATGGCTTGACATATTGTCTACAGTTGGCATGGGTATCTCATTGAGAAAAGGCTCTTCATTCGATTGAAAATTGTTCACTGTCCCATTAAGTACCTTTGTTTACCTTTTCATTGCGTGACAGCTAGGTACAGTTAGTGCTTGCGTAATAAATTTTTAGAACAAGTATTCCATTATATTTGCTATTTAGCAAATTATTTTAATTGAGTTGCTCATTTCGTACACCAAGTTTCAGGCTTTGTTGTTCATCACTATTTTGATTACTGCACTGTATTCTTGAATGCTTTGAAGGTATTCTCAGTTTGTCACAGACTACTAGGAGTTAGGCCAAGAAAATTAAGTATCGCAAAGGGAGCATTAGGCCTAGCTAATACTGTTGATAATTCCTGCACCCATTTTTATTAAGTATGCATTTTATGACAAGAGAATCGCCCAGGAAGTTAGCGTGTATAACTTGCTGGTTTTAAGTGCAGTAATACGGTGCAGCATAAGATCCATAATAGGTCCACTAAAATCATCTGATTTTAGGCAAGATTTAATATTTCGCAACCTACTGGGTCAGACCTAGAAGAATCCTTGACAATTGTTCATTGGGAGGTTAGTTGTTATGTATTCATCACATTCAGTCTACATAGTTTATAGCTAGATAACTCTGCTGGTATTGCCAAATATTGCTCCATCTGCCTTTTGGTATAATATAATTTTACCTTATTTTCGTATGACGTTTTGTGACCTCACAGTCATTCTGTTTAATATTTCCAGTTGCCATTTTTGTATTTTCATGGTTATGGGTTTTTACAAAAGGCTGCACTTTGCTTTAAATATTAGCGGTTGAACTCCCTTAATGTATATGTGCTACAACCAATCTAAACTGCAACCAATGAAAAAGTAACTTCTTTACAACCAATGAAGTTCTATAGAAGATTATGCCCTAATTAATCTTGATGTTCTACAGGTAATGGTTATAACTGTTTTAGATCTGAACCATACAACAAGCTAGGGATTTTTCTATTTGTTCAGAGAAAACTATTCTTGCAGTCCTTTTTAGTGGGGTATTGGTTTAGGTGGTGTGGAATGCGAGTGCCGCCAGCTTTGATTAATTCCTTTTTAGTGCTTACGGTACTACTATGCCTGCTCCTTTCTTGCATATGAATGTATGATCATGTACATTACATTCATTTTTGGAAACTTGAGTACAAAGAGACCTTGATTTTCGAAATAGTTGTTGCTGCACAAGAGTAGATCCTTAAATGGTGTACTTGAAGATAACATATGCCAAACACAACATATTAGGCGCAAGAGCAGTCCTGAACTTGAGGAAGAGAAAGAAAATAACACATATAATTCAACCCAACTAAATCATGAAGAAGCAGTACCAGATCTTGTGCTGCTTCTTCCTACGGTTCAGCATTCTTGAGCACTCAAAAGAAGGTAATTCAAGTGACACAGATATAATAAAATTTCTGCTCCTACTGCAGGAACTTGAGGAAGAGATTGCTATGGCACCATAAAATCAACCTGAACAGCCTCTGTGTGTTATGTGTTACCTATCAGGCATTAGCAGGTCCATCATTTTTAGAACCGTATAAAAAATAGTGGTCATCCTCTACAAACAAACAAAATTTTCGTAGTATATCTACGTCGTCCGAGCACAATCTAACAATCTCTCCTTCTCGAAAGAAACAAACTTTTATGTGATTATCTGTTATGCAGCAACCATTTTCAATACACTGATATCACTTCTCATGTAGATTCCTTTTTTCGGTTCTTTTTTCTCAGATTACATCAGCCCAGAACACTTACAAAGTGTAGATTTAGGTGTTTCCTGAATGTCGTTCTATTTTGGCTGGATAAAATACATTGTAACATGGTGGAATATAATATATCATATATCCACCAAGCTTGTATGCTTTCCAAACTGTTTATTATATCAAATAATCTCTGAGATCTGATTGGTTACATATAGTTTCTGCACCTCAGATTAGTTCTATATCAAATGGGTACTACAGGTTCGAGTGCTCTATCTCATCGCACAGTACTAATATTATTACAATAGCGCATTTTACTTTATTTTAGGTTTACTCGGTATGGCAGGTTTAATAGCCCTAGATAGATGACCATAGAAACCATGGACCTTCAGCATTAAACAGAAAAAATGATTCTTTGGGTTCATGGCAGGTTCGTGTAGACAGTGGAGAGCCCAGTTCCCAGGAGGTGCCACCCTTGGTATATGTTTCGTTGAAGGAGACGCCCAACCGGAACCAGAAGCGCCTCTGAGGGAGAGGAGGATGCAGCGGAGCATTTCCTTCGGCTTCTTAGATGGACATGTCACCAACTGGACGCGCGTGAACCGGGTGCGCCGACAGGCCGTTTTGCTTCGGGCCCAGACTGCCCAACTCAAGAAGCAGGCAGTCGTCGAAAAGGACCAGGTGGCCATGTAGAGCCAGAAGTTGATCGAGATGGCTTTGGTCTGGAGTATGGCTGGAGCGACTCTGTCGATAGTCGTGCGTGCGAGACAACAGAGTTTTCTTATCAGTTTGTTTGCAAATTTATTATCTCTTTTTTGATCATGTCCATGTCCGCTTTTGTAGTGGGAACTTTTATGTTCTTTTAGTTCTTATTATGCACATATATTGCTATTAAGTGTGTATACTGAGCTGCCTAAGCAGTTTCTTCATGTCTGATGCTTAAGGTTAATTAGTTATATAAGTCGTTGGTATTCTGCACTTTCTTATCGTGTTAGGATTTCACGGGAACATTCTCTTTTTACTTTACATGCAAACTGATAGATAAGAACAAATTTGAACAAGGCCATGTAAAGAATATGTGAACTGCAATGATACTAGAAGCTAGATTGGTGCTTTGGCAACATTTTTTATAGATATTATTAGTGCATTATAAAAACTTTCCTAATTACTTTATATTGCACTGATTATTGTTTAATTAACCTGCCAATTTACATAATGTGTTCTTCTCACTTTTGTTTGCTGAATCCACTCACATCCAACGAGGTCTGTAATTTGTTGTCTCCACATGTAAGATGTATGTACACTTGATCATGGCTCCGCACCAGGCACAAGCGTCATTTCATACATGGTCCTCCTGCTTGAATCGCACCGTCCCTTCTCATTTGCGCATGTGCAATTAAAGTGATACATCACAAATACAGACGTGGTAGACCCTGACAGTTTAAAATATCAAATCATCCCCAATTGTACTGCAACGGACATACTGTGCAACAATGCCATGAAGGCGGCGGTGAAGCGCGCTGTCCGTCTAGTGCAACAACATTTTTGGGGATCATACAAGATTTTCATGGTTGCAGTTAGCCACTGATTTTTTGTTTAGGTTAGTTCAGGTGTAGGCCCTTAGGGGATGTGTATGGTAGGGTTACCAAAGGTTTCTAATTTTCCTTAAAACTTGTTCTTCTCCCCACCTCTCCAACCTGTTGTATGATTAATGGATGGTGGAAAAATATAATGTAAAGTACATAAAATACATACATACGAACCAATACCATTCCCTAATATGATTTGACCTAGAGTCCTAGAATATGGGTAGACCAGTAGTTCATGGATATGTGTAGCATCAACGGATATTGCCTCAGTTATTTCTGAAGACGGCACTGTAACTAGCACAGCAGAGTGATGTATGGAGCTCACGAAGCCTAACTTAATGCGTACCGATGCCAGATCAGCATCTATTTTTCACTCAGAAATTGCTTGTAACTTAATCCACTACTTGCTTGTTCAACTCAACAGGAAATTCTTGACAGCTTTGACTTGTTTGTCAGAAATGGATTCCTATATAAAGATTATCCCGGCCGGGTTTCATGTATGGCAAAAGAAAGTTTACCGTGTTAGATGGTGATGCGAGTAAAATGCTGTTGCTACACTTCAATCCAAGTGGAAGCAGCAGTCTTCTCGATCCTTTTTGCAGTCATCCTCTCCCTGATAGCACAGGCATCGTCCCATCGTCCTGCATTAGCCAGCGACTTGGACATGAGCGTGTACGTGCCGCCTCCGGCGTCCACTTCTCCGTCGAGAAGCCTCTCCCAGAACCGTTTGCCGGACACGCCGTCCACTTTACTCAAGCTTGCGTAGGAGCAGTAAGCTCCAAGCACCTGCTGATCGCGTTGCATCGGCATCCGCCTGAAGATTTCTGCAACTCCGTCGAGCTGCCCGGCTCGGCCACAGGCGTCGAGCACGCACGTGTAGTGCTCCCTCCCCGGCTCCATCCCGTACACCCTCGTCATGGCGCCCAGGATGTGCAGCGTCTGGTCGGCCAGCCCGGCATGGCAGCAGGCATAGAGCAACGCCAGGAACACGCCGCCGTCTGGCTGAACCCCGCGGCGCAGCATCAAAGAGAAGAGCTGCAGCGCCTCCCTGCACCGGCCGTGCACGGCCATGGCCCTCATGACGGTGCCCCAGGAGACCTGGTCCTCCTTGTCGGGGAGCAGGTCGAACACATCGAAGGCCATGCGGGCTTCCCCGCACTTGGCGTAGGCGTCGATCAGCGCGTTGCCGACGACCTGCTCGCCACCGAGTCCTCGCTTTAGCACGTACGAATGCAGCACCTTGCCACATGCCAGAGAGCCGGTGGACGCCACGGCGTGCAGGACGCTCACCACGGTGGCCTCGTTCGGAGCAGCCTGGCCGTCGGCGAGCATCGTCCGAAACATGGCGACGGCGTCCTGCGGGGTGCCGCTTCTGGCGAGCCCCCACACCATCGCGGTCCAGGTGAAGACGTCTCGCTCGGGAATTCCGTCGAACATGCTGCGCGCGCTCCGGAGTGCTCCGCACTTGGCGTACACGTCCAGCACGGCGTTGTCCAGGATCGGGTTCGCGCCAGGGCCGCCCCCTCGCCGGAGCCAGAACCCGTGGATGGCCCGCCCAAGCATGAGGTTTCGTAGCCTGGCGCACGCCGGGAGGACGCTCGCCAGCGTGAGCGCGTTCGGCGTCGCGTCCATCCTGGCGAACTCCGCGACGGCCTCCGCTGCGCGCCCGTTCCTTGCCAGCGCCGAGATGCGCTTCGTCCACCGCACGACGTCTCCCGGCGAACCGATCATTCATGGCAGCGCGCGAGCGCGAATCACTTGTTTAAGACGTACAGGGCGCAAGCCTGGCTATCTATAGTTGTATTGAACGCACGAAAGTCCATTTTTCAGGACACAACGTTTCAGGTCACGGGGTTCATATGTCCCCGTCGTGTAAAATATTTTAAAAAACTTTTTAAAATGTCAAAAAATTCCAAAAACTATTTCAGATATATATAAAGGTATTTTGTGTTAGCATAAAATGTTTCACAGAGAAAAGACTTTTTTTTTAACTGTGCAAAAAAGACAAAAAAAATGTCTCGTACAAAGTCATTTTGGAGCGTCCGGATTTGTTGTTTTTGCAAATGTCACAAAAATGTCTTTTCTTTGTGAAACTTTTTGTGCTAACATAAAATGTCCTTATGTATATTCAAAAAAATTATTTTGAATTTTTTGACATTTTGAAAATTGTTTAAGCAGTGGGTGTGCATCTGCACTCATGACTCGATATGGATTTCCGCATTTTTCATCCTTAAACTCTCAAGAAATTTCACTTTTTGTCCTAAACAAACCCCGAACTTGTATAAAAGTATGTAGCCAATATAACTCGAGAAAAACCCTTATGTGGACAACATGTGGCACAATTTTTTGGGTAAACCGAATCCAACAGGAACAAGATCTGGATCAGGCCGTTCCACCCGGTCAAAATCCTTTCCTTGGTCTTCGGCTCGTGTGGGGCGCTGCCTTGGGGCTTGTGTGGATGTCGGAGCGGCGGCTCTGGATGTGTCTCCGCCGTGTTACGTTAAGATTTTGGTGTCGGCTGTGGTCGTTAGGACGGCATGGTCGTCAACTCATGTTTGGGGTGCGGCCTTGGGGCCGGCGTGGTGCGTTGTGTTGTACGGTTTTCAGACGGTTTTCCTTATAAACTGTTCAACTCTTTTCGACTTAATCAATCAAAGTCATTGCCTAGGTTTGAAAATATCCTTGCCCGGACGCTAAATCCCCAAACCTCACCACATGAGTGCCTGCGCCGCTCGGCTAAGTCGTTGTCCTGATAGTCCCGCGTGCTGCACCACTCTTCCGCATCAACCCTTGAGATTGTTTGCATCCACAACCCCACTCGCCCACACTCATAGCTCGTCCACATCTCCCCTCCTCGCAACGAATTTATGTGAAGCTCAGCATCGTCGCCATGCTCATCGGTGGCATCACGTCATCGTGCATTCGTGTGAGGAATCTCGTGGTCGATTCATGTTGCCGTGCTCCTTCCTTCAAGTTGGAAGGCGCAACAAGCCAATCACCTTCCAGGACCAGCACGATGGGGTACTCCATGTCATCGCTTTTCTTGGGTCAGATAGGTTATGATGTTTGAAAATAGTTTGAGACTTAGGTTGGACCGAACAAAAGTTTTAGAATGAAAAGTACACTTACTTAAGAATCCAGGGGTGAAAATGGACTTTCTTCTTCTATGGGAGCATCTTCAAGAAAGATAACATTGTACAAATTCCAGATCATAAATTTTGTGAGTCCACAATCTGCACAAGCCAAATTAATCTAATCATATCCGCTTCCAGTCACACACGTAAAACTGAAACGTCTCTGCTGAATTGGCAAATGAAATCCTCAATCGAGAGTTCAAAATGAACTTCTATGAAGTAGCCGCGGAGCAGGTGGCGCCGGCAGTGGCGGCGAGGGCGTTTTCCCGTCGCGGCGTTCTTCTCCTGAGGTAAACCACGCACTGGGAGTCGTGGCGGTACGTGAGTCTGACCAGGCTCCCCACGACGCGGTACCGGGACCGCGACCGCACCGTGATGGTGACCGGCACGCCCTTGCCAGACTCGAGCAGGTCCTGCATACCGCGCCCTGCCGCGTACATCGGCTTCTCCTGCGCCGTCACGAAGAGCCTCACCGTCGTAGCGCCCCCCGGCCCGACGGAGACGACGTACGGCCCCTCTCCTTGTGAGGTCGCGAAGGTGAACTGGACGAAGGACATCTGGAGTAGCGGTGGGAGGAGGTGCAGGCTGAAGACCTTGGAGTGGTTCTCCACGGCCATCTCGACGGAGCAGTTGCAGTTGAGGAAGGTGGTGATCACGCCGGAGCCGTCGAGCCCTTCGCCTAGGCTGAACTGTTCGACCTTGCCGACCTTAAAGGAGACGCCGGGGCGGGCGGGCTTGGTGGCGACGACGAAGACGAGCAGCGCGATCGCCACGCTGACGGCCACTCTCCACGCCACCTGGAACGCGATGCAGCAGCAGGGCGCCTCCCGGTCAAGCTTCACGTACCTCCACGCCCCGCTCCCTCGGTCAGCGCCGTCGACGTCGTCGTCCTCGCATGCAGAGGACCGCCCGGACACCACCCTCAGCACCTGCCGCTGCTGTTTCTTGTCGGTGAGGAAGGAGTTGTTGGAGCCGCGGGAGGAGGAGTAGCGGGACAGGGCGAGGCGGGAGGCCTCCTGGTCGTGCTCGTGGCGGCCAGCGCCAGTGTCGTCGCCGCGGGGGGAGCGGCGCGGGGCGGCGAAGGCGGCCTCCGGGAACGGAGAGAGGATGAGCGCCGTGGAGTCGGACGCCGGGTGGCTGAGGGTGTGCGACGCCGCGGAGGGGCTCTGCACGTAGTAGGCGCACGGGGACGGGTGGAAGAGCGGCAGCTCCTGCTCCTCCGCGCCAATGGCAGCTGCCATGACCACGTTGACGATCGATCACAGCTGCCTCTTCTTCAGCTACGCGCTAAGTTCGCTTGCTCTGCCTGTCGAACTTTGAATCACTACTGGCTTATGTAGAAGGAAAAGGGATCAAGGTTTGGACTTCGATCATGGCATGCGAAATGATAATCCGCAGCGGGTTGCGTCCAACTTTTGCAAAATGTGGGGAAATAAAGGGGAAAGAAGGACCAGTATGAGATTATAACCTGACTTGACAGGCGGGATTTCATCAATTACGCCGTTGGGCTCAAATGTCGATGATGGTTAGCACATAGCTTTGCTATAGTGTAGTGAGTGAGAGTGCGGGACGGAGCAAGGTGATGAGTGCACGTGCCACAATTTTTTTGTATGTAATGCATCATGGAGCTCTGCTCTCTCTGATTAATAATGGTAGCCAAGCAAGCTAGTCTCCAAATTCAAATTAAGAGAACGATGGTGCTCTGAAAGTCTTGGCCTGGCTAGCGATTAGTTAACGTTCTACGGTGAGAATGATATGCTATAAACTAGATTTAGCGGCAAAGGTACTCACTGCTCATTCGGCTGATCGTACGACGACGGAATGGGATTAACAGCACATGACAATTATCAAATGCAACACCAGTGCGCCATAAATTATGTATCATCATGAACCGCGCCTCTGCTACTACATGTGCTCTGTTTTACCGGCAACCGATGACTTAGATTTTAAGGTACGTAGATGCAAATGGTACTCATGCATGCATGCGTAGCAGAAAAGTATAAGACCTATTCACTTTCCTGAACGGTGAAAAAGTGAAACTGCATGCCTGTGGTCGGTGGTTGATCAGGTTCTTCATACTACTAGTAGCCGTGCCCGTGCAATGCACGTGTTGTCTAATATAATTGAACATAAAATGTTTGAAGTATACAAAATTTAGAATAGGAAATACTTCCACTCATAATAGGTGTGAGATATCCATCATAAAAAACCATCATTTTTGGTTTTTGTGGTTCACCTTGAACTACAACATAATTTTGTAATTGAACTCTATTGTTTTGTCACCACACTGCAACAAACTTGTAGACGGAATAGTCAGTGTAAAGAAAAGACAGAGATTGTTGATGTTTCTAGAAAAATAGTAATCAAGCACGTGCAATGCACGTGAATGCACGCGTCTTCACATTTTTTATTTTCAAGAAAACAATAAGTTGGCCGCTCCTCTTTGATCTTCAGTGTGTTTATCTGAAAAATTGTGCTACCCAAATTTGGAACCGTAGAAGTTGCCCTCTAATAATAATCCAACAATTTTCTCTCAATATATCATACCAGTATCAGATACTTAGTACATGGCTATTAAATCATACTCTAGCCGATCTAAAGGTGGGAACATAGACACGAGCAGCAGAAAATAAAATTGCTTGACAAAATATACGAAGGAAAGATCATATAGTATGGTTGTGTTAGAAGTCCATTTCTATATCTTGATAGATTGCTCCTTCTTTGACATCTACTCCAGTTAGGTAAGAAAACATAGTATGGATGTGTTAGAAGTCCATTTCTACATCTTGATAGATTCCTCATTCTTTGACATCTCGTTAGGTAATTCCATTAACGTCAACCTGGAAAGAATGTTTTTAAACTCCCTTTAGAAACCAAGCAACACTTGATAAAACATGTTCCAATAGTAGATTATATGTCATGAACAATAGACCATTCTATTCTCTAATATCTCTGTGCTTAAAATTCACAGCCAAGCATTGTGATGTTACGGCTTCCACAAATTTAGAAAACAGAAACACTTTTAGCCAACGGTGCACTTAATCTCCAATGTAACCAAGCAGAAATATCAAATATTCTATGAACTTTCTTCCCTCTAATTAAACATTGACGGTGAAAACAATCTTATGGACTTAAATAATGTTTCCACAATCAAAGTCCTGGTCCTCAAAAACGACAATAGACCATTCTATTCTCTAATATCTCTGTGCTTAAAATTCACAGCCAAGCATTGTGATGTTACAGCTTCCACAAATTTAGAAAACAGAAACACTTTTAGCCAACGGTGCACTTAATCTCCAATGTAACCAAGCAGAAATATCAAATATTCTATGAACTTTCTTCCCTCTAATTAAACATTGACGGTGAAAACAATCTTATGGACTTAAATAATGTTTCCACAATCAAAGTCCTGGTCCTCAAAAACGACAATCTAATATCTCTTGGTTTCACCTAAATTATCTCGAAAATAAGTATTAAGTACACTTAGATTAGAAAGGCTCCTATGAAAACATTAGGAATTGTACCTCCTACGGAAAGACCATATTTATTCAGCATGACCACAAATCCTGATAAGGACAATCCAAAACAAATTAAATTCAAATATAGTTATGGTTTCTATCTAAAAAAATATATGATTTTGCTGCCGACTCGCAATGTGCGACAGCAATGCAACAATAAATAGTCGAAATACAGAAATTACAAAGCAATTACATAGTTTTTTTATGAGAAAAACAGAAGTCAATGTATCATCTCTCTGTTGCATATGTTGCAGCCCAAGAGCACATGGGTTGTGTCTAGGTACGTAATATCATTCTCTAAAAAAAAAGGTATGTAATACCAAGCACCAGGTTTGTTTTGTTATAATTCTCATCTGCTATTTTGGAGAATAGTATGTAACAAAAATGTCCATTGTATTAGTTTTTGTGGAGGGTGATTGTATTAAACTAATAATGCAAATAAAGGACACAACATCTCAAATGGTAAAAAAATGGAATACGTATACATGAATAGAAGCACGCATCAGTCCAATCTTTTTCATGAGGAGCATGACTTACATAATATGTTGGCGTGCGACTCCTGAAATCTCTTGTTCCCTGACATGCTCATATAGAATTTGGTCTTCTAAATATTTCAGCTCAAGTACTCGCTGAAGCATTCAAGAAGCAAACAATGCAGATGTTTCAGTGAAAGAGAGGAATACAAAAACATGGGAATGATTCAGTAGTAAACAACTATTCCATCCTTTGGATACTTTTACCGAACATTTATTTAACTGATAAAGAGAAGAAGTACATGATTATTTAGGAGTAGAGAAATAAGTAACTGATTATTTAGCAGTAGAGAAAGAAATCCCTGTCTATTGTGGAGTAGTTCAGAACACTTACAACTGGAGATCATCAGAAGGCGGAGTCACTTGACATTGGACGCCGGAAGGACTCCTGGACAGTTCCAACAAATGCTACTCTGCATGACACCGTCTGCGCAATGCAGCGGCTGCACGTTCAAGAGTGTTGTTGCAACCAGGCAGCTTCCCGCCGACAAACTCTGCAGCTGCGGCGTCACGGCAAGCGTGTGGCAGCTGAAGCTTGGGTACTGAGGACTCAGTCTGGTGTCGAGGCCAGGCTTCTGGACATGACGTACTCATGAACTTGACTGCATATCTGCACACAACATGTGAACATAGATAGATGGATGAGTTAGTTCGGTTAGTCAACCATCGGCAACTCAGTGGATTAAGATCACTGCATTTCTCGATTCCTCAAACAACAAAGTAAATTATCGATGTTAACCCATTGAGTTAGTCTCCAGGTTAACATTACAGGTTAATCCACTGAGTTAGTTTCCTTAAGAAATTACTACTGGCCTCTCTGAAGCATTTTAACAAACATGAGTTGAGCAAGTTGACTACCGATCAGTGAACTTGAAGATTTGCCAATCGATGAGACTTCAGTAAAGCGCACGACGCATACGTTACAAATTACCAAGGGATTTAAAACTTGAATATAGGTATTACCGTTCTTCAGTACACATCATGATCCTCCTCTAAGACCTTGTCAAAAGTTGGTGAAAAATCTATATATATCCTCGACGCGTCCTAGCACGCTTTGTCCTTCATGAACACATCTTTCTTACGGTAGTAAGATGCAGTGAGCACCTTTTGCTCCATGTCCTCAACTCCAAATATCAGACTCCTAAAGTGAGAAAGCAGTAAAAAGAGGAACTGAGAACATGAAATTGGAGTACAATGGTCAGGGGATGAGGACTGTTGCAGGGCAGTTTGATCCATATCCAATAATGAAAATAAGCGCAAATATGCTCAGGATTTCTTCGGGCCTTGCAAGCGACAAACACATGATACGCGCACGTCGCCGGAAAGGCGTTCCCAATCCTTGTCCGGCCATGATGACCTGAGCGAGCGAGGAGCGACGATATGCAACATGTGGAAGGTGTGGCGAAGGATGGCAAGGGCTACCACGGTGGTGTGGAATCCGTCATGTGGCGCGACGAAATCTACACATAGATGCGGCAGCGACGACCAGAGGAAGGGTGTGCGGCAGGGACGGATGGAGGGCGCCAGAGCGGGTTTGGATGCAGTGTGGTGCGCGGCAGAAAGAGAGTGCGAGTGGCGGCAGCGGCGGCGGGTTGGGCCTTGGGCGAGCCATGGAGAAGAGGATCACGCGGTGGGGAGCGATTAGCAATTAGCGGAGAGGCGCGTGGGCGGTCGAGTGACAGGGAGGCGGCGGAGTCGCGAGGAAGACGTGGGCAGTTATTTGCTACTGATGATCAGGGGATTGGCGCTGATCGTGGGTGCTCAACACGTTTGATGCTCATCATTGGGGCAAGTTAGACCGTTAGATCGACGTGGTTTGACGGCCAAGATTGTTTGGATCAGCCACTCTCGCTCTTTTAATATTAGTCTAGATTAATATTAGTCTAGATGCCCGCCCAAATCGCAATTGTAAAGATTTTGGCCTGATCTTTTCGGTGCCCAATCAATTTTGTTATCAATTTTGATCTAGGTCAACCGGCAATTTCATAGTTCTGAGTCAATGCCGATTGTCGTTGGTTTCCCAGTCAATGCCGCTATGTTCTGCCCAGACCCCACTCTTGTGGGGGTGGCTGACCTCTATGAGCATTTCACTAATCATGCATTCATGCTGGCTACTGGCCCAAGGGCTGAGAACTGCGACGCTATTGGTCTGCTGGAAAATCTTGAAGGAGTGTAACGCCAGAGTGTTGAACAACAAGTCCACTATGCCTACCGTGCTGACCTCCAAGATCAAAGAAGAAGGGTAAGCTTGGATCAACGACTGAAGCCTAGCACTTCGCTCAACTAGTCCCTTACGTCGTGCGGGTGCATGTGCCCCTACCGGTGTACCTGTTTGTGATGTGATTCTTTTCTTTTGGCTTCGGCCATTCTGTTTACTCTTTCTTAATCAATGAAAAGGTAGCGCTCCTGCCCTGTTCAAGAAAAAAGATAGTAACCGATTCCCGTGGTCACAAGAAAATTGATGGTCGAGAACAAAATAAGAGGAAAATAATCCTTATGGGAGTTGCGCTGATTAGGGTCACACTCGTAGTCGTGAACCGTGGCTAGAAGTGAGAAATGGGAGTTTCTACACATCTCCGAACATTTGAATAGTCGGTCGTTTTTGGATGCTAACGACGTCTGGGACACACAAGGGGTCGCGCACGTCGTACGATCAAGAATCGACGCGTGAGAAAGGGGGACACGTTGCGGTCGAACTACCATAATGTCTAGAAATGTAAAGCTTAAACTAGAAAGGTTTTTTGGATAGAAAAACTATGACTTCCTGGTTTTAGTTAGCAAGACACAAACGAGCCTGCGCACATACTAGGTTTCACGATAAAACATTGGGTCGACGAATGAGGTTAGAATTCAGCTGCAAAGATTGCTTTACGACGCGCCATCACCCAGAAGGTAACATGAACTGCCTTTTTTTTCTTGAAGCAGCAACTGTCCTGTATTTCTCATGAAGCAGAGGATCCATCATTGCAAATACCCATTACTTTTTAAGTGGAACCTATTAGCCATCGCTTCGCATTATCTGGTTGCACAAATGTGCTTAGTCAACTCCTCATTTGCTTTTTTTAGGGTGGACTTCTCATCTGCCTAGGCGGTGTTTGTCTGGGCTTTTGGTAGCTTTCGAGTGGAAAAAGCAGTCCAAACGAACAAAACGGGGTGCGGTAGGTGTGGTCTTCGGCGAAGCCACCGAGCGAAATAGGCATAGAGGAGAAAGCACCTCTGGAGATGCTTCCCGCAGCACCGAGCGAAGCGTTTTTTCCAATATGGACATGTCGTTCAAGAAAATTACGAGCAAAATGCCCCCCTGAGCCACAACCCAAGAACAGCAGCAAGCAAAGCGTTTTCCCCCCGTATCCCACCAGTTCGTCATCCCCAGTGACTCCCGCCTGCGTCGCCAGCTGGCCCCCACCACCGGTCGTCCTCCCCGCCACCATACCTCCTCCCCGACGTCCTCGGCCGAACTCCGACCTCCTCCCCGCCGTCCTCGCCCGCCGCGCGACCTCCTCCCCGCCGCCCAACCTCGTCCTCCCTGCCATCCTCGCCCGCCGTGCGACCTCCTCCTCTCCGCCCGACCTCGTCCCCTCCGCCCGACATTCTCCCGGCCGTCCTCGCCATCAGAGCTCCTCCCCGCCACAAGAACTCCTTCCCGCCGTCATCGTCCGACCCCATCCCGGCTAGCTAACCTCCTCCTCGACCTACCTCGTCGCCGGCAGGCCTCCTCCCCTGACAAGCTCGGAACGATCCCTTCACAATTTGGGAAAATTCTCACACACGAACACAGAGATAATTGGCAGGAAGAGTACGAATTTGGGATTTCAGAGAAAAGTTCGTCACATATACATGTTTGTCTAGATACGCTACTGTACACCAGATTGGTGATACAAGTTTAGGAATAGTTTTTCCATTACATGAGCAAGGCATATCTTATTTTTGTAAAATGGTATGGATATGTAATTGAGACAAATCTATATCTTATCAATTATTATTTGTTGTATCGAGAAGAATTTGCGGGACAATATTGATCTCGGCACTCATTAATGATTTTGCATCAAAAAATGCACGGAAGTCTCGTTTGTCATGATTACGTGAGGTTTGCTAGCATGCTATTTCTATATTTTTTATGCGTTGTACCTTCTATGATACTTGGTTTGAAAATAAAAATAATCAAACATTTGATTCTAATGAAAAATTACCGTTCTTTATGACTTTATAATACATGTATTTGTTCTTGTATCGATCGATTTTGTTTGTTTGTTGGGCACCCTGGTGGAGTTGCCATGGGGCGTTTGAAATCCTAGAGCCGGCCCTTGCCAAGTCTCGCATTTTCCGTTCTTGTGCGCTCTCTGCTCGTCATGTGTCAGCCTCTCCTTCCGATGGGGTCGTGTTGGGTGCCTGCATGTGCGACAAGTATCACAAGGAGATAGTGTTTTGGTGGGATTTTCCCTTCCGAAGCAGGGGGTGGGGGATGTTATACGTGCACTTGTTTCGAGATCCAATTTTCCAAAACGACATATCTTTTGGACCCTTTGTCCGAATTGCAAGCCGTTTTCATTTTGAGATCCTCGCGTCGAGATCTTCAAAGTTAGATCTCATGTTGATAGGTTTCAAGATTTGTTTACTACGCTTTCTGTGTACATGTACTACGCCTTTCTGTATTTATGTACCCCCATCTTCGTCTTCTGTGTACTTGTACTCCGCCTTATCTGTGTATGGGTACTACGCATTGTGTGTACTTGTACATTGCTTTCTGTACATGTACTCTGACTTTCTATGTACCTGTACTTTGTCTTGTGTGTACATGTACTACAACTTTCTGTGTAGTTGTAGTACGCCTTCTTGTGTACATACACTCCACCTTGTGTGTACATGTACTCTGCCTTCCTGTGTACTTGTAATATGACTTTCTGTATACATGAAATATGTCTTTTATGTACATGTATTCCGCTTTTGTGTACAGGTGAACTCCGCCTTTGTGTACATGTACTCCATCTTTTCTGTGTTTCTACTCTGTCATATGTGTATATGTACTTTGACTAGGTTATTTTTGTACTTCGTACTATATGGCTATAACTGTTTTCAGCTAGCTATTTTGGCGATTTCAGGCACGGATTCTCATAGCTGCTCGACAGGTATTCACTGGCCTTGAGCAAAAGCAAGGCAATGTACGCATGGTGAAGCGTGGCTACTAAGAGGTGTTTTGAGCTTCGCATGTGCATCTACTTATTTCCGTCTAGCCTACATACTTAGCTGGCCTCTTTACATGGTCACCCCCTATGGTGTCCATCTTGATAGCCTCATCCCCTTCCTTGAACATAGCCACCCCCTTTCCATGGCCACCCCCTATGGTTTCCACCTTGATAGCCTCCGCCGATTCCTTGAACATGCGTCTCACCCTAGCTTCCTCTTCTTTCAGCCAAGCCTCATCACGCACGGTAACTAACTGCAAAATGGAGAGGAGATATAAATTAACAACAATAAGCAACATAACTTGAGTGTTTGCCAACTAGATACACAATCAAATGGACAAGTTATTTCATCAAAGAATCTGAACGTGCAAACTTGAAAGTAAGATCATGCTTTCATCGTAGGTAAATCACCGCCTTTAAGTTCTTCTAATTAAGATGTTTGGCAAAGTTTTCATGATACTAGTTAGATATCTTGCTAGCTTTGCATAAAACTGAGTTGCTCAATCGTGATATTGTGCTGATGTTTGTTGTTAGAAACTTAGTTGCTACAAACCATGCATGAAGACATAAGAAAAACATCAGCTTAGGAGCCAAGTAAATTATCGCACCTCATCATATAAGTCATCTGCATCGGCACCAGAACAACATCTAAAGCGTGGTTGGAAGCGACCGTGTTTGTATTCAGCATCAGTGGGGTGCTTCACTTCATCTCCACAGACATGACATTCACCTTAATTTAAAAGGAGCGCATCAACAAATTTGAGAAATGAAAACTTGTAAGACTCAAAGCAAATATAACATACCATTATCATCAGGTCCAACTGTGCAGATACAGGTGAGCATGTACTCTTCCCGTTGGTCAACCATACAGGTGACTTCAGCAAAAAATAGTTCATCCTCTGCTCCTTTAGTTTTCATGGTCATATTCAAATGTGAATATGACCTATAAGCGCAGCCTTTCCCATCAAAACACGGTTTATAGCTCACTATATCTTTTAGTTCACTTGCAAGATCCTAAAATTGAGTACACATGAATATGAATATATATAATGACATTCAAAACGTGTAAACAAGAAAGTCAAGAGAGAGCATACCCCCAAACAACCATTGTCCTCGTTGTACTATTCCAGTAGAGCTTTAACAACTTCTTGGACATGCCTATAGGTCGCCATGGCAGCAAAGGATTCTGCAGAATTTTTCCTTGTGCCATCATGATGCCAGTATAAAGCATACCGCACAGACCTCTCTATGGACGAAAGTCCATCCATGCACCTAGTTTAGATATAGGGTACTTTGAGTGACACAACTCATGCATGATAGTAACAAACAATAAAACGCAAAACAAAAATGAGCCGCCTACATACTTACAAGACAACGCATTTTTATGTATCAACCTTTTGTTTCTGGATCCTCAAATAACCGTATCTGGCTACAAACACATTGTGTTTTGGATCTTTATCATGTGGGTGTGGTCGGCCATTAGCTACCCAAGTGTACAAGTTAAGAGTAACGTAAAAATAAATAAACCCATCGCATAGCATAGCGTATATATTATATCTCTTGAATTTTCATATCGGCTTACTATTTCAACTTTCGTACAAAAAAGATATAGAAAATATTTTCTTAACTTTCAAAAAACTTTAAAATTAATTTAACAGCTATAGAAATCAAAGGAAGATGATAGGCTTACAAGTTTTTTCGCCCAACAACATGATATGAGTCAACAGCTTGCTGGGCTTCCTGTAAACACTGAAACGGTCCACCGCGATCAGGATATACATGGAAAAATCCCCCCTTATCGACTCTGACAAAATATTCGACAAGCAGACCAGTAGGTGTCACTGAAAACACATCACACCTGAAAGTGAAACACAACTTGTTTGATTATTTCGCGGATCAGACAAATTGCGAAATAATGCTGGGACACGATTGAACAAACTACTACTACTTCATGTATGCATTACAGAATTTAATTCACACGCGCGCTCACCATGTGGTGATTTCAGCGGCGCTGGCAGAAACTCAGATAAAAGGAAGTGCATGCCGTTGAGACATCGATCTGCAGGTTGTGGGCAGCAACAGCTATGGTTGGTCTAGGGTTTGGTGTGGGCGTTTGTTGAGGTGCCTCGGCGGATTGCGCTCGATCGGGAGGGTCCAGGGTTTAGAGTTCTTGTTGATCGCGGCGCCTCGTCCGGAGGTCGGAGACTTGAACCCTATTTTTAAGTTTGGTCACACCCCGAACATTAAGCCCATACGCAGGGCTGATAGTTGTCCCGGCCTGGTGATGCGCGAGGCCGAGGCGCGCAAAATCTGCCACACGGTAAGGCCCGCTCAGCGGCCCATCCATCCACCTCCTCCAAAGACTCCGGCCAAGGGAACTAGGCAGTTCGCTGCTCCACAGTCCCCAGACCAGATCCGACGCCACCGCGGCCATGGATCCCCCGCCGTTGCCGCGCCTCCTCCGCCTCGCCCTCCTCCTCCTGCTGCTCGCCTCCCCCGCCGCGCTCGCCTGGAAGAAGGACGAGTTCCGCAACTGCAACCAGACCCCCTTCTGCAAGCGCGCCCGCACCCGCGCCCCGCACTCCCTCGACGCGCCGCTCTCCCTCGTCGCCGCCTCCCTCGCCGTATCCCCCGACGGCACCCTCACGGCCGAGCTCTCCCACCCCTCCCGCCCCCGCCCGCTCCTCCTCCGCCTCTCCGCGCTGCCCCCGCACGCGCTCCGCCTCCAGATCGACGAGGACTACTCCACCAGCACCCCGCCGCACCGCCGCTTCCACGTCCCCGACGTCCTCCTCCCCGACGTCGACTCCCGGTCGCTCCACCTCCCAAACCCAACACCATCAAGGGCGTCTCCACCGTCGCGCTCTCCTCCGACCTCGACGCCGTCCTCAACCACCATCCCTTCGAGCTGACCGTCCGCCGGCCGGCTCGGGCGACCCCGTGCTCTCCTTCAACTCCCACGGCCTCTTCGACTTCGAGCCGCTTGCAGGAGTCCAAGCCCGAGGGCGAGACCTGGGAGGAGACCTTCCGGAGCCACACCGACACGCGCCCCGCGGCCCGCAGTCCATCTCCTTCGACGTCTCCTTCCACGGCGCCGACTTCGTGTACGGCCTCCCCGAGCACGGCTCCACCTCGCTCGCCCTCCGCCCCACCCGTGGCCCGGGGGTCGAGGAGTCCGAGCCTTACCGCCTCTTCAACCTCGACGTCTTCGAGTACCTCCACGAATCGCCCTTTGGGCTGTATGGCTCGATCCCCTTCATGATCGGCATGGCCCCGGGGCGTCTTCAGGGTTCTTCTGGCTCAATGCTGCGGAGATGCAGATTGATGTGCTTGCGCCAGGGTGGGATGGCGCCACATCCACCGATAATAATGGGAGGATCGACACGCTGTGGATGGCTGAGGCCGGCGTTGTTGATGCGTTCTTCTTTGTTGGGTCCGAGCCAAAGGATGTGATCAAGCAGTACATTAGCGTTACAGGTGCGCCCTCCATGCCACAGCAGTTTGCAGTGGCGTATCACCAGTGCCGATGGAACTACCGGGACGAGGAGGACGTTGCTGGGGTTGATGCTGGGTTTGATGAGCATGATATTCCATACGACGTGCTCTGGCTCGACATTGAGCACACGGATGGCAAGCGATACTTCACATGGGACCGTTCGACGTTCCCTAACCCAGAGGAGATGCAGCGGAAGATAGCGGATAAGGGCAGGAAGATGGTGACGATCGTTGACCCACATATGAAGAGGGACAGTGGGTATCATCTCCATGAGGAAGCTACTGCTAAGGGGTACTATGTGAAAGATGCAAGCGGGAAGGACTACGATGGGTGGTGCTGGCCTGGGGCTTCATCATATCCTGACATGTTGAACCCTGAGATACGGGACTGGTGGGCTGATAAGTTCTCCTATCAAAACTACAAGGGATCAACTCCAACACTGTACATTTGGAATGACATGAACGAGCCATCTGTCTTCAATGGCCCTGAGGTATGTCGATGAATTGCAATATGTATCTTGTGAAGATGAGGTTTGCAATTGAAAATTTTATGCATGAATCAATATTTATAGTATTTGCCCTTAAATAGGTCACCATGCCTAGGGATGCAATACATGATGGTGATGTGGAACACCGAGAACTGCACAATGCATATGGGTACTACTTTCATATGGCTACTTCAGATGGGCTTCTCAAGCGAGGCGAGGGTAAAGACAGGCCCTTTGTTTTGTCAAGGGCCTTCTTTGCTGGAAGTCAACGGTATGGGGCAGTTTGGACTGGCGATAACAGTGCAGATTGGGATCACCTTAAATCTTCTATTCCGATGGTTTTGACCCTTGGTCTTACTGGCATTACCTTCTCTGGTGGGTGGACCTACATAACAACTTCACCTCAGTAATCCTGATCTTAGAAGCTTACTAACATGTGAAGCTTTGACAGGTGCGGATGTTGGTGGATTCTTTGGTAATCCAGAACCTGACCTGTTGGTGCGTTGGTACCAAGTAGGAGCTTTTTATCCTTTCTTTAGAGGTCATGCTCATCATGACACCAAGAGGCGGGAGCCATGGCTATTTGGGTAATGCCACAAATAGTCAAACTTATGGAATTTTGCTTATTTTGGAAGTTCTTGACCTGGCTGATAATCTTCTCTAAAAATTGGCTGTTAATTGAGGAAAATCAATCACAATGACGTGACTTCACACTGTTGTCCATACAATTTTCCTTCATAAACTTAGTTTGGGAAAAGTAGATCAGAAGTGATGTTTGTTTGAAGGCTAACATAATCTTTGTACTTACTACAGAGAGCGAAGAACTGCCCTCATGAGGGAGGCAATACATATGCGCTATTCATTGCTGCCCTACTATTACACACTGTTCCAAGAGGCTAGTGTAACTGGTGTTCCTGTTATGCGTCCTTTGTGGTTGGAATTTCCTGATGACAAGGAAACATATAATAATGGTGAGGCTTTTATGGTTGGGCCAAGCATTTTAGCTCAAGGAATTTATGAAGAGGTAAGTGATACTGCATACATTTTTCCCTAAGCAACTCATATTTTGCTTGAAAGTGCAACTTACCTGTTTAACATGCAGGGCCAGAAATCAGTGTCGGTTTACCTTCCTGGAAAGGAGTTATGGTACGACTTGAGAAATGGATCCCCATACAAGGGAAGTGTCTCACACAAGCTGCAAGTTTCAGAAGATAGCATACCAAGCTTCCAAAGGGCAGGTACAATTGTGCCAAGAAAGGATAGATTCAGGCGCAGTTCTACACAGATGGTTAACGATCCATACACCCTGGTATGTTAAACATATTTCTTATGCAAACATCATTTAATTAGTTGTGTACTCATTTGCTCTTTGGTACTCCCTCTGTTCCTAATTATAAGATGTTTTAGATATTTCAATATAGACTACATACAGGATGAAATGACTGAACATACACATTAAAATATGTCTAGATACGTACGATTTTGAAAAAAGCTGGAACATCTTGTATTTAGGAACGGAGGGAGTAACTCATAACTCCGCGTACCTGTTATTTGTTTGATGTGCAAATAGTCATTATTAGTGTTTATATCTACCTGGTATCTCATAATATTTTTAGTGATGAGCATGTGAAACTTATTTTTTGTTAGAATAGTTCTATCAACCAACTATCCCAAAAGACTAGTCTGATAGGAAGTGGTGATATTATATACTTGACATATACTTTAACACCCCCCCTTCACATCCAGGAAAGGATGTGGAATGATCTACACTTCCCCTCACACCCTGGAAAGGATGTGGAATAAATGGTAGGGAAATGCGGGAGTTGAGACTTGAACCCAAGACTGTATATCCTATCAGACTAGTCTTTTGGGATAGCTGGTTGATAGAACTATTCTAACAATTTTTACTAAGGACTAGCTAAATAACCGCGTGTTGCTACGGAACTAATGATATTATGTACACTTTAGAAAGTGCAACTTTAGTGATGCTAGGTGTTTTCTTTCATTTGTCAATCTTATTATTAAAGGTATGATAAATTTTCTCATTATTTTTAGCTTGTGATCTACGTAGCACCGATACGGCGATACGGATACGGCGATACGGGATACGGCGATTTCAGAAAACATCAATACGGCGATACGGCGAGTATATATATAAAATTAATGAAATGCCATGTAATAAAGACAAGAATAATTGAATGCATGAGATGAGATCAAAATACTGCCCCATTTGTTTGCTTTGCAAGTCCTCATTGACTGAATGATCATCAATTCATCATCAACTTCCACACTCCAAGGATAACTTGTAAAATAGATCAGATGCTCTCATTAGAATTTGAGAGAAACAAGAAACAGTAAAGATGTTGGCTTGTAGCAGGCTTACCAAATGATATATATGCTTCCAGCTTCCCAGCCTCCTAACTTCCAATTCAGCCATAGAGACCACTGACCAGCTACGACCAGTGACCAGACCACAACCAAATCTCACTCCCTGGCCAGCCCCAACAATCAAAGCATCAAGACGCAGCAGCAGAGCAAGCAAGAAGGCAAGATGGAGCAAGCAAGTTCGGTAGCAAGAAGGGATGGCAGATGCAGGATGGAAGCGGTTACCTTGCTGCTCCGGACGGAGACGGCGCGATTCCGGGCGGCGGCGGCGCGAGGGCGGAGACAGCGTCGCGATTCCGGGCGGAGACGGCGCGATTCCGGGCAGAGACGGCGTGATTCTGGGCGGCGGCGGCACGATTCCGGGCGGAGACTGCGGGATTCTGGGCAGAGACGGCGCGATTCCGGGCGGCGGCGGCGCGAGGGAGGAGACGGCGGCGCGATTCCGTGCGGAGACGGCGGCGTGTGCAGCTCCGGGCGGCGGCGGCGCGAGGGAGGAGACGGCGGCGCGTGCAGCTCCGGGCTACGGCGGCGCGGGCAGCTCCGGGCGACTGCTCGATCTCCTGGCTAAAGAAAGAAAAGAGAGAACGCGGGGGTGGGTTAGGTTAGTATCACGTCGCTGGGATATTTTCGCGTATCCTGGCCGTATCGCCGCCGTCTTCCTGCCGTATCGGCTTTATTTTCTTTATTTTTAAATCGTGAAAAAGGGATACGCTGCCGATACGCGTATCGGAGCCGTATCGCGCGTATCGCCGTATCGGCGACGTATTATACGGGGATACGGCCACTTTTGACGTATCGGTGCTTCGTAGCTTGTGATTTCTATTAGGTAGATATAATCTAACAATTAACAATACTTTTTTTATGCACTTATGAGGCTGCGATGCTATAAATACTCTACCTAGTCTGATAAGAGTTATTTTTAAAAAGTAAAATCTGATAAATATGAATAGACAATAAATAGGATATCATCATCCTAATCAATGTGTGTATGGACAATACATATAGGTGTGACCATTTCTCATCTATTGAAACTCCAGCCGCTGCATAAGCATCCGTTAATCCAATCTTGCACCAGTAAGATTCTTTGTTAGTTATGCCATTTGGTAGAAAGCTGCAGGCAGCCTGGAGACTGTGAGCTTGCCTGTTCAAGCCCTAGCAGAGCACATTTTTATTCTCGTTATAGAAGTTGTCGAGTCCCATCGGGAGAATTTCTTATTTCGCTACAGTAGTGGGGTGAGGGGAGAGGCAGGCAAGCCATCGCGAGCCCCAACATCTATACATTTTTATTTTAAAAAATCTTTAATTTTTTTACTGTAGCCATGGAGGGGGAGAAGCAGACGCATCATCATCACCAACTTAGGCTTTTAAAGGAGTATAAAGAAATGTTTACGTGATACTTACTAAACTAGCCCCTTCCCTATAAGTTGATGTTGTTATGATGACCAAATAACATCATTTTTCTACTGTTGTTGAATTAGTAGGCTAATTGGTCTTTAGGCAGGGATGTTGTGATTTGATTACTTGAATGAGCATTGGTACATCCATAACTAGTGCTAACGCAAAACAAGCTAAATATATGACCATGCAAATCTAGCTTCGTTACTAGTACAGTTTATTGTTTCAATTTTTTTTTTTTGTTGATGAAAAAGGTCCAACCACCGTACACAGCAACCACCAATTTTTCCCAAACATTTTTACATTCCCAGAGAGAGTACAAAGGAAGAGCAAAAAGCCAAATAAGCAGTACCTAGACAGCAGCTAGCGGCCAGCATTCTTTCGAGTAGACTATCTAACTCTGTAATTTTGCAATGATCAGGTGATAGCCCTCAATAGCTCGGGTTCTGCAGAAGGTGAACTTTATGTGGACGATGGGAAAAGTTATGATTATCAACAAGGGGCATTCATCCACCGCCGTTTTGTATTTGCCGACAATAAGCTAACTTCGATCAATATTGCACCTGATAATCTGGGCAAGAAGGTATTTTCTACTGAGTGTTTGATTGAAAGAATTATTGTGCTTGGGTTATCATCGGGAGCAAAGAAGGCTATTATTGAACCTGGGAACCAAGAAGTGGAAATTGATCTGGGACCAATTAGTTTAAGGAGTGGTTCAAGGTCTGTTGCACCAACAGTCAGGAGGCCCAATGTTCGTGTTGTAGATGATTGGACAATAAGGATAGCATGATATGCAGCCCTTTTACATCTGGAGCCTTCCCGTTGTTTCCAACCAGGCCATAAATTGGGCAGTGTTAGAAGGGTAGTTTGGCCTCGTAAGTGTTATCTGTAGACACTCAAATTTCATTGTTTTGGCGGCATCAAAATTTCTGTATGTACCTTGTACGCATGCTGTTTCTACTGCCAATTTTGACATAAGTCGAGACATAAATTGCTGATGTATACTTGTAGCTTTCATACTGATTTGTGTGCCACGGTATGGTGTATGTGATATGAAACATTACAATCTGATAGACTTTAAAAAAAATCTTTGTTCGTTCTTTGCGACTTTGCCTAATGTTACATATGTACTGTTCAACAAAATCTTTTTTAAGCTCCATATCCCCCTAAGTGAGCTTGGGAGGACAAGCTCCTGGTTCAAAAGAAGAAGAAAAACTCTTCCAAAAAATTCTAAAAGATGACAGAATGTACATTACTATTATGTGGAGACAGCATTCTTGTGCGTTGTGTGAGAAATACAAACTCAGTGCACAAAAAGTTGCTATTTTAGCTACTCATTTTTTTGTTATCTCAAAACACCCTGTTTTCTTATGAAATTTTACAGATACGTACTTTTCCTACCATATGTACATAGCTGAATTTTTTTCAGAATATTTTGAAACTGTATAAGAATTCTTCTATATCTATACTACTATTAAAAGAGCAAACATGTTCTGGATACATTAAATCTAGATCGTCAAACGTGGATCCAACGATCGAAAACGTCCGCTCGGTGTTGAGCACCTCGACACCCAGAAAACGAACCGGTACGAGTCTTTTTTTTTAACAGATGTACGAGTCTATTTCCACCTCTTTCTCCACCTCCCGAGAGAGACCGGCAGGATGTACGAGTCTATTTCCACCTCTTTATCCACCTCCCGAGAGAGACCGGCAGGAGCTTCAGAAGCTCGCCTAGCGCCGTCGCCGCCGCCTCTCTCCCCTTCCCCTCGCCTCGGTCACCGCCAAGACCTCTTGAGCGCAGGAATCAGAGCGGAGCTCCGTCCACATCGTCCCCGAGGAAGAGCCGGAGCCGGAGCTGTCGGAATCAACACCATGGTCGACGTCCACGACTTCCCCTTCGGTTGCTGCGCTTCTTCGACGGAATTCGCCGCCTTCCAGTCGTCCCTGAACTCGACCGACTCTACCAAAAGCCTCTACATGAGCTCCTCTTCCAATTTCCTCCCTCTCACCAGTACGCGCCCCTGCTGCCGTCCTTCTGCATCGGTGCCCGCTCGACAATCGATATAGAGCCGTCTGGATGAGAAGAACCGGCGGCGCTCCATGGCCCAAAAGTTTCTCTTCATCTTCCCGTCCAAAATCAATTCTGGAATCTAGCCCAACCATTCTTCCCCGATGCCAAATCTTCTCAGCCATCTTGGCTCAGCCACAAGCGCGGCGGTGCGGCGCCTACGGCCGCTCGCTTGGCTGCTGCTGGAGTTTTGTCACCCGGAGGTGCTGCTACTCCTCTCTCGCGCGCTTGCTGCTGCTCTCTCTCTCGATCTTGAAAAACAGGCAGCTTCTACTTTCTCTGTCCGTTCTTATGCTGCTACTTCCGTATTCCTACGGGATGTTAGTGGTGCCCTGTTCTGTCACGTGATGCTGCTCCTTCTCCCTCTCAAATAAATTCTCAGTGCATTATTTGTATCTATATTGATTCTCATCATTAATTGATTAGTTGGGAGAAAACCTTTTCTATCTAGCCGCACGGGAGGTAAAGGTGATCCTAGCTGCAACTTTTTTTTTCTCATAGTGTGTTCTGGCAAATGATACACAAATTGTCATGGTACTGAGCAAAACCATAATCCAACGATGTATTTCGGCAAATAACAGAAAATAACGATGTCCAGCAGCAAATTGCATGGTCAATTCGATAAATGTTGATCTTCGAATTTGACACAACAATTTGTTCCCTAAGTATGTGACGATTGATCTTGCAATGTTTTGGTTTAGCCACTACCAAATAATGCTACTACTACAGTAAAAATGGTACTTGCTGTTTCCAGGACTTGATGCATATAGCGCAGCTTCAAATTTTGTTTGCAGATTTCTTTGCAAAGAAGATTATATCCTTTGTTTTTATCTATTTATGGCTTTCTTACAAATTCAACATTTCTCCCCATTACTTATAATGCTTTGGAAAATAGTACTACCTTTGTTCACTAATATAAGGCGTTTTGGTTGACATTTGTTTGTATAAAGAACTAAATGGGGTATTTTCTACGACATGATATCATTGTGTGCAGCGGGCTATTTAATATGAGCAGAGAAGAATGCACAACAGTGTTGGGGAGGGAGAACAGATCTAAGAGTAAATGGTGAGTTCTTCTTTTGGTTTGAAAGAAATTGTAGAATAGAGATTGCCCTCATCAGGTTTGTCCCAGAAATTGTAGAATAGAGATTGCCCTCTAAGAGTAAATGGTGAGTTCTTCTTTTGGTGGATGCACTTTGACCCAGCATCAATTATGAGTCGTGCGTTGCACGTGCAAAGCAACTAGTTTAGTTAAAGGGTGCGAGTGAGCTGGGGAGGTAACATGCTATGCATCCAGCCTCTTTTCTGACCTGGGAAGTGTGGAATGCCTCGAGTGCAGAGCAACAGGGTACCCCATAGCTTGGAGCCTTGGAGGTTAGGCTGTTTTTTTTTTTGACAATTTGTTTACTCAGTTTTGCCCATGTCGAGAACAAAGCCTGACCCTGATTAATGAGAGGTAGAAGAGAGGGGAAAACACAGTAGAAATAGACCAATTTATCAGTGTGATATTACAGAGCACTGGTCCAATTAAATCGCATCACCCGTACAGAACAACAGCCTGAATCACAAGCTCGGAGTACCCTCTCTACCCCAACAAAAGTCAGACGACCGTGAAGCAATAGGCCCATCTAACTCCAGTACCGAAGCTTAAAACACCAACAAAAACATGTTCTTTCTATACTATACTTATTTTAATTACATGGAACGAGCATTGCATGGCTATCCACAGCTATGTACTGTAGACAAATCGCCATCACTCTTGCGAGCCGATCCATCACTTCCGGAGGAACACCCATGGCCCCCTGGCTGCCCCCATCCTGCATACACAATTCAGAACCCTTGATGAGCCCTAATCGAAGATTACGGAACATTACATGGAACACACAAATTTTGTAAGGATTTCACAGAGAACAGCGAAGCATTCATGCGTCCAGACGGCGTGTAAAAAGCACCAGCAACTGAAGAAAAGGAGGCACCGATGACGAGGATACGGTGGAGTGTAGTAGTATCATTCATACCTCCAGGTGCTAGCTATGGTCCTCAGGCTCATGTAGATCGTCAATGCGACCCATATGCCGATGAATCCGTTGTGCGCAGAAAGGTACACCAGACACGGTATGGATATGGACGCCACCCCAACCTGAATGTTTCCATGAGATCGGTTCAGTTCCGGAGAAGTTTTAGAGCAAAAATTTGGTGCAGCAGCTTGTCATTTAGGTGTCAAGGGTTTTACTGTACCATGGAGTAAGCAGAGTAGGTGTAGTCTGACGCTCCAAGTTGATGCCGTCGAACACGAATGCCAGGGCGTTTATCGTCTGTGTGCCGGCAACGAACTGAACCCCCGAAATGAAGATATCTGTCAGTGCTTGGATCATGGGAAACATTATCGACATTTGAAAAGCCAAGGTTCTTACCGGGATAGCCTTGTGGATGACGGCGATCACATCGGCGTCCTTGGTGAAAACGCCTGCGCCGAATTTCATGAATAGACCAAGGACCACCGTGAGACATATCCCAGACAATGCTCAGCTGCAAGGTGAATGAAAGACATCACCATTAGTCTCTTCTTCTTCTTCTTAGTGAAACAATGTGCAATGTTCTCGACGAAAAGGAAGGAGTGGCGAGAATCAACTGTGACAAACCTGCAGCACGCGGGAGGTCGCGGCAACCACCTTCTTGGTGTCGTTCTTGGCAAACGCGCTTGCGAGCACTGCCTGCAAGATCTCATCCACAACACAGTCCGGTTAAGTACACTTCTCTCAAGCTGAAACTACTGCTCCATGAACTAATGTATTGAAATCTGACGGACCTGTCCAGCGACGGCCAATCCGTCAGCGAGAAGTGACGTCGCGAGCCAGAGCTGGCAGCAGATCTGGAATGCCGCCATGATGGTCGGCCCGTCTCGAGCAGCCAGCGATGACGCCAGAGTGACGCAGAACGTCACGGCTACGACCCTCGCGAGCAGCAGGAATCCTGAAGAAAATAGAGGCAACTTTCAGAACCGTTCCTGGGACCAGTAGAGAGATGTTATCCAGTTTCAGGATTCCAACGGTATCTCACCACATCCGAGAAACCGTCCAAACTGCAGGGATTTAAGGCTCGGTGGGATAACATCAACTTGCTGGACGAGCCGACATACCAAGATCATAGTTATCAGGTACCTGCAAAAAAAGATGGAACAGAGAGAAGTCAGGATAAGATTGATCACATAAACATATGAGCTGAAGATGCTACTGATTGTGGTGAAACCTACTGGGAAATGACATGAGCAACGGCTGCACCAGTGACACCCATATGACAAACAAACATCAAAATTGGGTCTAGGATGATATTTGTTGCATCGCCAACCACTGGAATGTAAGGAAATGTTAGTAACGTCAGGGACGATGCTTCTGTTCAAGTATGTTTCTTGATTGGCATGGAAATATATATGCCAAGTTAAAAAAGGTCATCATCAAAAGATGTGTTTACCGGTAGCATATAACGGTGTCTTTGTGTCTTTAAAACCCCGGAAAACACCCTGCATTGCCAGAGACAGGAGAACAGCGGGAGCACCAAGTGATCTAATCGTTAAGTAACGGACTGCGGGTTCTAGCATCGGTGAATCCTGTAAACGAGAAGAAGAATTAGCATGCATCATGGATAGCAACAAATGCATAAATAAATTAAGATTTAGCAGATAAATAAGGCACTAGCACCTACATGTTTCACACCCATGATGCCCAATACAACTTTCGCTGAAAAGATCAGGAACACAGCCTGAACTAGCCCAAGAAATGAACCAACTATTAGTGCCGATGTCACAGAAGGTATGTACTTTCTCTTGCAGACTTGATTGGAGAGGTCAGTACACTCTGTGGGGATACAAGAATTAGCACACACTGGCGTATCTTGACCTGGAAACAAAGTTTGACATGCAGAATACTTTAGTCCTGAGGTAAATTAAGTTACTATTCAGATATGTAAAAGCAGATATTTTGCAAGAACTTGGTACCAGATGCAGGCACACTGCATGTTTCTGAATGCACAGCAGAAGCTTTCTCCAGGTCTTTGCCTTTGTTTTCTTCTAGGTATTTACTAATGATGGCATCTTCTTCAGCAACGAATGATGTTGTTACGCTAACTAGGGGGTAGATACAGACTTTGGAGACTTGGTTAAATATGGCAATCGAAACACCGACCGCAGCTATCTCCACCGAACCTGATGATTGATCAATTGTGGCATTAAATTTTCAGAAAACTACATATTCACAAAGTAAAACTGATTGTAGAGTTTCTGAAAGACTAGGTAGGTCCTTCGACATCTTTTTGCAACTTGCTGGAACATACTAAAAGTGCAGAACTAAATGAGTATCTTTGGAAGGATCATACATTTGTTGTGTGTGAAAAGGAAACATAATTGAATTGTAAAAGACCGAATTGTGCTACGGTGATGTAATTCGACAAAAAGAGATACGGATGAACGTTTATTGAAGAGAATGAACTCAGCATGTACCTGGCTAACAGATTGTGTAAAGAGAAATTGCCAGTGGCAAGCAAAGGAAGATTCGGGAAAGAAGCTTGTGTGATGCACAAAACAATAAATAAAAACCAGACCGAGGACAAAATGTAATGGAAGCACAGAAACGCTGTCGCCTTCAGGGATCAACGTCCCAGCCTGCCACTGCTTCTCATGTCTTGCCGTGACGAAGCCCAGCTGTGGAATGTCAGGCTACCTGCTGATCGTGAGGCCGACATTGCGGCCTGGATGCTTTGCTTTCGCAACGCAAACGATTAGATGTCCTCTGTATCACATGTGTGTGTGTGTGTCCCTCTCCTTCCTTGTAAAAACACACGGCTTTTGGGGCTTTTCACATATCGATAAATGAGAAAATTCAGGTGGGGATTTATCCCCCCCGGTGACCATCAAAAAAAAAAAAAGACTGAGGACAAAATGCCATACGCAACAGAAGGAATACAGTTACTTCAGATATCTTAGAAAAGACATCTTAAAAATACCTTTATAACTGAATCAAATGAAAAATGAAGAAAAGGAAAGATTATGTATCAATAAGGTGACAAAAGAAGGCCGGAGATACGCAAGTCTTCTCTTGTCAGCAAATCAACACTGACAGAAGCAGAAAGTTAAGGTGGGCATTATCACTAGGAGTAGTAAAGATGGAGAACTCTGGAGCGCATTTCCCGAAAGTATTTTGGCACCCAGTGAGCTGGTTAAACGTCCAAATCAAAAGGGGTACTGCAGAGTGAAGTTCGTTACTTTGCCGAACTGACAAAAAGGAAATGAAGTAGGGACTATCCAGTGACAGAAAACAGCAAATGCTTACATATTTGTAAATTCGCTTGTATCGCTACCTAAATTAGGACCGTCGATGATTGAAATTGAGCGTTGGTGGAAGTACAACTGTCCAAGGTGGAAATGATGCAGCCATAGCAACAGATAAATCGGTCTTATTTTTATTTTATTTTCAGAAACAGATACTAGATCGTAGTACATGGTACAGATTGATAGGATGGTCGTAGTTACCTAAACGACCGATGAATGCTGTGTCCACCAAGGAAGCAAGCGGATCGGCGGCCAAAGCGAGCGACGCCGGCACAGCAATGCGCAACACCTCCGACCCGAGCTCGTCGAGCTTGAAGACACTCCTGCGAATAGTTCGGATTGTTAGGCAGATCAGACAATCGTACGTCAGTGCAAGGTTAATGAAATCAGCGCAGGTAAATTCCGTAAATTAAGCATCGTGAATGGGACGAACCTGATGTTCATGACGAAGAGGTAGAGCCCTGTCCTCCTGGGCCAGCCGGACAATGCAGGCAGAGCCGGCGGACGATCCTCCGCCGCCTTCTCCTCCGCGCCATGTCCGTTCGCGTCTGCAGGGACGTCGATGGCCACTGGCTTCTCCCAGTTCACGTTGGCCGCTGAGCCCTCCGCCATACACAGATGATGATGCTTGCCTGAGATCGATCAAACCGATCGCTGGCTCCCGCCGGTGCTCACGACTTTGGACTGAGAGGAGAGACGCGATCACGAGAAGAGCAGTGCACCCCTACTTATACACACCTCTCGGAGTGCCGTGCTCGCTTATCAGGACGTCAGCAGCTGTCACATGGAAAGGCAAGCAGGCAAAGTTGTGTCAGTCAGTCTGTCAGACGCCTCCCGGATCCTAGCTAGCTATATGGGTTGTCAGTCCGTTAGAACAACGAATTATAGGAGTATCTCTCTCAAGAAAGAATATGAACAAAGGCAGGAGATCACCTTCACCTAAGGGCCGTGGATGTTTGTGTGTTCAGTGAAAGCGAAGGGCAAAACAGAAAGCAAACCAAGTGGGACGACGGAAGCGGGCACGTACGGGGGCCGCACGGCGACAGAGGGCGGGCGTTACGGCCGGTAGCCATGCGGCGGGGTCGCGCTCCAGAGGCAAAGGGCACAAGCCCAAGTCGCCAGAAATGGCAAGTCGCGACGTCCTAGGGCCCGTGCCGCCGTGCGTCCTGCGCCGCGCGAACGGCAACATCCAGGTGCCAATAGGGTTTTGTGTTTTGAGGCCTCATGCCAGCCACGGGCAGGTGGGCATGGCTCGGAACGCGAGCGGCGCAAGGCCGGCCGGGAACGTTCCGACTTGATTCCAGCGAAACTGGCGACGGTTTCGGTTCGCATGCGTGTGCGGAATGCCGCGCCGGGCCGGAGTTCCAGTGGTATTGATTGGTGCTGTTACGTTGCGTGACTAAACGCGCAAGTGACATGTCGTCGGTGCCGCCGTCCGTCAGTGCCGTCCCGGCAACTACCATGCGTACCACGTACCGTTGAGATGGCTGTGGCTCTGCCTTGGCTTGGTCTTGTGCTGAGCGATGGTACGTACGGACGTACGGTACGGCCACCGGGACTCGCCAAGGTCATCGCCGGCCGCCCCCCCCCCCCCCCCCCCCCCCCCTGCCCCCCCGATGCCCGATCTGTTGCACATAGTTTTTTTTTAAAGGAAATCTCTTGTACATAGTATAGCGGGAACGGGGGAAGAGGTTTGCAGCCATCGTGCGAAATTCTTCATATTTTCTTTCCCATCGAAAAAAAAACTCACAGTTGCGTGCATGGGGATGTGTTTCGAACTTTCGATTGGCCGCTTGAATCCGTTGAGATGCAAGTGCAACATGATAGATATTCAGATAAACGGGACAAGGGGCATGGGGAGACGGCCAGGATCCATATGTAGGACGGCTACGATTCGGATAAAGCTTAAATTTCAAGGACCAGGGTAGTGGTTTTTCCAAGTGTGTTCATTGGCCATCCCGTTCCATCTAGTCTGCCTTTTCACTCTTCATAGAATCTTCCTCTTCTTCAAGGTGGGAGCATGAAAGAAGCAATCATCTTGGTTTCCCCACTACTCATAGAGTAACTCTCTCTCACTCTTTCCAAAGCGAGAGAGGTGGCCGGATATATCACCTATCCCCATCCAATCCTATTTGGACACCACCTAGACTAATTGTCATTGTGTTTTTATAGGCAATTTCCCCATCTTGCTAGTATTGGGGGAGTGAATATGCATGCAATGGAGTGAACTATAGAATTCGTAGAGCTCAATATACCAAAGGTTAGGCACAACTGTCAGTATTTATCATCGATAATTGGGAAGGAAAAAGAATGCAGTGTCCCCGCAGAACAACGAACTCCACATATGGTAAAGTACAAAATAGCAATATTTCTAGTATGCCATAAGTTTGCACATCAATTGCTCCATGAGGGCATCGACGATTCGACGGCGATGTTAACTTCATTCTTTGGCACATGTGCCACGCAAGTTTTTTGTTGTGTAGGAGAGAGAATGCAGAAAAAAAAATGCTGGCCTCTGTTTGTGAAGGGACGATCTTTGCAGTCTACACGCTTAAGAGATCACTATCTCACAGTGTACCTGATGCCTTCCCTTTCGTCAGCTATTTTACTATGCAATTTTAATTGTCAGAATATATCTTTGTATTAATGTTAACACCAATTAGTACATATAGCGAAAATACCGGCCGGCTACCAGATCCTTGGATGTGGAGAGCACAACAAAAGACAGTCTTGGGTACTGTCATGGTGATGTATGCTATGTTATCCATGTTAAATATAGAACTAGTATTTAACATACTAAGTGACAACTAGATAAAATGGCATGTTCAGCTTCTAAGAGAAGCAAATTAGTTTTAAGCCACAAAAGCATCAAAGAAAAATAATGTATTGTGCACTACTAGCGCTCATGCTAGTTAGTGCTGGGATTATAGAGCTGATGTGCCACTATCATTCTGGACTAACCACGTACGTAAAATAATTCCAATCATACAAAAGTTGGTGGGTTAGTCTTTCTACATGTGATTGGCTAGCGTGTACCGTGCTACTTTTGACCATAGTTTGTGTATCGGAGTGGAGCTGTCTAATTCTATGTCGGTATAAAATCAAAAGAAAACAACTCAAGTGGTAAAAGCAAGTTTAGGGTTAGAACATGTACTTTTAAGGAAGGCCATAACCAACTAGAAGTAAGTGAAATGGTAAAAAGTTCTCCATCTTTTGTGTCATCCACCAGTGACATGGATGAATACGAAGGACGGCAGCCCCTACTCTTGACATGTCTTATTTCTAATAATGACTACTCAGGACATTCTCTGATTAACTCTTTTCCGTTGAACCGGAACATGTTTCTAAATTAACAAGACAATTAAATTATATAGCTTACCGCATTGTATCTAGAAAAGAGCAACACATAAATAATGATTTTTTACTTTTTTTGTCATGCAAACAAATAATAATATATTTTCAAACCTGCGACGTTTCTATCCCCTATGCTTCGAACATACTGGAGAGTTGTGACTAATAATTTATACTCGAGCCCATATAACTCAAATGCTTTGCATCTTAATCTCGCTATTTTGTCCCCAAGAATATCTTGCCTAAGACAGATGCCTCAAGATAAAGGTAAATAGACTGATGTGATCATTGACTTGAACCTCCACAAAAATCTTGGGGAAGCATGCATAAGATGTGATACTAATGCTCGACAAAACGTGTCATGCCGGTTGATTCTAAATAAAGTCTTCCGTGATTTTCTTAAAGCTTATGATTAAAAAATTATCACCCTGACTGTTAATAGTTGTGTTGTGTTGTACTAAATCATGTGTCTGGTCACCGTAGAAGGGGTACAACTAAGGAGCCGATTTGCCATAGATATGTCACTGAGCGAAACAACATCGCATATTGTTGATAAAGTACGGTACAAAACCAAACATGCTTTAACACACCAAGGAAACAACATACAAAACTACCTGCATACTGTATTGAACAAGTACGTCATATATTGCTCTTATGAATTTCTACGGCATACATTACCCACCATGCATGTGCACCAACCAGAATCAGAAAATGTATATAAGAGGAAACTAGTACTAGAACGTAGATATATAGCCTTAAGTACGTACTTCAACCAAAAAGTTATCCTGAAATAACTAAAAGGGTAAAAAGTGTGAACTAATATACAGCAAAAACACTCTTGATTTCCATAGTGGAAAGATATAGTTTGAATTATTGAGACAAAAGACACGGATAGTGAAAACAGATAAAGTATTATCACTACAACGGAGAAAAAAATGCTTGATCAGAATGTTTTATCCCTCATGCTGGCCACTCCAAAAGCCAAAATCAAAGGCTACAAATATATCCAGTCTGTTAATATATAGCCAACAAAAGCACACTGAAATGCGAGCTGCGTCATGGCCATTAGATAAGCAGCTTTTGGAGACTAATACCATCTTGATAGATCGTGGTTGCCAGCTTTGATTACTTGGTTGAAATGAACGATCAAAAAGGAGTTGCGCTATCTGAACCTAGTAACGTGTAGTTACCCTGATCGTTCTTTCTTTTGTAACAGCCACAAGGCGAACTTTGGACTGGCGCCAGCCAACTTTAGAAAACCACCATCCGAGACACGGAAAGGAAAAATGGGGCCAAAGAATATGGTCATTGGTCGAGTATAATCTTCTGGTATGCCTATAGGTTCGATGTGTCTAAGCATGGTTTTATTTTCTGAATTACATGCATGTGTACTATGCACTGTTTGGACACTTACTTACGTAGTATAGAGTCGATTAACCTCTCTAGCTTCTTATGCAACTGCAAGGATGGATCAAAGTCCGATGGTACACTGTGGACAGAGACACCACACGACGGCTGACAGCACGACCGGACCAGTTAAAGGCGAATTAGCAAAACACTTGGGCTTGCTTGGATAGGTTGGTTACTTACTAGCTAACATTAATCACCTACTCTACTGAAAACGTCGGCACATTGAGTAGTACGCATCGGGGCTTGCCGTGCCAGTAAGCCGTCGAGATCCGTCGATCGTCACTATGCATGCTCAGCTCAGTCGTGGTGTCTCAAGGACATGACATTAGTTACGACTGTTCGAGCTCGAGCTCCCATGGCCCCTCTCGCAAAACCAAGAACGCTAGACAGATCTATGTAGGATCGATCTAGCTAGCTAGAAGAAGAACCCGGACAGAAATGGGAAGGCATAGCAAAGCATACGCACGCGTACCTCTGGCCTGAAATAGCAAAAACGGCCGTGAAGTGCAGATCTAGCTGGCCAGCTTTGTGTGCTTGCACACTCTCTTTGCTGGGCTAGCTTGCTGCTTCTGCTGCTCCACTCTGCCCGGCTCGTGTCCTCTATAAATAGGCGCCGCGATCGGACGGCCGTAGGCATGAAGCTTGCGGTCGCGCGACGGCTCGAGGGCCCGTGGATTTTCGTCTTCCGTTGGCTTTTTGCCTACTGCTAGCTCTCTGGAGTCCAGGTCGGATTCGCAGTAGCTCGGAGGAAATCCTTGTTTAGTCGCGAGCCGCGTGGCCAGCACATGCCCGAGCTCGTCGCCGGATCCGGCACCCCGAGCAGAACAGCGCGCACCGGCGAGCCGTCCGCCGTGTCACTGCGCCATTGGCGGCTTGTCGGCTGAGACAAGTCCAGCTCCGGTGGTGTATGGTCCGGCGTGTGTTCGAGTAGTATACAAACCGAGGATATTAGTACTAGTGAAATTCCCCGCCAAAGAAAATCGAGGATAAAGGTCACTAGGAGAGGAGGCCGTCAATGGAAAGCCTGGCCCACTTGTTTAGGCCGGCCCGCCTGTGTCACTTTCCGATCATCACCCCTAGTTTACGCATTCGATCGACCTGTGGAAAGGAGGAGCACTGCAAAGCTGCAATCCGTGGGAAAGTTAGGTTACGAGGGGGCGGTCAGTATATCAGTGAGTGTGGTGCGCGCTCCTTCAATTTTTATTTCTGAATCGAGAGCAAGATCATCGCAGGATGGGCCAAACACAAGCACCCTTGAATAATTTTTTCCGCTGATAAGTTGATCTGGCGATTGCTTTTGGTCTGAATGCGCGCGCGAGTGGTCGCTTGCGTGTGCCATCTTGTCTGCTCACTAACGGCTCACCTCACTCAGGCACAGGGCGGATGCGCCGTCGGTGCTGCTCTCGATCAACCTCGCTACTAACATTGGGGTAGACGCTTGCGTCGACTATCGTAAATTGTAGTTTTATCATTCCACCCAATGACCCAAGCTCGGAAGCCTAGCTGTATATGTATGGATGGGAAGTTGGACTTTTTTTTTTTTGGAGGAACAGCAACACTCTGCTGATTTTTTTTTTTTTTTTTGAGTTTATCTATGTAATGTACAAAGCTATGCTACAGATAATGTACAAGAGAATAACTCCATGTCTTAAAACCAACATCTTTCTTTCTCTTGGCCCTATGGATAAATATGGCCGATTTTTCCTTTGCCAATTCCAAAGAACACATAACACCACGGTATATCAGTTACAAGTTTGTCAGCACCTATATGTTATCCTCACAGGTAAAAAGTTTTCATGTAGCACCACATAACACGTGTGGTAAGCTATCCTAAAGCAATCCACGAAACGATGTTTCCAAGAGACATATTCGGTCTGCGTGCATAAGTTTATGCACGAGGGAGCAAACATGTAAAGGGCAGTGTAGAAGTACAGGTGAATTGTCCATGTTTCTATACCAGTTCAAGCTTTTAGTCGAATCCCTGGCTGGTACATGTAACTCAATAAAAGCTACAGCCTCTCAAATCTTATGTTGTCACTATCGTGCGCATATATTTATGGACCACTCGAGAACTGGGTGTTAGCCCAGTGGCAGTGGCTGCGTGTGCGCGCCCAGCCAACCCGGGTTCGAGTCCTAGCTGCGCCTATTTGGCTGCGCTTTCTCTCGAATTTCCGGGCATCTCACCCCTTTGGGGACTGGGCGTCGCCCAGTTAGGCAGCTGCCCACGGTCGTCCGTGCGCGCTCCCGCGACCCGAGTTCGAGCCCCCGGCTCGCTCGGCTGTGCGCGCCTAGAGCTCCATCTTCTTTAAGATATGGCGTAGGGGGTTCCTCCCTCCTGCTGCCCGAGTTTTTATATTTATGGACCACTCCCACAGTCATCACGTCTATATATACAACAATGCCATCGATATTCAAGCAAAAATGTGTAGTATTATCAGATGGAGAAAGGAGAACGTGATGGGTGACATCTAGGGCATAAATGAGCAAGGGACTGAACCATACTAGAAATAGGAGAATCTTTGGCGGAAGAAAATCATCTGCACGAGAGAATAGATGTTCTTTGCTGGTGGAAGCTTAAGAGTAGCTATCAACATATTACAAATTTCAGTTCCTAGCACCTCCTTCGCTTTTCCCTTCTCTTCAATGGTATCTTCCTAACACAAACCTAGTTATTCCCATGCAGTACATTCATGGAACCAAAGATGGAATCAAGGTGCCAAAGAACAAGCATATCGTCCCTTCACCGTCTTTGACAGCCATGGTATGCCATCTCTATGTTCTCTTCCAGCCTTAGCATTGTTTTCAGTTCCTGCTGTTAGATTTGCTTTTATTTTGTTCCTAACCATATTGTTTTTTTATAACATGCAGATGCTTGCCTTTAGTCATGTTTTGCCGCGAGCTCCAGGATGAACAAGTCGGTAGAAGCATTAAGTTCTAGCTCATTGGGGCTACTTATTCTTAGATAGCTAGTTATAATTTTTGATATTTAGTTGTTACCTAATGTGAACTATCTATGGTTGTAAATCTGATGTGAACCTTGTTTGATGATAATGTGCCAAGTTTGGTGGTTTGCTTTGTTTGAAATATTGTGTTCTCTATCTGTTCTGATTAAAATATTGGTTATTTATTTACTAGAAAATTACAAATTGAAGAATATAACCCTAACAATTGGGACCCACTTACTATAACCTGACAACTAGGACCCATCTGACATGTGGACCCAACTTTTGAAAAAAGAAAAAACTAAATTCTGGGTGTAAAAAGGCCATGGCCCGAAAAACAAAGGTTGAAATGTTGGGCTTGGCCCATTTAGCCGACCATAATTTACTCGAAAATAATAATAAATAGGCTCAATTGTTGGGCTTGGCCTATGTAAAGCAGCGAACTGGACTGGGCTGATTCAGATCTATGGCCTTCTCATTTGGTCATAATTTTACCACGTAGGATTTGCCACGTCGGATCTGACGTGTCCACGGATTACAGTGTATGACCAAAAAATTGGTCATAAATTTATGACCCTCCAATTTGGTCATAAACACCTATGGCCATTCCACTAAAAACGTCACGAGTGACCATTTGAGTCGCTCGGTATGTGACCAGCCATTTTTGGTCACGAAGGGGTCATGAATGAAACTTTGTGACCTTCTAGTGACCAAAATTGAGAGTCAAAAGTCAGCATATTTCTTGTAGCGTTTGTCATGTTTTGCACTGTTAACTCTATTAATCATCCTTTTATGCCCCTGACATAGGCCAAGAAACTCGTTACTTTGGAGGGGATTTGTCCCAACTAGCTAGCCGCAATTTGTAACAACAAACTAGCCAAAAAGTACAAATACCTAAAAAATAATGTTGGTAAAAGTGGTTGTCGGAGCCCATAGTTCTAGGTCTATTGGGGGAGATTTAGAATTTGTAAATTTTGCATTCATGTATCTAAAAATTGGGGAGGATTTAAACATTTTATTAAACAAGGGGCAAGGAGATCAAAATTTCGCTCAAATCGATGAACTACGATTAGATGAGCGATACATTTCGACATGGCATGTGCTGTATTTCTAAGTTTTTGCACAATTTTAATAAATTAGAATATAATGGCGCAATGTGCACTATTTACCACATTAAAATTGGAAATTAAAGACGAACCGGAAATATGAATATTAATTTATAATATTATTGTTCAACAATTAAAGTACTGGGTGGGATCCCGAGAGTGGGATGTATAGTCCCACCTCACCATTTTTGATGATTAAGACACAATTCGAGCCCGAAATTCCCAAACTAAATGAACAATTAAAAGACGTGGTTTACTATTCATGTGTTGATTTACAGATACAATAAAACGCCATGCGAGCCACGCCCTAGGTTGTGGAGAAACTCCATGCAATCCCTAGGTCGTAGAGTACTAAGATTCGCAGCTAAAATTTACAAATAAATTCGGAGAAATGATTTGATTACGAGAAATTTTTCATTAATAATATTTGCAAAAGCTCCTGCTACTACTTCATCACAACGAGGCTCCTCATCTTCTTCGACGAGGGCCCTTCTACGCCATCGTCATCGTGATGCTTCCGCTTCTTCGCGTTGTCGTATTCCTCATCGTTGTCATCCTCCTCCTTGTCATTGTCCTTCTCTTCCTCGATTGCCTTCAGCGTCGTTATAATTCTTGGGGTCCATCTCCTCCTCCCCCTTTCTCCTCAGACTCATGCCTCGGGTGTGAAGGTAATCGTAGAAAGAAAACAAAAAAAATTCCTAACAATGATAACCTTAAACTAGCCAGAATCTATTACTATGCAGATATATTATGACGGAGGTGATCGATGTACATACCCTTGTAGACCGAAAGCGGGGATTACGCTCCCGCCCAAGCGTTGTTGATGAAGCCGACGACGCCGACCTCAAGGTCGTGTAGAGGAAGAAGACGTACTTCCAGTGCCACACATGTAGCACCTCGTAGCTCTACACACGTACGGAGTAGACGACGACCTCTGGGCTCCAGATCCAGTGAAGCAGCGGAAGCGAAGATTTGGACCCAGTAGCACGGCGGTGTGCGTATGGTGGAGAAACTTCTCTCCTCGTACGCAGCTACAGAAACGGAACCACGCTCAAGATAGGAGAGAAGAAGATGGGATGAATTTCCAGGAAAGGGTGCACCCCTATTTAAAGGAGGAGGAGGGCAACCAACTTTGCTGGCCTGGCCATGTGGGACTATTCCTACATGGCCAGCCGCACCATGGCTGATGCGCCGGCCCTAGGTGGGCCCCATGGCCCTCCCCCTTTTTTCCTTTTGGGGCTCATTAGGTGAAAATGCCTTTAAAATTTGAAATAAAATAAATAAAAATATATTTCATCATTAATTACACTAATTAATATTAAATACATATTATTTAATTTATTCGAGCTCCGAAACTTATTCCGGTGCCCTCTGATCATCATCGGACATGTCCCGGAACACTTCCGGTGTTTTCCTGAAGTTTCTCCTAATATCCAATCTTTATAAAACTGTCGCCTGCCCTTAAGTGTGCCACCCTACGGTTCGGGATCACTCCAGACATGATCGAGACATGTTCTCTGATCAATGACTATCAGCAGTGGCTGGACTGCCGTGATAGCCCATGTGCGTCCACGAATGTATCTTTATCGTTTGAACCTTAGACGTCCAGTTTCAACCTTTTGCCTAGCGATATTTAGATTGTCCGAGACTCGTTCTCCGGTATCTCGATTACCGAGCTTGATCTCGTCAGTTGACAATTCTATCTTTACTCGTCTGTGATATTACATCCACGTGACCTAGTCACATCCTTGCAAGATTATTGATGTAATCTCACCGAGTGAGGCCAGAGTATCTATCCTGCTATGTGGATTGGCAAATCCCGCTCTTGATCACTCGCCTTTGCCAGTTCCTTCGGATACCCGAAAGAGACACCTTTATTGTCACGCTAAATAAGACATGATGTTTGATGCAATCAAAGCACCTTCCAGAAGCAGCGATTAAATATGATCTCACAGTCAAAGGTATGAACACTATGTTTCTATATATCTTGGGTGTTTGTCCATCACATCATTCACTTAATGACCTGACTCCATTGTCAATTGACATAAATGTCCATGATCAGGAAACCTTTATCATCGGTTGCCCAATGGACTAGTTAAGAGGCTACTAGGGACCTGGTTGTTTACATACCACACGTGCATTAATGTTTCCGCTTACAACAAAAATGACACCTAGAGATGCCCTGATTTAGACGCTCGTGTAATCGTCTTTACCTGATAATCCATCATGACTTTTAAGTCATTTTTTGTGGCGTCTCTCACCGTGAAAATTTCACCGTTCCCGCTTCTTAAAACTTCCACCCAAAGATCCAATTTTTCCTCCGAAAAAAATGATAAATATTCCCACCCAAATAATCTAACGAAACCGCCGTGGCCACCTCAAATATCTCACCCATTTTCCACCACCAAGCCCGAACGGACAGATCCATCTAAGGGCTCGTTTGATTCATAGGATAGGAAAAGTGTAGGAATAGGAAAGTCATAGGATTGGTATGGCATGTCTAGTTGAATCCTATGGGAAGACAAAGTTCATTTGATTGGTGAAGTAATTTCTCAAGAGGTTGGAGCTCATGTTATTTTCCTATGGAGTTTGTACTACAAGATTCCTATAACAATTTTTCCTATGGGATAAACCCTACCCCAATCCTTTGGCAATCTTATGAATCAAAGGAGCCCTAAAAATAGGTTCGTGGAAACCTAGTGCCGCCGCTTCTAGATCCACCGGCGAACACTACACAGCGACTGGCGGCGCCTCCCTCTCCCCTATGGCTTCACCTCCGCCGCTGGAACTGGGTCTTCGTCCATTCGAGAATGCTGATGCCACGTTCCATGGAGACTCGATCCACCGGCCTCATGCGAATGCCCTCACCTTACTGATGCATCTTCCTCCTCTAACCTTCACGAAGGCTCGCAGCCAACCCACTCCATCCAGTAAAGGCGCCACTGGTTTGTCCTTCTCCCAATGTAATCTCATCCTGTGACTTTTTTTTAGGACAAAGTGGTCGATACCACCGCTCGAATAGATAGCAAGAATTGACCCAGTTTATAAGGAAAATCGGGTCCAAAAACCATACAAACTATACAAAAGAAACACACAGACGAAGGGACCCACCGACTACACGGCACAAGTCGACAAACGCCACAACACACACCACCCGCTCCGGAGCCGCCGCCCCAGATCCTGTGACTTTTCTGTGTAGATGTGTTTGGAATATTCAACGGCAATGGATAATGTTTGACCATGTCTGCAGTCCGTACTCGATTAATGCTTGCCAGATGACCGTAGATGGGTACTTCATTTTTTTTTAACCAAACAGTTTTTAGTTCTATTCATATGGTTTGGACTGGGACAACTCTTTTTCGGACATGATATCATTAAGATCAAATAAAATTCAATCATATCACGATCTGAAATATCTATGCATATCTGTTTTGAAGTCATTGTAGTACAGTTAGTTATTTATCCAGTTTGATTGTTTATTTTTTCAGAGAAGGGAGTTAGATGGGAGGGATAATATGATGAATTTTGCCAAGTACAGAAGAGCCGAGGAAATGTATGATAACATGTCTTTTGTTCACACTGGTTACATAATTTTCTAACGAAGTCTGGATATTGGTTGACAATTAATTTTTTCTTGCCAACTTGTCATGTGCTGTAGCTGGAGCTAGGATATTTTACTTCATGTAAACTTCACCGATTCAAAGAGGTTTGACCACTGGTGCTTTCCGCCCTATATGCATGCAGATAGAGTGTTAGATAAATTTACTAGCTAAGATGAAGTTTGTATCTGTTCGGGTTCACTACTGCAACATGCCATCAGGTTCCTGAAGCTGAGCTAAAATAGCTCTTTTGAAGAAGTTTTGTTACTGCCAAAATTCGAATGCACAAGGTATCAAACCTCCACCAGGTGTGTCCCTGTCTCATGACTCATATTCTCTGCTAGATGCATTATAGACTGCGTTATATTTTTTTATTTAATCTGGTAGTGCATCGATTGTTTAGATGAGAAGAGGAGGACAGGAGCATTCGTCATGCAATGAGACATCAAATTAGGCCGCATACTAGAGGTATGTGTACTAATACTTTGTATTTTTTCTGTATGATTCACCTTCTCTTAAGCAACAAAACTTAAATGTGGAAATGTAACATATTCATTTATAAGTATTATTTGTTCTCTTACAGTGGAACCATTATGATTGGTAGTTCCAGTTTTTCACTTATATCTTTGTATTGACCTACTTGGAGGTTGGAGTTAGTACTTAGTAAAAAGTAATTTAATTGCCATTCCTTTTCTGCAGCTTGCACCTGCTGATTGTAATGCAGAGGAAACCATTAATACACTCAAGTAGGCCAATCGTGCGGAGGGAACTATTAATACACTCAAATATTATTATATGAAACAGACTGGGTAAATAATATCTCACAACTCCTTTTAACTTTCTTTTAAAACTAGTTATGTACGTGCAAGTTTGCAATTTGGCAACACTCGTCAAATTTCATTATGTAATATTTATGTGTAATATTTTTCCAGGAAACACTAACATATTTTATAAATGACGATTGCAGGTTGTTTGATGAAAATAAATGACCTCTACAAATGCAGTGGACTTGGAGAAGATATTGGATGACATCTGCAAATGTAGTGGACCTTGAGAAGATATTTGATGTCTGCATGTATAGATAGTTCTACTATTAGGGACAGAAGAATACAACAACATATGTAAATTTGTATGGTTTTCAAGTATGTTTGCACTTTGTGGATGCTTGAAGCTCTCTTCAACTTCATTTTCTCTTAAATAATATAATTACCATAGCTGATTTTGTGTGTGGGTTTTCTACTTATATGTACTACAGTTTGTACTACGTGATGAACCATGAGCACATTTTGATCAGCCAAACAATAATTTATATCAATAAAATAAAACTTAACGTGATGTCACTGGTTTGATGGAAAATAAAGATATCACCATATTAATTTGAGACGCAATAGAGCATTGCTAGGGATTGTAGAGACGTCTTCATAATCCATATGTCAAAGCGTCTTTAGGCCCATAGAGATGCAATATGAGCGTCTCATCTTATGTAAACACGCATGGCAAAGCGTCGTTACAGTCTTTGTGACGGTGGATAAGGAGACGCTCAAGAGACACTTTACTAATGCGACTCTATGTTGTTGTAGAGATGAAATAAAGCGCCTAAACCATTAGATTAGGCGTCTCTACGTGCCTAGTTTGTTGTAGTGATACAGTTATAGCATGGTACAAAACTTATTATGAACAATTGAGATATGACAAATAAAATATCTTTATTAATTGCCTCTAGGGCATATCTCCAACAGTCTCTCACTTGCACTAGAGTACAATTTAATCTAGTTTACAACTTGGTAAAAGCCTAACACCTATAGCATCTTGGTGTTTATCATGCTTGTCTCGTGGAAGAGGTTTCGTCAGCGGATCTGCAACATTCAGATCCGTATGTATTTTGCAAATCTTTACATCGCCTTCCTTGACATATTGTCTTATCACATGGAAGCATCGGAGAATACGTTTAGCAGTTGAGTGAGACCTCGGTTCCTTCACGTTGGCAATGACACCTGTGTTGTCGCAGTAGAGGTTCACAGGGTCTTGCGCGCTTGGGAACACTCCTAGTTTGATGACAACTTCCTCAGCCAAACAGCTTCATTTGCAGCATCAGCAGCAGCAATATACTCCAATTCCATTGTAGATTGGGCTACTATGGGTTGCTTCCCACTTCTCCAGCTCACAGCGCCTCCATTCACCTTAAACACATATTCTGTCTGAGATTTTGAGTCATCTGGATCTATGCTAAAACTTGCATCAACGTAACCTGTTACACCAAGTTCTTCTTCACAGCCTCAATAAACCAGAAACATTTTCTTGGTTCGCTTAAGATATTTCAGAACGTTCTTAACAGCTATCCAATGATCCTTGCTAGGATTATTTTGGAATCGGCTCGTCAAACTAAGGTCCAATGCTACATCAGGTCGAGTACTTAACATGGCATACATGATCGATCCTATGGCTGAAGCATAGCGAGTGCCATCCACGACAGCCTTATCATGATCCGTCACTGGACACTGAGCCAGGCTCAATGTTTTACCCTTGATAACCGGCAGAAAACCTTTCTTTGCCTTATCCATATCGAACTTCTTTAATATCTTATCAAGGTAAGTACTTTGACTTAACGCTAATAGGCGTCTTGATCTATCACGATAGATTTTTAATGCCTAATACGTATACAGCTTCTCCTAAGTCCTTCATCGAAAATTTATTGTTTAAATATTCCTTCACGCTTTTTAAAAGATCCACATTATCCCCAATTAGTAATATATCATCCACATATAGAACTAGGAATGAAACTGAGCTCCCACTCATTTTCTTATAAATGCAGGTCTCTTCCGCATTTTGGACAAATCCAAAACCTTTGATCACCTCATCAAAGCGGAGATTCCAGCTCCGAGATGCTTGCTTCAGTTCATAAATGGAACGCTGAAGCTTGCATACCTTGCTAGCATTCTCTGGATCGACAAAACCTTCCGGTTGTACCATATACAACTCTTCCTCAATGTTTCCATTTAGGAACGATGTTTTGACATCCATCTACCATATCTCATAATCATGATATGCAACTACTGCTAGCAAAACCCGAATAGACTTCAGCATCGCTGCCGGTGAAAACGTTTCATCGTAGTCAATTCCATGAATTTGTCGAAAACCTTTTGCGACAAGTCGAGCTTTATAGACGGTCACGTTACCGTCAGCATCAGTCTTTTTCTTAAAGATCCATTTATTCTCGACGGTCTTGCGCCCTTCGGGAATCTTCATCAAAGTCCATACTTTGTTGTCATACATGGATCCTATTTCGGATTTCATGGCCTTAAGCCATTTCTCGGACTCGGGTCCTTCCATCGCCTCTTTGTAACTTGTAGGTTCGTCTTGTTCAATTAACATGACGGTGCAAACAAGATTACCGTACCACTCAGGAAGGGCACGGATTCTTCCAGACCTACGCGGTATAATAGCTTTCTCGACATTTTCTCCCACTCCATCTTTTATAGAGGACGGTTCAGGAACAGCTTCCGTTGCGCCACTTGGAATTTCGAGTTCAGGATCAACTATCTCATCGAGGTATATTTTCCTCCCACTTACTCCTTTAGCGAGAAACTCCTTCTCGAGAAAGGTGCCGTTCTTCGCGACAAAAGTTTTGCCCTCGGCTTGGTTGTAGAAGGTGTATCCTATGGTTTTCCACGGATATCCTACAAAGATGACCTTCTCCGATTTCGGTTCGAGTCTGTCGGGCTGTAGTTTCTTAACGTACGCCTCACAACCCCAAACCTTCAGGAACGACAACGTAGGTTTCTTGCCATGCCATATCTCATATGGTGTCGTTGCTACGGATTTGGATGGAGCCCTATTTAAAATGAATGTGGCTGTTTCTAACGCATATCCCCAAAATGATACGGGCAAGTAGGTAGGAGACATCATAGACCACATGCTATCCAATAGGGTACGATTACGTCGTTCGGACACACCGTTGCATCGCGGTGTTCCAGCAGGCGTAAGCAGTGGTACGATGCCACATGCCTTCAGATGTGTGCCAAACTCAAAACTCAAATATTCACCACCACGATCGGATCGAAGGTGCTTGATTTTCTTGTTGAGTTGATTTTCAACCTGACTCTGAAATTCCTTGAACTTTTCAAATGTTTCAGACTTGTGTTTCATTAAGTAGATTGTTAAATGGTAGGCAATCTAGTAAATGGTTGTAACGCATAGGAGATCAAGCACTAGCATTTAACACATAGGAAAGGAAGTGTCTAGCTAGTAATACACCGAAGCTCTAGCGTTCAAGCTTCTATCGATTGATATGTTGTACTCCACTACCGACCTGTATAAATAGAGATGTACAAGGGATGTTTCCCTGTGTGGCAAAATTACATATTCAATTTGGTATCAGAGCGTACGTGACCAATGTCACTCGTTCCCCACGCTGCTTCCTCCTCCTCCGCTGCTCCCATGGTGATCACCTCCTCTGTCACCGTTCGCCTAGGCCACGCCAACTTCATGCTGTGGAAAGCCCAGATGCTCACCCATCTCCGGAGTCACTCGCTCCTTGGGCACGTCGACGGCTTTCTTCCCGCGCCTGCCGCGACCATCGTCACCACCACCGGTGAAGGCGAGGCGTGTCGCCCCGAGGAGATCGTCAACCCGGTCTTCGCCACCTGGTACGTTCGGGACCAAACCGTTCTAGGCGGCATCCTTGCCACTGTCACCGAGGACATCCTCGTGCACGTCATGAACGCGTGCACCTCGGCTGAAGCCTGGATGATCCTGGAGAGGATGTTTTCCTCCAGGTCTTGTGCGCGTGCGATCCAGACGCGCGCACAGCTCGCCACCGGCATGAAGAAGGGGACATCGGCTCCGGACTTCTTCCGCCAGACGAAGATGCTGGCGGACATGCTGGCCGCCATCGGCCAGCCACTGCGTGACGACGAGATCATCGTGTACATCCTCGCTGGGCTCGGCAACGACTACGATAGCCTCGTCACCACACTCTTTGTTCGGATGGACGACATCACACTTGACGAGGTGTACGCCCACCTCCTCGCCTACGAGCACCGCCATGACCTTCGCGAGTCCGAGTATGGGCTTGGTGGCAGCGCCTCCGTCAACTTCACTCGCCGCGGCGGTGGCCATGGAAACTCCAGCAACGGCGGTGGCCAGGGTGGCAATAGCAACCCTTCTGGTGGACGCGGCAACGGTGGCGGCAACCGTGGCCGTGAGCGAACTGTGGTGGGTGCGGCCAAGGCCGTGGCATTAGAGGTGGCTACAACGGCCATGGTGGCGGCTACTATGGAGCGCATGAGGGCAACCGTCCTTCCTGCCAGATCTGCGGCAAGCCTGGGCATATAGCTACTCGCTGCCGTCGCCGCTTTGATCACGCTTTAACGGGTGAGGAGCACACCGTGAACACTGCCTCAACACCCTACAACATTGCCTCCAGCTCCTACAACACCACCGAACCAACCTGGTACATGGATACCGGGGCCACCGAACACATCACTAACGACCTCGACCGCCTCCACATCCGCGAGCGCTACGACGGCAATGAGCAAGTTCACGTCGTCAATGGCGCCGGTTGCATATCTCCCATGTTGGTCATAGTTCTATTAATACAAATGCCAATCCTCTTCTTTTGCGTAATATCCTTCATGTTCCACATATCACCAAAAACCTGCTTTCTGCTCACAAACTGACCAAAGACAATGAAGTTTTTATTGAAATTCATCCGCACCACTTTGTCGTCAAGGATCAGGTGACAAGGGCAAGGCTCCGTGTGAAGGAGGTCTCTATCCAATCAAGTCGTCTTCAATAAGCGTCGCTAAGTGTGCCATGCTCTCCGCTCGCGCAAGCAAGGAGCAATGGCATCGATGCCTAGGTCATCCATCCACTTAAGTGGTCAATTCAATCTTGAGTTTGAATAAACTTCCTTTTTGTAATTCTGAGGATGCAAATGTTTGCAATGCGTGTCATCAAGCAAAGAACCATCAGCTCCCTTTTCGTTTATCAACACATGTCTCCACATCTCCTCTTGAACTTATTTACACTGATGTTTGGGGTCCTGCCACTACTTCTGTTGGTGGTTTTAAATATTATGTGAGCTTTGTGGATGATTTTAGTAAATTTACATGGATTTATCTCCTCCATGCAAAATCTGATGTTGAATCTATCTTTTATAAATTCCAAAAACGTGTTGAACTACTACCTGACAAGAAAATAAAATGTGTTCAATCTGATTGGAGTGGGGAATATCGTTGCCTCCACAAATATTTTGCTAACACAGGAATTGAACATCACGTGTCATGTCCACATACCCACCAGCAGAATGGTTCCATTGAGAGGAAACATTGACATATTGTCGAAACCGGCTTGTCCCTCCTTGCTCAAGCATCCATGCTCGTCACCTTTTGCGATGAGGCTTTCTCCACTGCCACGTTCTTGATCAATCGCCTTCCTACTAGAGTCATTGATAACGCTACCCCTATTGAGCGTTTACTTGGAAACAAGGCCAAGCCAAATTATAATATGCTAAAAGCTTTTGGTTGTGCTTGCTTTCCTCATCTCCATCCCTACAATGCAAAAAAGCTCATGTTTCGATCTAAAGAATGTGTCTTCATAGGTTATAGTGAGCATCACAAGGGGTACAAGTGTCTTGACACTTCAACAGGCAGGGTTTATATTTCTCGGGACGTCGTATTTGATGAAACATCTTTTCCCTTTGCTAAAAAATATGATGTCGCCCTTCACCCACCCAATTACAATGATCTTCTCCCCTCAACCGATTCTGGCATCTGTACTAATATTACTAATGATCCTCCGGGTCCTATGCAATCCCGTGCTGTTTTTGTTCCTGCAGGCCCCCTAATGACAGCACCTGGGCGTGCAGCTCGCCATGCTCCTGATCAGGTCGATCGCACGGGCAGCCATGCACATGGGCCATGCCGACTCGGCCAATGGGTGGCCTGGCACCTCCTCGCCACAAGGCTCTGACCTGGGCCCTGATCTGCCTTCGCCAACCCATGGAGGTCATGGGTCGGCCGGGTCGCAGCAGCAAGGGGACATCTCGCCCGCGATGTCCTCTGCATCCTCATCAGCAACGTTTTCCACCTTGCCGGCTACTTCGTCCCCTGCACCTCCTGACCATCACCCGATGGTTACATGTCTTCGTGACAACACCTGGAAGCAGTTGAAGCACACGGACGGCACTGTGACGTACACTGCAGTATGTGCACCTAAAGATGATGTCGAACCGGTGTCTACCGCTGCTGCCTGCAGTAGCCTCGATGGAAAGCTGCCATGGACGCCGAATTTTCGGCCCTTCTGCAGAACCGGACATGGCGGCTTGCACCTCCTCAGCGTGGCATCAATGTCATTGACAGCCGCTGGGTCTTCAAGGTCAAGCGCCGTCCTGACGGCACGGTGGATCGCTACAAAGCCCATCACTCATCGCCAAGGGCTTCAAGCAGCATCACGACATCGACTATGATGACACCTACAGTCCCGTCATCAAGCCTACGACTATACGTGTCATTATCTCTCTTGCGGTGATGCAGGGGTGGCACATGTGGCAACTCGACGTTGACAATGCCTTTCTTCACGGCTTTCTTGACGAGGAGGTATACATGCTACAGCCACCTGGGTATGTTGATCCCAGTTATCCACGTCACATCTACAAATTGGAGAAGTCGCTTTATGGGCTTAAGCAGGCGCCGAGGGCGTGGTTTGCAAGGTTGAGCAGTAAACTTCACACACTTTGTTTTATTACCTGCAAAGCTGGTGTTTCTCTCTTTATCTACAAGGATAATTCAGTCACAATATATATGCTTGTGTATGTTGATGATATTATTGTTTTAAGCTCAAGTGCAAGTTTGCTGATCAATTGCTCAAGCAACTCAGATGTGAGTTTCCTGTAAAGGATCTTGGTCAGATCGGCTACTTTCTAGGGATTGAAGTCAAGCATATGAAGGATGGAGTTCTTCTTTATCAGCAGAAGTATGTGACTGATTTGCTGAAGCGAACCAACATGCACAAGGCCAAGCATGTTTGCACTCCGATGGTGTCGGAGAATGACTCCCACGAAACAGGGATAGTCAAGCTCACGAAGAGAGTTCGTGTAAGGGCTGAACACGTTGGTCAAACAACCCTCAACTTGCACGGCGACGGTGCTCGTTGAGCAAGTGGAGAGAAATCACGACAGAGATGAACACCAGCCCGTACCCAGGTTCACGGCCCTCGTGTGGAGGTAACACCGCTACTCCTGCTTGTCTGTATTGCACTGCTTGTGGAGGTTACAGTACAATGAGCTTGCCGAGGGCTCTCTTTTGGCAATGGAGTACACGAGGAAGGGAAGCAGTGGTCTTCTTCTTCCTTGCGCGTAAGTGGCTATGCTGGAATGAGAATGCGATCCTTGCTACGGTGCGCTGCTCCTCCTCCTTTTATAGGCGCCCCGGGCTTCCTCCCTGCGCTTGCGCTACGGAAGGGCTGTCACGTGGCGGCAGAAGGTAGAGCGTGGTGCACCGCAGCCCGGCTGTCCATGGACGCGGTCCATGGGCGTAAAGCTGATGCCTGTGGCAGAGTAACCACCGTCCATGCAGGACGGCCAGCTGGGGCCGCAGAGGAACGTGGGGGTGCCCACGGTGACGTTGGCCGTGGAGCGTAGCGCCGGCCGGTCCCCTTATCACCAAAGAGGAAACCTTGTAGTCCGGTGCGGATGGCGCAATTTGTTGACCCCTTTAATCACCAAAATGGCAACTGCGGCGTCGTCGTCACCGCGCGCAGAGGGCGCGTCACTCTGCGGCCGCTGCAGAGCCCATGTGCGCTCTGCAGAGGTTGCTTTGCAGCGAAGCGATCCCCGAGGGCTTGGATGCCCTGTAGAGGATTCGGCGTTGACCTCTCTCCAGGGGAGATCACCTTGAAGAGGGGGCAGCAGTGAGAGGGCCTCCGCAGGCCTCTGCTGCCTCCAAAGCCCTCGCGAGGCAATTGCCTCGCGAGGCTCTCCAAGCCGTAGGCTTGGTCCTTAGCGAAAATTGGCCATCAAGTGTCGAGGGCCGTAGAGGACAGGCCCAGCACACCCTGGATTTCACTGGGCCGACAGTAGCCCCCGGGCCCATGATGGGCACGATGTAGTCCAATGGACGCAGGCGAATCGTCATGGGCCCAAAGTGTCCGGCCGGCCTGAGACACGTGTAGGGCAGTTACGCCGCGACGACACGTTCTCCTCGGAGATGATGGGCGTAGTGGGGGGACCCACCACGTCTCGGTAACTGCTCTGAGGGGAATAAAGCCTGCAGCGCCGGTTCAGGCAGCAGTTACTGCATCATTTGCGCGCCCGTCTCCTCGCTCTTGACTTCTGCGCTTCTGTGTCTCCGGCGCTCTTCCTTCGCAATCCCCTGCAATGGCGCCCAAGAAAGCCTCCGCGGCCTCGAAAGGCAAGGCCGTGGTGCAGGGCGGCGAATCTGCCGCGATGCAGCAGGACGGAGACTTCGAGCCGGCTCTGAGGGCTTCCGCTTCAAGAAGAAAGCGCAGCTGGAGAAGGTGCGTCACATGGCAGCTTCGGCGACCAACGAGCACGGCGCTACGGTGCTTAAGACGGCGGACAACTCCTTCGGCGGCTTCTACCCCATCTTCATGCACACCCTATTCGCCGGGCTCGTGCCTCCTTTCTCCGACTTCTTCCTGGCGGTTCTGGAGCGCTACCAGATCCAGGTTCTTCATCTCCATCCTAACTCCATCCTTGTCCTCGCCATCTTCGCCTACCTCTGCGAGGCATACATCGGCATTCCGCCCTCGGTGGACCTCTTCCGCAGCTTCTATGCGCTCCGGTTCACGGCGAACAAGGAGCGGTCAGGGTGCGTGTCCTTCCGCATCACCGATGGCATGAAGGGCACCTACATCCCCATCGCGCGGAACGGCGAGAACATTGTGACCAATGTGACGAAGAAGGTGGAGGACTTCCGCAAGCGCTGGTTCCTCATGAAGTTCGGGAGCCGGAGCGCCTTCTTCGAACTGCCGAAGCGCCTCCGACGAAGAGGGCGAGCTGGTCTTCTAAGGCGCTCAAGGGAGCCACGCTCGGCCCCGTGGTGAGGCGCTTGAGGACCTCCGCGAGGCAGGCCTCACCGGGCAGATGGTTGCCAAGGACTTCGTGAGGCGCCGCATTGCTCCGCTCCAGAGGCACACGGACGCGATGTGGCTGTATTCCAACCAGAGGGACAAAATGCGCCTGAGCGCAACCCTCTTCACGCAGCAGGAGGTGCGCACCATCATGGAGACTCTCTTCACGTCTCCAGATCCCCAAGCCCAGCGATAAGGCAGTCCCGCTCCACAGGATCGATCTCGGGCGTCGCGTCTCGCTCGTGCAGACAATGCCGAAGTTCGACCAGTGGGGCCTGGTGCCTAAGGGGCATGTGGGGCCTCGCGAGGATCCTGAGTCTGCGGCGCAGGGGGCGCCAGCTGAGGGCGACGAGGAGACGACGGAAACGCCTGTGGAATCTGACGCAGGCGCAACGGCGCCTCGGGAGGCCCTGCCTCTCGGCGGAGAACTCGAGCACCTCAAAGAGTGCGGCGCCTGAAGTTGAGACCCACGGGATCTCTCAGACAGCAGCGGCCAGTTCGTGGTCGCTCCCTCGCAGCGTGTTGAGGGGCAAGAGGAGAGCGATGATGACGGGGCTTCATCAGGCCACTGCGAGCCCGCTCCAAGGCCATTCATGACAGGGCCGCCGGGAGTCCAGCGGGCTCTTCTCTCAAGAGGAAAGCCGAGGCTGCTCTTGAGGGGTCCGGCGCCGGTGCCGCGCCGTCGAGGCCGTGGCGGTCGTCGAACATGGTGTGGGTCGACTCCCGCGCCAAGACATCGGGTAAGGACTGACTCCCTTTTCTGTTTGACTTATTCTTGTGTAGACTCCTCGAGGAGTTTTTGAGCCTTTACCTCTCCAGGCGCCCCGAGGTGCCAAAACGGCGGAGGCTCCGGAGGCTTGGAGAGATCCCCAGCGCTGCAGCGGCGTCTGCCGCGTGTACAGCCGACGAGGTGCCTCCCGAGGGCACTGCTTCTTCTCCCGAGGCGGCTGCGCCGCCTCCTGAGGCAGAGGAGGCCGCGAGGAGAAGGAGGAGGAGGCAGAGGTGACGACGCCTCCGCCTATGCGGCCTGACGTCTCCCCTATGCGGCAGGAGGGGACGCCGGAGGTGGATGCGGCGAGGTTCACGCCGCCGGCGAATGAGCATGCGGCGGAGACAGGGGCGTCCGCGGAGCGCGCGCTGACGTCGAAATGGAGGAGGCCGCCGCGTCATCGCCCCCACCGAGCACGAAACTTGGAGAGGCCACAGCGGACTCTGAGGCCGCTGGGGAGGCGGCCTCAGCTGAGAAGGCCAACCCTGTCCCTGGAGAGGAGAGTGCTCCCCAGGGGCAGAAGAATGGTGGGGTTGATGGTGAGGGCCACGAGCCCCCAGAAGGCCTCCAGCGCGGGAGGCGAGGGGGGTTCTCATCAGAGCCCCCAGAAGGCCCCTTGTGTGGACGAAGAGGGAGGCTCGCACCAGAGCCCCCAGGCGCGTCTCGAGGCCACTCAGAGCCCAAGGCACGACGCTCCGGAATCCTCGGCAGGCGCCGGCGTTTCCAGGCCTTCCGGCGAGCCATGGGCCTTAGTCCTGCGGGGGCGGCGCCCGTTGCAGCTCGCCGTGGGGCTGTCCTCCGCTCGGCGAGGGAAATTCTCGACGGGCTTGAGGCCCAGCTTGCTGAGGAGGATCGCTCCAGGGCGGAGGAGGACGCCGAGCTTGCGCGGGGCTGGGCTCTTCATGAGACCGTGGAGAGCTGCCGCCGGAAGAACGAAGCTGCCCAGGCGCAACGCGAGGCAGCGCTGCGCTCCGCTGAGGAGATCCGCATCAGCGTGGTTCGCGAGGTTGAGGAGACCCTTGCGGACCTGGGTGCTAGGCGCGAGGCTCTCGAGGCGGAGACCGAGGCCAAACACCAGGAGCTGGCGGCGCGCGAAGCGGCGGTCTCCGCCAAGCACAAAGAGCTTCTAGATCGTGAGGCGGGGATCGTTGCCGAGTCGGAGAATGTGCGGCAGAGTTTGGAGAAATTCCGTGAGAACCTGCGCATCGCGAAGACTTGATCGTGCAGCGCGGAGTTGAGCTCGACGCCCGCGAGACCGAGGCGCGCAAGCGCGAGGAACAGGTTGAACAGATCGAGAAGGATCAATCCGCGCAGCGGGAGCACCTGGAAGCCCGCGAGAACAAGGTTACCCAAGACGAGGAGTTCTACCAGAAGCGCCTCGCGCAGACCAACGAGAACCTTCGCAAAAAGGAGGAGAAGATGGCGGAGGAGTCTGCGACGAAGGAGAAGCTCTTTCGCGACAACTGCAGGAAAGATTTCGCGGAGAAGGTCAAGAAGCAAGAGGATCGCTTCACGAAGAGACGCAACGAGCTTGAGGCTCGCATCAGGGATCTTGAGGCCCAGAAGAAGCGATTCGACTCTCGCCTCCAGGCTGCCGCGGAGGCCGGGCGCGCGCGGAGCAGAACCTTGCCTCCTTGATGGCTGACATGAAGGAGTTGACCGCTCAGGTGGGCCCTGTCGTGGAGCGTGCTGAGGAGGCTGAGCATCGCGTGCAGGCGGCACAGGTCTTGACGCAGCAGCGGGAGCGCATGTTCCAAGTCCTTGGTGGCTCGGGGGAACTCCCTTGCGGCGAGCCTGGGAGTGGACGCCCCTGTGTTCCCGTCCATGGGAATGCCGATGCTGCGGCGTACCTCGCCTACTTCGACCAGCTCTTCTCCGCGCTCGAGGGCCCTGTGGCGGAGCTTGGCGACGTTGTTGATGAAGAGTGCCGCAAGCTCTGACGGTGGCGATCGACCGCGTCTTCGCCAACCTCCAGCGCCTTTACCCCAGCTTCGACTTCGAGTCGGTGACCGAGCCTGTCGAGGCGGACCAAGCTCAGGACCTCTCCAACTTGGTTCGGGAGGAGGTCAACGATTACGTCGACCGCTTCAAGAGGGTCGAGACGGAGCAGGCCGCTGAGGAGGAGGAAGGTGAAGCGAGCTGAAGAGGAGGCTGAGGAGGATCATGACGGCGATGCCCCTGCCTAGGCCGCTCCTGCAACAAGACGCGCTTGAGGCGCAATTATCTTTGTTTTAAGACTTGTTTTAATCCATTCTGGCTTGTAAGACACTTTGATCGTACGCTATGTGTGTGTGTCCCCTCGATGGGCCTTTTATCCCTGTTCCATGTCTTTCTTCGCTCTACGTCGTCAGGACCCATCTCTTTGCGCTATGACACCGCCGCTGCGGTATGCCGGAGCGTGACTCGGCAAGGCCGGGGGGTGTTTAAGGCTTGGAGAGGTAAGGGCTCTCGAGTCGCGGTGCTCGAGGGCCCCCTTTGACGCACAAGCAGTCCATGGAGTGTGAGAGAGAAAAAACCCGCTCGAGGGACGACAGGTGCTCGTGAGAGGGAGAAAAAACTCCTGAGGGGCGCGAGCGCTAGACTTAGCTTGGCGAGACTTTGGCCTCGTAGAGGGGGCGTTGGTTTCCCTGATGGTGCGCTCCCTCTAGGGTCGGAGCGTGACTTCTCGACCTTGGGGAGGACTCTTGTTCCCTGTATTGGTTAGAGAGGCAAACCCAAAGCAGCACATGGTAGTAAACACTCATGCGCGCTTATAGGCTTCCTCATGAGTATCTCGCGAGGAGAGTAAGTACCAAGGTCCTTTGGTGAGGTGGCGTGTTTGGGAGCAAGCCCATGGGCCAGAGCTCTTTGGGAGGTAACAGGCGTGAGAGCGTGCTCACGTGTTAGAGCTCGGATCCTTTGGATTTTGCGGTGCTGTTGGGGTGCTCTTGAGGCACAGTCACCGTACTCAGCCCCCGCTCGCGAGGTGCGCATGGGGAAGAATATGAGCGCGAAATGAACTAAGATGATGAAAAGTAAAAACTCACCACCAAAATATTACATAGCGGCGCCTCAGCGCAATGTTTCATTGAGAAACGAATTGGTTCATTACACTTGGTGTTACCAAGATAAAGTTTTCCATGTCGAGGCATGGGGACCACATTCAGTGGCTGAGACTCTTCACGGCCTGCGGCGGCACGTATCAGGAGAGCTCAGAGGGGCTGGCCCTCGGGAGGAGAAGCTTTTGTGAAGCTTGGAGGTGAAGTTGTGTGCTTCCCTCTAGAGACAAAAAATGTCTGGCGTGACTATGATCACGGGTAGAACTTGCGTAGATGCGCGATGTTCCATGGATTCTTGACCGGGATGCCGTCCTCCGTTTCGAGGCGTACCGCGCCAGGCCTGGCGATGTGTGAGACCCTGTAGGGGCCTTCCCACATTGGCGAGAGCTTGTGGAGACCTTCCCTGGAGAGGATTCTCCTGAGGACGAGGTCGCCTGTCTCGAGAGTGCGCGGACGTATGTGGCGGCTGTGGTAGCGTCGCAGGTCTTGCTGGTACTTGGCTGCCCTGAGGGCGGCACGGCGGCGCAACCCGTCAAGGAGCAGCAGGTCGTCGCTGTGGAGGTCTGCTTGATCGTCCTCGTTGAAGGCAAGGACCCGTGCGGATCCATGCTTGATCTCTGTGGGGAGGACTGCTTCAGCTCCATACACGAGGGCAAATGGCGTCTCACCAGTGGGCTTCGTGGGGTTCGTGCGGATGGACCAGAGCACGGACGGGAGTTCGTCTATCCAGCCCTTGCCGTAGCCCTTCAGGCGATTGAAGCTTCTTGTCTTGAGGCCCTTGAGGACCTCAGCATTTGCTCGCTCGGCTTGGCCGTTGCTCTGTGGGTGAGCCACCGAGGCGAAGCAGAGCTTGGTGCCGAGGCTCTCGCAGTAGGCCCTGAAGATGCCGCTGGTGAATTGTGAGCCATTGTCGGTGATGATGCGATTAGGCACACCAAAACGGCAGACCAGGCCTCTGATGAATTTTACTGCTGCCCTGGCCGGTATGCTGCGCACTGCTTCAACCTCTGCCCACTTGGTGAACTTGTCGACTGCCACGAAGAGGAAGCGGTAGCCCCCTTGCGATCTCGGGAAGGGTCCCAAGATGTCTAGCCCCCAGACCGCGAAAGGCCACGAGAGCGGGATGGTTTGGAGTCCCAGTGCAGGCTGATGGACTTGCTTGGCGTGGAATTGGCACGCATCGCAAGACTGGACGATGGTGGTGGCATCTTGAAGCACTTGGGGCCAGTAGAAACCGCTCCTGAAGACCTTGCCTGCCAGGGTGCGTGCAGAGGAATGGTGGCCACACTCTCCACTGTGAATGTCTCTGATCAGCATGCGGCCTTCCTCGGGGGGGACGCACTTGAGTGCAATTCCATTTGGGCGCTTGCGGTACAGGTCTCCCTCGAGGATGTAGTATGACTTGGCTTGTCGAGCCACTCGTTCCGCCTCCGCGTCTTCTTCAGGAGGACTCCCTTCAGCAGGTAGTCTTTGAGTTCGTCAACCCAGCCTGTCTCTTGATGCACCATAGCCAGCAGCAGACGCTCCCCTGAGGATGGACCGCAGTTGGGTGCCCCACCTACAGGAGGTGGTGGGAGTACTTCGTCTGTGCTTGTGGCTGCTGCTTCTTGTGGCTGCTTTATGGACGCCTTGGAGAGTCTCTCTTCAAAGACGCCGGCCGGCTGGGCCTGCCTTCGTGATGCTCGCTTGGCGATGTCATCTGCCTCCTGGTTCTCCTTTCGCGGGATGTGCATGAGCTCCATGCCCTGAAGTGCTTCTCGAGCTTGCGGACCTCTTCAAGGTAGGCGGCCATGTGGTCGTCTTTAGGCGTGTAGCTCTTGTTGGAGAAGTTAACCAGGAGCTGGGAATCACCCTTTATGAGTAAGTGCTTGACGCCAAGGGCGATTGCGGCTCTGAGCCCGGCGAGGAGGCCTCGTACTCGGCGATGTTGTTGGAGATCTTGTCTATTGTGAAGCACAGCTGGATGGCGTAGTAGAGCTTGTCACCTTTTGGTGAGGTTAAGACAACGCCAGCCCCACCATTGCGGCAGGCGAAAGCTCCATCGAAGTGCATGGTCCAGTGGCTTGGCATTGTATCTCCCGATGACGCGGTTTCTTCTTCGCGAGGCTCTTCAGGAGTTGGGTCTGTCCACTCGGCGACGAAATCCGCCAGCGCTCTCCCTTTTATGACTCTTGTGGTGTCGAAGCGCAAGTTGAATGGTTGCAGCTCAATGTTCCATCCTGCGACGCGGTCAGTGGCGTTGGGGTTGCGCAGGATCTGCTCCAGGGGGAAGGACGTGACCACCGTGATGGGGTGGCCCTGGAAGTAGTGGCGCAGCTTCCTGGAGGCGATGAGAGCGCGAGGAGGAGCTTCTGCTGCACTGGGTACCGCTCGCGAGCATCTCGCAGTACAGTACTGACGAAGTAGACTGGATGCTCGACGAGGGTCGTTGATGGTGCGGCAGCGTCGGCTCCCTCGAGAGGCTCCTCAGGACCTTTGGCGAGGTTTGCCTGTGGAGGAGCCTCGGCAGGGGTGCTCGTGGTGGACTCGACTTGAGGCTGTGGGTCTGGCACTGGGTCTGGAGAGACTGTTCCCTCGTCGGGAGGTTCTGGACTTGGTGTGGCAGTGCTTTTCTTGGGGAGAACTGGCTCTTCTCTTTCCACCACCAGGACGGCGCTTGCAGTTTGTGGAGTGGCTGCTAGGTACAGCTTCAGATGCTCGCCTGCCCTGGGGGCTACCATGACTGGTGAGCTAGCCAAGTATTTCTTCAAGTCCTCAAATGCTTTGTCGGCCTCTGGAGTCCACTTGAAGGTGCCGGATTTCTTCATGATCTTGAAAAATGGCAAGGCTCTCTCGCCGAACTTGGAGATGAAGCGGCCTAAGCTGGCCATGCATCCTGCTAGGCGCTGCATGTCCTTGAGGCGGCGAGGTGGCTGCATGTCTTCTATAGCCTTGATCTTGTCAGGGTTTGCTTCTATGCCGCGGTGGGACACGAGGAACCCGAGGAGCTTGCCTGAAGGCACCCCGAAGACGCACTTGGCGGGGTTTAACTTGATGTTCACCTTGCGCAGGCTGGCAAAGGTTTCCTCGAGATCCTTCAAGAGAGTGTCTCCCTCGCGAGACTTGACCACGATGTCGTCGACATAAGCTTCTGCATTTCTTCCCATCTGAGCCCCCAAGGCGATCCTCATGAGCCTCTGGAAGGTGGCGCCGGCATTTTCAGGCCAAAGGGCATGCAAGTGTAGCAATACACACCACAAGGGGTGAGAAATGCTGTTTTCTCCTCGTCTTCCTTGGCCATTTTGATCTGGTGGTAGCCTGAGAAGGCATCCAGGAAACAGAGGAGATCACAGCCGGCGGTGGAGTCCACAATCTGGTCTATCCTTGGCATGGGGTATGGATCCTTGGGGCAGGCCTTGTTTACGTCTGTGTAGTCGATGCAGAGCCGGCCTCCTCCATTGGGTTTTGGGACAACCACACCGTTGGAGAGCCAAGTGGGGTGGGCAACTTCTCGAATGATGTCTGCTGCTTTCAGCTTCTCTACTTCTTTGATGATGAACGCTTGCTTCTCGGGGGCTTGTTTCCGCGCTTTCTGCTTTACAGGGCGTGCGTCTGGACACACGGCTAAGTGGTGCTCGATCACCTCCCTTGGTACACCGGACATTTCTGACGGAGTCCATGCGAACATGTCAGAATTTGCCCGAAGGAAGGCGACGAGCGCGCTTTCCTATTTGGGAGGCAAGCCAGCGCCTATGGTGACGCTAGCCCCCGAGCCCTCAGCCCCCGAGCCGCTGGTGCTCAGCGACACCTTCTTTGTAGATGCTTGCTCTTGAGTGAACAGTTTCTTCTTCTTGGGCCTCTCGAGAGGCTCCATGTCCTCGTCAGCGGGGAATGCCATGGCAGCGGCCTTGTAGGCGATCTCGACAGCGCGCGTGGCGTCCTGTACGTGACCACGTATGGTGATGGTGCCACCGCTGCCAGGGATCTTGACCATGTTGTAGGCGTGGTGCGTGACGGCCATGAACTTCGCGAGGGCGGGGTAGCCGAGGATGGCGTTGTAGGGCAGGCCAATGTGCGCGACGTCGAAGTCAATTAGCTCGGTGCGGTAGTTCTCCTGCGTGCCAAAGTGACCGCGAGCCTCACTTGCCCCAGAGGCGAGATTGAGCCGCTGGTGACCCCGGTGAAGGGCCTGGAGGGCATGAGCCACTCGTAGGGCACTTGAAGCGTCTCGAAGGTCTCGACAGAGATGACGTTCAGGCCTGCACCCCCATCAATGAGCGTCTTGCCGACGGCGATGTTGTTGATGGTGGGGGTGCACACCAACGGGAGGTGCCCACAGTCTTGGTAGACTTGGGGTGATCTTTGGCGTCGAAGGCGATGGTGTACTGGGACCACTTGAGGGGGCGGGACGTCTCGACCCCGGGAAGCGCTGCGTTGAGCTCGCGAGCGAACTGCTTGAACTGGTTGTTCGACTTGGGCGCCTGGGATCCGCCGAGGATGCATGCCATGGCACCCTTGGGGGCCTGGTAGCCTCCAGGCTCTTCGTCGGGAAGATTGTTGTTTTTCTCGGCGGCATTCGCCTGAGTTCCCTGGGCCTCTGGAAGTTGCCCTTGCGTCCACCTTTGCGGTAACCACGGCCTCTGCCGCGGCCACCGCTGCCTTCTTCTTGCTCACGCTTCTTGCTCAGCTGCTTGAGGTCATAGCAGTTCTCCGTCGCATGGCCGCGCCTGTTGTGGTAGATGCAGAACGGGCGGTTGTCCACCTTTTTCTCGCCAGCCTCTGGGAGTCCTCGCGAACATGCTTGGCGTCGGGTTCAGCTGCCAGGACTGCGGTAGGCTTGCGCTTTATCTCGTCACGCCTCTTCTGGGTCTTGGATCCCTCGACAGGGTCGTCTGTCGAGCCCACCTTGACGAAGAGGAGCCCTTCTTCTGCCTTGGCGCACTTGTCTGCGATGTCGAAGAGCTTCACCACGGAGGAGAGGGTATCATGGATGCCGAGCTTCTCGAGCATCCTGTGGTTGGTGACGCCCTCTCTGAAGGCCGCAATGACGTGCGAGTCCGGGATGTTCGGGATTTGTTGCGGACTTGGCTGAAGCGCTGGATGTACCTGCGGAGGGTCTCGCCAGGCTTCTGGCGCACAGCTCGCAGGTCGTTGTAGGTGAGGGCGCGCTCGTACGTGCCCTTGAAGTTCGCAACGAACTGCTGGCAGAGCTCCTCCCACGAGTCAATGGAATCCTCGGGAAGGTTCAGGAGCCACGACAAGGCGGAATCCTTGAGAGCGTGGGAGAACCAGTTGGCCATGACCTTGTCGTCTCCCCCCGCAGCTTGGATGGAGGTGGTGTAGAGCTGCAAGAACTCGATGGGGTTGTTCGTGCCGTCGTAGCCCTTGGGTAGGTCAGGCCTGAACTTCTGTGGCCAGACGACGCGACGCAGGTTGCGGGTGAAGGCCGCGCATCCTGTGGCGTACGAGGCGATGCCACCCTGAAGAGCACGGCGGTTCTGTCGCCCTGCTTGGCCGATTTCCTCGACGATGCGCTTCTGGAGGTCCTTCTGGCGCTCCATTTCCACCCGCGCGTCTGGGGGTGTCCGCTGCACGATTTGGCAATCGCGCGGCGAAGACGCGTGGGATGCGGCCTTGTGCGCCGCAGCTGGAGGCGGACCTGGCGGAGGCGGCGGCGGAGGCGGCGGCGGAGGTGCGCCATGCGCGGTGGTTCCAGCGCGTCCGGAGTTGTGGTGCACCAGAGAGCGCGACGCCGCGGAGCTGCGCGCGGTGCCGCCGCAATGTCGACGAGGTGCTGGAGGCGGCCGAGCCAGTTGTCGTGCGCCTCAGCTGTGGGGCGGTAGCGGAAGAGCTCCGCGGCCATGAGCAGCGCGGTGTTTGGGCTGGGCGCTGGACGCCCAAGAGTGGAGGCGCTGTGGCGCTGGGACGGATGCGAGGACTCAGCGTCCTCGCCGTGCCCGTGGTCGACGTCTTCGTCGAAGCGGTCGTCGTGGTGGCCGTCGTCGTCCTCGGGGTGCTCCACACGCGGTTCAGCGGTGTTGCGCCCCGTGGCGCGGCTGGCGCGGGGACGGCCGCGAGGGTTGGTGGTGTTGGCAGCGGGCTCGGTGGTGCCCTGCCTGACGCCCGCCGGGTGGCGCGAGCTGCGCGAGTGTCCGCCATGGTGCAGAGGTCGGTGAAGGTTGAAGACGCGCCTCAGCCCCCTACCTGGCGCGCCAATTGTCGGAGAATGACTCCCACGAAACAGGGATAGTCAAGCTCACGAAGAGAGTTCGTGTAAGGGGCTGAACACGTTGGTCAAACAACCCTCAACCTGCACGGCGACGGTGCTCGTCGAGCAAGTGGAGGGACATCACGACAGAGATGAACACCAGCCCGTACCCAGGTTCACGGCCCTCGTGTGGAGGTAACACCGCTACTCCTGCTTGTCTGTATTGCACTGCTTGTAGAGGTTACAGTACAATGAGCTTGCCGAGGGCTCTCTTTTGGCAATGGTGTACACAGGAAGGGAAGCAGTGGTCTTCTTCTTCCTTGCGCGTAAGTGGCTATGCTGGAATGAGAATGCGATCCTTTGCTACGGTGCTGCTCCTCCTCCTTTTATAGGCGCCCCGGCTCCTCCCTGCGCTTGCGCTACGGAAGGGCTGTCACGTGGCGCAGAAGGTAGAGCGTGGTGCACCGCAGCCCGGCTGTCCATGGACGCGGTCCATGGGCGTAAAGCTGATGCCTGTGGCAGAGTAACCACCGTCCATGCAGGACGGCCAGCTGGGGCCGCAGAGGAACGTGGGGGTGCCCACGGTGACGTTGGCCGTGGAGCGTAGCGCCGGCCGGTCCCCTTATCACCAAAGAGGAAATCCTTGTAGTCCGGTGCGGATGGCACAGCTTTGTTGACCCCTTTAATCACCAAAATGGCAACTGCGGCGTCGTCGTCACCGCGCGCAGAGGCGCGCGTCACTCTGCGGCCGCTGCAGAGCCCATGTGCGCTCTGCAGAGGTTGCTTTGCAGCGAAGCGATCCCACGAGGGCTTGGATGCCCTGTAGAGATTCGGCGTTGACCTCTCTCCAGGGGAGATCACTTGAAGAGGGGGCAGCAGTGAGAGGGCCTCCGCAGGCCTCTGCTGCCTCCAAAGCCCTCGCGAGGCAATTGCCTCGCGAGGCTCTCCAAGCCGTAGGCTTGGTCCTTAGCGAAAATTGGCCACCAAGTGTCGAGGGCCATAGAGGACAGGCCTAGCACACCCTGGATTTCACTGGGCCGACAGATGGCATCATCAGACAAGCTGTCTCGGTATGAGGGTAAGCCACTACAAGCTGCGGTCATCACTCAATATTGCAGTGTCGTTGGAGCACTGCAATACCTTACTCTCACTCGGCCAGACATTGCTTTTAGTGTTAACAAGGTGTGTCAGTTTCTTCAGTCACCTACAGATGTGCATTGGACTGCAGTAAAGCAGATTTTGCGTTACCTACAGCATACACCTTCACTTGGTCTGCTTATTCAGAAATCCTCTTCACTTCTCCTTAGTGGCTTCACGGATGCAGACTGGGCAGGATGCCCGGATGATCGGCGATCAACGGGTGGGCATGCTGTTTTCTTGGGAGTTAATCTTGTTGCTTGGAGCTCCAGAAAACAGCCCACGGTATCGCGCTCAAGTAGAGAAGCGGAGTATAAGTCAGTTGCTAATGCCACCATGGAGATCATGTGGATTCAGGGGCTGTTACAAGAATTGGGTGTCTTCCTCAACAGAGCACCGTGCTTGTGGTGTGACAATCTGGGTGCTACGTACTTGTCAGTCAACCCAGTATTTCATGCTCGAACAAAACACATCGAGGTGGATTACCATTTTGTTCGTGAGCGTGTTGCACAGAAGGCCCTAGACATTCGATTCATCTCCACTCATGATCAACTTGCCGATGTATTGACTAAACCCGTCTCAACACAATTGTTTGTTAGATTAAACACAATCTCAACATGGCATTGCCACGTCCAGATTGAGGGGAGCTGTTAAATGGTAGGCAATCTAGTAAATGGTTTTAACGCATATGAGATCAAGCACTAGCATTTAACACATAGGAGAGGAAGTGTCTAGCTAGTAATACACAGAAGCTCTAGCGTTCAAGCTTATATCGATTGATATGCTGTACTCCACTACCGACCTGTATAAATAGAGATGTACAAGGGATGTTTCCCTATGTGGCAAAATTACATATTCAATTATACCCGTATCTACTCAACTCATCAGTGAAGGTTACAAAATAACGATAACCATTGCGTGTCGACACGCTCATTGGACCACACACATTTGTATGTATAACTCCCAATAAGTCCGACGCCCGTTCCATAAAACCGTTGAACGGTTGTCTTGGTCATTTTGCCCATAAGGCATGGTTCGCAAGTGTCAAGAGATCCAAAATCTAGTAACTCCAACAGTCCGTCAGAATGGAGTTTCTTCATGTACTTTATACCAATATGATCGAGACGGCAATGCCACATATACATGGCGGTATCATTACTAAGTCTAATCCTCTTGGCATCTACGTTATGGATGTGAGTACTACTATCGAGATTCAACAAGAATAAACCATTACTCTCAGGAGCATTAACATAAAGATATCATTCATCAAAATAGTACAACCATTTGATATTGATTTAAACGAATAATTGTCTTGTAACAGGCAAGACCCACTGATAATGTTTACACTCAAAGCTGGTACAAAATAACATTTATTTAAAACCAAAACTAATCCCGATGGTAGATGTAGATGGAGTGTGTCGATGGCCACCATGTCAACTTTTGATCCATTGCCGACGCGCATCGTCACCTCGTCCTTCGCCAGGCGCCGTTTATTCCGCAACTCCACCTGAGAGTTACAAATATGAGCAACAGAACCGGTATCAAATACCCATGCATTACTCCGAGCGCTAGTAAGGTAAACATCTATAACATGTGTATCAAATATACCTTTCTCTTTGATGGCAATCTTGCCTTTCTTTGCTAGGTACTTGGGGCAATTTTTTTTCCAGTGATCGCTCTCTCGCAGAAGAAGAAGAAGTTGCTTGCTTTTGGTTTGACGGTCAACACCATCTTTTCCATCATGATTTCCAATTCGGTCACTTCGAGCATCAGCAGCACTTCAGATAAGGATTTTGACGTCCCTAGCTTGAAATAGTTCATGATAGCGTCCCTATAGCTAGGGGGGTAGCGACAGCAACACCCTATCTATAACCAGCTTGTCTGGAATCCCATATCCCAGATCACTCAGGAGCTGGACGCAGCCAGACATTTTGGCCAAGTGCTCGCTTATGTTGTCGTACTCTTCCATCTGGGCTGAGAAGAACAACTTGGTAGCTTCATACCTCTCAGCCTTGACTTGTGGTGCAAAAACAATCATGAGTTCAGTGATTATCTCATAAGCACTCTTCTTCTCAAAATGCTTGTGCAGGTCAGCCTCCATGGCAAAGAGCATGCCACTCTGGACAAAAGAGGAAATCTCCACCTTCGACTGATAGCCGTTCTTCTCGTCCTTGGAGGCGGTGTCTGTGGGTTGATCGCCTATAGCGGCCTCAAGAACGTAGGCCACCTTGTGGAAATTGAGTAGGATCCTCAGGTTGCGGAACCAGGACATGAAGTTCGACCCATTGGTCTTAAGCTTCTCTTTTTCAAGGAACATGCCTAGGTTAAAGGTGGGGCGAGACATCTACAATGGAATTTGCAAAAACATAAGACTTTGTTCATAATAAAATATGGGTTCAAGTTTTAATAAAATAAAACTACCAGAACTCCCACTCAAAACGAACATCCCTCGCATCGTTTTAGTGATTACACGATCCTAATCCATTATACTACCCCCGGTCGTCATGGCCGATAGTACAACCTCAAAAGTAGACATCGCTTATGTCAATCACAACAACTATGTGACTCGTGCTTAACCTTTTGGTCACTGTGTTCTGAGGCAATGTCTGTACATGCTAGGCTCGCCAAAATAACCTCTAGCGTATTGCTTGTGCAACGTGGCTTACACCCACGTTATGCGAACGCAGATACATCTGACACCCGATCGTCACGGCCTGCCTCGTATCGGAGAACTTTCGGTGGTGCACGCTAAAGGGAGAACACTATATGGTATTTTTAGAGGGATCATCTTATATTACTAGCGCCGTGTAACTAATATATAAACATATATATATACACACAATATAAGATGCACACATAACATAACATCAAAATGAAATGTAATGCGACATGATATGGTCTTGCGCCGATGGTCTCCTTCGCGCCCACAATTTATAAACAATTTACTAAACTTACCTCGACTATATCACATTGCCCCTGCAAAATAAAGTTAGCCGCTTTCTACTTTATCTTTTGCATATTTTACGCGGCTTATAGGGGCTTTCGTAAATAGAACCGCTTCATACCTACGAACCTATAACCACAACAACAATCCGACAATTGTATGTTTTTATCCCTTTTGGGTCCTCCATTGAAAATGCAAAGGCCATCTATTGAGAGAGAAACAGACACCCGCCAGCCACAAATACGGTACAAGCCGTATGTCAGGTGTGGAACCAGTCTCGCGTAAGCGTACACGTAAAGTCGGTCCGGGTCGCTTCATCAACTCAATGCCGACAGCAAAACAAAGTGCACGCGAGAGGGTAACAACTATTAGAACGATGCCCTCATAAACATGAGTTCTAAAAACCGCACAGCTATATCTACGCATAGATCGGCCCTGATACCACTGAAGGGAATCATAGACAGAAAACAAAAAATTTCCTAACAACGATAACCTTAAACTAGCCAGAATCTATTACTATGCAGATATACTATGACGGAGGTGATCGATGTACATACCCTTGTAGACCGAAAGCGGGGATTACGCTCCCACACAAGCATTGTTGATGAAGCCGACGACGCCGACATCAAGGTCGTGTAGAGAAGAAGACGTACTTCTAGTGCCATACGTGTAGCACCTCGTAGCTCTACACACGTACGGAGTAGACGACGACCTTCGGGCTCCAGATCCAGCGAAGACTTGGACCCAGCAGCACGGCGGTGTGCGTATGGTGGAGAAACTTCTCTCCTCGTACGCAGTTCCAGAAACAGAACCACGCTCAAGCAAGGAGAGAAGAAGAAGATGGGATGAATTTTCAGGCAAGGGTGCACCCCTATTTAAAGTAGGAGGAGGGCAGTCAACTTTGCTGGCCTGGCCATGTGGGACTATTCCCACATGGCCAGCCGCACCATGGCTGGTGCGCCGGCCCTACCCCATGTGGCCCACCTAGGCCGGCCAGCCCTCCCCCTTTTTTTCCTTTCGGCCAGCCCTCCCCCTTTTTTCCTTTAGGTGAAAATGCCTTTAAAATTTGAAATAAAATAAATAAAATTATATTTAATCATTAATTACACTAATTAATATTAAATACATATTATTTAATTTATTCAAGTTCCGAAACTTATTCAGTTGCCCTCCGATCATCATCGGACATGTCCCGGAACACTTCCGGTGTTTTCCTGAAGTTTCTCCTAATATCCAATCTTTATAAAACTGTCGCATGCCCTTAAGTGTGCCACCCTACGGTTCGGGATCACTTCAGACATGATCGAGACACGTTCTCTGATCAATGACTATCAGCGGTGGCTAGACTGTCGTGATAGCCCATGTGTGTCCACGAATGTCTTTTTATTGTTTGAACCTTAGATGTCCAGTTTCAACCTTTTGCCTAGCGATACTTAGATTGTCCGAGACTCGTTCTCCGGTATCACGATTACCGAGCTTGATCTCGTCAGTTGAGAATTTTATCTTTACTCGTCTGTGATATTACATCCCGTGACCTAGTCACATGCTTGCAAGCTTATTGATGTAATCTCACCGAGTGGGCCCAGAGTATCTATCCTGCTATGTGGATTGACAAATTCCGCTCTTGATCACTCGCCTCTGCCACTTCCTTCGGATACCCGAAAGAGACACCTTTATTGTCACGCTAAATAAGACATGACGTTTGATGCAATGAAAGCACCTTCAGAAGCAGCGATTAAATATGATCTCACAGTCAAATGTATGAACACTACGTTTTCTATATATCTTGGGTGTGTGTCCATCACATCATTCACCTAATGACATGACTCTATTGTCAATTGACATAAATGTTCATGATCAGGAAACTTTGATCATCGGTTGCCCAATGGACTAGTTAAGAGGCTACTAGGGACCTGGTTGTTTACATACCACACGTGCATTAATGTTTCCGTTTAATACAGTTATAGCATGGTACAAAACTTATTATGAACAATTGAGATATGACAAATAAAATATATTTATTAATTGTCTCTAGGACATATCTCCAACAGGGTGCTCCTCCTCGGAATCCTCCTCGTCTGTCTCAGGGCCGGGCCCAGAGTGGTGCCAGATGTGCGGCCCACACCGGGCCCATAAAATTAGGGGGCCCCAAAATTTGTATAGGCCTATATACAGTTAGGTGGAAATCTAAAGTAAATTGGGCTGTCAGGTCATGAGGCTCTGCCTCAGATTCCCCACGCACACCAACGACTGAACGAAGACTGAAGACCAGCGACAAAATGAGCGTTGGATGTAAAAAGACCAATGCTCTAATCTACACAATTATATTTTTATTCTAAATAATTTGTACACGAAATGTGTGTGTGTCGACGAGTAGGTTCCATTCCCGTGCTCGGTTTCGAGTTTCGTCGGTTGTACCTTCTCAATTTTGAACCAATGCTCTGAACTTTTTTAGGCAAATTTCATCAAATTCGTCGCACTCGCTTGACCGTTTTCAGTATCCTTTTAGGAGCAGTTTCATCTCGATGTTTCGCCCAATTTTTGTGTTATAACTATTTTGTTTTGTAGGTCATATAGAAGTAGAGCCAGCCCTTGTCAGGCCACACATGCAACTTGACCGAAACCGCTGTAGCTAACCAAACATTTTTTTTATAGAAAATAGAGTCCTTTGACAGTTCCTCTTTTCATCGGCTAATCGCCAAAACAAGTGCCCTGCCAGCGACATAAAAATTGTTCATTAGTTCAAAATTTCATGTGAGATAGGGCCTAGTTTTAGAGTTTCGCACATGGCCTCGGATTTTGCCGGCCCGGCCCTGGTCTGTCTCATCAGAGTGGTCTCCAAAGACGATGGGCTCGACGACGACTGGTTCCTTCTTTCCCACCAATGGAGGAAGACTTGTTTCTTCAGAGGCTCGATTGATAGTATCAGGCACAGGGTTAAGACCAGCCTGAAGGAAGGCATGCAAGACTGGCTCGATTTATTGTAATTTACATACTGTTTTTTGGACTGTTGGACTGAGACACTGCATGTAAATATTTATTATTTATAAAAATGAGAAAATGATGCAGTGGGGGTCTTCCCTACTGTCTTATGCGTCAAAAAAATGGAGGAAGACTCCAAGTCTTTGGCGCTTGCGCCATTGCTTGGGGTATGCTTCCATCAGGGTTCGTCCATGGTTGTGGGAGCAAAATTTGGGCGAGAAGGAGAGAGTTCACTAGTAGGAAAAGCCCTACCGCTGGCGACGGAAATCCGCTACCGCTGCCGAACAGGCGCCCACCAGTGATGCATACGCCAGTGGTAGTTGTTACCGCTGGCGGGTGGGCCGTCCGCCAGCGGTATGAACATTACCGCTGGCGTGCACTCAACCTGTCCGCCAGTAGCTTTGGGACTGCTACCGCTGGCGGGCAGCAGATACGTCCGCCAATGGTATATAATTAGAATTAAAAATAAATAAATAAATTATTTAATACATCAATTTTTGCGAAAGGACCCAGATCTATTAGCAGTTACACACACCCCAGTAAACAAAATAATTACAATATGGTCCCTGAGGACTCTGCCCCTCCGCCGCCCATGTTGCTCTCCTCAATCGCGCCGGCGCCGCCTTCGCCCAGCTCGCCGGTGACCTGGCTCTGCCCCTCCGGTGCCTCGACCCAGCGGCGGCACGGGAGGCGAGGGCCATGGGGAGCTTCCAGGGGACACGCCTAAACGCCGCACCATGCGCCCGCCTCGGCGTGCATCGCCCTGGACATGGCGGCGCCTCGGCGTGCTACGCCGCGGACACGGTGGCGGCCAGCCTGATCTGGAACGGGTCCTCTGCGGGCGGAGGGTCGAGCAGCTCCCAGACAGACGCGGCCATCTCCGCGGTGCCGTCCTTGGGCGCTGGTCCAGCCCCCTCCTCGCTGCCGGCAGCGTCCGTCTCGAGGAACGCCTGCACGATGTCGGAGAGGCACGCGAAGGCGTCGTGTTCGCGGCCGCTGCCACTGCCGCTGCTGGTGCAGCCCCCGTCCCCGCGGAGGCGCGTGCACGGCGTCATCGAGGCGGATGTTCACGGCCATGGCGGTGGTCTCCGTCGCCGGTGAGCTACTAGAGCACGCTCTGCTTCGTGTAGGTAGGGTGCTCGTGCGTTGTGTAAAGAAGAAGAAGAAAAATAATGTGAGACATGCGAGGAAGTCCGTGGACCATCACCATATGCCTCCAAAATTTGTGACACGGATCGTGTGCTTTCCAGGGAATGCGGAGAGCCGCTGGATCATGTTGATCAACCATCCAATGCCTAGAGACGTTAGAGCCGTGATCCGCGTGACACTGCTCCCGACCAATCAGCACGCTCAGAGACGTTAGAGGTATAGATTTTTTTGGTTTTCTTTTCTTTTTCTTTTCTTCACGTGTGCCGCATGAAACTTTGTAAAAACTCAAGTTTATCATTTTTCTATCAACTACTACACATAAGAGAACTCCATGCCAAAGGATTTTATTTTTTGAGTATTTTTCAGTTTATTTGATTTTTTGAAAAATGGTCAAAATGGCCACCATGGCTATTTGTCGAAAGGGGTCGAATTTTTCAAAACTATCGACGGTTTTGTTATATAACCACTACTTGTGTACCTTAAAATGATTTATGTAAAATTTCCAGAGCAAATTATCACACACTTGTAGTTCAAATTTGAATTACTTTCAGAAAATAGCCATAAAGTCGTTTAAATAGGCGAAATTAGGTAAAAACTGAGAAAATTACTAATATTTCTGTATTATCCATCAAATATGGTCTACTTTGTGTGGACATTGGATGGGTGCCATTTTGCACCATATTTGTTGTACTTGCTTCACAAAAAAAGTAATTTTGACATTTAAAAAAATAAAAAATGATATTTATAAAAATAATTTGAAAAAACTCAGTTCTGCAACATTGTTTGCCATACCAAGGTACACCTATATGTCAAATATGGGAACATTATCACAAACTATGCCACATGAATGATCATATCTATGTCATTTGAACCGAAACTCATACATGTTTATAGATGATTGATCATTTTGTGAAGAAGTTTTTTGGAAACTTTGTAAAAACTCGAGTTTATCATTTTTTTCTATCAAGTACTACACATAAGAGGACTCCATGCCAAAAGATTTCATTTTTGAGTATTTTTTCACTTTATTTGATGTTTTTGAAAAAATGGTCAAAATGGCCACCATGGCTATTCATCGAAAGATGTCGAATTTTTCAAAACTATCGATAGTTTTGTGATATAACCTCTACCTGTGTACCTTAAAATGATTTTTGTAAAATTTCCAGAGCGAACTATCACACACTTGTAGTTCAAATTTGAATTACTTTCGGAAAATCGACATAAAGTGGTTTAAATAGGCGAAATTAGGTAGAAACAGAGAAATTACTGATATTTCTATATTATCCATCAAATATGGTCTACTTTGTGTGGATATTGGATGGGTGCCATTTTGCACCATATTTGTTGTACTTGCTTCACAAAAAAGTCATTTTTGACATTTAAAAAATAAAAATGATATTTATAAAATAATTTGAAAAAACTCAGTTCTGCAACATTGTTTGCCATACCAAGGTACACCTATGTGTCAAATATGGGCACATTATCACAAACTATGCCACATGATTTCATTTTTTGAGTATTTTTTCACTTTATTTGATTTTTTTGAAAAAATGGTCAAAATGGCGTACTTCCGATACCGCTGGCGGACGACAATGGTGTCCGCCAGCGGTAATTTCCTGCTTTCAGCTGGGCCCAGCGGGGCTAACTACCGCTGGCGGGCACGCCAAACCGTCCGCCATCGGTACTTTAGTTACCGCTGGCGAACAAGGTCACTGTCCGCCTGCGGTACTTAGCCCCGCCTGCTCGGTTCTGCGTCACGCTACCGCTGGCGTGCGAGTCACTCCATCCGCCAGTGGTAACCCAAGTACCGCTGGTGGGCGCTCTAAACTGTGTGCGAGCGGTAATAGCGCTGGCGGACGGTTTGGCCCGTCCGCCAGCGGTAGTGTGGTGGCTATAAGCATATTCCTACTAGTGGTTGCAGAGAGAACTATGGGTTTGACAATGTCGTTGGGATCCTTTTACCGGCGCGGTACACTATGGGTTATCAATGAAACAATAAACTGCCGTGAGGAGATCGAGAGGAAGTCACCGTGTGTGGAACAATGAACCGCAATGTGGACATTGAAACCGCCCCCTCGTTTTTGCCAAGCTCTGCATTCTAACGAGACATGACATAATCCGCTTGCATTAGCCACGATCTCGTAATGTGACTCTGAGTTGATTGTAGTTCAGTTGAAATGACAGGGCACGTGCATTATGCGCCGTGTTGTATGATCCATCTAGGATGATAACACTGACAACTATACTTGTAGTGTGCTTTAATTTTGTTGAACAATTTTCGTGCATTCGTACATTGATAGTGTGATCAAATGTATACCAATTGAGAACCAAACAGGATGATACACGAGCATTCGTGTCATACCACAAAGCGTGTTTTGGATGCGAACTAGCATGTACAGTGCACGCTCTGTACACGAAGTGGCACGCTCTGGACGCGAACTCACACGCTCAATTCGCGCTTTGAGACACTAAAATGGAAAATATGTGTATTGCAAGTTTATGATTTTTTTCTTAAAACTAGTACACTAAGCTTTGTTTTGATGAATGTATTCAATCTTGGAATTTAGTTGGAGTGGGAATACCAAAACTGAGTTGGAAATGAATTGGCCTCCAATTTCAAATCAGTTTTTTGAATGTGCATGGTATTTCATGCTGGAATCGAAGGGTGGCATCCAATACATGTCTTGATGTACAAAGTGTGGAATTGGATGTTTTGTTGAGTTTGGACAATACAAAGTTGTGTACGTGTATGCAAAATAGTGTGAAAAATATTATTGAAGTGGAATTGGCCTCCAATTTAAAGTGGAATTGGCATCCAATTCCACATATGTATGCAATCATGACACAAAATATTTTTTCAACTACCAACAACCATTGCAACATGGATAATTATCATGTCTCTAACAAATAACATGGATAATTTATTAGACGATTTCATCAAGTTATATATGTAGGAATGTTACATAGTTGATGCATTACGTGCATTGTACGGATTCATAATGAATGGCATCAAGATCATTGATTTAAAGATATGATGAAATCATGGTAAGAAGAAACAAAGGAAATCAACTTCAACCATAAACATCGTCATCAATGAGTACACTAAATATGATCAAGATTCACGACAAAATCCATGTGAAGAACAAGATTTTCCTAAGATGTAGTTCATCACGGGAACTCAAAGATGGTCATGATTGGGATAATGATTTGGGACATGGTTGATCAATTATTGAAGAAATAAATCAAGTTAAGAATTTCTTATGTTTTGATATCAGTATAAAGCATAAAAAATAGATAGATTGGTAAAGAGAAGGTTTGAGGATTGGATTCTAGAAGATCAACACACAAGAGTGAATAATGCACCGTGTGGGATCAAGTGGTTTACTGGCCGGTGCGAGTCATGGGCTTGCATAGATTGCATATGGCCCATGAAGGAATGGAATCAGCTCGAGATGGTCATTAAGGTTGACAATAGAAAATTCAAGGCAAGCATGTTGTGAAATATATGCTTGAAACTTTTCATCCATTTGGTTATAATGGGCACGTGAAATCGTGGCCTAGAGCTTAATAGCATTGATAGGATACTCAAATCAAAAAGTTGTAACTTCTTTTCTGGAAGATCCTCTCGATAAAACTCTGATGTTAAGCGTGCTTGGCTCGGAGCAATATTGGTATGGGTGACCGGCCGAGAAGTCCTTCCTGTGTGCGTACAAGTGAGGACGAAGTGTGCAGGAAAGGCTAATGTTGGTCTGTGGCGGCGTAATAGCCGGCGGCCCGGGGATGGACCTGGGTGTTACATTTGGTATCAGAGTCGGCCCTCGCGGTTACAAAGGCGTGTGAGGGTGAGGGGCGCGGACTTGTGGGACATGTGTCGGCACTGGACGCACATGCGGGTGCTAAGAAGGGAAGTTCCTGGACTGGGGTTGACCGAAGAGGGTTTCGGTCTTCTAAGGTGGAAAGGATGTGACATCCAGGCCTAGCGCTTAATAGGATTGATAAGATGCTCTCATCAACAAGTTGAAACTTTTTCCCATAAGCTCATCTTCTTAGAACTCGGATGTTAACACAATGCTTGCCTCGAGGCAATATTGTGATGGGTGACCGACCGGGAAGTCCTTTTCGGGTGCGCACGAGTGTGGACAAAGTGTGCAGGAAAGACTAATGTTGTTTGTGTAGTCAGTTTAGAGATCCTATAGAGATGTCAGGCATAACAGCCGCCCGCCCAGGGTAGGCCGGGGTGTTACATGGCTTGTGAAGACATGCTTCATTGGAGGCTTGCTATAGTTAAATATGGTGAATAAAATTATGAGTCTTCACGAAGGGACCTTCATCAGGAGAAGAATTCTGAATTGATTCAAGTATGCTTTATCATCATCAACGTTAATTGGAATGTGTAGCGCTAATGTATGTCGTCGGTAAGTCTTCAAGTTTTAACGATCTCAAAGTGCTTGGTAGGAGACATGGTTATAACACTAGTACAGAATGACACATCAAAACGGGTCAAAAACCCCATCGGCAACGGAGAAAGGGTCCGTGTCCCCGACCATGTCACTGATGTGAAGAGCTCAATGGCAACGGAGGTGATAAACCATTGCCCCTAACATGGGCAACGGTTGTTATATTTGATCGTCACTGATACGTTTCACATTAGACACGGAGTTTTTCAAATCACCGTTTCTAATAAGGGTTACAGGAAAACAAAAAAAACACGGTGACGGGCTGTGCCGTCGATGGAGCCCCGCTCCATGCGACTAGACGGCCGCCCGGTCGTCACCGTATTCCTGTACGCCCTGCTTTACAAAAGTTCATCAGTGCGCGTGGCTGGAGCTCTGCTCCTATGTCTTCATGGCCGCCAGATGAACATCTACTGTCTTCATCCTGCTGCGCAAAATGTATTGCTCCTGGTGACAGCACCGTGTATGGAGCCCCGCTCCTAGGTCTTTGATACGTCTCAAACGTATCTATAATTTTTGATGTTCCATGCTTGTTTTACCAATTCTACATGTTTTGCATCTACTTTATATCACTTTTATACATTTTTTGGGACTAACCTATTAACAAGATGCCGAAGTGCCAGTTCCTGTTTTCTGCTGTTTTTGTATTCCAGAAAAGCTAGTCTGGAAATATTCTCGGAATTGGACGAAACTACACGGGGGTGCCTATTTTTCCAGAACACGCCTTCCTTCTGCCGCGCTATGGGGTGGTGTGGGCCCCTTGGGGGTCCGCAGCCGCCGCCCTTTCGCCTACATATTCCCCCGATGCGAAAACCCTAAGTACCTGAGCAAATATCCACGAAAAGATCTAGAGACGCCACCGTCGTCAACCCTAGCTCGGGAGGGTTCAGAACCTCTTCCCGGCACCCTGCCGGAGAGGGGAATCATCACCGGAGGCTTCTACATCGCCATGCCTGCCTCCGGAGTGATGCGTGAGTAGTTCATCCTTGGACTACGGGTCCATAGCAGTAGCTAGATGGTTGTCTCTCCACTTTGTGCCATCATGTTTAGATCTTGTGAGCTGCCCTACATGATCAAGATCATATTATTGTAATGCTACATGTTGTGTTTGCTGGGATCCGATGAATATTGAATATTATGTCAAGTTGATTATCAATCTATCTCATATGTTATTTAAGATCTTGCATGCTTTCCGTTACTCGTAGATACTTTGGCCAAGTAGATGCTTGTAACTCCAAGAGAGAGTATTTATGCTAGATAGTGGGTTCATGTCTCCGTTTAACCTGGGACAGTGACAGAAAGTTCTAAGGTTGTGGATGTGCTGTTGCCACTAGGGATAACCTAACGATGCTATGTCCACGGGCATATGTGTTTGTTTACATTACGCACTTTACTTAATGCAATTATCCGTTGCTTGCAACTTAATACCAACGGGGGACTCGGATGACAACCTGGCGGTGGATTATTAGTCATAGATGTTTTTGGATAACGGTCTATGTATCATGTCGTAATGCTCAATTAAACTTGCTGCTGACTACATCATACCTTCCTCTTGGGGTCTCCCAACGAACGTGTGTTTCACGTCATCAAGCTATTTTTCTGGCGCCGTTGCCGGGGAGACAGCAGTCTTCTGCAAGGGGAGTTTCACGCTTCCAATCTCTTTACTTTGTTTTTGTCTTGCTTAGTTTATTTTATTTTATCTTGTTTGCTTTCAATTATCAAAAACACAAAAAAATTAGTTACTTGCATTTAGTTTATTTTCAGTTTTGTTTTCTGTTAGTTATCATGTCTAGCCCTGTTCCAGTAGTAATGTCACCTGAAGAAGAGATCTTCACTTTCAAGCAAGGGAGTGAGGAGAGTTTTAAAGATGCTTGGTCTAGAATATCTGAGTCCTATGCTAAAACTGAACCTAAAATGACTTTAAGCCTGCTTCTTAGTAGCTTTTATTTTGGTCTTGTTCTTTGCTACAGATATGCTTTAGATGCTGTGGTAGGAGGAGATTTCCTTCGTTATGATGGGGATCAAGCTTTTAATGCTATAAAAAAATTGATTACAATTTCTAGCCCCCAATCACTAAAATTGATTTGGCTTTGACAAGCATAAGTGATAGACTTAACGCTCTTGAAACGAACATATCTGGTCTAAAAGAAGGGTATAATCAGATTCGTGAACATTATGATAATGTGCCAGTAAATTTTGAACCATCGGGATGGATTCCCTCAGTAAAAGTTGTTATAAATGGTGAAACTTTTCATTCTCGCTGTGATATTATGTCTGAATTCTGTTTAATGCCCAAGAATATTTATGATTCCTTAAATCTTTGGGAGCTTTCCAAATGCGAAGATTGTATAACTTTGGGTGATAATACTATTAAATTACCAAGGGGAGTAGCCGAAGGAGTATTTACAAAACTCTTAGGGATAACAATATCTATTGATTATCTTGTCATTGAATGTGCAGGAGTAGGACAAATTACGCTTGGAAGTCTCTGTTGAAACGCTTTGGAGCAATAATAGATGTGGGCCAAGGCACTATGAATTTCGCCTCTTCACCTATGTGTAACCAAGTATTTCCTAAAGATAAAGGTAAAGGTAAGAGAGCTAAGCGTAAGAATGTTGATGCTTCTTCACTTGGTAATACTTGATGCATGCTTTGTGCCTAGCTAAAAGGCGTTAAAGAAAAGCGCTTATGGGAGGCAACCCATTTTATTTTTCTGCAATTTTTCTTTTATTGAGTCAAGGAGTTTGTTTACTTCTGTAGCAACTCCTTTGTATCTTTATTTTCTCGCATTGTTGTGCCAAGAGTAGCCTCTAATGATAAGATGATGCTTAATTTTGATTGCTGCGCAGAAACAGATTTTTGCTGTTCACTGTACGAAATTCCTAAAATCACCAGATTGTTAATTAAATCTGAAATTTTTGTGCGTAATCTTTATGAATGTCTGAAACTTTCATTAGTTCAGAGTTTCTCGATCTGAGCGTCGTAAGTGCCTCGAAAAAATTCGTCTTTGCGGACTGTTCTGTTTTAGACAGATTATGCCTTTTTATTTTTGCATTCTCTCTTTTACTAGTGTTGAGTGAAATTCTTTTTTGGGTGGAAGAGCTTCACATAACATCAGTGGCTGTAGCTAATGTTTAAAGTAACAAATCATATTGCGTCTTTATAGAACATGTGAATTTTTGATTATGCACTAACCCTCTAATGAGATCTACTTTGAGTTTGGTGTGACGGAAGTTTTCAAGGGTCAAGAGAGAAGGATGATATAATAGGATCAAGAAGAGTGAAGAGCTTAAGCTTGGGGAGGCTCCCATGGATCTCCCCAGCATATTTCAAGAAGACTCAAGCGTCTAAGCTTGGGGATGCCCAAGGCATCCCCTTCTTCATCGTCAAAATTATCAGGTCATCTCTAGTGAAACTATATTTTAATTCTTTCACATCATATGTGCTTTTCTTGGAGCGTCTGTGTTTTTTATTTTCAGTATTGCACTTTTATTTTCAATAAAGCTTGACTGGACCCTAGCATTCTTGATTGGGAGAGAGACACGCTCCGCTTTTTCATGAGAATACTCCTATTCTTCACTTATATTTGTTGAGTATTCATATCTAGCGCTGTTCAGCTTTTAGCTCTTGTTTTCATGTATCTCTTGTCAGAGCTATTAGCTTTCTTTTGTAGAAAGTACTCTCTTGCTTCACTTATATTTGTTTGGAGAGTTGATGAAATAAATTGATTGGTGTTTGGTTGGTTCAGAAAATGTTGCATGTGGTAATTGGTATAAGGAAAAACTTGCTTAATCTTGTAGATCACTAAAATGGATAACTTGATGCTTGTCAATTGTTTTGAGTTAACAAGTAGATCATGATTAAATTGTGCATCACATGAGTTAAGCCTATTAGTGAAGAACTACCGTAAAGCTTGTTGAAAATTTGGTTTGCATCGGTGGTACCTCTAAGGTCTAGATATTTTCTAATAACAGGGTTTGGTTAACAAGGAAGACGGTATGAAGTCTTATAACGTTTGCAATATGTTTGTCATATAAAACTTGGTGTACGGGTTGATATTCTTGTTTGCTTACATAACCTTGCTAGCCTAAACTCTGTACTGAGAGGGAATGCTTCTCGTGCATCCAAATCCTTGAGCCAAAATCCATGCCATTTGTGTCCACCATAACTACCTATATGTGGTATTTCCTTGCCACTCCAAGTAAATTTTTCATGTGCTACCTTTAAATTATTCAAAATGTTATTATTCCCTTTTTGTGTCAATGTTTACTAGCTCATGAGGAATTAGTGTGGTTATTCTTTATTCTATTTGTCGAGTGGACTTTTACACCTGGACTAGTGGCATATACATCCGCTTATCCAATAACTTGCAAAAAGAGCTGGCAACGGGGTGCCCAGTCCCAATTAATTACAACTTTAACCAATTAATTCTCTTCACACTTTTGCCCTGATTCATCAGTAAGCAATGACAAACAGTGAAATACCTGAATGTGTGTAAACCAAAGAGAAAGAGGGATGATCTGCCTTGCTGGTAGAAATAACGTCCTTCATGGGAGCCGCTCTTAAAAGTCCGTTCGACAGGTAGAATACTGTTCTCACCCGCTACCATTCGTTGACAATTAACAAACACCTCTCAAAAATAGATACTCCTCCATGGTATGTGATTGATGGAAGGCACCCGAGGATTCGGTTAGCCATGGCTTGTGTTAGCAAGGTTGGGAGGAGTATCAAATATTTTATGCAATCTCTATATGCTTTCAAAAACCTAAAAGCTCTAGCACATGATTTAATCCCTGCTTCCCTCTGCGAAGGGCCTTTCTTTTACTTTTATGTTGAGTCAGTTTTCCTATTCTTTCTGTCTTCCACAAGCAAACACTAGTGTCAACTTTGTTACAACATGCGTTATATGCAATGTATTGGACTTGTTATACTACTTTGTGTTGACAATATCCATGAGATAAATATGTTGAAAGTTGAAGCAAATGCTGAAACTAAATTCTTCCTTTGTGTTGATTAAATACCTTTTGTTAGAAACTATTGCTTTATGAGTTAACACTTATGCAAAACTGTTTGATGCTTGTCTCGAAAGTACTATTCATGAAAACGTTTAGCTTGTGTGATTCATTGTTTACTCATTATCTATTTGGTAGCAAATTATAGACCATTGACTTGGATCACTTCATTCATTTACATGTGCCTTGCAATATTATATGATCAAGATTATGATAGTAGCATGTCACCTCAAAAATTATTTTGTTTTTATCGTTTACCTACTCGAGGACGAGTAGGAACTAAGCTTGGGGATGCTGATACGTCTCAAACGTATCTATAATTTTTGATGTTCCATGCTTGTTTTATACCAATTGCTACATGTTTTGCATCTACTTTATATCACTTTTATACATTTTTTGGGACTAACCTATTAACAAGATGCCGAAGTGCCAGTTCCTGTTTTCTGCTGTTTTTGTATTCCAGAAAAGCTAGTCTGGAAATATTCTCGGAATTGGACGAAACTACACGGGGGTGCCTATTTTTCCAGAACACGCCTGACGGAGCGAAGGAGCAGCAGAGGAGGGCCACCAGGAGGCCACACGCACCAGGGCGCGGGCCCCCCTCTGCCGCGCCCTGGGGTGGTGTGGGCCCCTCGGGGGTCCGCAGCCGCCGCCCTTTCGCCTACTTATTCCCCCCGACGCGAAAACCCTAAGTACCTGAGCAAATATCCACGAAAAGATCCAGAGACGCCGCCGTCGTCAACCCTAGCTCGGGAGGGTTCAGAACCTCTTCCCGGCACCCTGCCGGAGAGGGGAATCGTCACCGGAGGCTTCTACATCGCCATGCCTGCCTCCGGAGTGATGCGTGAGTAGTTCATCCTTGGACTACGGGTCCATAGCAGTAGCTAGATGGTTGTCTCTCCACTTTGTGCCATCATGTTTAGATCTTGTGAGCTGCCCTACATGATCAAGATCATATTATTGTAATGCTACATGTTGTGTTTGCTGGGATCCGATGAATATTGAATATTATGTCAAGTTGATTATCAATCTATCTTATATGTTATTTAAGATCTTGCATGCTTTCCGTTACTCGTAGATGCTTTGGCCAAGTAGATGCTTGTAACTCCAAGAGAGAGTATTTATGCTAGATAGTGGGTTCATGTCTCCGTTTAACCTGGGACAGTGACAGAAAGTTCTAAGGTTGTGGATGTGCTGTTGCCACTAGGGATAACCTAACGATGCTATGTCCACGGGCATATGTGTTTGTTTACATTACGCACTTTACTTAATGCAATTATCCGTTGCTTGCAACTTAATACCAACGGGGGACTCGGATGACAACCCGGCGGTGGATTATTAGTCATAGATGCTGTTGGATAACGGTCTATGTATTATGTCGTAATGCCCAATTAAATATCATAGTAGTCAACATGTCATGTATATGCATTGTCATGCGCTCACTATTCGTCAATTGCCCAGCTGTAATTTGTTCACCCAACATGTTAGTTATCTTTTATGGAGAGACACCACTAGTGAACTGTGGACCCCGGTCCATTCTTTTACACTGATTAAACAACCACAAACTGCAAACTGTTCCTTTTTCATTCTCTGCAATTTAATACTCATTTTCCACACCATACGTTTAATCCTTTGTTTTCAGCAAGCCAGTGAGATTGACAACCTCACTGTTTCGTTGGGGCAAAGTAGTTTGATTGTGTTGTGTGCAGATTCCACGTCAACAGTCCAGACTCCCTGCGACAGCTATTTTTCTGGCGCCGTTGACAACCTTCTGAAGAGTTGCTGCTCCTACTGGTTCGATAACCTTGGTTTCTTTCTGAGGGAAAACTTGCTGCTGACTACATCATACCTTCCTCTTGGGGTCTCCCAACGAACATGTGTTTCACGTCATCAGTCTTCACGGCAGCAGCATCGTCACCAAGCATCCACCAAGCGCTTGACACAACGAATATTCTTTGTTTAAAACAGCAAACAAACTAATAAACAGAGCCAATAAGCAGTAAACAAAGCAAAATGTAGTGGGATAAGCAGCTAACAGAGCAAACGGAGCTAAATAAGTAGCTAACATAGCAAATACATAGCTGAACAGAGCTGACTAACAGAGCAAACCGAGCTAAATAAGAAGCTAACATAACAAATACATAGCTAAACAGAGCTAACTAACAGAGCAAACCGACCGAAAAATTAAGTAGCTAACAGAGCAAATACATAGCTAAACAGAGCTACAAAACAGAGCAAACGAAGCTAAATAAATAATCTAACAGAGCAAATACATAGCTGAACAGAGCTAACTAACAGAGCAAACCGATCTAAATAATTAAGTAGCTAACAGAGCAAATACATAGCTAAACAGAGCTACAAAACAGAGCAAACCAAGCTAAATAAATACTCTAACAGAACAAATACATAGCTGAACAGAGCTAACTAACAAAGCAAACCGATCTAAATAATTAAGTAGCTAACAGAGCAAATACATAGCTAAAAAGAGCTACAAAACAGAGCAAACAGAGCTAAATAAATACTCTAACAGAGCAAATACATAGTAAAAGAGCGGTCATTTACCTTAGGCGAGGCGGGGTCGCTTTCCGTCGCGGATTGCGTCCCAGGCGTCGGCGCCGGAGCCACTGCCAGAGGAGACGTTAGAGTAGACCTCATCCTGCTCGAACACCGGAGCGTTTCCTCCTCCTCCTTATCCTCCTCCTCCGCCGCCGCCACCGCTGCCGTCTCCACATCTGGCCCAGGGCCCTGGCCAGGGAGAAGAGAGCGGTCTATGGCCGCCTAGAGCTGCGTCTGGAACAACGCCTCCTCGGCGGCTTCTATCACGTACTCGGCGGCAGAGATGCGGATAGCTCTCTGCATCGCGGACGCCCGAATGACACCGTCGGCGCGCTTGCGCTCAAAGGCGGCGTGAGAGAGGAGGAGACCGACCTCCAGATCCTCGTCCTCATCATCGAGGAGGACGAGATCGGGCATCGGTGGCTGCCGCCGCCGTGGATCCGGATGGGATTTGACGGCTCGAATGAACAGGCGACCGCGGTCGCCGGGGATCTCGCCCCAGTTGTAGGGGAGATCCGGGCTGCGCCTCGGAGGGTGGGAGGAGGAAGATGCTCCATCCTAACTTCCGTCGGCGCCAGAGGGGTTCGCCATCGATGGGTGAAGTGGGAGGAGAGCGTGTGCGTCTAGGGTTAGGAACTGGGGAGAGTGAGAATGAGAGTGAGATACACTGGAATGGGAGATATTAATACCGGCACTGCTTAACGGGCCTTCACATGGGAAACAGAGATAGACCGATCTCCGTTTCTGATGTGGTCATATAAGCAACGGAGATATTATTTCCTCCGTTGCCCATATATGAGCAACGGAGCTGTTTTCCGCCTTCGTTACCATTATGTCGGGCCCATCGACCGACTAGCGCGCGCACTCGCGGAAGCGCGCCGGAACTCATTCTTCCGTCGCCTTACTTTTGCCGTTGCCATAGAGGGATATCCGATGTGTCGTTCTGTACTAGTGTAAGTTTTATAGTCATACTATAAAGAGGGGATATTAGAGGGAGTATCTGAGTTCTTGACCACATAGTATGTAGAGTCCTCAAACCTTCGCATGTTTTACATTGGCTCGAATATTTCCGAGCTTGCCGGCGCCTCCGGGCTTCTTGCAAGTTCGGGTAATGGATACATGGTCTATCCTTCAACGAGATGAGACCGTGAGCTAGTGGCCATGACATGTTCTTAGGTTGAGGAGTTGCTCGGCACTTGTTTATCCAAGATGGGTCACAACCAAGTCTTTCCACCAATTTTGTTAAGTTTGCCCATCGCGTTATTACAGATTTATCTTTGTGTCACTACCGGAAAATGAGAATTTGCCGTGGGGACAGATCTTTGCCGTGTGCAAGCATTTCGCGGAACACGACAAAGGCTACTTTGCCGTGCTGGACAAACCAAGGATCACAGCAATGAAATATGCACGGCACAGTACAGCAACGGCACACGGCAAAGAATTATGCACGGCAAACGGAACAAAAAACGCACGGCAAACACATCACACTCGGCAAAGACATCTTTGTCGTGTGCCTTAACCCACCAGCGCACGGCAAAGACTGGACAAATTGGCGGCCAATTTCCCGCGCTTGAATTGAGACTTTGCCGTGTGCCCGGATGGACAGAGCACGGCAAAGAAATGGTTTGCCGTGTGCCTTCCTCTACAATACACGGCAAACCATGCTGTACTAAATGCCACAGTTTTAAACCAAATTAACAAGATGCATGTCATACGATAAGATTAGTAATCATTACTGCAACAGTACTAGTGCAACCGCGCTGTTATGTATGCGCTTAAAATGGTTTTTGAAAAGATTTCAGAGCAAACTATCACACACTTGTAGTTCAAATTTGAATTACTTTTGGAAAATCGACATAAAGTCATTTAAATAGGCGAAATTAAGTAGAAATCGAGAAAATTCCTAATATTTCTGGATTATCCATAAAATATGGTCTATTATGTGTGAAATTTAGATGTGTGTCATTTTGCACCATATTTTTTGTACTTGCTTCACAAAAAAAGTCATTTTCGGCACTTAGCAAATGGAAAATGATATTTATACAAATAATTTGAAAAAACTCAGTTCGGCAACATTGTTGCCCATACTAAAGCACACCTATGTGCCAAATATGGGGACTTTATCACAAACTATGCTATGAAAATGGTCATATGTTGGTCGTTTGGCTTGAAACCTATTCATGTTCATAGACGATAGACTTTTTTGTGAAACATTCTTTTATTTTATTTTATCAAAACTCAAGTTTATTATTTTTCATATCAACTAATACACATAAAAGGGCTCAATGCCAAAGGATTTCATTTTTGAGCAATTTATCACTTTACTTGGTTTTTTTAAATGGTCAAAATGGCCACCATGGCTATTCGTCGAAAGAGGTCAAATTTTTCAAAATGATCGAAGGTTCTATGACATTATCACTACTTATTTAGCTTAAAATGATTTTTGAAAAGATTTCAGAGCAAACTATCACACACTTGTAATTCAAATTTGCATTATTTTCGGAAAATCGTCATAAAGTCATTTAAATAGGCGAAATTAAGTAGAAATCGAGAAAATTCCTAATATTTCTGGATTATCCATAAAATATGGTCTATTATGTGTGAAATTTAGATGGGTGCCATTTTGCACCATATTTTTTGTACTTGCTTCACAAAAAAGTCATTTTTGACACTTAGAAAATGGAAAATGATATTTATACAAATAATTTGAAAAAATGAAATCCTCGGCGGAAGCTTTGTTCTATTCCCCATTCACCCATGGTCAACCGTCGGCGGAAGCCACAATCACATCGGCAACCAGCTGTGAGGCGCCCGCCCACGCCCGTGGTGCTCCGGCAAAGATCCGATGGTGCACATCTCGCGCGCGTGGTGCTCAGGCCCTCGACAGAGAAGCTTCACCGTAAAGTGGACGCTTAGTTCAAATCTGTCTTCGTAAAGTGGACGCTTAGTTCAAATCCGTGCCGATTCCAATGAAATCAGCAAGAAACCCCATAAATTCTCTGAAATTTTCAAAACGCCTCCCGCGACGACGGGTATGAGATACATAGTATTGGATTGGTCCAGTATTTTTGTGCACATAAAATGATACATTTATATATTACAATCCCTAAAAAGAAATAAAGAAAAGTCAAAAGGAAAAAAATCCATTGTTTGCCGTGTGCCCTAGAAACAAAACTCCCGGCAAAGCAGTCTTTGCCGTGTGCCAGGGAAAACTGCGCCGTGTGCTTTTGGGCCCAAACGAAACAAAACGAGAGAAGCCTGGCGTCAAGCAAACAAGTTCGCCCCAAAGAAGCGTTGCGATACTCTCGTTCCCTTCCCCTGCTACAGTAGATCGAGGAGGAGAAAAGGCGACCCGAGCCCTCGCCGGCGAATCCGCGCTTCCCTCCGTCTCCGGCGCCGTTCCGGCGTCGCTAGGCGGGGGGAAGCTCCGGATCTCGACCGCGCGTGTACATAGGTGTAGTTTGGTAGGGTTTCTCGTCTCCATCATCGACATCGGGCTGGAGTTGGTGTCGGTGGCCTTGGAGAATAAGGTCTCCCCCTCCTTGCTCCAGTCCGGCGGCGCGGTCGTCGGGGAGGTAGTCGAGTTTGGTGTCCCCTTCTTGCAGGCGGTCGTCAGGGCGCTGGTGGCTGGCGTGCGGGAAGGATTTTTGGTCTTCTTCTCCCCCCTCGGCTGGTTTTCGGTGATTTGCAGGGTCGCCGGAGCTAGGCCTTCCCGCTTCTGCTCGGTTGGTCCTCGGTGGACTTCTTGCAGAGCCGGTGTTGGTCAAGGCCGGTTCATAAAGCTCGCCTGCCCGATTTTCTGCTCTTCAGATTGGGGATTGAGTGGTGATCTTCTTCTGCTGGCCGGCCGTGGCGGCGAGGGGCAGAAGCGGAGGTGCTGCTCTTCTTCGAAGCTGATGGAGTGGCTCTCATGGCGTCCTCTCTGCTGGTTTGCTTGCGAGCTGCGCGTCTGGCGCTCTGCGCCTAGCCGAGCTCGACAGTCTGCTCAGGTCGGGGTGTGTCCCCCGCCGATGGTCCACCGTCGTCGCCAAGGTCTTGCCCTTGTTGGTGAGCGGCATATGCGGCGATCTCAACGGGAATCGTTTCCCTATAGGCATGTGCAGATGATTCAGTCGTCCTCCTGCCTCCTCTCCTCCTCCCTTGCGGTGGTGCGACGGCGAGGTCTCAGACGGCGGCTGAAAAGTTCAGTCAGAGCTCCCCAGGGATGTGTTTGTAATTTTCCTTTTATGTGGGGTGGTTTCTGTAAGAGTGGGACAGCTGTGGCGTGTCTAGATATTTCCAGTGTATTCCGGTGCTTTCTTGTATCCAGAGACGTTGTATCAAAAAATAAAAGCCTGGCGTCTCCCTTCAATCGCGACGTCTTCTCCCTCCCCCGCATCGATCCCCTTTCTCCAGCCCCGCCGCCGCTCCCTGCTGCCTTTCGCCGGCCACCCGCAGCCCCACCCGATTCCACCAAACCCTAGACGGAACCAGCGTCGAGGTACCTCAGCCAGGTCTCGCGTGCCCTCCTCGCATCTCACTCTCCTCCTCTGGCGATCCCCTTTCCTTCCTTCCTTCCCATGGAGCCGCGCCGCCGCCGCTCCGTCGATCTCCTAGCAGCATGCCGCCGGTGACCTGGTGAGCAGCGCTCCCTCTCCTCGATCCCCTCGCTCGCCGCCGCATCTAACCAACCCTCTCCTTTCTCCCCCAACCAGATCGACAGGAGGTATTCTTCAGGAACTCGCGTTGCAGGGGAGGCGCTGCTGGAGATGGCGCTGAAGCCGGCCTTTGACGCCATGGCTGCCGTGGCAGATGCGCCACCCCGGCGACAAGTCTGCTGCTTGCTCTCCTCCGACGGCGACGGCGGGCTGCTGCCGACCGACCGTGACTCCGTAAGTCACCACGTACCTTCGTTCCCCTTCCTTGTAGTCAAGCTCAACTCCAGGGCCAACTTCAAATCTAGCAAGATTCGGTTTTTTGTTTCTGAGATCCGTGTGTCCTGTCTTGTCTCGTCTAGGGAAGGAAGGAGCTAGTAGAGCGTCGTCGCCAGGTCGCAAGAACGACGGCAAGCAGCTGCTGGAGCTGAAGATGGCCTTCAAAGCCATGGCTGGGCGGCCGAGGCAGATGTGTTCACGGCATGGCTGGGCGGCCGAGTACTTCTCCATCATGGGTATGACCTCTCTTCTCCGTCTGTTTCCTTTGGTTCTGGGAATACTATTGCTCGTGTGCTTGTTGTTCGTTGGAGTAAATTTGCAAACTTAACTTAAACTGAAACTGGAGTAGTGCATGGTGTGATTGCAAACTTAAATGAAACTTAACAATTGGAGTATATAGCAGTAGTGCTTGCTTGGTGAATATTGGAGTAGCAATAGCCTTATTATAGCAGTAGCTTTACTGAAACTGAAACTGGAGTAGGTCTGGTGCTTGCTCGATTTTCTTGAGCAGGCTTGCTTGCTCGATTTTCTGGTGCTGTCCACTGCACTCCAACGGTTAACTGAATTTAACTGAATTAGTGCAGTAGATTAGTGCTTGTTGTACTCTAGGTGCTCTGTAATTGTTGATTAGTGCTTGACTGATTGGAGTATGAAATTGTTAACAAGTGTTAACTGAATTTAAATGATTCATTTGGAGTAGATCAGTAGAACTTGGGGCAGTAAAATTCATTTGCAGTATTCAGAGTAGGGTTATTTGGAGTAGTGTTCTTGCTTCCTGCCAGGAATTAAAATTACTGCAACTTGGAGTAGCAGTAGCTTTGCTTTGGACTATTTCCATGAATAACTGCACTGTATTTTCTCACTAGCTTTGCATGCTTGCTTGGTATTTCCATTAGGAGGGAGTAGTACCCAATAAGGCCTTTTTTTTGGGTACTTATGTTCTTAGCTATGGCCAGCTGTGTAAAGTTTCTTGTTGCTTTGTAGGGCTGAGGCGACGACGATGATGACAACGACATCGACAAAGGGCGGCAACGACGACGACGACATCGACACGCTGCTGCACATGACGGCATCGACACGAGGCTTTGGCAGCGACGCCTTTGACACGCGGCTGCGGCGACGGCGACGACATCGACACGGGCTGTTGTGGCGACATTGACACGCTGCTGCACACGACGGCATCGACACGAGGCTTTGGGAGCGATGCCTTCGACACGTGGTTGTTATGGATCTTGTGCATGATGCCCACTCATGTGTATTATCGTATTGTCGAACTTTTATTATGACCTCTATAGAACTTGTTAAACTATTTGTTGTTATGGATCTTGTGCATGATGCCCACTCATGTGTATTATCGTATTGTGGAATTATTTGTTATGAAAACATATTTGGATTATATTTTGTCATATATTTGTGAGTCCAGTAAAATTTCTGTGAAATAGTATATATTGTTTGTTTGTTTAAATGCAGGGATTAAGCAAAAATAGGAAGAAAAATGAAAAAATTATAGCCTGTGCCGTGTGTACTTTGCCGTGTGTTTTCTCCAGGTACACGGTGAAGGAGTAAGGCTTTGCCGTGTATTTTGTGACTGGACACACGGCAAAGGAGCAAGACTTTGCCGGGTGTTTTATGTCTGGACACACGGCAAAGATTTGATTTGCTGTGTGGTGGGAAAAACACACGGCAAATGCTTTGCCGTGTATTTTTTGAAAAACACACAACAAAGTTCTTTACCGACGCGTATTAGGCCGTGCGCTGTTTGCCGTGCGAATTGACACGGCAACGTCTTTGCCGTGTTCCTAAGCTCCTTTGCTGTGTGGATGCGCCGCACGACAAAGAAGTGAATTCCGGTAGTGTGTGTTCTAAGATATGGTTGTGCAGCGCCGCAACGGCTGGGAAAGGATCTCAACGACTTAATCATCTTTTTTTTTTGCGAATAACACCTCAGATCTAACAAGCACTTAATCATCATGACGCCGCGTTGCCTTTGGCTGGAGAGGAACAACAGGGTGTTCGGCAAGATATAGCGACAATGCCATGGGACGTTTGCAGGAAAATAAAAGTGGAATTTGAGCTTTGGAAAAAAGCCAAGTTGTGTGGAGTTAGGTTGCGAGAGATCGAGTAGTCACGGTGGCGTGCGTGGAGTTGGGAGGGGAGGTCGCCTGTGATCTCCTCGCCTGGTCGGTGTCGGTTCTTGTAAAAAAACTCTTTGTCTTAATATAGAAGACACGCAATGCTCATGTGTGTTTTTGAAAAAAACATATGGTTGTGCACATCCTATATGGAAATAGCAGAAGCTTTAGAGTCATTTTTGTTTGAGTTATTAACACTTTTGGTACCACAAGTTACACACGAGGAAGCTTTTAGTCCCACGTGTTGCAAACTGGACGAATTTAGTACCTAAACTTGCTTAGCCAGGATATATTAGTCATTTTAGTCCGAATGGTGCAATGTCGGACGTTATCCTGGATGGTACTTTTTGCACTTCGTTCCACCAGGGTAGAAGAATTTTCACTCCTAATCCTTCCACGCGTGCCACTACTGCAAGCACCATGAAGACCCGCCCGCGTATGGTGTATTTTTTGCCAAATCTGGCCGTTTTCACGAACTAAACACGGATCTGACCGCTCCTGGAAACTATTTCCAAATCTGGCCCCTTGGGTCGGCGCCAGATTATATGGAGCCGAAGTAGTACAGGTCGGCGCCATCATATCCTGGAGCCGAACTTCTTCCCTGGGCCCGGGCAAAATCCGACGTGGCAAGGTCGGCTCCACGTAACGTGGAGCCGACCTACGCGATGTCTGAATCCCGTTTCGAGGTGTTCGGCGCCCCGTTATATGGCGCCGACCTTTTAGGTCATTACCCGACTGGATCTGGATCCGACCTTGCCACACACACTCCCGCAGACACCAACCCGTCCCACACACTCCCGCGGCGACGCCCCCACCCGTCCCCGCCCCGACGCCGCCGGCCGCTGCTCTCCCCGCCGTCGGCCACCGTTGTCTCCGCCGCCGGCCGCCGCACAAGTTCCCGCCGCCGCGCCCCCCTGCCTCACCTCCGGTCGCCGCGCCCCTCCACCTCGCGGTCCTCCGGTTGCAACCGCACCTAGCCACGCTTCGGCCGCCGCCTGCCGCACCGAACCACCGTGGCCCCGCCTCCTTCTCCGTCGCCGGCGCCGGCCAAGAGCCCGTCGACGGCCTCGCCTCCTCCGTGAAGGTATAATGCGTCCCCACCCGCCCCTCCCTCCTACGGCACTCAATTTTGACCGAATTTGAAATTAGTGTGTATTGCAATCCATAAGCTAGTGTTTGTGAATTATTTCGGTGCCAATATGGTCTAGATTCGAGATAAAATGGATGACCGTCCTAGAAATTTGGGTTCCCGAAATTAGATTTGTGTTTCCGGTTGTTAATGGTGTCAATTGTGTGTAGAATAGATGTATTAGTTTGGAGAATAGATGTGTTAATTAAGTGCCAATGGAATGTAGAATAGATTTGTTAATTAATGGTGTCGATTTATTCATAGTAGCTTTATTTGTTGGTATCGAAATAATTTGTTATTGAGAGCTCTTTATTTAGATAAATCATCATTATATCTAATGGTAGAGTTGTATGTTGGTTCCTATTATAGATGGCGTACACAAAGATTGTTCATGTTCATCACGGAGGCCGTGTTGTGCCGTCTAGTTGCGGTGTTGAGTTTGAGGGGATGACGAGTAAAGTATTGTTCTTCCCGCATAGTCCAACTTTGCGTGAGCTTGTTGTGAAGATCGAAACGGCGTTTGGTTGGTTAGGCACTGCTGTTGGTTTGGAAGGAAGATACGATATCTTGGTGGCACCGGAGCGTCTTTGCATGATACATTGGGATACTTGCCTTTGGTTGTTTCTACTATCTTCATCTTACGTGCAAGTTCTTTGTAAATGTCAAGGGAATCTACCAAAAAAAAGGAAACATCAAAACCTATAAGGGAAAGTCTAAAAATATGAAACTAAGAACACACACAAAGCTACATACACATGTATGCAAGAAAAATCAAATATAAGAAACTATACAAAATATCTGGGACTATAATATATTGTACAACCATCCACATACATTTATAATACTTCTAGTACTTAAACTATGCACACCCAAAGCTCCACACACCAAATTAGCCCCCATGTACATACAAAGCTCCACATTAAACAATGGAACTAGTGTCTACTCTAAAATTTAGCCACCATGTTCCCAACATATATATTCTAAAGTATTTACATGTTCCCAAACAAAGAACTACACCCTACAAACCAATTCACACATACATTTAATACTTGAACAAAAGAATACACCATAATTTTAGGTTCTACAAATTCGGACCAAAATTACATGGAATTTCATAATAAATTGGATGGAAAGAAAGAGATTTGAGAGAGAATACCTCCAAGAAGAGTTGCCATGGTCTAAATTGAAGAAATCAACGAGTTTTGAGTGGATTTGGAGTTTGGGGCGGAAAAACGGAGATAGAAAGCTTGTGGCGGCTGTGGGGAGAGGAGTAGAGTGGGTGGGAGGGAGAGGGGAACGACTAGGGTTATAGCTGGTAGGTCGGCGCCACATTATATGGAGCCGAACACCTCGAAACGGGATTCAGACGTAACGTGGAGCCGACCTTGCCACGTCGGATTTTGCCCGGGCCCGGGGAAGAAGTTAGGCTCCAGGACATGATGGCGCCGACCTGTACTACTTCGGCTTCATATTATCTGGCGCCGACCCGAGGGGCCAGATTTGGAAATAGTTTTCTGGAGCGGCCAGATCCGTGTTTAGTTCATGAAAACGGCCAGATTTGGCTAAAAATACGTTCTTTGGACCAAACAACCGCAAACCGAAAAATCGTAAAGTTAGTCACCTTTTCTCTTTCACATACACCGGGAGAAAGGGTGACGATAGGAATCCCCTTCCCTCCACTACGGGGAGCCTGAAGACCAGACGAGGGAGGGGTCAACCACCAACTCTCGATATCCACGTCCTGCCAGCTAGCAAAGTATACTCACTCTACGGAGGGGATTCAATAAGTTAATTTATTGTGTACCCTAAAACACCATACTCCCTCCGTTTCAAAATATAAGTCGCGATATTTTTATACTGGTCTTTGATGCTCAACTTTGACTATAAATATATATTCAATTATATGGATCGAGAATGTACCAATGGTACAGCTAAATTCGTCTTGAAAAACTCTTTTATTTCATATATCCTTATACTAATTTTTTAGCACATTAGAAGTACAAATCATGGTCAAAGTTGTATGTCGTATATCCCAATTTGTTTTTGAAACTTCCATAGCAAGCAAGATCATCGGTGCTCCACAATACCCCAGATGGACCATGACGTAAATGCCCGTGTGTTCTACGGGTGACGCAAGTAAACGATTCACATATTTCTTATGTTTATCCATATGCGCATACCACTTCTTAAAATGTTGCCTCTTATGGTTTTTCGGATTTGCAGGTCTACTCCATGAAACAAGTTCCTCTCAATTATTAAGGTGACTGCCAATGAGGTATAGACACGATACAACAAGAACAAGTTAGAGCTATTTTATAATTTGTGTTCCAAAAGGGAAGGCAAAGTGGTGGTCACCCGCTAGGGATATTTTTGTAATTGAGGGGCAGACTAGGCCGTTGCCGTGGCCAAATGACAACCGGATGGGCTCGCACTGCGCGAGCGTACCAGCCGGCTGCCCGGCGCCGCCTCGCGAACTCGTCCGCCGTCTATGTACGATCCTATCCGTCCGACCTTTCGTGATTCGTGCATCTACTGTAGTAGAGAGGCGCGCGAGAGAAACAACCCATATATAGCATCGATCAGGAGGATACATGCTCGCGACTTAATTTTTTAGGCAACCCCATGCACACGTCGATTGGAAAACTCAACACCAACATCGCTCGTCGTACAAAACAGGTCATATATAGCGAGGTGCGAAAATGAGGAGATAGGAAGTAAGCTTCGAAAACAATACTTATTTTCTAAAAAGATTGCAAACTGGTCTAGTCTTTCTTTACATACTAGTCAACCTAGCACGGCGATACGCCGCATCCTTCCCATTGATTCGTCTGCTATGGTTAAATATCATCAGTTAGAAGTTACCGTCGAAGAGGTTGGGTAATTAACATTAAATTTATAATAAAGAAATAATGTTGGAGAAATGCAGATAAAAATTAAAAAGGCGCTAAAAATATATATTACTGTCGTGCACGTCGAGGATGTTGGGTAATCGACACCAAATTTAAGGTATAGAAATAGAGTTGGAAAATGTGGCGGAAAATGGGAAAGAAATACTGACATAGACGTAGTCTAACCACCGTAATAAAGGCGGTAGACGTGTCGTAGAATTGCCGTCTAGTAGTTAAGAAGAAGAGTTCGATGACATGCCACGTCCCTAGTGATAATTTAGTTAGATTAATATTTAATCTGAAGAAAAAAGTTAGATTAACATTTATGGGACAATTTGAAAACTTAGTTAAATTGCAGCCGTGAACATCATATTTAAATTGATTAAGAAATGTTCGTATTTTAAATAAGTAGGAATTTGTCTAAAATTCTAAAACTCTCCCTATTTGTCGTTGTGGTAAGAAAATTATGAAATTCAATCCAAAAATGTGGGGAGATTCATATTTTTAGGCTATTCTAAGAGCGTAACAAAATTTACAAGTTTTACAATGGTTGGCATTTTTAATAACCGTCCATCCAGCACGATCTAACGGTGTTAAAATAGTCGGAACCAGACCGACGGAACCGACCGGTTCCGCGAAACTGAAAATTGTGTGGGACCGGAACCAAAATTATGTGGGACCGGAACCAAAATTGTGGGGCCGGTACCAAATTCTGTGGGACCATAGGCCAGGTCGGAGATCAACGAGTGGCTGGAGCGCGAGACCGGCGGCCGGTGGAAGGAGCTCCTCCACGAGGGCTCCATCGGCGCCATCAGAGCCATCGTCCTCGTCAACGCGCTCTACTTCTACGCCTTGCCGGGGTGCGCTGTGCACGCGCCCTTCATGGCAGGGAGCGCCCTGCACGCGCACATGAGCATCGGCGCCCGGCGTCCACCCGGGATTCAAGGTCCTGCGAATGCCGCGCCGACATAGGCTTTTCCATGTGCGCGCATCTACTTTCCCGACGACCGCGACGGGCTGCCGCGGCTGCTGAGCGCGCTCGCCGACGATCCGGCGCCGCTCCACCTAGTGCCCGTGAGGCGGGTCCCCGTCGGCGAGCTGAGGATCCCAAAGTTCGAGGCGTCGTTGAGGGTGGAGGCATCGTGGAGCCTTCAGGACCTCCGGCTGGACCCTGCTGTTCCGTCCAGCTACGACCGGCGAGTCTTTCTCGGATATGCTGGAGCTGGACGAAGCGGACGGTTCTTGCATGATCCCCGTGGTCGTATCGTCCGTCGTGCACCAGTGCTCCGTGCACGTTAACGAGAAAGGTACCGAGGCAGCTGCGGCCACCGAGCTGGAGATGCTGGGGTTTGGCCTGTCGTCTGATCCTGAGATGGTCGTCGACTTCGTCGCCGATCGCCCGTTCCTGTTTATCATCCGGCAGGAGGAGAAACAGCAGCATAACTCCGGTGCTGTGGTTTTTGCCGGCCAATTCGTTAATCCTCTGTTGGTCGGCAAAAGGGAGCTTCTGAACGGCAACCTACTCAACCATAACTCCGGTGGAGCTCGTGCTGCTGCTCCCTGCTTCTCCCGTGTGGTTCCTTGTTGCTGCTTCTCTGAAGAAGATTGAAATCGAGCATAGCCGTAGGTGGAGCTCGTGCTGCTGCTCCTCTATTGCTGCATCTCTGAAGAAGACAGAAATTGAAGCTTTAAACCTGACGAAACTCAAGAAGAGGTGTGCATTTGTCTGTCATGAAAAATGAAATATGTAATTACTCTGTAATTTAATCTGGAATACGTAAATACTAGCAAGTACTCTTGTTACTTACTCAGTTAAGTAATATCAAAAGAATTGGGCTACTGCTACTTGAATGTCAAGGGTAGTTGATTGTCACCTAATTGCATTTTTTTTGGTGAAAGAAGAAGTCACAGGAAGCTGACAGAACATGGGCATTCTAGGAAATGGTGGAGTACATTCTGAGATCATTTTTAGTGAATAGGAAACGAATGAATCTAGTGTATACATTTCAACAGATGATTATTGCTGCCACACAAGTTTCGGCAGAATTCTGCAACATTTCAACAGAATTTTAACACTATTATAACAACATTTTAGCACTGCTTGTTCAAAAACTAATGAACATATTTGAGAAGCATCTTGGCAGCAATTCTGCAGCATTTCGACGCATTTCAACACTATTTTAACAAAATTTCAGAACAACGACACAAACAATACAAGAGACAACTGTGGTGCAATATATCACAAAAATACATAGATGTTCAACAATGATACAAAACTGTTTTAGATCACCAAAGGACCAACATAGTAGTTCACACAACTATACAACACTTTGATTACATAGGCAGCAAGAAATCATGGTTCTCACACCCAAATGCACTAAAATGGTTGAAGTACAAAATGCCTCTAGCCTGATATCTTGCCTCATGCAAATTGTTCAGAACCAAATGAGACATGCTTGAAACATTGTTTTTCAGTTTTTCAGAATGTGGTGATTGAATGACTGCAGTTTTTCGACATTGCACTCATTGTCCACCTGGTTGGGACACAACACTTGGGCTGTTCTTGTATTTGTAATTTTCCCAACACTTAATATGTGTGAGCATGGCGTGCCTGCGCATTCGAGCTTACGGCAAAAACAACTGATCCTGTAGAAAGAACCATCTTTCTCATCAACGCGCACTTCAAACTTCTTCTCCCTTCTATCCCTATTAGCCACAACATACATACTGACATCGTCTCCATCTAGTATCCCTCTGATACAGAACTGAAAAGCTTCATTCTCGCTATCGAACTTCCCGCTCGCTATGCCAAGGTACTCATCACCTGCATTAGCCATGGCTTCCTGCATATCACATACAAATCAAAAACTAAGAGAGAAAACAATATATACTATACAAACTACAGGAGATGAGATAAGAGCATCTACTAATAACTATAGAGTATATATGAATTAATTCAAGCTTCAGGTAACCACCAGACGTTGTCATGATTAAATTAGCTTCATGTATCCCTAACAAGCATGGTCTACTTATATTCAGAAAATACATTGCAGCATCACTATTCTTTGAAATCAGATATATGCATACCACCAAACAACATTGATACGAATAAGCCACAACCAGGGATGTATATATAAACTCTAAATTTGTAAATAAAAATGCTAATATCTCCACAATATTAAAACATGAGTAGTTACACACATGACTATTGTATCTGCTGTACGCCTGTACAAGCTTGGCACCCTAAACTCAGGAACCGAACAGTGATATAGGACTACAGAACAGGCATCTCACCTAGCTTTCTGAAATCCAATTTCAGTTTTCGGAGCAATTATTTCTCGAAGATTTGAACCACAAATTACGCTAAAGAACTAGTTCGACCTACAGCCTCCATTTTCAATATAACAGGTCGAACGGTACTGCACAGCCTCCACAATGCGGCAATTACCTGTTCCTGCCGCCGATGAGGATGTTCAGGTCGGGTCGGAGCTTCGAGAGAGCGGTGGCTGTGGAGCCGCCGACGCCGCCAGTGCCGCCGAGCACGAGCACGTGGGCGCTCTCCTCACAGCGCGCCACCAACTAGTCACAGGCCGTGGCCTGCACGATCTGTCCGCGCTGCCGTCGTCGCCGACCTCCTCGCCGCTGGCTTAGGGAGTGGCCTTAGTGGGGGAGATCGGCGTGTTACCGCAGCCTCGCCTTCTGAGAAGAAAGGATGCGGCTGCGGCGCCCTACTCGCCGCGAGTGGAGATGGGATGCGGCGCGCCTTCCCTACTCACCGCGAGTAAACAAGAGATGCGGCGGCGGCTGCCCTACTCGCCGCGACAGAAGATGGTATGCGGCGGCGGCTGGCCGCGATGAAGATGGGATGCGGTGGCGGGTGCCCTACCTCGCCGCGACTGGAGATGGATGCGGCGGCGGCTGCCCTAATCGTGCTTCTCACCATTGTCAGACGATAGAATAGGGACTACGGGATAAACTGTTTGCGTTTTTTTTCGGAAGGAACTACATCAATTTTTAATCAACGGTTAATAAAAATCACGTCCAGATCAATGGCTAACAAAAATCAGAGCCCACGGTTCCGACGGAACCAAGAGTTCCGTCCCAATCACCGTAAAAGAGCTCAACAAAATTACTAAAAGTTGAGAAATACAATTGGGAAAATACGGCTGGAAATTAGGGAAAAAATAGCTAAAATAATACTGTCTTACACGTCAAGGACGTCGGGAAATCGACATTGTATTTACTGTACGACATATTTACCGTAGGGAAATACAATTGCAAAAATGAGGTGGGAATGGTAAGGTTTCCAACCAAATTAAAATGTTCCATCATCCACGTTTTATATGCCGAGACCTTTATGGTAACAAATATGTTGATGGGATTTGTCGATATAATTGCAGATAGCACGAACTTATTTTGCTGGATAGCTTATATGTCATCTAGAGTTGTATGTAATGCCGGATCGCAAAATGATATGATCTCTCTGAGCGGCTGTACTTCGTGAAATTTGGCAGCATTTTGTTGCCAATTTTTCTAGATCATGGATAGAAGCCAACATTGTGTAATTGGTTCAGTGTAAAACTTGAAAGCAATTTGAAGCTTTGTGATAATTTCAGCAGCAATGGTTATCTGATCTCTACTTAGTTATTGATTGATACATGTACTTCTTCTTAGCTCAGCGTGACAGTGTAAGCAAAATTGCATTGTACAATAGCAGAACACGACTTTGAAAGATATTGAAGCCATGTGAAAGTATCTGGTTCATTCCACTCTTAAGTTGATTTGCTGTTACCAGTTCATTTTGGAATAAACTGAAATTGATTAACTCTTCGTAAAAAATCCAAAACAATATAATAACATAGATAAATTAGCCTGCAATTCCACAACAGAGATATATAGATCTAAGTGGATATTTTTTTTCCTGAGCATGTCTATATATGTTGGAGTATCTCCGATTTTGTAGTAATTTGAAATGTTGAACTATGATTATATTTTCCCATTAATATTTAATTTTAGTATGTAAATAGTGGGAATGCATATTTGTTGGATTTAATTCCATAATAATTAGAGAAAGTGCATCTAGATCGTATCGAAATAGTTACCAATCTAAAATAATTAAATATGTTTGTTTTTTAGCATAAATAGATAGCATGTATTTGTCTGATCGTTTTGATATGTTATCCATATTTTCTTCTGATGGATAGATTCAGAATCGTTGTTTTTCCAAAGTTTCCCATTTTTTTGAAATTGTTTAAGTAAAATGGTCCCATCTGTCAGGAACCTAATATCGTGAAGGAGTTTGTTTTTTTAATTTAAAATGGACAGTACTGTTGAAAAATTTAGCGCGGTGGCATACCGTGCTCGTTGTGATCGAAAATTTTGAAATCCGTCTGGAATTTGTTTTTTATCAGTGAGAAAATAGAAAAAATATCTGGAAAATTAATCCAACAAATCTTCAACAAAATGGGCATTTATTAGTTCGTGTGTAAAGTTTGAAAATTTATTAAATTTTGAAATGTGCACAATGGTTTTTTGTTGCAACTTTTGTGTGGAGAGTATGAAAATTTGGTAGTCTCGGAAACTTTCGAAATATTATTTGCATTATTTTGTGGGCATTGTTTTTTTGGTGCAACTTTTGTGTGCAAAGTTTGAAAATTTGTTAAATTTGAATTTTTTTGACATATTATTTGCATTTTCCTGAATTAAAGTTTAGAAGTTATGAATTTTACAATTTTCATCATTTTGTTGTAATTGTAAAATTTATGGCAGGTAGGACCCACACGTCAGGTTTTTCTTAATTCTGGAAAACGTTTACGAAAATGTAAAAAAGCTGACAGGTGGCCCGCGGTGGCGTCAGAGCATGTGACGTCGTCCGCGGCGGCGGACGCTGTCAAGCTCGCGTTCGAGCAGCTGCGCGCGCGCCGGCCTGGGTCCACGCGGATCCGCGCGAGGAGCTGGAGTGGAGCCGGACGGGCGGCGCGATGGACCTCTTGGTCGCCGGACTCGCCGGCGGCGAGCAAATCCGCGGTGGCGGACGGCGGTGGCGCCGCGTGACTGGTAGAAAATCGCCGTGTACTATGGCGCGCGCTGGGGCCTGTCGTGGACGTTTCCTGGCCGTCGGATCGGGCCAATCGAACGGCTGAGAAAAGCCTGCGACGTGGATAGTGTGGAGGGGGGTGATTCTTTCCAGCTTTTATATATTGATCTATTAGTAAGAAAGTCCGTATAGGCGAGAGCCTGACCCCAAGGTATTTCTTTACCGTCCGGAACCGGAAACACATGTCACTCTATTAAATTGAAGGATACAAGTGATGTTTGGAGGATTCAAAAGCCAAATGTTAGATTAATTGGGCAAGCGAGAGTGGGCTTAAAAGTTTTGTTTCTCTCCCAATGCAAAATGCAATGGGGGGAGCTCGACTCAATTGAAAATTAGCTACCTCGGTTGCCTATATCTCTGTTACCACTGACTGAATTCTCGAAATCCTTGATGGAAACAAACAAGTATAGCTTGTGTTTGGGCTCCACTACCGTGGAGGCTAGGCAAGCCTAACTACATTATCCTCGGCCCACCCACACATCTCTCTTGTGGGGCCTGTATTCTTAAAGGCCAAGATAATACGTGACATAAAGAAACAACATATTTGTATTGAGTGGCCTAGTACGGCCCCGTTTAGAAACTTCATACGAAAAACACAAGAATTAAGATGTCAACTATCCTGATTTTTTATAGGAACCAAAACCCCAAGAAAATTTCAAAAGTTTCACGTTGAAAAAACACATAAATTATAGACACAAATGAGCTGAGACTTATCATGCTAGTTTTCCTCCAAAATTCCTAAGAATTTCAAAGGAATATAAGATTCCTATTCCTTGGTTCCAAATGAATCCAGAGGATCTTTTTTTTTTTCTATAGGAACTCTACCCACCAAAATACATACGTTATTTCCTCTATTCCAAATTGGGCCTAAAGACTCGACAACAATGCTCTGAGTTTTCAGGTAACCCCATGTACACAACAAATGAAAACTCAACATCAATATCGTTAGCGTGGTGCGAAAATGAGGAGATGGGAAGTAAGCCTGGAAAACAATCCTTATTTTCTCGAAAGATTGCATATTGGTCTAGTCTTTCTTTATATGTAAGTAATAAAGTTTGTATAACTAATCAAACCTGAAGCCATAAACACATCACGGATAATATATGGTACCATATAATAATAATAATGTTGTACTTAAGTACCTCTATTGGGGTAACATGAATCGTACAGCTAATATTACAAGAAAATCAAACCTGATCAGACACTACTAGTGATAAAGTATCTAATGGCTACCTCATGGATGATTTGATTCTTATCCAAATTAAGGGCCCAATGAAGGCATCTGTGCCAACACTGCTATCGTGATCGGAATTCCCCAGATCACCATTGCAGCAACCATCTTAGCATTCAGGACTTCCAACCCTTCACACTTGCGGATCAAGTCCCTGCATCAAATAATGATGAATAGATCTGAGAGCACGAAATACATCCATGGTGCGTACATGTAGCTAGCTAGGATTTATGCTGTCGGAATAATCAACCCTATAATTAATTTCACAATACTTGATCAATTCCAGCAAAACAAGAGAGCTTAATTATAGTTAGCCATATATATCTCGAAAACGAAAAATAGTTACTTTGTAGTAGATTGCTACTAGGTAGTGAAAATCAGATTAAGACAAGTAGTACGCACTCTATGACGAGGGATTGTCGGTGGCTACGAAGGGCGACGGCGAAGTCGTCCATCTTCTTCCTGCAGTCTATGCCGGCGCCTGCTGGCCGCAGCAGGTCCGAGACGAGCTCAAGCTTCTGGGCCTCTAACGCGGTCCTCGCGGCCGCTTGCTGCCTGCATGAATCGGACTTGGCGGCATCGTCGAAGCTGACGTACTTGTCGTTGAACGCGTAGCTGTCTTTGGTGGAGTTGATGAGACGGAGCATCTCGTCCATGTTCTCGATCTCCTTGTCGTCCCTACGCTCCTTCATCAGCGCTGCCGCCAGCTTCTTCTTCTCAGCCCCCTGATGATCAATTCAAACACGAATTAACACGGCTACGAAGCTAGCAGTGTATATGCAATTAGGTTTTCGTACTTGGAGACGATCGTCGAAGTAGCTGCTGCTTATGTATCTGTTGGACGACAACGACGACAGGGTGCCGATGGGATGCTGCTGGAGCAGTCCCTGTTCGCCGACGCCGGATGCTCGCCGGAGGAGTCCCGGAGACCGACGGAGGAGCGCGCGGCCAGCACCAGCACATCGGATCGCCGCCATTGATGCTGGACGTGAATCGATATGCGATCTGTTCGGGCTATTTGGTAATAGGAGTAATTGTTTGCGAAATCGCGTAAGAAGCCAGGTACGTACATATATATACGCGCGTACGAGTCAATCGTAGACGATATGGAAAAGGGTGTTGAGTCGTGATGCATACAATCGTCAGGGTTATGTGTTGTACTCCAACCCGACACCTCCTGGCGGATTACTACGTGATCTGAAGGAAGTTTTAGGGACGACGCTGCACGCATGTTCAAATGACACTCATATATACGATGCTGCCACCATACATGTTACACCTCTTCCCAACCTTGCCGTGTGGTACTGCCGACGGAGAGAGGATGGGTGCTGTCGACAGGGAAAATATTTCGTCGAAATATCAGCAAAATTTTGCGAAATTAACGATGTTGGCTAAATTAGGTGTTTCGGTTTGCTAAGGAGATTTGAATGCCATACTTCAAACCTGGCCGAAATTGTCGAAAATATCTGTTAAAATTCGTCAATTTCAAAAAATTCACGATTCTCTGTTAGGTGCGAAAAATAGTAAGGACCGTCCGAGCCGCGTGACTGAAATATTAGGATGTTCTGAATTGTCAACTCACAATGCCACTATGGGCCAATGAAGACAAAATCGTTTCAACGTCCCATTATATTTATATTGAGATCTCCTTGGTCAAATGCGCCGATAAAACGAATTTCACTTTAAAAAATAGGCCACGGACCAATGTTGGTCTCCATGACGCTCCACAAGTGTTTAAAAAATAGATAGATAGATAGATAGATAGATAGATAGATAGGGCATGGCACCGGTCATTCCACATAGAAGACTTTCATGGAAATGGATTTTGTACTCTCAGGCATGAATGGATGCAAGATCAGCAGCAGACGAGAGGATGGATAGATCATCAGTGGCTACATACTCACCTCGAGCATCACCCGGCCGTATCCAACTTTGGCAACGTGGACCGGATACGCCCCATGCGTCGCGTCTTGCTCGACCCGACAATATATACTTAATAAGAAACGATTAGAAGTCCAACATGACTAAATATTTAGGGAATAATCAGATCTCAATCGAACTAAATCTTTGTGGATTGATCGCAAATGTGGTGCGCTTCGAAAAGTTGCATACTTTCGTTGCTATTGCCTGCTTGTTTCATTTTCTCACAGCTGAATCACTAGAAAAAGACCGATCTCGCCTTGATCACGATCGGTAGAATCGTTCCATTCCATGGTAAAGAAACGTGCACTCGGCCAAGGTGCAACTACGAAACTGCCATGCCAAACTGAAGAACGTAATATTCAAAAGGGAAAACTTACAAACAAGATGAGGTCCTAGCTGAAACTAGAATCGTGGCGTGGCAGGGTTTAATGGCAACACACATGACCCGGCCCAAGATTTGTAATAGATTGACAAACACTTGACTAATTTAACTCAGTATTTCGGAAAAAATGTTAAATAATGTAAACTCGACACTGTATGATAATTTGAGGTTACGATATGATAACCTTTTCAAACTAATTCAGTTTCTTTATAAAGTGAGTATAACACTCCTCCTTGTAAGAAGCAATGTTACCACAAAACAACCCACACTTAACATGCTAGTCGGGAAATCCGGCAGCACCTCCTTTGCACTAACGGACATCCACGACAGGCATTAGATATATCAGAGTATATAATGAAAGAAACATCAGCGGGAACATATACCAAAGCTCATACTTAACACATATACGGTGGGGCCACAGTACTAAACGCTAGCCACGCTTCGGCCGCCGCCTGCCGCACCGAACCACCGTGGCCCCGCCTCCTTCTCCGTCGCCGGCGCCGGCCAAGAGCCCGTCGACGGCCTCGCCTCTTCCGTGAAGGTATAATGCGTCCCCACCCGCCCCTCCTTCCTACGGCACTCAATTTTGACCGAATTTGAATTTAGTGTGTATTGCAATCCATAAGCTAGTGTTTGTGAATTATTTCGGTGCCAATATGGTCTAGATTCGAGATAAAAATGGATGACCGTCCTAGAAATTTGGGTTCCCAAAATTAGATTTGTGTTTCCGGTTGTTAATGGTGTCAATTGTGTGTAGAATAGATGTGTTAATTAAGTGTCAATGGAATGTAGAATAGATTTGTTAATTAATGGTGTCGATTTGTTCATAGTAGCTTTATTTGTTGGTATCGAAATAATTTGTTATTGAGAGCTCTTTATTTAGATAAATCATCATTATATCTAATGGTAGAGTTGTATGTTGGTTCCTATTATAGATGGCGTACACAAAGATTGTTCATGTTCATCACGGAGGCCGTGTTGTGTCCTCTAGTTGCGGTGTTGAGTTTGAGGAGATGACGAGTAAAGTATTGTTCTTCCCGCATAGTCCAACTTTGCGTGAGCTTGTTGTGAAGATCGAAACGGCGTTGGGTTGGTTAGGGACTGCTGTTGGTTTGGAAGGAAGATACGATATCTTGGTGGCACCGGAGCGTCTTTGCATGATACATTGGGATACTTGCCTTTGGTTGTTTCTACTATCTTCATCTTACGTGCAAGTTCTTTGTAAATGTCAAGGGAATCTACCCAAAAAAGGAAACATCAAAAGCTATATGGGAAAGTCTAAAAATATGAAACTAAGAACACACACACAAAGCTACATACACATGTATGCAAGAAAAATCAACTATAAGAAACTATACAAAATATGTGGGACTATAATATATTGTACAACCATCCACATACATTTATAATACTTCTAGTACTTAAACTATGCACACCCAAAGCTCCACACACCAAATTAGCCCCCATGTACATACAAAGCTCCACATTAAACAATGGAACTAGTGTCTACTCTAAAATTTAGCCACCATGTTCCCAACATATATATTCTAAAGTATTTACATGTTCCCAACCAAAGAACTACACCCTACAAACCAATTCACACATACATTTAATACTTGAACAAAAGAATACACCATAATTTTAGGTTCTACAAATTCAGACCAAAATTACATGGAATTTCATAATAAATTGGATGGAAAGGAAGAGATTTGAGAGAGAATACCTCCAAGAAGAGTTGCCATGGTCTAAATTGAAGAAATCAACGAGTTTTGAGTGGATTTGGAGTTTGGGGCGGAAAAACGGAGAGAGAAAGCTTGTGGCGGCTTTGGGAGAGGAGTCGAGTGGGTGGGAGAGAGAGGGGAACGACTAGGGTTATAGCTGGTAGGTCGGCGCCACATTATATGGAGCCGAACACCTCGAAACGGGATTTAGACATCGCGTAGGTCGGCTCCACGTTACGTGGAGCCGACCTTGCCACGTCGGATTTTGCCCGGGCCCAGGGAAGAAGTTCGGCTCCAGGACATGATGGCGCCGACCTGTACTACTTCGGCTCCATATAATCTGGCGCCGACCCGAGGGGCCAGATTTGGAAATAGTTTCCAGGAGCGGCCAGATCCGTGTTTAGTTCATGAAAACGGCCAGATTTGGCAAAAAATACGCGTGTGGTGTGAGTTCTTGCGTTGGGCTTTTCTTTTCTTTCTTGTAGATTTCACTGGGATTTCAAGGGCGTACGATCATTTTTTATTCACTGATTTTTAGCGGGGAATTGGTTAGGAATAAATGTTAGTAGCTCTGGGACTAAGTTTTAGTCATCAAAATTGTGCGAATTATTGTCGGATTGGGGATTCTCCTCTGGCTGACCTATTTGTAATTACTAATACAGTCCAGGGTTTTCATTAAAACTGCAAGCGACGGCCGCCACGGTGGCGTAGCACGTGTCGGCAACACAGTGAATGAGGAGCTAAACGAATCCGCAACGCAAGGTGTGGTACCACCGGTGCACATTTTGCAACTTGTGTGACTAAAACATTCCTCTCGGGCAACTTGTGGTACCAAAAGTGGATATACTCTTTTGTGTACATCTAGATACATTGTGAAGAATCGGTGAAAAAGGATTTCATTTAAAATAATAATTGACTTATTTAAAGTGTACCATTTTTAGGTAATTTATTCCATCACTTTTCAACACCTTATTAGTAAGGTGGTAATAAATACTTTCCAATATGTTGACATATTTAGCAACACAATTATTGTCAATTACCATCGGATGCTAAGTCAACTGGGTCACCTCTACTTGTTTTAGCTATCGTTCAACAGCTACTTCGCCGGTGAATGCCAACTAAGTATCTCTCATTAAGATTTCCTTTTCTTATCAAATGATAAGGAATGATGTTGCACATCCTTATACGTATACATGCATTTCGAGACTTTATATGCAGAGTATTCTCTCCAAGAAGAACATGCACTCTCTGCTCGGCGTGCTCGCCCCTTCCTCTCCTCCATAATCACCGAGTTAATCTCTCTCTCTCTCTCTCTCTCTCGACTTATACGAGTACTGCTCCATAATGGGTCCCGGAAAGTTTCTTTTGATCACCATTACTACCGTATCAATTCTTCTTCCCATGTTTCCGCATGGCAGTTCAGAGCTGATCGCCTTCCCTCCCGAAGCTGCGGATGGCCCAGCCGCAGAAATTCCACACGCGGCCGGGCTGGTGCTCAGCCCGGGGCCTCCGCCGAGGGTATTCGACGTCGACGACTACGGCGCGTCAGCCGGCGGCGACGCCACGGAGGTGTGAAACTAACCACTAAACAGAGCTGCTCTGCTTTTCGAGTTTTCCACGTAACACTTGTGCGTTAATTACAGGCGTTTCTCGGGGCATGGAAGGACGCCTGCAACTCCTTCGGTGATCCATCCGTCTTCCTCGTGCCCGGCGGGAAGTCCTACCTCCTGATGCCCCTCAGCTTCACTGGCCCCTGCAGAGCTACCTCGATCACTGTAGTGGTGAGCCTACTGCTGGCCATGTATATTTCGTCACTCTTGTTTTTGCTTGGATCGTGATGTTTCCGGAGTGAGATCAGATCAAGGGAACGCTGGAGGCTCCGTCGAACCGATCGGCATGGCTTGACGGCGGTCTCCCGGAGCGGTGGATCACGTTCGAGGACATCGACGGTCTCCATGTCATGGGCGGCGGGACGCTCAACGGGAACGGGAACGAGTGGTGGATCAACTCCTGCAAGGTCAACAAATCCATGGTGCGTACCTGCATGCCCGCTCCTCCTTGTCCTACCTCTGTCTGTACACATACATTCCTGCGACAGTGAACCTGACTTTCTGAACCTGCTTCTTTTTTCCCAATCCTTGGAGCAGCGATGCGTTCCTGGCCCGACGGTACCTTCCTGACCCCGAGACTTCGCCGTAGCTCGATCGATCAGTCGTCGGAAATGTTGCTCATCCGTTGGCAAAACTTGCATGCAGGCGCTGTACTTCAGGAGCTGCAGCCATCTGGTAGTGAACGACCTTGAGGTGAGAGACAGCATGCAGATGCACGTCGTGATCGCCTACTGCTGGAAAGTGTTGGTCTCGCGGCTGTTCGTCACCGCGCCAGGATGGAGCCCCAACACTGACGGGATCCACGTATCCAACAGCAGAGAAGTGTCCATAAGCGACTGCACCATCAGCACAGGTATACTGTAGTTCGTTTAATTCCAGGGCAATGCACAATCACATGCTGAAAACATCATCAGATTCATCTATCTTGTATTATGTGATCTTACGAGGTTTCGTTGATTGCTTGATCACTTTGTGCATGCCCTTGCGATTTGTTGTAGGTGATGACTGCATATCCATTGTGTCTGGCTCTGAGTTTGTCCGGGCAACAGGCATATTTTGTGGACCCGGTCATGGAATTAGGTTTGTGCAAGTATTCATGACATGATTTCAATTTTTAACAGTATTATAATAGCTTCTGAATTGCTTCCATGTATTTCTGATACTACATACTCCTCCAATGGTCCACATTAATTTGAATTTTCCGTTCAATCGTTGACGCTTCCACTGTCCCTTCAAGACATTGAAATAAGACACTGTAACTGCACAGAGTAGTTTTTCTGACGTTCTGACGTTCTGTTGGCATTGGTTGCTCCCTGCAGCATTGGTAGTCTAGGAGCGAACAAATCGTGGGCCCGTGTCTCGGACGTGCTGGTGGAGAAGGCCACGCTGGTGGGCACAACCAACGGTGTGCGGATCAAAACTTGGCAGGTAATGCATGACCTCCTCGCTGCCATGGCACGGAAACCTGCAGTTTTCCTGCATTTTCAAATTAGAGTTGCCTGCAAAATGGGACCCGTACAATCTTCTGCTACTATATAGTGTCTATCCTACAAATCTAGTAGCACAATCCTAATTTGAATTTTACGCTCCATGAACAGGGAGGAGAAGGGTATGCAGAAAGGATTACTTTCCAAGACATAAAAATGTTCAATGTCACCAATCCTATAATCATAGACCAGAACTACTGTGACTCCAAGAAACCATGTTCCGAGCAGGTACTATACTAATACATTCAGTGTTCTTTCGTGAATTCGTCAACACAAATTCCAGCAGCTACCATGTTCTTCATATTTGACAAAATGCTTTTTTTCGCAGGAGTCAGCTGTTGCCATACATAACATACGGTATAGCAGAATACACGGAACTAGTTCTTCGAAGATCGCCGTCAATTTTAATTGCAGTAGCGCCGTGCACTGCGACGGCATAGTGATGCAAGATGTTTCTTTGGTCGGGAAAGGGTCCTACCTTGCGTGTTCTTCCCTGAACGCGAGAGTCCTAGGACTAGGATTCAACTCGCCTTATTGCAGCGCCGACATGTAGTGGGTATTTCGTACTAGTATTTTCTTTTTAGATACATACACAGGGAGCTCTGTTATTTCGTAGTATTAGTATACAAGGTGTACCAACACCTATCCATTGCTCCAGAGGGGTGTTTGGACGAGGTGTATGTTTAGGGAGTTTTGGTATTAGTCCAAAAATACCCCTCCTCCAAACACCCATTCATATATTCTTTGACTGTAAAGTCATTGTGTGGTGAGGGAGACTTTTCACATGTACTAGTTCTCAAAACAGATTTTTCACATGTACTTTTGGACTTGATGAGTTTTTTATTCATGGACTTGATTATTGACTGTAGATTTTGAATGTGACGAGGAAGACGTACAGGGACATGTGCACGCAGGCAGAGTGTTAATTTTTTTTTGTACAAGGGGTGGGGCCCAAGGGCCCCGATGCTGCATTACCATTCAAACACGTGGCAGGTACAAATTACATTCCAACCTTTTTCGTCTATTGCCCTAGAAGACCTCAAATTCAAAGAAAGGGCCAGAAAACTTGCAAAAAAGACCCTAGAACTAAAGATAGAAAAACAAACAAGTCCTGGGTCTTCTCCACCACCAGCCGCCGGCGATCTCCAGGCACGTGAGCGCCGAGATCGGAGCTCCTTGAGACACTCGGGCTCTCCCTTCCGACGGACGACCTCCAACGCCGGCACACACGACACAACCGGGGACAAAACCACTTGGCTGCATCGAGGAGCCGAGCTCCGGCGTCGGGTCGAGCAGGCCTCCAAAGCGGAGGTTGAAGATAGGCCACCATCATGGCCATAGATCGCGGCGGCAAGCAAGGCCACCGCGTGTGATGCTCTGAGCTGCAGCAAGAACCGGAACCACCACTTCACAGAGATAGGAGTAGACCGGCAGCACCTCTTCCGCTCCTCGCCGCCACGGCCGTCCAGAGGAAAAGGTATCACCAGCACCCCGCCCACTACAGAGTGGTCGACGTTGACCTCCAGAACCAGACACCAACCTTCGAGCTTATGAGAGAAAGAAGAGGACGGCAAGGCGGCGCCGAGCCAGGCCGTAGGCTCTGACCTCCAGAGCACGAACGGCGCCAACACCAATCTTGCACACTGACAGGAGTAGCTCGGGCACCCCTGCAGCAACTCCCCAGCGCCAACTCCAGATCTAGAGAGCAGAGCAGCTTCCCACCCCTTCCCCTCACCTCCACGGCCGATCAGAGGGGCAGAGAGAGCAGCACACCACTGGATCTGAAGAAGACCAGATCTGCCTTTATTTAGAGAGAGACTTTCGGCCACCACACCACCGCCGCCGACCTCCCACCTTGAGAGCTCGCCAGAGAGCGTCGCAGCCGGCCAACCAGAGCTAGGCAGAAGCTCCAGACCGGAGAAGCCTCGAGGCATGACGCCAAACACCGCATGGGAAGCAACAGGAAAACATAAACCTACAACTACGGCAAGCAGGACTAGCCCTAAGCTGTACAAGAAGCCACAGCCACCAACTCCAGCTCCCCTCCGGCCAGCACGGCCGGCGGAGGGAGGCCAGAGCAGGGCCGGGCAAGCCACGGCGACTCTCAAGTGGGCGGAGCGGGCGAGAGAAGAGAGAGAAGAAAAGAGACCAAATGAGAGCCTCCACAGAGTGTTATTCATACTCCGTAATAAGAAGGCAATTACACTGTATGCATGTACTACTTTGCATGACTAGAAGAATGAATATGGACGCGCCGGGAGTGTAAAATGCCAGCGAAAGGCTAGTTGTCTTGTTCGGAAATTTGGAGCTCCTGAAAAAGCTAACCGTTCCACGACATGCATGGTTACGGATGAAGATGGGTATGCAAGAATTTCATGACCAAATGTGTCATATGTGACCAAAAAGGTGTCATATGTAAATTACACGAGATTCTCTGTTTTACACAAAAGACCCAGTTTGAACTTTTTTTGAACCCCCCCCCACCATGTCGGTCCCAAGCGGGCGACCCGGACGACCACAAAATCCTAGCCGCCAGGGCTCTTCCCGGACATCCCCGCCGCCGTTCTCTGCCGCGGTGACGGTGGCGCTCGTCTTCTAAAAGGAGCGGGCAACGCGCCGAGCTCCTAAGCGGTGGAGCTCGCGTGTCTTCTGGCACGGGCACGCTAGGGCGGAGGCCCCAGAACCAGATCGGCGGCGGCGCTCATCGTGGGTGGCGGGCGCGGGAGCTGGGTGTGGCGGCGGTGCCTCAGCCGCTTTGACGGCGAGAAGGCATCGTGGGGTGGCGTGGGCGGTTCTCGACGGTGCGGCACGGGCGAGGCATCCCAGCGGCGAGGCGGCGACGTTCTCCGTCTTCTCGGCCGACGGATCCACGTGGAGAAGGTGCGCTCGATGCGTTTTGCATCTCAATCTCGTGTTGCCCTCTGTGGTGTGATGACGACGATGCCATTAGACAACCTCGACGACGACCTTCGTCTTCAGCGACGTGTGTGCGCGCGGTCTGCTTTTGGTAACCAGGGTGGTCGTGTATGTCCTCACGACGGTCGTGTTTCATTATGATCGATGAGGGCGTTTGTACCTGTTTTCGGCCGGTTACCCGCAAATTAATCGCCACCTCTCTTCTTCTTAATTAATGAAAATGAAAAGTCTTTAACCTCGTTTAAAAAAAGGCACGGTTTGAAGCAATTTTATACGGTTGGGGAGCTTCGGTCACAGTTTTCCTTGCTAAGTTTGATGAAATAACCCGATGATACGCTAGTGGAAACACAACTTCGTGTGCATCCTTATATGCCGTGGTTACATATTAGGTCCTCGTGTCCAATACAACGATGCAATTAGTGACCAATTTTTCGTGACGGCCGTCGACTTCTATGGACGATGACGTGATTAGGCGGTTAGGGTAAACTGGAGGACGAAATGGGGGTAGAGGGGGAATGAATACCGACCTCTTGACACTCCAGCTGTGTTGACATGCGGAACCCGCCTGTCGGAGGGCTTGTCCGGCTCATCCGAGCAGGCCCCCAACTATGAGGTTTGATTTTGTGGCACCCAACAGTTTTTAGATCGGCCAAGACAGATGTGGATGGCAGTGAGGACGATTTTTTTTGTGTGTCAACTGTGGACTTTTGAAGGCGCCGGTGGAGATGCTCTAGTGTATACATATGTTTTGCATGAGTGGAAGAATGAATATCGACTACGCAGGGTTCAATACACATGTTGATGTAAATTTGAAACTCCTGGAAAGGCTTACTGTTCAACTTGGTCCCTCCCCAACATGCATGCATGGTTGCGGCTCAAGAATCGAGATGCGTATGTATGCAGGAATTTCATGACCAAATGTGTTATACGGAGTATGTAATTGTACGAGATTCTCTATTTTCACATATAATATAAGACACGGTTTGAAGCAGTTTTATATATACGGTTGGGGGCCTTCGCGCACAGTTCTCCACGCTGAAGTTTGATGGAAAAAAGGTTATCCGACCGTGGTGGTTACTACTCCTCCGTTCCAATTTAAATGACTTCTATTTGTTCAAAAGTGGATGTATCTAAACTTGTAACATGTCTAGATACATCCACTTTTGGACAAATACAAGTCATCTAATTTGGAACGGAGGGAGTACTTATGAGGACCCGATATCATCCAACACACCGATATATGCAGTCGGTGACCACTTTTGTCGTGACGGTCGTCGACTTGTACGTGTTGTGTGCGTCCATCGTACAAGCAACTTCAAATTTCGACCGAAAGCCATCAACGAACAAGTGTCGTCGCAGACGTACGTAGTTCAAAACGTGCCTGCTGCTGCTGCTGCTGCTGCTACTCAGCGCTCCACATGCGTCCAACTCCATCCATCCAGCCAGCCCCGTCGGCAGCACAGCGGCGGGCGTCGCGTTTTGAACTGCCCTGAGCCGAGCGCGCGCACCGAGACGACGACAGGCAAGGACCTGCACTGCGCTTTCGGATTAAACCAGGACGGCGGGGGACCCGCTTGTCTGACACTCGAGCGCGGTGGGACGCCCGAGCCGGAGACAGCGTAACACGAGGGCCGGCCGCGGGAACGAGGCCATGTCGTGACTCACTCATGACTGACCTCGCGCGGTTAGCAAAACGGTCACATTAACTAGGATGGCTCGAGCCAGCGGCCCAAACGTTTGTTACGGGTCCCGCGCCGCAGCCCGGCTCGGTTCTGCTTGCAGCTGCCTCTGGGTCTGACTGACTCACTGACTGCATGGCGGCACCGGCAATGCCGGAGGGTGGTGGCGAGGCTCCCGGCGTGCCGGGCACGTGGTGGAGCGGTGCCGCGAAGTTCACTACTGCCGCGTGACACGGCGCGGCAGAGAAGAAGCCGTGCACCGGGCTCTACTCGAGCATCCCTTTCCTGTTTCCGAACGCCAAAGGTCTCGGCACTGGCACTGGCACTGTGCTGTACCGGCCTAGCTACCGTGAGAATCTAGTCTATTTTAGTTTAGACTAGCTTTAGGGAGTAGTAGTACGGTGTATCTAGCTAGGTGTGGCTGATGAACGAATGATTCAATGCTCGCTGAAACGGACGTACGCCGCCATATGTGATGTTGGCTCACGCGAGACCGGCGAATTAATTTGCGTTGACAGGCATTGTGGTCTGGTTTCGTACCTGCGCGCGCGGTACACAGCGAAGGCATCACTCACTGCAGTAAGCTTGTGACAACCAAATTAAGTACCAACGGGGCATCGTAGATTGCCATATCAAGAGTGTACAATACGTGACCTACCAGTACCCAAATATTTATAAAAAGGAAATATCTAACAAAGAAAAATGAAATATTATTTCTATATATACCCAAAAATCGTGACAGTTTACGTATCGAGGCGATTTGAACTACTCCCTCCGATCCATATTAGTGAGCATAGCTTTGTCTAAATTCATATGTATCTAGTTAAATATTTAGACTAGATACATATGTATCTAGACAAAGTTGTGCCCACTAATATGGATCGGAGGGAGTAAAAAAAAGTATTTACTCGGCAAACATGTGTTTAAAATTGCTAAATGAGAAGGGTGTGTGCCCTAAGGTGCTACGCGATATAAGTATCTTAAGGCGAAAACCTCCTCACGACTTCAAGCAATGCCTACAGATTCTCCATTCTGGAAATTTCTCATGTGAGATAACTTAGATTTATTAATCGATTTTTTTAATTGGTGATGGCACAAACAACTTTTTATGGAGGATATTTGGCTAGGTGACACGCCTCTTGCCCAGGAATACCCATCATTGTATAACATGGTACAACGGAAAGATGTTTATGTATGTAACATTTTATCATAGGTTCCACTAACTATTAGTTTCAGAAGAATCTTGACTCTTGACTCATAAATAAGTAGAGACCAAAGCTATTGATGGTATCTCGTAAGCAAGATAGTTTTGTTTGGAAGCACACAACCACAATCTTTTGGGGAACTCTATATATGTATGGCGACTTTATGAACGGTTACACTAGGTTTATTCAAGGATACTTATGAAAACAATAATTCCACTGAAGATAAATATATTTATGTGGGTTTTCAATAGACAAATTCTGCTAACCAAGAAGCATCTTGCAATAAGAAATTACAATGCTTGTAAATGTTATTTTTGTGACCCTCACGAGACTAGAATTTGTTCCGTCATGTCTTTTAGCACATATTGTTTGACGTATTGTTTAAATGACTTCCAATATTTCTTCACCGATCAATATCACAAGTATGTTTGAAAACTGGCTAAATGAAATCAATGAGAAAACTAAACGTAGAATACGCATATCTGTTTAGTTTTATGTTGGTCACGTTGGAACTGTACAAACAACATTGTGTTTAACACGATAGAAGTGTCCAATTTCTTTAGGTTATCCATACGGCTTCTAGCTAGATCCAGCTATGGTCATTTTTTTCCTGTCCGATCAGCCAGAGCGAATACCTACTGGATGCAACTGTATCTTCACGGCCTTTTAGGATATTTATGTTGGAATTTGGTGGTCTTTTATTTTGGCCACAGTCTATAGCCCAACTAAATCTGAAGTGCTCACTTGGCTCATTCATGCAGATGGCTGTGTGTGACTAAAATTTAGTCTCACGTTGCTAGTTGCAAGAGAGTTGCACCACTTTATATGGTGAGCTCTACTAGCACTTGTATGACCATGAGAAGAGGGGAGCCTCCCGCGCGCTCCTCCTCCGCCGCTCGCCATGCCTCGCCGAGTTTCGTGAATGAGCCGATCCGATGCCTAGCGTTATATTTCATTTGTGAAAGAAAAAAGTTCCATTCGCAAGCACTAGAAGTGCAGGTTTCTGCGAGCACATACTTTGATTCGTATAAAAAACAATGCCTAGCAACATCAGTACGGTACGGCAAGCTGAAGGACTATCCCTGAACAAAAAAAGATTGAATATATTTTTGGAACTAAATGAATTTTTTAATCGATCCATACATGAAATATCTCAAAAATCAGAAGCAATATATTTTAAAGTATGCCAAGAAAATTGTGGTATCTAGAAATGCTATGGTTTTAATACTTTGATGTGTTTGGCTTTTGTAAAAAACTGTAATTTTATATACTTCAATATTTACGAAACTACACTAATTTTGAAGTATGCCAAAAGGGGGGTTGGACCTCTTTTTTCAAAACTAAAATATCGCTTCGCTAGGCATAAAAATATTGTGGTTTTCGAATACTTTGCTTTTACAAATATAAGCAACCACTACGATTAGACAGGCCCAGTTTCAAAATGCAAGATGCTGCAGCCGTACGATACTGCACGAGTGGCTGATGTGCCCGAACCAACTTGCAAGTGTCCACCCCGCGGCACGGAACTCCAAACAGTCACCCCAAACTAGCATTATCGTCGCACGCCTGTCCGCTCGATCCCGTCCGTCTCTTCGCCTCGTTCCCATCATCATCGTCCCAAACTAGTCATTGCTCAATCGTTGCGTCGAAATCCCGGCTTGGCCTGGCGTGGGGCTTGGGCACGCCGGTCATCTCACTGCAAAGATCCTTTCAAATTGCGGCTTTTCTCTCAATCACGGAAAACGAGAAACACCGCCTCCATTCCTCTGGCCTTTTTCAGAACACATCGCCATCCTCATCCTCCTCCGACCACCTTCTTCCCGCACCAAAAGCACCCGACCGTTGCCACCTAAGCCCGAGGAAAAGAGCCCACACCCATCCCTCCATCCACATCCGCACGAGCCTCTTGCCGCCAGTCTCCCCGAAAATCAAACCAGCGTCTTCCTCGATGTCAGCGCGGCGGCCGGCGAGCCGGGGCCAGCACGCGATCGCCACGGCCACGGCGACGCCGCGGATCCTGAACTTGTCGAGGAGGTCGTCGTTGGGCGGGAAGCCGAGCCGGAGCGGGGGGCGTGCGCAGCAGACACGGCCGGCGCCGACGAGGCCGGTCAACCTCGGCGCGCTGTTCGAGATGGAGCGCCGCGTGCGCGGGCTCGAGTCGGCGCCGGCGTCCCCGCCCCGTGCCGCGCGGCCGCCGCGGGAGGACGGCGCCGGGGAGGAGCAGGAGGAGAAGTGGCGGTTCCAGGCGGAGATCCTCCGCGCCGAGTGCAACTTCCTCCGGATGGAGCGCGAGGTCGCGCTCCGCAAGCTCGACTGCCACCGCGCCCAGATGGAGGCCGCGCTCAAGACCGCCGTTGAGACGCTCGCCTCGGTATGGCACGTCAAAAGTCTTCTTTGTTCAACTTGTTGCTGATGTTTGATCGTGCGCGGATGGATGCAACAGGGTAGGAAGAAGGTCGACGGGAGGGGCGAGGCTGGCGTGGCGGCAGCGTTGGACGAGAGCATCGAGGACCTGGAGGAGATGATGGAGGAGCTGCGGGTGGAGAAGGAGAGCTGCGGGAGGAGGGCGATGAGCGGCGGCACGCGGGAGCTGCGCCGGAGCCACGGCCGGAACTTCGACCGCCAGGCGTCATCGCTCCGACGGCGCCTCGAGAAGATGCCACCGGCCGAGGCCGAGCCCGCTGTCTGCAAGGACATCCGAGAGATCGCACACCCCGTCGCCGCAACGCCGCCTCGGCCCGCCGAGCACAGTGACTGCGGTGACCACGTCCCGAGCGCCAATCTGTCTGATGTATGTAACTGAATGCGCGCTGTCCAGATAACCCGTATTGCTTGCCGATGTTAATTTTGGTGAATTTGCAACGCTTGATGATCACTAAAGGTGCAATTTTTGTGCGATCGTGTACACATTGCAGGTGGAGATGCTGAGGGTGAAGATGGAGGGATGTCCAATGGGATGCGCGAGCGATGGCGGAGTACAGCCGGCGGCTGGAAGCCGTCGCCGGCGCCGGAAGCGACATCCCTGGCTGCCAGTCCAGGACATGCGGCAACCGGCACAGTCGAAAGCCAAGCGCGTGCAGCCAGAGGAGCTGGAGCGGCAGCAGCAACGCGAGCAACGGCAATGCGGCGGCATTCCGGCACAACGCCAGCGTGGCCTCCGAGAAGCATCACCAGCAAAAGGTAGGATTCAAATTTGTTCCTTACTGCTCACATTACACTGTTTAGGCAACATGATCGATCAGAAGTACTCCACTAGTCCACTTTGCTTATCTTATTATCCCATTGCTTCGTTCCGAAAACAAGATTAGTGGTGCTCTACTCCAGAGCGTTGCGTGATTAGTCTTGGGCACCAGCGTGGACTCGAGGGCTAGTACTGGTCAGCGACTTGACGGCATTATCAATCCAAGATTATTAGGCCGGTTTTGTCTCATCCGGGAGCCGAGTTTTGAAATCGCCTGCAGCTCGGATGCAAATGCAAATGCAATGCAGGCCTGTGCTGTGGGGATGGCATCAGGCATGAACAGGGTTTTGCACTGGTTTCGTAGGGAGAAGAGTAATTGATCTGATTCACCGGGTCCACGGATCATAGCTACCTAACACGAGAGGTTAATGGCTACTACACTGCATACTTGTGTTAACCACTGTTGAGTTGATGTGGATGGGCTCACCTTGATACTACTCGTAGGTGTTTCAAAAATAGCTTTGACATATGATCCCATGATTTGAACCCGTCAATCATTGTGAGTTGGCCCACGTTGTCAGTGCCGTTGCTGGCTGCCCCCCATTGGCCATGTTTGCAGGTGGTCCTGGTTGAGCAGAACTACCTTTTTCACCTTGCTTTTGGAGATTGTCCTGGGTCTTGGAGTTTGGCAAAATATTCCCCTGTTATAGTATTTTTATCGTCCGTGCGAGGCGTGTGCAAATATTTTTACATTTTTAAACTATCTGGTTCTATTCTAAACGAAGCATGGTCTAGTTCTGCAAATTGCGTATTTTTATCCAACGGTCTGGTTCTAGAGGAAAGCTGTTCTAGTCTGCATTTCATTCAAGAAATGCTCAAGTCACTTGGGCCTGAAGCGTGACGTTGCCATGGCTGATTGTTCGGACTGGTTCTTACCCAAAGAACATGAGTAGATGCACGCAAGAATTCAATGTGAACTGCAAATTTGAAACTGCAAAAAAAAATTATGACAAGAAGAAAGCACATGCCGGCAACATGATGTATGATGTATCCGGGCCATGTTGAACAGAACGAGGTGCCACAACAGGAAAGCTAAGCCTTTCCTGGCTTAGAGCATCTCCAGTCGCGGCGCCCAAATAGTCGCCCAAAGGCCTTCCGGGCGGGCCATTTGGGCGCCGTCCGGACTACCTGGCACATTTGGGCGCCGTCGCTCTCCACTCGCGGCGCCCAAATATTTTTTGTAAACTTAAACTTTGGTGATTTTCATTCAAACTTTAGAAAATTTTACAGATTCGAATGAAATTTAAAAAAACTAAACCTAATCTACTGGTCCCGGTAGCGGCGCCTGAAGGCGTAGTAGGGGTCCTCCTCCTCCTTCTCCTTCTTCACACCGCCGCTGCTCCACGCGCCGCCGTTGTCCTCCTCCTTGACGCGGCTCGGTCCTGGGCCGTCGTCGACGGTGAGGTCGAAGAAGGGTGCGCCCTTCTCCTTGGCGGTCTCGCGCGCCGACCAGGCGCAGGCCGTGGGACCGTCGAGCGGCGGCACGTCGTCCATCGACGCGGCCTCGACGGCCGCCGCAATGGCGTCGTCGTCCGTCCCCGCCTGCGCCGCTATGAGCTCCGCCTGCGCCGCGTCAGGGGCTTCATCACCGGCACGCCGTTGACGCCGATGACGAACCCGTGGCAAACGCGCATATCCGGCGGCACCGGATAGCCGTTGTCACGCAGCGCCTCCGTCTGCTCCTTGAGCAGGGTGCGCGGCGCGAAGCCGTTGGCCGCGGCGCCGCCGGTGCGCCTCCAGGTGCCGGCCATGGAAAGTGCGGCGGTGGTTTTCGAGTGGAGAAGGAGCGGCGAGGTGAGGGAGAGAGAACGACGAGGGCGAGAGTGGCGATGAGTGGAGGCCGGCGCGCGCCTTTTATGGCGGCCGGAGAGCGGTGGCATTAACGCCGCTCGTCTCGAAAAGGCGCGCCGCATTCACTCCGGCGAGCAGAGAACGCGACGGCTCACTGGCCGCCCGCCGGCCGTGAAAACAAGGAGTCGCCACGCGACACGCGCCTTTGACGACGCCTTTAACCACGGTCGGGCGTGGCCGTGTCACTGCCAGGCGTGGCCCGCGCGTCGGAGGCGTGCGTTTCCTTCCGTCCGGGGCCGCCCCAAGCCTCCCAAGTTGAGGGCGTGGGCTGGGCGTGTCGGACACAAAACTGGGCCGCGCTGGACCGAATTCGCGTTTGGTCGCCGCGAGTGGGCCCGATTTTGTGTCCGGCACGCCCCAAACATCTTTTGCCGGCCGTTTGGGCGCCCCGACTGGAAATGCTCTTATGCAAAAGGATATGGGCCAGACCCAAGGACCATTGAGCTATTACTTCCTCAATAACTCTTGTGCCAACGGGACCATCGGGTCAAGCGTGCAGATGCATTGCCCTGCCCTGTGAACATTTTGGTGGACTGAAGTAAGTTTGGGTAGCTGCCAATGGCAACGCAGTATTGCTAGGAAACTCAAGTCTGAAGAGGGCATTGCATTTCACAGGTCAAGCAGTTTGTAATTATGAGCGAGCTATGCGATTATAAGCTTCTCTTTGAATGGGCACCAGATGCATTGTTGCCCTGTGAATATTTGGGTAGACTGGAGTTAGTTCGGGTAGCTACTAATGGCAACGCAGTGTTGCAAGGAACTCATGTCTGAAGAGGGCATTGCATTCACAGGTCAAGCAGTTGGTAAATATGAAGCGAGCTATGCCCTATTGCCATTATAAGCTTCTTTTTGAATGGGCAGCAGTGCTGCTGGATTTGGTCGACACATACTGGGCAAACTTTATTGCACTCTCCCAATCTGGACCTTTTATGCCCCACATGTACATGCATAGAGTCTTCGTGCTTTGAATAATTTGTCGTGTTAAGTTTGAAAAAATCTTTCTAAAAATCTATTCTCTAGCAGGCTGGGGCTGATAATTGCAAACTGGTGAGCTCTGGAAGCTGCTGCGACTGCAAGGAGATCGTGGGGAGGATAATGAAGCAAGTAAGAGCTGAATCAGAGCAATGGACTGATATGCAGGACATGCTGGAGCAGGTCAAACTAGAGATGCAAGAGCTGCAGTCTTCTAGGGATACATGGCAGCGCCGTGCCATTGCTTCGGACATCAGTCTTGGTTCCTTGAACTCTCAAGTAAGTGGCTTCTCACTGTACTTGCATCAGTACCTGAAATGCTTCTTGGTGTTACTTGTTCGGTTGTTCTTTGTTTGCTATCATGTGAAACCTGATTTTTCACCACCGAGGTTGTGGTAATTGAATCACCGTTTTACGTAGCTATAGTATGAAGTACTTTCTATGCATCCATTCTTGAAATTCAGAGTAAGAAGTATTGGTTGGCAGAAAATGGAACTCCTTTGTAGTAGTCTGTTCTGGCACCAAAAATTTTAATGCTTTTGATTTCATAGTTTAGAGTTACTGCTGACTGAAAGCAGAACAGTGATGTCAGAATCCAGTGATGAACTAGCCTTGATATTGTACAGTACAAGTACACACACTGCTTTGCAGTTTTCTTTGGATTTGACCTACTATTTCATACTACATTTTGGAGTTAATGGCACAGCGGTCACACAACTCGTTGTCGATGTGCACTTAAGTCACACTTCTCCAGAACGTGATTATTTGGTCACACAACTCGACAATTGCGTGCACGCAGGTCACTGACCCCACTTGTCAGTCCGTTTTGGACGGTAAAATTTCAGAAAACCCCCTAGAGTAATATTAACTTTACAAAATGGTCCTCCTAATTTTACAAAATGGTCCTTCTAATTTTACAAAATGGTCCTCCTAATTTTACAAAATGGTCCTTCTAATTTTACAAAATGGTCCTCCAGGGGAACCATTTTGTAAAATTAATATTACTCCAGGGTTTTCTGAAAATTTACCGTCCAAAACGGACTGACAAGTGGGGCCAGTGACCTGCGTGCACGCACTTGTCGAGTTGTGTGACTAAATAATCACGTTCTGGAGAAGTGTGACTTAAGTGCACATTGGCGTCGAGTTGTGTGACCGCGGTTGCCATTAACTCTACATTTTGTAAGTCTGTAGACAAAAATCTTTAGTTTCCAAAAGAACACACCAAGGCTGTAGACAAATAACTAGTTTCCAAAAGATCACACCGTTTGGTAAAAACACCATTTTGTATTGTTTGCAATTCACACCGACACATTTCAAATGTTCAAACTATAGTATCTGAAGTTGTTGTCTAAGCAAAAACTCTTACCATTGACCAGATGCTAGAGTGGAAACAACGCGCGCAGGCGTCGGAACATCAGGCGGACGATCTCCAGAAGAAGGTGACAGAGCTCCAAGGCAAGCTGCACACGTTCAAGTCACATTTCCCTGCCCAAGCCTGCCTAGCCGAGCATGGTCTGAAGCTTGCAAGATGGAGAACCCGCGAGCAGCCAAGGCTCAGCACACACCACCGGCCACCACAGGACTGCGGCAAGGAGAAGGAGAAGCACGTCCTGATCTGCCGCGTGAAGCACTCGCCCAGCGTGATCCCGAAGCGCTCGCCACTGAAGGAGATCGGCAACATCAGCCTGCAGCGGCAGTGGCAGCGTTGAGCAGTCACTGACCATGACGAGCGTACGTGGAGATCGATCCTCTGCTGTGATCAAGGTTAATTTTGGGCAGGGGTGGGGAGAGAGAATTCTGTCATTTTAGTTTAGCCTCTAATAAAGTAAGTTTACTAGTACTAATTTACAATAACCACGGCTAACCTCTCGTCGGTCAGATCTGTAGTGAGTAGCACTAGCGACTGGGACAGAGTTAGTTTGCGTAATGGAGTAGTACAGTGTTCAGGAATAGGCGAGATCGAGATGTATGTAAGGCGAATGCCTCTTTTTCCGAGATTAATTGGCAATTTTGTTTCCTTCTTCTTCGAAGATCTGACGATCATCTGTTTAACTGTACCCACACAGGGTGTCCGTGCAACTTCTCCATTCTGAAACATGTTTAGTACGAGAACAAGTTCGATCTAATAGAACGATTATAAGAATCTCCCCAAAACAAATATAAGTACAATAACAGCAGAGGCTTTATTGGCGCCAAATATGTGACTGGTAAGCCAGTTGCGAACGCTTTCGAGAACATTCGTCCCGAACTTAACTACAGCTATACATCGAAGAATCTACCTAGTGATTGATCATGGAGACATAGGCGCAGTATGTACACACGATCTTCTGGGAGATGTACACGTAGACGGCGAAGGAGAGGCTCATGAGCGCGACGTCCTTCCAGTCCCCTTCTGCTTCGGGCTCAGGTTCTCCTGCACGGCCATCCCCGCCTTCACCACGCCACCGTGCACCCTTTCAGCCATGGCGATCCACCATGCTCTCTTCTTCCCTCCTCCGCCACCGCCGCCACCGATTGGTGGCTCGGTCGGTAGCCGGCTTTGGCAGCGGAAGGAGGATCTTGACTGAGAGACGGCGGTGCTACGTCGTCGTCTCAAGGCTTGGGAGACATGTAGAGCGGTGGTATTGGTCAAGGAAGCCATTGCATGGATCGATAGGAGTATGAGGTTATGTACTTATGTGGATCTTCCAGCACGAGATAAGTAGCTCCTGACTACGGGAGGAGGAGAAGGGAAGACAGTGACAAGTATGCGGTCTTGTAGCAGCAAGCAGCCTGGCAGTTGGCCCAAGCAAGCTCATACTCTGGACATATTTATCCAACTTGGTCAAAATCACAGTAGATTTCGCTTTTTCGGTTGTATTTTTGCTCACGGAAAGGATCTAAATGAGACACCATTGGAGGTTTTTTACTCAATTCGCCATCAATTTTTATTCCAAAGACGAATCAATTTTCGATCTAACAATCTCAATCAGAAAACCAGGGCTAACTTCTACACTACTATTAAAAGAGCAAACATTTTCTTTCCTACAGCCACCCCATCAAGTGTACCCAGCCCAGTATACCACCAGATTTTTCCACTTGACAAGATCTAACGGCCAACATTAGTCTTGTAGGAGGCATGCGTGCAATTAGCAATTAGCATTGGCAAACGAAACTCTGCCGCGCGACCAAAACTTCCTCCTCACGCGCAGTCCGCTCGCGATGGAAAGAATTGGGCGGTTTTTCGAATTTAATCCACCTGAATCGCATTGACGGGTTGTTAATGCCCGCTAATCGCTCGAGTCAGCCTCGCACGGCACCGGCCGGTAGCCTAGAGTCGCCCGAAGGAACCAAGGAAGCGCATATCGTGGCGTGAGCGGCGTGCAAAAACGAGGTGGTGGAGCCATCTGTTCCTCCTCGCTGCTGCATTCAGCTCCCCCGTTGCATCTGCGAGCCACCGCCACTTCATTGCTCCGCCATCGCCGGCGTCACGAAGACCTCCGCCACTTGTGCCGCTAGATCCGCGAGGCGGAGGATCGTCTCCCACTTGTGCCGATGCTGCGACCCTCCGATCCCCACTTTCATTGATGAGCTTTCATCACCAACGCTCCCCCAGATCTCGAGGCCAGCACGGCCGGCCGCCGGGAATGAGGTCCAAGAACGCAGCATCTTCAGGAGACAGAGCGTATCATATTTGGTTCCTTCTCCGTCCAAGATTTTGCATAAGTTATTTGTTGGATTGATTTCTTTGGTGGCGTGGCTTTCTTGCTGCAGGGCAAAGAAGAATATAGGATACATGCACCAGATTAGTTTCGGCTATAACAATTTTATTTTGTTGACCTGACGAGAGTGTCCTCTAAGCTTTGTACAATGAGAGCTGAAGCCTCTCCCTTTTACGCATTGTTTCATCGTTTGCATGGATCAGTACTGATAACGGTGGGCTTCATCTTGCCAAACTTGATTAAATTCTTTAGTCGTGACATTGTTTTAGATTAATAAAAATGTTATTGGTGCAGATATTAGATTATTTTTCTAAATCCATGCAGTGTTTCAATATTTGCGTGATTGAATATTTGGATGATTTGTAATCCATTGAGCAATAAAGTGTAGGAGCAGATAAGCATTATGACAGTGCTTCAACATTTGTTACTGGATCTTCAAAATCTCTCCGCTTTCACTGACCTTTAGGCGAACTCTCTTGATGTGCTGTGTTCACAAGTGTCCGAGATAATTATTCTATATACATTAAGGTGTGATTTATAGTGCAACATGTGTAGTGAAATTTTCTGGATGACTCTTTGGTCAAGGCCAGGTAATCGACAGAACAAGGCTTAATAGAAGCTGGCACATGTCACATGTGGATGCAGAAGTACGAGGAGGAGAGCGGAAGAGGAGGGTGGCCGTAGCTTCTGCTTGGTAAACTTGCCTTAATAGGTGAGACAAGAAGTATTTTTTGGAAGCTTACATTCCTTCAGTTATGTTGCTATTTTCTTTTTGACTGTATTTTGTTGCTATTCATTGCCCCGTGATGCTCTCTTAAAAATGCTATATATCAACGGCCATTTTCAAATATTGTCTGTATTTAGTGCACAAGAAAGGTCATGTTCAGAAAGTTCCTGTCCAAATTTACATTCAGTGCATGTTACTAGACAATTTTGGTGATGTTGATGATAAGCATAAAGCATGCATGATGATTAATTTTCATCTGTACGAAGTTAAGATATTGTGCCTCCAGCTATCTTCAGAAGTCGCTACTATGTGCTAGCAAGCTGCATATGTTCATGTTGTGAGTGATTAGGCTTTTGGCGGCACATAGGACTTCATGGTTCGGTCAACCACCTTCTAAAGAATTGCAAAAAAATGAGCGCATAGTCTCCGAAAAATAAAGGTCTAACAAAAAGTAAATGACGAATTCATTTGTATCTCATAAATTCATTGCACAAAGCATACACTCAAATAATTGGGCCGTGCGTTGCACGTGCATAACTACTAGTGGAAAGAAGCAACGTAACTAGAAAAACCTACGCAATGACTACCGCACACATGTGCTACATTATACAACAGCAAATTTGAAACCCAGGAAATTGGAGGTCTCTATCCGAAAAGTGTGTTTGGCTCCCGAGTAATAGTGATCCTGATATTTTTTTAAAAATTGAAAAAAAATATTTGCGAGTTTCAAATTTTTGTGTATCCCACAAACTTGTAAAAAAATAAACTTCAAACAATTCGTATTCCGTGCTACATAAAAATGATAAAGTCGATAAATTTGGAGATTTGAAAATATGCATACAGATCCACACTTTTGTTATTTTCTATAGCCAAGAATACAACTGATTTGAAATTGATCTTTTCACGTTTGTGGAATACACCATTGACTACATCCAGGATTTTTTTTAAAAAAAATTGGAATTCAATTTAAAAAAATACTAGGATCACTCGAGCTCGGGAGTACGAAAATCTCCTCTCGTCCCATGTGGAGGTCAATTCACATGAGATAAAAGGCAAATGAAAGATGGACCAAAGAAATCTGAACTATACCAAAGTGAGCCCACTTTTGTTACACTTGGGCAGCAATGGAGTCCTATTTTGGCCCAGCACACCCACCTTATTCTTAGAAAAAGGTGGAGTTTGAAAGTTGAAACCAGTAACTTAACATGTCAGATCCATTTATCCTATCTCATTTCAAATCAATCATCTTGAAATATAATGGAGATATTCTTTTAAAATGCCCTTCTAGCTTCAGAAAAAGACCTTATGTGAGTTTCACCTAGCACAACCTCGTGCTTGGTAACATTATGTTCCCATTTTTGTCTCTATGGATTGGGTTGGACTAGTTTTTAAAGCTTTTAAACTCTCAATTGGACGAGATTCTTAAGTTGATCCATTCTAAGATAAAAACAACTTCAATTTAATGAACTTGATAAATGCGGAAAGTTCATTTGGAGGACGAGCTCCATGGAGCCCGTTTTTCAAAAAAAAAAACGATATTTTTAAGTTTCTAAAAATACTGGAAAAAATCCTAGACGTTCACAGTGACCTATTTTCCGAGTCTGTAAATTTGCAACCCGTAATAGTTTGTATTCCGCCCTACACAAAAAAGACAAATCCTGACAAATCTGAATTTTTTCAAATCACATCTCAGATCCAGAATTTTGTTATTTTTGTACAGATCACAATACACAATATTTCGCATTGGTAATTTGCACGACGGTATACATAATCATGGTCTACTTCTAGGATTTTTTTCAGATTTTTGGAAACTTAAAAATATCATTTTTATTTTTTCAAAAAAGAGCTCCGTGGAGCTCGTCCTCAAAATCAACGTACCGTTGATAAATGGCCCTATTAATGGATTCAATGGTACTTACTCCATCACAGTTTATAAGGCATAATACGAAATTCTGGAAATCTCAAGAGTTAGGCGCAATTTAGGCAATTAATGCTCAATTAGAGGAGAGAAAACCGTGCCGGCCCCACCCAGAAAATACCCTTATAGGCCGAGTAGCAATAAAGTACTCCTTGCATTTATATTTGCCATCGATCTCTACCAAAGTAAGGCACAAAACGAGAATTTAATGCGTCATATGTTGTTTTCTTCGCCCTATAGCCATTCACCTAGGTCTGAGAGAACTGTAAATTATGCCTTATATACTGTGATGGAGGGAGTAGTATTTTTGCATGATGTGATGATAATTCATAAATGGCCCTATTATTGTACAATTGAGAGGCCGGATTTATAGCTCTTCTCGAATATATTTACTTATATGGCTAAGCCAATAAGTGCACCTTCCTTGGGACCAAAGTTTATACATGGCCAACCCATAGACACACATAAATGATACACATACTCAGCTCATGTCAGGCAATATATCAATGTTTGGCATCCGTTATTTTGATACAATAGTTAGTTGCCAAATTTGCCCTTAAAATGGCATAAATTTTAGCAGGTTGAGTTGGTTACACATCCTTACAAACCAAGATATCATTTTTTGAGTTTTGTTGCACACTTTTCAAAAAATAAACTAGTTACATCTAATTCACTAGTATAGAACGACACATCGGAAATGGGCCAAAACCCCCCATCGGAAACAGAGAAGTGGTATGTGTCCCCGCCTCTGTTGCTGATGTGAAGGACCTCGCGGCAACGGAGACAAAAAACCGTCACCGATGAGGACTCTATTGGCAATGGTGGTGCACATACCTCCGTTTCTAATGTATCGGAACATCAGAAATGGAGATTCTGTTTCGACTCGTTTGCATTGAGGTTTCTTCATAAGCCTAGAGCAGGAATAGAGTTGCCACTATACATTTAAAATCTCACAGCAGAAGCACAAAAATGCTAACAAATCCATTCATAATGTATATAACAATTGTAACCATTACATAGCATCAAAAGATGATCAATTACACATGTCGAGTCTTCTCCTTCTTCCTCAGCTCACTGTCCGTTTATAGTCCTCCACTCATCTCCTTCTTCCTCAGCTCGCTGTCTGTTTCGAAACCTCGAAAACGGTCTTCGAGCTACCAAAACACTCGAGTAGTGGTTTCATGCCTCTCCAAATCACATATGCTGCTTAATTGCTACACACATCCTGAAGATAGATGGAGAAACTTAAAACATGAAACCACACCGAGATCGCAAGCCTCCGTAGCAAATATATTTTGCCAAATTCTTTGTACTGAGGTTTGCTCCATCTTGGACAGTGTCACCGAAATAATTCACAATCTAATACAAAACCAATAGAACATTTCATGAGTTGTTAATACAAATCACAAATCAAAACAGAACCGAATTGACCGAAATAATTCACAATCTAATATAAAACCAATAACATTTCATTAGTTGCTAATAAAAATCACATATCAAAATAGAGCATCTCTAGTTGATGAGATCTTGCCTATGTCGCTGTAGAATATGACATATAAAGACAGAGCACAATTGATGAACAATCTAATATAAAACCAATTGATGAACTAGTTCATGAGCTGAGCGATTTATACCTGATTTTTCATCTCCGTCGACGGCGGCCTCCAGATCGGCCACCTCCTCGCATCTCTGGCTGTATCTGCTGGCGGATTTGCCGGCACTGCTGCATCACCACCTGACGAATGATCTGTACCAGTTCCTCGTGGCCCAGAGGACGCCGGCATCACCGGAGGAGGAGGGCGCCAAGATCCGCCTGACGCGCTGCAACACCAGCCGCATCACGGCCGCCTCCAGATCAACCTTAGCATCACGAACGGGTGCCGCTAGATCAGTGCTACAGGGTGCGACGGCTAGGGTTGGAAGATAGACAATGAGGGAGTGAGAATGAGACTGGTGACTTGCTCGGTCGGCAGTACATTTATAAGCACTGAATTAGCAACGGACATTTTATATAACCGTTTCCATTGGATACTTATTAATAATGAGTTGATGCATAGAACCCTACTGCATACAAGTTCACAACTACTATATTCTATTGATTCCATAGCTGCATACAAACCCACTACAATCTACTGATTTCCATAGCTGCATACGAAGCTAATACATTCTACTGATTTCCATAGCTGCATACGAACCTAATACATTCTACTGATTTTCATTGCTGCATACAAGTTCACACCTAACAGTAGCACACAAACACACAAATTCATTCTAGCAATGCTCACAAGAACATTTAACTGAGCTATTTCTTCCCCTTTCTGCCGCTCCTTTCGCACAGCGACAACATGGTCAGATTTAGTCGAAGTGTTTGTTCGGCACCATGCCAAACCAGCTAGAGCAGCCGCAGTGTGCAGCTTCATCTCCATGTTCGCCTTCCTGACTATCAAGGCTACATTTTCCAGCTCCGTAGTTTCCACTTCGACGACATTAGCAAGCAGCATCTCAACATAATCTTCAATCAAAAAAATCACAGCTCCCAGAATACTCTTCGCCCCTCCCCTATCAAATGGTAAATCGAATCCAGAGCCAAATCAGCATCACACATAGAATAGAAATCAATCAAAACCAGTCGACGCGTCGAACTAACCCTGTGATTTGGATACTTGAAGTAGATCCGGCCTAGGTTCAGATCCGAACGCGACACTCGACGAATCGCGTTTTTACAGTGGCAGCAAATGCACTTCACAAGCGGCATATCTGACCCGTCCCCGGCGGCGCAGGAGGAGGATGCCACCGATCTCCCGACGAGCTCATGCTCTTGGCCATGGAGGACATGAGTGCGGAGTTGAAACAAGCTGGAGCAGAGGAACAAGGGCGAATCGACAGTCTTTTATAATATCCAAAATAGTCCTAAAAAGGAATTTATATACGCAACCTCGCCAATGGTTGTACACAAATCTCCGATGCCATTGATGTAAATATCGCACACGGAGTCAAACAAACCACCGTTACCAATATATTGGTAACGGTTAAAAATTCGCGATCGTTGCCTATGATGACGGGACGCGGGCCAGCTTGCCTGGCGGGGCAGGTTTTCTCTCGTGGAAAGCTCGATTTTCCGTCGCCTAACTCGTGCAATTTCCATAGAGGGGTATCCGATGTGTCGTTCTGTACTAGTGACTGCAACAAAGTAGAAAAAAGAACAACTCCAAAATTTAGAATAGGTTGTAAATTCTCCCATATGTTATCAATGCTTGTATTGTTCGAGATATGCCCTAGAGGCAATTAATAAAATGATTTTATTAGTCATATCTCAATTGTTCATAATATGTTTTTGTACCATGCTATAACTGTATTACGCGAAAACATTAATACACGTGTGGTATGCAAACAACCAGCTCCCTAGTAGCCTATATTTAACTAGTCCGTTGGGCAACAGATGATCAAGGTTTCCCGATCATGGATAATTACGTCGTTGACAACGGAGTCATGTCATTGGGTGAATGACGTGGCGGACATACCCAAAAGATTTAGAAACATAGTGCTCATACCTTCGACTGTGAGATCATATCAAATCGCTGCTTCTGGAAGGTGCTTTGATTGCATCAAACGTCATGTCTTATATAGCGTGACAATAAAGGTGACACTTTCGGGTATCCGAAGGAAGCATTGGAGGCGAGTGATCGAGAGCGGGATTTGCCAATCCTTATAGCAGGATAGATACTCTGGGCCCACTCGGTGAGATTACATCAATGAACTTGCAAGCATGTGACTAGGTCACGGGGATGTAATATCACAGACGAGTAAAGATAGATTTGTCAATGATGAGATCATGCTCGGTAATCGTGATATCGGAGAAAGATGCTCGGACAATCTATGTATCACTAGGCAAAAGGTTGAGACTGGACGTCTAAAGGTTCGAACGATAAAAGACTTTCGTGGACACATAGGGACTATCATGGGTATCCAGATCCCGCTGTTAGTCATTGATCGGAGAACAAGTCTCGTTCGTGTCTGTGTGATCCGAACCGTAGAGTAACACACTTAAGGGTAGGTGATGATTAGATTGGATATAAGAGAGAAAGAAACCAGAGACTCCGGAAGCGTTTCGAAACATGTCCGATGTTGATCGGAGGCAACGAAATATGTTTCGGAGCTCAAATGAATTAAATAATATGTATTTAATATTAATAAGTGTTATTAGTGATTAAATATATTTTTATTTAATTAGTTTCGAATTTTTAAAAGGCATTAAACCTAAATGGGCCTTAGAGGCCCATTAGGGAAAAACCCCAAAAGGGAAAAAGAAAAAAAAGGGAGGGCCAGCCGGCCTGGCTGGGCCGAATAGGGCCCAACCAGGGCCGGTGCACCCCCCATGGTTGGCCGAGCCATGTGGGAATAGTCCCACATGGCTTAGCCAGCGGGGTGGGCAGCCCTCCTCCACCTTTAAATAGGGGACCCCCCATGCCTTCGAAATTCATCCCATCTCCTTCTTCTTCTCTCCTGCCTTGAGCGTGGTTCCGTTTCTGGAGCTGCGTACGAGGAGGGAAGTCTCTCCACTATACGCACACTGCCGTGCTACTAGATCCAATCTTCCGCTTCCGCTGCTCTGCTGGATCTGGAGCCTGGAGGTCGTCATCTAGACCGTACATGTGTGAAACTATGAGGCGCTACACGGGTGGCGCTGGGAGTACGTCTACTTCCTCTATATGACCTTGAGGCCGCTTCTTCGGCTTCATGGACAACGTTGTGTGGGAACGTAATCCCGCTTTCGGTCTATAAGGGTATGTACTCCGTTCTCCTTCGTATAGTATATCTGCATAGTTATAGATCTTGGCTAGTTTCTGGTTATCGTTGGTAGGAAATTTTTTGTTTTCTGTCTACGATCCCCTTCAGTGGTATCAGACCCAATCTATGCGTAGATATATCTATGCGGTTTTTAGAACACATGTTGAATGTGGGCATCAATTCTATATTTGTTACCCTCTAGCGTGTACTTGTTTATATCGCGGCATTGTTTGATGAAGCGGCTCGGACCGACTTTACACGTACTCTTTACGCGAGACTGGTTCCACACCTGACATATGGCTTGTACCGTATATGTGGCTGGAGGGTGTATGTATCTCTTACAATAGTTGATATTGCATTTACAATGGATGGCCCTGAAAGGGGTGTAATAGAGACAATTATTTAATCGTTGTTTTGGTTGTTTGTAGGTAAGAAACAGTTCTTTTACGAAAGCCCTAGCAGCCACGTAAAACATGTAAAAAGATAAAGTAGAAAGCGTCTAACCTTATTTTGCAGGGGCAATGTGATATGGTCAAGGTAAGTTTAGTAAATTGTTTATAAACTGTGGGCGCGAAGGAGACCATCGCACAAGACCATATCATGTCGCATTATATTTCATTTTGATATATATATATATATATATATGTTTATATCTAAAGCGAAAACATGTAACTTAATTGTTGTCCTGCGGGTTGATTTCACGATTTATGAGGGACCAACATGTAAAAAGACCACGACGTACCAACACCTCCTCTGGCTATATTATATAGTAGAGATATATTAGTTACACGGCGGTAGTAATATAAGATGATCGTTCCTAAAATACCAAATAGTGTTCTCCCTTTAGCGTGCACCACCGAAAGTTCTCCGATACGAGGCAGGCCGTGACGATCGGGTGTCAGACGTATCTGTGTTCGCATAACGTGGGTGTAAGCCACGTTGCACAAGCAATACACTATAGGTTAATTTTGGCGAGCCTAGCATGTACAGACATGGCCTCGGAACACAGTGACCGAAAGGTTAAGCACGAGTCACATAGTTGTTGTGACCGACATAGCGATGTCCACTTTTGAAGTTATGCCATCGGCCATGATGATCGGGGGTAGTATAATGGATTAGGATCGTGTAATCACTAAAACGATGCGAGGGATGTTCGTTTTGAGTGGGAGTTCTGATAGTTTTATTTTTACTAAAACTTGAACGCTTATTTTATTATGAACAAAGTCTTATGTTTTTGCAAATTCCATTGTAGATGTCTCGCCCCACCTTTAACCTAGGCCTGTTCCTTGAGAAAGAAAAGCTTAAGACCAATGGGTCGAACTTCATGTCCTGGTTCCGTAACCTGAGGATCCTCCTCACTTCCCACAAGGTGGCCTATGTTCTTGAGGCCGCCATAGGTGATCAGCCTGCAGACACCGCCTCCGATGACGAGAAGAACGTCTATCAGTCGAGGGTGGAGATTTCCTCTTATGTCCAGAGTGGCATGCTCTTTGCCATGGAGGCTGACCTACAAAAGCATTTTGAGAAGAAGAGTGCTTATGAGATAATCACTGAACTCATGATTGTTTTTGCACCACAAGTCAAGGCTGAGAGGTATGAAGCTACCAAGCTGTTCTTCTCAGCCGAGATGGAAGAGCACGGCAACATAAGCGAGCACTTGGCCAAAATGTCTGGCTGCGTCCAGCTCCTGAGTGATCTGGGATATGGGATTTCAGACGAGCTAGTTATAGACAGGGTGCTGCTTTCGCTGCCCCTAGCTATAAGGATGCTATCATGAACTACTTCGACCTAGGGACATCAAAATCCTTATCTGAAGTACTGTTGATGCTCGAAGTGGCCGAATTGGAAATCAAGATGGAAAGGATGGTACTGACCGTCAAACCAAAAGCAAGCAACTGCTTCTTCTGCAAAGACGTCGGTCACTGGAAAACAACTGCCCCAAGTACCTAGCAAAGAAAGGCAAGATTGACATAAAAGAGAAAGGTATATTTGATATACATGTTATAGATGTTTACCTTACTTGCGCTCGGAGTAATGCATGGGTATTTGATACTGGTTCTGTTGCTCATATTTGTAACTCTCAGGTGGAGTTGCGGAATAAACGGCGCTTGGCAAAGGACGAGGTGATGATGCTGATGCATGTAAAATGCATACATGAACTTTGCACTTTAATTGCTTATATTCCAATCATATTTGCATCATATAAGGGTTATATCAATGTTTTATAATGATTTTTGGGAATATTCATTTATTTCCTATTTTTATGGAATTAACCCTGCACAGGCAGAAAACCCCGTTTTCTTATTTTAATGTTTCAGGGACCCAAACGTCAACGAAATCACCTGGAAATTTACGGGCGTCAATATTTGGAAGGAAGAAGACCTGTGGGCGAAGGAAGCGAGCAAACGGAGGCCGAGGGCCAAACGAGGGGGCCCACGCGGCCAGGTACTGTAGCCGCGTGGGACCCACCCATTTGGGCCTCGTGGCTCCGTTGCCTTCGATCTTCTCCACCGACATCGTCTTGACCTAAAAACGCCTATAAAAAAGGTCCCCCGACGTTCTCTGGAAGGAGCGCCGCACAAACACAGAAACACCGAAACGGAGATCAGGAGCTGCAGATTGGAGGGGGAAAACTCCGGCGGGGCGCTGCCGGCGTGGTCTCCATCTTCTCCATCGACTTCTCCACCGTCTCCATGATGAAGAGGGAGTAGTCCACCTCTGGACTATGGGTTTGTGGAAGTAACTTATGTATCTCTCCTCTCTTGAGCTTCACTAATTAGCACCGTATGAGCTGCTGAACATGATTACGGTCACCGTTGTAATACCTTTGTGGTGGATCTTTATGAGTTAATATATGTTTGAGATTGCAATGTTTGTTTCAGTTATGAGTATAGATGCATATTATGTACCCCGTTCTTGTCTACTTGTTTTGATCAAGCATGTTTATGAGAGCGTGTGTGGGGGAACGTGTGCATTAGTTGGAGTAACGGGGGGTGGCTAGTGCAGTGAACGTGAGAGAAAGTTCTGCGATCCACTTTGGTATCTTTACCTTACTTTGTTACCTCACTAGGGATAAACTAAAATACCATGCTACCGGGGATGTGGGCGTGACCATTGCCACTACTCCATGACTAGATCTAGCATGTTCTTATTTTCACTTCATGTCATGATACTTAATGCTATACTCTGAGTTATCTTAATTACTGAGGTGTTATGATTTAGTTCGCATCTTGGTGGAGTATAAGAGAGGTTAATAACCAAAAGATCTCTATGTTAGGACGTGATGCCCATATATCTAAGTAACTTGTTATCAAACCCTGTGTTGCAATCTCATATGTTAACTGTGTGTGTTCCATTGTCTACCACTTTATAAAGAGAGAGTGCATTTGTGAAACCATGAACCCCAGTCCATTTTTAATCATAAGAAACACCTTTCCAACACCATATACCACTTTTCTATTTTCAGCCATCATTAAATCCGAAAATACAAAAATACTTTTCATCTTGCATACATCATTCAAAAACCCAAAAATATCATTTATCATTGCATCCACCATCATTGCATATTTATTTCTTGTTTGCATTGCATAACTATCCTGATATCATTCTTACACCTTGTGCTTGACAACCACAGGTGAGGTTGAGGACCAAAACATCTAACCTTGTTTTGTAGGTAACCAAAAGAAGGATAAGAAGATAAATCTACCACTTCAGATTCCCCGAGAGTTCGATATTAAACCCTCGAGTCACCCCTCGTGGGGAAAACTGTCTTCCACTTACTATACACTCTGCACTTGGAGTCTCAACCTAATCCCGTTTATTTTGCAGGTATCAAGCCTTGCTCTTCGGGATCATCAAGACGTTTTCTGGCGCCGTTGCCGGGGAATCGTAGCTGAGAGATTTATCCAAGGGTGTGCATCATCGCATTCATCTCACAACAAAGTCAACGTCACCAACTTGTGCTAACACCTAAGCTTGGGGAGGTTGCACCTACGTGAGCACCATCTTATCCATCTTTACTTACAAAGCAATTTATTTGTTTTGTTAGTGTCATTGCATATCATATCATATTTATTTCAGTTTTGCATAAAAAATTAAAAATACCAAAAAAAACTTGCTATCATGGTGCTTGGAAACAAACAAGGAGGGAGTTCTCTAGGGAATTCTGTTTCTAGTTTTAAACAATATCATGGAGAAACATTAAAAGATGCTTGGGTAAGAATTAATAGGATGCATTATGAAGATCCTACACCTTGTGAAGATGAAAAGCTAAATCTTTATTTCTATTATGGAATAGATCCTTGGTATCAAAATGCTTTAGATGGGGCTACAGGTGGAAGTTTTGTCTTGTCAACACCACCTTGTGCAGCCATGACACTTAGAAGGATTTTTGGTAGCTTTGTGGGTAGCAAGAAAAAGTTGGAAGACACCACAATAGCACTTGCTTCATCAAAGGATAAATTTGAAACTAAGTTAGAAAAGCTACCTAGTAAGGAAGATTTTGAACAACTAGTTTCTTATTCTGAAAACATTATTCCAAAGATAAACAATGAATTGGTTAATGTCATGCATAAGTTGAGAATTTGTGAGAAAGAATTTCTGGAAAAAGATGTTTACCTGAACAATATTGAGGAAAAATTGGTTCGAGTTAGTGATTCATTGAGAAAAGATTCATCTCTTAAACATGTGAAAGAGTTCCTGTAAGCAACAAGTTTGGGTTAAAAAGGAAAAGAAAGTTGAGGAAGTTAAAATGCTTAATGAAGTCAAGGATCCTTTGCTTGACTTAGAAAATTGTAGCTTGCATGAATTAATATCTATCTTACAAAAATTTGCAAGTGATCCTTCCATCAACACTAACCAAGCAGGTTTTGGTTCTTATATTGCTAATCATGTCTTGAAAGAAAAGATTGCTAGGTACAACCAAGAGGCTATGATACCACCTAAGCTTGGGGATATGTGGATACCTAAGGTACTAGTAACTATTGGAAAAGAGACACACCATGCCATACTTGATCTAGGATCTAGTGTCTCTGTTTTATCTAAAGAACTATATGAAGTGCTTGAATTGAAAAATCTTGAAAAATGCTCTATTGAACTAGCACTTGCTGATGACTCTATTAAACATGCTTTGGGAAAAGTAAGTGATGTTATGGTAGAGTTACATATGACTTTTGTGCCTGTGGATTTTCTAATCATGGACATGGGGAATAAAACCTCTAGTCCTATTATTCTTGGAAGACCTTTTCTTCGTACCACAGGTGCTATCATTGATTCAAAGGAAGGGAATGTAAAGTTTCAGTTTCCACACAAGAAGTGCATGGAACACTTTCCAAGGAAGAGGGAACCACCAAAGTTCAAGCTCCCTCATGAGCTTCGTCCACAATAAAACAACAAGTAAGAAGCCTAGCTATATGGCTATAAAGAAAGCGCTTTGCGGGAGGCAACCCGGTTATTTTTATGTGTGATTTTTCTTTGTGTCCTCTTGCTGTAACAAGAGATTTGTGTTAGTTTAGGTTCTGGAGTTTTTAATAAAGTGCCAAGTTTTACCCTTTTTGGTTTGAAAAAGTTGCTTATAGCGTTCGGAGATTTTATTCCTGCACGAAGTCAGTGCACGGTATGATTTTTAATTCTTATTCTGTAACTCCGAATGAGCTCATATTTGAACTGTAGTTGCAACTTTTCATCCTCTGTATGCATGAATTTTTCGGAATTTTTCGAGAAAGTTTGGTAGGGTAGAAAAATACGTTTTGCTGCTGTTTTTCTGGACAGATTCTGTCCCATTTTGTTTGATGCATGCTTTGAGCTTTTAAGTTGAATCTTTTTGATCCAATTGAGTTTATGAGTAGGCATACAACATTATACACTTTCTGGACATTCATATGAATTTTTGTTCAAGGATTATATGCAGCAAGGAACCTATTTGTTTATCACTATTAATGCACCCCACAGAAAAGAGATGGGAGAAACGGTGTTTTGAAGTTTTTTCACAGGGATTGGAGGAGATGCACCAAGAGCTATCCAAGGATGGTGAAGACCATAAGCTTGGGGATGTGAAGACAACCCCGCTGGACCTACACACTCTCGGTTTGCACACGTCCAACTTCTGTTTTTCGATCGAAACACTTTATCGCATAAACTTGGAGCGTCGTTTTTGTTTTTGTTTGAGTCTTGAGAGACCACCACACTATCAATTATATATGAGAGAGCTACTGGAAATATGGGTTGAAATATGTTGGATGCTTTTATAAGATTGGGAAAAGGGATGTTTGACTTGATTTTTAATGATACATATAGTTGCATGATTCATGAGCTTGTTTATGAGTAATAGTTTGCAAATTCTTTTTGTAGAGCTATCACTTATTCATGTTTTGGTGCTGATTGTTATTTCACTTGGTTTAACATGGATTAGTTAGTTCTATGGACACTCATGCATGCATCTAGATGGTCAACTTTCTCCCTTTTGCTAGCCCAAAAACTCCAACAAGCAAAAACTTGTTTCCAACACCTTCAACCAAAGTTATTCCAGTGAGTCCACCATATCTACCTATTGGCTTTATGCTATTCCGAGTATGTTTAACATGTTGTTTGTGTTATCTTACCTCTGAATGAAAATGTTTATGTTATTGATTGCAATGGAAAAAATTGGTTATATAGCTCTCACGAACTTGATGCACAATGTTCTTTTATTTGCATAATAAAACTTGACCCATTGTGATTAAGATTATGATGTTTGTGGCTTGATGAATGTTTTGGGTTGGAAGTTAGCCCATATGTGCTGTCACATGGCAAGCTTTCAACACGCTCTTCATCTCATTTAGTTGATATCATGTGCTTTTGTCTATGGATGCTTATCATGTTGAAATAAATGTGGAAATAGAGTGAGTTTAAATGAGTTTGTGTAAATGGTTAGAGAGACGCCTGGGCCGCTAATCTAAGCCATGCATCATTCATGGTGGAAATTTACTTACATACTATGGTGAACCTTCTGTGATACACCTTGCAATAAAAAACTATTCCAAATGGTAAATAAAAAGGGTGTTGAGATTGTTCATTTTGTTTGTTTGTCTTGTCATTTTGATATGGGCTTGTTCCATATCTTGGGACAAGAGGTACCCCAGTTGACGCTCTTGATGATACTATTATGCTTACAATGATATTTAATTGAACTTGCTTTGTTTCCCAAGTTGAGTAACACATGGTGTAAGTACTTGTATTCAAGGGGCATGAGACATTCAACCCATTCTTTATCAAGCACACTACTCATATTTGCTTTCACTTTAACCTTAATCATTCAAGATGCTATGATAGGGGCAATGAGAGCTTGACACCAATGAATACCTTATTGCAATCATTAACTTAAGTAGAAGAGTTTGGAAGTTGGATGAAACTTATGCATGCTTTACCTCTACTCACATATACATCTTTCCAAAGTGTACACCTATCATATTCAGATTTTCATCTACACTCTATGACCATTGTAGGATGTTCTACTTATCATTATGCATACATGTGTTCCATATTACTTGCTACATGTTACACTTTGTGAACTATCAATGAACATCCTTGTCTTGAATACTTGATATCACTTCATAAACTATTTGCATATTGCTACTCCTTTGAAGAATGAATCATTTGACTATATGTAGCAATAGTAATCATCTTTGATATCATTGTTAAGTATTAAATTGCAAAGTCCATGTTAGTTTTATCATCTTCATACTCGAGGACGAGCATGGATTAAGCTTGGGGATGTTGATGCATGTAAAATGCATACATGAACTTTGCACTTTAATTGCTTATATTCCAATCATATTTGCATCATATAAGGGTTATATCAATGTTTTATAATGATTTTGGGAATATTCATTTATTTCCTATTTTTATGGAATTAACCCTGCACAGGCAGAAAACCCCGTTTTCTTATTTTAATGTTTCAGGGACCCAAACGTCAACGAAATCACCTGGAAATTTACGGGCGTCAATATTTGGAAGGAAGAAGACCTGTGGGCGAAGGAAGCGAGCAAACGGAGGCCGAGGGCCAAACGAGGGGGGCCCACGCGGCCAGGTACTGTGGCCGCGTGGGACCCACCCTTTGGGCCTCGTGGCTCCGTTGCCTCGATCTTCTCCACCGACATCGTCTTGACCTAAAAACGCCTATAAAAAAGGTCCCCCGACGTTCTCTGGAAGGAGCGCCGCACAAACACAGAAACACCGAAACGGAGATCAGGAGCTGCAGATTGGAGGGGGAAAACTCCGGCGGGGCGCTGCCGGCGTGGTCTCCATCTTCTCCATCGACTTCTCCACCGTCTCCATGATGAAGAGGGAGTAGTCCACCTCTGGACTATGGGTTTGTGGAAGTAACTTATGTATCTCTCCTCTCTTGAGCTTCACTAATTAGCACCGTATGAGCTGCTGAACATGATTACGGTCACCGTTGTAATACCTTTGTGGTGGATCTTTATGAGTTAATATATGTTTGAGATTGCAATGTTTGTTTCAGTTATGAGTATAGATGCATATTATGTACCCCGTTCTTGTCTACTTGTTTTGATCAAGCATGTTTATGAGAGCGTGTGTGGGGGAACGTGTGCATTAGTTGGAGTAACGGGGGGTGGCTAGTGCAGTGAACGTGAGAGAAAGTTCTGCGATCCACTTTGGTATCTTTACCTTACTTTGTTACCTCACTAGGGATAAACTAAAATACCATGCTACCGGGGATGTGGGCGTGACCATTGCCACTACTCCATGACTAGATCTAGCATGTTCTTATTTTCACTTCATGTCATGATACTTAATGCTATACTCTGAGTTATCTTAATTACTGAGGTGTTATGATTTAGTTCGCATCTTGGTGGAGTATAAGAGAGGTTAATAACCAAAAGATCTCTATGTTAGGACGTGATGCCCATATATCTAAGTAACTTGTTATCAAACCCTGTGTTGCAATCTCATATGTTAACTGTGTGTGTTCCATTGTCTACCACTTTATAAAGAGAGAGTGCATTTGTGAAACCATGAACCCCAGTCCATTTTTAATCATAAGAAACACCTTTCCAACACCATATACCACTTTTCTATTTTCAGCCATCATTAAATCCGAAAATACAAAAATACTTTTCATCTTGCATACATCATTCAAAAACCCAAAAATATCATTTACATTGCATCCACCATCATTGCATATTTATTTCTTGTTTGCATTGCATAACTATCCTGATATCATTCTTACACCTTGTGCTTGACAACCACAGGTGAGGTTGAGGACCAAAACATCTAACCTTGTTTTGTAGGTAACCAAAAGAAGGATAAGAAGATAAATCTACCACTTCAGATTCCCCGAGAGTTCGATATTAAACCCTCGAGTCACCCCTCGTGGGGAAAACTGTCTTCCACTTACTATACACTCTGCACTTGGAGTCTCAACCTAATCCCGTTTACTTTTGCAGGTATCAAGGCCTTGCTCTTCGGGACCATCAGATGCGCGTCGGCAATGGATCAAAAGTTGACGTGGTGGTTGTCGGTACGCTCCCTCTACATCTACCATCGGGATTAGTTATGGTTTCGAATAAATGTTATTTTGTACCAGCTTTGAGTGTAAACATTATCAGTGGATCTTGCTTGTTGCAAGATGGATATTCGTTCAATTCAGTATCAAATGGTTGTGCTATTTCGATGAATGATATCTTTTATGTTCCTGAGAGTAATGGTTTATTCTTGTTGAATCTCGATAGTAGTACTCACATCCATAACGTAGATGCCAAGAGGATTAGACTTAATAATGATACCGTCATGTATATGTGGCATTGCCGTCTCGGTCATATTGGTATAAAGCGCATGAAGTAACTCCATTCTGATGGACTTTTGGAGTCACTAGATTTTGGATCTCTTGACACGTGCGAACCATGCCTTATGGGCAAAATGACTAAGACACCGTTCAATAGATTTATGGAACGGGTGTCGAACTTATTGGTAGTTATACATACAAATGTGTGTGGTCCAATGAGCGTGTTGACACGCAATGGTTATCGTTATTTTGTAACCTTCACTGATTATTTGAGTAGATACGGGTATATCTATTTAATGAAACACAAGTCTGAAACGTTTGAAAAGTTCAAAGAATCTCAGAGTGAGGTTGAAAATCAACTCAACAAGAAAATTAAGCACCTTCGATCCGATCGTGGTGGTGAATATTTGAGCTTTGAGTTTGGCACACATCTGAAGGCCTGTGGCATCGTACCACAGCTTACGCCTGCCAGGACACCACAATGCAACGGTGTATCCGAGCGACGTAATCGTACTTTATTAGATAGCGTGTGGTCTATGATGTCTCTTACCGACTTGCCTGTATTGTTTTGGGGATATGTGTTAGAAACAGCCGCATTCATTTTAAATAGGGCTCCATCCAAATCCGTAGCAACGACACCGTATGAGATATGGCATGGCAAGAAACCTAAGTTGTCATTCCTGAAGGTTTGGGGTTGTGAGACGAACGTTAAGAAACTACAACCCGACAAACTCGAACCAAAATCGGAGAAGTCGTCTTTGTAGCATATCCGCGGAAACCATAGGATATACCTTCTATAATCAACCCGAGGGCAAAACGTTTGTCGCGAAGAATGGCACCTTTCTCGAGAAAGAGTTTCTCGCTAAAGGAGTAAGTGGGAGGGAAATAGACCTCGACGAGATAGTTGATCCTGAACTCAAAATTACGAGTGGCGCAACGGAAGCTGTTCCTGAACCGTCCTCCATAACAGATGGAGTGGGAGAAAATGTCAAGGAAGCTATTTTACCTCGTAGGTCTGGAAGAACCCGTACCTCTCCTGAGTGGCATGACAATCTTGTTTGCACCGTCATGTTAATTGATTAAGATGAACCTATGAGTCCGAGAAATGGCTTGAAGCCATGAAATCCAAAATGGGATCCATGTATGACAACAAAGTATGGACTTTTATGGAGATTCCCGATGGGCGTAAGGCCGTTGAGAATAAATGGATCTTTAAGAAAAAGACTGACGCTGACGGTAATGTGACCGTCCATAAAGCTCGAGTTGTCGCAAAAGGGTTCCGACAAATTCATGGAATTGACTACGATGAAACATTTTCACCGGTAGCGATGCTTAAGTCTATTCGGATTTTGCTAGCAGTAGCTGCATATCATGATTTCGAGATATGGCAGATGGATGTCAAAACATCGTTCCTAAATGGTAACATTGAGAAAGAGTTGTATATGGTACAACCTGAAGGTTTTGTCAATCTAGAGAATGCTGGCAAGATATGCAAGCTTCAATGTTCCATTTATGGACTAAAGCAAGCATCTCGAAACTGGAATCTTCGCTTTGATGAGGTGATCAAAGGTTTTGGATTTGTCCAAAATGCGGAAGAGACATGCATTTATAAGAAAATGAGTGGGAGCTCAGTTGCATTCCTAGTTCTATATGTGGATGATATATTACTAATTGGGGATAGTGTCGAACTTCTGAAAAGCGTGAAGGAATATTTAAACAGTAAATTTTTTATGAAGGACTTAGGAGAAGCTGCATACGTATTAGGCATTAAATCTATCATGATAGATCAAGGCGCCTATTAGCGTTAAGTCAAAGTACTTACCTTGACAAGATACTGAAGAAGTTCAATATGCATTTGGCAAAGAAAGGTTTTCTGCCGGTTGTCAAGGGTAAGATGTTGAGCACAGCTCAATGTTCAGTGACGGCTCTTGGAAAAGCCGATGTGGATGGCAATCGATATGCTTCGGCTATAGGATCGATCATATATGCCATGTTAAGTACTCGACCCGATGTAGCACTGGCTCTTAGTTTGACGAGTCAGTTCCAAAGTAATCCAGGCAAAGATCATTGGATAGCTGTTAAGAACATACTGAAGTATCTTAAGCATACCAAGGACATGTTTCTTGTTTATGGAGGCTGTGAAGAGGAACTTGGCGTAACAGGTTACGTTGATGCAAGTTTCTGCACAGATCCAGATGACTCGAAATCGCAAACTGGTTATGTGTTTAAGGTGAACGGAGGCACTGTGAGCTGGAGAAGTGGGAACCAACCCATAGTAGCCCAATCTACAATGGAATCGGAGTATATTGCGACTGCGGATACTGCAAATGAAGTTGTTTGGCTGAGGAAGTTCGTCATCGAGCTCGGAGTGTTTCCAAGCGCGCAAGACCCTGTGAACCTCTACTGCGACAACACAGGTGTTATTGCTAACGTGAAGGAACCAAGGTCTCACTCAACCACCAAACATATTCTCCGACGCTTCCATGTGATACGACAGTACGTCAAGGAAGGCGATGTAAAGATTTGCAAAATACATACGGACCTGAATGTTGAAGATCCGCCGACGAAACCTCTTCCACGAGACAAGCAAGAGAAACACCAAGCTGTTGTAGGTGTTAGGCTTTTACCAAGTTGTAAACTAGATTAAATTGTACTCTAGTGCAAGTGGGAGACTGTTGGAGATATGCCCTAGAGGCAATTAATAAAGTGATTTTATTTGTCATATCTCAATTGTTCATAATATGTTTTTGTACCATGCTATAACTGTTTTACGCGGAAACATTAATACACGTGTGGTATGTAAACAACCAGGTCCCTAGTAGCCTCTATTTAACTAGTCCGTTGGGCAACAGATGATCAAGGTTTCCTGATCATGGATAATTACGTCGGTTGACAACGGAGTCATGTCATTGGGTGAATGACATGGTGGATATACCCAAAAGATATAGAAACGTAGTGCTCATACCTTCGACTATGAGATCATATCAAATCCCTGCTTCTGGAAGGTGCTTTGATTGCATCAAACGTCATGTCTTATATAGCGTGACAATAAAGGTGACACTTTTGGGTATCCGAAGGAAGCAGTGGAGGCGAGTGATCGAGAGCGGGATTTGCCAATCCATATAGCAGGATAGATACTCTGGGCCCAATCGGTGAGATTACATCAATGAGCTTGCAAGCATGTGACTAGGTCACGGGGATGTAATATCACAAACGAGTAAAGATAGATTTGTCAATGATGAGATCATGCTCGGTAATCGTGATACCGGAGAAAGATGCTCGGATAATCTAAGTATCACCAGGCAAAAGGTTGAGACTGGACGTCTAAAGGTTCGAACGATAAAAGACTTTCATGGACACATAGGGACTATCATGGGTATCCAGATCCCGCTGTTAGTCATTGATTGGAGAACATGTCTCGTTCATGTCTGTGTGATCCTGAACCGTAGGGTAACACACTTAAGGGTAGGTGACGATTAGATTGGATATAAGAGAGAAAGAAACCGGAGACTCCGGAAGCGTTCCGGGACATGTCCGATGTTGATCGGAGGCAACGAAATATGTTTCGGAGCTCAAATGAATTAAATAATATGTATTTAATATTAATAAGTGTTATTAGTGATTAAATATATTTTTATTTAATTAATTTCGAATTTTTAAAAGGCATTAAACCTAAATTGGACTAGAGGCCCATTAGGGAAAAACCCCAAAAGGGAAAAAAGAGGGGAGGGCCAGCCGACTTGGCTGGGCCGAATAGGGCCCAACCAGGGGCGGCGCACGCCCCATGGCTGGCCTAGCCATGTGGGAATAGTCCCACATGGCTTAGCCAGCGGGGTGGGTAGCCCTCCACCTTTAAATAGGGGACCCCCTGTAGTGACCCAGCACACCACTGCATGTTGTAGTGTACAAGTCGCTGACATAATACTCACGAAAGGACCACTTCGTAAATATTATATCCTTCAGAGTAGTACAACAGAAACATAGTCGGTCCAAGGTAACACTATAGGATTACAACACTAATCAATACAAAATCTCGAGAACCTCCTTTACAAACAGAAGTAGGTCTCGTGCAAATGAATCTCTCAAAAAGATCCAAGTCGTAGAACTAAGCTGGATACCAGCTTTACTTAAACTCCTAATCCACAACTACTGCTCTCACACCCTAACTATTCATCTGGAATCTCCTTGTCTAGTGTTGTGCTTCTCCTTCCAAGAATAGACGTCTTGTCCGTAAGCATTGCCGTCGACGGTCCACCATTGAAGTGTTGTCGCCACTCATCCGTCGGCAGACTCCATCAGGTTGATTTGACTCCTTGTCGAAGACCTCACCAACATCGTGATGGATTCCTGTCCTTCCTCGGCTAACTCCTATAATCTAAGCAGGGGGTCAACAGAGGAAAGGGTGAGCAACACGAGCGTTACTCAGCAAGTTCATATAACAGGAATAAGGTGTTTTATGCACTAGCTACCATCCATACCAAAAGGTCATGGATGAACATGCATATCTTTGTAAAACATTTTTAGGAAAAGATTCATTTTATCTTCAGAAAACTATGCCCGTCATCGATTCACAGGTGCTAGGGCCTTGAGGAGCCTCCTTTCCTGCAGCGTTCGCCGTTCCTTCCTGGAACGTGGAGTAACATGTCACATTTTTACACTCTGCAGAGGTGCGTTACTTTACCCATAAGAGACCAACGCCTTGTTGCACAACCGGGCGAGTCTTTCCCGTCCACACTTCCTTTGGTGTGGGGCCCAGTCGTTGATCCAAGCCATTCGCCGTGCTTTTCCAACAACCCCGCATGCCCACCCAATTCATGCATAGCAGAATCACCCCTGGCTCTACCCCTTACGGTAGATACCTAGGCATCCCCTTGCAGACCATCATAGACACCAGAGTCCGTGGGCATTAAGGGGTCCCACCCATGTGCATGTAGTCGCACTAGATCTACAGCGTACGGCTCTGGCTGCCCGTTGACATGCGAAAGGGAAAAGATCACAGATGACTTTCCCGTCCCATTCCAAGTCTCATGGTTAACGCTTCATTTTCGGCGCAAGAACGCTGACGGCATTGGTTCTTAAGTCCTAGGTAATACTTTCCCGTGCAAATGGAACCTCCACCAACCACATCATTCCATGGTTCCATCTGCCAGCCAACAATATATATATAGCAATTCACATCATTCGAAGATAGGTTTTTTTTTTTTTAATGCAATGATAAACCATAGTATTTTTCATTTACTTTGATAAACATAATCAAGTAGGACATGAGCAAGAGTGAACTTGCCTTTTTGACTGCAAGATTATGCAGCCAAGGTCTTCGATACAATACAGACTCCAAAATCTGGAAAGAGCATCATTGGTCCGGTAAGGACTAATGTTTGAAGAAGCAATATGCTATTATGCATAAGTATGAGATGCATCGTCCTAAACCCCGTGACTAACTCTCGATGGTTGAGGGTTGGTTTGAGTTTGGTGATTATTCTTAGATTTGTTTTATCTTCAAGTTTACTTCACAAGAAAGATGAATTTTTATCTTTTACTATAATACCATATTAAGCATAAGGATAAAATAAAACAACATCATAATACTAAATGGTTATTTTAGGGTTGACTATCATCTATATGTTTATAAAGATCAGGTGTCAACTTGAATTAATTAAACAAATGGTGTAGTTTTATTATTCAAGAAGGCAAAAAGAATAACTTTTGAAGAAATAAATAATGTATACATTTGTTGATATCATAGGGTAGTTATTTTAGTTAAGTAATGGTATAGTATCAAATATAAGGAGTAGTTACTTATGTATTTAACTTTTCTTTATGCAAAAGATAATATGATTTGAATTTTAACACTTAGAAGAAACACCACAAGTAATCTCATATTATGAAGTAGTTATTAATTTGGATTAATGATTTAAATAATTGTATCATAAAATTAATCCAATTATTAAAAGTATTAATAATAGTGAACAAGTTTTATTAAATAAAGAATTTCACTTTTATGAATTTAAGAACTACATGATATATTATAAAGTAATAAAATGATAAATTTATATGTTGATAGATTTATCTTTTGTATTGTTAAAGGATTCTTGAATGATTATTTTCCTTATGGAAAATATCATTAAAAACCACTTAAGAATATTAGTGAAACATGTTCACAAATGGAATTCTAGAAATGGTCGTAATGTTGTGATGGAAATATATTTCACTATTTGTAGTTAAACATGTGGAGCAATTTGAATGGAATTCAAATGCATTCAAAATAGCATTTTAAATAAATTCCATATTTAAATTAATAAGTAAATTATTGTTTCAATTTTAGATTGATTTAATTGTAATTGATCACACACTCAAATGATATAGATAGATATATTTTATTTTTCTTAACATTTTGGTATAATGTTTGTATTTTTATAACTTGGTGATATTATTTTAAACATACTATAAATCAAGATAAATTACTTAATATTACATAACAATATATTTATATCTTTTAGAATTATATTAGGTATTTTTTTTAACTATTTTAAAATATTACATTTCTAGTTATATTGATTAAATAATTTAGAATTTTCTAATTAATTTTTATTTGTGAATTTACCAAACTGCCCCTGGTCAACAGGGTTGAACCAGACCAAAACCAGAGCCTGGCTCGGGTCGGTCAACCCGATCGACCAGACCCGCTCGTACTCGTCTCTCTCTCTCCCTCGACCCCGAGCTGTCTCTCTCTCCTTACGCGATCCCCTTCCGCCTCGCCGTCGCCGGCCGTCCCCGGCGTGCTCCGACCAGCTCCGCCGCCGTGCTGGGGCGGAATCGACGCGCCATCGGTTCTCCTCCTTCCCCTCCACGGCGATTTGTTTTTTTTTCCCAGCCCGGTGCGGCTACGCGTGACCCACATCCGAAGCTAGGGTTTCGGTAGCAGCGCGGCCCCGCCGTGCTCCCGGCCCCTGCTGCTCCGCCGTGGCGGGTGTGGAGCTCACCCCCATGCCACCATGGTGATGGTGTGGTACTCGCTTCTCCCCTGGCCCTCCTCCATTGACCACACGGGCACTGCCCCGTCGTCATGGCGTTACGGCCTGGGGCGCTGGTAAGCTCCTCTCCTCTCCTCTCTTCCTCTCTCCTGGCCCAAGGCCATGCTCTGTGATGTGCAGCAAATTATGATTCTAGGGTTTTCTGTTGATTTAGGTGTTGTATTGTGTTGCTCTGGTGATGAGCTGCCCTGATGCTCCTGTGGTATTCTTTGGATGATGCTCTAGTGCCCCTGTCATATCTGCTGGGAATGATCTTGATAGTAACTAGGCTGTGGTGAAGAACTGGTGGTTCTGTCAATTGCTCACTTCAATTGTCTGCTAATGGAGGTGTAGATAGTGTGTGTTATCTGAACCCCTGGGTTCAGAGATGTGCCACTGCAAAAGATAGTTTGGTTTGCAATGATTTACATAATGGCTTAGTCCTTTTGGATATAACAGATTCTTAAAATTGGATAGTGCTATTTTAGTGCATGATTGTGCTTGTGGTGCATCTCCCTTCGTGGTTTATGTGCCCAGCAACATGGACTGGATGTGTACTTCACAAGATGTGGATTCAAGCATTATTAGCTTGTAAGCCTTTGCTATTTACTTGGATAATTTGCCCCTGCCCGTGATGCACATGCTGAGGCCATTTTATTAAGAACAGATGCTTTGCTTGCCCCTTTTTAATTAATTCCCAATGAAGAGCTGTGCATAACATTTCTATGCATAACTGAGGGAAATCACACCACAATCAAATGCTTGCATAATTTGCTTTAAGAGTTGAGATCAACCTTAGCAAGTTGTGGTGTGGCTGTGTTGTGGTTTGGTTGCTGGAGTGTTCTGGATCAACATCACTTGTAGATCTCCTCCTTGTTCTCCTAGCTGGCCTGCTCCTCCAGCTCCAGGTTGCTTCCCTCGAGCTCCTGGCCTTCCCTTCTTACTCCAGATTGCTCTTTTGCTTCTATCCCATCTTGCTATTGCTTTAGGCAATAATCCAGTGGTGAAAGATAGATGGATTTGTGGTTCTGTATGCTGTGGAGGTTGATGAGCTCGAGCTGAGCTAATAAGGGTGAGTGGGTTCTACTTTGCTAGCTGCAGTGAGCCTCTTGCTCTTATCCTTCTCGTGGAAGTGGAATGGCTGTGCAGGTGACAGCCAACCTGGTGTGGTGATTGTGCTGCCTGGTTAGTTGCTTCCCAGGTTCTGTTAACGTGGAGCTTCGGCTGGTTGATCTTATCCTCCCCTTGGTTGTTTATTTTCGACTGCCAAGTGGAATTTATAATACTGCCCAGCCTATGATGTTGCTCTGAGGCTAAAGATTGTAGTTTAAGAACAGATGCTATACTTAATCTCCTAATTACACTCAATGATGTAATTAGCAATGCACTTCATTGCTAAACTGAGAGTTAAACTAACCTCTAACCCCTCTTTATATTTTGTCTTGTTTCTTATTTGTTTTGCAGGAAAACAATTGTTGGAATTAAGATCAAAGGAAAAAGAAAGGATTACAAGATATTTAGTTTTAGGACTAGATGTATTTATCATTTTGTAATTTTGTGTATTGTAAACCATTTGTAAAGACCATGTATTATTGTAATTATTCAATAAAGTTATTTGTTTTTGTCATTCAATAATTTTATAAATTGTAATATGTGTTGTGAAGATTTAAAATAATCAAACAACTATAAATTCATTTACTTAATTATTATTTCTATAATTTTATTGTTCCAATTTGAATTACTTTACAAATTCAATTTATTTGAATATTCAAATTGGATTCAAAATTCCCACAACAAGTAAATTACCTAGAGGTCATGTCGAAATTTATTGCATTCACCCAAGATGAACTAAACCCTAATTCTTAACGATGAATTAACTCCGATCACTCCAGGGTTTTGATTTGCGAAAAATTTGTTCGGGTTTTTCAAATACATGCATGTAGATCCACAAATTCATATTTCTGCCCTCCAATAACTCCTAAACGCTGGGGTATTACAGTCTTTCCCCCTTAACAAAAACTTCGTCCCGAAGTTATGACGTGTATATCTGAAGAGTCCAGGATATGCTTGTCTCAAGTCCTCCTCTTTCTCCCAGGTAGCTTCTCGTTCAGGATGGTGCTTCCATTGGACTTTACAGTACTTAATTGCTCTATTTTTGAGTCTTTTCTAATTTTCCTCTAAGATCCGAATTGGTTCTTCGATGTAAATTAAGTCTGCCTTTAATTCCAGTTCTAACATCATTTGCCTCACCCTAGTGGTGAAGACAACCAATTACTCCTTGCAAAGTTTTCTTTTAATGAGTTATAGAAGAATGTATGTATATTTTATTCCATCAATCTGCCTTAAGCATATAAAAGAATATGTTAACAAGATGGTCTTGTTACCAAACAACTTTTATTTCAAGTGGCTGAGATATACTGGATTATCTGACCTTCTGTTTGTTTGTATATGACATTCAATTGTTTGAGCCTACAAAAGTGATTTGTTAACAAGGTAATTAGGCTTGTTACCAAACTACTTCTATATAACACGAACCTTGGAATATCACACTATTTCTAGAGAGATTAACAAGAATAGATTCTGACATAAGAATTTCCAAATTCTCCCTGATAAATTGGCTTAGCACTTCTAGAACAGCCTAAAGAATCCTTTTGAATATCTTCTTGTCGTAGTTCCTCCTCCTTGTGATTTGCTTCTCTTACAGGATGACTTCGAGAAGATTGGGAGATAAGAATATAAGATAGTCTAGATAAAGTGTGAAGATCTAGATTAAGATCTAGTTTAGGCTTTTATTATCCTACCTTTAACTTCTCATTTATCTTTCCTTGAAGATTTGTACTTATTTCATAAATGATGGATTTTACCTAGCTTTCCACCCAATTCCTCTTATAAAGGTTGTATCTTGTTATTATTCCATTAGTTGTATCTAAAGATACTTTAGTTGTTGAATGTTCAATTTGTATTAGAGATGTGTAGTGCTTATGAAATAATGACTTAAGATGATAAATTGATAAGATATTTACTTAGGATATTAGGTTCTCATATGCTCATATACGTGTATTCTCAACTAGTCTTTTGAGTGTTGGTCGATCACTCTATGACTTCGTCGAAAAAGTTTTTATTTTCCCCGGATTTTAGATGCATGCTATGCAAATACACATATTATTTTTAGCCCTTTTTACTCTCTGATCTACGGGTATTACATACTCTTCCCCTTAGAATTTTGCTAGGGCACTTCCTTTCGTCTGACCTTTTGTTAATCGATCTTCATCTAGTTGTATCCATTCAGTCTCAAATAACAACTAGATCTTTTCTGTTGAATCGAGCTGCTTTCTCTATGCCCTTTGTGCTCAAACTTCCAACCTGTATACCTATGGTCTCTCGAAGAACACCGGTACTATCACCAGGTTGTGATTCCCGAGACATTCTCCGGTTCAGAGATATCATTCCTACATCCAATAGCTTCCCGAAGAACAATTGGTAAGTCCACCACTATGAACAACCAATAAGATCTCCCGGTAAATTGAATATTCACTCGGACTAGCATTCCAGTTGTCTCACCTAGGGTCTTGAGAAAAGACTATTGCAAAACTAGTTGCAATTGGTGATAACTTAACTCTAATTTAGAACAGGTTGTTGATCATCTAGTCCAAATTCGTTTGATAAACAACTCTTTCATCTACCTATTGCTGGAACTGATTCCTTTCTTTTGGGTGATCAGATGACACGACTCTTCAAATTTCATAATTCTCCTACTTTAGTAGAGTTTCTCATGTAGCTTTCCTGTCATCATCGTTAGTTAACCTTCCTTCATCCTGTGATGATACTCATCTTGAAACTTACGTAGTTTCTCCATCCTCCCAAGTCTGGTGATGTAGACCTCCAAATCCAAATATAATGTGAGTTGTGGTCCATCCCCACGTATAGCTTCCTTTACTTCGATCATCTTGACTTCCTTCTCTTCATGAGCCTTCATTGTTGTTTGAAACTTCTGGGAACACGTCTCTCCCTTACACGAATCCTATCTACCTCTGAATCAGTAACATCAAGAAAAGAACTCAATGTGACAATCATGCCATTGTACATCAATTTCTATCTTTATGTACCAACCTAGCCAATCAAAAATCCAATAAGATCCAATAAATCGCAAAATGCAGTTATATCAACCATGCAACATAAGCCTATACAATAAGTAGTACTTTGAGTAAAAACATCCCAAGTACCCAGGCTTAGATGCTATACACTACAAGATAGGTATATATTACCTTATAGTCCTATGCTAAAACAACTTTTTGCCTCAGTATTTACACCAGTTACCTATTTGTAACGGAGTAATCCTAAGACAAAGTACTCAAAGAGTAGTTGTGGTATGGCTTGGTTTCTTATGGAACTAAACTCCATGTAGCTTGGATCTTCCGTCTGGCTAGAACATCTATTTGCGAACATATCCAGATCCGTAGTAATGTAGCTCCCGTCATTGTTTGTGCATCTCCTAATTTCCTTATCACTTTATACTATACTCAGGTGATTCCCCTTTGGACTTCATCATTAGGGTATTGACATACTCTTCATAGTTGAATGTCGATGATTCTCCACTATCATCAAACATCTCCTAACTTCCTCCTTCACGAACTTATAATAGGGTTCTACTTCATAGGATAGGATTATCAATGATACCATGTAGGTAACACTGACTTAGATGTAATCTATTTGGTGTATCAACTGGTACAGACAGTCTTAACTGGTCATACCAAGTTGAAAATAACTAAGGTAGATGAATGTTATACCTATAAAATAATAAATAAGAATATCTACTCCAGTTGGGTAAGGAAATGTATATACAAGTATGACAATATTATTCTCAGGTGAATAACCATCATAGTTGTAGAAATATAGAGTTTAATTAAGTATGATAACTCCCTATAGTCTTACCAACCTACAAGTCTCCTAAAAGGGTTTTAATCCTAAGGTCGTTCGCTCTGATACCACCTGTAGTGACCCAGCACACCACTGCATGTTGTAGTGTACAAGTCGTTGACATAATACTCACGAAAGGACCACTTCGTAAATATTATATCCTTCAGAGTAGTACAACAGAAACATAGTCGGTCCAAGGTAACACTATAGGATTACAACACTAATCAATACAAAATCTCGAGAACCTCCTTTACAAACAGAAGTAGGTCTCGTGCAAATGAATCTCTCAAAAAGATCCAAGTCGTAGAACTAAGCTGGATACCAGCTTTACTTAAACTCCTAATCCACAACTACTGCTCTCACACCCTAACTATTCATCTGGAATCTCCTTGTCTAGTGTTGTGCTTCTCCTTCCAAGAATAGACGTCTTGTCCGTAAGCATTGCCGTCGACGGTCCACCATTGAAGTGTTGTCGCCACTCATCCGTCGGCAGACTCCATCAGGTTGATTTGACTCCTTGTCGAAGACCTCACCAACATCGTGATGGATTCCTGTCCTTCCTCGGCTAACTCCTATAATCTAAGCAGGGGGTCAACAGAGGAAAGGGTGAGCAACACGAGCGTTACTCAGCAAGTTCATATAACAGGAATAAGGTGTTTTATGCACTAGCTACCATCCATACCAAAAGGTCATGGATGAACATGCATATCTTTGTAAAACATTTTTAGGAAAAGATTCATTTTATCTTCAGAAAACTATGCCCGTCATCGATTCACAGGTGCTAGGGCCTTGAGGAGCCTCCTTTCCTGCAGCGTTCGCCGTTCCTTCCTGGAACGTGGAGTAACATGTCACATTTTTACACTCTGCAGAGGTGCGTTACTTTACCCATAAGAGACCAACGCCTTGTTGCACAACCGGGCGAGTCTTTCCCGTCCACACTTCCTTTGGTGTGGGGCCCAGTCGTTGATCCAAGCCATTCGCCGTGCTTTTCCAACAACCCCGCATGCCCACCCAATTCATGCATAGCAGAATCACCCCTGGCTCTACCCCTTACGGTAGATACCTAGGCATCCCCTTGCAGACCATCATAGACACCAGAGTCCGTGGGCATTAAGGGGTCCCACCCATGTGCATGTAGTCGCACTAGATCTACAGCGTACGGCTCTGGCTGCCCGTTGACATGCGAAAGGGAAAAGATCACAGATGACTTTCCCGTCCCATTCCAAGTCTCATGGTTAACGCTTCATTTTCGGCGCAAGAACGCTGACGGCATTGGTTCTTAAGTCCTAGGTAATACTTTCCCGTGCAAATGGAACCTCCACCAACCACATCATTCCATGGTTCCATCTGCCAGCCAACAATATATATATAGCAATTCACATCATTCGAAGATAGGTTTTTTTTTTTTTTAATGCAATGATAAACCATAGTATTTTTCATTTACTTTGATAAACATAATCAAGTAGGACATGAGCAAGAGTGAACTTGCCTTTTTGACTGCAAGATTATGCAGCCAAGGTCTTCGATACAATACAGACTCCAAAATCTGGAAAGAGCATCATTGGTCCGGTAAGGACTAATGTTTGAAGAAGCAATATGCTATTATGCATAAGTATGAGATGCATCGTCCTAAACCCCGTGACTAACTCTCGATGGTTGAGGGTTGGTTTGAGTTTGGTGATTATTCTTAGATTTGTTTTATCTTCAAGTTTACTTCACAAGAAAGATGAATTTTTATCTTTTACTATAATACCATATTAAGCATAAGGATAAAATAAAACAACATCATAATACTAAATGGTTATTTTAGGGTTGACTATCATCTATATGTTTATAAAGATCAGGTGTCAACTTGAATTAATTAAACAAATGGTGTAGTTTTATTATTCAAGAAGGCAAAAAGAATAACTTTTGAAGAAATAAATAATGTATACATTTGTTGATATCATAGGGTAGTTATTTTAGTTAAGTAATGGTATAGTATCAAATATAAGGAGTAGTTACTTATGTATTTAACTTTTCTTTATGCAAAAGATAATATGATTTGAATTTTAACACTTAGAAGAAACACCACAAGTAATCTCATATTATGAAGTAGTTATTAATTTGGATTAATGATTTAAATAATTGTATCATAAAATTAATCCAATTATTAAAAGTATTAATAATAGTGAACAAGTTTTATTAAATAAAGAATTTCACTTTTATGAATTTAAGAACTACATGATATATTATAAAGTAATAAAATGATAAATTTATATGTTGATAGATTTATCTTTTGTATTGTTAAAGGATTCTTGAATGATTATTTTCCTTATGGAAAATATCATTAAAAACCACTTAAGAATATTAGTGAAACATGTTCACAAATGGAATTCTAGAAATGGTCGTAATGTTGTGATGGAAATATATTTCACTATTTGTAGTTAAACATGTGGAGCAATTTGAATGGAATTCAAATGCATTCAAAATAGCATTTTAAATAAATTCCATATTTAAATTAATAAGTAAATTATTGTTTCAATTTTAGATTGATTTAATTGTAATTGATCACACACTCAAATGATATAGATAGATATATTTTATTTTTCTTAACATTTTGGTATAATGTTTGTATTTTTATAACTTGGTGATATTATTTTAAACATACTATAAATCAAGATAAATTACTTAATATTACATAACAATATATTTATATCTTTTAGAATTATATTAGGTATTTTTTTTTAACTATTTTAAAATATTACATTTCTAGTTATATTGATTAAATAATTTAGAATTTTCTAATTAATTTTTATTTGTGAATTTACCAAACTGCCCCTGGTCAACAGGGTTGAACCAGACCAAAACCAGAGCCTGGCTCGGGTCGGTCAACCCGATCGACCAGACCCGCTCGTACTCGTCTCTCTCTCTCCCTCGACCCCGAGCTGTCTCTCTCTCCTTACGCGATCCCCTTCCGCCTCGCCGTCGCCGGCCGTCCCCGGCGTGCTCCGACCAGCTCCGCCGCCGTGCTGGGGCGGAATCGACGCGCCATCGGTTCTCCTCCTTCCCCTCCACGGCGATTTGTTTTTTTTCCCAGCCCGGTGCGGCTACGCGTGACCCACATCCGAAGCTAGGGTTTCGGTAGCAGCGCGGCCCCGCCGTGCTCCCGGCCCCTGCTGCTCCGCCGTGGCGGGTGTGGAGCTCACCCCCATGCCACCATGGTGATGGTGTGGTACTCGCTTCTCCCCTGGCCCTCCTCCATTGACCACACGGGCACTGCCCCGTCGTCATGGCGTTACGGCCTGGGGCGCTGGTAAGCTCCTCTCCTCTCCTCTCTTCCTCTCTCCTGGCCCAAGGCCATGCTCTGTGATGTGCAGCAAATTATGATTCTAGGGTTTTCTGTTGATTTAGGTGTTGTATTGTGTTGCTCTGGTGATGAGCTGCCCTGATGCTCCTGTGGTATTCTTTGGATGATGCTCTAGTGCCCCTGTCATATCTGCTGGGAATGATCTTGATAGTAACTAGGCTGTGGTGAAGAACTGGTGGTTCTGTCAATTGCTCACTTCAATTGTCTGCTAATGGAGGTGTAGATAGTGTGTGTTATCTGAACCCCTGGGTTCAGAGATGTGCCACTGCAAAAGATAGTTTGGTTTGCAATGATTTACATAATGGCTTAGTCCTTTTGGATATAACAGATTCTTAAAATTGGATAGTGCTATTTTAGTGCATGATTGTGCTTGTGGTGCATCTCCCTTCGTGGTTTATGTGCCCAGCAACATGGACTGGATGTGTACTTCACAAGATGTGGATTCAAGCATTATTAGCTTGTAAGCCTTTGCTATTTACTTGGATAATTTGCCCCTGCCCGTGATGCACATGCTGAGGCCATTTTATTAAGAACAGATGCTTTGCTTGCCCCTTTTTAATTAATTCCCAATGAAGAGCTGTGCATAACATTTCTATGCATAACTGAGGGAAATCACACCACAATCAAATGCTTGCATAATTTGCTTTAAGAGTTGAGATCAACCTTAGCAAGTTGTGGTGTGGCTGTGTTGTGGTTTGGTTGCTGGAGTGTTCTGGATCAACATCACTTGTAGATCTCCTCCTTGTTCTCCTAGCTGGCCTGCTCCTCCAGCTCCAGGTTGCTTCCCTCGAGCTCCTGGCCTTCCCTTCTTACTCCAGATTGCTCTTTTGCTTCTATCCCATCTTGCTATTGCTTTAGGCAATAATCCAGTGGTGAAAGATAGATGGATTTGTGGTTCTGTATGCTGTGGAGGTTGATGAGCTCGAGCTGAGCTAATAAGGGTGAGTGGGTTCTACTTTGCTAGCTGCAGTGAGCCTCTTGCTCTTATCCTTCTCGTGGAAGTGGAATGGCTGTGCAGGTGACAGCCAACCTGGTGTGGTGATTGTGCTGCCTGGTTAGTTGCTTCCCAGGTTCTGTTAACGTGGAGCTTCGGCTGGTTGATCTTATCCTCCCCTTGGTTGTTTATTTTCGACTGCCAAGTGGAATTTATAATACTGCCCAGCCTATGATGTTGCTCTGAGGCTAAAGATTGTAGTTTAAGAACAGATGCTATACTTAATCTCCTAATTACACTCAATGATGTAATTAGCAATGCACTTCATTGCTAAACTGAGAGTTAAACTAACCTCTAACCCCTCTTTATATTTTGTCTTGTTTCTTATTTGTTTTGCAGGAAAACAATTGTTGGAATTAAGATCAAAGGAAAAAGAAAGGATTACAAGATATTTAGTTTTAGGACTAGATGTATTTATCATTTTGTAATTTTGTGTATTGTAAACCATTTGTAAAGACCATGTATTATTGTAATTATTCAATAAAGTTATTTGTTTTTGTCATTCAATAATTTTATAAATTGTAATATGTGTTGTGAAGATTTAAAATAATCAAACAACTATAAATTCATTTACTTAATTATTATTTCTATAATTTTATTGTTCCAATTTGAATTACTTTACAAATTCAATTTATTTGAATATTCAAATTGGATTCAAAATTCCCACAACAAGTAAATTACCTAGAGGTCATGTCGAAATTTATTGCATTCACCCAAGATGAACTAAACCCTAATTCTTAACGATGAATTAACTCCGATCACTCCAGGGTTTTGATTTGCGAAAAATTTGTTCGGGTTTTTCAAATACATGCATGTAGATCCACAAATTCATATTTCTGCCCTCCAATAACTCCTAAACGCTGGGGTATTACACCCCCCATGCCTTGGAAATTCATCCCATCTCCTTCTTCTTCTCTCCTACCTTGAGCGTGGTTCCGTTTCTGGAGCTGCGTACGAGGAGGGAAGTCTCTCCACTATACACACACCGCCGTGCTACTAGATCCAATCTTCCGCTTCCGCTGCTCTGCTGGATCTGGAGCCCGGAGGTCGTCATCTACACCGTACGTGTGTGGAACTACGAGGCGCTACACAGGTGGCGCTGGGAGTACGTCTACTTCCTCTACACGACCTTGAGGTCGGCTTCGTCCGCTTCATCGACAACGTTTGTGCGGGAACGTAATACCGCTTTCGGTCTATAAGGGTATGTACTCTGTTCTCCTCCGTATAGTATATCTGCATAGTTATAGATCTTCTCTAGTTTCTGGTTATCGTCGGTAGGAATTTTTTGTTTTCTGTCTATGATCCTTTTCATGTATTAGGTGATCGTGAAAAGTGTGAACATGCTTGAGATTACAAGAATTGGATACATGAGATCCATATTTGACCATGAAATTACAAAACAAAATGAGAATAAGAAGTGTGAGGGAAAAAGATCTGAGAACAAACCACTCGATTATACCTGATACATTTTTATAGTTTCTTAATAGTTCATTGCAACTAGGCAAGATTTTTTTTCTACTTTACAAACATACGCCAGGATATTTTCTGGACTCATACATTGTAGAACCCTCGATAGGAACACATATAAACATATTATAGTGCATCAAAGCGAACAAAAATAATAATATTGAAGAATTATGCTTATCTTATTTGATGGTACCACTTAATGAATCTTCCAATATTATAACATAAAGATAACATAATTGCCACTGCAATGCTACTTTAGAGATAGTACATTTGTAATGATTTATATTTAAATTGTATAATGGTCTACTTTAAGTTTGACATTACCGGCACAATTACGTGAACAAGACTTGTGATGTTAGAAAAAGTAAATCAAAATACGTTGAAGGATGCTAAATTCTTATAACATAAAGACTAGTTAAGGTTGATCGACTAATGTGCCACTACAAGTAAATATGTTTAGTATAAAAAAGTATGTGACACCATTTTTCTCGACTACATTCGAGCACACCAAACCATAATTACGAATCTTCCAACAAGAAAAAACATAATCATCAAACACAAACAGTAAACTTAAATGAGGCAGGTCAAGCAGACTCGTGTGGGGGGGGGGGGGGGGAACCGGGGTGTCGCGACTCACGAGCAAAAGTCGAGGATTTCTCACTCGGCAAAGATTCTATATCTAGGAAATCTTTACCCCCGGGTTTCATGCAACTGTACTTTGTCATACAATCTCTTGAAATATCTGGTAGTGAAGGCTAGGCAACAATCATGGGTCTCATCAGATAATTCCTCGCTTCCAAAATGCCCTGTAAAAGTTTGACACGAAAGGCCTCATGGACCACCGATGGTGCACATGATATGCTCTGGAGTATCAACCTTCACCGCATTGAGTATCCCTTGATACCGGTCCGAGATGATGTGTACCTCTCTCTTCGAGGTCCAACTATCTTGGTCCTCACTAGACGAATTAACCACTCCAGCTGTCATTGTTCGCAGCTAAACCAATGAAAGCCAAAGGAAACAATTTGTCGTTAGCGTCATTCCCTATCGCGACCAACATTGTGCCCTGGAACTTGTCGGTCAGAAATGTCAAATGTGGCATCCAAAGACATAACCGGCCTACAATGCTTAAATGCCCTTATGCATGGCTCGAATGTCTAGAATGCACGCCCAAATACCTGGACAGTTTCATCTTTGTACATCCTATAGTCGTACCAAGTGGCTCCACCACATGGTACATTCCTGGGCTTGTTGCCGGCGATAGTATGATTCTTCCCAATCACCATTTGATATCTTGGAGGCGTCTGCTTAACCTTCCATGTCTTCTTGTATTTAAGCGTGTAACCTTAAACTCGTTCACCCATCTCTATCAAACCGTTAATAGGATATATCGGGGGGGGGGGGCATTTTGTGGAATTGGTAAATCTATGCACGATGAAATCAGAGGTCAATTGACGTTGGTTGTTCGAACCATCAATACCACTACATCGGTGAGAAACCACGCAACTTGTAATCTTAATTGAGGTCCCCTTTGACAATTCTTGCATGGACAACCCACTAACCCTCATTAACTCTTGAAATCCTCACATTGGACCGTGTAACGCAACTTGGAGTTTGAATGCTCCACCTTGAATGGTCAAGGATATTTCATTGCGTACTCCATAGCCAATTTTGAAATTCTGCCAAGTTTTTTGAACATGATTCCTTCAGTAAGCTCACATTTTATTGGATCAATATGTTCCTAAATGGCCTTAGTACAAGAAATTATTTCTTCCATCATCAACAATAGCCATATCTCTGAGGCTTAGATCCTCGGAGTACATCGCATCTGAACGGAGGTGATAACTGCTTGTCAACGCCTCCAACAAGATACAACGCCTGTGGGAGCCGCCGTCGACAACTCGGTCATAGCCGGAGTACAACTTTTGCCGGCAGCCTCACCCGCCCAAACATAGGATTTGGCCAACTGCCACGCCCGCGGCTAGGGATGGCAATGTGTACCCATTACCCGCGTACCCTGCGGGTAAAAACCCTATTAGGGTAAGGGTTTGGGAAGAAAAAATACCCATGGGTATGTAAATGGGAAAATCTCGTACCCATCAGGCAGAGAGGGTATGGGTATGGGTATGGGTTCGTAAAACCCATACCCGCACCCATCTAAATCTGTGACAAGTGGGTCTCCCAATAATAACCTAATGTACCTTCTAATTTTATGACTATGTGTTGTTGTTTATCATTAAAATGTGTTTTTTATGTGCAAGTGCTGATGTTTACATGTGTTTCTTATGCGCAAGTGTTGTTGTTTATAAGTATATGTGCTGATGTTTACAATGTGATGCTATTTATAAGTATGTGCTGCTATTTAAAGTTATATGATTATATGATGTTGTCTACGACAATTTTCTGCTCAATCTGTTGTGTTGCCAACGCGGGTATTTTACCCGCGGATACCCTTTTACCCTGTCGGGTGAAAGGTATGGAAAAAAAGTTGCACCCGCACAAGGATATGGGTACGGGTGACGGAAGATTGAGGGGAGCGAATAAGGGTATGGGGTGGCTCCACCCTTACCCATACCCTGCGGGTGCCATCCCTACCCGCGGCCCTCAGGCGCGCATGACAGTACTTCACGGCTCCACAAGAAAACAGGATTAGTGGGGATGACGGTGCGGCCGGACAAGTGACGAGGTCAGACAAAATTCGCAAGAAAAAGAATGCTGATGCCGTTGGCTATCCTCCATACGCAAACACCAGTCAAAAAGCTGACCCTGCGAGTGCTCCGACTCCTCCACAGTCCATCACCCCACCACCGCCGCGCTGCGGCACCAGGTCCCGCGTCCCCTGTTCCGCCTCCCCGTGCGGGCTAATTTTTTTAATAATACATTTATTTAATTAAATTTGAAAATATAACGGAAAACTACGAAATTACAGGAATAATATGGCCTCGGCTAGATTTGGGCGACAGGACCTCGTCGGCCAGAGTTGGGCCAAAAAGCACTCGTCGGCTTAACTCCAGCCGACTGCTTTGCAGGCCTGCGGCCGACAGGCCTGTCGGCGTGACGTGGCCTCCCGTCGGCCCAAGCCTGGCCGACCGGCCCTTATCGGCCAAAGCCTGGCCGACAGGGTGCCATAAGACTCGGCCGAGCCTTCTTCTTCCTCCCATTCTCTTCTTCTTCCTTTCTTCCTTTCTTTCTCACAGCAGCTCCCTGCTGCCCGATCTGTCAATCCAACCAACAATTCTTCCTGCATGTAGTGTTAGAGAGTTTAGACAGCTGAGATATACATTGGGTTAGGATTTTGTGCAATTTCGTGTTGTTTGGTTAGAGCAATGGTGTAGTTTAGGTGGAGGTGGTGGTGGTGGTGGTGGTGCAGCGTGGTGGTGGAGTGTGGTGGTGGTGGTGCAGCGTGGTGGTGGTGCAGCGGCGGTGGTGACGGTGGTTGTCCATTGAATCGGCACGCTTCAAGGGTATGCATTTTTTTGACTAATTAGGATTTACTGTTAATTATGTACGCATTAGTGTTAAGGTGGTAGTGTGATATTGATATTGCTAGGTATTTATTGCGCTACTAATATTAAGTACATACTTGTTGCCGATTATAACAGTAAATTGGTGTCACATTAGTGCGCATCCTTCAATTAGTGTGGATCAATGTATTTAAATTAGAGTATGTTTTTATCTGTTATAAGTGTGAATCAGTGTTTTAAATTTAGAGTTTGATTTCATCTGTAAGTAGTCTGTAATTTAGACTTTTAATTTAGCTGCGCGAAGATATGGAACAAGTATATTTGATCAGTCCGGATGTGGATGAGAACCATCGCGCAAAGATATTACAGGAGCGTAGCCTCGAGCCTCTAATAACTCGAGGACCGAGGGAATATTGGCAGATACACCCTGCTTGGGAGGAGAGGTACATGCCTAATTCATTTTACGTGCCATATATTATCTGCATTAATTTTCTTGTTCGCTACATATATATGATTACGAATTTATATTTGTTTGCAGGTTGAAGTGGGCTGGGCTTTTACCTTTCGCGCGTCTAGTAGAGGCCACTACGGACTCTTCATGCATGGTGATAGACAACTGTCTTCTCACATGCTTAGTGGACAGATGGAGGCCCGAGACCTACACGTTTCACTTTCGATGGGGTGAGATGGCTCCTACTCTCGAGGATGTATCTTTCTTGCTTGGGCTGCCGTTGGCGGGTCAGCCCATAGGGCCGTTGCAGGCCCAGAAAATTGGGAGCACGAGATGTCACTTCGCTTTCAGGGTATAAACCCTAATGCTGGAGTGTTTAGGTCAGAGAATCACGGACCTAAGCTTGGATGGTTACTGGATTTTCAGGTACGCACTGTTTTATTTATATGTATCAATTTATATACAGAATGCAATGTTTCGCATGCATCGTTTCATTTCACTGACATAATTTATTTTGAAATGTACAGATACAGAGGTTTCCTGCTGGCATTCCGCTGAATGCTACACAAATCACTAGGAGCCTTGAAGCATATATCTTGTGGCTTATGGGGAAGGTGATGTTCACAGAGAACCATGTCACCTATTAGCAAAAGGTACATCCCTATTGCTTTCGAGATCGCGAGTGCTACTGCGCCAGAACACATTACACAGAGGAGTTGGGGATCAGCTGTATTAGCGGCTACTTACCGAGCTATGTGCAACGGGTGCCATCTACTGTCGGATACAACATCCATACTTGGATGTCCCTTGTTGTTGCAGCTTTGGTCATGGGAGAGGTTCCCAATTGGACGACCAGACGTGCGTGCACACGAGGCTTTCCCAGTGGATGCGTTTTTTGATGCTGATCACATAGACATGCCTACTTTTGGTTTTATCTGGACACGTCGTCAGGTATGTCTAATCTGCGTATTTATCACAATTGTTACGTTTTTGCCGACTTGCACTAACTTTTGTGTCATACAGAGACGCTTTGCTCATTCACAGATGAGGAACTGCTACCAGCCATTCAACGAGCAGTTCGACATTCTGAGCTCGGGAGCGGTAATCTGGCGACCGTACACGGATGCAAGAAAGGAGGCTATATACCCGGGTGGTATCTCTGACCTGTGCACGAGAGATCGCGCGTACTGGATGACAAAATCAAAGATTGTCTTTGATATCTGCGTGGAGGAGATGGCCCAGCAGCGGGTTATGAGGCAATTTGGTCTACGACAACAGGCACTTCCTCTGTCGACAGAGGAACATGTCCCACCTATCATCCACGGGTGTGTTTAATTACGCATTGTTTATTTACGCATTATTCAATTACGCATCCACAGAGGAATTGTCTAACACTTACTACTACTGTAGGCTCACAAGAAAGGGAACTAATAGGAGCGCACTATCGTGGATGCGGAGGGTTGGCAGCTACGTTGCAGAGTGGGAAACTGCGACGACACGAGTCTGGCAGGAGGACCTCGGGTTTGATCCTGACCTATTCAATTCGTACCTGCAAATTTACATGACCTCAACCCGGATACGCATTACGTATGTCGAGGAACCTGAGGTTACACCGGCTCCTACTACGTGGGATATGTATCCGACCCAGTCTACTGCAGGCTCCAGACAGTACGCGGTAAGAGATTAGTTAATTCTTACAAATTTTGCAAAATTATGTACAACTTACTGATAACGATGCAAATTACAGGCTGAATTGACTTACCAGCTACAGACGGAGGTGTCCGATTACAGACGTTCCCTATCGTCTGGCCCTCTATTGGACCGGCCGCACCATCAGTCCTGGGTGCAGCGCTTCGAGCAGAGGCTGCGAGGTATCTACCAGGCTATCACGTGCACTCGTGCGTCTGACGTCGATCACCGCCAAGCAGCACAACGCCCACCACGTCATCCCCCGCAACGGCCACAGCCACAGCCGCAGGTGACGCCTCAGGATCGACATCAACCACGACCTCGTATGATGTCGCACAGAGCACCCTCTCCTGACCAGGCTGGAGGCTCGACGTCGCAGCCGTCGCCCAGAGCACCCTCTCCTGACCAGGCTGGAGGCTCGCATTGGCAGCAGGAGTTTAGTCCCACGACAGGCTATCAGCTTCGACCACCTCCGCAGCCACATGGTAAGTACCTTGTAAATTTGTATTCACCACGCTAAATGCTACGTACTTCTTTCTTAATGTTGTATTGCATCCAGAAAATCGTCCGTCTATGTCCGCTCAGCAGTCGTCTGGATCCGCATGGGAGAGTGAGCACGACAGTGGGAGCATACCTGAAGTACGCACAGAACTGGACAATTGGATGGGTATGTACAATACTCCTCCACCCTACCACACACAGGAGACGCAGGATGATGATGATGCTGGATCACTGATTCCTGGACGTGCGGTTGTGCCACCCAACAGGCTGGGTTGGACTCCGCCAGATCCAAACCTTGCCAGACCTCCGCGCCGTGGTCGACGCCGTGGTCAGTGATATCTTTGGGTCATATTCGTATTTCGATTTGTATGTCAGACATATATGTATTTCGATTTGTATGTGAGACATATATGTACGAGACATATTATTATGTATGTACGAGACATATCCTTCAGTAGTTCTACGAGACATATATTATGTGAGACAACTCTCCGTTACAATTTCAGTAGTTCTACGTACATATATGTCTCACATATAACTCAACGATAACTAATTCTAATCACGTGCAGGTAACTGAGTACGAAAGTAATTCGAATCAACGACTTCACTTCCCTCTGCCACGTGCTCGTGTTGGAGGCATGAAGTCGTCATCACTATTTTCATCGACGACAGCCTTGGATGATCCACCACTCTTCGCTTTTGATATAGCCCTCTTCACTGCTTCAGCGTGAAGGAGATTTCCAGGCCCATCACGACATGCGCCAAAAAGCATTTCCATCCAACCAAAATAAGGATCTCTTTGTTCACAAACTGTCCATCGGCAGGCCAGTGCTGGACATTCACAAAATCAGGGGAAAAAAGTTAGTACCATAACACTAGATTCTAATATAATATAAATTCGGTACTCAGTTACCTTCACGTGAAATGCATAGGCCTCCGGCAAAAAATGGATTATCTTTGACTTCGGTGTCATAGGCATGTCCCTAAGCCCCACCTCAATAGCTTTTAGCTCATTAATTCTCTGCCACTTCCACCGCCACCCATCAATTTCATCCCGAATTTCTTCAGGGTCATCTGGATTTTGGTTTTTTTGGCTATAATTTCTCCCACCTCACGAATGTTGCCCCACTCACTAACTAGCTCCCTATAACAGCTCTTGGGCCTACCCTCCCTAATACTACCTTCAGTCCATATTGTGGCGTGATACAAAACACACCACGACCTATGCTCCGAACTAGGACCCGAACTACCAGACATCGTTCCTATCCGACAGAGGAAATAACCACGCACCACACCCTCCTCCATCACCAAATCTATTGGGGTATATATATAGGCTCACCCAGGAGAAGAAGAGCGGGAGAAAAAGGCGGGAGAAAAAAGGCGGGAGGTAAATGGCGGGCAAAAAATGGCGCGAGAACTATGGCGGGAGAATTAGGGCGGGAGAAATATGGCGGGACAAGAAGGGCGGAAAAAATACCGGGAGCGACAAACGGGAGGGAGAGAAGAAGGCGGGAAAAATAAGGCGCGAACGGAAGGGCTGGCGCGAAAAATGCGGGCACTGGTCGGCTGGGCCAGAGCCGACGGGATGGCCGATTAGGTTCTCTGACACGCGCGGCGTCGGCCGACTACCTAATCGGCCCAGCCCAGGCCGACAGGCCCTTATCGGCCCAGTCCTAGCCGAGGCCGTATTATTTTTGGAATTTCGTGGATTTCCGTAATATTTTTCGAATTTCATTAAAAAATGTATTATTAAAAAAAAATAGCCCGTGCGGGATACTCACGTGGTTTGGCCGGGCCGGAGACTCCCCCCCGCCGGCCCACCCACCCCCTCTCCCCTCCGCCTCCGTCACAAAGCCGATCCACGACGGCGGGCCCCGGCCGAACCACTCCCGCTCGCCAGTCCAACCCACAGACCTGCAGCACCGCACACCGTCGCCGGTAAAAAAAAAAGAAAACCCGGAGCTCCCTCTGAGACCCGGGTCCAAATCTAGGTGACGGCCGTTGACCGCGACTAGGAGAGGAGTGGCCGGGAGCAAGCGAGCGAGCCAGAGGTGGTGGAGGAGTGAGCCGGAAGCAAGCTCGCTCTCTCCGCGGCCATCTCGCGCACGCATTTCCCCACCCACACTCCTCCACTTCTTTCCTTATCTCTCCTGACCACCAACCACCCACCGTCGACGAGGGTCGTCCGATTTGGCAGCCCCCGGTGGCATGAAGCGTCAGAGGTCGTCGTCGTCGTACGCGGACGACGACGACCCGGGCAGCGACAGGCGGCGGTTCTACGACCGCCCGTCCCGCCGCCGCCGCCCCCGCGGCGCCGCCCGCGGAGTACGAGAGCAGCGACGGGTTCGACCGCCGGAAGGGCTTCGGCGGCAGGTTCTACGATCACCGCTACCGGGAGCCCCCCTCGTCACCCTCGCCGCGCGGCTATGACCGGGCGATGCACCGCTCCGAGAGCTTCTCCGGATTCCGAGGGGAGTTCCGCGCTGACCGCGACAGGCCGCGGTGGGATGGGGCCGGCAGCGGCAGCTCGGCGTGGCGGCGGCCGAGCGGCGGCTGGAGGGATTCCCACGGCTTGGACGGGCACAAGTCCAGGCGGCAGGCGCCGTCACCGCCTACGCCGCCGAGGCGATCTCCCAGTGAGCCGCGGAGGAGGTTAGATGGTGCGAAGCTGAGGAAGCCCAACTGCGGCATCAGCGAGATCGAGGAAGGGGAGGTCCCGCCAGATCCCGGCACCAAAGCGCCGCCTGCTGCGGCGGAGCATCAGAAGCGAGCTGCTGAGTCAGGCCGGGCTGATGATAAGGGAACTACTCAGAGATGCGAGTCAAAGAAAGCGGATTCTTCTGGGCTGAAACTACGAGTGGATTTGCGAGCTCAAGCTGCTGGCACCTTGGGAAAGGAGAAAGGGAAGATCGCGGATGATACGGTTGCAGAAGCAGGGGAAGTAAACACTACACAGCACGAGAAATCAGCATCGGAATTTGGCGGAGGAGATGAGGCTCCTCCTAGTGCCGTCAATGAAGGTGGGCAGGGCACTTCACCCAGTATGCAGCAGGAGGAAGTGGTTAATACTGCCAATGCTGCTGATGTGGATGCGCAGAGCACTTCGACTGGTATCCTGAAGGAGACTACTCAGGAAGAAGTGACGCCACAAGATGAAACTGCTGTTACTGTTGATGAAGTTGGCCAGGGCACTTCATCTAGCATACAACAAGAAGCGCCACAGAAAGGAGTGATGTCGTTAGGTGAGATTGCTAATGATGTTGATGTTGATGTTGTTTCGAAGGGCAGTTCATCGAGTATGCCGCAGGAAGTTCTTCCCGAAGAAGTGAGAGATGTAAATTCCAAATTCGGTGCCGGTGTTGGAGATTGCACTTCATCTAGTATCCTGCAGGGGGCGATGCAGGAAGAAGTGAATGTAGCTGCCAATATTGTTGATGCGCCAAGAGAGGCCGGTAGTTTCAGTGTGCTGAAGGAAGCGATGCATGAAGGAGACATGCTGCTAACAGCCAGTACCATTAATGTGGTAGGACATACCAATTCATCTAGCATGCTGGAGGAAGCAATGCATGAGGCAGTATCCACTCAAGAAGGAACTACCGATGCTCTTGATATAGCTGGGAAAAGCAGTTCATCTTCTCTGCTGCAGGAAGATGTCATGACTCCTCTGTTTCAAGAGGCTCAAGAAATTAAAGAAGCTAACATAGGAAGTATGACTATGAGAGGCAACAAGACAGATGAAACAACTGAATCTATCGCTTCCCAGCCAGTGGAAGAGGGACTTGAGAGGTGTGAAAGTAGAGTTGCATCTGGTGAAACCGAAGTCGCAGTTCTTGAGCATGAAATAGTTGCGGAACAAGTAAAACATGATGATCTAGAGGCCAAACTAGAAGGTACTAGTGTTTTCCTTCAACCATCCAAGGACCATATTATGGGCAGTAAGGAAGAGGACATGACTCTGGATCTGATTATGGGGAAGCCAAGGGCTGAAGATAAAGGAAAGGGCATAGCATTTGATGTCATCAATAAGGAAAGTACTGCTAGTTTAGTCGAGAGAAGTTTTGACTTAGGATTGCGTCTTGACATAGACCAAAAAGATTCATCAAAATATACAAGAGTTAGTTCTGTAAAGAAGGAAGATGACACTCTCAAGACAGCGAGACTTGATCTTTCACTAAGCCTGTCGGGTGGTTTACAGAATCCTGAATTCAAATGCTTTATTCCCAGACCTGATTCTCTAACCCATGGACCATGCTCTCAGTCGTCATCATCATTCTGCACAAATTCAGATGGAATAACAGCTTCCATACCGTTGACCAGTTCTCAAACATTAGTTCCCTGCCCTAGTTTCTCACTTACCCAACAGCCATTAGACAATTGTGAGCATTCAGTAGGCAGTAAACCTTTGTTTCAAGGAGCTGATAAGGTGGGCAACAGCACAGGAGGGCAAGCTCTGTTGTCGTCAAACAGAGGGCAAGCTCTGTTGTCGTCAAATAGATCTACCGAGAAAGGGGACGCTACCCCACTACTTCAAAGAGTACTCCAAAATGGTCATTTATCAGATAACACTTTGGTTGGTGTGAACATGCAGAACAATGGGATCTCACGCGTCTTGTCGCCCACACGTAATCATGGTTCTCCTGATGCTGGACCGGAACACAATAGACATAGAAGGCAGCTCACGAGAGAGAGAAGTAGCAGCAGTCTTTCAAGGGGTGAGCGGCAGCATGAGGAACAGCTTGTTATGAATGGTGATGGTGTTGTTGAGAGGGTCATCTCCAAGATTGTTTCAGAACCTCTGAATTATACAGGAAGGATGTTTCAAGAGATGACAAGCAATTCTAGAGCATATTTGAGGGAAGCCATTTCTGAGATCATGGTTGATGTAGACAAAAGAGGTCAGGTAGTAGCATTGCAGGAGGCACTTAAAAACCGATCTGACTTGAATAGTGATACATTGCAAAGGTGTCCACGGGTGTTGCTGGAGATACTTGTTGCTATAAGGACTGGTCTTCCGGATGTTATAAAGAAAAGCAGTAGCATTGCTACATCCGATTTAGTTGACATTTTTCTGAACTTGAAATGCCGCAATCTCTCATGCCAAAGTGTTCTACCAGTGTTTGATTGTGATTGCAAGATTTGTCAGCAGAAGACTGGTTTCTGTAGTTCTTGCATGTGCATTGTCTGCTTGAAGTTTGACATGGCATCTAATACATGTGGTTGGGTAGGTTGTGATGTATGCCTTCATTGGTGCCATACGACTGTGGCTTACGCCACTCTCTTATTCGGAAGGGGGGAGTGGTTCTAGGGCACATGGCAGTAATGAGATACACTTTCATTGCGCTGCTTGTGGCCATCCATCAGAGATGTATGGTTTTGTCAAGGAAGTTTTTCGAACATGTGCTAAGCAATGGAGGATGGAGGCTCTTATGAGAGAGCTTCAGTATGTCGAAAGAATCTTCTCTGCAAGTGATGATCCAAGGGGTAGGAGAGTCAGGAACTTTGTCAAGCAGATGCTGATTAAATTAGAAAACAAGGGTTATTATTCGGAAGTCGTCAAATATGTCATTGCATTCTTTTCTGGTAAGCTACTCATCATAAGTAGTGTGAAATATTAGTTGCCATGTCTATCAATAGTTGCTTTTATTTATATTTCCTTACATAAAAAGAAGACTAGTAACTGGGTTAGCGTCGCCCTTGCTTGATCCTCAGACCAAGAACAATTACCCAGTTTGTAGGCTTTCCCATTCAGGATTTTCCAGTACACATGTAGATCTTGAGAGTGGTAGTACTGAACTAAAGATTTTCTCATCCCTGCTTCCATCACCTTCATGTGTAAATATAGCGCAAGCTGTCATCTGTTGGCAAATAAACCATGCTAACACTCAGTTTTCCAAATTCCAGATGACAATCCTAGCCTGGGCATGGGCAGTGGTCCATTAGTACCACTAAAGGGCATTCCATGCAGCATTGCTGAAGGAATAAATGTGATTCCTAGTTCAAGTCGAACGGCAACATGGATACCATCAGTTACCTTAGAAGGAGTTCCGTACCTAGAAAAAGCAGGTCTCCTTTCTACCACTGGGAGCCAATCAATGTCTAGAAAAATGGCTGAAACGAACTTCAGGCAGTCAACAATAAGCCAGTTTCTGATGAACTGGATGGCCTAGTTAGGTTAAAGCAGGCTGAAGCAAATATGTACCAGGAACGTGCCAATGAAGCACGTAAAGAAGCTGAGAGTCTGAAACAAGTCTCGATGGTAAAATACGCACGCATTGACGAACACTATGCTACTCAATTGTCTGAACTCCGCATAAATGAGTTACAAGAGAGGCGCGATCAAAATTGGAAGAACTTCAAGTCATCGAAAGATCGCGCCATCAATTTCTCAGCATGAAAACAAGGATGAAAGCTAGCATCAGGGAATTATTGTTGAAAATGGAGGCAACAAAACAAAATTTAAGCACATGAACGAGGGTACTGCCCGTGGTTAGTTGCAGTTATCAAAAACTTGCTGAGCTTAGTGAAGGCAGCCTCCATACTGTGTAAGTTATAAATCTTTCCTGGTTTATTCCTTTGATGCTTCTAAGCTACCATGTACTAAGATTATTTACTCTCTATATCTTCCTTTTACTTTGTTTTGTCATTTAATATTACTAATTTGAGATATAACATATTCAGTTCTTGAAGCTGACATATCTGTAGAGAAGTTTTACCTGTTACCAATTCCTATGTTGTGTCATGTTTGTACCATTCACATAGGCAAAATTGTACAATTAACTTCAGTTGCTGTATTATTTGAATAAATATCTGCACTCACAAGTGCTGTTTTACTGTTGTAAGTTTCTGTGAAATAAGCTAAACAAGGCCACTGATTGTATTCGAAGGTTTGGTTACTTACTAAATTGATGGACCTATCATGGAGTTCTATTCTTATTTGGCACAGCATCATTTGCTATGTGTAATAGGATGGCCCATTGATTCAGAGAGTTATCACATGCAGCTGGTTTGCACCTTATTTACTTGTTTGAGTAGTTTACCACAATGCTAACTAAACTATATGTGGCGTATAATCGTTTTACATATTAGACGTTAACCGTTTGAGGATCCAGAGTAAAGACAAAGGGACGTAGTAACTGTATTCAAACTTTTAGATGTATGAAATGAACATCTAGTGCTTGTTTATTGTAATATCACGCCGAACCCAACAGTCTATTTGGATTAATTTGATGGTATGATTCGTGCAAGTGGCAAAAACAGGTTATACTTGATGTTTGTAGTAAAAGTACGGAGTTCTAAAAAATACTACCCTTATCCAAAATACAAGTCCTTTTATACTTGTACACAAGAATTAAGTGTGTTTGTAAAGTGCCAATATTAGGCATCATTTATTTTAAAATAATTTCTCATTTTCTTCTCAAGTACAATAACTGCTAGAGATATAGGCTCAATTATTTATGAAATCAACGAGGGCTAAATTGGAACAACATGAAAGAAAGTACATGGGACTTTGGAGTGTGGAAGGACCTGCATTATGTGTCAAATTTAAAAGGCTAAAAATACCTTTTTTTTGGATCAGACTAAGTAACAATCTAATCTTCAATCACCCTATGTTTTGTATGCAACTGGAAATTAATGGGAAACACCAACCTTACATTATCATGTTCATGTATGAGAACAGATGGAAATGTTTATACTTCTGAATTTCTCTTGTTTCTAGGAGGACAATCCAATGAGCATAATGTGGTTTACGTATCATGTCGGCAAACGACCTGTCATCTTCATTGAAGAATTGCTCAGAAAACAAGGATGATGAATGTTAAGATGGTGCAAGCATCACAAAAGACAGAATGGCTCAAGAGTATTCACTCTTGTGAAGGAAACAGACGGGCATATCTCATTCCTAATAACCAGCTTCGCTGATCCAGTTTTGAAGTACAACTTAGTACAACGGAACAGCGCTGATTTAGGCCAACAGCCCTGGAAGCTCCTGGACACGAAATTTACTCGGTGCAAGATGGCAGCTTGAACTATGTTAGAGGCAGGTTGGTGGTAGTGTACGTAGGGCATGGAACTGTATCTGTAAATTATGGTACATCTGTGGTTCTCATTTTAGGTGGGAAGATGCATTTGGTAGGGCATGTCTGAATGGCTCTTAACTGTCTGTGGAATGGACAAACAAATTATCTCGCCGTAATTCCACTGTACGAGTTTTCATGATCTTATCTCAGAGATTTGTGTTTAACTGTTCATCCTACAAAAGCTTTGGAGAATGTTGATCTGGGAATTCTTAATGGAAGTAACTTCTCACACTGGGTTGAACTGTGTTCCTCAAACAAGCTGTCATGGCAGCTGGCGTTGCTAGCTGATGAATCACAGGGCAGGAGTTCTACGTGAGCGGATGATGATATAGCTTACTGAAAGAGAGGCGAATGCAGAACATCCATGTTTATGTATTGGACGAATTGCAATATCTGATTTACAGGGTCGAGCTTACAGGGTCGAGCTTGCTAAGGCAGAAGGTAAACACATGATACTTAACGAGAAGCACTCAAATACTCTTCACTAATCACTACTGAACATCAAGGATTACTACCGCACGGCCTGCTGTTACTGTTTTGGCGTGTCATGAGTGTCATAGTACTTAAGCAAGAGACAGGAAGTTCCTACACATGAGATCATCGATCGATAAAGCTACAGGTATCATAACGGTATTGATCGGCGCTTAAACAGTGGCGTCGTGCTTGCCGTTGCCGTTGGCGATGTGGTGGTTGTCGTCGTCCATGAACCGCTTCCAGAACCAGTGCTGCTTCCAGACCCTCTCGGTCATCTCCTCGATGGGCACGTTCTTGGTCTCCGGGAGGAAGAAGAGCACGAAGACGGACATGACGAGCACCCATGCGGAGAAGAAGATGAAGATGGCGAACTTCATGTGGCAGAGCATGGAGAGGAAGGCCTGGGCGATGAGGAAGGTGAAGAGCAGGTTGGTGCACACCGTCACGCTCTGCCCCGCCGACCTAGTCTCCAGCGGGAAGGTCTCGCTGGGGATGAGCCACCCGAGCGGGCCCCACGACCAGGCGAACGACGCCACGTAGGTGCAGATCATGACCACCACCAGGATGGCCCACCCGCTGCTCAGGTTGTCCGACTTGTCCGTCACCTTGATCCCGAGCACAACGGCGATCACCACCTGGGACAGGAACATCTGCACGCCGGCCTCCAGCAGCAGAACGCGCCGCCCCAACTTGTCGACGGAGTACACGGAGACGAGCGTGGACAGCACGTTGACGGCGCCCGTGATGGCGGCGGAGTAGAGCGAGGCGTCGCTCTTGAAGCCGAGCGTGTTGAAGAGCACGGGGGCGTAGAAGATGATGGCGTTGATCCCGGTGAACTGCTGGAAGATCTGGAGGAGGACGGCGATGACGAGCTGCGGGCGGTTGCGGCGCTGGAGGAGGTTCCGGAACGGGTGCTTCACCTCCTGCGCGATGCGGCTCGCCTCCACGATCTCGTTGAACTCGGGCTCCACGTTCTCCGTGCCGCGGATCTTCTTGAGCACCGCCTTGCCCTCGTCGAGGCGGCCGCGCTCGATGAGGCTGTTGGGGGTGTCCGTCACGAAGAGCGCGCCCAGGGTGAGGAGCCCCGCCGGGATGCCGGCCAGGGACAGCGACAGCCGCCACCCCCACGGGTGGATCTTGCTCGTGCCGTAGTTGACGAGGTTCGCGAAGAGGATGCCGATGGTCACGTTCAGCTGGAACAGGATGTTCAGCCCGCCGCGGATCCGCGTAGGCGCGATCTCCGACAGAAACAGAGGAACGGCCTGCACATGTGTGTGTGCTCGTCAGTTAGAGATTCAGAAACGACGTGACAAAATCATAAAAAAAACAGGACTGATGAAATTCAGATGGCCTTAAAGAGACCCATTGGGCTCACACGTCTGTCTCCTTTCCCCATCTACTTGCCCTAAAAAATGTATCAAAAGGTACTAGTAGTCTAGTGCTGTGTGTCTGTACAAATAAAAAGTACCAGAACTGCACCCACCTATCATTATCGGAATCTTGATTAATCACCCAAACCAGCAGCTGTGGACTTAACTAATCAAAATTGTTGGACTGATGATCTACTCCTACTATGTCCTACTCGAGTTTTGGCATATGTGCTCGTGTCTCGGCTGCTTCGTCGTATAATTCAGTCTAGAGGCATCTCATATATAAGTATGTTATTCTTCTTTGTATGTTAGTGTGTGTGTACAATACGTAAACTAATGCGCAATCAGTGCACTGATCTGTGTAGTAATCTAATGCATCCTTCCATCTCAAGACAGGTGCACATATTCGTGGCATTTTCAATCGCCGAATTATCCCTGCTCTAGGGTCTACAGTCCACATACGCATCTTGGTATCGACTTTGGTTATTTCCACATGAGTACTCTTTCCACATTCGACAAGAACGTAAGCAGAAAACTACAAGCCAAGTGCACCTCCAAGTCAAGCATCTCTTGCAAGTTGCTAGCAGACAAGGACAGTAACAATTTCGGCGAAGGAATCCCAAGTTTATGCGGCACTACTCCATCAGCTAGGTGTGTGGTCTATGCGTGAACAACGGCGTCTGCTCCAACTGAAAACACCGGCTAGTTTCGACAAAAAACGGAAGAATCCGAAGCCGCTGTCATAGACTACTACTACCCGTGTTAGCATATGCATGTTGACAGCAACTTTGACGACTGAAGAGCAGGCATCCACAACGTCAGACTGCGGGATCGAGACTAGCAAAACCGACGAGATAAGTTGCAAGTATACACCACCTATCAGTATCGGTTGGCTCAAACTTCTCCCAACATTTGGTCCAGTAAATTTGGGAGTCACCATCGGAATCTTGAAACTTAAGAAGGTTATCGCGCGAGGCGATGGCGTGATCGTTCATGCCGCCCGCCAATGGAAGGTCTCAACGTGCACGAACACAAGTCATGCACGAGCCTCGGCACCGTCTCACATGTATTTTCTACGCGTTTGACCCTTGAATTCCGGGAAACAGTATGTATTTCAGTGTCAGTATAGACGTATGAGATTCTATAGTACCACTACCATGGACGGTGACTGGTTGCCACCAAACAAGGAAGAAACTGCACACGCGTTACGTCTTTTTCAGAGGCGTGGAAAAATGGAAAAATTATGTATCTCCCGTGCATGCGTGCTCCATATATTCTCAAACCAGCCACCGCTAGCTTTACATGTTTGACTTCTTTTCTAGTACTGTACCAAGACTTTTTTGACTCAAATGACTAATTAAGGCATATCAATCAGTCTAATTCGCTGCAAAAACATACGTAGGCAATCTTGCTTACTGGTACAAAAACAAATGTAAATAAAATATTAAATGTGCTCACCTGGTTAGCGAAACCGACGCCGCAGCCAAGCAGGATCCTGCCGACGATGAGCATGGCCAGGTTCTGGGCTGCGCCGTTTAAGATGACGCCGATGATGAAGAAGACACCGGCGATGAGCATGGTGAGGCGGCGCCCGAGGCGGCGGGTGGTGTAGGAGGCGAAGAAGGTGGCGGTGAGGCCGGCGAGGTAGAGCGACGACGTGAAGAGCTGCAGGCCCTGGTTGTCGTACTTGCAGTAGTTGCTCTCCTTGTCCTGCTGCTTCTGCCGCAGCACCACCGGGAAGAACTTCTCCAGGAAATCGTCCATGGATGTCACGCCGCCTGCAAAGATGTTTCATTGTATTTTTTTAGTTTCTCGATTATGAACGATATTAATTCCATATATATGGGTTTTGTTTGCTAACTGAGCTGGGCTCTTTGAGTGAAATGAAATGGATAAGATTTTCTTAAGCTTGGTAAGAATTTATTGGCCTGAATCTCGAGAGGCAACGTGTCAACACATGACAGCTTTTTTTTGACTCAGACGTGATCCGTAGATACACAGATGGGTTGACTTAACAGCCTGTCAAAGCAGGTGGCTAGCTCACAACACTCTATTTTTTTCCAAACATAATATTTAATAGACGAATAATGCATGCTGGGTATCGGATCATCCCAGAATCATATCTCCTAGCTGATACAAGAGCGAGTATATATATATAGTAATCCTGAGCAAAAATCTGGACGGTGATCACAAGGGAATTACTAATAAAAAATGGTGATGATCGGCTGGCCTGTTAATGACGAGGATTCACATTAATTTCTTTCCAAGATTGTGTGGTTATCTGCTTCGTCATAGGAAGACGAACGTGCAGTCAAAACTAAATCAATCGAGGGATAATGGAAGCACGCATGTGATCCATACGCGAAGAGGGCGATATCGATCGTTGTGGACTTGGATAAAACTAAGTAGACATGTATAGGTTTACCTGATATGCCAACGTCGTAGCCAAACATGAGACCGCCGGTGGCCGCCATGATGCAGGAGATGATGACTATGGGCGTGATCTTGGCCTCGAACTCGACGCCGGGCGGCGCCGACACCGAGAACCCTCCGCCCGTCATCTTGGCTCGACGACGGTGAAGCTCAAGCTACACTACAAGAGAGCAATGGACAAGCAGCGAGTGTTTCTCCACACACACACAACCACAGGAAGAGAGCTAGCCAGAGAGGTAGGGGAAGATGAGACACAAGGCTCCAAGCCTCTGGGTTTTATAGAGAATGGAAGCCCGTCGCCGGAGAAATTTCAAAAGCATCCGAGCGACCAGACGCGGCCACGTACGTCGCCTCGATCGTGGAATAGTCCTGCGGTGGGCCCCCAGGCCAGTCAACGGACGGCTACACGGCCCACGGGCCGGAGAACGTACCGATCCAAGTCCGCCACTGTGCATAAGCCCAACGACTTTTCCGTTCCTCCCAGATATTATAGCTTATCCAACCCAAGCTTCCGGCTCCTTTTGGAAAAACTAACTAAAGCGTAGTTCGGAGAAGTTGGAGGGTTAGTATTATCGGGCGCCGACATCCTTGACAACGAGATCACTCGACCGGGCCCACCTGCAAGTGAGTAATAAAACGTCCGAATTTTCGGAGTGTCAACAATATGTGTGCTGCTTTTTTTTTTGCTTGCCTGATTCATGTGAATGGAGGACCTTGACTTTGAATATTAACTTAAGAAAAATTATGCGTCACGTGTGGATGGATCCAGTTGGAAAAAAATTGCGACGATGTGGACAATACGGATGTACTCCCTCCGTTCCAAATTAATTGACTTCCATTTGTCCACATGTGGATGTATCTAGACATGTTACATGTATAGATACATCCATATTTGAACAAATGGAAGTCATTTAATTTGGAACAGAGGGAGTAAGAAATTTGACTCTTTGTCGGCAGTTGAGCTGAGCTACCGTTCCTTGTAGTAATAGACGGCGATGTTTGCAAGAGTACGTACGTGCGTGTACGTTTTTGTTCAGGCGAAAATGATCTTCGCCAAGTGGAGCTAGTTTATGTTTATATTTGGTACCGTTCAGGATCTCGTTGAGATACGAATATAAGATCATATGTACTCCCTCCGTCTCAAAATAAGTGTCTCAGATTTGTTAAAAAGTGTGTGTATCTAAACTTGTTACATGTCTAGATATATCCAATTTTGAGCAAATCTGGGACACTTATTTTTGGACGGAGGGAGTATATTGTCCGCGATGTCAACGAAGAACGTGCTAAGACAATTATCGCTTCCAGCTAGCTAGCCTCGTAGAAATGACGATGCAGCATATATATATATGGTACTGCTATAAACTGTATCAAATTTTCTAATAAGAGACACACGCCGCACGCAGCTGCTGCTAGAAAAATGCGACTAATAAATTCAAAAAAAAAATGCGACTAATTATCCACATTAGCCTTCTAGCTCACGAGAAAGGATCATAAAAAGGCGTGGAATTAAAACATGTGGGCTAACGACCGGTTACAGTCCAAGTACTACTCACTCCGTTCTAAATTAGATGACTTTCATTTGTACAAATGTGGATGTATCTATACTTGTAACATGTCTAGATACATCCACATGTGGACAAATGAAAGTCATTTAATTTGGAACGGAGGGAGTACTAGCATATCTCTGCAAAGCCGAATTTCGCCTCGACCTTTATAGTACTATCCATAATTCAAAAAAGTACATTTGCATGTTTTCTCACAGATCAGTACAGTTCATACTACGTGCCCTGATTTGGAAGTCAACTGATCTTTTCACCTGAATATTCAAAACCACAAAAGGAGCAGCCCAGGCGGCAATTAATGCCGTCACCACCGCTTCGCGGGGAATCAAATGATCTCGTCGAAATTAAAGAAAATACACACATGGCCAAAGGAAAACAAATGATTTTGCACGCTAAAACTCACACCCGCTTGACGCGCGACGCCGCAATATATTTGGCGTCTCAGTCCGGCCGGTGTGATGTTCGACGCGCGAAACTATTCGTGCAACCAGAAAATGACAGGAACTGGAGGTTTTGTCCACGGCAGAGCCGCTGACGAACGACCACAACACAGACTGCCACGACGACAGGTCGACAACATACAGGCAACGTCAGGTGTAGCAGTTTTTTTTACTATAGTAGTGAAACTGCATGTATACTTATAATATATCAGGAGCGGGTACGTAATCAGCGCCACGTACGTACGCGCAGGAACAGCACCGTGGGGAAGTCCTTAACGATGTCTGGATTTCGTTTGAATTTCGGCGCGTACGAACAAAGGGCCAGTCACCCTCAGGCAAAGTCAGAAACTACTACACCAAGCCGCGGCTGACTCTTGCGGTAACTGGTAACGTAACCACGCTAGTTTCTCCTGAGTCATGACACGTCCCGCTTCACTGGAAACATGGTTAAAATTTAAAATCAGAACTACTCCCTCTGTTTTTTAATATAAGATGTTTTAGCTAGCTCACATGTTTGGGTGTGCATACACACTAAAACATGTCTACATACATGTTGACACATGTGAATATGTACAAAAGCTAAAACTTTTTATATTTATGAACAGAGGGAGTAGTACTTAGTGCTCACATCAGTACTGAACAAGTTTGAACAGATCGATCCGGTTAGTCTTATCCTGGAGCTACTAGAATATTTTAGTAGATTGGTGGGGATTATCCCGATCAAACCCGTGAATACTCACATATCTCAAAACATCGTTTGGTTCTAGTGTATTGGACAGGTATTATCCCCACAAATCTCCAATCCCCTAGGGGAAGTTTGGGGTTTCACCCAATCCATTAGAGAATTATCCCCACCAATCACCTAAAATGCCCTAGTACTCCCTCCGTTCCATTTTAACTGACTCACATATATCTACATGTGGATACATCTAGACACGTTTTAGTGTTACGTACATCCATATTTAAATATATGTGAGTCAATTAAAATGAAACGGAATGAGTACCCAACAAGGCGTGTTGCAGCGTCCCGTTTGTCTGTGACCTGCACGGATGCATGGCGCGCCAAAGTCAAGGGAGCGTGGGTAGAATATTTGCGAGTTCTGCTTGGGTGCGGCATCTAGCTGTCCACAAAGAGCATAACGACTGGAAGCGGCACGCGATTCACGCGTCCCCGACCTCGTGGCGCTGACAGGGAACAGTCGTCACTCACAGCTTGCTAAGTCGTCCGCTTGATTCTCCTAATCAGCACTAATTTGCACCCAGTACTGATGCGTCGGACCATGATCTTTACACGCATGATTTCAGCCTTTCTACACGCAACATGGTATTGTACACAGACAAGAGACAACACTTGCATTTATTTGTATACATGTACACTACAGAGAGCTCACACGACATGGAACACAATCCGCGAATTAACATAGTGGAGAACACAACTGGCCTGTAGGCGATGATGATAAGCAAGTCTTACGGCTGCAGCTTCTTTGGGAGAACGGCCAGGTCCAGCTCACTGCCGTACATCTTCGCCAGAGCCTGGCCGCACCAGCCATGGCCGTCGTCCAGGGTGGGCATCCTCACCTCGATGAACGGCGGAGAGGCCGGGCCTTGCGGCTTGACAACACCAGCAAACACCCTGAGCCCTGAGGACGTTGCCAGCGTCGATGTCCATGCATACATTGATTTCAACAGTTCCAAAAGGAACCATTTAAAAAATAGGAAATATTTTTTTTAGATCTGAACGATTTTCAAAAAGGAACCATTTAAAAAATAGAAAACCTTTTTTAAATCAGAATCATTTAAAAAAGGAACCATTTTCAGAAATCGGAACCATTAAAAAAACCATTTAAAAAAATCGAAACCATTTTTTAAATCGGAACCATTTTCAAAAATCGTAACCGTTTTTAAGAAGGAACACTTTTTTAAACCGGAACCATTTCAAAAGACGGAACCATTTTTTAAATCGGAACCATTTTCAAAAATCGTAACCGTTTTTAAGAAGGAACACTTTTTTAAACCGGAACCATTTCAAAAGACTGAACCATTTTTTAAATCATAACCATTTTCAAAAAACAAAACCATTTTAATGATTTTTAAATGGTTCTGATTTATGAAAGAGAAACTAAAAAAAGAAATGAAAGAATAAAACGGAAAACAAAAAAAGAAACAAAAAACTAAAACAGAAACAATAGAAGGAAGGATAATGTTTCGTTGACATAAGCACGATCATAGCCCAGTGGCTATTCCTCGCGTCCTGGTAGGTGCACATCTGGGTTCGAATCCCCGCCGAGGCGACCTATTTTTCTTCTCTTTTCTGCAGTTGCGAGGTACTTAATGGGCCGGCCCAAAACGGGGATACGTAGCAGGCGAGGACTTGCAAAAGGCGATATATAGGGTTTGCCCTACGACCGAATTCAAAAGAAAAAAGAAACGCATACAAAGAAAGAGAAAGAAACGGCTCGAAGAAGCTGAAATAGGCCGTCACTCTTAGTGGGCCTTCGGGGCGACGAACCGTAAGCATGCGAGTTGTATCGTACAACTCGCAACAAGCGATAGGTAGGGGATCCCTCCGGAAGCGTCGGGAAGCGGGGAGACGCCGCTGGAGAGTTGGGCTGGAGAACCTGGGCCAAACTGGATCTCAACGACAATATTGGACTGGATTATGCTCGCCCGCAGCATTTTGGCATGGGCGGCGGCCCAGTAGGTTTTATTTCGTTGTTACTTCACTTTCTTTTCCGTTTTTATTTTTTTGCTCCTCTTTCTTTTGTTTCTATTTTTATTTTCTTACTTTTATTTGTTTCAAATTTTCTAGGTAATACAACTATGGGAAAAGTGAAACGTTTTTTTTTTTTGCAAGAATTGAATTGTTTTTTGAAATATCAACAACTCTTTAAGCTATATAATTTTTTTCCGAACCAATGAACATTTTTAAACAATTCATGAACATTCTTGTGGAAATATATCATTATTTATCTGATATAGGTGAACAAAATTTGGCACCTATGAACCTTATTCTTAAAACATGAACATCTTTTTAAATATAAGAACACTTTTTTTTAGGCGCTTAAGAACACTTTTTTAGTACACGAACGATATTTTTGTTGCACGTGAACATTTATAATGATATCAGTGAACACTTCTTTTAGATCGTGTATATTTTTTACAAAACAAGAACAGCATTTTAGTATACATGAACATTTATTTGGTATCCGAACGATTGTTTGTTAATGTACGTGAACATTTAATTGATAAAGGAGAACGCCTTTTTAATCGAGGACATTTTTGCAAAACATGGACATATTTTGCGACGACGTGGACAATACGGATGTAAGAAATTTGACTCTTTGTCGGCAGCTGAGCTGAGCTACCGTTCCTTGTACTCACTCCGTTCCAAATTAATTGACTTCTATTTGTCCACACATGGATGTATCTATACGCGTAACATGTCTTGATACATCCACATTTGGACAAATAGAAGTCAATTAATTTGGAACGGAGGGAGTAGTAATAGACGGCGATGTTTGCAAGAGTGCGTACGTGTAAGTTTTTGTTCAGACCAAAATGATCTTCGCCAAGTGGAGCTAGTTTATGTTTAGTTTGGCATCGTCCGTATCTCAGGAGATACTATATTGTCACGATGTCGACGAAGAACGTGCTAAAACAATTATCAGTTCCAGCTAGCTAGCCTCGTAAAAATGACGATACAGCATATCCTACTGCTATAAACAGTATCAAATTTTCTAATAAGAGACACACGCCGCAGTTAATACAAAAAAAAACGCAAACTGGTTATCCACGTTAGCCTTGCTAACGAGAATCGCGAGAAAGGATCATAAAAGGGCGCGGAATTATAACATGTGGGTTAACGACCGGTCACAGTCCAATGTAAGTAGCATATCTCTGCAAAACCGAATTTTGCCTCAATACATATGCTCGTTCTCACTGACCGCTGATCAGCAGTTCGTACCCTGATTTTGAAGTCAACTGATCTTATCACCTGAATTTTCAAAACCACAAAAAGTGCAGCGCCCGGCGGCAATTAATGCCGTACTTGCGGGGAATCAAATAATCTCCTCGAAAAGAAAATACACACATGGGCAAAGGAAAACAAAATGATTTTGCACGGTTTACACGCTAAAACTCACACCCGCTTGGAAATTTTAAACAACGCACGATGTTTCTTAATGGAACCGGGGCGTGGCCCTTTTTTCCTCTAATTTTTTTTAAACGACGCGCGACGCCGTAATTTAGCATCTAAAGCCTCCGTTGATTTTTTTTTTTTTTTGTGAACACGCAAAAGGCAACGCGTGATGTGTAGCAGTTTTTTCTTACGTTAGTAGTGAAAATTGCATGTATAATATGGCAGCGGGTACGTAATCAACGCCACGTAAAGAAAAAAAAACGCCACGTACGGATGCCTCACGTACGAACGCGCAGCAGCACCGTGGGGAAGTCCTCAACGATCTCTTGATTTCGTTTGAATTTCGACCGCGTCTACGAACAAACGGCCAGTCACCCTCAGCCAAAGTCGGAAACTACACGTACGTCCGGTTCAGGTACGGCTTGACTCTGCGGTAACAGGTAACGTGTAAACACGCCAGCTGCTCCTGACACGTCCCGTTTCACCGGTGCCCGAGTTTAAACAAAGAAAGAAATTTCCACCGGCGCGTCTAATAGCGCTTCTAATATACTCCATCCGTTCCAAATTAATTGACATCCATTTTTTCCACACGTAGATGTATCTATACGTGTAACATGTCTAGATGTATCCATGTGTGGATAATTGGAAGTCAATTAATTTAGAACGGAGGGAGTAGATCTATTGGGTACGCCGGCACGGAAACGGTCTCCAGCGGCGAGCCCAATAAATCTAAATTTGTCGGGGCGTCCCAAAGAAGCGTCCAGCAACTCCGCTTCAAGCCCTGTTTCTACGGAGTCAAGCGGGTGTGCCGGCAACTCGCGCCACGTCAGATCCTACGCGCGGGAACGACACAGCGGCCGCATGCGGATTTATCGTGGCCGGTATGCCTGTTTAATGACGCAGCGATCCCTAGACGGGCGCAGGCGACGCGACGCGTCGAGCGCAGAACTGGAAGCCCAAGTGGTGGGTCACACGCGTCGTCGGCGTGAATGCACGTGGCAGACGAGACGGTGGCGGCGTTAATGCGGCGCCAGCCTTGAAAGTGCATGTGTTGCCCCATGCGTGGTTTTGGTAATTAATGACAATCCTTATGGACTAATGTTTGCATTGAGATATACTTGTAGATCTTGTCCATAGGAAATGTTTGGAGTTCATGTGTTGGACTCTAGAAGATGACATGATGACCAATGGTCTATTCAAGGGTTTATATGAAGAATGGTCATGTGTAGAGTTGAGCTTATTGCAAGTATGGCTTGGAAAAGAAGATTGAGTGAACAATCATGTTTAACCCCAAGCCATCATACATATCAAGAGAAGAAGATGAAGTGCAAGCTCAATATGATCCATCTCGAAGATATCATTTGATTGAAGCTTTCAAAGGAGACATGAAGACGGAGCTTTGCGAGGCTCTCCCATAATGGACTATGGGGGAGCATTTGGAGAAGTCTTCATCAAGCATGTGCTAGCAAGCACAATCAAGAAAGGTGTTCCAACTTGAGAGAGTCAAGATCGTCATCATCGAGCTCAAGTGGAATGCGCAAGGCAAAGGTATGATCTTGATAGGTTTTCTATTTTACCGGTCTCATGTTGTTAGTGGGAGACCGGGTTTTAGGATAGACGGCGTACTATCAAGAGGGGCTCTCAAGTGAGTAACTTGATCGCATCTTTGTGGAGAGCTCAAACCTTTGCATACTTGGCATTTCATCTTTCTTGGTTCTTACTTGGCTTTTCTCCTTGTTGGGTTTTGGTGCTTGTTGTGATCTTCACGACAAACCCAAGTTCACCGAAAACGAATTTCGTATGGAAAACTTGTTGCGTTTTCGGTTTTGGAGGTTTGCCGGTTATTCCTTTTTAGAGAGGTTTTACCTTTCTCCATTTGGTTTTATCTTCCATTGTTGGACTATGATGTTTCTCTGCATGATCTTGTAAAGCTCTTCGTTGCGATTCCAACGAGCCCGAGAACATCGAAAACGGAGTCCGGATGATCAAGATATCTTCGTTTTCGTGTTGAGTTTTCTGCAGTTTTCTGAGGGGCGGAAGTTCCGGTTTGGCCGGAAATTCCGGCCATCCGGAAGTTCCGGCCAAACTTCCGGCCAAATTCCGGCCGAGTACAGAGAGCATTTTTAGTCGCTTTTCTGGGGGTCCGGAAGTTCGGACGGAAGTTCCGGCCTCAACCGGAAGTTCCGGCCCAACCGGAACTTCCGGCCTAAGTGAAAACTGTGTTTGTGGGCAACGGCTAGAATTTCTGGAGGGGTATAAATACCCCTCCACCTACCTCCAGCTGAGGAGCTCGCCCAGATTTCTCTCTCCTCCATTGTTGCAAGCTCATTTCTTTGATATCTCCCAATCCCTCCACCCAAACTCTTTGATCTTTGGAGGATTGAAGGAGAAGACCTAGATCTACATTTCCACCAATCAATATCTCCTCTAAGTGAGGGGAACCTAGTGGATCTAGTTCTTGGAGTTCTTGTGTGGTTCTTCTTTGTTCTTCCTCTCTTATCCCCCATAAGCATTTGTTGCTTTGTTGGAATTTGAGAGTGAAGGATTTGAGCACTTGTGCTCTTGCCTTTTGCATTTGGTGCATCGGTGTGCTCTCCACGAGGATTCGTGGAAGTTGAAAGCTTGTGAACTTGTTACTCTTGGGTCTTGGACCCTAGACGCCTTTGTGGTGGTTGGACCCTTGTGTGGTCACTTGAAGCCGTTCGGGAGCCCCCAATCCATTGTGGGTTGTGCCTCGGATTGTTGTTGAAGCCGTTCGGGAGCCCCCAATCCCTTTGTGGGTTGTGCCCGGATTGTTGTTGAAAGGCTCCGGATTCCGCCTCGAAGGAATACCGATAGTGGAAGGTGAACCAAACCTTTGTGGTGCGGTTCATCGGAGAAGAGGGTGAAACCTTTGTGGTTGTTGAACCGTTGTGTCGGTTCACACCTCTCCAACGAGACGTACTCCCTTTCAAGGAGGAACTCGGGAATACATCCTCGTCTCCGCGTGCTTCGGTTATTTCTATACCCGAGCTTTTTACTTATGCACTTTACATTGTGATAGCCTTCGTGCTTGAAGTATTCTATATTGCTATCACCTTGTTGCTTGTCTTGCTTAGCATAAGTTGTTGGTGCACATAGGTGAGCCTAGTTTATTTAGGTTGTTGGCTTGTTAATTTAAACACCTAGTTTTATTCCGCAATTAGCAAGCCTAAACCGGAAAAGTTTTAATCGCCTATTCACCCCCCCCTCTAGGCGACATCCTTGTCCTTTCAATTGGTATCAGAGCCTGGGCTCTCTTTTTGGGCTTTACCGCCTAGAGAGTAAAAGATGTCGTTTAGGGAATTAGTGCACGATCCCACTTTCATATTCGATGGCACAAATTATGATGTTTGGAAAATTCGCATGCTTAATCTTTTTAGGGCCATGGGTCCAAATTATATTAAGAGGATTGTGGATGTGGGTTTTTCTCCTCCAAAGGATTCTCAAGAATTATCTTTAGAGGATGAGGAAAACTCTCATCTCGAGACTCTAGTTTCTAATGGTCTTATATGTGTTTTGAGCGATGTAGTTCTTGCGTCAATCATGCCTTTTCGGAACGCTCATGAGCTTTGGACCAAGCTTCAAGATATATATGAAGTGTCCAAAATTATTGAGGATGATTGTTCTCCTTCCACTTCCGGCCGTGATGAGTTCACAACTTCTTCCACTTCACCAACATGTGATTTGTCACAAGGTAATGATATGGTGAGTGGTGATAGAAATTGCATTGGTGATGGTGAACTTACTATTGATTATACTTCTTCTCTATCACATTGCAATGTTCTATCTTTGGACTTAAACTCTTCTAGCACTCCAAATGTCATACATGCTAGAGTTGATAGTCCTTGCATATCATGTAATAGTTGTTTAACTAAATCTCATGATGATATGCTTCATATGTCTTGTTGCCATGAAAACAATGCTTCCATATCCTCTAGTACTTGCATGACTAACAATGTAGAGGAATCCCAACATTTGTTGGAACAAGACATGGACCTAAATGGTGCTTCAAGTTATACTTCATCCTCTTCAATCATTAATCATGTTTGCCTTATGGCTAAGGATTCCGAGGTGTCTCCCACCTCAAATCCAAATTGTGATGATGAGGATGAGGATTCTCATGAAGAAGGTTTTGATTTTGAATCCTTAACCAAGATGGGTGAGATGGTACTTGGTGCTCTCCCCAAAGGTAGTAATGCTATCCCTCCTCTATGTGAAATCATTGCTTATGTTAATATGAGTAGGGAATTTATTGAGGATTTGGAAAGTCAATTTGATGAGAAATGTCAAATTGAGAGGGATGACTCTATTACTATAGCTTCCTTGAAAGCTTCTCTTGAAGAAGAAGAAGAACTTAGGTCTTCTCTTGAAGAGAGACTTGAATCTCTTGATGAGTCTAATGATCTTATTATTGCTAAAATCATTAAGGAAAGAGATCATGCCCTTGCTAAATTAAAGTGCTTAAAAAGGAAAAAGTTGAATTTGGTGTTGGCAATGCTAGACTAAGTGAGGACATAGAGAGACTTGACAAAGCTCACAAGGCTTTAGAAAGTGAACACTCTCTCCTTATCAAGTCTCATGATCAACTCCAAACTCAACTATCTAAGAATGATAAGCTTGCCAAATTGTCTCCTTCTATTTCTAATATTAATGATGCTTGTGCTACTAACTCCACTTCTTGTGAAGCATCTATTTTGAAGGAGAATGTTGAGCTAAGGGCTCAACTTGAGTTGCTATCTAGCAAGTATGGGAAATTGGAAGAAAGTCATGAAAAGCTTTCTAGCTCTAATGATGATCTTCTAGCATCCCATGCTAGGCTAAAGTTAGCTCATGAGGCTATTATGTTAAAGGTAACATCTTGTGAGCCTCATGTGGAAATTGGCACAACTTCTTCTAAAATGCTTTATTGTCATGTGCTAGTCCTAGTGATTCATCCACTCACAATGTTGCTACATCTTGTGATGAATTACTTTCATTGCCTTGTTGCTCTAACAATGAAGCTTCTACTTCCTCTAGTGTTTTTGTTGATACTAACCATGTAGAGGAACTAAATGAGCTCAAGGCCCAAGTCACTTCTTTGAAGAAAGACTTGGAAAAGCGTCATGTTGGGAAGTCCACACTTGACAATATGTTGAGTGTTCAAAGACGCCCCAATGACAAGAGTGGACTTGGATTCAACTCCAATAACAAGAACAAGTCCAAGTCTACAAGAAGAACAAGGGCCAAGAACAAGTTAAAGATTCGGCCAAGATTGTTTGCTTCAAGTGCAAAGTTGAAGGGCACCATGTTAGATCTTGCCCTTTGAAGAAGAAGGCTCTTAGTGAGAAGCAACAAGGGAAGAAGCCTCAAGTTCCTCAAGTTGAAGAACACCTCTTCCCAAGAAGAATCAGCTACTCCTCCTCAAGTCAAGATTCCAACCAAGAAGAGAGGAGGAAGTCGATGTTGCTACCTATGCCGTGAGAAGGGTCACCTTGCTTCTTCATGCACAAATGGTACCTTATCCAACCCCATTATATTGATGATGTTTATTCTCTTCGGAAGGATAAGGTTGGCAATGTGTTTGCCAAATATGTTGGACTCAAAGTGGTGTCAAGAAAAGAACCATTTGGGTTGCCAAACCTATTGTGACTAACCTCTTAGGACCCAACTTGGTTGGGGACCAACAAGCTAAAACTTGATCAATAGGTGTTGTTGGAGGTCATTGGAGACTTGGCTACATCATGAAGAATTAAGGGATCTTCATCAATTATATTCTCTCAAGCCAAGTCATTTGGATTATATTGTTCTACCTCATATCCAATGTTTCCTCCTTGCGGTAACTTTTATTTAAATCATATATACATTGAAAGTTGCTTGCACCCTTGCATGTGTTTGGTTTTGTACCTTGCTAGTGTTTGTATGTGTTGTGCTCTCTACTTACTTATCTTGAGAAATCAAGTATGTGTATGTTGGTTTGCACACCATTTACTTGTGTTGAGCCTTATTGCTTTTATTTGATATATTACCTTGTTGGCTCTCTTTTGAGAGATTAATGGACCATTCCATTTTTGGAGAGTGATATGCTTCGTGCACTTCACAAACCAAAAATGTGTGTACATGAGGAATACCACTTAGTGATGATATATCAATATTATCTATTCTCTATGTGGTATGTCATGCTCATGAGAAATTCAAATTCTATTATGTCCATTAATTTCTCGAGTTGGTTTTGTTTGCCTCTTGCTTTAAAAGAAAATGGATTATCACATTATGGGGGAGTAATAAGCTATGTGCATATTACAAGCCTAGAAAATGTGAATATGTGAGGTGTTGCCACCTAGAATTGATATTGTCATTATCCTTTTCTTTGTGGCATGTTTCTCAAACAAGTTCCATTTTGATCATTTGCTTCTTGTCTCTTCGTTGGATCTTGTTTGTGATGGAATTTCTTGATATGGCTTTCCCTAAATATGTTCTCATATATCTCTTTGGGAAACCAATTGCTTCAAGCTACTCCTTGGAGTTGCTTTGCATTATTGCGTGATTTTTGAAGCTATCAAGAATTCTATCTATCTAAGCATGGCTTTTAATTCCTATCCTTTGCCATATGCTTATGTTTTGTGAATATGATCTTGAATATATCTTTGCAATCCACCACCGAGAAATATCTCCATACATTACTTGTCTTGACAAGTGATAATCATATTTGTGGTAAATATATTGATCATATTCACTTTGGCTCTTGCTTTGAATTGCCTTATTTGATTGCCAAGGATTTGTTTTGATCTAACTCTCATTTGTCTTCCTTGTATCTTTTGGATCCTTTATTGCTCTACTTAAATTTGTTTTGTGCTTTCTTGAGTTGGGAAAAGCAATGAACCAATTCTTGTGCATTGACATTCAAAAGTCATACTTCTTGATAATGCACTATTCTTTGGGAAGCTATCCTACTTTGAGTAAAACACCGTTCTTTAAATTGGTATTGCAATTTCTTGCCTTCTTGAACATGACTAGTGTTTGAATATATATATATATATATGGAGAGTGATGATCTCATTTGTGTGCATTTTGTATTCAAATGCAAAATCTTAAATAATGCACACATCTTGGGGGAGCAATCCTATAGGCTTTTTGAACATTAGTTGTCTTCATTTGATATTTGATCCCGATGACGTGTCTCCTTGGAAGACAAACATTTTTCGTCTTGGTACTTGTGCCATCATGAAAAGTGTAGAGGGTTTGGTTTATTCCTTGATGATATTTTCATCATTGGTATCTTGTTTCATTGGTATCTTTTCAAAGTGGTATCTTCACTCATGTGTTGATTTGGGTATTTGATATAATTTGGACACTTTGTTTTCTTGTCACACTTGTGTGTGCTTTGTTGGTTTACTTGGTGTTTTGTCTAAATTATATCTCGTTTGGTTCTTGAAAGTCATGTGCATGCATATTTATTATATGTATATCTTTGGCATGCTTACTTTCGTTGATCCAATATATAGGATAAACTCCATCAAATCCTAAATGACTAAGATGTGCATGAAATTCAATTTCATATCTATATGCACATAGTTATGTGGAGTTTGTCCTATGTATTGTAGTTGCTCTAACTACTTTGGACCCAATGAGTTTGGGCACCATTTTGTACTTGAATTTGTTTTAGGTACATTTGGAGATGCATTGGAAGCTTGTCTCATCTACAAGGAAGGTGTTGTCACCATGTGCTTATTGGAGCCAAGCTTGGATGATCATGAGCTCCTATCTTCTACATCACCAATGCTATCTCGGTAACAAGTATCTACCTCATGCATACTTTTCTAGCTCTCAACCTTGTGTAGGTTGTTTCATGGCATGAATCTCTTTGGTTGCAATTCTTTTGATTCTTGCAAAACGTCTTTATTGCAAATGTGAGTAAGCCGGGATGATTACATATAAGGGATATATATTCATTTCATGATTCATCGATCCCATTTATGTCAATCTAGCACTTTCTACTTAAAGTCTCTCATGTGCAACTTTGATGTTTTTCAAAATCATTTGCCTTTCGTGATACTTGTTATCTTACTCGGAGCATCCCGTTTATCACCTTTATCCTTTGTGGATAGTTTTTGATGCTATGATGAGTATGTGTTGGAAGTTCATCTATATCCCTTTAAGATAAAATTGAGCTTTGTGCTATGCTTTTAAGCAAAATCTTATTGGTGTATTTATGACTTCCTCTTGGATATCATGACCTTTACCTTTGTACCTATTTGTGTGTACATGTTTATTTGTGGACTTATATCTTCGTGATTCGTGTCTACTTAGAAACTTATACACATGAGAATAGTTACATCTTTAATTGATATTCCAATTCTTTAGTGACCACCTCTTTTGCTTTTGTTCTTTGGTGGTCTAATTAAAGGCACAAGCTTTATTTTTTGTGTTATGCTTTGTGCATCCTTCTAAGCTTGTGGAGCTATTTGATTTATCTCCGTTGGTGTGTGAGTATGTGAAAGACATGATATGCACTATGTGCAACACTTTTTGAAAGACTATGTTGATGATTTTGCTCATCCTTGTATTAGTCTCCTAAAATGTCTTTATATCTCACACCCATCCTTTTATTTGCCGCTCCTTGCTCATGTTGCAAAATGAGTGTATTTGTTGCAAGTTGTTTTGCCTCACTTCTCATTTATATTCTCTTGCATGGGCTTGTGTTCGAATTTATCTAGGAGGGAGTGAGGATTCCATGTTGTGCACACTATATTGAAATAGAAATCCTATTTGTGCACGTACCTTGGGGAGTTCCCTCTTGATATTTAGAACATTTTTCGGATCCTTTTGATTGCTTGCTTCTTTCGTTGAAGTATCTTTCTATTTGATTTCATTTGCAATCTTTGGATCCTCAATATAGTTTGATCTCCTTTCCAACTATTCGTTATTGGATATGTGCATTTGATTTCACTCATATTATGAGAAATGCACACATTATGGGGGAGCTCTTATTATATTGGCCTTCTACTTTTCACCCATTTCGGCAATCGATGCCAATGGGGGAGAAGTTTAGAGGGTTTAAGGTTGGTTTTATGCTTTAGTTTCGTTCTAAGCATTTGCCTTTCTTGCTCTTGCATCCTTGCTCTTTGTGTTGCTTGGTTGCTTAATTCATTATATAAACCCTCGTAAAAGGATTGTCATCAATTACCAAAATGGGGGAGATTGAAAGTGCATGTGTTGCCCCATGCGTGGTTTTGGTAATTAATGACAATCCTTATGGACTAATGTTTGCATTGAGATATACTTGTAGATCTTGTCCATAGGAAATGTTTGGAGTTCATGTGTTGGACTCTAGAAGATGACATGATGACCAATGGTCTATTCAAGGGTTTATATGAAGAATGGTCATGTGTAGAGTTGAGCTTATTGCAAGTATGGCTTGGAAAAGAAGATTGAGTGAACAATCATGTTTAACCCCAAGCCATCATACATATCAAGAGAAGAAGATGAAGTGCAAGCTCAATATGATCCATCTCGAAGATATCATTTGATTGAAGCTTTCAAAGGAGACATGAAGACGGAGCTTTGCGAGGCTCTCCATAATGGACTATGGGGGAGCATTTGGAGAAGTCTTCATCAAGCATGTGCTAGCAAGCACAATCAAGAAAGGTGTTCCAACTTGAGAGAGTCAAGATCGTCATCATCGAGCTCAAGTGGAATGCGCAAGGCAAAGGTATGATCTTGATAGGTTTTCTATTTTACCGGTCTCATGTTGTTAGTGGGAGACCGGGTTTTAGGATAGACGGCGTACTATCAAGAGGGGCTCTCAAGTGAGTAACTTGATCGCATCTTTGTGGAGAGCTCAAACCTTTGCATACTTGGCATTTCATCTTTCTTGGTTCTTACTTGGCTTTTCTCCTTGTTGGGTTTTGGTGCTTGTTGTGATCTTCACGACAAACCCAAGTTCACCGAAAACGAATTTCGTATGGAAAACTTGTTGCGTTTTCGGTTTTGGAGGTTTGCCGGTTATTCCTTTTTAGAGAGGTTTTACCTTTCTCCATTTGGTTTTATCTTCCATTGTTGGACTATGATGTTTCTCTGCATGATCTTGTAAAGCTCTTCGTTGCGATTCCAACGAGCCCGAGAACATCGAAAACGGAGTCCGGATGATCAAGATATCTTCGTTTTCGTGTTGAGTTTTCTGCAGTTTTCTGAGGGGCGGAAGTTCCGGTTTTGGCCGGAAATTCCGGCCATCCGGAAGTTCCGGCCAAACTTCCGGCCAAATCTCCGGCCGAGTACAGAGAGCATTTTTAGTCGCTTTTCTGGGGGTCCGGAAGTTCCCGGACGGAAGTTCCGGCCTCAACCGGAAGTTCCGGCCCAACCGGAACTTCCGGCCTAAGTGAAAACTGTGTCAATTGTGGGCAACGGCTAGAATTTCTGGAGGGGTATAAATACCCCTCCTCCTACCTCCAGCTGAGAGCTCGCCCAGATTTCTCTCTCCTCCATTGTTGCAAGCTCATTTCTTTGATACTCCCAATCCCTCCACCCAAACTCTTTGATCTTTGGAGGATTGAAGGAGAAGACCTAGATCTACATTTCCACCAATCATATCTCCTCTAAGTGAGGGGAACCTAGTGGATCTAGTTCTTGGAGTTCTTGTGTGTTCTTCTTTGTTCTTCCTCTCTATTCCCCCATAAGCATTTGTTGCTTTGTTGGAATTTGAGAGTGAAGGATTTGAGCACTTGTGCTCTTGCCTTTTGCATTTGGTGCATCGGTGTGCTCTCCACGAGGATTCGTGGAAGTTGAAAGCTTGTGAACTTGTTACTCTTGGGTCTTGGACCCTAGACGCCTTTGTGGTGGTTGGACCCTTGTGTGGTCACTTGAAGCCGTTCGGGAGCCCCCAATCCATTGTGGGTTGTGCCTCGGATTGTTGTTGAGAGCCGTTCGGGAGCCCCCAATCCCTTTGTGGGTTGTGCCCGGATTGTTGTTGAAAGGCTCCGGATTCCGCCTCGAAGGAATACCGATAGTGGAAGGTGAACCAAACCTTTGTGGTGCGGTTCATCGGAGAAGAGGGTGAAACCTTTGTGGTTGTTGAACCGTTGTGTCGGTTCACACCTCTCCAACGAGACGTACTCCCTTTCAAGGAGGAACTCGGGAATACATCCTCGTCTCCGCGTGCTTCGGTTATTTCTATACCCGAGCTTTTTACTTATGCACTTTACATTGTGATAGCCTTCGTGCTTGAAGTATTCTATATTGCTATCACCTTGTTGCTTGTCTTGCTTAGCATAAGTTGTTGGTGCACATAGGTGAGCCTAGTTTATTTAGGTTGTTGGCTTGTTAATTTAAACACCTAGTTTTATTCCGCAATTAGCAAGCCTAAACCGGAAAAGTTTTAATCGCCTATTCACCCCCCCCCCCCTCTAGGCGACATCCTTGTCCTTTCAAGCCTCCTCCGCTCCCCGCTGGCTTTAAAACGGCGCCCAACGCGCCTCTCCTCTCCCAGCAAAACCCTAGCTAGCATGCCTGAAACCCTCAAGCCGCGACCGAAGATAACCGAAGAGGAGTTTGCCCGCCACCAGCTGTTGGCCGCGAACCGTCGTGCTCGGCGCGAGCGCGCCATGGCCACCCGAGCGCCTGCAGCAGGAGGAGCAGCGCCGCCTCCTTAACGAGGAGCTGATGATGGGCGAGGTGTTTGCCCGTGAGATGCAGTGCGAGGAGGAGGAGTGAAACGTGGTCCACGAGCGGCAGCGCCTCCTCCTGGACGAGATGTGGCCAGGCCGTGAGTGGGAGGTAATGCAGGCCGCCATCAAAGCCTCCCTCCGCCGCTGCTAGATCAAATCCCACCACACTTGGCAACGGCGGCGACCCGAAGACGTTCCTGAAGGCTGGAGCTGACATCGGCGAAACCAAAAGCCTCAACCGCCGCCGCCAATAGCAGATGACACTTCCGGCGGCAGATCATTAAGTCATGCAAGTTTCTTGATGCCGCCTCCGCCGGGATAGGTCTCCTTCTCTCGCCGTAGCCACAAGCGCCGCTAGATCTAGGGTTTATGATTTAATTGAAATTTCGTTTAATTTTATTAAATCTACGTCGAATTCAATGAAATATCGTCGGTTCGTGCATATTCGAGATTCAATTTTTTCTCTCTCGAAAAAAACCTATTAAGAGCGACCGGTGGGGCGAGCCGCTCCCAATAGGGCGGCAACGTGTGCCGACGCTAACAATAGCATGTGTCCTAGCATGTGTCCGACACATCTGTCGGACGCTCCATTGACCGCGCCTGTGAAAATACTCTAACCGCCCACATCAGTGGCTGAACAAGTTTGAACAGATGGATCCGGTTAGTCTTATCCTGGAGCTCATAGGTCGAGTGTTGCAGCATCGCTTTTGTTCCTTTGAGGCGCACGGTGCCGAAGTCAAGGGAGCGAGGGTAAAAAATTTGTAAGTTATGATTCGGTGCGGCGTCTAGCTGTACGACTAGAAGCAGCAGGTGATTCACGTGTCCTAGACCTCGTGGCGCTGACAGGGATCGATCGTCACTCACAGCCACAGCTCGGTAAGTCGTCCACTAGATTCTCCTAATCAGCACCGAGTAACTCACTCCAGTACTGATGTGTTTGCGCGCGATCTTTACACGCATGATTTTGCCCGTTCCAGGCCGCCCATTGGCCCATCTGAATGTGGCAGCCGGTAGCCCGGTACACATCCAGTCACTGCCCATCGATACTCGATATAGTCAGTTATTCCTCCTGGAATATTGACAGGCATTATGAATTGAAAGTGATGGTCAGTATGTATGGGACGTCAGTATGTATGGGACAGCAATCGCCCTGGGTGATTCTCCCAGCACTGCCGAACTTCTGGAATTACTAGCTTAGGAAATTCTACAGACCACATCAAACACCTCAGATTTATTTCAAATGTTTCACACGAGTACAGCAAACTCTCAGAGGAAACATCACACCTTCCTGCACAGAACACATTGTACAGACACAACACCTCCATTTATTTGTCTACATGTACTCTACAGAGAGCTCAAACGACATGACATCGTCGAAAACACAATCCACGAACAAACTTACTGGAGAAACGATGATCAAGCCTTACGGCTGCACCTTCTTCGGCTGCACATTCCTCGGGAGAACAGCCAGGTCCAGCTCACCACCATACATCTTCGCTAGAGCCTGCCCGCACCAGCCATGGCCATCGTCCAGCGTGGGCATCCTAACCTCGATGAATGGCGGAGCGGCCTGGCCTTGCGGCCCGACGACGCCAGCAAACACCCTGAGAACGTTGCCAGCATCGATGTCCATGCATACATTGATTTCAACAGTTCCCTTCGCTCCTGGAGGAATACCGGTCATCTTGAAGTACCCCAACAGATGGTTCGCTTCCGCCTGCATACCTTCACCTTCGTAGACAGCGATGAGCGCTTCAGACTGATTGTCACGTGTAGTTGTGAATAGCATCTCCCTTCTTGCTGGAACTGCGGTGTTCCTTGGAATGATCGCGGCGAAGCGGTCACTGTCGGCACGGATTCCAAGGTTCATCGGGGTGGCCTGAATCGTCAGCAGATCTAACATCCCTGCAGGATCAGTGACTCCCGATGCGATGGCTCCTTCCAGTGCAGCACCTGAAACAGCAGCCTCTAGAACGTCTATGCTCTCATAGGAGTGCTCCTTCTTGCATAATCCCAGCACGAGGCTTCTGATTTTAGGAATTCTGGAACATCCTCCAACCAAGATTACATCATCGACGTCTTCCGGTGCTAACTTTGCATCTGACAAGCATTGCTTGATGATCCTCTCACATATCTCAAAGATCATCTGATTCACTTTCTCAAATTCTGCACGATCCAAAACCTTGGACACTTTGTGGCCGCCCCCTAAATCAACATTGATCTCTGTGCTTTCCTGTGTGGCCAGTTTGTGAATTGCATCCTGGGTAGCAATACGCAATACACCCATTGACTTGATTCTATCCACTGTTTGACCAGCATTAGCATATAAACTGTCAAAATTGGGTAGGAGGTGGCGCATAACATTCAGAAGTATGTCCTCTCCACCAACAGTGGAACCTGAGAGTGCTCTTATTTGAGAAACACCTCCAGCAGTTGCAGACACCGCAACATCACAATAACCAGCACCCATGTTAAATATCAGCGCAATTTTCTCGATGCCACTTCCCATGTTATCATGCACAAGTTGTTGCTGCTGCTGAGCATACAGAAGCGCAACAGCAGTAGGCTCTGGCATAAGCCTCAGCACGTTCAGTCCAGCCATTGCACATGCTCTCTCAATCCTGGTCTGTTGGAACCGACTGAATGCAACTGGAATGGTTAGAACAGCGTTCCTAACTGGATGTTTAAGATGCATTTCCACCAAGGCCTTTAATTCAAGCAGAAAGATGGCAAGAACTTCCTCAGGAGTTGTGGACCGCCACATATTGTTCACCAAGGCTGCAATGAATGGTCTCACACCAATACCCAAAGTCTGCACAAGAAAAGGGAGGGTCTTGCTAGCTTGAACCACTTCATCCGTGTCCATTCTCCCAATCAAACGTTTCATATTAAATATTGCACTTCCTGACAGGATATCCCTTTCCTCGTGGGCGTGTTCCTTTGTTGTTCCTCCAGTAACACCAGCTGAAAGGGTGTCATCTTTGAACATCACATATGACCTCATCCCTTTCTGGCTCCGAGTATTTTTCAGCAGCTCCACTTGATGACCATTCCAAACAGCAACACTGCATCTTGAAGTACCAATATCGATGCCAATAGCAACATCAGGGAATGATTGCTGTGATTTATCTTCCTCAGTGGTTTCACTATCAGAGACCACGGTGTAGAACTGTTCAGCCATCCTGCAAAAAACATACAATTAATTCAGTTAGACATGGTCTACAGAGACTCTGAAACAGAGGGAATATTGGGTACTAAATATTGAATCATCCAATATGGGAGTACTCTGTCTTCCAGACCTAACCACATGTTAAACAACAAATGGCAACTCCAACTATCAACGGGAATTGCCAGTTAATAAATACAAATACAAGCCACTAACAACAGCTGACGAGGGAAATTAAACAGCACAAAATGGAGCTTTTACTACGTTTCAAAAAAAAATGGAGCTGTATGTAGCAAACCCAGATCAACATATAGAACATAAAACATTCAAGTTTCCACAACCATCAAATATGACAAGGTTCAAACAGAATATTACGAAATTATACAGTATGTATACATTCAATATGAATAATCAGACGCACAATTAGGATCCAACTTTGACATGATGCATTCCACATGGCAGCATGAATTACAAACAACCATTGCCTAACTTGAACCAACTATTTTGATTTCCTTCTGCAATCTTCCCCTGTCATATACTGAAATGGAGTGATTCGCATATGTACAGACATGCGTCTCCAGCTCGATAAGATACATCAGACGACCACAAAACACTTCGACGGTTCGCAAAAGACAGAACTCCATCATCCACACTGAACAATGAATGAAGTAGACATCAAGGTCCCCTTGGTTGGCAGCCTAAGAGTGTCCAATTATGCCAAAAATTGTTCACAACCCATCTAAAATTGACACAGCGAAGAATGGCAGACCAACTTGGCTTTCCTAACTGATTGTCACACAAATCCACGTATATATGGCGTGTGGGAGTTGCAAATTTTTTTTTTGCGAAACACAGTACAACGCAAGCGCTCATATACACGCGCACACACTCACCCCTATGAACGCACGCACGCACACCCTACCCCTATGAGCACCTCCGAGAGACTGAGTCGGCGGGTCGAGTCTTGAGATTGACGAAGTCACCACGGGCGCCTCGCAGTCGACGGGAACGTCGCCTCCCACTGAAGAATATTCCGCCTTAAATGAGAAACACCATCGTCAAACCTGGGGTTTGAACTCTGGTGGGCTAGGGGTACAACCACCCAACTAACCATCTTGCCACAGGCAAGTTCTCGGGAGTTAACCCAGAGAAATCAAGACTTCTATTTTTCGGAAGACGACTCAAACATTAACCTAAGGGCATTTATAGAAATTCTTCGGTTTTAAACAAACAAGTACTTTTTTTTAGCCTCTACAAGTACTGGAATCTCAGGCTGCTGCGTCCCTTGCTCTACGCAAAAGGAAAAATTTAGGACCTGACCGCCACGGACGATCCCCAGTTCCCCACACAGAACAAACTGTACAGCATGTCCTCTCGCAAACTAGGTAGCTTTTAGGGAAAGATGGCACTACCAATTAACGACATAATGCTACCGTGGGTTCATCATAGAATGATAGAACACAGATTGAGCGCTAAGAATGAACTCGGGGCAACTCACTCACTCCGATCAAATTGAACAGGCACAGGTAAAATTATAGCACGCTCTGAGTGTGGAGATGCCTTACCGGACCGGGCGACGGATGCGTGCTTGGGACTCTATTCGCTGGCCTCGCTCGTTGATGCTCCTTCGCTGTAGCGCAAAACGCAGTCAGTGTGTGTGCCTGACGGGGCGAGCAGAAGTGGGGGGAAGGAGGGGCGGGGGAGGTAGAAGAAGTGGGGAAAGGCATTTTCTGGAGAGGGCGGGAGAGAGCACGACACGCGGGCGCCTCAGGCGAGCCGCCGCCGAGGTTCCGGAAGCGTCGGGAAGCGGGGAGACGCCGCTGGAGAGTTGGGGGCGGCGTACCAGCCGGCCGCCCCAGCGGTGATGCACTGGGCTGAAATACCTGGGCCAAACTGGATAACTACGACAATTTTTTGTTTCGTGGGATTTTAGACGGGAGGTGCTATTTGCCGCCTTTTGCGGCGCGGGAGGCTCGCGCCACACACAGCCCGCGCCGCACTGGGCCGGCCCAATTCGCGTTTTCCTCTGGTCCTTTCTGTTTTTTTATTATTTCTTTTTTCTGTTTTCTGTTTCTTTTTTACAATGTGTCTTTTGTAAAATGTTCAAGTTTGAAATTTGTTCAAGTTTAAATTTTTAAATTTTGAAATTGTTCAAACTTGAAAATTTCGAATTTGAACAAATTTTGAATCTAAATGATTTTCGAATCTGAACAAAATTTTGAATCTAAAGAAATTTTAAGATTTGAACAAATTTTCGAATGAACAAATTTCGAATCTTAACAAATTTTTGAATCTTAACAAAATTTCAAATCTGAACAAATTTCGAATATGAACATTTTTCAAAAAACACATTTTAAAAAGGAAACAGAAAAAAAGAAAGGAAAAGAGAAAAAACGCGAACTGGGCTGGCCCAAGGCGGCGAGGGGGTGTGCGGCGCGAGCCTCCCACGCCGCAAAGTGCGGCAAATAGGATTGCCGATTTTAGACACCTCGCTGACTATGTTGCTGTTTGGGCCGGACTCTGCAGTGCATGAGGCTTCATCCCAGACAACCCACTTTAGTATGGTTAGAATGTCCACTAACTATAAATATTATACAGTAAAATGCTTTCCTATGTCCACTAAATTTAGTCCCCATAAATAAAAATAAAATTAGTGTACACAAAACTATCGGCACCTACAAATTTATTCTACATATTCAAATCCAATAGTCTACATAATCGCAATGGTGTGCCATACCATCGAACGGCTTACATTCAATGTTTTGCCGCGGTTCAATCGTATGGCTGCCCGTCTGTTGTGGGGTCACTCTTCGACTACCCCACGGTGGGGATACCTGGATCACGCCAAGCCCATCAGCCTTATGACGAGGGCCCAAGGAAGGCACAAGGAGGACGACGTGCGGCCCAAGATAGTCGACGCTAGGTCATGCGACCCCGCCATGCTTGTAAGCGCCATCGGCACCGTTCACCTGAGACCTAGCCTACCATATAAAGGCTAGGAGGGTCCTTCGTCTAGGGTACGCTCATAGCCGCCACACAAACCCTAGCGAGATTGTCATCTCGCCATTGTAGCCACAACTCACCATCAATAACCAGACAAGCAGGAAGTAGGGTGTTATCCTCCGGGAGACTGAACCTGGGTAAACGCCTTGCTTGTCAGCCGTCGTGATCACCAGCGCTCATCTCTCTCCCCCTCAATCAACCCGGGGTACTCAACCCTAGGATTTGCCGAGTCCACACCTCGTCAATTGGCGCCGTCTGTGGGAAAGAACGAGCGCTGGAACCATGGTCGCACCGGCTCCATCAACTTTGAAGACCGACGTCTACATCACCAAGGAGCCAATCTGCTTCGGCTCCTTCGAGTACACCTTCCACCCGCCGGCCCTCCGCTCGGTGTACGCCGATCTGCATGTAGGTATGTGCCTCACCTTCGGTACCATGCACTACTTCGTAGACACATGTGGAGTACTCAGATCCACGGCGATCTCACCGCCCGCGGCGGTGGCACCCGCATCTGCCGCGGCTGCGCCAACCACGCCCCCACCTGCTGCGGAGATCGCATCTGCTGCGACTGCGGTGACAACATCTTCGATTGCTGAGAAGATCGCGTCCGCCTCGACTACTCCGGCCGCCTCCGCTGTGGCAGAGATCGCGCCCAACGCGGCCGCGCCATCAGCGTCTCCGGCTACCACGGAGATCGCATCTGCTACGACTACGTCGACCGCCTCGTCGACCACAGCGCGGATCGAGTCTACTTCGACAACCTCGATCGCGTCGCTGGCAAGGCCAAGATCTATGTCAACTTCGACTACGTCGACCACACCCTCGCGCGCAACGGAGGTCGCGTCGTTCTATACCGCGCCACTCGCGTCTCCATCGACTTACAAGATCGTCAACAAGCCAATCGCGCCCACGTCGACAACGGCGACATCACTCCTCACGACCGCGGCGAAGATCGCAAAACTCCAGGGAAAAAGCCGCGACAGCGACTGTGGTACCCACCACGTTGCGGCCATTTTCGACTCCGAGCGTGGCTCGGACGAAGGAAGCAGCAGTGGCAGCGTCCATCCCGCTGCCCAGATCTACCCCGTGCAAGTCTTCATGATCGGCCAGAGGCCGCAGGGCAACGACGACGAACCCGCATACCCACTGGAGGTGGTCATGCCGGACCAGGTGACGCGACTCACCATCACCCGCGACATGGCAATCAAAGCCCTGAAGCACGTCGAGGAAGGCACATACCCTCCACCGGACGCACCCCGGGAGGACCTTATGGCGGTCCAGTACCTTCTGCGGAAGGAAGGCGAACGACTCCGCGCAGAGAAGGCCGAGCTCCTCCGACGCAAGGAGGAGGCCGACGCGTCGAGCGCCAGGAGGGCCGCTTACTCGTTCACTGCCTCAACAGAGGTCTCGCAAGGAGCAAGGCGCCACAGAGCCCGCGTGCCCCTGATGACGGAGGTCGACCGCGCTAGAGTCACCCGCAACCTCGAGTCATCATACATAGAAGACGCAGACGGAATACCCGTCCCCAAGACACCCAGAGCCGCACTCATGGCAGTCGAAACATACATGCGGCTGACACAGCCGCCTGAGGGCGACTCGCGCGCTCTCCTCCACAAGCAGCAGATCATGTCTATCAAGGCACTCGAAGACGCGCTGGTAAACAAGGCGCCGACAGAAAAAGCGCGAGAAGATCGAGATCGCCGCGAGCACGAGCCCGCAACATTCGCAGCCCCGGCGACAAGACAACTGCGACAACCGCAGCCAGGTGAAGACCTCCGCAATGTCATCACACAAAGGACGGTAGACCGCAGCCGCATCCAGCGGCCGGTCAGCACGTCCAACTTCGACTACGACCGCAACGACGACGACTACGAGCCGTGCGGCGCCGCCTGCTTCAGCTTCAACATACGCGACACAAGAATGGCCAAGGGCTTCAAGCTCACGGCAGAAGTAGTCAAGTACGACGGGAAGCAGGACCCGAGACTCTGGCTAGAAGACTACCTCATAGCCTGCAGCTGCCAGGGCGGTACTTCGACTACGGCCATGCAGTACATCCAGCTGATGCTCACGGGCTCTGCACGTGGGTGGCTCAACACTCAACCCAAGAACGCCTTCAGAACGTGGGACGAGTTCGCGGAGGCCTTCGTTAAATCCTTCCTGGGGACGTACTCGAGACCGACGACGTTCGTCGAACTACAAGCATGCAAGCAAGGACGAGACGAGCCGCTCCGGTCATACATCCACTGAGGCCACGATCCCTCTATAAATCACACCATAACACTTTCCCTATGTGCAATCCGTCCTTGCGAAAATCACAGAGGCAAAGGACCCTTTTGCTCCTATTTGTTAGGCATCCCTAAAGCATGAAGACCAACTACGAAAACGGCTGCTTGGACACCATTGACCTGCACGTCCCGCCTATTTCGCTCATTTTGGCACCGCCTCGGTGGCGTGGCGAGAGGCAACCCTAAATGCAAATGTGAAGCTTGGCGAGAGGTGGGACGCAAAATGCGACGACGGAGCATGGCAACTGGCAGGAGCAGTCGGTTGAGTGTGGGGTGGCAAAGATATGCTCGTGTGTCGTCGGATGGTGTGGGGGTGGAGGCGGCTCAGGGCCGGTGTGGGGGCATGGCCAATGTGAAGGGGGCTTGACATGGATATGAAGCGCATCAAGTGAGGTTGATGTCCGCGAGTGATGACAGCACGTTTCTAGGTGTAAAATAACTCGTGGCTGGACTCTCCTCAATAGTGTACCAAAATATGTATGCCCCCTTGTTTGAGTAACCTCCGGAGTAGGGGAGGGCGTTCCTGCAATTCGTATAGAAGAAAAGAATTGGCCCAATTTATAAGTAAGACCGGGACCAAAAACCATACAAATGCCATGTTTATGACGAAAACAGGGCCCAAAAACCGCACAAGCGAGGGACCGTCGTCCACACGACGCTAGCCCACCGAACGCCACAAAACACACCACCAACCCCGGGGCCGCCGCCCCGACTTACACTACTCGGCACCAAAGCCGCACACGACCACAACGCCGCACAACCCAGTCGTCTCGTAGCCCTTGCTACCCTCTCTAAAGACGACCGCCCGCAAATCTCAACGTCGCGCCAAATCCGGGGCCCCGCCCCGTCGTAGCAACCAAATCAAACTCCGCATTGACCGGAGCCGAACCAGTCGGGTCGACACACATGATGCCCTCGTAGCACCAGGTCGCCACCCAGACCTCGCTAGGAGAAGGCTCTGCCCCATAGGACCGTCACTATAGAGGGGACCGAGGCCGCCGCCTCGACGTACCACCACCGTCCGGGGTCGCCACCCTGACATCCGCCTCCCCCGACCACAGAGCCATCCCCGCCTCTCCAACAAGGAAATTATGTGTCCGTCACTCACGCCCCTTTCAAAGGAACAAAGGGAGTGTTTACTTATTTGGTGAAGTCCGACTATTTTCTATTTTATCAATTAGCATAGAAACAAAATTGACAAAAGAAAAAAAAACTGTGATCACTTCCACACACACACACCCCACGAGAGACGAATTGAACGAGATGATTAAAATTATAATATCCATGCTAAGAATTGAAACATGCATATGGAATTATGGATGCATCGTGCATGCATTTGATCGAGCTCCCAGAAAGGGTACTGATCTGAATCAGAAAACGCACCAAATCTATTCACCTCCACCTTTCAACGCCAATCTGCGCCAATAATCACCACCGTTACGACAAGTTCGCCCGGCTCGCTCAGCACCCCATGCATGGATTCCCCCGTACATGCATACAACATTGCCTCGTCTGTCATCGTACCAGCAACACTCACGGACACGCTCCATATTTTCCGCGCAAAGTGCCGGCTGCCGCGCAGGCAAGCGTGCAGTCAGCCAGCTCCACGGACACTAGTACTAGCGGGCAGGGTGGTCAGCCAGTACCATGTACTACCCCGGTATAGCACTCCCATGCTAGCGATCAAACTCCCTCCCGGCCATATGAACACTGGGATCGATCGAGATCGAGCCGCTAGCTGATGCTTCTTCAGTAGCTAGGTATGGCATATATATATATATATATATATATATATATATATATATATATATATCAGGTAGCTGCTGGCCGCTGCAGCGCGTGAAACAAGGATGCCGGAAGCGGCCCAACGCACGTACTACGATTAGCGGGATGATGCATGGCATTGGCGTCGCATGCAGCACCAATCATGCTGGTCGGATATGGAATAGTCCCTGTATCTGATGTGGGACCGATCAATCGTCTCCTCAAAAAAGGAAAGAAAAAAAAGAACTGATCAACGCGTACATCCAAAAACGGAGTAAAATCCATCGAGGGTTTGAATTCGAAAGAGGAAAAATCCACGTACGCGACTAGCCGTGGGAAAAGGGCGACCCGTCGAGTTCTCAGATTCTCGACTGTATATAGATAGATAGATGCCCGATGGCTCACTCACTCGCTTGGCCCAGTGGACTTTTACGAGCAGTACGTGCGCTGTGCTGGGATCGATGCGAACGTACTACTACCTGGTCGCCAATCCGATCCGTGGAGGCTGCATGCATGAATGCGTTTCAAATTTTGAAAACTCCATCGACCAGACCAGGTTCAGCTAGCGCATGTCCAAACGGCCGGCCGGATCGGCTCCAGAGTCACGGCCGATCATGATCGACCAATGGAATGGATGGGCAAAAGCGGAGCTGGACAACAACCCCGGATTCCTCCTCCACACACACGCAGATGCACTTGATTATGCCTGCCATCGCGCTGACATGCCAAGTGTCGTCATGTGGCCTCGTGATTTGGCAATTGAAAATGCATCGCCTAATAGTCAATGATGATGCCCGGATCCATGCACATCACTAGTTACATTATACCGACATCCATTCATTCAAACACGGTTGAGTTCATCCAACAATATACAACTCTAGTCACCATGTCATCAGACATGGAGTACATACTCTTTGGGATCAGTATGCCATGTCCCTGCATGCTAGTAGTAATAGTGATGCCAATTTCGAAATACTCCTACAATTAGCCATGGCATCAACAGTGTGAAAGGATCTACCTTTGCCCGTAGGAGGAGTAGGTGAAGCTAGGTGCATGTAGCCAGGCGGACCCCGCACCGACATTCCGCGCGATCTCCGTTGGTCCACCCATAGGTTAATGTATCCCAGTGCACTCTTTTCTCAATCGAACAAAAGCGCTGCTGTACCTGAGGCTCACTTCACACACTACTCAAACACCCAAATTTCTCAATCATACTTGTAATATAGATACTCCTAGTAGTACTGACTCGATCATGGGGAACTTCGTATCAGATGATGGTCATGGATATACTCTACTTACACGCTAGCTAGTACTGTAGCTGGCTGCCGCTGCTATAGCTAGCATCTACTCCCTCCGTTCCAAATTAGATGACTTGTATTTGTCCAAAAGTGGATGTATCTAGACATGTTACAAGTTTAGATACATCCACTTTTGAACAAATAGAAGTCATTTAAATTGGAACGGAGGGAGTAGCTAGCACGAACGGCTCGGTATAATGGTCGCGGTCTAGTTTAAGTACAGTTCTCTACTCCTTCAAATCTCACCGGGATGGAATGAATATTCCCAACACGAAATGGTGCCTACGCGAGGTCCTTCTGGTTTTACGCAATTTGTCGAGCGTCGCAATGATGATGATGTTTTCTCTCTAGCCTTTTAGAAAGACTCAAAAAGGGGTCGAGTCTATTTTAAAAAATCAACAGTGTGTGGAGTAAATTCTTAGAAACACGGTGTAGTACGTTTAAATTGAACATGCATGCCTGGTCAGACAACACTGATTGTTAATTTGTTTTGACAGCTTTGGCGCTGCGCGCGGTTTCAGACCTACCTTACCTAAGTTGGATCGTGGATGCAGTGCAGGCTCAGCTCAGCTAAGATAGCTTACCTACTCTCCTCACGAGAGGGCAGCGCAGGGATCGGAGCTGGGTCATTTACTGAAAATGGCTACTTGTTGGAGAGCTAGCAGGACTCCAGTTTCGGTTCGTGCATGTCTCTTAGAGCATCTCTAGCAGAACCCGTAAAACCAGAAACCGCAAAACCATTTTGCGGGTCGCGTTTTTCGCGTTTTTCTCGGTATTTCGTGCAGCGAAGAACAGAACCCGCAAACGCAACCTGCATTTCTTCGATTTGGAAATTTGAGAATTCGCGGGAACGAATTAGTTCATATTGGACAGCAGCACGAGTTGATTTTTACACAAAATGCGGCCTAGTTCGCCGTCGATCAAACCTAGCCTACATCTACGCTAGCCTAGGTCGCCGCCGATCAACCCCTACTGGTCAAAATGCGGCTCCTCACCGGAGCCATGGGCGCGGCAGCGACGCAGCGGTGGAGGAGCTTCACTCCTCGTCGGAGACGAGGTCGATGACGGGCGGGAGCGTGCTGATGACCAGCGCCTGCTCCAGCAGCCCCTGGTTGATCTCCGCGGCGACCTTGGCGGCGGCGGCCTTCTCCTCCTCCTCGTACTTGGAGCGCATCATCGCCGCCGCGAGCTGCCGCTCCATCTGGTCGTCGGGGACGAAGTCCTCCGGCCCGAGCGTGACCCCGAAATGCCCGGGGTCGTAGTCCTCCGGCGGCGGAGCACCTGAGGCCGCGGAGGAGCTGCTCGCGCCCGCGGAGGAGCTGCCCTCGCCGTGGCAGAGGCGCAGTTGCTGGCGGCAGCGGATCTCAATCTCGCGCTCGCGCCGGAGCCGGTCGAACTCCGGCAAGTCGCGGCGCACCGACCCGCCGCGACTGTACTTCCGTGCGCCGCGCTTCCGTGCGCCGTCGCTGCGGACGACCTGCGCGCGCTTCTCGTCGGAGTAGACTCCGCCGAACCGGTCGTCGCCGGGGAGCGCCGCCTCTGGTTCCCTCTTCGGCGCCATGGCTCGGCGTCGCCGGATCTGCGGGAGGGGCGGATGGATTGCTCGTCGGAGACGGCAGAGGGGCGGCCGGACTTCTCGATGCGTGCGAGGAGGAGTGGGGATTTCGACCCGCATCAGCGGTCGCAATCCGGCTAAATACGGGCTCGCCGCTTCATTTCTCGGGCCCCGCAAAACGTTTGCGGGCTGGGCTAAATATGCAGGGTCTGGTCTGGCCCAAAACGAGCACCAAAAGCCGTAAACTCGCCGAAATTATGCGGTTCTGCCCCTTTTGCAGGTTCTGTTAGAGATGCTCTTAGGCACGTACTGTACGCAAACTGAAACTTATGCCCGCACAGATGAGGTAAGCACGCAGTAGTACGATAAATGGTAACCCGCTATTGCACAAAATATTCTCCAAAAGGGAAATGTTGGTACGAACTAGTAGTTCTGAACCGAGCACCAGGTGCAGCAGGCAGGCAGGCTGCTGAAGCGCTGAGTAGCAATATTGCTGACTGAATATAGAGATATATTGTTGTCACGGATCAGTTGGTGGATAGTATAGTATCCCCGTGATGCTTCACTTGACCCCGGCATCCAAACATGTGACTCTACATTGAGTCAAACAAACTGTACCGGCTGATATTTTGGTGTTGAACGCGGAGTAAAATCGTGGAAACCACTCATGCAATCGTGGAACTTGGCAAAGCTGATCGAACACACTGCAGCCGGGAACAATACCGAATCAATCAGTCCCATCGTCCATGCATTGATCGGTGGATGTGAATGCAGCTAGCAGAGCTCGATCCACCGCGCCGCGCAGACTGGGAAAGCATCGGTGACACGACGGATGCGGACGTGGACGCACTCGATCGACCGGCTTTGCCGAAACGATCGAGGCCGAACCATCCCCAACGCGCGGGTCCGGCAGAGCACGTCCCCGGGATCAGGATGGATTCGACGGAGCGCAACACGACGCCGCGCTCGCCTCCAACCGCCCCGGCGCTCCATTAATCAACCACTCGCCCATGCATTAATTGGACCATGTCTTAAATCAAACTTAGGATCATTTTTTTTATTAATAACATGAAAATCATATATTTAGATATTTGCTTATAAAAGTATATTCTTCATGATATAATGTTTTCCTGTGTTGTATACATATATTTATATAGTAGTACAAATTAGTGGTTGAAGGTAAATCTTGGTGACTCTGTCAATACCTAAAACGACATCGATTGCCAATTCATGTTTGGTCACTTGTATTGTCAGAGTAAATTTTGGTCCATTTTTGTTTCGCATATTCTCCACCATAGGTTCTTCATGTATCAAAACGATAACTGGATTCCTTGCCCTGGTGAATTTGCTTTAATTTGGTGGTAACGTAATGGTGATCTCAAACATGTCATGTTAGAGCTAATCAACACATAATTATTTAATCGCAAAAATCATTTCCGTGGTACTTAGCCATCTTGCTGGGCGGGGTGTTGCGGTGTTACTAACACCAAGGTTTCTCGAGTATAATGGTTAATCAATATGAAAGGTATAATTATCAAAACCAGTCCACAATCCACGTACCTATGATCGAGTGTCATATGCGACGTATTTGTCGAAAGAACTTTGTACTTGATGGAATTCAACCCACAATCCATCATCCGCAAGTTTCTTATAAGGATTTTGGAGGAAACTTGAATCTTAGATAAGTTACAAATACAACCGGCCAATATAATGTGTACAAATCTCATTGTAGTTAGTGCGGTCCAGATTTTGTCAATGATGATGATGTTTTCTCTCTAGCCTTTTAGAAAGACTCAAAAAGGGGTCGAGTCTATTTTAAAAAATCAACAGTGTGTGGAGTAAATTCTTAGAAACACGGTGTAGTACGTTTAAATTGAACATGCATGCCTGGTCGACAACACTGATTGTTAATTTGTTTTGACAGCTTTGGCGCTGCGGTTTCAGACCTACCGTACCTAAGTTGGATCGTGGATGCAGTGCAGGCTCAGCTCAGCTAAGATAGCTTACCTACTCTCCTCACGAGAGGGCAGCGCAGGGATCGGAGCTGGGTCATTTACTGAAAATGGCTACTTGTTGGAGAGCTAGCAGGACTCCAGTTTCAGTTCGTGCATGTCTCTTAGGCACGTACGGTACGCAAACTGAAACTTATGCCCGCACAGATGAGGTAAGCACGCAGTAGTACGATAAATGGTAACCAGCTATTGCACAAAATGTTCTCCAAACGGGAAGTGTTGGTACGAACTGGAGTAGTTCTGAACCCACCTCGCAGTGCAGTGCAGCAGTCTGCTGAGTTAGTAGCGTTGCTGACTGAATATATTGTTGTCCCGCCATTAGACCATTCAACTTTTTTGCCCCCGCGAGAACCCATAACCTCGCCTCACTCTTAATGTTTTCAAAAATTACAAACGATGGCGCATAGAGGCTAGTCCTTTGCGATGATGTGGGGAAGGGCCGGTCATGAGGTGCCACCATTCGTTGAGGGAGAGGGTCGGCCAAAGGGTGGAGTGGAGGAAAGGGAGGCCTAGCCAATCTTTGACGGGATTCCAAACTCGGATAGTGAAGCGACAATGAACAAGGAGGTGGTGCACCGATTCGGCAGTCCGTTTGCAAAGGGCAAAGACCACAGTTAGGCCAACCCCTCTTCTCAAGGCGGTCCATCGTCCAAAACCTGTTTTGGAGAGCAAGCCACGCAAAATGCTTGATCTTGGAAGGCGCCCAAACCTTTCACACCATCTTCTTTATTTCGGAGGAAACCGCTCCCAAAAATTGAACCTTGTACGCCGAAGCCGCCGAATACTCCACATTAGCCGAAAGCTTCCATGTGATCTCATTATCGACCCCTTCCACTAGGACAGAATTTTGAAGCTTGATCCAAAGGTCAACAAATTGCTCCAAGTGGGCAAAGGAGAACTCGTCGGTCAAGTTTATCTTGCCCACCCAAGCATTAGCATGCAACGCGTCATGAATACTCCACTTCTTTCTTTTGGAGATCAAGTGAATAAGGGGCAATGTTTCTAGGCTTCATTCCGTCTAGCCATGGCGTGTCCCAAAAGGGGGTCTTTTTCCGGTTGCCCACCAAAATGGTGGTAGTCGCATAGAAAAGATCTATGTACTCTTTATTGCAAGGATTACCCAACCCACAACCCAAACTTTAGTGGGATCTTTCCATTCAAGCCATGGTCATCTCAAACAAAGAGCTCTCGCAAATTTCACCACACAAAGAATTCCAAGACCCCCAAGCTCCTTTGAGAGGCAAACCTTTTTCCAATTGACCTTGCATTGGGCGCCGGAGGCTTTTTCGCAAGCGGATCAAAGCAAGGCTTTCTCAATTTTCCCAAGCTTTGGAGGACACGGGGAGGGACGATAAACGGAGTCAAATGGTAGATGGCTTGAAAGGCTACAACTTACTTGACAAGGGTGGATCGGCCCGCCATATTAATGAATTTTACATTCCGTGTAGAGTCATTGTTGGCCATTTTATCTTCGAGGTTTTGCAACTCAACTCTTTTAAGTCTCCACACCGAGAGTGGCAAGCCAAGACATTTTATAGGAAAGGAAGCGTGTTCCGCGAGAAGGTTCTCAAGTATCTCGTCAAGGTTGATGTTGCCGCACCGGATTGGCACCACAGAGCTCTTTTGAAGATTAGTACATAGGCCGGTCACATGATTGAAACTTGAAAGAATGATAGCAAGATTGTCAATGTCGCTTTTGAAGGGAGCCACGCAAATTACTGCGTCCTCGGCATAGAGAGAGGTCCTCAAAATTGTGTCGCGGCCACGAATCTTGTCTAGGAGCCCATTTGAGGTTGCGACATCTAGAATTTGTTAGAGAGGGTCAATTCCAATGTCAAAGAGAAGTGGAGAGAAAGGGTCCCATTACCACAACCCACGGCCATGCAAAATAGGAGGGCGGTCACCCCATTTAGGATGACCCTCGAATTGGAGAACGAGAAGATGGCGGCAACCCAATTGTGGAAGCGAGGCGGTAATCCCCGGCGTTGAAGAATATCAAGGATGTAGTCCCATCTCATCGAGTCGAAAGCCTTCCTAATATCTAGCTTGAATAGAAGGCATGGTGTCTTGCTCTTGTGCAACCTTGTGGCTAGATTATTTACGTATATGAAATTGTCGTGGATACTCCTCTTGTATATGAAAGCACTTTGAGCCTTGGACACAATGTCGTCCATAAGTGGGGCAAGATGGATGGCAAGCATTTTAGTGATGATCTTGGCAATGGAGTGAATGAGACTAATGGGACTAAAATCCGTGATCTCCTCGGCGCCCTCTTTTTTGGGCAAAAGAGCAATGTTAGCAGAATTGAGCCAATGAAAATTGGCGGATTGGAGGTTGCCATAAAGAATTTTGTGTTTGCGTCTCCCTCTTTTATAATGGCAATCCTTGCACTTCGCTTTTTTTCTCGCATGCTCAACTACCGCCAACCCAACCAATGACCTTTTTTTTTGGCTCGCCCGAAGAGCCCTTTCCTCGTTGGAGACCACACTTGGTCATTAGATGTATTTTCACCCTACAATGGATGTGTGTTTCTCCACTTTGGCATCGAGGGGGCTGGCTAGTGAGAGGTGCTACAAGATGAGCGTGGACGATGTGCTCTCTGCGGAGAATGAGAGGACTGACCTGGGGCTGCTGCAAATGCAAGGAAAGGTCGGCGACCGCAAGACGGCTAAGTCGGAGGTGCTTTTGTGCCTGTCGACGGCTGCGAATGGGGAGGTGTTGCCGGAGGTCTCTCGTCCGGCTTTGGAGTGCTCCCCATTGATGTCTAGTAGTCACCCGCTCCTTTCTCCGGTCGCGGGCCTCACTGTTCTGCTCTCGCCCGGTGACGCGCCGTGCGAGTGGGGACATCCCAGCGTGGACGTAGAGAGCGTGGATGGCCTCACCATGGTGTTGATCTCGCCTGGCGACGCGATGTGCGACGGGGGATTTTCCAGTGAGGATGATGAGGACGAGGAGATGGAGCAGCTCCTACCATGCCTCGCCGTTCTGGATCAGCAGGAGCTACTGCTGGACGGCGAGGAGGTGGACGACTGGACGAGGAGGGAGTTTCAGCCCGTCGTGGACGTCTTTGACGCTGACGCGGAGGCTGCTATGATTGGAAACCTCCTCGTTGCCGATACTGATGATGGCAGTGATGATGATGATGTTGCTGACGCTGCGGGTATGACTCCCTCATCTGTCATCGTGATACGCAGTGTCGCGGATCTGTTCAGCCTGCCGGTTGTGCCGCTACTTCCCACGCCTATTCCGCCAATGCCACGTGCTGATGCGGCCCTTCCCGCCCCTGACCGTCGTAGCAGCAGGCTCGCGGCGAAGTCTCATCTCCCTGCGGTCGGCAAAGCGCAGCGTGTCCTCCACAAGAAAATGGGGCTCGACTTTGGAGATGTGCCCCTGGTGGAGGCTACGAAAGAATTCACGAACACCTGCAAGAAGGCTCCGTTCTCTGATTCGGCAATCAACGGGTTGAGGACTCTCCTCAGGCTGAACTTGCCGTCCATGACGGCAGCGGATGAAGCTTTGATTGGCCTTGCTGGCCAAGGGGGAAGCGATTTCCCGCCTCCGTCGGCGCTGGACGTCTCCGCCTGATCTGCTTCCCGACCCCTAGATCGCGCCGCGTAGTTGCGTTTTGAAGATATGACGATATATCTTTCTGAGAGAATAGACGGAGTAGGGTGATTTGGATCCTAGCGGGGCTACTTTTTTCGCCTAGTACGCCCTGTCATGTATGGGTTTTTTTTTGTCTCGGCCGTGTCATGTTTGCTTCTCATATATCAATATAAAAGGCAAAACTTTTGCCTCGTTTCAAAAAAAATTAGATGTAATTTCAGTCAAACAAACTGCGGTTTCGTGGGACTAAAATCGTTGATCATTTTTTATTTTGTTTTTCTCATGGATCATTTTTGTTGTTGTTGGATATGGACACATGGTGGAAACCATTCATGCATGCACTCGTGGAACTCACCAAAGCTAGTCGAACACACACACACATGGCGCACCCGGGAACACCGAATCAATCAGTCCCATCGTCCATGCATCGATATCGATCGATCCGAATGCAGCTAGCAGAGCTCGATCCACCGCGCTGAACGACGTGCCGCGCCGCGCATGCAGACTGGGAAAGCATGGTGACACGACGGATGCTGACGTGGACGCACTCGATCGATCGGCTTTGCCGAAACGAACGAAGCCCGTGAGGCCGACTGGCCGAGCCATCCCCAACGGGTCCGGCAGCGCACCGGCACATCCCGTCGCCGGGATTCTGCGGAGCGCAACACGACGCCGCGCTCGCCTCCAACCTCCATTAGTCAACCGCGCGCCCATGCATATCCACGCACCCTAGCTCCCTCGGGAACCGTACAAAAGAGCGGGCACTTGATAGTCGATCGGCCGGCATACCTCAGGCGCCGGGGCCGCGTCGCGCGCGGCGAGAGGCGAGTGAGGCACGCCAGGCGCTCGGGCGTGCTCAGGCATGCTCGCGTGGCGTGGTGGGGTTGGAGCTGCCGAAGCGCCGATCAGGCTGTGGGTACCTAGCCAGCTCTGCTCCTCCGCCTGACTACTGCCACGGCCACCTTTGCCGGGTTCGCGCTTTTGTGTCGCATGGCAATTGCTCGACGTGTTTTTGGGGGTGACATCGTCAGCGGCCCGTCACTGATTGACATGATAACTTTTAAGCTCTATTATTACTCACTTAATATAAAAAAACACATCGATTTGGACATGTCTTAAATCAAACTTAGGACTTGATTGAGAACTTGCAAATCATATGTTTAGATTTGCTTTGAAAAGTATATTCATCATAATATGATGTTTTCTTTTTGTTTTACAAGTATACTTCCTCATTGCCAAAATATAGGACACATAAGATTTTTTTAACAAGTCAAACCTTGTAAATTTTGACCAAGTTTTTTTTGAACAAAAAATCAGCATCTAGATATACCAAATCAATAAAATATAGGTTTTATAAAAGTAGATTATCATATGGTATACATTTGATATTATAGATTATCAAATAAACTTGGTCAAAATTAGTGTTCACGAAATGCATTTAAATAAAAACCTTACTATACACCCTGAGCTCTAACCACCAACGCAGTGCTTGTTTTTCAGACCATTTAAATATCTTGATTGAGAACTTGTAAATCACATGTTTAGATTTGCGTATATTTGATAGTATAATGTTTTCTTATGTCTTATGCATATATTATAGTAGAAATTAGTGGTTAAAGGTAAATCTTCATTACCATGACAGTATCTAAAACGACATCATTTTGTCATATGTAGGCATTAGTGGTTATCGAAAATCCTTATACAACACCTAACAACCTTCTATTTTTGGTGTGTGTGGGTAAAAGGGATTTATATTAAGTACCGACCAATCTTCTAATTGCTAAAAAACAATACAATTTTTTTAAACCCAGAGTACGAAAGATCAAGAAGTTTCACGGAGAAACATAAACTCGGTGACATGGCTGGGCTCGTGCAGTGGGAAGACTGACAACCAGAAGCTTACATATTTAGTGCTTGTTGATCATAGTTGGTTATTTGGTAGTTTACTAAAATTGCAGTATGGATGGAGGTTTTCTTGTACACACCTAGGACCGTAACAAGTAGAGTAAGTTTTCTGCTTTTAACGGCCAGTCCTTTTTAGATTGTTATAAAATTGGCGGTCTCTCCGATAGAAATACGAGGGGTCTCCTTGTTTAGAAAAGGATTAACATAACATTTTCATTTCCAATTCGGGTTTTGCTGTATTTTTTTTACATTATTCAACGTTTTTTTACCAGCACAAGTTTGCTTTTCGTGGCAAAGCCATAGACATAAGAATATATTTGGTCACTTACTATTGTCAAAGTAAATTTTGGTCCATTGTTTTTGTTTCGCATATTCGAGATAGGCTCTTTAAGTATCAAACCCGTAACTGGATTCCCTGAATTTGTTTTGGTGATAAGCGGATGCCGATCTTGCACATGTCATGTCTTGTGCGAATTAACACAAAAAAACAAAAAGACGTTTTTTGTACCGAATTAGATTATCAATAAGTTCCTCAAGCTTAAATGTATAGCTTTCATAAATATTCGAGAAAACTAACGCATCCAATAAAAAATCAAAAAGGTTTTCCTTCTTTAGATGTTATTTAAGTTTATCATTTCAAAATAGCAAAATTCAATAAAATTTATTATTCCTGATGTTCCCCATTGTTTCTTATTTTCCTGACTTCTCTTGTATATTTGTGTTTTACAAATTTCCATGTATTTTCCGAATATTTTTTAGAGTAGAACTCATTCTCCCAATTTCTTCTTTGATCTAGTTGCAAACCATAAGTGTCCCGGAGTAGATTTCATGGCAAATAGCTAATCAATGAGCTAACCAAAGTGGCGAGAAAATACTTTTCGCACCGCGCATGGAAATTGTTTTCGCGGTGTTTAGTCCTCTTGATTGATGGATAATGGATATAAGCGCCATGTCAACCCTACCGTGTTGTAATGTTACCAACACCAACGTTTCTCTAATAATAAAGGTTAACCAATGAAAGTTACAATTGTCGGATAGAGTTTTTGGATGGAGAAATGCAAAATCTTTGAAAAATAACGATGCATAAAAGAGGCATCAACCCACACGGCCGCACACATTGGTTGTTATCACTTTGAAAAAAACAACCATATAATTTATCGAAACAAACCCGCAATCCACATACCTCTGAGTATCATCTATGGAATTATCGTATTTGTAGAAAGAACTTTGTATTTTATCAACTTCAAACTGCAGTTCACCATCGGTAAGTTTCTTATAAGGAACTTGGATGAAACTTGAATATTATAGATGTTTACAATTACGACCGCCAATGTGCACAAATCTCGATGTAAAGTGTGTGGTTCAGATTTTGGTAACACTGGACGTAGTTCAGAACTTCAAATTTTACTTTTCGTAAGTCACAGAACCAATGTGAGACCTGTCAATATTGCCTGACTAAACATTTACCTGTATATATGTCTGCTGAAAAGATACAACAACATATATACCGGAACAACACTCTTGGTCTCCTTCAATGCAAAATTTCTACGCACGCGTGTGTACCTATATTCTATTCCCTCCATAGAAAATATAAAACGTTTTATATATCTTATATACGCACTACATATGGATAGAAATTAGTGAATATATACACTAATACGCATCTAGTTACATCCGTATTAGAAAAATGCCACTTCCATCCGTTCAGTAATATAAGGCAATAGACATACCATTTCAATTTTCTTGATTCAAATGTATCTATACTTATTTTATACATAGATTCACTCATTTTAGTATGTATATAGTTAAAATTGAAAGTAAGTCCAATGCCTTATATTAGTGAACGGAGGAGTAAAATATCTTATATTTTGGTACGGTGGTAGTATGACTCAACAAAGGTGGATTGACTGAAGAGACCTTTTCCAACGACAGCATCAATCTAGATTGTAATTTTCTCTAGATGAAACAGTACATTAAAGCAGCAAACCATCAACGGTTATATATGTTGGAAGAGCCAGGTCGACACCATCGTTACGTACGGACGAGACGAGTCCCACCCAAAGCGGAAAAGCGAAAGGTGTCTAGCTAGTTCTCTCGTGCATCACTGTGTGGTGGCGCAAAGCTGCAGCCAAAACGGCAAAACATGGCCGGATATATATAGAAGAGTCCCACGATGCATGCCCTAGCTAGAACTAGAATAACACGAATGATTACAACCCAACAATCAAACACCACGGATCGATCGGTCGGTCGATCAATCCCGTCATTGTCAAAGCTCTCGTTGTCTCATGTCTTTGGTTTGGCCCCTCGAGATCATGCACAGGCCGGCTGATGCATGCCGATGTGGATTTGGCAATTACGCGATGAGGCATGCCTACAGTGCTTCATGGCAAGTAGGAAATCCTGGACAAGTAGCTAATGGACAGCTTCTGATGATCACAGGTTGCCCCTACTGTGCCTGGATTGCTTGTTAGCTACTGTATATACCCACGTGCGAACAGAAGCCGCGCATACGTACGTCGTCTACCTCCCGCCGCACGCCTGGCTAGTACAGTAGGGAGCTAGCTTGCGAACCTTGAGTCCAGCGCCAGGTGAGCCACAGTTGCTGTGTTCTCCAACTCTTGCTGCAGGTGAATGCGACAGGCGCAGAACTAGGCTAGGCCGATCGAATGGTTCATTCGTTTGCTAAACTCACCGCTGATCGATGCTGCCAGCCTGCCATGCACGCATGCATGCTGCATGCATACAGTATGTACCAATATACGTAGGGGAGTTTTTGGATCGATCATTTTCTCTCCGTCTGAACCACGATCGACCGCCATGACTTTGATCTTTCCAAGAAGAAGAGTGAAAACATGTTACTTGTTGTAGCCAAGGCTTGATCAAATCAAACTAATCGTAAGAAAAACCATCAATAGGTACACTTAACAATACTTTTTTTAAATATTTAAAAATCATAAATTTCGTAGAAAAAATTTCGAGATGACACCCAAACATTTTATATTGATCTGGCAGAGCTTCGCGAAAAACCTACATTTTTTGTGGTTTGTGTAGAATGACAAATTTAAGTGTACTAAAATGACATTTCATGAGACACTTTTTTGTCTTTTTACGCAAGTCACAAATAATATCTTTTTAACGCAAAACTTTGTGTAAGGACATTAAATGTCTCGCCATACACCCATTTTTTTGGAATGCTGGATCAAAATCGAACTAAATGTAAGAAAAAACATGGATATGTTATAGGTGCACTTACCTAATGGTGAGTGCTTGCCCTATATGCCTCTATCTTAACCAAAATGATTTTCCGGATAGATTGTTATTTCTAAGTCCATACTTCTGGGCATTGATTCTTTATGCAACGCATAAACGAGTAGTTGTCCCTTAAAAAAAACTAGAAGATACCCAGCACGTTGTACCAGGGATCACTTTAGAAACTATATTCTGTAAACAAAAGGGTATACAAAGTATGACATATTATGTTCTCTAAATGAATATGCAAAAATCAATGGGTCATAGTCGATGTACTAAATTTCATAGACATGAAATGTGTGTGTATTACAAATTATTAGATGGTTGGAGGAATGTATGATGTGTATCTTGCATGCGTATATTAATAAATATTAGTGGAAATGACATGGACAATTGATTGGCTAATCGCATGGATGATGTGGATGGCTTACATGTTGAGATCAAAAAATAATTAATGCATGTTAGTGGGGTTTTGCTTTATAAGAGGTACCAGAAAGATACCCCGCGTGTTGCGGCAGAAATCTCTCTAAAAAATTGTTGTGTAAATAGAAGCATATAAGACCCATAAAATATGAAATTGTTTAGAGAAGTATGGAACGTTCAGTTGATCACAATTGTTTGTTCAAAAAAAAAGTCGATCAAAATTGTCGAAAGGATAAATTTAATTGATGTGATTTTTTATTTGATGATTATAAATTGGTGATGTGGACAATTGAATGGATGAAAAGTAGATGACGTGGATATGTTGCATGCAAGAATATATTGTCTTTAATGAATGTTAGTGGTATGACATTGATATTTGGTTGGCTAAGAGAATAGATAATGTGTATAGCTTGCATGTTGTGATAGAAAAATAATTATTGCATGTTAGTGGGGTGTTGCTTTATTAGAATTATAGATTGGTGCAACTAGCCGTCACCGCAATACGGCTTTTCTTCATGCTAAAAGTAAAGAAAGAACCATGATAATAGGATTGTTTCCTTAAAGGATGATAAAGGGTTGTGGTGCTTCGGCTAGCTTCAGACAAACAAAAATCTGTGTCAAACTCTTCTCCTCACAACATGAAGCCGAGCATGATGAGATCTTGTGTGTGGTCCGGCCAGCCCAAGGTCACGGAGGCCATGAATTATTTCCTCTCAAAACCCTTTGATCCGGGAGATATTGAGGCTGCTCTTTTGATGATGAAGCCCCCAACAAGGCCTTGGGGTCGAATGGGTTCACGACGGGCTTCTTGCAACATCATTGGGCCCTCATGAGATGAGGTATGTGATGTTGTGCTCAAGTTTCTCAACAGTGGTGATATGCCCCCTCAACAAAACAATATTGGTTCTTATTCCAAAGATCAAATTTTCTCCTGATACTCAACTTGGCTGATTGCCCTTTGCAATGTTCTTTACAAGATTTGTTCAAAAGTTCTTGCTACAGACTTCAATGGATTCTTGATGAGATCATCTCGGAGGAACAAAGTGCCTTTGTACCTGAGAGTCTCTCACGGTTTATGAGTGAATTCATTATTTTAAGCGAATGAAGGTGAAGAAGGGAGCTTGTGCTATAAAGCTTGACATGGCCAAAGCGTATGACCGCATTGAATGGGATTGTATCTGGAAATAAATCGTGAGATTGGTCAAAGTAAATGGTCAGATCTCAGATGTTTTCCACCGAACTAGAGGCCTACAACAGGAGGACCCAATACTCTAGAAGAAAGGTACCTGAGTTGGCCTACTGCCATGGGAAAGAACACCACGATTATCTTTGAAAAGTTGGGCAGCTGCGTGAAGAATTTGCTGGGCGATTCCTGAGTAGAAGAATTTATATTCCAATGCCCAACCTAATCCTTCTGTTATGATTACTCATGTGCATTGGCGGAGCTAGGCACAAGTGTGTGTGGGTGGGTGGGGGGCAATGGCCCCCTCCTACTAATTTTGTTTATTTGGTTATGTACGCTAAATCTAGATTTATATAGGGGAACATGGGCAATTGGCCCCTCAGGCCTCACCCAACTCTGAAAGGACAACGATGACGCCTAGAGGGGGGGGGGGGAGTGAATAGGCGATTAAAAAAATTCCGGTTTAGGCTTGCTAATTGCGGAATAAAACTAGGTGTTTAAATTAACAAGCCAACAACCTAAGTAAACTAGGCTCACCTATGTGCACCAACAACTTATGCTAAGCAAGTCAAGCAAAACTTATGCTAAGCAAGTCAAGCAACAAGGTGATAGCAAGATAGAATACTTCAAGCACGAAGGCTATCACAATGTAAAGTGCATAAGTAAAGAGCTCGGGTATAGAAATAACCGAGACACACGGAGACGATGATGTATTCCCGAGTTCCTCCTTTTTAGGGGAGTACGTCTCGTTGGAGAGGTGTGAACCAACACAATGGTTCAACAACCACAAAGGTTGCACCTTCTTCTCCGATGAACCGCACTAAAAAGGTTTGGTTCACATTCCACTATCGGAATCCTTCGAGGCGGAAATCCGGAGCCTTTCAACAATGATCCGGGGCATAACCCACAACGGGATTGGGGGCTCCCGAACAGCTACAAGTGACCACACAAGGGTCTCAACCACCACACGGGCGTCTAGGGTGCAAAGACCCAAGAGTAACAAGTTCACAAGGTTTCAACTTCCACAAATCCTCGTAGAGAGAACAGACCGATGCAACGAAGCAATGGCAAGAGCACAAGTGATCAAATCCTTCACTCTCAAATCCCACCACAAGCAACTAATGCTTATGGGGGGAGAAGAGAGGAAGAACGAAGAAGGACTCAACCAATGGAACTCCAAGATCAAGATCTACTAGGTTCCCCTCACTTAGAGGAGGAATTGATTGGTGGAAATGTAGATCTAGATCTCCTCTCTCAAATCCCTCAAAGATATGCAAGAATCATGGGAGGAATTGGGAGAGGGGCAAGCTTTCCAAGGTCAACAATGGAGGAGAGAGAGGGGAAAAACGTGCTTGGAAGAGCTTGTTGGCTGGAGGTAGGTGGAGGGGTATTTATACCCCTCCCAGAAAAAGAGCCGTTGCAGCCAACTTACACCGGAGACTCCGGACCACGGAGGCCGGAGACTCCGGCCCGGGCGGAAACTCCGGACCCCCAGAGGGCGGAAACTCCGACCTGGGTCTGGAAACTCCGGGGTCAGTCCGGCCTCAATACAACGACTGCCGCCGCATTGCTCTCTTCTCAGCAAAACCAGATGGGCCGGAAACTCCGGCCACTGAGGGCGGAAACTCCGGCCGGTCCGGAAACTCCAGGGAAACTCCGGACCTACTCTGACCTCGATGCAGCGACTGCCGCCGTGAGGCTTCAAAGATCGGTGGGCCGGAGACACCGGCCTCTGAGCACCCTCAGGCCGGAAACTCCGGCCTAGGTAAAACAGCAGAACTGCAAAACCTGAAATGCAATAACTTTTGCAAGAAAGCTCCAAACGAGATGAAACCAACGAGGTTGGAAAGAAAAATATTAAGGGTTACAAATATAGAGGAGATATCACACATGGGAGGTGTGGACCTTATCTCGAGGAGGACCGGTAATATTTCCAATACCGAGAACGCAACAAGTTTTCCATCCGGACTCCATTATCTATGATCTTGGGCTTGCTCCGAAGATAATCACAAGCACTACAAGATCATGCATATACACATCATAGTCCATCATGTGAGGAGGATAACACAAGAGGAGAGTTTTACCTCTCTACAAGAGACGAACCGGTAAAACCTTCAACATAAAAAACACCACAAGATATTCAAATGAAATCCGTTTTTGATGAACTAGAGCTTGGTAAGGAGATGAACACAAGCTCTAAAATCTCACATGGATAAAAGCCAAATAATAACCAAGAAAGATGATATGCCAAGTATGCAAAGGTTTGAGCTCTCCACAAAGATGCGATCAAGTTACTCACTTGAGAGCCCTCTTGATAGTACGCCGTCTATCCTATAACCCGGTCTCCAAACTAACAATATGAGACCGGTAAAATAGAAACCCTATCAAGATCATACCTTTGCCTTGCGCATTCCAATTGAGCTAGATGATGATGATCTTGATCTCTTCAAGTGGACCACCTTTCTTGATTGCGCTTGCTAGCACATGCTTGATGAAGACTTCTCCAAATACTCCCCCATACACAATTATGGGAGAGCCTCGCTTAGCTCCGTCTTCATGTATCCACTTGCGCTTCATATTCTTCTCTCGATATAGATATTGGCTTGGAGATACACAAGAATGTTCACTCAATCTTCTTTTCCAAGCCATGCTTGTAATAAGCTCAACTCTAGATGACCATTCTTCATATGAACCCATTGGATAGAACCTTGGTCATCATATAATCTTCTAGAGTCCAACACATGAACTCCAAACTTCTTCATGGACAAGATCTATAAAGATATCTCAATGCAAACATTAGTCCATAAGGATTGTTATTGATTACCAAAACCACACATGGGGCAACACATGCACTTTCAAACTCGTCTTACATGCAAAAGGGCGACATGAGGTATATATTGAACTCTTGCTGACTCGCCCTCGCTCCAGTAGATATGTGGAGGTATCTCGAAGGGCAAGACCTTCTACGTTCTGCGCCATAGGGCCCTACCGAGAGAAGAGATCAACAAAGTTCACGGTGAATGGGCCGTTGATGTATCTCCCGTTTGAGAACTTTTTCACCCAATGTGAGTTCGGAAGGCGTTACTACCGAAGAGTAACTGCCCGAGATGCAGAGGTGAGCTTTAGTTGTCCTGGTGTAGTTTATGAACTGGAAATTAATCCAACCAAGCGGAAATTTCTGCATCATATCCAACGGCTAAAAATTGGTCAAGCTCCAAGTTAACTCTAAAAAATAAGGGCAACTCGTTGACTCGTCATAAGAATTAGTCAATTGACTGATAAATAGCTAGCGAAGCTTTAGTAGTATAAGTGAAGGTTGGATAGTTGAGCAGATCAGTCTTGCATAAGACATTGAGTAGATTATGGCATTATTATTTTTTCTTTGCTTGGGTTAATAATCTAGGCAAGCGTTTTAGAATTGAGCCAAACCAATATTATTCTTTTGCATTGACGGTTTTGCTAATCCTAATTCAGCTTGGATTTTCTCAAGTCTAAGTCAATTCACAAAAGTGCAATTCCAGTTTAGTACAATGTGTTGTTTGTACTTTCTAATAATCATTTAAACCGCGTAAGTTTTATAGAGCTCTTTTAAACGCCGAGCCACATGCCTAAAGGGCGTGAAAAATATTAGGCAGCGCTTAAAATCCGCCAGCGATAAAATGTTTCGTGGAATGTGCATATGCGACACTTTTTTGTAGCTCAACATATAGTAAACCGCCACGCAATATGCTCAGTGACATTTAGATCTTGTGCATTGATAGATACAATCGGGTGCAAATTTTGCAAATTTGGTGCCATGGACACATAAGACACACCACAATTTCCTATCATGTTAGGTACAACGTTTCGTGACGCATAACTTAAGCACAATCAAATTAAAACAAATAATTTGCTGCATTTCAATCAGATCGCAATGCCGTTTTTACTAAGATATAAAATTCAATTCGTAAGATATAAGTTTCCATTAAGTTACAGACTTACAGTGCAACCATGTCTTCATGGACCCATTCCTTGGATGGATCTCCACTACTCGTTCTAATGATTTAAGATTAAAGTTTGAGCTCTTTTTAGTTCAGCAAATCCAAATCTACTAAAACAACTACTAGAGGGTCCCTCTTTAGCAAATAGATGATTGATTTTGCTGGAGTTTTTTAGGGTCTCTTCGTTCTCCACTCCTTCTTCGTCATGGACGGGGTGGAGCGTCACGGAGAATCATGACCATTGCATAAACTAACTACCTAAATTATAAATTTGATTACATCTCAATATGTGCTACCGGTGGGATAGCCATGCATCATTTATATCGTGATTTGTTCGTGCCTTCAATAAATTGTCACTAATCTCGGCAACATTCAAGACCATGCCAACAAATGAGTTCGACAAGAATGTGCTCCTATATGGCTATATTTTCGACAAGAGTGTTTGGCCACACGCTAATACAAGGCATGGATATTGATGAGATCATATCAGTTGATCAGTCTGACGTATGGCCAACGTCTTTACAACTCAAAATTCAAATTGTAGTGCACTAAGTGAAGCCCTCATTTAGAGCGTATATGTAACGGCTGGACCAGCTCTATCACATTAAATCAATAGATAGATTACGCAACGGCTATAACATTTCTAGAAAAAGAAAGCCCGAGCACGTGTTCCTCATGTCCTCATGTAGTTTTGCTCGATGTTTTGAATTGGACGGCGTCACCGTTAGTATCACTCATATAGGAACTTCGATTTCTCAAACAATAGTGACAATGTGTAATTCATTTATACATGGAAATGCACTGCTTTCATTAAAAATCAAACATGTTGTAATGCACAAGATTTGCACATATCATCCCTTCCCTTTACACATGGTCGCCATCATGGTTAAACTCAGAGGCACACTCAAAGCACAAGTGTAGGTTAGCTAGAAATGTTACTACTATATATAGCAGGAGAATGATGAGGAAATTTAGACACCAAACATGACGAACGGAGTCAAAGTATCTTTTTAATTTCTGATTACAAGTGAAATAAAGCCAAACCGATATATCGTCACGGCCGTAAAGCACAAAACCCATGAGTAATATATAGACCTATAGTACCCATCATGACATGGACAATGTTACAATGATGAGGCGATACAGAAATTCCGAAAGCACGGAGAATTCAGTGATACAAAGTAAGGAAAGGCGTAAAAGGGCGACCCCTGATTCTGAATAACCAGACGCACTAACCACGGAGCAGTCAGTAATCACCGAAGCCGTACGAGCAAACAAAACAAACGTCCGTCACCGCTAGCTTCGCCGTCAGCCCGCCGTCTCGGCCGCGACGGCGTTGTCTGTGGCTGCTTAAACGGCACCCCGTCCCCGCTCCGGCCCTCAGCTTATAATACTCTTTCCGCCTCCTTCTCCCTCTCAGGCCATCCACCACCTGCTCTTCCGCGGTTCTGCCACCCGTTCTCCTCTCCGCATTTCTTCCACACTCGCCAACCCGGCTCCTTCCAGTCTCCTCACCGCTCTTGGCGAGCTGGCGAGGGTCGCTGCCATGGCCATGGAGAAGGTGGACGGCAAGGACCGGGAGAAGATCGAGGCCGTCCGCAAGGCGATGCGCAAGCAGGCGCCGCTCTCCGCCAAGCAGGTACCACTCCATCCCGTGCTCGGTGTCTCCTCCTTCCTCGATCTCTCCGCGGAAACTGCTAGTGTATTCGATCGTTTACTTGACGCTGGTTCGTACTTCGTGGTTCTTTGTCAATCAGGCGCTGTACTGCAACGACGCGTGCGTGGAGCGGTTCCTCCGGTCGCGCGGGGACAGCGTGAAGAAGGCGGCGAAGCACCTGCGGGCCGTCCTCTCCTGGAGGGAGACCATCGGAGCAGGTTCGTTCGGCTTCCATTCTCTCTCTATACTACCTGAGTGAGAATGTGATTTCCCGGCCGGTCCTGTTATTTTGAAATCCGTGGGGCGTGAACAGAACTGGCAGTTCATTAATGGATGGGGGTGCTGTTCTCATACCTACGGCACAGTGTATTTTAGTCAAGTCACTGTGCGTCCGATTAATTGCGCCGGGTTGTTTGCTTGCTTGTTTCCTTCCCATATGCAAGGAAGTACAGTGCGTCTACTCTTGTTGGTATTTATTGTGCTGTGTTGTGTTGAGCAGATCACATCATCGCCGACGAGTTCTCCGGCGAGCTGGCCGACGGCATGGCCTACGTCGCAGGGCACGACGACGAGAACCGGCCCGTCGTGGTACGCTTATAGCAACCAACTCTAAACTAGTTGGGCATAAATGTGCATGCGAGCTTAGCTATAATTGGGAAGATTGTTCTTGGCAGGTATTTCGAATCAAGCAGGATGACTACCCCAAGTACCAGCCTCAGAAATCGTAAGAACAAGAACCCCTCGAAATCTTCCTTACTACTCCCTCTGTTTTTTAATATAAGATGTTTTAGCATTTGTCCACATGCACATTTAAACAAATGTATGTAGACATGTGTTAGTGTGCATATTCACTCAGTTTAGTATGTATCTAGACAACATGTGCAACACCTAAAACATCTTATAATAAAAAACGGAGGGAGTATTAGTGATTGGACTTGGAAGTAGCTAGGTGGATTAGCTAACAGTGGTGGGCATGCAATGGTTCTTGGTTCAGGTTCGTGCGGTTCCTGGTGTTTACGCTGGAGGTGGCTGTGGCGTCCATGAACCGCTTCGTCGACCAGTTCGTCCTCCTCTTCGACGCAAGTAAGCACACACACTGACACCTCCATGATCTCCACTCTTTATTGATCAAAAAGGAAAGTGAAAGCGGGAGCAGATAACGCGCAGTAGTGGTCGCTCGCATTTGACATTGCCCTGCAAGCGCACTGACTTGGACTGGCGCCAGTCAGAGGCGCGCACATGCGGACGGCCGGAGCGGAGAACGAAGAAGCACATTCGCATTGCACGAACTGCACTTGTTCAGCGCCCTGCTCTCCTTGTCTCCCCTACACTTGCTCGGCGCATAGTCAAGCGCGGTCCCGGGCTTGACCCCGGTTGCTACGCACCACGTGATGCACAGTTATCGCTACAGTTTTATGTTTGGTTGGGGGCGAGCTCGATCGGCTCTTCCCGCCGGGCGCGGTTTGAATCGTGCAAAATGATTGGGTGCCGAGCTGCTCTCGTGGAAAGCAATGGCCGTAGCCGTAGAATCTGCAGCAAAGTGGTATGGGCCGTTGACGGGACGAATCGAATCTTACGGTGTGATTGTTTCTCGCAGGCTTTTTCCGGTCGGCGTCGGCTTTCCTCAACCTGCTCATGGGCACGCTCAAGATCGTCGCCGACTACTACCCCGCCCGCCTCCACCGCGCCTTCGTCATCGACCCGCCATCCCTCTTCTCCGTCATGTGGAAGGTAAACTAACTCACATCACATCAGCCATGAAATCATGATCGCATGCTGCATTACGTCCGTTAAGTTGTTAGTGAAAGTGATAGAACGTGTTCTGTTTTGTTTTAGGGAGTGAGGCCGTTCGTGGAGCTGGCGCGGCGACGGCGGCGACGGTGTGCTCGCTGGACTTCGAGGACTCGCTGGAGGACGCGTCGTTCACGGCCTACCCGCGGACGGCCTCGCTGCGGTTCGAGCCTCGGGCGCGGCCGTGCTGACGGCGATGGGGAAGGTCACGGGCGGCGGCGGCGCCGTGGGCTCCGCCTCGTCGCGCTTCGCGTTCAGCGTGTCCGACAACGCGCTCAAGCCGTGGTACCTCTCCACCACGCCAGCGGCGGCGCCCGTGGGGGCGGGCCCGCGCTCCGTCGTGCCCTCTTCGAGCCCTTCCCTCGTCGGCGCGTCCCCGCTCTCCGCGCGCTCTTCTCCTTCGCTCGCCGCCGCGCGCTCCACGCCGCCCATGCCCATCCAGCAGCAGCAGCAGCGCGGCGGCCGCGCGCCGCCGATGCCGCCCCGCACCCAAGGGACACAAGACTCTCCTCCTCCTGCTCCTCTCTCGACGCCGCCGCAGCAGCAGCAGTTCCCGAGGACGCCGCGGCCGTCGTTCCTGCAGTCGCCGTTCACGTTCCGGAAGGACGGGCAGGCCAGCCGCGGGGAGCGCGAGCGCGAGTCCTTCCTGCCCTTCCTGCGCTTCTACCGCCGGCCCTACGACGAGATATCGTACCGCGCCAGGATGCGGCCGCCGCTCGGCGGGCTCATCGCCATCGTCGACGACAAGTTCAGGCAGCAGAAGCCACAGCAGCAGCAGCAGCCCCTGCGCCGGCACGCCGGGGTGCTTCACCATCACCACCAGTACCAGCAGCGCACACCACCATCACAACCACCAACACCAGAGGATCTGATCACTAGACTCGTGCTTGCTGCCGTACGTGCCGGCCGCCTGAACCCGATCGATCGAGCCGCTTCGATCATCTCCATACAGCTTACAACATAATCCAATGCTATATCTTGCTAAGTCAATCTTTTTGGAACATTCCCCCGTAGTATTTAGTATGCCTATGATGATACCTTCTTAATCGAGCCAGTGTAAAATAACACCCATGAATGAAATTGTGAGTAAAATCGATCCCCTTTCTGCTCCACTCGTTTTTCTCTGTGTCATGCAGAATGCTAATTTCCTATTTGTCGATCACGCATGTTCTCGGGTCAAAACTATCCACAAAATGTCTACTCTTACGACGTTAGTGACGAACGTCACGTGGTAACTCATATCACGCCACGATCCAACAACACATTTCGAGGGAGAAATTAAACAAGCTGTGCCGGTTCCATGAATGATGATGATGATGCATGATTTGTTACTACTCTCAGCCTGTGATGATGCAACCATGGACCGTTGAAAATTTTCAAATGCGAGAGAAAAGCAACTATACGTGGAGAGTCACGACGGTTTCTTCCTTTTCCGATCTTTCGCAGCAACCTTGTCGGCTACCTCGGTAAGCACTCAGATTATTAAGCACAAGTATTCATGGAGCCTACTTGTATATACGAGTTCCAATACCTTTCGGTTTGTTTTCTTCCCTGCGTTCGTAAGTTGGTTTTACTTTGAGGAGATGATCGATCAGAGTGCTAGGGTTGACGCTTTAAGCCTTTTTCCCGCAAGAGCTTACAAAAAGGAGCACCAAAGCAAAGCAGGCTATGCATGGAATTGAACGACGGTGCACATCATTTCTTGACTACTGAATTCAAGTTTAAACTTTTAAATCGGTAGTAAGCATTGCGATGCAGCCGGCGTGAACAGCCTCTTTTCCTCGAGCTCTGGTAAAGCCATGAACAGTGGGCATGCAATCTTCTTTTGCTGCGAGAGCTACGACCAAAAACAATCGATCGATCGCCTGCAAAACTAGTGTGAGCGAACCAGTTTGCTTTCATTGATCCAGAGGCAGGATCTGGTTCGTGTCGTGTGGACCTAGATCGCTGGCTATATACTAGGAGGAGCTGCTTTGGTTCTGTCCGAGAAGGATCGATCACCGCTCCATTGGTGTTTTAGTAAAACAAATTAATTATAGTGCAACATTTTCTTTTCATGTGATTACATGAAACACTGCTCGCTTTTTAATGGACAGCGTGCTGAAAATTTACTAGTATTCTACGCTTGCCCTGAAATGTTGCTGGTGTCTGGTGTAGTTAAATCAAGAGTATATGTGTATTGTGATGTAATGTAAGGTGCAATATCCGCATGGACCAGTTTGTATGACTCATCTTTCCACACAAGGAGCTCGCTCATCCAGTGCACTCTTGAATACGCACTCTGTTTGTAAACACCTTGATGACTTCCAAAGAGCCCTCAAAAGAACAAAAAAGACTACATATCTACATACCATGATTGGAATCGTCTTGAATTCAATCTTGTGTTGTACTCGAGGGATTATCCTGAATTCATTTTCGGTAATAAGAGATAGAAGAAAAAATAAAAATAATTTCAAATGTTTCTTTTGTTTGCCTTTTTTAGTATCCTTTTTTGATTATACGAAGGGAATAACCTGCTCATTATAGGCACGATACCACATGGCATAAATGTAGGACTACCAATTTTTTTCTCAGGAGAGAAACAATTATTTTAACTCACCAATATGAACTGCTCAGCCCGTATATTAGAGTTCGCGCAATTGAAACTGACGAGAGATTCTTTTATTCAAAAGAATTTGATATGTACTGAAATGTTGCAGGATTCGAGAGTGTATCTGGTGTAGTTAAGTGGAGTATATGTGTATTGTGTCGATATGTAATGTAAGGGCAATATCTGCATGGACTAATGTGCATAACTCATCTTTCCACGCAAGGAGCTCGATCATCCAGTGCACCCTTGAATGTGCACTATGGTTGTAGACACCTTGATGACTTCCAAAGGGCCCTCAAAAAAAAAAAAAAAACCATCTACACCATGATTGGAATCGTCTTGAATTCAATCTTGTGTGGTAGAACATATATCCGGAATTTATTTTTAGTAATAAGGGATATAAGAAAAAGTAAAAATATATTTCAAATGATGATTTTCTCTGCCTTTTTTGAATATACGAAGGAAATTACCTGCTCATTAAGGGCACGGTACCTCAAACTATAAATGAACTGCTCAGCCCGGATATTAGAGTTGAGCTATTCTTTGATTCAGAGGAACTTGATATGGATCTTGTAGTTCAAGACTGCAGTCTTAGGATTTTGTTCTCCTAAGAACACTACAGTTTGGAGGAGATTTTCCATCCACTTAAATCTCTTGCAATATTTGCTTTGTTTTCCTTGTTGTTCAAACACTCATGATCCTAATTCATCTGGGGCTCCTTGGATTCAAGGGATTCTCTTAGTGTGACAAAGGATTTGGATCTTCAGTAATTTTGTACTTCGGTCATTAAGTTCTCGGGATTGGAATTTCTACGAATTTTTGCTAGGGATTCCTTTGTACTCTAATTCCGAGAAGACTTTTCCTCCGCTTAAACCACTTGTTTCATTTAGTTTTTCCTACAATATCACACTCGTTGGTTTTCATTTTTGTAATTTCCTAGAATTCGAGATTCAAGAGTACATACACACCAATCCTGCTTCATTCATATATTTGAGAATCCTCCAAATCATAGAAGCATAAATGCCCTTTTTGGCTTAAAAATTGTTATTTCCCAGTATTCCGATTCATCTGAGTTTTTCATATAGAGTTCATATGAACTGCTTAGCCCGGATATTAGAATTCGCGCAATTGAGACCGACGATGGATTCTTTTATTCAAAAGAATTTGATATGTACTGAAATGTTGCAGGATTCGAGACTGTGTCTGGTGTAGTTAAGTGGAGTATATGTGTATTGTGTCGATATGTAATGTAAGGGCAATATCCGCATGGACTAATGTGCATAACTCATAATTCCACGCAAGGAGCCCGATCATCTAGTGCACCCTTGAATGTGCATTATGGTTTTAGACACCTTGATGACTTCCAAAGGCCCCTCAAAAGAACAAAAAAGACCATATATCTACACCATGATTGGAATCGTCTTGAATTCAATCTTGTGTGGTAGAACATATATCCTGAATTTATTTTCTGTAATAAGGGATATAAGAAAATGTAAAAAATTCAAATTATTATTTTATCTGCTTTTTTGAATATACGAAGGAAATTACCTGCTCATTAAGGGCACAATACCTCAAAGTATAAATGTATTTCAACTCACCAATATGAACTCTGCCCGGATATTACAGTTTACGCAATTGAAACTCTCGAGCTATTCTTTGATTCAGAGGAATTTGATATGGATCTTGTAGTTCGTAAGACTGTAATCTTAGGATTTTGTTCTCCTAATAACACTATATTTTAGAGGAGATTTTCCATCCACTTAAATCTCTTGCTATAGTTGCTTTGTTTTCCTTGTTGTTCAAACACTCATGATCCTAATTCATGGGGCTCCTTGGATTCAAGGGATTCTCTTAGTGTGATGAAGGATTTGGATTTTCAGTAATTTTGTACTTAGGTCATTCAGTTTCCAGGATGGGAATTTTTACGAACTTTTGCTAGGGATTACTTTTGTACTCTAATTCCGAGAAGACTTTTCCTCCGCTCAAGCCACTTGTTTCATTTAGTTTTTCCTACGATATCAAACACTTTTTGGTCTAAATTTTTGTACTTTCCTAGAGTTCGAGATTCAAGAGTACATACGCTGCATTTTTTATCATTCATATGTTTTGCGAATCCTTCAAATCAAAGAAGCAGAAATGCCCCTTTTGGCTTAAAAAATGTTATTCGCAATATTCCAATTCATATAGAGTTCATTTGGTTCATGAGAATATGAATCCTTTGAAATTCACATGAATTGTTTTTGTACAATACAATAATTCCATAGAATTTCTAGCACGACCTCTTGTAAAATTTCCTATGTTTCACATATATATGATGTGTTCCAAGAAGTGGTCATCAGCCATCTACGCTACACCATCGCCCAGACTTTCTGTGGGGCAAAAGGCTCTGTTGCAAAGATCTTTTGAGGCGTGGTATGACCGTATAGGCATAGGCCCGGTGCCTCCCTTCCCTGGGTTCCGTGCATGTGCATATCTCCATGTACGTATTTTCAGACTACATACTGAGAGTATACGGATGCCTCATGCGTACAGTCTGCTGTTCCCTTTGATGCAAAAAGCTCGCACTAGTTTTAAGACCGAAAATCGAGGTGAGGAAAGAAATGATCTTCCTCTCATGGAATTTTTAGACGCATTTTAATAAAGTGCCCCAACTAATTATGTATTTATTTTCAGATTGCATATTGAAAGTATAGCATTGCATGCAGTAGCCTGTTCGCTTGCTCCATGTGCGTACCTGAGACTGGTTCAGACTTTAAGCGTGCCGTGGAGTTGACCCACACTGCAAGAGAATTCAGGTGAAATACGCACAGAGCTCGCATGAGTTTAAATTTTAAGACTCAAAACAATTCGCTCAAATAACTTGCTGAAACACGCACAACTCCATTCTCGAAAGGAAAAAAACGAACAGAACTCGCACGAATTTTAGGACTGAAAATTCGCTCAAATAACTTGCTCTTCTCCCATGGACAAACGGGTAAACGCAAGGCGGATACCGTGAAGTCACGGACCGGCCGGCAGAGACCTGAAGTCACCATGCACCCATCGACCATCGTACGGGGCTACAACGGGACAGCAGATAAACGGTCGGCCTGCTCGGCGTTGCGCATCGGAGAGCACACGCTGCGAACAACGGTGTCGTGCGGTCACCGGCGAAGCCGTGGCGGAGGACGAGGACGACACGGCAGAAAAATACTACCCTCGCCCACGAATGCTGCCGCGCGCGCCCGCCGTCCCCCCACGCAGACGACCGCACGAGCGCACGGCCGTCGCTCCACGAATGCAACCAGCGTTTCTTTACTTTACTCCTCGAGCGAACGAACACCGACCAGAAACCAGCGTACTACGTAGGTTGGACTCGGGCAGTTGGTCGCGTCAGTTTCTTTTCTTCTCCGATCGATCAGCTTCTCCGTGGCGCCACCGTCGGCCTCGGGAGCGCGCGCGGGCGGGTGTCCGTAGCCGCCGTCGTGGCGCGACGCCGGCATCGCGCTGCCGCCGCGCGCCCGGCGCCAAGGGGAAGCTCCAGGGCCTCCGCTTCGATCGGGGCCAGTGGCTTATGCTGCTGATATAGATGCAGTGGTAGTTGGGCGCGCGCGTCGCGCCGCGAACGCCGGCGATGGCATCGTTGTTTGGGCACGTGCACTACGTACGCACGCTGTCGCTTCGCCCGTCCTTGGCGCCTTCCGCCGTGACCGCTTCCCGTCCAGGCATTTCTTGCTTGGGTCTAATTTATATTACTGAACCTCGCAAGTCTTCTGTTCTCTTGCCCTTGTTTGATCTTCTGCCGCGAGCTGCTAGTGCTTGGCTTGCGTGTCTCGGGAGCGTGATCGTTCAGACGTTCACTGTCACGGCTTGGCCGGTGTCAAGGACGTCATGCACTGTACTGTGAGGTTACTTAACTGCACGGTGTTTGATTCTTGTGAAGCAAGGAGCTTGGTTAAGACAAGCTGAAGCGGGGTGAGCATTTTTTTTCTTAGGCACTTGGTAGCGGGAACCAAGTACAATCTCACACAAATTCGAACTTGGCAAATCGGACCGCGGTGACACTTGGATACAGTCATACAAAATCTTTCTAGACATTCAGTGACATTATCATCTGACAATGAACCTTATGTGAGACTGAGAGAGGTCCATTTTCACATGTTTCCGATTTCATAAACAAATAAAGGAAACTGTTACCGCCTGGTAAGTTCAGGACTGGGACAAGGTTCATGCAAGTTCGTGCTACCTTTGTTTCCCTCTTATTCAGATACTGATACTCCAGTATTTGTATACATATTATACTCAAGTACTCAACACAGTAATATTACAACAAAATGTATAATGTTCAAAGTTTCCAGACTGCAGAACGACGACATCATTATTTCCTTTCTGACCCCAACAGGAAGAACTCCAACTGAGTCCTATTTGTTAAACAGCAGGCTGGATTCCAATGATACCTACAATTTATTGGAAGACATATTCAGAAGTACTATCACGATGTCAGAGAACCATTTACAAAGTAACGATTTGCACGCGTGTTCGCTTAGTATTGGTATTACTGCCGGGTGCTTTCCTGCAGGTTAGAAAACAAAGGAAGGGTTGGCATTTACCGCATCCAATTCTGGCTCCTGCGTTTCCTGTTGATTTACTGAGTTCATGTCCACCTACAAAATATTAGAGGAAAGTGGTAAGGAGAAGTAAAATATGCAGAGCCGCCTAGACCTATATCAAATAGTAATACATATGTTCAGGAATCTGACGTTCACCAATTGTTCCAGAAAACAAAGATAAATACACGTTGATGTTTCAAATTCAACATAAGTATGCTTGGACATGTGCAGGGAAACCCGTTGGATCAAACATTGCACGTATCCTACTCATAGCATCCATCATCATGTCTTACATAATATCGAGTGCAAAATGATTTCAAATATTACAATAAAAAAATTCTTCTCCAAGCACCCAAATGAATACCGTGGCAGATTCAACTGTGTAGCAGGATATCCACACAACACCAGACACTGCTTGACAATCAAAGCGATTAAAAATGAAATAACTCATTACAAATGCTTTTCTTCATCCAATGTGGTAACATTTTACTGCTAGGCTATTGAGATTAAAAGAGTATGATCTCACTAAGCCTATGTTATGCACAACAGGAGCATATTTTAAAATACTGAATAGTAGTTCGGTGCCTTCAAGTGATGAATGACTCATGGTACAGTAATCCTGTGATGCGCGGTACTATCTTTGCCTACTGAGTTAGCTCTGTAGATCGCACCATAACATCAGTACAATCCTAATTAGCTTGATCAAATCGCATATCAGTTGGATATAGTAATGCCAAATTAAGTTAGTATGGTTTTACCTAAACATGCTGACTAGCTTGAATTTTACTAATGCACAATGTTACAGAAACAAACTTTAGCGGCTAGTTAGAATCCGATATCACCCATGATCAACTGATTTTGACTGGTCTTATACTTTGAAAGAAATATCTGTCTTCCAGCAGTGATGTTAAAATGCTTACCCCTTCCTAGGTCATCAGAATCAGCATGAACGACAACTGCCCTTCCGAGTATGGAATGAGGCCCACTTAGCGAAATCTTCATACAACAACAGAAATGAATTACCAGTACATAATATTATACTAAGATGATCAAAAGAACAACTGTTCATCCTTAAAACCAATGGAACCTGCAAGTCCTTTATGAAGACTTCAGCAACGCCTGAAATAAATAACGGCATATTATTAAAGAACAGGGATTACTTCAAGACGGTAACTTACTACTCATAATTGGCTAGCGTTAAAAGATCATCAAATAACTAACCATCACTGTTGGCATGTATGTTTCCCAGGTCGCCCACATGTCGTTCATCATCAATCGGTGCTCCATGGGACTTATTATGAGGATTAAAATGGGGTCCTGTTAAGCAAATATATTTGGTAAGCAGGACATAAAGTTTACACATAGCATGCCTTCTCTTTCTTCAGAACTTAATCTTTGTTTTTGGAATATGATGTTTGCAACAAGTTTAGAAGATACATCGATAAATTTTGTATATATGCATGGAGCTTAGAAATAAAGGTACGTATTAATACTTAATAAAGTTGTTATCTCAGGTCTAAAAAATTGTTACTCCCTCCGAACCAAAATTTGTGTCGCCAGTGTGTACACGTTTTCTTCTACGCTAGTACAGTTTGTGTGACAGTTTTTGTGGACCGGAGGGAGTATTAGAAATAAGCCATCATCCCATTACATGAAGAAGAGACCCAAAAAGCACTAAACTACAATATCGTATCAACAAGCTCACTGAACTATCTATTAGTAAGACACTAGGAGACTAATCTGAAGTAGCCAGTATTCCGATATGATGGCTGGAAGGAAAGACAATTCAACACTTGAAATTATACTATTCCATATTAATTGACGCTAAAAGGGATGTATCTAGCACGTCAAGATACATCCGTTTTAGCGTCAGTTAATATGGGACGGAGGGAATACTTCACAACCAGCATTGAACTTGCACTATTCTATGCAAATTCTGCCACTATAGTGCAAAGTGTCTGCTGTCCATTCTAACAACAGCTACTGAAGTAGTTCCATTTGCCAGCAAATGTGCAATTTTCCAAACGCAAGATTTTTGCAGATAAAGTTCCATAGGTAAGACAATGTGTTGGGCGATCCCCTCAACATCCAGGCTTCTCTCTGGTAGATGTTTCACAATGCTATTCGTCCCGGATGATTCAGGCGGTCACCAACTTGGTGTGGGCACCATATGTGCTTCTCGTGGAGTTGGGTGTCCTTTGCTGAGAGGCTGAAGCAGCCTGTAGTGTTTCTGGGAAGTGATGTGGAAACTTCTGCCCACTGCTGGGCTGGGCTGGGGGGGGGGGGGGGGGGGGGGGGGGGGGGGGGGTATCTGTACTGTGTGAACTTTTGAGGCATGTTGGTGGCACTAGGTTTTAAACCATAGTCTGTGCTTGAGGCCGAGCACACAGTGAATTTCCTGACGGTGCCCAAATTCGTTTTGCCTTTTTATTCCAACTCAGATTATGTGTTGAACTATTTTCGTTATAAAAGTACTAGTCATCAACTTGTGCTGCCGCACGAGCTTGAGATAGTATCCTTTTAGTTACAACAATGTTTAAAACTAACCTGAAACCTTTTTATAATCCATTTGTGAATTTCAAATTTCAAGAATAAATCAATCTATATTATGTACTACTCCCTCCATCCCAAACTAAGTGTCTTAGATTTGCCCAAATATGAATGTATCTATACATGAAACACGTCTAGATAAATCCATATTTAGAACAAATCAAGGACACTTATTTTGGGACGGAGGGAGTATTATTTTGCATTCGGGAGAAAATTACATGCGTCAAGATAATTACTAGAGAAAAAGTAAATCATTTCCGGCCATATATCTAATGTCCTAGGTTATCATTGTTCAGATCAAATCTGGCATCAATGCTTTCTTACATTTAGAACTGTAAATTCTATATCGATCTCTACCAGTGATGCGAACCACAACCTTGATGCATAGCATGGGCAAACAAAAAGGTACACCTGTAGTGTCCAAGTCCATTACAATCAAAATAATTAACTGACAACCTTTAGATTCATTTTTCTAACATGCAGATAAGATTCATTTTTGTTGATAATAACAGGGTTGTAATATATTTTTATGATAGCTTAGAATTCACACGATAGACTTCTCTTATCCGATCTGCATTTCAGTGTGGGATCTGGTTTGTTTGTATTTACCTTAACTGATCCTCTAGTACTCCCACTTCTCTATTAATTACCTCTATTTCATATGTAAGTGAAATACTCCAAGAGAGCACTATCTCCATCCTGTTAAGCAGTAAGTTCCCATCAGCTTTGTTTTGTTCTGCTAATGGAGCATGTCTAGTATTTTGTTTTCTGCCGTACCGTATCAGGATTCAGATAACGAAGTAAGAGTAGTAATAATTAGTGTTCAATTGTAATGACAACTTCAAATGATGTTTCATATCGTCATTTTAATATAGAAACATTGTCCTTATGCAGGAGAGTACCAATTGATCTGATCATTCCCGTTTATTTGTCTTTTATTTTTCTCTCTAACTTTGAGGATCAGTGTGGAGACTTGAAAGGAGCCTCCGATTATGACACATTTGATAGGTCTGAAAAATGACCTCTGCACAGGACACTACCAAGTAAACCTGCAATTTTGGCCATCCCTTGCCACACAGCTGAATTTGCAAATTTTTATCACGTGTGTCGGTATGTGTGTTTTTTATCACAAGAGCTCAGTTCAGACACGAAGGTTCTCTTAGGCAAAATTTGCAAAACGTTGCAGTTGGGAGAATTTCATGGTAGTGATGTGAAGTACTATGTTTCACTTAATGGAGCAGTTGAGTCACTTGCGGCAAGGTAATTCCGAGCTGCAATTCTATCTTAAAACTACCAGTATCCCCGATTCAACAGCCTAAGTCACAACTCACAGAGCAGGCCACCGTGATTGGGCGGAGAAGGCTACTGACCGGTGGAGTTGCAGCCGTTGGTGGTGTCGCCGAAGGCGTGGATGTGGAAGCCGTGGAGCCCCGGGGCGAGGCCCGCGAGCCTTCCCCTCACCTCGGTGTACCCTAGCAGGGAGATCAAATTTTATCACCCTTATCAGCAAGAATAGGCGGCTGTAGATAGCAGAGTTTTGGGGAGTGAGCACATACCGGTGGAGGGGTCTTGAACGAAGTGGAGGGGCCGGCGACCGTGCTGTTAGCGCCACCGCCGCTGATGAGGGCGACGCCCTTGAGACTGCCGGGCTTGCCTTCCATTTCTTCGTTCCCTTCCGCCGCCTCTAGTTTTTGGCTTGTACTCTTTCGCTGTTCCACAATTAAAAAGAACGAGGATTTAGCTCAAAAAGTACTAGGAATTAGTTTAGGAAAAAACAGCGGTAATAGAGAGGAGTCTGTGCAAATTATTAGTGATTTAAAATAAGCTAGATAAAATATTTTCCAAGCAAGCTAGAGGAAATTGGAAAATAATGTATTAGTGTGACAAACTTAAAATTATGATCCTGTAGAGACTAGATATTTATATTCTGACAATAATAGTGAATACTCTGATCACAAAGTATTAGATAATTGTGTTAGACGAGTTGCTAGTCCTGGTAGAGTTAATTACATAAAAAGTCCCCATGCAAAGATTAAAAACGTTAGAAGTAGTATGAGATACAGAATGGCTCCGAGTTCATATGCTCCTGCCCGATTTTTTTAAAACAAATAGTAAACCATTTAAAAAAATTAAAAACAATTGGTGATGAAATTGATACGTCCAACACATTCTACAATTTTTATTGTTTCATCCTACTTTTGTATCATTGTTACATGTTTTACTATGGTTTAATATCATTTTCTGGCATTTTTTAGAACTAACCATTAAAAAGATGTCAAGTGCCACTTAATATTTTCTATGTTTTTGTATTCCAAAAAAGCAAGTAAAGAAATATGCTCGGAAAAGGCCCAATTTACAGAGATTTTTTATCGGAGGAAATAAACTAGGAGGCGAAAGGGCGACGCGAGGGCCGAGGGGAGCCTTGAGGGGCCCACGCAGGTCCAGGAGTTTTCCACGGGCCCCCCGCGTGGAACATTCGGGCACCGCCTCGGTCGCCGCCGTCGTTTATAAATTCCCATGACCTAAAATGCTCGACGACCGGAGGATTTTCCCAAACTCAAAACAGAGCCGCCGTCAACGCCGAAACCCTAGTTCGGGGATTAGAAGTTCTATTTCGGCACCCTGCCAGGACGGGGATCCACCTTCAGAACCATCTTCAGCCACCGTGTTGCCTCCATGACAATGTGTGAGTAGTTACTCCATGGACTACGGGTTCATAGCAGTAGCTAGCTAGATGGTATTCTCTCTCCCGTTTTTAATACAGTGATCTCATGAGCTGTTCTACATGATTGAGATTTATCAGATTTATCGGTGTTGTGATTGTTGGATATGATAAATTGTTACATTATGATCAGTTTGGCTTGATGCCTAGTATCCACTATGTTCGTGAATTGTTGTTGCTATGTCTTGTTATGCTTAATGCCTGTCACTAGGGCCCGAGTGCCATGATTTCAGATCTAAACTCTTTATGTTTCCATGAATATAATTGTTGTTTTGTATCATATCTGCAAGTTGTATGCATCTGCTAATTGTCCAAAACCGGCAACCTCAAGGTGAAAGGTTGGGGTATCAAAGGGAAAGGCTTTAACTTGAATATTACATGTGTTCATTAAGTGATAATGCTTTGTTCCAGTGCTTGGTAAAATGTATATCTTAATTATCCTAAGTTCCTTTATTGGCCCCACTGAAATGGGAGGGTAGGACAAAAAATGTTGTGCAAGTTCTTATTGCAATAAGCACGTACAACTATATATGGGATGCATGTCTACGTATGATTGATGAACTAGATTCTCTATCATGAACTAGTTCAATCTGTCAATTGTCCAAATGAAATTTGTTCACCCAAAGATTATTCTTTTGTTTCAAGTGAACCTATGAACCCATCCATCTTTTACTATCATTTTTGTTGTCTTTATGGATTTTTATTACTTGTTACTTTGCTGCCATTTGTATTTTAGATTATTATTACTTGTCTGTTGTCATCTCTTCGTCGAACTAGTGCACCTTATACAATTAACCATTGTATTAGTGTGTTGGGGACACAATAGACTACTTGTATCTTAATTGCAGCATTGTTTGACAGAGATACATTCAAACTACACCTTCCTGTGTTCGATAAAATTTTGGTCATTCACTTAAGTGAAATTTACTATTATTCTACAAACCTCTACGCCTGGAGCCCAACATGGTCTACAAAGATAGAAGCGTATAGTAGAAAACAAACATACACAAGTGTTCTAGATATGTGCTAAATTTCGTGGTGAAATAATATTTGTTATGCTCCGTGCAAATAAAAGAACAAATCAGTGGCCAAAATGGGATTTAAAAAATACTTTTTTAGAGCACTGAATTTGTTTTTTTTTCAGCATACATGTCATTTTATCACAAATCTTTGCACGTATGTAGCATAGTTGTATATATTCATAAAAAATGTTTTTCAGATTTTTTTGAAATATTTTACTATTTTTTTATTTGGCCAAGAGCATGTGAGCTCGCGAGCCAAAACACCATTCCCGAAGCAATATGTGTATTGAATTAATGCACTACCCAACTTAACTAAAATTCAAACTGATGAGGACTCAACAATATATTTTCAATACTCCTTCACACGTTTAGCATCCTCCAGACTTTGGACGTGGAATCGATGAAAGGGTGTAACTATTATATTAATATTGCGTTAGCCAGGATTTGAACTTAAAACTTCTTGGTTCTGATACCATATTGAATTCATCCACTATCAGATGATATCTGTGCTGGAATGATCCGGTAGCTGAAGCGAGGAGAGCAGATGAACTGACGAGTGTGGTGGCAACAGAAAGAACACGAAGCCATTCTAACTCCCAATTACACTGTGAGTCAAGACGGCGAGGGCCAGCCCAACCAGAGCCTTCATGCGACGATCCTGGAGAAAGTCAGAATCAATGTCAAGAACGACACGAGTAAGCTGACTTGCGGAAATGGTAAGGCAAGAAACATGAGAAATAAAATAGGAGTATGATGTGAGAATATTAGCAGTAAAATCGGGAGATCTGTAAAAGAATCAGAAGACCTATAAAAGAAAGCTCTAGAATCGAGATACCACGGGGATGTAACTAAGAGTGTAGATGGTGATCGCTCACTGCTTGAAACGTCACTCATAGAGTCTGCAGCACCTACCGAAAAAGAACCCGAAGTAGCAACCATGTGCTTAAGTTTCTTAGTATCTGATCAACAAGTAGACAACTAATGGTGTCAAAGAAGAATCTTGATTCCTAGTAGAAGAAGCGCGCTCCCTATTGCACATGTGGCGCTACTTCTTGGAGCAATCATACTCATAGTGGCCATCCTTACGAGAGTGACCCTCAACACCAAAAGGAGTGGGTAGGAGCGGCGATGCACTGGAGTGGGAAAGAACTGGTGTAGCAAAAAGCATAGCAGGAGCTCGAGCAGCGACCACGAAGGGAAACTCAAGCAAACTAGCACCACAAAGGCAAGTCTCCTCAGGATATCAGGAAGGCGCCACTAAAAGAGAAATATTGTCACAACTCACAAGCAAACAACCGAGCACGTCAGGGCTCAAACTCCTGATGGCGTCGAGACAACAACAAATAGACGTGCTGAAACTCCAAGTATAACTGTACAACCCAACAACACGAGTAACTAGCAGAACAAACAGTGTGAAGAGAGCTGAGCTGCACCACATAGTAGAACTATGTCCATAGAAATCATCAACGGTGGAGTCATCTTGCTGAAGAGCGTTAGGACCAGTGACATGCAGAGAGCATCAACATAGGGCTGATATCGTTGGTGAAGGTGAGTTCACATCTCGAAGAAAGTACTGAGACATAAACTCAGGGCAAACTGAGGTATAACACTGGAAGTGAGAAAAGCAGCATCACTAGCATCATCATCCAACCACTAAGTGTAAGCAACGAGAGCACCACGATAAGTGAGACGAGCATCCTCATCACCTATTGGTCATAAACAGGAACTACAACATCATCAACAATCTTAGATGCATTCTTATCATCATGGGAAGTATCAGCGGCAAGAGTTAGTGGCATCGACGGGGTAGGAATCGCACGAGCAACCGGGTGCGGCGGACAGGGGAACTTGCTAGTAAAAACGCGCCAGAGATGAATTCCACGCATGTGTGCATAAAGTCAACAAGCTCTGTGTAGTTAGTTCCATAAAAAAATCATCAGGCAACAAGGAAGACATTGTGCATGATTTTCTTACCCACGAACAAATGAAAATCGATCTAAAAAACTGAGCCTGCTCACGAAAGAGCGCACGTGCCCAAGGACAATGTACCGGCGAGGTTGGCGAGGAGCGGCGAGAGCCGGCGGCAGGCGGCATGCGACGATTTCCCTCATACACGAACTGTATAGCAATGAAGGTTTGCGGGTCAACACACTACCCAAGATCATCTAACACATCAACATCAACATCATCACTACCAACAAGCAAAACATACCAAATATTACATGCTACTAACAAATATTACATGCTCACATATATACGTTATCAGAGCCAGGGTTTGATATTACTTGTAGCCATGAAAGCAGTAGGGGAGGAAGAGGACATCTCGGATAAGAGGAGGATGAAGGGTTGCCACCGTCTACCAGAGGAGAAGATGGTGCCGCTTACCTACTCCCCGGTAAAGAAACCTGCTAATCGCCCGTTTCTCTAGAGCTTCGTGTGGCACAAAAACTCGGTGCGGGTCAGGCAAACAAACGGGCCGAATTCACATACCCACAGCGTGCATGGAGGGCTCGCGACCAACCAAACACGCCCTAGATGAATTTCCGCGATGTATGAGGCGGCTAGGAACACATCAGGCGCGGTGACAAAGCGCACGACCATTCTCCAGGTATATTTGAGCTAGCAACTCTAGTTATCGAAAGAAAAAAAACATCATAATTGAGGCAAATATACCAATGCTTCATGAAAAAACCCACCACCTTTTGGGTATTTTGGTGGATCTTTGATACATTTGTTCTCATTGTGGTGGTTTTTTACATTACTCGAGCCACTCGGAATTACCGTCACACTTACTTTTTCTTACAATGCAAAAACTTCTTTAATTATAGATGTACCGATACAATCTTCTGCACAAATCTGCCATACAACTCCCCACATCTGTGGCGCCGGACCATCAGAGCACACGAACCAATCTGACTTTTTTTTTGCACTCTGCTAACACTGAACAGCACAAATGCAACAGCAAACGGGAACAGAGAAAGAACAAAGGGCAGCCAGCGTACTGAGAAAGCACGCCGGATCGACTGACAGAATCCACACACGAAAGTGTGTCGTGTGTGTCCAGCTCCAGCCAACTCGACTCAGTAGTCGTCGTCTTCGTCCTCGTCCTCTTCACCCTCGGCTCCGACCTCCTCGTAGTCCTTCTCCAGCGCTGCCAGATCCTCCCTCGCCTCCGAGAACTCCCCCTCCTCCATCCCTTCGCCGACGTACCAGTGCACGAACGCGCGCTTGGCATACATGAGGTCGAACTTGTGGTCGATGCGCGCGAACACATCGGCCACGGCCGTGTTGTTGCTGATCATGCACACCGCCCGGCGCACCTTCGCCAGGTCCCCTCCCGGAACCACCGCCGGCGGCTGGTAGTTTATCCCGCACTTGAAGCCAGTCGGACACCTTGATAAGTTTGCACACAGCAGCAGAGCAAGAACAGAGAAAACAGTCATGACGCAGCTCAGTCCCAGTGTCAGGTGATAACAATGACGAAGTTTAAGACGTAATATACGTACCAGTCGACGAACTGCACGGTCTTCTTGGTCTTGATGGAGTGAACGGCGGTGTTGACGTCCTTGGGCACGACGTCGCCGCGGTACATGAGGCAGCAGGCCATGTACTTGCCGTGCCTGGGGTCACACTTGACCATGACGCTGGACGGCTCGAAGACGGAGTTGGTGATCTCGGGAACGGAGTGCTGCTCGTGGAAGGCCTTCTCCGCCGAGATGATGGGGGCGTAGGAGGAGAGCATGAAGTGGATCCTCGGGTACGGCACCAGGTTGGTCTGGAACTCGGTGATGTCCACGTTGATGGCGCCATCGAACCGCAGCGAGGTGGTCAGGGACGATATCACCTGGGATATCAGCCTGTTCAGGTTCGTGTACGTTGGGCGCTCGATGTCCAGGGACCTCTTGCAGATGTCGTAGATGGCCTCGTTGTCCAGCATTACCACGACGTCGGTGTGCTCGATCAGCGAGTGCGTCGAGAGCACGCTGTTGTATGGCTCGACCACGGCCGTTGAAATCTGAAACAGGAAGTGGTTTCAGCGACATGGTGGTCTACCACCTGAAACTTGACGGAGGGAATGTGGTACCTGTGGTGAAGGATAGATGGTGAAACCGAGCTTCGATTTCCTGCCATAGTCCACTGATAGGCGCTCCAGAAGCAATGAACCAAGTCCCGAGCCAGTTCCACCACCAACAGCATTGAAATCAAGAAACCCTGGAGGCCAGTGCAGTTGTCCGCCAATTTTCTTATCCGATCAAGGCAAAGGTCCACTACTTCTCTTCCAACTACAGCACAGAAACAGGTTTTAAAAAGGAGCATTTTTATTAGCAGGAGCATACGGCTGTTTCCAAAGCATAACAAGTTAAACTATAAGTCGCCCAAGGATTGAAAACAATTTTGGTTGCTTGTGTGAGCAGTAAGCTTAACATAGAATCATTAAACTGTTTATCAGAAATTTTCAATACACATTATTTATGCTGAAATTCAATTTGACGCTTCAGAGTTCCAAATTCCATTTGGATTCTTGTATAAAGTATGCATCTTAAACACTAAGAAATTTGGATATTTTATTTCTCCGTCATCTTATAAATAACCAACAAAAATGTGTGCAACTTTCTCCGCAAAAAAAACTGAACAATTGTTCATTTCCAAACCTAAGGTAGCACCAAAATTTAAAAAGTGTGCAACTACCCAAATTTCATTCGAGGGAATTGATGATCATCGTTCAAGTTCGTTGAATCATAAGTAAAATTTCCACGGCTGACTTACAAATATTGGTCTCTATACAAGATATTTGTGGCAAAGGGTAGGTGAGGTCAAAGCATGTTACCTGTGTAGTGTCCTCGGGCGAAGTTGTTAGCAGCGTCTTCTTTGTGGGAGATGAGCTGCTCTGGATGGAAGAGCTGGCGGTATGTCCCCGTCCTGACTTCGTCAATGACGGTCGGCTCCAGATCGACGAACAAGGCCCTGGGAACGTGCTTCCCTGTACCAGTTTCACTGAAGAACGTGTTGAATGCATCCTTTGCAACCCCAACAGAGGTATCACTGCAAGACGGTGGAGAACACTTTGGATTCGGGTATTTTTAAAGTAGGATTTCATCGTTTGCTGTAGTATGTACTCCGTATGTATGTATCTACGCGTGCTCCTGAAGATTGTGTCACAAAACTGAAAAGTCTTTTGAGCTTTGATCATACAAAAATAATTTACTTCTAAAGCAGGCCCGTGTCATCAAATCACCAACATGCAGTACTCAGATTGCATGCTAAGAATATAAACTGGGTTACCAAACGATCTAGTAACAAAAATCCACCTGTTCATCATCACAATTCAAGATCACCCTCAGAACTCTAATCAAGACAAAATCTTTTTGTTTTGTTTTTGAAGAACTAGTCAAGACAAATCATGATCTTGGGAAAAGTATTCCTCAGAGCCCTGAAAGCGCAAGTGCAAGAATTGGAGCGGAGAGGAACCTGGGCATGATGCCATCGGGCTGGATGCCATGCTCGAGGCAGTAGAGCTCCCAGCAGGAATTCCCCACCTGGATGCCCGCCTGCCCTATGTGGATGCTTATGATCTCCCTCATCTCCTGTCTCTCCGCTCTGCTGCTCTGCTCTTCTGCAGCCTCCGATCTTCAGAACTAGTACCTGCACGATCGAGGAAGGAAGCGGCCAGAAGGGAACCGGAGAGGGGCTACCGGCAACAGGACAGAGATAAAAAGGTGAAGGAAGAGGCGAGGCTGCACAGCGACCTTAATCGGAGCTTAGCGTCCTGTGCCAGCGGAAAGCGATGGATGATGGATTACACTTTACACCGCACGCACGTCGGACGGAAAGCGACTCGTAGTAGGGACAAATTCACTAGGGGTGGACCTCGACCATGTTTCGTTCCCACCATCTATTCCAAATCGAGAATGCCACCATGGACGATGCGTCGTCGCCCGGGGCAAGACGCTAGTATATGATGGAAGGTGTCGTTCGTATGATGAAGACGGCACTGATGACTAATGATTTCAGTAGTGATCGGGCGCTGGCAAACTTGATGGTTCGCTATGTACGTAGGCACACAACCATCTCGCGTGGGCGTTCCGACAGCGACGGGAGGAAGAAGAGGAGCTCGCCCCCGCCGCCGCTGCCGGCCTAACCGTCTGCGCCCGCTACCTGCGGCCGGCGGCGCTACCGCGACCACCTCGCCGTCCCGCCCTCCTCGAACCGCGGCCTCCACCGGTCCGTCGCCGCCGCCGACCATCCCTCTAAGCCCCCGCACACCGGAGCTCGTCGCCGTCGAGCACCCCACCCCCACCCCCTTGTTAAGTTCATCCTCGACAGCCGCCTTCTCCGTCGCACCTCTGCGCGGCGTCGCCGGCGCCGTCTCGGCCTGGGATCTCAGCCGTTCGCTCGGCTTCGCCTCGCTCCATCCTCGATGGCGCCTCCTCTGCCGCAGCTCCCTCCGATCGCAGCGGCATCGTCGGTCGCCGTCTCGGCACCGGGAAGAGTAAGGGAGAGAGAATCGGGCGTCGGCGACGTGGGGCGAGGTGGGGAAAAAGGAAGGAAAGGAAGAAGATAAGGAGGAGGGAGAAGATAAGAGCAAGTCCAGCAGTTCCCCTATATGTTCTCCCCTATATGTCCATGTAGGGGACTCCCCTAAAAAGATTCATCCCATATATTTTTGTCATCTCCAGCAGTTCTCCTATATCATCTCCCTTATATCACATTCAACTATATTTAAATAATATTTTGTAACTAACTTCGTAACGGTTATTTTTGTAACCGCCATAATTCGAAAGACTGTATCTCCAACAGATAGTTTTCGAAAACATTATTTCTAATGGCTAGTTTTAAACAGTATTGTTTCCAACGGTTAGTTTCATGGTCTATATATATACATATACAGATCCATCTCTCACATCTCCCTCACAGCTCCATCTCTCACATTTCCCTCAATCTCTTTGTATCCTCTCGTACACCAAAATGAGTCGCCGCCGCAGCATGGCCGTGCGAATGTGCATGGAGGAGTCGTCGTTTCTGTTCTCACTTGTCAACTTGTGTCAACCCACTTTGGTTTCTGTTCTCAATCTGCGCCAAAGCCCCACAAAACCTGCTGACTTGTTCATTGATAACAGCCCAACGGTGTTGGAGGGAACTTTGATTACGATCCGACTCTTCTCCCATGTTCGCAAGGAAGTAATCATGGACCCTTTTCCAATAGGAGTTACCCCGTTGTTCGGTCCCCACAATAGGATCTGTAGTTACCTCAAGGTATGCATCCGTCAACACCTTGTCCTCGTGCACACTGAAATTTTTTCCTTTCTTCGGGTTTGATCTCATAGGAGGGGTAGGTCCTTGATCTCCACTGACATCCGTATGATGTGTTTCTCCCCAACTCAGATTAACATCATTCAAATCAACACCACCGCTCAAAAGCTCAAAATATGATGGATCCGCCATCAAATCTGTTCAACACAAGCAGCAGCAAAATTAGTAAAATAGCAGCAAACCTCAATCAGTTTCCCTACAGCGAGCAGCAGCACAACAACATAGCACAGCAGTACATTCATATTTTGCTTGCACAACTAGCTAAACTGCAATTTTATCTACTCTTTGCACAACTAGCTGCACCAATCAACACCAAAATTGGACAACAATTTCCAAGCAGTAGCAAAATTAAAGGCAGTATAGCTATATTGCAGTTCCTGTACAAGTTCCAAGCAGAATCAACTAGCAAAAAATTTCAATCTTCCTCTTCTTCCTCTCCCCTCCCGTCTCCTCTTCTTTCTCTCCTGTACAAGTAGTAGCAGCAGCAGCACAACCACGCCTCCCTGCTCGCGCCCCGCTCCCGCACCCCATCCTCGCCACCCCGCTCGCGCATCCCCTCCCGCGCGGCCCGGCGGCGCCCTGCTCCCGCACCCCATCCCGCCGTCGATCTCATCTGCTAGCATCCGGACGGCCGCCGTCCCGCTCGCCGACGCATCTGCTGGCGCGCCCCAATCCCGGCCTCCCGTGCATCCGGACGGCCGCCGCATCCGCTGGCGCACCCCAATCCCGGCGCCGCCCCGCTCGCGCACGCCTCCCCGCCCCATCTGCGTGGCCGGCGCCGCCCCGAACCAACCCATCGCGCGCGGCGCTGCCGCCTCGACCACCGCTGCATCCCGACCGCCAGCGCTTCCTTGGACCCCTCCCCTGCCCTCTCTTCTCCTCCTCTCCCCCGATTCCGACCGGCATGGACTCTAGAGCTCGATTTCGAACAAAATCGAAGAAAACGAAGAGGGAGACGAACCTGGAGTGGAAGGCTCGGTGGCGGGAGGACTCTTCCCCGAGCGAGCGGTTGCTCGGGGAGATGGGTCGGGGACGCCTCCTTCGCCCCGATGCGTAGGGGAGAGGAGCTCCTAGGTCGGGGACACCGATAGAACGGGGGCGTCGATAGGGGAACTGCTGGAGCTGTTTTTTCCTCTCTCTCCCCTATATTTCCTATCGGGGAGCGTTTGGGGGAACTGCTGGACTTGCTCTAAGGGAGGAGGAAGAAGACGTGGGTGGGACCCGCGCCACGCGTAACCGCCCGAGACCCACCCCACGTCAACGCGTCCGTGAACCGCGCGACGGGTCGAGCGCGCGTCAAGGAGACTTTCCGCACAACCATGATGATTGGAGTGTGCCGGCGTTGGCACAACTGCTCAATTCACATCTGGAACCGTAACAATCTCAGCATCAGTATTAAGGATTATCCTCATATTACACTGCATCCCCGATGTAACATTTTAGAGATCCAAAAGAATGAAAAAAATCCTGAATATATATAATGTTGTATTCTGTTGGCATGTAAAATATCAACTAGAAATATGTTGTATTTTGGGGTGTGTAAAATGACAAAAATCTGAATTTGAATGTAGCGAACAGTGTGAAATTTCAACTCTACAAAATTTGACAGGTTTTTTTTTTGTGTAGTCTAGGATATGAATTATTTTGAGTTGAGATTTTGCACGTTGGTAGGATGCACTATTATTTAGATCCAAGATGTTTTCAGATTTTTTTTTGAAACTTAAAAATGTGGGTTTTGAATTTAGAAAATAAAAAGCTACATGTAGCTCGGCCTTTGACTTTGCGATATGTACTGTAAATAGTAAAGACCCACTACAAGGAATTTTCTCAACACGTAAGATATCCACCTCATCAAATATTTTTGAGCAATCCTATCCTAACACCTAAGCAAATATGCCACCTAATGAAAAAGAAAAAAAATCATGTGAGCAGAAAAACGTATATCACACCACCAGGTGGGCACACATCTCTCTTCCCGTTTATCTTGCCATTTATTGCTGTTAATGCACGCCTCCTCCCATCCTCATCTAGATGCATTAATTCACTCAACAGCACGGAGTTTTTTATAGGAGCAATACAATGTACTTATGAGTTATGAACGATTAGTGGCGGAACTATTTTTCACATGTTACAATTATGCAACGTTTCATAACTTCCCGTTGTATGTATGCGTCTTCATTTTCAGTGGCCAACTTCCAAATCGATTTGAACCTCTCTTTTTTTGGCATATTTGGGTAAGATTTTTTTCGAGAGTACACAATTGCGTACCTTATTCTTATAGAAGGCAGAGGTTTCAGTACAAGAAAATGACAGTCCGCTGCGTACAACACTGTCACACAACTCCACACCGGTTAGTCTGAAGACAGCCTCCACGCACACAACAACAACAACAACAACAACAACAACAACAACAACAAAAGCCAATCCTAAACTGGGCAGCAAGGCCGCGTCTTAACCAATGCCGCTGCATGCAAGAAGAACATCTCCATCTTAACTTTCCTCGTCGACGCACCATCCTAAAGGAGGTGGATGGCGGGATTTGGTCCGTCTCGAGAAAGGCGACGTCTTGGACACGGTAGCAATGGTGTGCATAGCGCCCCAGTAGAACAATCTTGGATAGCAGCGAGCACCAGAGGAAAGCAACCTAGGACCTCCAAGCCGTGTCTCCAAACACGATACTCCCAACAGAGGGGGCGACGACGCGACGTCGAAGACGCCACTATCTTGCCGATCCAACTCCAAATCTAGGTTTTCGCCCGGAGACATCAACCAAACCGGAATGAGAGCGAGTACGGTGTTGACACACCTCGGCGACGCCTCCAAGGAGGGAAACGACACCCACGGGCGCCGTCGTCGCCGGTCCCGACCAAAGACGGGCAAAGACTTTCGTCCGTGCGTCGCACACCTCCCTCCTCGCCCACCGGAATGGGGCAACCGTCCATGTTGTTCACACCGCCGCCGCTGCAGCACTCCATAGTCGTGGCCGATGCGTCGTGGTACACCGACGACCCGCATGAGCAAGACCATCTCCTTCTCCCTGCAGCTCTCCCCCATCATCCACCTCCAGCCCAGTCAAGAAACCGCCGTGCCGCCACTGTCACTCTCCCGACAGCTGGGCGCCCGTAGCCCTTAGACCCAGATCGGGCCCGGATGGGCCCAGATCTGGGTCGCACCGCCACGAGCAGGGCCTCCAGTGCTGCTCCTCCGTAGCAGGTTGCTGCCTCCAGGAACGAGCACAGGGCCGGTCGCCGTGCACCAGGGCACCTCCATGACTAGGGGCCGCACCAGCGCACATATCCTCGCCAGCGCCTCCGCGCCGATAGCTCCAGGACCTCGCACTGACGCCTCTAGGACCCCGACAGCGCTCCCGAGCTACTCCGCCGCTCCACGTCTCCAGCTCGCCGTGCGCCGCCGCGGGACTCCACCACCATGCGCCGCCCGGAGACGCCCTTATCCGCACGGAATCAGCTCGACTGGGCGCGCCCTCCTCCCTGCCACCTTTTGGCGACCGGGTGCCGCCACCACCGCCGGCGGCGGCAGCGGCGGCCTGGGATGTACGCGCCGGCGGTTTGCTTTGCTAGCTAGGGTTCGGCCCCCGGGGTCGCCCAAGCGTGCGACCCGGGAGGGGAGGGGGAAAACTCTCTTTTTGGTAAGAAAGAAAAATATCACAACAACAAATCTGGAAACTTTATTTTGTGAACCATCCACCATCTGCTATCTCTATTGATCTAATGCAGTCAGCATATCAAAAGGAAATCTGATTTAGATCATTTAAATGCTTATAATCTAACTTTTTGTTGAACTTACTATAGGCGAGTTGTTTTTCATCTAAGATTTTTTTTTTTGCAAGAATGATGATTGATTTTTATGTCAGCCAAAGTTTATTAAGATATTTGTTGATAACACTGTAGTATAATTATTTCCAAGAGCAACACATGGGAATTATACACTATGTTAGTGTTTGTCTATTTCCTTTGTTGTAGATACATTCCGAGGAGATATTGAACAAATTTTCTGCAGCAACGTGCGGGGCATCGTCCGGTATTATTGAAAAGTACTCCCTCCATGCATGAATATAAGACGTTTAGCTATCCAACATGTTGTCTACATGCATACTAATATGTGTGCATATACAAACTAAAATATATCTACATACATCTAGATATATGTGAATATGGACAAATACTAAAACATCTTATATTAAAAAACGGAGCGAGTAGATGCCAAACCTGTTCAATGTCAAATACGGCAACCACGCACAGAAGAGACTCTGATATACCTAACCCGGAGACTATGTTTAAGAACGAGGTTCCTCCTAAAATATTGATGGCATGTTTGATTCATAGGATAGGAAAAGTGTAGTAATAAGAAACCTAAAAGATTGGAGTGGCATGTCTAATTGAATCCTATGGGAATAGAGATTGTGTTTGATTGTGTGAAGGAATTTTTCCAAGAGGTTAGAGCTCATGCTTTTTTCCTATAGGAATTGCACTACAAAATTTTTATGGGAATAATTCCTATAGGATTGGATCCTATAAATCAAACAAGCTCGATAGGAAAATTTTCTATACGAATCAATCCTTCAAAAATCTTACCATATTCCTTTGAATCAAAGCACAACAAAATTTGGTGGGTGACCTTGATTTATTTTGCATTTTCTTGATTCATCCAGTGTTCACTATGTTGATCCACAGATACGATGCTGACCCCATTCCAGGTTCCAGATCTCTGTCCGTGCGCCAGTTCGATCTTTGAACATTGCTTCCCATTTCAACGCAGCACTGCGTCAAACAGCAAAAAAAGCAGGGCCATGCTGCTGCTACTACTGCGAGAGGTTGCACATGCCAGGGTGCAGCGGGCACCACAGCGGCTGGAGCGGCTCGGCGCGGATGCCGCGCGCCACCATCCGGTACCTCCAGTCGTTGAGCCTTTCCGTGGCATTGGCGTACCGCTTCCTCCCGCTGGCGCCCTTGTTCCCGGACCACAGCGTCTCCGCGGCGGCGGCGGCCCTGGGCCACAGCCTGCCGTCCAGCACCGCGGCGTCCGACTGCTCCGACCACAGAGCCACCTCGCCGCCCAGCACCAGCGTGGCCTCCTCCTCGGTCAGCCCGTGCAGGATGTCGTAGTCGTACACGCGCTGCCACGTCTTGAACGGCGCGCACCACGACCCGCCCGTGCCGCCGGGGTCGTTGAACAGCGGCGCGCCCTCGCCCTCCTTCTCCTGCTTGTCGTACCGGCTGTCGTTGCCCACCCACCCGCCGTGCCCGCAGTCCAGGTAGTAGTACGCCGCCGAGGACACGATGGCGCGGTACCCCGCGGCCACGATCCGCTTCGTGTTCTCCGCCCCGTTGTTCCACGTCTGCAGCACGGTGGTCTCTCTGGGCAGCACCGTCGGGCCGACCATCACCTTGGGACCCAGGAGGACGTCCTCCCAGTACACCACCGTGCGGTTCAGCTCGTGCACCATGAACGGCCGCGTCGCGTTCACGAACAGCTCCAGGAGGTGGTCGTGCGTGCCGCCTTCCCCGAGGAAGCGCCGCACCACGGGGTCGTCCTCCCAGCACGCCGTGTTCACCTCGTCGGCGCCCCCGTGGAGGTACGTGTCCGGGAAAAGGGACGACAGGTCGCGCAGAACGTCCTGCGCCACGCGGTACGCCTTGGGGTTCAGCGGGTTCAGCTGCCCCGTGCAGGGCTCCGCCGCCAGCGCCGGCTGTGCCGTGGGCGCCCAGAACTTGTTCGCGCAGGTGACGATCTCCGGGTACGCTCCCGCCCACGAACCTGTGTGCCCTGATTTGAGGACAACAAACAGTTGCATTGAAGAGATTAATTGCGGTCGGGTAGAAGATAATGCAGAGATTGCATTGAGTTCGGAATTTCGTAGTACTCACCAGGCATGTCGATCTCGGGGATGACGCGGACGCCGAAGGCGGCGGCATAGTTGACGATGCGGCGGACGTCCTTGTCGGTGTAGCGCATGCCGGGGGAGTAGGAGCCGAGGTTGGCGAGGCTGGGGACGGTGGGGAGGACGATAGGGAAGGACTGGGCGTCGGTGATGTGCCAGTGGAAGACGTTGAGCTTGTTGAAGGCCATGGCGCGGATGGTGTGCAGGATGTCGCGGACGGGGTAGAAGTTGCGTGCGGTGTCGAGAAGGATGCCGCGGTGGGTGAAGTGGGGCCGGTCGGAGATCTCGATGCCGCTGGGGACAACCGACTGGCCGGCCGCAGCTTGGCCGCCGCCGGCCCATGCGAGCTGGGAGAAGGTCTCGAGGCCGCGGATGGCGCCCCAGGGCATGGCCGCGGAGATGTCGGCGGAGGCGGAGTCGGCGGGCACGGAGAGCGTGTAGGACTCGTCGACGGCGGGGCCGAGCGGGACGTCGGCCTCGGAGACGGAGATGGTGAGGACGCGGACGGGGACGCGGGCGAGCGTGTAGTTGGGCGGCGTCACCAGCGGCGCATGGCGCTCGGTGCGGATGAGGCGGGTGTAGTAGGCGATGGCGTGGCGGAGAGACGGGTGGGGCGGCACCGCGTGGATGGTGAAGTTCGGGGTGAGCGGCGCGTACACGACGGACGGCCACGAGATGGACGTCGGCTTCGGCCACACGAACACCTTCTGGTTCGGCTGCGGCGGTGGAGGATCCGAAGGCGGCGGCGCGCGAGCGGCGGGTGTGGCCGCTGGACGGAGGAGTAAGAGGAGGAGGACGAGATACGGCAGCGCTTCCATGGCCCGCCGGCGTTTAGGAGTGGATGAGAAATTTCAGCGTCTTCGGTGGAGTGACTTTGCTTTAGTTGACTCGGTTCGATGGATTTGGCCCTGTCCGCAACATGTGGAAGGATAAATTATACTCACTCCGTCCCAAAATAAGTGTCTCAAAGTTGTACAATAGTGAATGTATCTATACTTATTTCATGTCTAGATACATTTACTTTTTGACAAATCTAAGACAGTTATTTTGGGACGGAGGGAGTAGAATTCACCCACAAATCTACCACATTGGATAGAATTCACCCTGAAAAAGAAATTGGTCTACTTCTAACCCTGAAATGTACAATACCGGATAAATCACCCCGCTAGTGGTTTTTGACGAATTTGAACGGTTTTTGACAAATTGAGGCGGTTTTGCTGGGTTGACTCCTGCGCTGACGTGGTGCCACTGACGGCGTAATCCGCTCGTGGAGCGAGACAGAGGAGGAGGAGATGACGATCGAGCCATCCATCAGGCTCGCCGGTAGGGAGCTGTCGGTCCGCGGCCGCGCGGTGGTGTCTGACATGCCGAACGCGGTGACCGCCCCCTCCGCGGCGACGAGGAGCCCCGGTCAACGGCGTCTTCCTCGGCGCCGACTTCGCCCAGCCGGTTGACTCTCGGGTGGCCAGGGGAGGTCCTCACCTGTAGATCGAGAGGCCGGAGGTAGGACGAGACGGTTGCTCCGGCGGTGAAGGACCGGTCCAAGGCGGTGGTGTGGGACCTGGTCCATGGCGGTGGCTCCGCTGGGGATTCCACCTAGCGCCGCTTGGTAGTCCACGAGATTCCCGGCTCTGGCGGGGGGCGTGCGGTTCATGGGGTGCTTCCAATTAAAGGTGTGGTGGATGGTGCAGAGGATGGGGGACAAAGGCGGCGATGTCCCGCACGACACGCGGTTCCTGCTCGTGGACTCCAAGGCCGCCGCCGGCGGGGGCGAGCAGGAGACTTCGTACGTCGTGTTCCTCCCGCTCGTCCAGGGCGTGTTCCAGGCTAGCGGGCGGCGGTGCGGGTGGTCAGTTGTGCTCCTAGTTCACCCTGAACATTTTCTTGATTTGATTTGGGAGAAGGGAAGGCGGAGCAGAGACAGGCGGCGCATGATTTGGGGATGCAGCTCGACTTCGGAACAGCTCGCCGTCGCCGCTCCCAGAACGGCGCGGGAGCGGGAGCAGAGGGAGGCGTGGCTCGCCGGGAGTCCATCGAGCACGAGCAGCGGAGGTCGTCGGCCGTCGCCCGCGGTACTGGTCGTTCAACACGGCGCCGACGGCGACCACGTGAGTGCCACGTCAGTGCAGGAGTCAACCCAGCAAAACCGCCTCAATTTGTCAAAAACCGCTCAAATTCGTCGAAACCACTAGCTGGGGGTGATTTATCCGGTATTGTACATTTCAGGGTTAGAAGTATTCCTGCAATGTGCTAGATTTGGGGGTGAATTCTATACTTTATCCATACGTGGAGGTAGGAATCCGGAAGGCGTAGATCCTTTCTACTGAAAGCCCGTAAGTTTTTTCAGTCTAACCCGTAGGTTCTTGCGGCCCAAAATTGGTGACCGAATATTTAGAAACAGGTAGTACTCCAGTTCTCAAAGAATCCCAAATTTAGTGATCCAGTATTAATTTTTTCCATAACTCCAGGATCATATATGTCTAAACCCTAGACATCAAAATTGTACAAGTTTCATCATCGAGATAAATAAAATAACTTTTTCCCACTAAATACCTCACCCTCTTTGTTTGACATTATTACATCTCCTCCGAGTGCATGTTATCCACACTCTCTTCATCAAACATTACATCTCCACGTGCATATTGTCCAAACCCTCCACACTGCAAGATGGTTCGCCATTTTTAACTAGTCGTTACTCATCAACGGAATATATTAGCTTACCATCCTCACCTTGCTTGTTTCTTTCTCGCACTCACCGTCTGCTAATAAAAACACCATCGCCTTTACCCCCCCTCCCCACCACAATCACACACACAGTCCAATCAACATCGATTATGGCGTGTGTTGTGTGTGCGTGCGAGGCGGTTTTATTTAGCAAAACAACCACATTTGGGGCTAAGTTGTCTACTAACCACCACTTTGGGGGAAATGACGCAGAGCACCGCACTTTGGGGTAGGATTGTGTCACGGAGCACTGATGATTCGTCGATGTGCGCTTAAAATGCGTCACACGAACCCGCGGTGCCGGGGGAGATACTCCGCAACTCGCCCCGCGAGAGCCCTGCTTCCAGCGAGATACGCAAGACATCAAGCAGGCGCTTTTTAGACCAGACGCCCCGGCCCGTCGGCAAGCCCCTTCAGAGGATGTCGGCGACGATTGGTTGAACCCGGCCGGACTTAGCCGCTCCGGTATTCGGTTGTCGGTATTCTATGAACTTCAGAAGGAGTCGCCGAATAATGGAAGCATGAACAAGGGTTTGAGAGTAAAAAGTAGGGTTGTATTGATATGTCGATTGTTTCCTTCATTTCAATCGGCCATCACCTCTCACATATGTATGAGGCGGCTGGATTTCCCCTACAAGCAAAGGACTTCTACAAGGATTACAATTAGCAATCTAAGTCGAATTCTATATATCTCTAAACTGGGCAAGTTTTGGTCGATTTCGTACTGAACTCGGACCCAAGGGTCCTTTTTTGGCTCCTTTAGGAAGTCTCCTTTTGTCCTTTCGTGTTGACCTCGAACTTGCCTTCCCTTCGCGCTTGAATTGACTTGATTTCCATTTCCTTGGGCGTCTCGCGAGTCCCGAATTTGGCTTGCTGCCAAGTCCTTCTTGATCCGCCATTCCCCAAATTTCTTGGTAGTTAGTGTTGCCCAATCCTTTGTTGCCGACTCCTTTTGTGTCGGGTTCCCTGTCCAGATTTGCAGCATTTGTCCTGCTTCTTGTTGTGGCCATAGAGTTTGCATACCAACTCGGATGGAGATGAGCCAAACATAAAACTTGTTTGTCTCCACGAGACCATCAACCCCACACGGGCCAATTCTCCAAACAAGTCGGCCTTGATGATGTTCCAGATCCTTTTCTCTGAAGTGCTTTTCCGGGTTGCCAATCCTTCCCGGGGCGAGTCCTGAACTGGAGGTGACGACCTGCCAAAAAAGGGTGCTAACAATCGCTTTAATCGTGTTAACACGATTTCTGACCGTTTGGCCCCACGTTTCGGGTCTACTTGGCAAAATTAGAACGATTATACTGAGCTATTAAAATAGTCATAGGGCCACTAGTGAACATGGGACACACACATCGTGTCAATCTTCTCCAAATCCGCCATTTCTTCCTCGACGTATGTGTCGATGCGCGTGCAGGGGCATGCCCTTAGCGAGTGAGGGAGACAATGTGGGAGAGGCTCGAGCGCGTCCCGTATCAACCTGTGCTGGTATCCGTCCATCACCTGCTCTATCGTTGCCTTCTCAAATCAATGGGAGAACACAAGAATTAATGAAGTCGTTACTCACCTAGTCGGACAAATCGGGGCGGCCGAGGGTGACAGATTCGAACAGGAACACGCTGGGGGCTAGCGGCCCGTCGTTCTTGAGGCCGTAGAGAAGATCGCCATGGTGGTGGCGCTGTAGGTGCTGGTGCACGTCGGCACCCATCGGGTCGCGGCCTTGAGCGGCGCCCATAGCTGGATGAAATCATAGAATTGGGCGGATCTCATCCAGAGCGCACTGAAGCGGGGGTAAGGCGGGGCGGCGAGGTCGTAGGCACACTTGAGGGTTGCCATGAGGTGGGTCGGGAGGCGCTTGGTGGTGTGTAGCGTGGGCGGGAGAGCCGGGAGGTGGGGGATTTGGAGGAGGGGATCTAGAGGAAGAAGATAGTTCTGACGTGTGGGTCTCACGTCCAGTACAACTCAACCTAACGGACGTTACCTACCATTTGTTCCCCTTTGCCACGTGGGTCTGATAGTGGGCCAGGTTGGTCAGAAATCGTGTTAACACGGTTAAACTGACGAATCAGTGCTCCGCGTCACAACCTTGCCCCAAAGTGCGGTGCTCTGCGTCATTTTTCCCAAAAGTGGTAGTTACTAGGCAACTCAGCCTCAAATGTGGTGGTTCTGCGTCAATAAATATATGATAAAGCTAGGAAAGGTGTCATCGGGGTTTAGTTACGATGAGGCTAGGAATTATTTAGTTGAATATTGTGTGTGTTAGTGTATGTTCCTTAGATGTCGTGCTTAACTAGGTGTGGGTACGGTCGGTCGAAATTTCATAATGGGTCCACCCAATATAGATGTGTTTCTTAGAGGGGAGGCCTTGGTACATTTCAAGTCCACACAAAGAAGGTATTGATACATATACACATCCCAAAGAAACAAAGGGGGTATAAGTGATCCAATTGTTAAATTGTTAATCAAATGGATCAACCTATCTAATGAATCAGTTACATTGAGGATTCAAAGTTAACAGAGAAGTTCCCTTTAAAAAAAGGTTAATATAGAAGGTAGTATGAGACTTCCATCGCTGAGCTCCGGTGAAGACTAATCTTCACGAGGCAGACTTGTCAGGCTACATTAGTTACCTGGCAAAGAGTCAACTAAAAACAGAGTTATGTTAAAACAGAAAACATTTCAGAGTGTTAGGTCAATTTCATCTGTTCATCTGCAATCCAGCAGCGCTTGCCGTCTCTTAACGCTTCACGCCAGGACTCAAGTACTCCCCATCATATATCTGCAATCGAACGGCTCCGCTTCACTCCATTGTCGTTGTTTGAAATCCAACAAACAACTTTATTTATGTTTTGCTTCTAGCTCTACCTACTATCTTTGTTGCCTTTTTTGTTTGAACAAGCATAGGCGCTAGGGGCGCCGATTTCATTCCAGCTCAACTGCACCAGGCAGCAGTGATTACAACGTCATGTAGATTTACATTCTGTAAAGTGGATAGTAGAGGACAAGAGACTAGAGAGTGAGCTGGGTTTGTACATCTGTAGATAGGCTGATTTAGGCTGAGCCTAATAGCCTGTGTTGCACATAAGTGAGCCTCTCCATTTAGTTCCCTAGATATGTGGTAGACCTGCGGAGAAACACTGGATGTAGTCCTAAAAAAATGGGCTAAACATTCTCTGGCATTCCAGTGTAGGAGAGGATGATCGATTCTTTTTGCTGCTGCAATCTTCGCTAGAACCTGATTATCTGTCAAGATTATTGGTCTGTCAACATTAAGGGCATTTGCAAGATGTGCTGCTAATAGAAGAGCCTTCGCCTCTGCTTGGAAGACTGATAACTGGTGTTTTGTTGAAGCCTGTATCCTGATGCTCCATCTGTTGTGATCGACATTGTGTTGGACAAATACTCCTAGGCCTGTTTTTCCTTCTTGCGTAGAACCTGAGTGATTGTTGCCTTTTTTCCAAGATGCATCTGCAAAAATAACCACTCCTTGAAGAGATGAGATAGATCACAATGTCACACCTTGCAGTGGAATTGTAAGCATGTCCATGGTCTCCTGTGATGGCATCTGTTTGGCTTCCTGTTTAAAAGAAGAAGAACTGCAAAGTTCCAGGTTTTTCATAAGAGCTTGTGAATTTATAGAAATCTGATAGGGTTCACCCTTATTTTGTTGGAAAAGCATGTCATTCCTAGATTTCCATTAGTTGGCTATTTAGTACAACTAGTACCCTAGTGCGTCAATCCAGTCTATGCTTACTGTCCAAAGTCATCAACCTAGTCAATGCTGTCATCAACCCAATCAATGCTTACTACCCAAAGTCATCAATCCAATCAATACGACCGTGTGTCGTTCTATTTTTCTGACAACACCTGCTCAATCAATGGGTAAAATTTCATATTCATAACCGTATTTGTACACATCATTTTTTTTGAACCAATGACACAAATTCCATGCGCGCTCAGAGCCGTGAGCCAAAAGTCCGCGTCCCCTCATACCTAGCCTACTCCAACCTTTTATTTTCCTGCCAACATCACTCAAACCATATTCGGTAGAGAAAAATAAAAATCAGTCAAAACAGGGGCAAGAGAAGTTAATCTAAAATTCAAGTGGAGTTTGACATGGTCTCACCATGGAGGACGACAGGATGACGACCGGCCGCAGCTCCGCCGCCAATCCGCATTGCCAAATTTGCCATAGGAGCCAGAGCCATTTCATCCCCACCAGAAACCCTGACGAGAGATTTCCCCTAAACCCTCGCCTACCGTCCCTGACACCCTGCTGGCGTGCTCCTCCTGCGCCCATGGCGGGCTCGGATCCGGGGCCTGACATCTCCGGCCTCTTCTGCCACTACAACACCCTCTACTTCCACGACTCCCTCGGCGCGTGCGCCGTCTCCTGGGCCGAGGAGCCGCTCCCCTACGGGTAACCGCCGCCCTCCCATTTCCTCGAGTTTTTGCGTTCTGGGGTGCCATACTGCCATCTAGGTTCGCTTTCCGGCCGGGGTTTCGCAGATCGAGGCTTCAGATGTTGGAATGTTTCCCGGATTCCAAGATATTGCCTGTTGCATACCTTGCCCCCCTTTGAAAATCACCGCACAGATTCGGTGCATTGCGATACTTTTTGTTGTTGGGAAATTTTGCAGAGAAGAACCCCTATTTCGTGCGAGCTGCGATTTGGTTCTTCCGGAGGCGCAAGTGGCTTTAGTCACTCGTTCATCTACCAGGGGAACCTTGACGGTTACTTTTGGAGGGAAATAGTTCAATCTCCCTCTTGTTCATTCGATTTAGAACACCAGTTCCTCAAAAGCGAATTAGGGCACTAGAGGAAATGATAGTCATGTTTGCTTACCTCAGTTTAAGGTTCCAGCAGAACATAGGTGACTCATCTCTCAGCAGCTTGCACATCTATGGTGATTGGAGTTTCGACACTAACCTTTGAATCCTTGCACTGTTATTTTGTTCATTGATCGATGATATGTTGGAGTCTGTGATGTGGGTAGGGATATCTAGGTGTATGACAAGAATGATTCAGTATCTTTTTTACATCCTTTCTGGCAAGGAAAGAGGAAAATAATGGAGCTAATGGCTGTACTGAAAATAATGGAGCTAATGTTCTGAATTCAAAAGTATACTGAAATGAATTAGCCAGTACTTGACGGATCCACGAGTTGTGAACAATCGGATGGCATTGTGCGGATGGCTGAAAAAGGTCTAGGACTCCAAACTTCGTGGTGTACATATTGTGTCACTCACGGCGATTCACTCTAAATCTCTGAAAACATGGTGAGACAGCTCTGAGCCCAAACACAAGGATTTATTATTGGTTTCTTGTAGATTTGATAAAGTAACTTCTGATGAGAGGATTTTGTGCCATGGCTGGGTACGTGACAGTTTTGTAATTAAGGAATAATCCCAGTACCAATTGAGGAATACATTTGTTTGAGATTACTACAAAAGCAGCCTCAAACCCTTAACAGAGTTCCATGTCATCTTATTATTTCCATATCGTTGGATGTGCAATCTATGATACAGATATGCCACCTTCCAAGTATTCATTATATGATAAAATTCCTGATCTCTCTGTAGTCTTCCTCTCACAACAAATAATCTACAATATTATGTGCTATAAAACTATTGTCTTGGTAAAACAGGTCAACAACACGAAAGGCTTCAGTATGTGTGTGACGTGTATCATTAATTAACAATATTGGGTGAAGCGTATAGAGCATTCACCTCAATAATTCATGAAAAGTGAAGACAAAAAATTGTCGACACTAGTACATTTCAAATGTCATTGGATTATCTTGTGATACATCAATCATAGCGATGGACTTGCATGCAGGTAATAATACAGTGTTCTGCTAATAGTTGAATTCATTTGAGTGGATTTTTTTTGGCTTTTATACTATAAATAGCTTTCCGAAGTATAACCAATGCTAATGTCGAACCTAGTTATGTGTGGTTTATCATCCACTTATGCATTAAAGTACTTACTGGTTCCCACTACAGCACCATACCAGAACATCTGTCATGGACTTCTCATGTTTAATCGTTTTCATGCAGTACCTTAAGTGACTGTGAGTATTATCCTGGCGGTGGTGGCTGTATCGTACTTCTTTCCAAGTCCTTGTACGAAGGCCACCTAGACTCGGATCTGAAGAATGTTCTGCTCCATGAGATGATACATGCCTATATGTGCATCAAAGAGAATAATACTAACCATAGGTACTTAACTGAAATTACCTTATATAATTCTAAATTTGTAAGTTCTTTCTGGTTATTTCTAAATGGTGAATCACAGTGACCATGGTGGGAACTTCCAGAAGCTGATGAATATAATCAATTCCAGCATTGTACCAGATGCTCATGTAAGTTGAGTTCAAGTAGCCACTGTCAATCAGTCTGTACTTAGAGATTCCTTATTAACATCGTCAACTATAATCAGCGACCCGTTGGTGGCTACAGCATAATCATGCGCCATCATACAGGAAGAAATATTATCAATACAAAGTAAGCATCGGGACTGTAATACTAGCAAGTAATAATCTGATTTTATTTTGAGATTGACAGATAAACATTTTGCAGTGTGAAAACTGTGGAGATTTGGTCAAGTCAACCAAGATCAGTGGACCTTCACATGATGACTGCATTGAGAGAATGGGTGCTAATTACTCATGTCCAAATGCAATGTGTCAGTGGCATAGGTATTAGCTCTATGCTTCAGTGCAATTTTTGGTTTGGTAATTCATATTTGCCTCGGTATACCTGTAAGAATGCTGAATCGTGACAGAAATGTTTTAGTTAGATACGTGCTTTCCAGCCAACTCTGAATTTTTTTGAATGTAAAATGTACTACTCTATGTGTTCTCATGCTGGGCAGTATAGGATTGGTACTCATCGGAGATTTTGTTGCAACATTAAAACAGGGATCTGAGCTCAATGTATGACTGAAAAATATACCGACTAGTGTTATATTTTACAAGAAAGATGAGACATATTGAACTAACCTAGTGGTGATGAAGCTCTACTTGTTCAGATAATTCTCTACTTGGATATAGCTATATGGATCAAATTTGCACAATCGCCATTTGATTTTTATATAGTTAAATATGAACGCTTGCTGTCAGGGTCTGTTGATGTCCAGATAGATTTATGCAATATTAATATGTGGAAACACATCGGTGAATCTTTCCAGCAAAGATGGGTATCTTGATTCCCTTAGAGGACCTAGGGCCAAACTGTTTTGCCCATTGAACTAATAGCACACATATTTGACATTGACATTAATACACAAGGCAATTATTACTGTACTTTTAGGTGTAAATTGCCGACTCTGAATAGAATAATTGTCACATTGTATATTTTTGAGGAAAGCTAGAGCTTTTCATTCAGATAGACAAGGGAAAGACTGCCGATAAGAAAGCTACAAGGTAGTCCGGACTCACATCGAGCCACTCACGACGCAGAAGCGCACTGGAAGCAAACTTGACACAGATATGAGCTAGATTATTACACTCCTTTTTTTTTGGTAAAAACAAATCAAAACTTTTGAAAGCCTTAGAACGGTCCTTAGCTTCTTCTAGGACGCATATCACCGAAGACCCTGCCCATAGCAAGTTTCAAGCAGCACACACAGCCAGCCCTGCCTTAGGGCAAACAAGATACCATCTCCAAGGGCTGGCAGAAGATCAGTAGCATTACCATATGCCTGGCAGAAACACCCGAAAAGGAGGAGCCATCATCCCTGCGTGTGACACATCGTAAGCTAGCGCACCACAAGGCTGACTTCTAGGTTTGTTTCACAGGCTGCTTCAGAGACACCTTATGCGGAAGCTCTAGCATCATCAGTCTCTAGGATCCAACCCATCACCTTAACATCATTGAATGAGTCACCATCCGGATATGTCGATCCGGAAGATCTGTCATGTTTCTCATGCCGTAGCGCAAATAAGTCCTTCCCGGCTTCCCGCCTTCTGCCCACAGAGGATAGCTTAGGACCGCCGTGTGGCGAAGGGTACGGAAGCCTGGTTGATGACCTCAATATCCCAGCTCCTAGAACCTTCATCAATCAACTCACTTGAACAGTAGCATCTTAGAACCTGACAGGTTGTCTGCCATCAGATTTGGATAGGATAATTGTCAGACCGCTTCTCTGAAGCCAAGTATTTTGACAGATTCCTCAGTATAACCCAGTGACAGAGAGTATATGTCCCGATATCTCATAAGTCATAACTGCATACGTTGCTATTGGAGTGTGGATAGCGTAACCAAATTCGGATATCTGAGTAGTTGGCAAGTCAGTTACATGTAATTAGGATTTAGGAAACTTGAGGATGGCTTACATTTCTATCATCACTTGCCATTTTGGCACCTCCTTGAGGTCAGTATTTGCATCTTAATGTAAACCTGAGACAAAATTGAATAATCTCCAAATGCAGATTAGGTTATTGCTTTGATGCAAACCTTACCAAATAGCATTTTTTTTCAGAAAAATGAATATTTCGGATTATTCCTTATCCAACTTGCACCCTGCTTTGGCTTCTCCTTTCCACCCTTATATGTTTGTATGTCTGTCTTGATATGTATATTTTGGTATGCAGGCACCAGAAGCAGTGCTCTGGTAGCTATTATACAGTTCGAGAGTCAACAACATGCTATGTGAGACTAGGTTCCATAGGTAATTTTTGCCTCAAGACATAGTTGATCTAGAAATGTCTGGACGAGTCTTCATAGTATGGTAATTGTATTGCTTATTGCTCTTGACAGCTTCTTCAGCCGAAGAAACACTAGATGAGCGCAAGGCTGACGAATCAGCCAGCGGACGTTGGCATGCCAAGCATACATCAAATGAGTGTAGGACAAGCAATAAACATGAACGGGAAGATGCATCAGCTGAGTTCCTCCATTGTAGTGATGGTGCAATTGACAAATCGGGAGTGGGCTCCTCTTCAGGGCACAGGTCTAGTAAGAAAATCAAACAGTCGAACATTGGCTTTGACCTCCCGACTGCCACAACTGTTCAGCAAGCACAAAAGAGACCAAGAACAGATGCACAAAACAAGAACCAAGGGTGCAGCAGACAAAAGAAAAGAAAGATAAGCAACTGGGATGGTTCCTATACTGTGCTGATTGAAGGGTTGAATTACTATTTTGTAGATAATTCATATGAAGATGAGGTACCTTTGATAAACAAAAGAACCGAAAGGAGAAAACGACAGAAGTTACTGGAAAGTTCTCAGGCTATGGACTCAAACAATGGTGTTGGGGGTACTATCACAGTTGCCAAATCATCTCAGGAGCAAGAAATTGTGCCTGCTTCGCAAGTTGATGAAAGGTTGTTGCCAGCTGCAGATCAAACTGGTCATGAAACTGTATCATCTCCGTTGGATTCACCGGTGGCTGGCTAAATCATGCACATTTCAGATGGGTGACTATCACAGTTTCTCTCTCAGCTGAAGCTTTCGGTTTTGCATTTTGCTAGTGATAGGCATCTTGCGAAGTGCTAGGTTGTAAACTTAAACCTCAGTTGAATGTGTGCATCTTACTACTGACCTGGGCAGGATGCTGTGCCGACCTGTGAAGTATCTGCCCTGTACATAGTTTTGTTTACTTCTGTTACATTTCGCCCCTTTTACTAGCATAGGAGGGTTTCACTGTGAGGACTGTAGCTCGTTTCAGGCCACCGTATTCCTCTTTCCTTGACTGTCAGTGGAAAATCTGTAACTACAGACCTACTGTAGCACTGTTGCCCCCTCTCGTGACCTGTGATTCTGTGAAGCAGTGAAGAATCTCTTTGTATATATGTGAAACCATCGATATATTAGGATGCAAGTTTGATTTTTTATTTTTGTTAAATATAATTTGTTTTGCTTAGCAATATACTTCTTCATCTGGACTTTCTGCACGTAACCATGTACATCGCCTACAACCATTGTCATTTCCTTTTGTATTGACAACACCTCGGTGAAGTCGGAGTTGCCCTCGGTGGTGTGATGACGATGACACTGGTAGACAATCTCGACGATGACCTTCATCTTCGGTGTTGTGTGTGGTCTGCTTTTGCTAGCCAGGGTGGGCTGGTTACCGGCCACCTCTCTTCTTCTTAATAATTAATGAAAAAGACAAGTATTTTGCCTTGTTTTTTAAAAAAACTTTTAAACCATTGAAATGAGAAAAGTGACTCAAAACACAGGAATAGCCGAATAGCCCTATCTCCATCTTATCTCCCTCCCAAATCCCACTCGCCTCCTTCTTATTCTTCTATCCACACTCGCGAGCTGCGCAAGCGCGCTCCACCGCCATGGCGTCCATCACCCTCCTCTCCCTCGCTCCGGCCGCTACCTTGCTCCACCTCCCCGCCTGCACCACCTCCTCCTCACGCTTCGCGGCCATTCCCCTCCCCCTCACCGGCCGCCGGGCTCTCCTCCTCCGCGCGCGCATCCCCCGCCGGGTCACCGTCGTGTGCAGCGCCGCGGCTGCGGCCGAGGCCTCGGAGGCGGCGCCCGTGGAGAAGTTCCGGCTGACAACCTCAGCCCGCAGAAGGGGTCGCGGCACCGGCGGAAGCGGAAGGGGCGTGGTATCTCGGCCGGGCAGGGCGCCAGCTGCGGGTTCGGCATGCGCGGGCAGAAGTCGCGCTCGGGGCCCGGGGTCCGCCGAGGGTTCGAGGGCGGCCAAATGCCACTCTACCGCCGTCTGCCTAAGCTCCGGGAGTGCCGGCGGTGAGTCACTTTGGTCTAAGCACCCACTTCCCTCATCAGTTGAAGCCTTACGCACTAAGCTCTGTAGTCTGTATGCTCACCTCTACAATCTACATTGTTCATATAATGTGCCCAATTAGCTTAGAAGTATTCGACGCAGTGATGCACATTAGTAACCGTGCTTTGCGAGTGACTGTAATTGGGAAGTAACCTGATGCTAATTCTACCCTGCCTTTTCAGGAATGCACATCGGGTTGCCAAAGTACGTGCCGTTCAATTTGAGAGACATAGCGCAGGGTGGGTTCAAGGATGGTGAGGAGATTTCATTGGAGTCCTTGAAATCCAAGGGTTTGATCAACCCATCTGGCAGAGAAAGAAAGCTTCCACTCAAGGTACAACCTACCTATGACTATGACATTATCTTTACTGAAACCTGAATGTCCTAGCATCGAGTGTTTAGCTTAACTTCTCGCCCTATGTAACTTGATTGGTCTTTCTGTATCCTAGCTGTGTGACACAGATAAGGTTTTATGTACAAGGCTAAGGCAATAGAGCATAATTTGGCATTGTGGTGGCTTTAAGCAGTACTTCATTCCTTTTTATTGGTGCAACAGACAGTTAGCATCATCTTTTCCTGAGATGCAGCCAGAAATTCTTCCTGAAATTAGTAAACTTTCTCCTAACTAAGAAAACTGGACCTAGAACACATGTCTATACTAAAATCGTAATGTGGGGTGCTATCAACTTCCATTGAAGGTACAACCTATGATAGTTATCTGATTATCTTTACTAAATCCTGAGTGTCCTTGCATTCGAGTGTTTAGCTTAACTTCTGGCCCTACATAACTTGATTGGTTTTTATGCATATTAGCTGTGTGACACAGATAAGATAAAGTTTATGCACAAGGCGGATAAGAGCTTCTACAACCTATATGGCGCACAACTCGTATCTCGGCCGTCCGTTCGCGCGTTTGAACGGCCGAGATTTGACGTTGAATGCGCGCGAATGGATGGCCAAGATACGAGTTGTGCGCCATATAGGTTGTAGAAAATCCATTTAGTGCACAAGGCTATGACTGTAAAACATAATTTGGCATTGTGGTTGCTTTAAGCAGCACCTTATTCCTAATTTTGGATGCAACAGACAGTCAGCATCATCTTTTCTTGAGACGCAGCCAGAGTCTTGGAATTAGTAATTATTCTCCTAACTAAGTAGATTCCTTAAGGCCGCACATCAGTTTCAAACTGGACCTAGAACAGTTGTCTGTATTAAATTTGTAGGGTACTATCAGCTTTATCCTTACAATATGTGTTATTCTGCTGGTAACAGTTGATGTTCAGCAGATGGCAGTCCTTTCATCTTAACTTTGGTACAGCGGATGCTGCTGTGATATTGTTCTCTAGTTCACGTGTTAGTACATATTTATGTAGGGAAACAAAAAATTGCTTAATAAATAACCGAGTTTGTACAATCACAAACACAAAATTGTTTAATAGAAGTGAAGAAATACATGCAGGAACATGATTATCCCAAAAACACACTCCCTGCTTCTCCGCAAATCTTGTGAGCTCATGAGCGACCTTATTGGTATCTCTCTTAACCTATCCAGCTGAATCCCTGGTAGAAGTTGCACTGTAGTTTTGGCATCGATGGTCATAATACTCCAACTTGGTTTCTCTGTAGTTGGGTTGTTGAGGGCATTAACTACCAAAAAAGATTCAGATTTGAGAATGACGGGTTGATGTGTACGATTAACCAGAGTGAGCCCTTCGAAACAAGCATGAGCTTCTGCACATAAACATAAACATGCATTTATATTTTTGAGACAGCTAGGACAACTGCACCTGTATAATCTGGGATAACTCTAACTGAAGCACCACACATTACCTCTCGATATGCTGTATCGACGTTGATTTTTTCGTAGCCACCAGGCCGCTGCATCCACGAGTAAGAATTGATATTAGTATGCTGATACATCTTATCAACATCAAGCAAACCAGGATAAAACATGGGCCATTGTCCTTTCACATCTTCAGATTTAGATTACCCATGTTGTTTGGACTTGGCCTAGTTCATTAGAAACTGAGCCGCTTCATGGACAGTAGCATCTCATTTGAAATGAACAATGTCATTATGATGCCAAGCTCTCCAAATCATAAGAAGCACTAAAGCTTGAGTTTCTTTGTAATTAAGTCCAGCGACAAAGTAAACCAGCACAGTCCTGAATACCTGAACATAGTTATATCCCAGCCCACAGATATCACAAGTACCAGAATTTTTCAGAGTTTGCTGCCATTTATTTTTCTTGGTCGCTAGTGCATCAATACACTTGCCATCTGAAAATTCTAACGTTATTTGGCACATTGGCATACCATATATTTTGCCATAAACGTTCACTGGCAGCCAAATTGGTACTCCCATTTTTCTGATTTCAGCAGATAACCAGTGAGCCAATTTGTAAGCACCTCTGACTGAAAAAATACCCGTTTTATTCTAGTGGCAGACGACGAAGTCTTGTTGGATATTGATCATTCACTGATAACCTGATCTTAAAAATTTCAATCGGACATCCCATTAACATGCTTTTAGAAACTAGTACTTACGAATAACAGCGTCAGAGTGAGCCTGGTGCCTGTGCTTCCCTTACAGTTTTACTTTAAATAAACAGTTTCAGAAATAACTACACATCTGTATCATCTGCACCGAAATGGACTTCATCTGCTACTTGTGAATGCCATTTTGTTTGGTCTGCATGACTGTATGTTAATGTTTTGTTCACCAATATGTAGATTTTAGGAGAGGGTGATGTATCAGTCAAGTTGAACATCAAGGCTGGAGCATTCTCCTCCTCGGCCAAGGAGAAACTTGAGGCAGCTGGCTGTACTTTAACAGTGTTGCCCAAGCGGAAGAAATGGCTACCAGCAGCTTATGTGAAGAACCAAGCTCGTGCTGAAGAGTACTTCCGCAAGAAAAATGCCGGTGCTGGTGAAGCTGACGCGGCCTCCACATAGAGTTCATACACACTGTACCTCTCTACCCTTCTCTTTAGCACGTGTTTATTGCTCCCATCTCATCCCAAAATGTCCATGTACCATGGATTTTGTATTTATGTGATATGCAAGTATTTTGCGCCCTTATTTTGGTATGCATGGTCCCTTTATGTGGTGTTTTTAAAAGAAAGAGTAGATTTCACCCAATTTGTTTTTTACCGGGTAGATTTAAAAAAATTCATGGAAACAAGCATTAGTAAAACAAAGCACTAGGTTTTAGATTGCTCTTAATGTAAAGCTCAGTAATAAGAGATGGCATCAATTTTGTACTAGGAACCAATGTTTCGTGTTTAAAAAAACACACATGCCACTGGTATCAGATAATATTAACTTCAGACATTTATATCCATGTAAAAGTACATCACCCGGTGAGATATGAATCTTTCGATGCTTTATCTGCCAACTATTTTCTCGCCGTTTTCTTTCAACTAGGTTTTTTCTTTCAACTCTGGAGCCTAAAATCTGTTCTGGCAAGTACAAGACAGTTCATCTACAGAGTTATCTCTTTAAAAATCAAATCATCATCTCTGTTTCTTCATTTATGCTCTGATGTGTACCTGAGAGTTTCTCAGTTTTGCAATGTCTTTCGTGGTTCCTGGCCAGTGGGGGGCGTGCATGTTTGATGCACTATTCTCCACTGACAAGGAAGAGCCTGACCAGAGGGTCAGATGGTTAGCTGAGCGTGGAGTGCGCTCGGTAGCCTAACGACCCGGGTTCGAGTCTCGAACACCGCAAGTTGTTGCTCATAGCTCCCCTAGCTCCCCTTCTATAAAAATATGCCTGGGTGCTTACCCATGGATAACATTTTTTTTTCCACTGACAAGGATCTGCAATTATTCTACAGGGGTGCAACTCATTCTATACACGTATCAATTGATATGTGGACACAACATTTCAACAGAGCTCATCCTAAGGTTGCGTGTTTGTAGGAGTTGCAATAGGACAGTTTTGCAAGACATATAATGATTGACTTCCTGTCGAACAGCACCATTCAGTGAAATGCAGACAGTTTTATATGATAAATCTTCGTTACACCTATGGGCTATGGAGTTAACACTTGACTCTGTCACATCACGAGGAATTTCATTGTTCACTTAATCTGACAGTACATTTCCCCTGGAAACTGAAGGTTGAATTATAGTTCATGTTCTCTCGGGGAAGTGGGTGTTCCATGAATTTTCCAGCTAGTGTTTTTGTATGATTGCTCAAACATAAATGCCTGCCAGATAGTGCTTTTCCCGTCTTGAGGCTTGTCTCATTAGGACGTTATTATGCGCATATCTATAATCATAGTGCTGATCTGTACCATCATTTTTTCCATTGATGAGAGTTATCCCCTTTTCTTGGTCCCTCCTCGGTCCTGGCATTGACACTTCTTTGTTGAACTGGCTTCTCGCTCTCGTTTCAATTGTTTACATGCCACCGAAATTTCCATGTCTTCATCGTTTCTTTTAGAATTCTATCCATCCCAGCATCATTTAGTGAGCAAAGCTGAGAGGAGCCCTTCCTATTTTAGATAAACATACAACCCCTCGCTACTATTTTATAAACCAAGTCATCTAATTAATCTATTACTCCTATGTTGATTTCCTATAAATGTTGCATCACAACATTTTGACTGGTCATATGTAGATGTTCAATATACAGTAGTTTAATACCACATTGACAAACTAGTTAAACGACACGCTAACCTATTCGCTAAGCATCTAAAGTCTAATATCACTGCAAATAATTGAACAATACACATGTCTAGGCGCTTGTGAGAATTTTAAATTTCTGGTCAAAGTATCCTTGCAAATTCTGGATTGACCCGTGGGAGGGAGCAGCAATTTACTACTGTTCCAAGCAAAGTTGCCAGATAAAAACAAATAGAAACGTGGGTTTTGTTGACTTGTTGTATAGAGCATTAGTTAATCATAGATAGATAAGTAAGGATTTTATAATGGAGCTAAGCTCGTGCGCATATGTTTACTAAGCAAAGTTTTCATGCATGCTGTTTTGGTTTCAAAAGGAAACAAATTGAGAAAATTCCCCAGACAAAGGCAAAGGGATCGGATGCCTCGCTCATGTTTTTTTTGCATGTGAGAAGACGGAGGATCTATGCTCACTAATTTTGTGGCGAGAAGTTAGCTACACAAGTTAGAACTGGACTTCTTGTATATGCTTAGCGATGTAAGATGCTAAACAACATGTTCTTTTCAGCAGCTGGTTAGGGTAGGGACACTAAGTGCACTACCAGTCTAGCGGCATCTTTCACCTAGTTGTTGCTTCTGGTTCTCAATTTTTCGATCGAGCAGCGTCCAGTTCAGAAAGATGGGATCACTGTTGATAAATATTCTCTCAGATAAAATCACTTTCTTATTTACTTTCACATAAATGCGGCACACACAAACTGGCTGTCAGGTCATTGGCAGGCTGCACAGTCAGTGATCCATAAGACACATTTTTTTTTAACAGGACGGATTGTGTTGAGACAAATGCTTGCACTGCACAAGACACGGGACGTCGACTGCTGAAGAAATTTTCCTGATTTTTTCGCGATAAATGATTATTGGTCCTAATTTTTCCGTTTGAAAACCTGAACTGTCAGTCAACCATGCCAAGTGAATGCATGAGAGGACAACGTCCTCTGTTTTATAGTTGTCCACTCGATATCCAGGCCATTCACAATCGACCATGTCTCGAGTCTGGACTTCAGAGGAGTATGACATACACTAACACTGATAGACACTTCAGTTTATGGAGCGGTTGTCTAGCTTAGTCAATTGTCCACATCTCTTATTACCGTAAAAAATGTCCTCCTTCTTACCGTAAAAAAATGTGCACAAAAGAGGATATGAACCACCACTCAAATCACGACCGGGAATGGGAAGAAGACGCCTTTTTGAGATGTGCCTTGGTTATTTGGGTCCAAGCCGAAGCATATTGCTCCCCTAATTTATGTTGTGTCGAAAAGAAAAGAAAATGGAGCGTTTTAATGTACATGGCAACGGGTGGATTGCCAAAATTTGACTTGCCCATTTGGAGCAATATGCCGATAACGTCGAAGATGACATTCGTTGGAAGCTTTCGGAAAGGGGGCAATACTTGGCAGCGTCGGCCTACAAGGCGCAATTCGTTTGGGCTACCTCTGCCGACATGAAGCGCATGATTTCGTGTCATTGGGCGCCCCCCAAGGCCAATTTTTTGTTAGGGCGGCGATTTAAAATAGGTTATTGACGGCGGACCGGTTCAAGAGAAGATGGCCAAATTGCAGCATGTGTCGTCTTTGCAAGAGAATCGGCGGCTCACCTTCTCGGCAATACACGCGCCACCATTATGATCTTGGGGGCCTTGTTTAAGATTGGCTCGGGCTTCACACCATTGACTTCCATCTTTGGCCGATCCTTTCTCTCCCAAGTTGGTGCTTAGCACGACCGCGCCCCCGAACCGCAAGGCGATTGCTTGCTCATTTCTTGGGAAGTCTGGAATGAAAGAAATGCTCTGACTCTTCCGCAATAAGCACTCGCCCACCATGGCCATTTTCAAGAGAATTTAGAAGCGAGGCTAAACTTTGGGTCGCCGTCGGGGGCTAAGCGCTTGAGTGAAATCATACCGGAAGAGTAGTCCGGTCGTAATAGTTTGTTTTTACTTTCTTGTCAGGCTCCTCATTAATTAACAGCCCACTATGGCCGTTTTGAAAGAAACTCCGTGGAAAAGTTGTGGGTGAATATAGTATAGTAACAAGAGGAGCTCAAGGGATTATTACAAGCAAAATTAGAACAAATGGAGGGCGACAAAAACATTTCCGTTGGCTTGCAGTCAGTACCGCGGTCGATGGATAGGATAGGATCATAGGAGCACCACGACAAGGAGAGACCTTTTGCGTCGCACGGAGGCCGTTGTGTCTGAACTCAGAACCAAAGTCTGAACCAGTAGCAGATGGAGCAATAAATTCCATCCGCCTGGCGTTGCGCCCTGTTCCCACTTCCACGGCGGCAGTCACCAGCACGGCCTCCCCCACCGCAAAAGCGACCCGAACGTTGGCCGCCTCGCCATTAACTCCTCCCCGTCCGTCCCCTTCGGCGCCAACCGCTCCGCCTCGCATGGCGAAAGGCGGCGATCGAAGAGACTCGGCTCGCTCGCTCGGCGCGGTCAACCAACAGCCACCCGTCGCCAGCCCAACGCATTTAACGCCTCCCAACCGCGACGACAGGCCACAACGAGCTGTGCTGCTTCCTGTGTCCCCAATCCCACGCAACACCACGCCAGGAACGAACACCCGGCCTGCCTGTAACGTTCACCTCGCCGGCCGGCGACGACCCAGGGCGCGCGGCGGCGAGCTTGCCGGCACCAACCCCTCGTCATGTCCGATCGTGGGATTAACACGCGCGCGGCCGGCTCGATCGTGTCCGACCCGGATCACATGCCTACTATGATACGGTAGTTCTAGTAGCATCATCCGCTGATTGCTGCTTGCCATAAATACACAGCGAGTTTCGTTCGTCCATTTTTTTCCGTGCTCCAGCTAGCAGAGCCGGCGTTCAACTGAAAACGGAGGCGCGGTTCGATTGCCAAATCTCAAAGTGAAAGAGTCTGTTCAGGCAAATTAAGTGGTCGGCACGCGGCAACTGAACTGCATTTACTCGACGGCAGGAAAACGAAGCGCAAACGCGTATCTGTTCCTAGTTACTCCTTCTATATCAGTGAGCTCACTGTGTTTTGTACGACTCGCTCAAAGTTGGTACTCAGATAGATCATGAGTTCGACTTAAACAAAATGCTCAAGGATTGTTTCTCGATATAAAAATCAAGCTGCGATCGGATGATGAATTCAATTAAAAAAAATCTGAAACGTCGTTTCTAGATCACGAGTAGGCTTATAATGCTACTAGTAGTTGGGAGTAGTACTCAACAATATCTCCTACTAATACCGGTCGAGCCCATCTGTAATAACAACTGAAAATGATGGAGTGGAAACAACACGAGTGTGAGGAAAACCATGGAGATTTATACAATTCAAAGGGATTTAATTGACAGGCAGCCAAGGACTCGCCGATCGACCATGCCTGCATTGCATGGCATCCCTTTCACTCCGGTTACAATATGGATTACAAATTCATTCCGGCCCGTGGAAATTCGCGACACGAGCAATTTAACAACCCATGTCAACGTCCTTCTCCAACGTAAATATAGGTACAGCTAATTTAATCTGATGTCTCCCTCCTTGTGTGACGAATTCCACCACGAGTATTGATTTAATCCCCTTTTTAATTTAATTTATAGCGCGAAGAAAATGAAAGTTGAGAGAAAAAAGAACGGAAGAGCAACGGAGAGAGGAGAGGAGAAAGAACAGTACCCCCACAAGCTGAAAGCTCCAAGTCTTGGGGGACACGTACATGCAGGGTACGGCGGTGCGCCGGCCGCGATCGAGCTCCATGATTCATCGATCACAGCTTGACGACCTCCGGGATGTCGACAGGGTAGCGGTGGATGCACTCGTCCCAGGGCCCGTCGGTGGGCGTCTTGACGGGGCGGAGGCACTTCCAGACGGCGCTGTTGCACTTGAACCCGCTGCCGAAGCCGATCTGCCACACGCGGTCGCCCTTGCGCATGCGGCCCTTGGCCTCGATGTAGGCGAGCTCGTACCAGAGCGAGCTGCTGGAGGTGTTGCCGAAGCGGTGCAGGGTCATGCGCGACGCCTCCACGTGCCGCGGCGACAGGTCCAGGTTCTTCTGCAGCTCGTCGATGACGGCGCGGCCCCGGCGTGGATGCAGAAGTGCTCGAAGGCCAGCTTGAAGTCCGGGATGTACGGCTTCCACTTCTTGTTGATGACCTTGCGGCCCACGAGGCGGAAGAAGAAGAGCAGCTGCTCCGACATGGGCAGCACCAGCGGGCCCATGGTGGTGATGTTGGACTTGAGCGCCTCGCCGGCGATGGCCATCAGCTCCTTGGAGAGGGAGATGCCCGAGTGCCCCTCCTCGTCCTCCTCCTCGTACACGCACCGGTACGCGCGGTCGTCCGCGCCCTTGTGCGTCCGGACCACGTGCATCAGCCTGTACTTGGCGCGCTTCGCCTCACGGCGCCGGTTGGACAGCAGGATCGCCGCCGCGCCCATCCGGAACAGGCAGTTGGGCAGCAGCATGTCCCGCCGGCTCCCGTGGTAGAAGTTGGGGGTGATGATCTCCGTCGAGATCACGAGCGCGTTCGAGTTGGGATGCACCTGCCATCCATCCATATCGTTAGAAGTTGGGAGTACAAGTTCAGAAGTGAAATGGGGGACAGACAGTGGTCTCGGTTTCGAGACTTAATCAAGGGGAGTGTAGAATTAATTACCTGGAGCATGTCGCGCGCGAGGTCGATGGATATGAGCCCTGCGCTGCATCCCATCCCGGAGAGGTTGAAGCTTCGGATGTTGCTGCGGAGCTTGTACCTATTGATGATCATGGCGGAGAGGGAGGGCGTGGGGGAGAAGAGGCTGCAGTTGACGACGAGGATGTCGATGTCCTTTGGTTTGAGCCCCGTGCGGAGGACGAGGTCGTCGATGGCGTTGAAGATGACGAGCTGCGCCTCGGCCCTGGCGGCCTCCATGCTGGGGCTGGGCGGGATGTAGTGGTTGGCCGGCGGGAGGCAGGTCTCCTCGCCGAGCCCCGAGCGCTCGAGGATCCGGGTCTGGAACCTGAGGCTCTTCTCGTTGTTGCTGATGAGCTTGATGTGCTCCATGAAGGTGGTGAAGGGCACCCGGAAGCTGGGGGAGGGCTTGTAGCAGCAGTAGTCGACGAGGTAGACGGGCCTGGGGCGCGACATGAAGTAGACGGTGGCGACGAAGACAACGAGGAAGGCGGAGCAGAGGATGTGGACGAGGTCGAAGTGGAGGGAGCGCCAGAGGTTGAGCAGCTCGTCGGGGCCGAGCCGGACGAGCTCCAGCGCGGTGGCGGCCATGACCGGGACGAGGAGCAGCGTGAGGAAGTGGTTCACCAGGTACTGGTACCCGAGCTTGACGTACTTGAGCTTCACCGACCCGGAGAAGCCGCTCCCCGGCGCGCTCGGCATGATCGATCGATGCTCCCGCCTCGGCTCGGATCCGCACGACACGGCTCTCTGCCACTTGCTTCAATCTCCCGCCTTGCGCCAAGCTAGCGAGCGTAGATGTGTGCGTACGGATGCGTGCGGGGGGCACGGTGCTGGCTGGGCGTGTTGTTGGCCGGCGTGGGGTATGCGGTTGCTGCAGAGGTGGTGGTGCCGTGGTGGGGATAAATATAGTGGCGAGGTGGCGGAGGGAGGACCGGGGGCAGATGGGCCGTTTAAATGAGGAGACTGTCTACCGCCACCAACCGAAGAGTGAGCTCGGGAGTTGGAAACTGGCTGAACACTGGGGCCGGACTGCCTCTTCTTCCCTATACACGGGACGGGATCCTGCGTGCGACTCCGGTCTCTCCGCCGCTCCATTGCTGCTGACGGTGATCGAACTTTGTTTGTGCAGTGTAGCTCATGGATTTGTTACCGGTTGAAATACCGTGTTTAACGGCCGACAATCGGAATTCTCGGTCCTCCGTAAATAAGTTTATTGGGCGAAAATTATGAACCGTTTGAATTTGTGTCAGGTTCTTCCTCCAAAACCGGTTTTATTTTAATGTTTAAGCTTGAATATTAAATCTTGTCTAAAAATCTCGTCAGGTAGTTACCTGAAATCCCGGGCCCACTCCGAGAATTTCTTCATACCGGTATGCAAATGATCCTTGGCACAAAAACGGACCTTGGCCGTTCCCCTTTCTTCCTCCCGACAGAGAAAGGCGAACTTTTGGGCGAACCAAGTCACCCCACCTTGCTCGCCGCCGATCCGTGGATTCCTCCGCCTCCGGCGGCCGCTCCGGCGGCGGAGGTCGGGGAATCCACGGATCTACGCTTGTACATAGTGTAGGGGTAGGTTTGGAGCTGGCCGGTGGCGTCTTGGAGGCGGAGAGGTCGTCGGCTGGTTTGTGGTTTGCAGGTGACGGATCCCCTCTCCGAAGTCGTCGTTCCCTGGAGCTTCGACCTCGATCCGTCGTCTTCTTCGTCCTCGCACCTCCGTGGAGGTGCCGTGGGCGTCTTCCCCGTGTGAAGCTCCGAGGGCGGCGGAGTTTGCAGATCAAGATCTCGAAGAAGAAGATGAGTTGCATCGGCTCGACTGCGGCGGCGCTCGGCGGTGTAGGTCCTTTGGGGCCGGCGCTCGGCGACTTCCCGTTCGCCTGGGGACTGCCTCCGATCCAAGGCATCAAGGGAGGCAGCGGCGGCGGCGCGCCACCGACGGCAACGGCGTGGCGACGACGGAGTCAACTTGCAGAAGGACGAAGCTATAATTTTGCTTTTGTTGGGGTTCTTTCTGTAATATCTCCGGTGTAATTCGTCTTCTTGTTCCGCAAAAAAAAATGATCCTTGGCACAGCTTCGAGTGACTTCTACTTGGATCAAATCTCCCAATGTCGTACAAGAGATTGTGAGCTTACAGTGACGGTTAACGCCAACATTTATACTCACACAGATTGATTTTGGAGGTAGAGTTATTCCCGTCTAGGGTGATTTATACACTTCTTGTCAGGGTCACGTGAAACTAACATTATTATTAGTGCATTAAAAAAAACTTTTTTACTAGTATATCTGTTGTAATCTTTCTGTCGGACCTGCTTGCCCGCTATCCGTTTGAGCCGTACACTAAGGGCTCCTTTGATTCGCACGATTTCATAATGCGGGAATAGGGAAGACGTAGGATTGAAATGACATGTCCTCTTAAATCCTACTTGAATTGGAAACTGCAGGATTTTGGATCCATTAGTGTTTGATTGCACGGGAAAACTCAAACATTTCTAAAATGAGGCTGGAGTGGAGGTTTTTTTTCTTTCAAAATAGAGTGCAAAGAAATCCTTTGTAGGAATTCCAAATATTGTAATCTTTTGAATCAAACGATCTTTGTAGGAAAATATCCTAAGGACCCAAATCATCTAAAAATTCCACACAATTCTTTTGAATCAAAGGAGCTCCAAGCAGTTGAGATACAATTACTTCTGGAGATATAAATAAATAATTAAATAGGACGGAAAACAGTGAGCTTAGACACACGGTCATGCTTACATCTCAATCGCGCTAGTTAATCAGCCTAAACTGGATATAATTTCAAATGCATGTTAGATTGTTAGTTGAACGATATTCGATCTGCGCTTCCGGTATAGTTTACTTGTATAAGTAGTACATGAGTAGAATTCTAACCATCGTATTGTTAGGTATAACAAACTTGTGAACACTACTTTTAATAAGTAATAAATAAGGCATATACATCACTCCGATGTAGAGTCTAGGGTTATCCCCTTTTTTAAAAGAAAAAATGCCACTCAATTGAGGCGTGTCCGTGCAAACCAGATAACCCTATTCGGCTATTCCTATTTTTCTATAATTTGATCATGTTGCTACTATCACATCCAGGATCTGATGATCAAACGCAGACTAATAGTGAGTTAGTTCAACAGTTAGTCCTTTTTTTCTTTCTCAGCAGCTGACCGATACGTATGAGCTAAGCATCCAACAGTCACATCGTCCATTTCTAAATTCTGAACGAGCCGTCAAAGCTCCTGCATTTCCCCCTTTTTACATCGTTCACAGTAGTGTATCATATCGGTTTGCGGTAATTTTCCTCTGCGTGGGGGAATATGGCAAAACTGGCAAGACATGTACAATAATTGGGCTGACGAATCGGCTCCGTTGCGCCAGCAACTTACCCCAGTTGAGCTCGATCGCTACGCCCGTGACACCTGTTCGAGGCCTACATGTGCAAATTACTCGTCTGTTGGTACCTTCTGCTTGCACAATCAAAGCACTCCTGCAGCAAGATCGGCAACCGTCATAAAGGAATCTGGCGTCCAGTTCCCTGGCCTCTTGCACTTGCAAGAACTCAAACGATTTCTCTGTCTTATTTTCTCCCGATCGTTTGGAGAAATGACAATCAGGAGAAGCTGTTAGGTAAACTGTTCTGGAAGGAAACGTCACCCACCGGTTTAATCTGATGACAAAATTTTGCTTTCTCGTTGGTTTCTGGTGGAGGTACCTGCATTTCCCACGGGAAATACAGATACAGACACTCCCTACGACGCAGTACTCGGTACAGTAGTCACCGATATATACAGTACCTGCGCGTAAACTGTTGAGCCATTTACTCACCAATGCAGCACTTTGGTGACCATGCATGCAGTACTAACAACGTAGGCCATCACATTACACCTGCGACCTTAATGTTCGGACAAGCTCTGACGCACCACCAATAGCAAAGCAGCAGCAGCTCCAGCTGGATGGGATGCTTCTCGTTCTCGACCTTCGATTTTGAACGGCTAGAACTGCTGCAGTCGCCCGTTATGGCACTCGCAATATATATTTTCTCTGACCGCAGTGAATGTAGCTCAGACTCGAGATCGTGCATGCTGCGATCGATGATGTGGTGGATGGCTGAAGGAGATAACTGCAAAGCAGCTATCTGACCTCATGGAGGAATAAAGGCCTCGGCGGAAATCTGTTTCGTACGTGCAAAGTGGTGAGTGAAAGTAACTCCATCTCCCAACGTCTCGGAGAGCCCCGTGTCAAAAACATTTATCTCCGGGAAAATTGCACCGTGGTCCTGTACATTGTGCAAGTGCAACGTGGTTTAACGTAGCATGCAATGTGAGGAGGATCGAGCCGAGACTATCTAATGCGAATGATTAGTGTATCTAAAACCGGTGAGGTATAGATTGTGAATTAGAAGGATTAGGCGCGCTTTGCTCCGCCCGTTGTTTATTGTCAACGTTGTGTGCTTGTTTTTGTGGTTGTGGGTTGTGCCTGGACTAAGTCTGGACTTTCCGATTTCTGCAGGCAGCTAGTGTGTGTAAATTTGGGGCTACATTGCACTTGTGGTTGTGTGTACAAACACTGGAATTGGCCTACCATACTTTTCTCTAGGATAAAATCCATTATATGGTAATATCGATGCTCAAAACAAATATTACAGAAACTTTCTGTAATTTTGATCAGAATGAAACTGATGCTTGAAGCATGTAGGAAAAACCAGGAGTAAGGAAACCATACAGAAAAATCAAGAATAAGTAAAACTTTTTTGCAAAATTGTGGTCAACTTTATCTGTATTCATCGGCTTAGCAGATGAACCCATCCCTTACACTGCATCATATATGCCTGCATCTTTACTCTGAATTTGGCTTCCTCTTCCAAGTCATTTTCTACTGAAAGAAAGCGAAGGGAGAAAGATAAACAACTCATCAGCACATATCAAATGATACAACATAAGTTTTGAGATGTCAAAGGATAGTAAGCATATGTTTTCTACAATTTGCCGAGCACACACCTTCTCGGGCATGAAGAACACATCGAAACGAATACCAGATTTCCGCAAAAGTTATGTTAACCTCAATGCAAAGTGCAGACACACAGATCAAAAGGTTCCTTGGATAGTATTTGGATCATGATAATCACAGTAACAAACTGAAAAAGTTACTATCCCAACTTTTTCTCCAATTCTTTGACTCAAATCACAGTACTTGACCACCATCCTAGAATGGCTATGATACAGTTACTCAAACTAGCCGTGCAGACGTGCGAAGTGGCGAGTGAGACTAACCAGTCTCCCAACGTCTCGGAGAGCACCGTATCAAAAAACTTTTGTCTCGAAGGAAATTTCCCCGTGGTCCTGTACGTTGTGCAAGTGCACCATGATTAAAACGTCAAGACGATACTACGTAGAGACCTTCTAATGCGAATGATTAGGCTCGCTTGGTTTGGAGTTTGAAATTACGGAGCAGAAATTCCCACCCCCTGAGCGCAGGAATTTTAGTGGGACCTAAAGTGGTATGTAAAGTTTACGAGTCGTTTTGGCTAATTTCTCCCGTAAACCAATCAGGGCCTTAGTGTCATCTAAAACCTGTGTTTAAAATCAAAAAAAAATCTAAAACCTGTGTGGGGTCAGATTGTGAATAGGCAAGTTCTCCGAAAAGTCATTTTGGCTATGATCTCACTTTTTTCAAAAATAAAATATATATTTAAAAGTTTTAGAAAATCTGAATGTTGCATGTTCTCAATTATATAATCTACAAATGTACAAAATCTCAATGCAAAAGACAATACATTTTGAGCTACACAAAAATGATAAAAGTTGGAAATTTGAAACTACATATTGTTCACTATACTCGATATGTACATTTGTCATTTTTGTGTAGCTCAAAACATAAAGTATTTTGCATTGAGATTTATCACACTTGTAGGACATATCATTGAGAACATGCTTGGTTTTTTCAGATTTCTTTAAACTTTTAATTATATTTTAAATTTTCTGAATAAAAAAAGCGGGATCACTCGAGTTCGGGAGCACTAAATCTCCACTCCAATTTCTCTACTAGCAGATCCCTTAAAAGGGTCCAGGCATTAAAATAACCGCTAGTTCCGCCGGTTTATTTTGCATTGCCGGGTTCTCTCAAGGACATTAATATTTTACAGAGATCTCATTTTTTATCTATACTTGCTAGTGGATGTTCTGGTTTGCAATTACACGGTCAATGGACATCGGGACATGACTATACTATACAGTATTATCTAGCCGACGGCCTATATCCTTCATGGTCAACATTTGTGAAGACCATCCAACATCCTCAAGGTAAAAAGCAATCAGGTTTTGCCGCTGCTCAAGAAGCATGTTGAAAGGATATTGTGAGAGAGCATTTGGTGTGTTGTAACCTTGGTAGGTAGGCCTGGAATTCGAGCCGAGCCGAGCTCGGCTCGACTCGCTTGAACTCGCTCAACTGACGAGTCGAGCTCGACTCGACTCGTTCAACAAACGAGTTCAGAAATAAAACTTAGCCCGACTTGGTAAACTCATGAGTAGCTAGCGAGTAACTCGTTTAACTCGCATAAATAAAAAATATGTAATTTTTTATATATTAGTGCCAAACTGTTAATATTTTTTGCACCGATATTGGTGTGGAGGTTTTATATTTCCGCATTGATCTACCCTTTTACTAGAGATGTAAAATTGTAGAAAGATCATCACTGTTGTAGTTTAGAATTAGTAGCAAAATTTCTTGTTTTTTGTATGCGCGCATGTTTGAACACTTAGAATGTGTTAAACGAGTTTTCGAGCTACTCATGAGTAGCTTGGTCAACAAACGAGTTCAGAAGTGAAACTTGGCTTGGCTCGTGAGATATCGAGTTCGAAACGAGCCAAGCCGAGTCACGAGCTACTCGTTTAGCTCACGAGTTTCGAGTTTTAATTCCAACCCTATTGGTAGGCCCTGCTCGTTTTTTGCGAAAAGCAATCCCTCTCAGGTATCATGACGGCATGTGTGATTTTACACAATATGATCATCAAGTATGAGAGGGATTGTGACTTGGATGTTTTTTTGACAATGTTGCTAGCCGTGTCAAACCTAGCATAGACCCGGGCCGGATCCAAGCTTTTCGTGAGATTTACCGGCATATTGCAAACGTGACTACATGTCACCAACTTCGTAATGATCTTATTGAATATCAGTGGAAATTATATGGGGCATAGTCTCCCATTTTCGTTATTTTATTTACTTTGTATTCATGTGTGATTTGAACAATTGTTTGCCAGACCCATCGTTATTTGTTTAATTATTTGTATTTGAACAATTATTGTGATTGCGATCATTGTTATATTGTGTGATTCTAAAACATTAATATGTTTGACTTATATTGTTGTTATATTAAAATTTTGTATGCAAATATCATACTTTATGGGATAAATCCCAGAAACTGTTTTGAGGCATCGCGCTCGGGCGGAACAGTGAGTTGAAAGTCCCTCTAGCATAAGCTCCAACGTAAGTTGAGGCCGCGAATATGAAGTATCTGCTTTGTTTCGAAGCTTTCGAACTTGCATGGTACAACGTCTCTATCTAAGATCTTCCTCGGTTTGGCACAAACAAAAGAATCGAGACATCCTTCTCTTTAGGCCATAAAGCCTCAACAAAGAGTTCTTGTCAGCAATACTAATTAAAAGAGCAAAGATATTGACCAAAGAATGGGGGTGAATAAGCTACTATAAATTTAAACATGTTTTTCATTTGAGGGAAGTATGGAATTACAAGTTCTCTAAAAATCAAGATGTGATACAGTACTATATGGCAAGGTTACTCTAGCAAGCAAGATATAAAAATCTAAACAAGACAGCGATAACACCAAGCAGGATAATAACAATTACCAAATATTAAGCAATATAATAACAAGTAACACATAGTACAAAAGAGGCACAAAGATGAGGATGATTTATCCCTAGAGATTCAAATTATTGGGAGGATTCAAATCTCCATAGGACAGCCTTTAACATGAGGTGCATACTGTAAAAATACCTAGCCTTCACACTCGATGTGATCCTTCCTGACTTACGGCTACAATATCCTCCTTTAACATAAGATCGCTTCCAAGCTTTCGGAAGCATGGGGAAGAACAACACTATAGCTGGACGTTGCGTTCTCGTCAAGGCGGTGCTCACGGTCATTGCCATGTATCACCTGACGACACTTCCTTTGCCTTGTGAGGTGCTCCTTGCCATCGACAAAATTCGAAGATCATTCCTTCGCGCCAGCGAGGTGTCTGTTTTGGGAGCGAAATGCAAAGTTAATTAAATGGGAGCACATTTGTAGACTTAATGACCTCGGCGGCCTTGGAATCCTTAACAGCCAAAAAATTCCGCGTGCTTTACACATTCGTTGGATACTATCCACTGCTCCCACGTAAAAAAACTAAAGCATGGATGGATTTTTCTGGCAAAAAACACACAATTTGACTATGATTTTACTTATGATATGTCTAAAATATGTTATAATTACAGATAAAAAATATATTTCACAAGAGAAAATGCAATGACGCAACTTCTACAAGATCAATCAATATGCTTTGGTATTAATAGTAGTCCAAGAGGTGAACTAAAGATGGTGAAAAATATGCGCGCATTACATTTTAGAACCGGGGGGGGGGGGGGGGGGGGGGGGGTGGATTTTAACATAAAAATGGTTAATTTACAGCAGGAATACACACCATGTGCCTCTTGGGATCAAAGAACAAACAATATGTATGGCGACAACAAGTTTTAACTGCCATGTTTATTCTCTTAGCAGTGGAAGTCCTAGGTTTTACAGATATCTACGTAATTATATTTTGATGTTTAATTCCATACAACAAATTTTTATTTCATAAACTTGCAGTGGAGTACAACAGATGGTAGAATAGACACTATTTTTTTCCATTGCTGATTATTTCTATCAACGTTGTTTAAATACCGAGCACACAACGTGCACACTCTGTCAAATTTTGACTTGCTAGACAAATTTTGACCACAAAAAGTAGTGTAATTGGTTCAGCTTATAATGTACAAGTTTCTATAGGATGCTTATTTAATCATACGCTACAATCTTCTATTGAGAAATTCGTTAGATCGTACACTTTTCCTTTACTATAAATGCATATAAATTATGCATTGTAGGAAACACAGTTCTATAAATACTTTTATTAAACAAATACAACCTCTTATATTTCAATATATTCAGTACAAATAAAAACACACAAACCATCATTTAGGAATATTGATAGTTATGAGGTTAAGTTATGCAAATGAACAAAAAATTATACCTATAATGCTATAGCATGTTAAAAATAAGACCATATAAGTATAAAAGCTTTGTATAAATTGTATTTAGTTTGATTTGTCCCAGACCCAATTGTGTAGGGACATAGTATGTATATTTCATATATTATAATGTTTCGTTCGTTGTTATCATTGTCATATACTCTGGTTAATAATTAATAAGATATTGATGCATAGACATGTTGTTTCAACATACATTTTCAAAAATAAAGCAATGTCCCCGGAGACGAAGTGGCTAGCCGTGGTCTGTAGTTCGTCGTCTGTGAGCAACATCGGTGGAGAATGATTCGATTGCGATTGCATTTTCTGTTTAGAATCTTTCAATAAAACTTGAGGTATTCAATGTAAGTTTCTTACTTTTTGAGTCATCGTGTTGTCACCCCACCGTTCTAAACTAATGTAGCTTCTAGTCTTTCGGAAAACCACTAACCTCATATTGTTAAAAAGAAGGCTCTAATATTCTTGCGACATCATTTTCAAACTGTTTTCTCATCGAATCTACCACTTGGCGTGCCACGAATTAAGCCGCCGTGCTTGCTTGTTGCTGTCCGCTGCTCAACGTCAAACATGGTAAAGCCCGAGTGAGCAGGTGTTTGGCGGCCATGGCTATACCGGAAAACTAGCTGTAAACCGGAGGCGCACTTTACATAGGTAGTTAGTTCATCAGGGGGATGTATGTTATATATACGTGTGCGCGTGTCCAAACCTACGCGGCTGTCGGCCCAGTGGAAACCAGGGTACCATGGGCCGGCCTGCCACAACCCTCGACGCTCCGCGGGAAATTCTACTAAGGACCAGGCGTGCAGCCTGGTGAGCCTCGCGAGGGACTTTTCCCTCGCGAGGGCTTCTTCACTCGGATGAGCATTTCTGCTAAGGACCAGACGTTAGGCCTAAGGGGTCTCGAGAGGAACTTTTCCCTCGGGAGGACCTTCCCTGTCCAGAAAACCACCAAGTCCCGGCGCAGCCATGCGCCTCCCTCGTGAGGCCTTCCTCGCGAGGCGTCAAGTACTAAAGAACCTCGGCGAGGCTCCAGGCCCTCGCGGGGTTCCTTCGAGTGGAAGCAAGCTCCTGCACCCGCTGCAGAGCGCACATGGGCTCTGCGCCCGCCGCAGAGTGACGCGCGCGCCTGCACGCGATGACGACGACGCCGCAGTTGCCATTTCCGTGTATAAAGCAGTCAACAAAGCTGGGGCAAGCAAAGCGGACTCCAAGGATTGCCATTTTGGTGATAAATCGGCCGGCCGCTGCTACGCTCCAAGCGCGACGTCACCGTGGGGCACGCCACAGGACTCTGCAGCGCCAGCCCACCGTCCTGGATGGACGGTGGCTTTTTCTGCCAAGACGACGTAGCTCCCTGCCATGGACCGCGTCCATGGACAATCCCGCGGTTGTGAGCTGTGCTCCACCTTTCGCCACCATGTGGACTCCCTTCCCGCCTGTAGTTTTGGGGTTAGAGGACCGAGGCAGTATATAAGGAGGCAGCGTACGACCAAGGAAGGGGATCCGACATTCGCCAACTCATTCCACACTCAAGCAGCTACGTCTGAAGGAGAAGACGGAGCTCATTCCACCATAGCCCACCATAGCCATAACTGTGTCCTCGGCAAGCACCTTGTACTGTGAACCTCTCCAAGCAGTGCAATACATTCTTGCAGGACGTAGGGTCTTTACACCTCGCGGTGGGCCTGAACCTGGGTAGCGGCTCGTGTTCATTCTCTGTCGTGATGTTCCTCACCGAGCTCGACGAGCACCGTCGCCGAGGTTGTTGAGGATTTGTTTGACGTTGTGTTCAGCCCCTTACTCGTTTCCTGACATTTGAGAGACACCCCTAGTTCCTGGGACTAGTCTCCGACAGCGGCGACGCCGTTTTGCCATGAAAAAGCACAGACAGGATCATCAATGGCCAAACGATAGCGCTGTGTTAGAGCATCTCTAGCAGAGCCCGCAAAACGTGCAAACCCATAAAATAACCGCCGGATACGGATTCAAAACCTTAAAAACGCAAAGAGCAGAACCCTCAAAACTCCCCGACCCGTAAAAGATTTTGAGGGGCCCCGTGAATTTCCCCCTCCAAACCTTATAGTTCCTATTTTCACGACCGAATTTGAGGTGGCCTGTATCCGTGCGAGGCGTTGGCGGGCTGAACATTCAGCACCCGCCGGTGACCTTCCACCGTGAAACTCGCCGGAATTTCGCCGGAATCCCGCCAACTTCCGCCTCACCGCCCAGATTTCGGCGTGCGTGACAGGCGCGGCAACCCGCGGCGCCCCTGGCCAACCGGCGGTCGTTCCTCGTTGACATGGCGGCGGACGGGAGATGGCCGGCACGGGACGGAAGGTGCAGGCAAGACTGGGCACGGCCGCACGGGATTGGGCACGGCCATGCGGGACTGGGCACGCAGGACCGGCGACCGTCCGCCGCTCGCCTCCGGCCGTTCGCCGCCCGTCCCCGTCAGCGCAGCCGGTCTGGCTAGCTAGCTCCCATGCGGGAGTGGATGGATCGATGCTAGCTCCTGGCTAGCTAGCTCCCACGCGCCAGTGGATGGATCGATGCTAGCTTCTTGCTGATTTTGAGGTTCCTGGATAGATCCCACGCGGGAGCCAGAGGAAGAAGACGTGGGGAAAAAATGATACTGCGAATATTCCCTTTTACGGGTTGGTTTTGCGGTTTCTGTTCTGGCGCGCTTTGTTTTGGGCTAAAAAATGCGAGATTCGCGAACTGCAAATCTGTTTTAAGGTTTCGCATTTTGCGGGCTCTGCTAGAGATGCTCTTACCTTGCACACCAGTCCATGATTCGTCCAGTTCGGGTGTTGGCTGCAGTAGTTCTCCCCGGGTGGAGAAAAGAGTATAGTAGGATCCTTCTGGATGGGATGGGATGTGCGGAGTTAGGCGTTGGGAGCTATGCCGGCAACGGCGAAACGCGTCCTCCTACTCTGCTTCTTCTTCCTCTCTGTCCATCTTCCTCCCCCCGCGCGCGTGCACTCCATTGCTCGTTGTCGAGCGAGTGGAGCTCATTAATGGTGCGCGATCCCGCGATCACCGCCATAATTTGGCACGCACGAGGGATCTTTCTTGCTTCACGCACGTCTCTAGGTCAGACGCGCTCCCTGATCTGGACCATTCCGCCTCCTAGCTAACTGAAAAAATACTATACGTGTATAGAATTATACTCCCCCCGTCCCAAAATAACTGTCTTAGATTTGTCAGAAAGTGGATGTATCTAGACATGAAACAAGTATTTGTCAGAAAGTGGATGTATCTAGACATGAAACAAGTGTATCTAGACAGAAAGTGGATGTATCTAGACATGAAACGTCTCTAGGTCAGACGCGCTCCCTGATCTGGACCATTCCGCCTCCTAGCTAACTGAAAAAATACTATACGTGTATAGAATTATACTCCCCCCGTCCCAAAATAACTGTTTTAGATTTGTCAGAAAGTGGATGTATCTAGACATGAAACAAGTATAGATACATTCACTTTTGAACAACTTTGAGACACTTATTTTAGAACGGAGTGAGTAGATGCTCACTGATTAACTGTGTACGATTGGCACCTGCAAGACTACAACATCGCTTGGTCTGTAACCTGCAAGAAAATAACATGTATAGCCGCTCCTTCGCTGTCCGCCTTCACTGCCGGCGCGCCGGGTGGACGAACAAGATCGGGAAATATATCCAATCTTTTGAAAGCCAACTAGAATTACGTGTGTGATGCATCTTGTATTCTTGTAAGTAATTGTTCGGCGGCAGCTTTAATCGTTGTGTCGCCCTGGTTTTGCCGATGGATGCACGGCTAGAATTTTGCTGTTAATGGCCACTTGACATTTGACAAGGCTACGGCACAAGCTAGTGAACCGATCGACTAACTGAAAGCATCGCCTTGCGAGGCTTGACTTGTTTCTGGAAAGGAGGAACTTAGTTAGCACGTGCTGACGCAGTGACGCTGACCTGACCTTGTATGAGTAAATGGGAGTCAAGAGTTCCAGCGTGCGTGACTTGTCACGGTTTGAACACTCACAATGCCAATCCATGACGTTGACAACAAGTTCATACCTACTTATATTTATTTGTTGAGTGGACTTCACTGTTCACTGCATCGAACGCATTCGTGAAACGGAGGCAATTTTTTTTTCCTCATCCATGAATTAAGAAGAAGAAGGGAGTTGTCCAATTAATTACGGAAAATCGGGTGAAAATCGCTACCGACTTTGACAGGAAAGATGACCAAGCCACATTGAAAACGTAAACACAATATAGAATTACCACATCGAAAAATGAACATGGATGATCTTCACTGCCAACAAGCAAAATATACTATAGAATCTATAGATCTACTCAAACATATCATACACTCCAGATCTAGGCTATATCGAGGGTTTGATGTACCACGATTGTTCTCATACACGAACTTTATAGCAATGAAGCTTATGCGAGTCAACGCACTAACCAAAATCATCGATCTAACACAATAACATCATTGTCAACAAGCAAAAAATACCATAGAACCTACAGATTTATTCAGATTTATCACATGCTCACCGATCTACTTATCATAGCGAGAGTTTGATGTTACTTACCACATGAAAGCAGCGGGGAAGGAAGTGGAAATCTCACAGAAGAGATGGAAAAGGGATTGTCGTCGACAACCACCGCCGACTGAAAGAGGAGATGGCGTAAATGATGGGCCGTGACGAAATATCTCCCGTCGTATTTTCGTATAAGCGCGCTACCTCGCGCAATTTCCAAGCTCACGCCGAGCTCGATGCCGCTTTCCCCCCATTTTGCACCTGAAGAGGGTAGTTCTGGGAAAACTGCCGATTCGGTCGTTTCTTAAAGGCCTGTCTCAGGGGTGATTCAAGTATAATGCGGGCTAAAAACATGGACTGGGTCTAACAGGCAAAACACTATCTTTGCATCCTAGAATCTGATACTCTGATTGAGGCAACCAACCAAACAAGCCCTAAAGTAATAATGTAGTTCCGCATCGGCTTCAATCGTTCAGGCAGTTTTGGCCGGAGCCACTGTTGCACCCTAGTTTTGCTGATCGATGCACGACTATTCGGCTAGAATTATTCTGTTAATGGCCACATTGACACGGCCGAGGCACAAGTTAGTGAACCGATCGACTAACCGACAGCATAGTGAGGCTTGACTTGTTTATACTAGAAAAGGAGGAAATTAGTAAGCACGTGCTGACGCTGATCTGACCTTGCATGAGTAATTGGAGTCAAGATTTTCTATCATAGCGTGCTTGATTTGGTCACAGCTTTAACAATCACAATGTCTATCCATTACGTTAACACCGAGTTGTTAGACCCAGTCCATGTTTTGCCTGTTAGACCCAGTCCATGATTTGAGCCCGCATTATACTTGTTAGACCCAGTCCATGGGTCGTGGCGGTGGTAGCCGCGGTGGCGGTGAGGCCGGAAGGGGAGGTGATGCAAGGCGCGGTGGTGGTGCTCCGCCAGGCCGTGGCGCCCCTGCCCGGCAATCCATCTTCGAGGTGGGAGGCCCTAGCGGCACTGCTGGTGGCCAAGGCGCTCCGAATCAGTACGTGGGTGCAGGTGCGGGTGGATACCAAGGTTTTCACGCAGGCACGGGGTTCACTGATCGTCCGAGAGGAGGTTCCTATGGAGGAGGCTGGCGCGGCGGACGCCGCGTTTTCGATGGTCGCGGTGCTGGCCGTTCTGCGGGCTACGGTGGCCGCGGTCGCGGAGATGTCGGGTATGCCGGAAACGGCGGTTATGGTCCTGGCCGTGGACGTGCTGAGAACCGCGGTGTGCGCGGGCGTTTTGGTGATGGAGCCTATGGAGGTCATGGTGGTCGAGGATATGGAGCAGGTGGCCACCCCAACGCATTGGGTGGGACGGTGGCACATGTTCAGGAACCTGCAATAACGGTGGCTGTTCCTCCGGTTGCCCCGGTGGCTACTCCCCGGCTGCACCGGCGGCCGCCCCTGTGCAGGCTACCATTAACGGAGCGCCAGGGGTGGTGTTGCAGCATCAAGGGCAGCAGCAGGCGGTTAACCATCAGGCGGGTGTGGCCCAGGGCGCCGGGGCTGGGTGTCTGCGAAGCAGCTAGCTGACGCACTGGGGGCAGTGGCTCCAAAGAAGGGAAAACAATGCTACAGGTGCGGTGTAACTGGGCACCATTCAAATGATTGCACAGTGGAAGTTTGTGTGATTTGCGAGGGACCGGCACACGGGGAGAGGCTCTGTCATTTGTTGACTGCACCTAAGCCGCAGATTCAGGTCTATGGGTATGCTCATGAAGCTCTTATTTTCTTTGAACATCCAGGCACCGAGATATACAGACCAAGGATGAAAAATGTTCGTCTAGCTTCCTTGGTGGTGACAGGAGGGGATATGTCTATTCCTGCCATTGTTAGACAGCTGCAGCGGCTTGTTCCTTCTGAACATTTTGTGTGGGACGTTCGTCAGGTGGGACGCAATGTTTACAAGGTGCAATTCCCCACTAGGAATGACTTGGAGAGGCTGAGAGTGTTTGGACTGTGCCGGGTGCCAAACAGTTCGTGTGAGCTCACTTTTGACAGCTGGAATCAAAACCCGGAACCTACTAGTTTTTTGCCTGAAGTCTGGCTGCGAGTCTCGGGTATTCCACGGCCTGAGATTGGGGATTTTCTCGCTCTATGGGCAGTAGTGACATGTTCGGGAAAACACTGGAGATTGACATGGCATTCACAAGGCAGCATGGAGTCCTTAGAATTAGAATTGGTTGTCTTGATCATACAAAGATCCCTACGGTTTTTCCCATGCTTTTTAAGGCCGACTTTTTTGACCTTACCTTTGTGGTAGAGGATGCTGCCCCTCCTGCAGCGCCGGATGTTGAGATGGGGGGAGCGGAGGGAGATGGCGATGATGATGATGATGATGATGATGATGGAGATGATGATCTCGGGGATGACTTTCAGGAGGCTGTTGCTAGATATTACCCAGACACGACGACGAGCAAAGAGACAGCGTCAACTGAGACCACAATAGTGATTGAGAACCAAGGTGGTTCAGTCTCCAACCCACCTGCTGCGTTGGTGAAGGTAGGGGTGGTGTTTTCACCATCTGTGCGCAATGCTTTGCCGACGCATGGAAGGAGTTCGCTGCTTTGAGGAGCGCTGCTTCGGTGACGGTGGTGCAGCAGGGGGCGCTGCTGCCCATTTCGCCGATCTCTCGGGCGGAGGTTTCGTGCCTTTCGCTGGTCTCTCCTCGCACCGCAGGTGGCGGTGTAGGATCGAGCCTGGCTACCGTGGGCGCTGCTTCGGTGACGGTGGTGCAGCAGGAGGCGCTGCTGCCCACTTCGCCGACCTCTCGGGTTGGGGCTTCGTGCCCTTCGCCGGTCTCTCCTCGCGCCGCAGGTGGCGGTGCAGGATCGAGCCCGGTGCCATCTTCACCTAGATCCATCGGAGGCGGGGTTTCATACCCCGGTGGGGGCTCTCCATGCACCACAGGAGGTGGGGCGGGATCGAGCCCCATGACGTCTGCGTTCGACTCTCCTCGTACCCGGGAGGGGGCAGGATCGAGGGAGGCGGGGTCGCCTCGGCCGAGGGCGCCGGTGTACTCGCCGCGCTGCCACCGTTCCTGACCATCGGATCGGCTGACAGGGTGGCGGCACGGCAGTCCATCGTCGACTTTGGTGGTGTCCCAGACGGTGACGCGGCTGGCGCTCGGTCAAGCGCGCGCATCAGGGCGCAGCACAACGCCGATGACACCCAGATGGCTTAGAACAGCGAGACTACTTTCAAGGTAACCCAAGACAAACCCACTCCATTTTGTCTTTTTCTGATAAGCAAATTAAGGATAGGGCAGCAAGGTTAGTGTCTCTTTGGGGGTGACAGAGAAACAAATAAACGATTCGGTTTTGTCCATAAAGCAAGCTGATTTAGATCGGTCATTTTTTATTTTAAATAAAACTGTGAAGGATAAAGGGGTTGAGCAGCCATTTAGTTTGGTTCTCAATAGAGCATCGGCCTCTCAGAGGATTTAGATGATGAAGAGATTGATAGAACGATAGAGGGAGAGTCGGGTTTCCCAGTTATCTCAGAATTGGTTAGGAGGACCAGAAAGAGGAAGGATTACTCTTGTTCTCATAAACGGAGAAGTGCTAGAATTAAACTACAAAGTAAGCGGAAAAATGCATAGCTTAAGAGGTCTTTTTTGGAACAGTGAGGGTTTTCGTGACCCCGGAAAACACTTGTTTGTTCAAGAATCTATTCGTGAGAGAAAATTGGATTTCCTAGCTTTGTCGGAAACTGGGAGATCAAACTTCTCTACTCTTTTTTGAGTCATCTAGCGGCTAGGCAAGACTTTAGTTGGTTTTGCTTACCACCTAGAGGTAGATCGGGAGGGATGCTTCTAGGGGTAAATGTTGGCACGCTTCAGGTTACAAATGTTGAGGTTGGAGATTTTTGCGTCAAACTTTTCCTCAAGTCGAAAAAGGATGGATTCCAGTGGGTTTTAGTGTCGGTTTACGACGCTGCGCAAGATGAGCATAAGCCCCAGTTCTTATCAGAGTTAGTCGGCTGTGTGAAAATGAACCACTACCGATGATGGTGGGTGGGGATTTTAATATAATCCGGAAACCTGAAGAAAAGAACAATGATAACTACAATCCACGGTGGCCAATTATGTTTAATGCGATTATTCATAGTCTAGAGCTCAAAGAACTGGAGCTTTCGGGCAGACAATATACTTGGGCGAGTAGGCGGGAGACCCCTACTTTTGAGAAACTCGATCGGATACTCGCCACTACAGAGTGGGAACAGAAATACCCTTTAGTCACGGTACAAGCGCTAACTAGAGTGGGCTCTGATCATACCCTGTTGTTCGTCGACTCGGGTAATCATGTGCACATTGGCAATATAGCACACTTTTCTTTTGAACTCTCATGGTTGAGAATGGAAGGGTTCTATGAGATGGTGATACGTCTCCAACGTATCCATAATTTCTCCTGTTCCATGCTTATATTATACCATTTGCTACATGTTTTATATACACTTCATATCACTTTTATGCATTTTCTGGGACTAACCTATTAACAAGATGCCACAGTGCCAGTTCCCTGTTTTCTGCTGTTTTTGGTTTCAGAAAGTTACTTCTGGAAATATTCTCGGAATTGCACGAAACAAAGGGCCAAGTCCCTATTTTTCCAACACGTACACGGAGTCCGAAGGAGAGACGAAGGGGAGCCACGAGGTGGCCAAACCACAGGCCGGCGTGGCAGTGGGCCCCACCGCGCCGCCTGATGGTTTGGGCCCCTCGGGGGTCCGCCGACATCGCCCCTTCGCCTATTTATTCCCCGAGACGTCAAAACCCTAAGGCACCGAGCCTTTCATCCAGAACATATTCGCTGCCGCCGCCGTCGTCAACCCTAACTCGGGGGGTTCTGAAGCTCTTCCCGGCACCCTGCCGGAGAGGGGAATCATCACCGGATGGCTCTACATCGCCATGCCCGCCTCCGGAGTGATGCGTGAGTAGTTCATTCTTGGACTATAGGTCCATAGCAGTAGCTAGATGGTTGTCTTCTCCACTTGTGCCATCATGTTTAGATCTTGTGAGCTGCCTATCATGATCAAGATCATCTTATTGTAATGCTACATGTTGTGCTTGTTGGATCTGACTTATATTGATACATATGTGGAGCTGAATATTATATTATCATGTCTATGTCATTTGTGATCTTGCATGCTCTCCGTTACTTGTTGAAGCCTTGGCCAAGTGAATACTTGTGACTCCAAGAGAGGGTATTTATGCATGATAGTTGGGTTCAACCTCTATTTAACCTGGGATAGTGACAGCAAGTTCTATGGTTGTAGATGTGTTGTTGCCACTAGGGGTAAAACAGCAATGCTTTATTCAAGGATGAATGTATTGTTTACATTACGCACATTACTTAATGCAATTGTCTGTTGCTTGCAACTTAATACTGGAAGGGGTACGGATGTTAACCGGAAAGTGGACTATTTAGGCATAGATGCATGCTGGATAGCGGTCTATGTACTTTGTCGTAATGCCCAAATGAATCTCATAGTAGACACCACAACTCACACATGCATGTTATATGCACTTATCAATTGTCAATTGCCCAGCTGTAATTTGTTTACCCAGCATGTTAGTTATCTTATTGGAGAGACACCACTAGTGAACTGTGGACCCGGTCCATTCTTTTACATCTGAAATACAATCTACTGCAATCATTGTTCTCTACTGTTTTATGCAAACAAACATCATCTTCCATACGATACGTTTAACCCTTTGTTTACAGCAAGCCGGTGAGATTGACAACCTCACTGTTAAGTTGGGGCAAAGTAATTTGATTGTGTTGTGCAGGTTCCACGTTGGCACCGGAATCCCTGGTGTTGCGCCGCACTACACTCCTTCACCAACACCTTCGAAGCAACCTCGTTTTCCTACTGGTTCGATAAAACCTTGGTTTCATACTGAGGTAAAACTTGTTGCTGCACTCATCATACCTTCCTCTTGGGGTTCCCAACTGACGTGTGACGTACAAGCATTGTTTCTGGTGCTGTTGCCGGGGAGATATTCCCTCGTCAACTTAGCGCTAGCAACACGTTTTCTGGCGCCGTTGCCGGGGAAAACCGAATTGCTTCTGCAAGGGGAGTCTCTCACACCCAATCTCTTTACTTTGTTATTTGTCTTGCTTAGTTTATTTTTATTTAGTCTTGTTTGCTCTCTTTATCAAAAACACACAAAAATTAGTTACTTGTTTAATTCGGTTTGATTTTGTTTTTCAAAATGAGTACTCCTGAGAACACTAAGTTGTGTGACTTCACTAGCACAAACAACAATGATTTCATATGCACTCCTATTGCTCCACCTGCTTCTAAAGCAGAATTTTATGAAATTAAACCTGCTCTATTAAATCTTGTTATGAAAGAGCAATTTTCTGGAGTTAGTACTGATGATGATGCTGCCCATCTTAATAACTTTGTTGAACTTTGTGAAATGCAAAAGTATAAGGATATGGATGGGAATATTATAAACTGAAACTTTTTCCTTTCTCCTTGAGAGGAAGAGCTAAAGAATGGTTGCTTTGTTTGCCTAGAAATAGTATTGATTCTTGGACAAAATGCAAAGATGCTTTCATTGGGAAATATTATCCTCCTGCTAAGATTATATCCTTGAGAAGTAGCATTATGAATTTTAAACAACTTGATAATGAACATGTTGCTCAAGCTTGGGAAATAATGAAATCTTTGGTGAAGAATTGTCCCACTCATGGACTGACTACTTGGATGATCATCCAAACCTTTTATGCAGGATTAAATTTTTCCTCAAGGAACTTATTGGATTCGGCCTCTGGAGGAACCTTTATGTCCATCACTTTAGGTGCAGCAACAAAGCTACTTGATGATATGATGATCAACTATTCTGAATGGCACACCGAAAGAGCTCCTCAAGGTAAGAAGGTAAATTCTGTTGAAGAAACCTCCTCTTTGAGTGATAAGATTGATGCTATTATGTCTATGCTTGTGAATGGTAGATCTCATGTTGATCCTAATAATGTTCCTTTAGCTTCATTGGTTGCTCAAGAAGAGCATGTTGATGTAAACTTCATTAAAAACAACAACTTCAACAACAATGCTTATAGGAGTAATTTTGGTAGCAACAACTCTAGGCCTTTTCCTTCAAGTGGTAATGGTTTTTCAAGAAGAGCATGTTAATGTAATTTATTAAAAACAACAACTTCAACAACAATGCTTATAGGAATAATTTTGGTAGCAACAACTATAAGCCTTATCCTTCAAATGGTTATGGCAATTCTTATGGTAATTCCTACAGCAACAATAGAAGTGTGTCCTCTGATCTTGAAGCTATGCTTAAAGAATTTATTAGCACACAAAAAGCTTTCAATAAAACTGTTGAGGAAAAGTTTGAAAAAATTGATGTTCTTGCTTCTAAAGTTGATAGTCTTGCTCATGATGTTGAAATTCTAAAACTGAAAGTTATGCCTAATGAAGTTAAAGATACTAAGTCATTTGCTACAGCAAATGCCATCCAAGTTCGAATTGATAATAATATTAGGATGTTGGCTGAATTGCATGCTAGGTGGGAAAAAGAGGAAGAACTTGAAAAAGAGAATAGTATAGTTAGAGTTTGTACTATCACCACCACTAGTAATGCTAATGTTTTACATGCTAGTAAGCCTCCTACTATTGATGGTAATGTTATTGGTGTTGGTAATGTCTCTACTACTTCTGCAAAGCGTTTGAAATTGCCTAAAACTGCTGAAACTTTTTCTGATAAAAGTGCTGAAATTTTTCAAACTATTGGAGACAATGGTTCCACCACCATTGACAATAATGATTTTGATTTTGATGATTGTAACATCTCTGAAGTTATTATGTTCTTGCAAAAATTAGCTAGAAGTCCCAATGCTAGCACTATTAATTTGGCTTTTACAAAGCATATTACAAATGCTCTTTTGCAAGCTAGGGAGGAGAAGTTGAAACTTAAAGCTTCTATTCCTAGGAAATTAGAAGATGGTTGGGAACCCATCATTAAGGTAAAGGTGAATGATTTTGATTGCAATGCCTTGTGTGATCTTGGTGCAAGTATTTCGGTTTTGCCCAAGAAGCTTTATGATATTCTTGATTTGCCACCTTTGGAACATTGTTATTTGGATGTTTTTCTCGCTGATAATGCTATGAAGAAACCTTTGGGGCGAGTTAATGATGTTTTTATTACAGTAAACAATAACCTTGTCCCCGTTGATTTTTTGTTATGGATATTGAATGCAATGCATCTTGTCCTATTGTTTTGGGAAGACCTTTTCTTCGAACTGTTGGTGCCATCATTGATATGAAAGAAGGTAATATAAGGTACCAATTTCCTCTCAAGAAAGGTATGGAACACTTCCCTAGGAAGAGAATGAAGTTACCTTTTGACTCTATTGTTAGAGCAAGTTATGATGTTGATGCTTCTTCTCTTGATAACACTTGATTTTCACTTTCTGCGCCTAGCTGAAAGGCGTTAAAGAAAAGCGCTTATGGGAGACAACCCATCGTTTTTATTTGCTGTTATTTTTGTTTTCTTTGAGTCAAGGAGTTTTGTTACTTCTGTAGCAACTCCTTTGTATCTTTATTTTATCGCAATGTTGTGCCAAGTAAAGTTCTATATTGAAAGTTGATGCAAGATTTGGATTTCTGCGCAGTGACAGATTTTTAGCTGTCACGGATTTGAGCTTATCTCCCTGTAGAAAATTCAAAAAATTCTGAAAAAATCACGCATATTCCTGAGATATGTACGCAACTTTCATTATTTTAGGCCAGATCCATCTGAGCAACTTAAGTGCCTCGAAAAAATTCGTCATTCCAGACTGTTCTGTTTTTGACAGATTCTGCCTTTTGTTTTGCATTCGCTCTTTTACTGTGTTTGTGTGGATTTCTTTGCTCCACAAAGCATTGGTGGCTGTAGCTAATGTCCAGAAGCTTTGGGATTGATTGTATCATTACAGAATATGAGAATTTTTGATTATGCACTAACCCTCTAATGAGAACTGTCTTGAGTTTGGTGTGAAGGAAGTTTTCAAGGATCAAGCGAGAAGGGTGATATTATGTGATCAAGAAGAGTGAAAAGCCTAAGCTTGGGGATGCCCCCGTGGTTCATCCCAACCATATTCAGAGAGACTCAAGCGTCTAAGCTTGGGGATGCCCAAGGCATCCCCTTCTTCATCAACAAACTTATCAGGTCATCTCTAGTGAAACTATATTTTAATTCTTTCACATCTTATGCGCTTTACTTGGAGCGTCTGTGTGTTTTTATTTTTGTTTTTGTTTGAATAAATTCGGATCCTAGCAATCCTTGTGTGGGAGAGAGACACGCTCCGCTTTTTCATGTGAATACTCATGTTCTTCACTTATATTTGTTGAGTATTCTTAACTAGCTACTGCAGTGCTTTTAGCTCCTGTTTTTCATGCATCTCTTCGAGCTGTTAGCACTTGTTTATAAATACTCTCTTGCTGCATTATATTATCATTTGGAGAGTTTATGTTTAAATAAATTGATTGGTGTTTGTTTGGAAGAAAGAAAATGCTACATGTAGTAGTTGGTATTGGAAAAGACATATGCATTCTTGTAGATCATTGTCTTGTTTCGATTTGATGCTTTGCAATTGTTTTGAGCTCTCAAGTAGATCATGTTTAAGCTCTTGCATCATGTAGTTAAAGCCTAGTAGTGGAGAACTACCGTAGAGCTTGTTGAGACTTGGGATGCATATTTGTTCTCTCTAAGGTCTAGATATTTTCTGGTAAAATGTTTGAGCAACAAGGAAGACAGTGTAGAGTCTTATAATACTTGCAATATGTTTTTATGTGATTCTTGCTGTACCGGTTTATACTTGTGTTTGCTTCAAACAACCTTGCTAGCCTAAACTCTGTACTGAGAGGGAATGCTTCTCGTGCATCCAAAACTTGAGCCAAAACCCATGCCATTTGTGTCCACCATACCTACCTACTATGTGGTATTTCCTGCCATTCCAAGTAAATATTTCATGTGCTACCTTTAAACTATTCAAAACTTTATTACTCCTTATTTGTGTCAATGTTTTATAGCTCATGAGGAAGTATGTGGTGTTTTATCTTTCAATCTTGTCATTTACTTCTGACAGACTTTCACCAATGGACTAGTGGCATATACATCCGCTTATCCAATAATTTGCAAAAAGAGCTGGCAACGGGGTGCCCAGCCCCAATTAATTACAACTTTCATTAATAATTCTCTTCACATGTTTTGCCCTGATTTATCAGTAAGCAACTTAATTTGCAAATAGACACTCCTCCATGGTATGTGAATGTTGGAAGGCACCCGAGGATTCGGTTAGCCATGGCTTGTGTAAGCAAAAGGTTGGGAGGAGTGTCATCTATAAAGAAACTAAAATACATGTGTAAACAAAAGAGAAGAGGGATGATCTACCTTGCTGGTAGAGATAACGTCCTTCATGGGAGCCGCTCTTGAAAGTCTGGTTGACAAGGGGGTTAGAGTGCCCACTACCATTCGTTGACAACAACAAACACTCTCTCGAAAACTTAAAAAGCTCTAGCACATGATTTAATCCCTGCTTCCCTCTGCGAAGGGCCTATCTTTTACTTTATGTTGAGTCAGTTTACCTACTCCTTTCTATCTTAGAAGCAAACACTTGTGTCAACTTTGTGTGCATTGATTCTTACATGTTTACTTATTGCACTTGTTATATTGCTTTATGTTGACAACTATCCATGAGATATACATGTTACAAGTTGAAAGCAAATGCTGAAACTTAATCATCCTTTGTGTTGCTTCAATGCCTTTTACTTTGAATCTATTGCTTTATGAGTTACCTCTTATGCAAAACTTTTTGATGCTTGTCTTGAAAGTACTATTCATGAAAAGTTTTTGCTTATATGATTCATTGTTTACTCTTTATCTATTTGTTAGCAAACTATAGATCATTGCTTTGAGTCACTTCATTCATGACATGAGCCTTGCAATATATTGATCAAGATTGTGTGAAAGCATGTCTCCTCAGAAATTATTTGTTGTTATCGTTTTACCTACTCGAGGACGAGTAGAACTAAGCTTGGGGATGCTTGATACGTCTCCAACGTATCCATAATTTCTGCTGTTCCATGCTTATATTATACCATTTGCTACATGTTTTATATACACTTCATATCACTTTTATGCATTTTCTGGGACTAACCTATTAACAAGATGCCACAGTGCCAGTTCCCTGTTTTCTGCTGTTTTTGGTTTCAGAAAGTTACTTCTGGAAATATTCTCGGAATTGCACGAAACAAAAGGCCAAGTCCCTATTTTTCCAACACGTACACGGAGTCCGAAGGAGAGACGAAGGGAGCCACGAGGTGGCCAAACCACAGGCGGCGCGGCAGTGGGCCCACCGCGCCGCCTGGTGGTTTGGGCCCCTCGGGGGTCCGCCGACATCGCCCCTTCGCCTATTTATTCCCCGAGACGTGAAAACCCTAAAACACCGAGCCTTTCATCCAGAACATATTCGCTGCCGCCGCCGTCGTCAACCCTAACTCGGGGGGTTCTGAAGCTCTTCCCGGCACCCTGCCGGAGAGGGGAATCATCACCGGAGGGCTCTACATCGCCATGCCCGCCTCCGGAGTGATGCGTGAGTAGTTCATCCTTGGACTATGGGTCCATAGCAGTAGCTAGATGGTTGTCTTCTCCACTTGTGCCATCATGTTTAGATCTTGTGAGCTGCCTATCATGATCAAGATCATCTTATTGTAATGCTACATGTTGTGTTTGCTGGGATCTGACTTATATTGATACCTATGTGGAGCTGAATATTATATTATCATGTCTATGTCATTTGTGATCTTGCATGCTCTCCGTTACTTGTTGAAGCCTTGGCCAAGTGAATACTTGACTCCAAGAGGGGGTATTTATGCATGATAGTTGGGTTCAACCTCTATTTAACCTGGGATAGTGACAGCAAGTTCTAAGGTTGTAGATGTGTTGTTGCCACTAGGGGTAAAACAGCAATGCTTTATTCAAGGATGAATGTATTGTTTACATTACGCACATTACTTAATGCAATTGTCTGTTGCTTGCAACTTAATACTGGAAGGGGTACGGATGTTAACCGGAAAGTGGACTATTTAGGCATAGATGCATGCTGGATAGCGGTCTATGTACTTTGTCGTAATGCCCAAATGAATCTCATAGTAGACACCACAACTCACACATGCATGTTATATGCACTTATCAATTGTCAATTGCCCAGCTGTAATTTGTTTACCCAGCATGTTAGTTATCTTATTGGAGAGACACCACTAGTGAACTGTGGACCCCGGTCCATTCTTTTACATCTGAAATACAATCTACTGCAATCATTGTTCTCTACTGTTTTATGCAAACAAACATCATCTTCCATTCGATACGTTTAACCCTTTGTTTTCAGCAAGCCGGTGAGATTGACAACCTCACTGTTAAGTTGGGGCAAAGTAATTTGATTGTGTTGTGCAGGTTCCACGTTGGCACCGGAATCCCTGGTGTTGCGCCGCACTACACTCCTTCACCAACACCTTCGAAGCAACCTCGTTTTCCTACTGGTTCGATAAACCTTGGTTTCATACTGAGGGAAAACTTGCTGCTGCACTCATCATACCTTCCTCTTGGGGTTCCCAACTGACGTGTGACGTACAAGCATTGTTTCTGGTGCTGTTGCCAGGGAGATATTCCCTCGTCAACTTAGCGCTAGCAACACGTTTTCTGGCGCCGTTGCCGGGGAAAACCGAATTGCTTCTGCAAGGGGAGTCTCTCACACCCAATCTCTTTACTTTGTTATTTGTCTTGCTTAGTTTATTTTTATTTAGTCTTGTTTGCTCTCTTTATCAAAAACACAAAAAATTAGTTACTTTTTATTTTTGTTATTTCGGCCTACTTGTTATCTTTGCAAAATGAGTACTCCTGAGAAGACTAAGTTGTGTGACTTCACTAGCACAAACAACAATGATTTCATATGCACTCCTATTGCTCCACCTGCTTCTAAAGCAGAATTTTATGAAATTAAACCTGCTCTATTAAATCTTGTTATGAAAGAGCAATTTTCTGGTGTTAGTATTGATGATGCTGCTGCCCATCTTAATAACTTTGTTGAACTTTGTGAAATGCAAAAGTATAAGGATATGGATGGGGATATTATAAAACTGAAACTTTTTCCTTTCTCCTTGAGAGGAAGAGCTAAAGAATGGTTGCTTTCTTTGCCTAGAAATAGTATTGATTCTTGGACAAAATACAAAGATGTTTTCATTGGGAAATATTATCCTGCTGTTAAGATTATATCCTTGAGAAGTAGCATTATGAATTTTAAACAACTTGATAATGAACATGTGTTGTGGCAAAGTAATTTGATTGTGTTGTGCAGGTTCCACGTTGGCACCGGAATCCCTGGTGTTGCGCCGCACTACACTCCTTCACCATCACCTTCGAAGCAACCTCGTTTTCCTACTGGTTCGATAAAATCTTGGTTTCATACTGAGGGAAAACTTGCTGCTGCACTCATCATACCTTCCTCTTGGGGTTCCCAACTGACGTGTGACGTACAAGCATTGTTTCTGGTGCTGTTGACGGGGAGATATTCCCTCGTCAACTTAGCGCTAGCAGATGGTAGCAGCTGAGTGGGCTGCACCGGCTAGAGGGACGACACCTATCAAGGTGTGGCAAAATAAAATTCGACATTTGCGACGTTTTCTTAAAGGTTGGGCTAAAAATCAGAGTGGCAAGTATAAGAAAGAGAAAGAGAGATTACTAAAGATTATCGACGAACTTGATATTAAATCTAAAACTAATCCCCTTTCGGTATCAGAGCGTGATACTTTAAGGGAAGTGAACGATAGGCTTTGTTGCCTTCGACGCGATGAGGAAACTAAGTGGGCACAAAGGGCAAAAGTGAAACACATTCAGGAAGGTGGAAACAACACGAAATATTTTCACCTTATTGCAAATGGGAAGCATAGGAAAAAGGAAATCTTCCAACTAGAGCAAGAGAAAGGAACGATCATAGGGCAGGAAAATTTAAAAAGCTATATTTCAGAATATTATAAGAAACTATTCGGTCCATCTCTACCAAGTGAGGTTAATTTGGACGAGAATATTACGCATGATATATCGCAGCTATCACCCGAAGAAAATAATATTCTTACAGCTGATTTCTTAGTGAAAGAAGTGTATGAAGCTATTGCACAAATGGAGCTGAACAAAGCGTCTGGCCCAGATGGGTTCCCGGCTGAGTTCTATAAAACGTTTTGGGAGGTCATTAGAGATGACCTTATGGCTTTATTTGTTCAGTTAAAACAAGGAAATTTGTCTTTGTTTAAACTAAACTTTGGAGTCATTACTTTGCTCCCCAAGAAAGATAACGCGGTACAGATACAGCAATATAGACCTATATGCCTTCTCAATGTCAGTTTCAAAATATTTACAAAAGTAGGTACTAATCGTATTACCGAAATTACACAAAAAATCATTAGGCCGACTCAATCGGCCTTCATGCCGGGGGCCACATTTTAGAAGGGGTGGTGGTCCTACATGAAACCATTCATGAACTTCAAAGGAAGAAAATGGATGGGGTCATTTTTAAAATTGATTTTGAGAAAGCATACGATAAGGTTAAATGGCCCTTTCTCCAACAAGCTTTGCGTATGAAAGGATTTGCACTGGATTGGTGCAGATGGATTATGCAATTTGTTCAGGGAGGAAGTGTAGGCATATGGGTTAATGATGACATCGGTCATTATTTCCAAACAAAAAAAGGGCTCAGACAGGGAGATCCCTTATCGCCAATGTTGTTTAATATAGTGGCAGATATGTTAGCCATTCTTATTGCACGAGCAAAAGAGGATGGCCAAATAGGGGGTTCAATACCGCATTTAGTTGACGGGGGGCTTTCCATACTGCAATATGCAGATGACACTATATTATTCATGGAGCATGATTTAGAAAAGGCAGTGAACATGAAGCTAATACTTTGTATTTTTGAACAATTATCGGGTCTTAAAATCAATTTTCACAAGAGTGAGATCTTTTGTTTTGGCAAAGCAAAAGAGTTAGAGGAGCAGTATAAACACATTTTCGGGTGTGAGTCTGGTGCTCTACCTTTTAAATATCTCAGGGTTCCAATTCACTATAGGAAGCTACGGAACTCAGAGTGGTACCCAGTAGAGAGCCGTTTCGAAGGTAAACTGGGATGTTGGAAGGGTAAGATGCTATCCTATAGGGATCGCCTTGTCCTAGTAAATTCGGTATTAACTAGTCTTCCGATGTTCATGCTGTCTTTTCTGGAGATACCAAAAGGGGTACGTAAGAGGCTGGATTTTTATCGATCCCATTTTTTCTGGCAGAGCGATGAAAATAAAAGAAAATATAGATTTACTAGATGGAACATTATATGTAAACCAAAAGACCAGGGGGTTTAGGGGTGGAAGTGCTGGAACTTAAAAATAAATGTTTACTCAGTAAGTGGTTGTTTAAACTTTTAAATGAAGAAGGGGTTTGGCAGGAATTGCTGCAAAACAAGTATCTTCTAAATAAAACCTTAGCACTGGTAGAAGCACAACCAACCGACTCACCGTTCTGGAAAGGTCTAATGAGAGTTAAAGTGGATTTCTTTAGTAGAGGATCCTTTATGGTTGGCAACGGGGAAACCACAAGGTTCTGGGAGGACACTTGGCTTGGTAACACTCCGTTAAAAGATCAATATCCATTGCTTTACAATATTGTGCAACAACAAAAAGTATCGATTCATGACGTGTTTCAAAATAGTCCACCTTTGAACATAGGCTTTCGTCGGGCTTTAGTTGGGAACAAGTGGGATATGTGGTCTCATTTATGTGTTAGATTAATGGAGGTCAATCTTACGCAGGAACCAAATAGGTTTGTTTGGAAATTGACACAAAACGGGATATTTACAGTTAAATCTATGTATGAAGACTTAATGAATGGCCATACTAGATTTTTACAGACTTATCTTTAGAAGTTGAAAATTCCGCTCAAAATCAAGGTGTTTATGTGGTTCCTTCATAAAAAAGTGTTACTCACTAAAGATAATTTAGCAAAACGAAAGTGGAAAGGTGACTCTCATTGTTCTTTTTGTGGGAATAGTGAAACTGTAGATCACCTATTCATCTCCTGCCCTTTTGCAAAACTGGTTTGGCGCGTTGTTTTTTGTACCTACAATATCCCCCTCCCACCAATGTCACTAACATGTTTGGGAATTGGTTGAACGGGATGGATAAAAAGACCAAATCTCGGATTCGTATAGGCGTTTCAGCTATTGTATGGTCGATTTGGAATTGTAGGAACAATTTGGTTTTTAACAGGAAAGAAACTTTTCAAGTTTTACAGGTTATCCATACGGCGGTGCATTGGATCCAGCTATGGGCCTTCTTGCTACCTTCGGACCAGCGGGAGCTTATGGTGGCTGGGTGCACACGACTCCTGCGGGTGGCACAGGATTTTTTCTCCCGGCATACGTGGCAGCATATTAGACGACTTTCGTAGTTCACTACTTTTGTTGCTCCTGTCTGGTTGAGGCATGTCTCAATTTCTTAGTGATCTCTTGAGATGTAATAAGCTACTTGATACAAATTTGTTAATAAATGGCTGTGTGCATCACTCGATGCAGAGGCCGGGACAACCCCATTTCTAAAAAAAAGTTAACACCGAGTTCGTACCAACATATATTTATTTGTTTTGTGGACTTCACTGTTCACTGTATCCAGCATCGAACGCACGCACTGTTTGTGCATGCCTGGACTTTGCACAGTGTAATTAACTAGCTAGTGACATGCTGACATGTATTAAATGCAAGTCAAATTGTGGTTAGGCGATGTTGAGGTTTGGTTGTTGGGGTAAGGTGAGCTGACAATTCGATGCCAGAGCTGATTCCCACAAGCTCGTGAATCGTGATCAGATGGATCACCAAAGACTAATCACATATGGAAAAACACTATCAAAATCTGCCAATCTCATTAACGTGGAGAGATTAGATCCGCCAAACCGCCAACTGCTGCAAGACTTATTATACTACTCCCTCCATATCGGTTTAAAGGGCACACATGATATAGTTCCCTCGGACATATATATTCACTGATTAGGACATAAACCTTGCGTGCAATGGTGGGAAGGGTCAACCATGTTCTAAGTAAAAGGGAATTAATACAAATGCACCTAATAGGTCGGGGGATTTTGGAATTGCATGATTTTCTAAATATGCCATTTAGGTCAGGGTATAGGGAAATGTGGAAAGTAACATGAATTTTGTCGTAATTAAGTTACCTATAGTTTCCCTTTAGGTGTGTCAAGTCCAAAATTAATAACAATTCACGACGGGAGGCCTCCCTCTCTTTCTCTCTCGCCTTATTCTCTTTTGTGAGTCGCTTCAGCTGCCCCGGGGCCTCCCCCTTCTCCTCCGGCGGCCTCGTCGGACGGAGTGGGGAGGGAAGGTGGAGGTTAGCATGTCCTTTCCTCTTTGCTGCTCTGGTGCTGCAGGAAGGTGGTGTGGGCGCATGCTCCAAGAGCTGCTACTGGTTGCGAAGATCCCCAACTCCTGTTGCGATGTGCCGGGGTTATCTCGGTCCAGAGAGGCCACTCCACGCTCGGGATCCTGGTTGATCCGAGCTTTTTCTTCCTTCGTTGGAAAATCTCATCAATCTCAGTTTATTATCCAACGACGGAGGTGCCCCAAGTGGTCGTGGAGGCGCGTGCTCTTGGTTGCGGAGATCCCCAACTCCGGCTGCGATGTGCCGGGGTTACCTTGGGCCATATAGAAGCCACTCCGCCCTCAAACTTATGGTTGATGTGAGCTTCTTTTTCCTTTGGTGGAAGATCTTCATCGATCTCGGCATGTGATCCAACGGTGGCGGTTCCCCAAGTGGTGGCGTTGCCGGCGGCGCTGTTCCCACCTACGCCTAGAGGTCAAGCTGTCTTGACAGCCATGGCTAAGGACCCGAGTGCTTTTTTGTGATCTTTGTAGGGTGATCATGTTTACAATTTCTGAGGACCTAGTTGCTATTTCCACATGTTTCAAGGTCCTCGTTGTAACTTTGTTTGTGCTGCCAAGTTAATGCCGTTCTAGGCCCATCGTTGCCATGTCCCGTTAAAGAAAAAGTCCAAAATTAATTTAACTTTATTCTTTGAGGCTTGTGTTTGGTTATCTAGCATACACGTATGGTGTGCCGCATTAGTCGTACTGCAACTGTCATACTGTATTTCCTTGTTTTGTTGCCGAGGCAAACATCTGTCATATACAGTGGTACATTATGCATAATCCAACAGTATAGTTGATCAAGTCTGGGTAACTCACTGTCATTTGGAGTGTAATTAATTCTTGGGCATTAATTTGACGAACTAGATGGCGAGGTGCAGCCGTCCAGGTGGTGTGGACGGTGTGAGTTGTGAGGATGTGGAAGGGGGCGATGTGGGTGGCCATAGCCCATAGGTGTGTCGTCCTTCGATTGGAAATGTTGTTGCATTACACATATCACCATTGTGTGCAGGAAAAACGACTGCTTCCAACTTGGATGGTCGCCATTTCTGCTGCTGATAACGAGATAAATTTACAACGTCTGAGATTGATTGCAGCACACCAAGACCAAACACCGAGGGCAATTTAATTACAGTTGTGGCATATGTGCAGATAGGCCGTACGTGTCCTTTTCTTGTTTCTGATACACCAAGACCAAACACTGAGGGCAATTTAATTACAGGAGTAGGTTATTAATTAAGGCGTAAAGGAAGGACGCTTTAATTCTGAAAGCAAGCTGGCGTACCCGCGTCAGCTGCTTGCAGTTGCCCGAGCTGAGTGTTAGAGCCGAGCTGTTGAACCAACCGTGTCCTAACTCCTAATCCGTCTTTAAGATTAGAAAAACCACGTGCAGGCCGTACGAATCCGTCTTTTTGTGCGTGTCGCGGAAGCTGATGTCTTGCGTCGTTTGCGCGATCTGGTTTTGATGTGGCAACCGTGCATCGCCGGCGGCTGGACGTTCCGATTTGGATTTGCATCAGCGACTTGACTACTTGATCGACAATTCCGTGTGGCCATTGCATGTAGGCCCATTAACGGACGTGCTACAAGATGCTGAATGCAGACGAAAGAAGAAGAGTTTGTGAGAAAGTCGAGATTGTGAAGCGCCTTATCGCGAGGTACGGTTGGGAGAGTCAACGATGTCAAACACCATCACACGACGTTGATCGCGTCAACGGAGAAGTCGGCGACGACACCGCTCGTCAGCTGGTCGCTTTCCGGCGGTTGGCCGTTGAGGCCCTTCATGGCACACACACAGTAGCACCGTTACCGTCGGAGTCAAGAGGCGAGAAGAGAGTGCGTACGGGTAAACATTAGCCATGGCATCGCTGTCTTTTTTTGAGACTCCATGGCATCGCTGTCGGTGCTGAACACGTGTGGTTCTTAATTTTTAGAAAAAAAAATAGTACTAGCAAGAATCGGTAAGCAGCAGCTTTCAGATTTTATGTCGCTCCGCCGTCTGATCTGATCGGCATACCGAATTCTGATTTTCCTTCTCTGTAGACCTACGTACTTTTGTAGGACTTGGATGACATTTGGCTTTCGGCGCCGGTTCCTCCTCTGACAAACTCCGCCGCTGTTGCACGTCAACGGAGGGAAATGGGGGTGCTGGACGGCCGAAATGTGCAGTCCAGCGAAATGAAATAGTAGCAAGAATCGGGAAGCAGCTTTCAGATTTTGGGCGATTTTGGTAGGCTGCATGGCCTTTTGCTCCCCGCCAGACTAGGCCGGTCAGTGTCAGGTCTCACAAAACTAACCTCCTGGGCATGCTGTGTATGTCGTTTGGTAGCCTGCATAAAAAAGTGTGGCATTAGCTGGGCTAAGCACCCCTCCTTGTTTGGTTGGATGCAAATCTTGGTTATGAAGTTACCATCCAACACCACACTTGGACAATTGTACCTGACATATCGATGGAGCGACGACGATGCGGCATGGCGGCGGTAGAGCTCGACGGAGACGACGCGACATAACGGTGGCATAGCTCCATAGAGACGAAACGACATGGTGGCGGCAAAGGTGGACGCCCACGACGCAGTGTGCGGCGGCGGGGGAGGAGGTTGCGGCGGAGCACCACGAACACACCATAAACGACGTCACAACCATGCAGAGGTTGAAGAAGACAAAGTACAACAAGAACAGTCTAAATACGTACACATATGGTACAAGATCTATTCATCTACGACCATCGAAATGAAAATTTTACAACACGAGAGTTGTGTGAAATGATGAGATGAATCTACTCCTCGAATGAAACTTCAAATGGTCGAGCGTGTGTGATTAATTTGACGAAATTCGTCAAAAAAGCTTCAAACACGAACACGAAATTAGAAGCTAACAATTAATGAAAGTTGAAACTGATTATCAGAATGGAATCACATCATCAACGCGTATCATTTTCGTGTAGAACTTATTTTGATTCGAGCGCTATAGCACTAGTTGGAAGAAAGAAAAAGGAGTAAGGATAAGAAGGGTGAGAGGAAGCCATGGTCACTAGGAGAGCTCAATTTTGCAGTTGGCCGGCCTGACTCCACGGGCAGGCTCGATTCTTGCTGGGCCTATCAGAGCGAGGGTTTGATGTTACTTACGACCATGAAAGCAGCGGGGAAGGAAGAGGAAATCTCGGAGAAGAGACGGAAAAAGGATTGCCGTCGACGACCACCACCGATCGAAAGAGGAGATGGCGTCGCTGACCTGCTGCTAGGTGAAGAAATCTGCCGTGGGAGAGCTCGGGGGTTGGGGGTGGCCGGAGTTTCAGCAATAAGCCAAAGGGGGTGAAATCAGGGAAACAAAATGATGGGCGGTGACGAAATATGTCCCGTCGTTTTTTCGCATAAGCGTGCTAGCTCACGCAATTTTGCACCCGAAGAGGGTAGTTCGGGGAACACTACCGATTCGGTCGTTTCTTCTCAGGTGTGATTTAAGTATAGTGCAGGCGAAAAAACGTGAACCGGTCCAACAGGCAAAAACACTATCTTTGCATCCTAGAGTCTGATTGAGGCGACCAACCAAACAAGCCCTAAAGTAAGGGCAACTCCAACGGGGTGGAGCAAACGGACACCGAAATTGGTCCGGTTTTGTCCCTTTGGGGGCGGACCATGGACACAAAATAGCACTTTGTCCGTTTGAGGTGTACACCTCCCCCAACGGGCTAGCGCATATTTTCCCCACCAGTTTTTTTTCTTCAGATTCAGCCGGCTTGGAAGGCGGGGAGCAGGGCTCGGCGACCTCTCCAAAGGCGACGAGCAGCGCCGCAGGCAGCATGGGGACGGCCTCGTCGCCGTCGCCGGACGACTTGGATGCAGCGGCACGGAGGGGATCGTGGGTGCTAGTCGGGGGAAAGAGAAAAGAAATGAGGGGAAAGGAGAGAGAAGGAGTGGACCAGGTTTTTTGTTTCGCTGGCAGCTGGGGCAGACCGGACATGAGAGGAGGACACAGCTGACAGCCGGACGACATCTTTTGTCCGCTCTCGCCCCAAACCCAGACCAAAGTTGAGTCAGCTTTGGTCCAGAACGGACAGTCCGCCCGGACAATTATCAGTATGCGCTAGCCCGTTGGAGCACCTCACATGTCCGTTTGGACAAAAACGGACAGAGCTGGTCCATATGCGCCAGCCCGTTGGAGGTGCTCTAATAATGTAGTTCCGGATCGGCTCCAATCGTTCACGCAGTTTTGGCCGGAGCCCCTGTTGCACCCTAGTTTTGCTGATCGATGCACGACTATTCAGCTAGAATTATTCTGTTAACGGCCACATTGACACGGCCGAGGGACAAGTAGTGAACCGATCGACTAACCGACAGCATAGTGAGGCTTGACTTGTTTCTAGAAAGGAGGAAATTAGTAAGCACGTGCTGACGCTGATCTGACCTTGTATGAGTAAACTGGAGTCAAGATTTTCTATCATAGCGTGCTTGATTTGGAGGCATGCTGACATGTATTAAGTGCAAGTCAAATTGTGATTAGGTGATGTTTAGGTTTGGTTGTTGGGGTAAGGTGATCTGACAATTCGATGGAAGATCTTCATCGATCTCGGCATGTGATCCAACGGCGGGGATGCCCCAAGTGGTGGCGTAGCCGGCGGCGCTGCTCCCGCCTACGCCTAGAGGTCAAGCTGTCTTGACAGCCATGGCTAAGGACCCGAGTGCTTTTTTGTGATCTTTGTAGGGTGATCGTGTTTACAATTTTTGAGGACCTGGTTGCTATTTCCAAATGTTTCAGGGTCCTCGTTGTAACTTTCTTTGTGCTGCCAAGTTAATGCAATTCTAGGCCCTTCGTTGCCATTTTCTGTTAAAGAAAAAGTTCAAAATTAATTTTATTTTATTCTTCCAGGCTTGTGTTTGGTTATCTAGCATACACGTATGGTGTGCCACATTAGTCGTACTGCAACTGTCATACTGTATTTCCTTGTTTTGTTGCCGAGGCAAACATCTGTCATATACAGTGGTACATTATGCATAATCCAGCAGTATAGTTGATCAAGTCTGGGTAACTCACTGTCATTTGGAGTACTCCGTATAATTCTTGGGCATTAATTTGACGAACTAGATGGCGAGGTGCAGCCGTCCAGGTGGTGTGGACGGTGTGAGTTGTGACGATGTGGGTGGCCATAGCCCACGAGGCGACTCTCCATTTCGTTCTGGCTCCAACCCCCCCGTCGTCCATCAATTGAAGATGTTGTTGCATTAGACATATATATCACCATTATGTGCAGGAAAAACGACTGCTTCCAACTTCGATGGTCGCCATTTCTGCTTCTGATAACGAGATAGATTTACAACGTCTGAGGTTGATTGCCACCTTGCAGCTAGCACACCAAGACCAAACACTGAGGGCAATTTAATTACAGTTGTGGCATATGTGCAGATAGCCGTCCGTGTCCTTTTCGGACTAGAAACAACGCTACCAGTAGTAGTACGTTTTTCTTCTTTCTTAATTATAGGTTATTAAGGCGTAAAGGAAAGACGCTTTAATTCTGAAAGCAAGCAAGCTCGCGTATGGTCGAATGTGCTGCTACAAGATGCTGAATGCAGACGAAAGAAGAGCGTGGGTGTGTTTGACAAGCAGGTCGAGATTGTGAAGCGCCTTATCGCGAGGTACGGTTGGAGAGTGAGTGGGTATTATCAGCAGCAGCAAGAGTCAACGATGTCAAACACCATCACACGACGTTGATCACGTCAACGACACCGCTCGTCAGCTGGTCGCTTTCCGGCGGTTGGCGGTTGAGGCCTCTTCATGGCACAGACACAGTAGTACCGTTACCGTCGGAGTCAAGAGGCGAGAAGAGAGTGCGTACGGGTAAACATTAGCCATGGTATCGCTGTCGGTGCTGAACACGTGTGGTTCTTAATTTTTAGAAGAAAAAAAATACTCCGTAGTACTAATAACGAAATGAAATAGTAGCAAGAATCGGGAAGCAGCTTTCAGATTTTGGGCGGAGTACAAAACGCAGCTCCCACAGCGACCCACGTCGATTTCATAGTAACAAGCGTTTATCTCACCGTTCGTTCTCCATCCGACGGCCAGGAACGCCCGCATGACCGTTTTGCAGAAAACCCCTTCACAAATCAAGGCGCTGCCCCGCAATCCAGATTTTAACGCTGCCGGGGACCTGTTTGCAGTTCCAGCAAAACCCACGACCTTTTTTGCAAAACCTCCCGCATAATCCCCCTCCTTCTCTCTCCCGCGACCGCGGCGTCACCGTCGCCGCCGCCGGCTGTCCCCGCCGCTCCGCCCCCCGCCGTTCAGATCGGAACACACAGAAATCTTCGCCGTCGCCGCCCCTTGCTCCTCGCTGAGTTTCGCGTGCCGGCGCGCCGCGAACTCGCCGGAATCGACGCGTCCGCGCTCGGCCCCACTCACGGGTAGCCCGCGGCCGCGCGCGTCCAACGCACCCACGCACGCGTCCCAGATCGCCATGATTTGACGCCGGCGTTTGCGCCGCCGCCGCGGCAGCTCCGCCACAGGTGACGTCATACTGACGTCACCACGCGTCTGGGCAGTGGGCCGTCCGCTGGGCCGGCCTGCTTGCTGGCCGCCTGCCTCGGCCCTTTTTTTTCTTCGTTCTGTTCTGTTTTTTTATTTCCCAAAACTTTTGAAACGTTTGAAACATATGTCCAAATCAATTTAAACCAACTCCCAAATATTTGTACAAATCAAAGTAGTCATTCTGTCAATATTACAAAATAGCTGTTTTCAACTTATTTTCCAAATAATTGATTCATTGGGACAAAAAAATAGCATGCTTCACACAAGTTAAAACACTTCACATATATTGTTTTAGTGCGTCCAAACAAAATTTAAAAACAACTAAATGCTGTAAAATCAATAATTCCAAATATGATCATTTCACGAATGTAAAAAAAAAATCTCAAAAACTACCCAACTTGAACGAACTTCCGAATCAGAACAATTTTTAACCCTAACTTTTCGTCGCTTTTTACTAATTTCGAAATCTACACACTTTACAATGTAGATATCTTAAAAATTTCAATTTACCACAATAACGCAGCTTACAAATATGAATATTTCAAAATTCTAGAAAACATAGATTTCACAAATTTCTCCTGAACTCAAATAAAATCCACAGAAACAACATCAGTAATATCATTCAATATGACAAGCCCAATAAAAGAATTTATTACAAACCATCCTACTTAAACACAGTTTACTAAATCAAAACTACCACACACGTAAAAAATGAGAAATAGCTTTTTAAAAATTATTTTCCAAACCAATATATTTTAATCAAAAACCAGATTCTAAAATCGAACATGCTTTAGATAATTTAAAACACTTTATATATATTGTTTTACGGTATTTAACCAGTTTTGCAAAACTACTAAATGCTGCAATATCAGTAACTTCAACTATATCCATCACAAAAAATTGAAACAATTCATCAAAACAATCACAAAAAAAATGCAAAATACAATTACACATTTATATCATGGGCTTAAGAATATCAATATAAAGATACCACAAATGTAAATATTAGGAAACAGCTGTTCTAAAAAACAATTTCCAAACCAGTATATTCGAATTAGAAACCACATTCCATAACAGAACATGCTCTACATAATTTAAAGCAATTTATAGATAGTGTTTTACGGTATGTAAACAATTTTGCAAAACTACAAAATGCTTTAAAAATCCGTAACTTCAACTATATCCACCAGAAAAAAATTAAAAACATTCATCACAATAATCACGAAAAAAAATCCACCAAGGGTGCGCCGTGCCGGCGCGCTGAAATTCAACTAGTATATATTAAGGTGATGTACTTATGCCTTTTTCTATGAGATCTGATCACTGTTCATCGAGCACTTCTACAGTGCAGTGCACTGTTCCTCGAGCACTTCTACAGTGTGCGGCTGCCTCCACGCCGTCCGATCCCGATCCGGCGGCCCTCCTTTTCATTTTCTCAGCTATCTGATCACTGTTCATCTAGCACTTGGCAGCCCACTTCTACAGTGCGTGGCCGCCTCCGCGCCGTCCGATCCCGATCCGGCGGCCCTCCTTTTCATGATAATATATACATGGAATATATGCGCGTCGACGAGTAGGTTTCATTCTCATGATCGGTTTCCAGTTTGGTCTACTCTAGCTCCTTAATTTGGGATCCAGATTCGCAAAAACATTTGATGAATTTTGTCAAATTCGTCGCACTCAGTCATTCGTTTGAATTTTCCTCACACGAGTAGATGGATATCACCCCTCCAAACAACTTTCATGTTTCAATCTTTTTATTTTGACGGATATATACGTATTTCTCTCTAATCTTCAAATTCGTTGTGTTTTACGCATTGCAAAAAAGACAAATTGTGGCAGTCACCCCTGCACTGTAGATGTGCACTCCAGGGCGCGCCGCTTTTTTGCATTAAACTCCTCGCATTTTTCAAAAATTGTGAATCAGTCCTCCGGAATAAAATATTTTTGCAGAAAAGTCTACGCGTGCCGCTTTTTGCAGAAAATTCCTTGCGTTTTCCAAAAATTGTAAATCGGTCGCCCGAAAAAAACATTTTTGCAGCAACGTCCCCACGTTTTCTACATAATTGCGGATCAGTCCTCCGGTACAAATGAACAAATTTTTTCCCCCTCCAACAGAGTTCTCCTTTTTTTCCCAGCATTTCTTTTTACGAACATTGCGCACGAACAGCGAATTCAAAATTACTTATCTATTTTTCCGTTCACGCGTGAATAGTACCGGTCCCTTATGAATATATATTTTTTCTTTTTGGGCTTCTAATAGATTTCTCACTGTTTTAGATTTCCCCTATTGTTTATTTTTCCCACGTTTCTTTTTACGAACATTGCGCATGAATAGCGACTTTAAAATTACTTATTTATTTCCACTCCCTATTTATCCCCTACTATATCTTTTTTTCCTTCTTTTACCTCCCTTACATATTTTTTTTATGACTCTAAGATTGCTCGCTTAATTCCTATTTTCCCATTTTCCCCTACTATATTTTTTAAACTTTTTATTTTATTCCCTTATACATTTATTTTTGCAAACTTACAATCTATTACTTATTTATTTGCGATTCCTATTATCTTAATTCCCCACTTCTCTATATTCAGATTTCCACTGCTTTTTTTTTTACTTTTACTTCCCGTATATTTTTTTACCTACTTCTTAACAGTCTACATTAATTCCATTTATATGCCTAAATTCGCCAAATAAAATAACCTTCGAACACTTACTCCATATAAAAAACACTAAATATTTCCTACCTTTTAAAACCAATTGTGCATCCCCCTCTCCTTTTCCCTCTATTATTTTCCCTTCCCATCTCAGTTTTTGACAACTACATGATACTCAAGATATGTGAAAAATGATAACTTTGTTTGGCTATGCCATGCATACCACAAGTTGTACTTCGTCGACCTTAGGTAGCCCATTATGTCAGTTTGTTGCGGTTCGCTACTGGACCTAAACAACAGAGAACATTTCTTCTCTTAATTTTTTATCACTTCCATATTTATTCAATCAGAACAACGACTCTTCAAAAGGCATGCAACCAAACGCACACGACAAGAAGTCCACACAAGCAATACAATTTCGTTCACTATACACCACGTTTGCTCAGACATCTCCTACGCCCAGGCCAAAGTGTCCACCTAGCGGTAGCGACCTCCATAACAATGATCAGCCACCCAATTGCAAAAAAAAAAGAATAAGCAAAAAATGCCTACATGACTCTTAAAACAACAAATATAACCCCACGGGTGCGGCGGCATGTATATAACTATAGGCGTCATTAAACTGTGTAACGATGAATTATACAAATGCTTACTTTGGTTTAGTTTCTTCTAGAAAAAGTAAGGGATCCCTATGACGACTTCCAAATACACAGTCTATATTTGCTCAAGTACATCTAAATTTTCTGTCAGTGTATGTTTTATTATAACCTGTCAATTTTGGATGACAAACCAATGGTATTCCTGCTATTGTGATGTACAGATATATTATGACCGATGGATGTTTTTCTAATATTGTCCAGTCTATGTAGTGTTTGAAGAAGGATCTGAGAGGAGACTTCAACAATTGTACACTATGTTTTAGTTACTGTGAGTTACCAAATTGGGTGACAGTTTTGAACTTCAATTTTTTTAAGCACAAGGTATCATTTAATTTGTATGTGACACTTTACTCATTAGAGTTAATACTCCTCTTAGTGCCACAACCATTGGTCCTCCTTATGTTTTTCCGGAAGATAATCTGTAGTAGTTTTAACATCCAGTGCTATGTCTTTGTCTTTTATTTTCCTGTAATATAGTGTCCACTATGTATGAATTTCTATGTAATCCTATAGATACATACGTTCACTCTACATATTACTCCCAATATAAAAAAACACTATATACTAATGAAACCAATTATAAGAAAGATTTACATTGTTACGCCTACTACTACTAAACAAAATAACCCAACGGGCGCGGCGTGTCGCCGCGCAAATCTTCCTAGTATGAGTAAATGGGAGTCAAGAGTTCCAGCGTGCGTGACTTGTCACGGTTTGAACACTCACAATGCAAATCCATCACGTTGACAACAAGTTCATACCAACTTATATTTATTTGTTGAGTGGACTTCACTGTTCACTGCATCGAACGCATTCGGGAAACGGAGGCAATTGTTTTTTTGCCTTGTCCATGAATTAAGAAAAAGAGAGTTGTCCAATTAATTACGGAAAAACGGGTGAAAATCGTTACGGACTTTGACACGAAAGACGACAAAGCCACATTGAAAACATAAACACAATATAGAATTACCACATCGAAAAATGAACATGGATGATCTTCACTGCCAACAAGCAAAATATACTATAGAATCTATAGATCTGCTCAAATATATCATACACTCCAGATCTAGGCTATATTGAGGGTTTGATGTACCACGATTTTTCTCATACGCGAACTGTATAGCAATGAAGCTTATGCGAGTCAACGCACTAACAAAAATCATCGATCTAACACAACAACATCATTGTCAACAAGCAAAAAATAATATAGAACCTACATATTTACTCAGATTTATCACATGCTCATAGATCTACCTATCAAAGCGAGGGTTTGATGTTACTTACCCCATGAAATCGGCGGGGAAGGAAGTGGAAATCTCAGAGAAGAGATGGAAAAGGGATTGTCGTCGACAACCACCGCCGACCGTAAGAGGAGATGGTGTAAATGATGGGTCGTGACGAAATATCTCCCGTCGTATTTTCGTATAAGCGCGCTAGCTCGCGCAATTTCCAAGCTCATGCCGAGCTCGGTGCCGCTTTCCCCTATTTTTTTGACGAACCAGGGCGGGGAGTTCCCGCATTTCCCCTATTTTGCACCTGAAGAGGGTTGTTGTGGGAAAACTGCCGATTCGGTCATTTCTTAACCTTGCATGAGTAATTAGAGTCAAGATTTTCTATCATAGCATGCTTGATTTGGTCACAGCTTTAACAATCACAATGTCTATCCATTACGTTAACATCGAACGCACGCACATGCCTGGACGTTGCACAGTGTAATTAACTAGCTAGTGGCATGCTGACATGTATTAAGTGCAAGTCAAATTGTGGTTAGGTGATGTTGAGGTTTGGTTGTTGGGGCAAGGTGATCTGATAATTCGATGCCAGAGCTGATCACCAAAGACTAATCATATATGGAAAAACACTATCAAAATCTGCCAATCCCATTTACGTGGAGAGATTAGATCCGCCAAACCGCCAACTGCTGCGCAGGTCTTATTATACTACTCCCTCCGTACCGGTTCAAAGGGCATGCATGACAATTCTCTCGGACATATATATTCACTATTAGGGCTGAGATCTTGCATGCAACGGTGGGAAGGGTCAACCTTGCTCGAAGTATAAGGGAATTAATACAAATGCATCTAATAGGTCGGGGGATTTTGGAACTGCATGATTTTGTAAATATGCCCTTTAGGTCGGGTATGGGGAAAGTAACATGAATTTGTCATAATTAAGCTACCTATAGTTTCCCTTTAGGTGTGTCAAGTCCAAAATTAATAACAATTCACGACGGGAGGCCTCATTTCCCCCTCTTTCTCTCTCGCCTTATCCTCTTTGAGAGTCGCTTCAGCTGCCCCGGGGCCTCCCCCTTCTCCTTCGGCGGCCTCGTCGGACGGAGTGGGGAGGGATGGGGTTGCGGCCCTCCTCCGTAGCTAGGATATGTATATTAGTTTGTCTTACGCCCGTATGGTGGACTAGCGCTTTGCCGTTCCAATGTTGTGTGTCTAGGTCGCCAGCGAGCAGTGGCCTAGATTCCGGGCTGGCCTCTACTGGTCGTCGCATCCCATGGTGGAAGGTGGGGCTTCAAGGTAGATCTGATGACTCTTCTCCGAATAAGCTCGGAGGTGCCCAACAGCGACAAGATCTCAGGCTCCATCGTCATCCTCGACGTCCTCTTGGCGAGGGGGTAGAAGGTGGAGGTGAGCATGTCCATTCCTTTTTGCTGCTCCGATGCTGCAGGAAGGTGGTGTGGGCGCATGCTCCAAGAGCTGCTGCTGGTTGCGAAGATCCCCAACTTCGTCTGCGATGTGTCAGGGTTACCTCGGGCCATAGAAGTCGTTCCGCGCTCAAACTTATGGTTGATGTGGCTTCTTTTTCCTTCGGTGGAAGATCTTCATCGATCTCGGCATGTGATCCAACGGCGGGGATGCCCCAAGTGGTGGCGTAGCCGGCGGCGCTGCTCCCGCCTACGCCTAGAGGTCAAGCTGTCTTGACAGCCATGGCTAAGGACCCGAGTGCTTTTTTGTGATCTTTGTAGGGTGATCGTGTTTACAATTTTTGAGGACCTGGTTGCTATTTCCAAATGTTTCAGGGTCCTCGTTGTAACTTTCTTTGTGCTGCCAAGTTAATGCAATTCTAGGCCCTTCGTTGCCATTTTCCGTTAAAGAAAAAGTTCAAAATTAATTTTATTTTATTCTTCCAGGCTTGTGTTTGGTTATCTAGCATACACGTATGGTGTGCCACATTAGTCGTACTGCAACTGTCATACTGTATTTCCTTGTTTTGTTGCCGAGGCAAACATCTGTCATATACAGTGGTACATTATGCATAATCCAGCAGTATAGTTGGTCAAGTCTGGGTAACTCACTGTCATTTGGAGTGTAATTCTTGGGCATTAATTTGGCAAACTAGATGGCGAGGTGCAGCCGTCCAGGTGGTGTGGACGGTGTGAGTTGTGACGATGTGGGTGGCCATAGCCCACGAGGCGACTCTCCATTTCGTTCTGGCTCCAACCCCCGTCGTCCATCAATTGAAGATGTTGTTGCATTAGACATATACATCACCATTATGTGCAGGAAAAACGACTGCTTCCAACTTCGATGGTCGCCATTTCTGCTTCTGATAACGAGATAGATTTACAACGTCTGAGGTTGATTGCCACCTTGCAGCTAGCACACCAAGACCAAACACTGAGGGCAATTTAATTACAGTTGTGGCATATGTGCAGATAGCCGTCCGTGTCCTTTTCGGACTAGAAACAACGCTACCAGTAGTAGTACGTTTTTCTTCTTTCTTAATTATAGGTTATTAAGGCGTAAAGGAAAGACGCTTTAATTCTGAAAGCAAGCAAGCTCGCGTATGGTCGAATGTGCTGCTACAAGATGCTGAATGCAGACGAAAGAAGAGCGTGGGTGTGTTTGACAAGCAGGTCGAGATTGTGAAGCGCCTTATCGCGAGGTACGGTTGGGAGAGTGAGTGGGGTATTATCAGCAGCAGCAAGAGTCAACGATGTCAAACACCATCACACGACGTTGATCACGTCAACGACACCGCTCGTCAGCTGGTCGCTTTCCGGCGGTTGGCGGTTGAGGCCTCTTCATGGCACAGACACAGTAGTACCGTTACCGTCGGAGTCAAGAGGCGAGAAGAGAGTGCGTACGGGTAAACATTAGCCATGGTATCGCTGTCGGTGCTGAACACGTGTGGTTCTTAATTTTTAGAAGAAAAAAAATACTCCGTAGTACTAATAACGAAATGAAATAGTAGCAAGAATCGGGAAGCAGCTTTCAGATTTTGGGCGGAGTACAAAACGCAGCTCCCACAGCGACCCACGTCGATTTCATAGTAACAAGCGTTTATCTCACCGTTCGTTCTCCATCCGACGGCCAGGAACGCCCGCATGACCGTTTTGCAGAAAACCCCTTCACAAATCAAGGCGCTGCCCCGCAATCCAGATTTTAACGCTGCCGGGGACCTGTTTGCAGTTCCAGCAAAACCCACGGCCTTTTTTGCAAAACCTCCCGCATAATCCCCCTCCTTCTCTCTCCCGCGACCGCGGCGTCACCGTCGCCGCCGCCGGCTGTCCCCGCCGCTCCGCCCCCCGCCGTTCAGATCGGAACACACAGAGATCTTCGCCGTCGCCGTCCCTTGCTCCTCGCTGAGTTTCGCGTGCCGGCGCGCCGCGAACTCGCCGGAATCGACGCGTCCGCGCTCGGCCCCACTCCCGGGTAGCCCGCGGCCGCGCGCGTCCAACGCACCCACGCACGCGTCCCAGATCGCCATGATTTGACGCCGGCGTTTGCGCCGCCGCCGCGGCAGCTCCGCCACAGGTGACGTCATACTGACGTCACCACGCGTCTGGGCAGTGGGCCGTCCGCTGGGCCGGCCTGCTTGCTGGCCGCCTGCCTCGGCCCTTTTTTTTTCTTCGTTCTGTTCTGTTTTTTTATTTCCCAAAACTTTTGAAACGTTTGAAACATATGTCCAAATCAATTTAAACCAACTCCCAAATATTTGTACAAATCAAAGTAGTCATTCTGTCAATATTACAAAATAGCTGTTTTCAACTTATTTTCCAAATAATTGATTCATTGGGACAAAAAAAATAGCATGCTTCACACAAGTTAAAACACTTCACATATATTGTTTTAGTGCGTCCAAACAAAATTTAAAAACAACTAAATGCTGTAAAATCAATAATTCCAAATATGATCATTTCACGAATGTAAAAAAAAAATCTCAAAAACTACCCAACTTGAACGAACTTCCGAATCAGAACAATTTTTAACCCTAACTTTTCGTCGCTTTTTACTAATTTCGAAATCTACACACTTTACAATGTAGATATCTTAAAAATTTCAATTTACCACAATAACGCAGCTTACAAATATGAATATTTCAAAATTCTAGAAAACATAGATTTCACAAATTTCTCCTGAACTCAAATAAAATCCACAGAAACAACATCAGTAATATCATTCAATATGACAAGCCCAATAAAAGAATTTATTACAAACCATCCTACTTAAACACAGTTTACTAAATCAAAACTACCACACACGTAAAAAATGAGAAATAGCTTTTTAAAAATTATTTTCCAAACCAATATATTTTAATCAAAAACCAGATTCTAAAATCGAACATGCTTTAGATAATTTAAAACACTTTATATATATTGTTTTACGGTATTTAACCAGTTTTGCAAAACTACTAAATGCTGCAATATCAGTAACTTCAACTATATCCATCACAAAAAATTGAAACAATTCATCAAAACAATCACAAAAAAAATGCAAAATACAATTACACATTTATATCATGGGCTTAAGAATATCAATATAAAGATACCACAAATGTAAATATTAGGAAACAGCTGTTCTAAAAAACAATTTCCAAACCAGTATATTCGAATTAGAAACCACATTCCATAACAGAACATGCTCTACATAATTTAAAGCAATTTATAGATAGTGTTTTACGGTATGTAAACAATTTTGCAAAACTACAAAATGCTTTAAAAATCCGTAACTTCAACTATATCCACCAGAAAAAAATTAAAAACATTCATCACAATAATCACGAAAAAAAATCCACCAAGGGTGCGCCGTGCCGGCGCGCTGAAATTCAACTAGTATATATTAAGGTGATGTACTTATGCCTTTTTCTATGAGATCTGATCACTGTTCATCGAGCACTTCTACAGTGCAGTGCACTGTTCCTCGAGCACTTCTACAGTGTGCGGCTGCCTCCACGCCGTCCGATCCCGATCTGGCGGCCCTCCTTTTCATTTTCTCAGCTATCTGATCACTGTTCATCTAGCACTTGGCAGCCCACTTCTACAGTGCGTGGCCGCCTCCGCGCCGTCCGATCCCGATCCGGCGGCCCTCCTTTTCATGATAATATATACATGGAATATATGCGCGTCGACGAGTAGGTTTCATTCTCATGATCGGTTTCCAGTTTCGCGTGCCGGCGCGCCGCGAACTCGCCGGAATCGACGCGTCCGCGCTCGGCCCCACTCACGGGTAGCCCGCGGCCGCGCGCGTCCAACGCACCCACGCACGCGTCCCAGATCGCCATGATTTGACGCCGGCGTTTGCGCCGCCGCCGCGGCAGCTCCGCCACAGGTGACGTCATACTGACGTCACCACGCGTCTGGGCAGTGGGCCGTCCGCTGGGCCGGCCTGCTTGCTGGCCGCCTGCCTCGGCCCTTTTTTTTCTTCGTTCTGTTCTGTTTTTTTATTTCCCAAAACTTTTGAAACGTTTGAAACATATGTCCAAATCAATTTAAACCAACTCCCAAATATTTGTACAAATCAAAGTAGTCATTCTGTCAATATTACAAAATAGCTGTTTTCAACTTATTTTCCAAATAATTGATTCATTGGGACAAAAAAATAGCATGCTTCACACAAGTTAAAACACTTCACATATATTGTTTTAGTTCGTCCAAACAAAATTTAAAAACAACTAAATGCTGTAAAATCAATAATTCCAAATATGATCATTTCACGAATGTAAAAAAAAAATCTCAAAAACTACCCAACTTGAATGAACTTCCGAATCAGAACAATTTTTAACCCTAACTTTTCGTCGCTTTTTACTAATTTCGAAATCTACACACTTTACAATGTAGATATCTTAAAAATTTCAATTTACCACAATAACGCAGCTTACAAATATGAATATTTCAAAATTCTGGAAAACATAGATTTCACAAATTTCTCCTGAACTCAAATAAAATCCACAGAAACAACATCAGTAATATCATTCAATATGATAAGCCCAATAAAAGAATTTATTACAAACCATCCTACTTAAACACAGTTTACTAAATCAAAACTACCACACACGTAAAAAATGAGAAATAGTTTTTTAAAAATTATTTTCCGAACCAATATATTTTAATCAAAAACCAGATTCTAAAATCGAACATGCTTTAGATAATTTAAAACACTTTATATATATTGTTTTACGGTATTTAACCAGTTTTGCAAACTACTAAATGCTGCAATATCAGTAACTTCAACTATATCCATCACAAAAAATTGAAACAATTCATCAAAACAATCACAAAAAAAATGCAAAATACAATTACACATTTATATCATGGGCTTAAGAATATCAATATAAAGATACCACAAATGTAAATATTAGGAAACAGCTGTTCTAAAAAACAATTTCCAAACCAGTATTTTCGAATTAGAAACCACATTCCATAACAGAACATGCTCTACATAATTTAAAGCAATTTATAGATAGTGTTTTACGGTATGTAAACAATTTTGCAAAACTACAAAATGCTTTAAAAATCCGTAACTTCAACTATATCCACCAGAAAAAAATTAAAAACATTCATCACAATAATCACGAAAAAAAATCCACCAAGGGTGCGCCGTGCCGGCGCGCTGAAATTCAACTAGTATATATTAAGGTGATGTACTTATGCCTTTTTCTATGAGATCTGATCACTGTTCATCGAGCACTTCTACAGTGCAGTGCACTGTTCCTCGAGCACTTCTACAGTGTGCGGCTGCCTCCACGCCGTCCGATCCCGATCTGGCGGCCCTCCTTTTCATTTTCTCAGCTATCTGATCACTGTTCATCTAGCACTTGGCAGCCCACTTCTACAGTGCGTGGCCGCCTCCGCGCCGTCCGATCCCGATCCGGCGGCCCTCCTTTTCATGATAATATATACATGGAATATATGCGCGTCGACGAGTAGGTTTCATTCTCATGATCGGTTTCCAGTTTGGTCTACTCTAGCTCCTTAATTTGGGATCCAGATTCGCAAAAACATTTGATGAATTTTGTCAAATTCGTCGCACTCAGTCATTCGTTTGAATTTTCCTCACACGAGTAGATGGATATCACCCCTCCAAACAACTTTCATGTTTCAATCTTTTTATTTTGACGGATATATACGTATTTCTCTCTAATCTTCAAATTCGTTGTGTTTTACGCATTGCAAAAAAGACAAATTGTGGCAGTCACCCCTGCACTGTAGATGTGCACTCCAGGGCGCGCCGCATTTTTGCATTAAACTCCTCGCATTTTTCAAAAATTGTGAATCAGTCCTCCGGAATAAAATATTTTTGCAGAAAAGTCTACGCGTGCCGCTTTTTGCAGAAAATTCCTTGCGTTTTCCAAAAATTGTAAATCGGTCGCCCGAAAAAAACATTTTTGCAGCAACGTCCCCACGTTTTCTACATAATTGCGGATCAGTCCTCCGGTACAAATGAACAAATTTTTTCCCCCTCCAACAGAGTTCTCCTTTTTTTCCCAGCATTTCTTTTTACGAACATTGCGCACGAACAGCGAATTCAAAATTACTTATCTATTTTTCCGTTCACGCGTGAATAGTACCGGTCCCTTATGAATATATTTTTTTTTCTTTTTGGGCTTCTAATAGATTTCTCACTGTTTTAGATTTCCCCTATTGTTTATTTTTCCCACGTTTCTTTTTACGAACATTGCGCATGAATAGCGACTTTAAAATTACTTATTTATTTCCACTCCCTATTTATCCCCTACTATATCTTTTTTTTCCTTCTTTTACCTCCCTTACATATTTTTTTTATGACTCTAAGATTGCTCGCTTAATTCCTATTTTCCCATTTTCCCCTACTATATTTTTTAAACTTTTTATTTTATTCCCCTTATACATTTATTTTTGCAAACTTACAATCTATTACTTATTTATTTGCGATTCCTATTATCTTAATTCCCCGCTTCTCTATATTCAGATTTCCACTGCTTTTTTTTTTTACTTTTACTTCCCGTATATTTTTTTACCTACTTCTTAACAGTCTACATTAATTCCATTTATATGCCTAAATTCGCCAAATAAAATAACCTTCGAACACTTACTCCATATAAAAAACACTAAATATTTCCTACCTTTTAAAACCAATTGTGCATCCCCCTCTCATTTTCCCTCTATTATTTTCCCTTCCCATCTCAGTTTTTGACAACTACATGATACTCAAGATATGTGAAAAATGATAACTTTGTTTGGCTATGCCATGCATACCACAAGTTGTACTTCGTCGATCTTAGGTAGCCCATTATGTCAGTTTGTTGCGGTTCGCTACTGGACCTAAACAACAGAGAACATTTCTTCTCTTAATTTTTTTATCACTTCCATATTTATTCAATCAGAACAACGACTCTTCAAAAGGCATGCAACCAAACGCACACGACAAGAAGTCCACACAAGCAATACAATTTCGTTCACTATACACCACGTTTGCTCAGACATCTCCTACGCCCAGGCTAAAGTGTCCACCTAGCGGTAGCGACCTCCATAACAATGATCAGCCACCCAATTGCAAAAAAAAAAGAATAAGCAAAAAATGCCTACATGACTCTTAAAACAACAAATATAACCCCACGGGTGCGGCGGCATGTATATAACTATAGGCGTCATTAAACTGTGTAACGATGAATTATACAAATGCTTACTTTGGTTTAGTTTCTTCTAGAAAAAGTAAGGGATCCCTATGACGACTTCCAAATACACAGTCTATATTTGCTCAAGTACATCTAAATTTTCTGTCAGTGTATGTTTTATTATAACCTGTCAATTTTGGATGACAAACCAATGGTATTCCTGCTATTGTGATGTACAGATATATTATGACCGATGGATGTTTTTCTAATATTGTCCAGTCTATGTAGTGTTTGAAGAAGGATCTGAGAGGAGACTTCAACAATTGTACACTATGTTTTAGTTACTGTGAGTTACCAAATTGGGTGACAGTTTTGAACTTCAATTTTTTTAAGCACAAGGTATCATTTAATTTGTATGTGACACTTTACTCATTAGAGTTAATACTCCTCTTAGTGCCACAACCATTGGTCCTCCTTATGTTTTTCCGGAAGATAATCTGTAGTAGTTTTAACATCCAGTGCTATGTCTTTGTCTTTTATTTTCCTGTAATATAGTGTCCACTATGTATGAATTTCTATGTAATCCTATAGATACATACGTTCACTCTACATATTACTCCCAATATAAAAAAACACTATATACTAATGAAACCAATTATAAGAAAGATTTACATTGTTACGCCTACTACTACTAAACAAAATAACCCAACGGGCGCGGCGTGTCGCCGCGCAAATCTTCCTAGTATGAGTAAATGGGAGTCAAGAGTTCCAGCGTGCGTGACTTGTCACGGTTTGAACACTCACAATGCAAATCCATCACGTTGACAACAAGTTCATACCAACTTATATTTATTTGTTGAGTGGACTTCACTGTTCACTGCATCGAACGCATTCGGGAAACGGAGGCAATTGTTTTTTGCCTTGTCCATGAATTAAGAAAAAGAGAGTTGTCCAATTAATTACGGAAAAACGGGTGAAAATCGTTACGGACTTTGACACGAAAGACGACAAAGCCACATTGAAAACATAAACACAATATAGAATTACCACATCGAAAAATGAACATGGATGATCTTCACTGCCAACAAGCAAAATATACTATAGAATCTATAGATCTGCTCAAATATATCATACACTCCAGATCTAGGCTATATTGAGGGTTTGATGTACCACGATTTTTCTCATACGCGAACTGTATAGCAATGAAGCTTATGCGAGTCAACGCACTAACAAAAATCATCGATCTAACACAACAACATCATTGTCAACAAGCAAAAAATAATATAGAACCTACATATTTACTCAGATTTATCACATGCTCATAGATCTACCTATCAAAGCGAGGGTTTGATGTTACTTACCCCATGAAATCGGCGGGGAAGGAAGTGGAAATCTCAGAGAAGAGATGGAAAAGGGATTGTCGTCGACAACCACCGCCGACCGTAAGAGGAGATGGTGTAAATGATGGGTCGTGACGAAATATCTCCCGTCGTATTTTCGTATAAGCGTGCTAGCTCGCGCAATTTCCAAGCTCATGCCGAGCTCGGTGCCGCTTTCCCCTATTTTTTTGACGAACCAGGGCGGGGAGTTCCCGCATTTCCCCTATTTTGCACCTGAAGAGGGTTGTTGTGGGAAAACTGCCGATTCGGTCATTTCTTAACCTTGCATGAGTAATTAGAGTCAAGATTTTCTATCATAGCATGCTTGATTTGGTCACAGCTTTAACAATCACAATGTCTATCCATTACGTTAACATCGAACGCACGCACATGCCTGGACGTTGCACAGTGTAATTAACTAGCTAGTGGCATGCTGACATGTATTAAGTGCAAGTCAAATTGTGGTTAGGTGATGTTGAGGTTTGGTTGTTGGGGCAAGGTGATCTGATAATTCGATGCCAGAGCTGATCACCAAAGACTAATCATATATGGAAAAACACTATCAAAATCTGCCAATCCCATTTACGTGGAGAGATTAGATCCGCCAAACCGCCAACTGCTGCGCAGGTCTTATTATACTACTCCCTCCGTACCGGTTCAAAGGGCATGCATGACAATTCTCTCGGACATATATATTCACTATTAGGGCTGAGATCTTGCATGCAACGGTGGGAAGTGTCAACCTTGCTCGAAGTATAAGGGAATTAATACAAATGCATCTAATAGGTCGGGGGATTTTGGAACTGCATGATTTTGTAAATATGCCCTTTAGGTCCGGGTATGGGGAAAGTAACATGAATTTGTCATAATTAAGCTACCTATAGTTTCCCTTTAGGTGTGTCAAGTCCAAAATTAATAACAATTCACGACGGGAGGCCTCATTTCCCCCTCTTTCTCTCTCGCCTTATCCTCTTTTGAGAGTCGCTTCAGCTGCCCCGGGGCCTCCCCCTTCTCCTTCGGCGGCCTCGTCGGACGGAGTGGGGAGGGATGGGGTTGCGGGCCCTCCTCCGTAGCTAGGATATGTATATTAGTTTGTCTTACGCCCGTATGGTGGACTAGCGCTTTGCCGTTCCAATGTTGTGTGTCTAGGTCGCCAGCGAGCAGTGGCCTAGATTCCGGGCTGGCCTCTACTGGTCGTCGCATCCCATGGTGGAAGGTGGGGCTTCAAGGTAGATCCGATGACTCTTCTCCGAATAAGCTCGGAGGTGCCCAACAGCGACAAGATCTCAGGCTCCATCGTCATCCTCGACGTCCTCTTGGCGAGGGGGTAGAAGGTGGAGGTGAGCATGTCCATTCCTTTTTGCTGCTCCGATGCTGCAGGAAGGTGGTGTGGGCGCATGCTCCAAGAGCTGCTGCTGGTTGCGAAGATCCCCAACTTCGTCTGCGATGTGTCAGGGTTACCTCGGGCCATAGAAGTCGTTCCGCGCTCAAACTTATGGTTGATGTGGCTTCTTTTTCCTTCGGTGGAAGATCTTCATCGATCTCGGCATGTGATCCAACGGCGGGGATGCCCCAAGTGGTGGCGTAGCCGGCGGCGCTGCTCCCGACTACGCCTAGAGGTCAAGCTGTCTTGACAGCCATGGCTAAGGACCCGAGTGCTTTTTTGTGATCTTTGTAGGGTGATCGTGTTTACAATTTCTGAGGACCTGGTTGCTATTTCCAAATGTTTCAGGGTCCTCGTTGTAACTTTCTTTGTGCTGCCAAGTTAATGCAATTCTAGGCCCTTCGTTGCCATTTTCTGTTAAAGAAAAAGTTCAAAATTAATTTAATTTTATTCTTCCAGGCTTGTGTTTGGTTATCTAGCATACACGTATGGTGTGCCACATTAGTCGTACTGCAACTGTCATACTGTATTTCCTTGTTTTGTTGCCGAGGCAAACATCTGTCATATACAGTGGTACATTATGCATAATCCAGCAGTATAGTTGATCAAGTCTGGGTAACTCACTGTCATTTGGAGTGTAATTAATTCTTGGGCATTAATTTGGCAAACTAGATGGCGAGGTGCAGCCGTCCAGGTGGTGTGGACGGTGTGACTTGTGACGATGTGGGTGGCCATAGCCCACGAGGCGACTCTCCATTTCGTTCTGGCTCCAACCCCCGTCGTCCATCAATTGAAGATGTTGTTGCATTAGACATATATATCACCATTATGTGCAGGAAAAACGACTGCTTCCAACTTCGATGGTCGCCATTTCTGCTTCTGATAACGAGATAAATTTACAACGTCTGAGGTTGATTGCCACCTTGCAGCACACCAAGACCAAACACTGAGGGCAATTTAATTACAGTTGTGGCATATGTGCAGATAGCCGTCCGTGTCCTTTTCGGACTAGAAACAACGCTACCAGTAGTAGTACGTTTTTCTTCTTTCTTAATTATAGGTAATTAAGGCGTAAAGGAAAGACGCTTTAATTCTGAAAGCAAGCAAGCTCGCGTATGGTCGAATGTGCTGCTACATGATGCTGAATGCAGACGAAAGAAGAGCGTGGGTGTGTTTGACAAGCAGGTCGAGATTGTGAAGCGCCTTATCGCGAGGTACGGTTGGGAGAGTGAGTGGGGTATTATCAGCAGCAGCAAGAGTCAACGATGTCAAACACCGCTCGTCAGCTGGTCGCTTTACAGCGGTTGGCGGTTGAGGCCTCTTCATGGCACAGACACAGTAGTACCGTTACCGTCGGAGTCAAGAGGCGAGAAGAGAGTGCGTACGGGTAAACATTAGCCATGGTATCGCTGTCGGTGCTGAACACGTGTGGTTCTTAATTTTTAGAAGGAAAAAAATACTCCGTAGTACTAATAACGAAATGAAATAGTAGCAAGAATCGGGAAGCAGCTTTCAGATTTTGGGCGGAGTACAAAACGCAGCTCCCACAGCGACCCACGTCGATTTCATAGTAACAAGCGTTTATCTCACCGTTCGTTCTCCATCCGACGGCCAGGAACGCCCGCATGATCGTTTTGCAGAAAACCCCTTCACAAATCGAGGCGCTGGCCCGCAGTCCAGATTTTAACGCTGCCGGGGATCTGTTTGCAGTTCCAGCAAAACCCACGGCCTTTTTTGCAAAACCTCCCGCAGAATCCCCCTCCTTCTCTCTCCCGCGACCGCGGCGTCGCCGTCGCCGCCGCCGGCTGTCCCCGCCGCTCCGCCCCCCGCCGTTCAGATCGGAACACACAGAGATCTTCGCCGTCGCCGTCCCTTGCTCCTCGCTGAGTTTCGTGTGCCGGCGCGCCGCGAACTCGCCGGAATCGACGCGTCCGCGCTCGGCGTCCGCCGCCGCGTTTGCACGTCGGCGGCGACGTTCCGGCGACCTATAAGCAGCGTCGCCCCCACTCCCGGGTAGCCCGCGGCCGCGCGCGTCCAACGCACCCACGCACGCGTCCCAGATCGCCATGATTTGACGCCGGCGTTTGCGCCGCCGCCGCGGCAGCTCCGCCACAGGTGACGTCATACTGACGTCACCACGCGTCTGGGCAGTGGGCCGTCCGCTGGGCCGGCCTGCATGCTGGCCGCCTGCCTCGGCCCTTTTTTTTTTCTTCGTTCTGTTATGTTTTTTATTTCCCAAAACTTTTGAAACTTTTGAAACATATGTCCAAATCAATTTAAACCAACTCCCAAATATTTGTACAAATCAAAGTAGTCATTCTGTCAATATTACAAAATAGCTGTTTTCAACTTATTTTCCAAATAATTGATTCATTGGGACAAAAAAAATAGCATGCTTCACACAAGTTAAAACACTTCACATATATTGTTTTAGTGCGTCCAAACAAAATTCAAAAACAACTAAATGCTGTAAAATCAATAATTCCAAATATTATCATTTCACGAATGTAAAAAAAAATCTCAAAAACTACCCAACTTGAACGAACTTCCGAATCAGAACAATTTTTAACCCTAACTTTTCGTTGCATTTTACTAATTTCGAAATCTACACACTTTTACAATGTAGACAACTTAAAAATTTCAATTTACCACAATAACGCAGCTTACAAATATGAATATTTCAAAATTCTGGAAAACATAGATTTCACAAATTTCTTCTGTACTCAAATAAAATCCACAGAAACAATATCAGTAATACCATTCAATATGACAAGCCCAATAAAAGAATTTATTACAAACCATCCTACTTAAACACAGTTTACTAAATCAAAACTACCACACACGTAAAAAATGAGAAATAGCTTTTTAAAAATTACCAATATATTTTAATCAAAAACCAGATTCTAAAATAGAACATGCTTTAGATAATTTAAAACACTTTATATATTGTTTTACGGTATTTAACCAGTTTTGCAAAACTACTAAATGCTGCAATATCAGTAACTTCAACTATATCCATCACAAAAAATTGAAACAATTCATCAAAACAATCACAAAAAAAAATTGCAAAATACAATTACACATTTATATCATGGGCTTAAGAATATCAATATAAAGATACCACAAATGTAAATATTAGGAAACAACTGTTCTAAAAAACAATTTCCAAACCAGTATATTCGAATTAGAAACCACATTCTATAACAGAACATGCTCTACATAATTTAAAGCAATTTATAGATGGTGTTTTACGGTATGTAAACAATTTTGCAAAACTACAAAATGCTTTAAAAATCCGTAACTTCAACTATATCCACCAGAAAAAAATTAAAAACATTCATCACAATAATCACAAACAAAATCCACCAAGGGTGCGCCGTGCCGGCGCGCTGATATTCAACTAGTATATATTAAGGTGATGTACTTATGCCTTTTCTAAGCGATCTGATCACTGTTCATTGAGCACTTCTACAGTGCAGTGCACTGTTCCTCGAGCACTTTTACAGTGCAGCACACTTCTACAGTGTGCGGCTGCCTCCAGCCGTCCGATCCCGATCCGGCGGCCCTCCTTTTCATTTCTTAGCTATCTGATCACTGTTCATCTAGCGCTTGGCAGCCCACTTCTACAGTGCGTGGCCGCCTCCGCGCCGTCCGATCCCGATCCGGCGGCCCTCCTTTTCATGATAATATATACATGGAATATATGCGCGTCGACGAGTAGGTTTCATTCCCATGATCGGTTTCGAGTTTGGTCGACTCTAGCTCCTTAATTTGGGATCCAGATTCGCAAAAACATTTGATGAATTTTGTCAAATTCGTCACACTCAGTCATCCGTTTGAATTTTCCTCACACGGGTAGATGGATATCACCCCTCCAAACAACTTTCATGTTTCAATCTTTTTATTTTGACGGACATATACGTATTTCTCTCTAATCTTCAAATTCGTTGTGTTTTACGCATTGCAAAAAAGACAAATTGTGGCAGTCACCCCTGCACTGTAGATGTGCACTCCAGGGCGCGCCGCTTTTTTGCATTAAACTCCTCGCATTTTTCAAAAATTGTGAATCAGTCCTCCGGAATAAAATATTTTTGCAGAAAAGTCTACGCGTGCCGCTTTTTGCAGAAAATTCCTTGCGTTTTCCAAAAATTGTAAATCGGTCGCCCGAAAAAAACATTTTTGCAGCAACGTCCCCACGTTTTCTACATAATTGCGGATCGGTCCTCCGGTACAAATGAACAATTTTTTTCCCCTCCAACAGAGTTCTCCTTTTTTTCCCAGCATTTCTTTTTACGAACATTGCGCACGAACAGCGACTTCAAAATTACTTATCTATTTTTCCGTTCACGCATGAATAGTACCGGTCCCATATGAATAGATTTTTTCTTTTTGGGCTTCTAATAGATTTCTCACTGTTTTAGTTTTCCCCTATTGTTTATTTTTCCCACGTTTCTTTTTATGAACATTGCGCATGAATAGCGACTTTAAAATTACTTATTTATTTCCACTCCCTATTTATCCCCTACTATATCTTTTTTCCTTCTTTTACTTCCCTTACATATTTTTTTTATGACTCTAAGATTGCTCGCTTAATTCCTATTTTCCCATTTTCCCCTACTATATTTTTTAAACTTTTTATTTTATTCTGCTTATACATTTATTTTTGCAAACTTACAATCTATTACTTATTTATTTGTGATTCCTATTATCTTAATTCCCCACTTCTCTATATTCAGATTTCCACTGCTTTTTTTTTACTTTTACTTCCCGTATATTTTTTTACCTACTTCTTAACAGTCTACATTAATTCCATTTATATGCCTAAATTCGCCAAATAAAATAACCTTCGAACACTTACTCCATATAAAAAACACTAAATATTTCCTACCTTTTAAAACCAATTGTGCATCCCCCTCTCCTTTTCCCTCTATTATTTTCCCTTCCCATCTCAGTTTTTGACAACTACATGATACTCAAGATATGTGAAAAATGATAACTTTGTTTGGCTATGCCATGCATACCACAAGTTGTACTTCGTCGACCTTAGGTAGCCCATTATGTCAGTTTGTTGCGGTTCGCTACTGGACCTAAACAACAGAGAACATTTCTTCTCTTAATTTTTTATCACTTCCATATTTATTCAATCAGAACAACGACTCTTCAAAAGGCATGCAACCAAACGCACACGACAAGAAGTCCACACAAGCAATACAATTTCGTTCACTATACACCACGTTTGCTCAGACATCTCCTACGCCTAGGCTAAAGTGTCCACCTAGCGGTAGCGACCTCCATAACAATGATCAGCCACCCAATTGCAAAAAAAAAAAGAATAAGCAAAAAATGCCTATATGACTCTTAAAACAACAAATATAACCCCACGGGTGTGGCGGCATGTATATAACTATAGGCGTCATTAAACTGTGTAACGATGAATTATACAAATGCTTACTTTGGTTTAGTTTCTTCTAGAAAAAGTAAGGGATCCCTATGACGACTTCCAAATACACAGTCTATATTTGCTCAAGTACATCTGAATTTTCTGTCAGTGTATGTTTTATTATAACCTGTCAATTTTGGATGACAAACCAATGGTATTCCTGCTATTGTGATGTACAGATATATTAAGACCGATGGATGTTTTTCTAATATTGTCCAGTCTATGTAGTGCTTGAAGAAGGATCTGAGAGGAGACTTCAACAATTGTACACTATGTTTTAGTTACTGTGAGTTACCAAATTGGGTGACAGTTTTGAACTTCAATTTTTTTAAGCACAAGGTATCATTTAATTTGTATGTGACACTTTACTCATTAGAGTTAATACTCCTCTTAGTGCCACAACCATTGGTCCTCCTTATGTTTTTCTGGAAGATAATCTGTAGTAGTTTTAACATCCAGTGCTATGTCTTTGTCTTTTATTTTCCTGTAATATAGTGTCCACTATGTATGAATTTCTATGTAATCCTATAGATACATACGTTCACTCTACATATTACTCCCAATATTAAAAACACTATATACTAATGAAACCAATTATAAGAAAGATTTACATTGTTACGCCTAATACTACTAAACAAAATAACCCAACGGGCGCGGCGTGTCGCCGCGCAAATCTTCCTAGTATGAGTAAATGGGAGTCAAGAGTTCCAGCGTGCGTGACTTGTCACGGTTTGAACACTCACAATGCAAATCCATCACGTTGACAACAAGTTCATACCAACTTATATTTATTTGTTGAGTGGACTTCACTGTTCACTGCATCGAACGCATTCGGGAAACGGAGGCAATTGTTTTTTTTGCCTTGTCCATGAATTAAGAAAAAGAGAGTTGTCCAATTAATTACGAAAAAACGGGTGAAAATCGTTACGGACTTTGACACGAAAGACGACAAAGCCACATTGAAAACATAAACACAATATAGAATTACCACATCGAAAAATGAACATGGATGATCTTCACTGCCAACAAGCAAAATATACTATAGAATCTATAGATCTGCTCAAATATATCATACACTCCAGATCTAGGCTATATTGAGGGTTTGATGTACCACGATTTTTCTCATACGCGAACTGTATAGCAATGAAGCTTATGCGAGTCAACGCACTAACAAAAATCATCGATCTAACACAACAACATCATTGTCAACAAGCAAAAAATAATATAGAACCTACATATTTACTCAGATTTATCACATGCTCATAGATCTACCTATCAAAGCGAGGGATTGATGTTACTTACCCCATGAAATCAGCGGGGAAGGAAGTGGAAATCTCAGAGAAGAGATGGAAAAGGGATTGTCGTCGACAACCACCGCCGACCGTAAGAGGAGATGGTGTAAATGATGGGTCGTGACGAAATATGTCCCGTCGTATTTTCGTATAAGCGCGCTAGCTCGCGCAATTTCCAAGCTCATGCCGAGCTCGGTGCCGCTTTCCCCTATTTTTTTGACGAACCAGGGCGGGGAGTTCCCGCATTTCCCCTATTTTGCACCTGAAGAGGGTTGTTGTGGGAAAACCGCCGATTCGGTCATTTCTTAAAGGCCTGTCTCAGGGGTGATTCAAGTATAGTGCGGGCCAAAAACATGGACCGGTCTAACAAGCAAAAACACTATCTTTGCATCTAGAGTCTGATACTCTGATTGAAGCGACCAACCAAACAAGCCCTACAAGTAATAATGCACTTGGGCATCGGCTTCAATCGTTCAGGCAGTTTTGACCGGAGCCACTGTTGCATATGCACGGCTGTTCGGCTAGAATTTTTCTGTCAATGGCCACATTGACACGGCCGAGGCACAAGTTAGTGAACCGATCGACTAACCGACAGCATAGTGAGGCTTGACTTGTTTCTAGAAAGGATGAAATTAGTAAGCACGTGCTGACACTGATCTGACCTTGCATGAGTAATTGGAGTCAAGATTTTCTATCATAGCGTGCTTGATTTGGTCACAGCTTTAACAATCACAATGTCTATCCATTACGTTAACATCGAACGCACGCACATGCCTGGACGTTGCACAGTGTAATTAACTAGCTAGTGGCATGCTGACATGTATTAAGTGCAAGTCAAATTGTGGTTCGGTGATGTTGAGGTTTGGTTGTTGGGGCAAGGTGATCTGATAATTCGATGCCAGAGCTGATCACCAAAGACTAATCATATATGGAAAAACACTATCAAAATCTGCCAATCCCATTTACGTGGAGAGATTAGATCCGCCAAACCGCCAACTGCTGCGCAGGTCTTATTATACTACTCCCTCCGTACCGGTTCAAAGGGCATGCATGACAATTCTCTCGGACATATATATTCACTATTAGGGCTGAGATCTTGCATGCAACGGTGGGAAGGGTCAACCTTGCTCGAAGTATAAGGGAATTAATACAAATGCATCTAATAGGTCGGGGGATTTTGGAACTGCATGATTTTGTAAATATGCCCTTTAGGTCGGGGTATGGGGAAAGTAACATGAATTTGTCATAATTAAGCTACCTATAGTTTCCCTTTAGGTGTGTCAAGTCCAAAATTAATAACAATTCACGACGGGAGGCCTCATTTCCCCCTCTTTCTCTCTCACCTTATCCTCTTTTGAGAGTCGCTTCAGCTGCCCCGGGGCCTCCCCCTTCTCCTTCGGCGGCCTCGGCTGACGGAGTGGGGAGGGATGGGGTTGCGGGCCCTCCTCCGTAGCTAGGATATGTATATTAGTTTGTCTTACGCCCGTATGGTGGACTAGCGCTTTGCCGTTCCAATGTTGTGTGTCTAGGTCGCCAGCGAGCAGTGGCCTAGATTCCGGGCTGGCCTCTACTGGTCGTTGCATCCCATGGTGGAAGGTGGGGCTTCAAGGTAGATCCGATGACTCTTCTCCGAATAAGCTCGGAGGTGCCCAACAGCGACAAGATCTCAGGCTCCATCGTCATCCTCGACGTCCTCTTGGCGAGGGGGTAGAAGGTGGAGGTGAGCATGTCCATTCCTTTTTGCTGCTCCGATGCTGCAGGAAGGTGGTGTGGGCGCATGCTCCAAGAGCTGCTGGTTGCGAAGATCCCTAACTTCGTCTGCGATGTGTCAGGGTTACCTCGGGCCATAGAAGCCGTTCCGCGCTCAAACTTATGGTTGATGTGGCTTCTTTTTCCTTCGGTGGAAGATCTTCATCGATCTCGGCATGTGATCCAACGGCGGGGATGCCCCAAGTGGTGGCGTAGCCGGCGGCGCTGCTCCCGCCTACGCCTAGAGGTCAAGCTGTCTTGACAGCCATGGCTAAGGACCCGAGTGCTTTTTTGTGATCTTTGTAGGGTGATCGTGTTTACAATTTCTGAGGACCTGGTTGCTATTTCCAAATGTTTCAGGGTCCTCGTTGTAACTTTCTTTGTGCTATTTTCCGTTTAAGAAAAACTTCAAAATTAATTTTATTTTATTCTTCCAGGCTTGTGTTTGGTTATCTAGCATACACGTATGGCGTGCCGCATTAGTCGTACTGCAACTGTCATACTGTATTTCCTTGTTTTGTTGCCGAGGCAAACATCTGTCATATACAGTGGTACATTATGCATAATCCAGCAGTATAGTTGATCAAGTCTGGGTAACTCACTGTCATTTGGAGTGTAATTAATTCTTGGGCATTAATTTGACGAACTAGATGGCGAGGTGCAGCCGTCCAGGTGGTGTGGACGGTGTGACTTGTGACGATGTGGGTGGCCATAGCCCACGAGGCGACTCTCCATTTCGTTCTGGCTCCAACCCCCGTCGTCCATCAATTGAAGATGTTGTTGCATTAGACATATATATACTACCTATATGAAAGACCAAAGATTTGACGGCCTCTCCGTGCGCCACGTACTGTAGCTACTGTAGGAAATCTACAGTAGCTACAGTGACGCTGTGGACCCCACACGTCAGCCTCACTGCGCAGCGATATTTTGCATAAACAGCCACGCGAACCCAGAGTCATCACAACTAAGCCCCCCCTTGAGGACCTAATTGCAATTTCTGCTCAACACAGGGACTTTCCTGCAACAACGCCACAACTCTCCCTTCCTCCTCCCTCCTCGTGCGTCCCCGGACCCGCCGACGCCGCCGTCGCGCCGTCCCGCCGCCACGGGCATCCCCGCCCAAATCGGTGGCCATGGTCGGCTGCGCCGTCGTCGCTACCATCTCCGCGCGCCGTGCAGCTCGCCGGGACGCCCGTGTGCCGTCGGATTTCTCGCCGCCGTGCCCGCCACTCTCCGTCGTGTCCAAACGCCGCCCGCCACAGCTCCGGCGACCCTAAAGCAGCGGCGCCGCCAGCTTCGGCCGCCTCGCGACCAGGCGCGCCCTCCGCGCACGCGCGGCCATCCCAGAACTCGCTGCCGCGTCGCCGCCGTGGTCGCCGCGGTCGCTGTCCTCGCTGTGGTCAACCATGACGTCGGCATGACGTCACCTGCGGTCCCACATGCCAGTTTTTTTTTTTACGACAAAAAAAATTAAAACTTGCAAAACCAAATACTTTTAATCTGCCCACTAATATGACAAAAAATGCCAAAAAACATAAAAATACAAGCTATTTTAATCTGCCAAAGATTTGGAAATAATCTAAATGCATTCACTCTAATTTACAGGGAAAAAGGTTCAAATCTGCAAAATCAAATACTTTTAATCTACCCACTAAAAAAAATATGAAAAAAATATCAACATAATTAGAAAACTACAAGCTATCTATTTATGGCAAAAAAAACAACAATTTAATTTGCTAAAGAAGCTACCTATTTATGGCAAAATAAAAAAAACATTTTAATTTGCTAAAGATTTGGAAATAATCTTGATGCATTTGCTTTAATTACAAAGTTGCATTTACTAAATGCTCACATAATTTCAAATCTGAACAATTCTGAAAATATATGTCCCTTCTGAATTTCAATAATTTTAACAAAGTACAACCTTCTAATACGACCATTTCGATATTCAATTTCTTTTATTCAACTCCACGCATCCAAGGGAAAATGAAAAATATATCTAAATAGCCACACACAAAAAATCAACCTACTCAAATATAAATAAATGGCCACAAACAAAATTGCTAGCTATTTACGACACAAGCTACAATTTCAAATTCGACCATTTCCAAATTTAAATGTCCTTCAAATTTGAGCGATTTGCAAATGTCAAATCTCAGCAATTGGCAGACGTCGACCATTTCCAAATTTAAATGTCCTTCAAATTTGAGCAATTTGCAAATGTCAAATCTCAGCAATTGGCAGACGTGAAAACAAAACGAGATTGAGTAAACCCCAGAAATAACAGATTCTTAAATGTCGGAAAAAAAGCAATTTGCAAATGTCAAATCTCAGCAATTGGCAGACGTGAAAACAAAACGAGATTGAGTAAACCCCAGAAATAACAGATTCTTAAATGTCGGAAAAAATTCTAAACTCAAACTCTTCTTCAATTTAAACAATTTGAAAACTACATAAACTTCGCATCGGTAATTTCCAGTCGCCAACGTTTAACCGCATCAGACAACTGAAAGATAAGGATGCGACAAAACAAACTTCTCAACGGTAATTTCCAGTACATGATATTTAGCCGCACCAGCAAAATTAACGGGAAGTGTAGGGCGAAACAAACTTCTCAACGATAATTTCCAGTTCATAATATTTAGCCACACCAGAAAAATTAACGGGAAGGGTGCGGCGTGTCCCCACGTTATGCGGCGTGCCGCCACGTTATTCGCACAGTAAATATTTTCCCCCTTTTCACCAGGAAAATGTGCCCACCGTACCAGATCAAAATATTGAATAATATTTAATCAACTCTTAATTCTTCCTAATTGACAATGTGGTCCCGTTTTTCCGATAAACCAAACATCCCACAAGAACAAAAATGAACTTAAAACAGACCATGGACTTCTTTCCTCATAAATCACATTTTCCATCAACTTTCGTCAAAAAATATGACAAAACATCTGATATGGTATGAATTTGCAGTATGGCATTGCATCTACTGAATATTTGAATATTACACGTAATATTCCGAAATGCACCCAATAAATGCTACCTACTGATGATAACATAAAAACATGTTCCAACATACCAATTTATCTAACATTTTCATGAAAAAAAATATATATTACACACAAAAAAAAAACACCAAGCGCGTATCAAAGCTAAGGACTTCAGCGGACGCTCGCGCCATCCACGTCGCGTTCACTGTAGCAGGACAGTGAACACGCTTCTACAGTGTATTGTACAGTGTATTTGACTGTAGCAGCTAGAGTGTTTTTGCCCCATTCGCAGCGGACACCCCAGCTACAGTGCTTTCCCAGTGTACCAGCTACAGTATACGCAAAAATATTTTCCCCCTTCTCACGATGATGTACATGAAATATATGCGTGCCGACGAGTAGGTTCCATTCCCGTGATTGGTTCCGAGTTTGGACGACTCTAACACCTTAATTTTGAATTCACACCCGCAAAAACATCTATCAATATATCAAAGTCGACCTCCTCAGCCTCCCCTCCCGGTGGCCACGTCACCGCTTTTTCTCTCGGCCGTCGAATCGGCGATCAGCGGCCCACGGTCGCAGATAGACGCACTTCTACAGTGCTCGGTGGGAGGACCTATTTGCAATTCGAGAAGAGATCAGGGGGTTCCGTGTAATAACATCACTGCAGCGCAACATCTTGCAAAAAAAACCTCGCAAATATCCAGACATTAACCAGCGCCCCACAGTTTCACGCTACGAAGGACGTCGTTGCAAATCGGGCAAAACAGCAGGACCTGCATGGAAAAGTATCATCACTTCCCCCCTGCTCCTCTCCCTCGCGCGCGCGGCCGAGGTCGCCGCCGGCCGCCGACGTTCACCGCCGCCGCAGCACTGCTCCCCGCCCAGATCGAAGAGCACGGCGAGCTTCGCCGTCGCTCCCCCTCCCTCCTCGCCGATTATCGGCTGCCAGGACCTCCGATCGACGCCGGAATCGTCCCCGTTGCGCCCGCTGCCCTCCGCCGCTTCCGCGCGCCGCCATGGCCGCTCCGGCGACCCGGAAGGGGCGGCGCCACCGTCTGCGGACTCCCCGCACCGAGGCGCGTCCGGAGCGATGACGCGCGCGTCCCGGCTCGCGCTGCTGCGGCTCCGGCGAGCTTCGCGCCGCCGCGGCGGAGCCCGGCCACCGGTGACGTCGCAGTGACGTAACGGTGGGCCTGGGCTGCTTGCTGGGCCGCCTGTTGGGCCGGGCTGGCTCATGTGCGGCTGGCTCGGCCCATTCTGTTTTTTTTCCCGTTATTTCTGTTCTGTTTTTCCTTTTTTACAAAACTTTTTAAACTTTTCAAATCTAGCTTCAGTAATTTAAAAATCTGCAGTATTTTAAAATGTGGGCAACTTAATAATTTCAATTCTTCCACACCTTATCATGGATTTAAATTAAATATTTACGCCAAAGTGCAAACATATATGAACATTTCATCTTACTAAATAATTCAACATACTATATAATATATCAACATGCTTAGAATAATAGATGCTAAATAATTACGGGAAACATTCAAACATATTTAAACATTACAGTTTGATAAATATTTGGATATAATCTAAACAAAATTCATCGAAATATACAGTTAGATTTAAAACTGCTCATATAAAGCATTCTCCCTAATTGCGATGCCAGACCAAATATTTCTGTCAACATACAACCACAGATTTGCACATATCAACTTTCTAGATATTTGGAACTACAGCAAAATATATCAAAAGTCTCGCAAAAAAAAAAAAATGCATGTAACACATCATAGAATTTCAATTTGCTTAAAAAAGAGAGAGAGAGACTCCAAAATACAAGAATCTCACAAATTATCTCACATATTGCATCCTCGCTAATTATGAAGTTCATATATAACCATTCCAACTTGCTACACATTTAGAGGTACACTAAAATATATGAATGCTCACCAAAAAAAAAATACTACCTACTTCAGGGTATTTTCCTGTAAAAAAAACACATTTGAAATAAATGTTCAAATAAATGCAACACAACCGAAAATTTTCGAAATGAAAAAATTAAATATATCTATCTGAAAAAAATATGAAGATTATAACAACATGTTCAAGCAAAAAAAAAAAACCTGGCTACTTATGCCATACGATCAAATTTCAAATTTGATAATTTGAAACTTCCATATACTTTTCAGATCCAGCATTTCACAAATGTAAAACAAAGACAACTCTGGAAACTTCCAAATTTGAGCATTTTGCAAAATCTGCACAATTTTTAAACGCAAGCTCTCTTACAATTCCGATAAAATTCAGATTTGCACAACTTTATTTCAAACTGTATTATCCACTAAAACAAATAGACGTCAAATCCCGACTAATTACGACATTCAATTCCAAATTTTCCCACTTTCCAAATAAGCACATTTTCAAATTTGAAATTTACTACACGGGCGCGGCGTTGTCGACGCGCCAATTTTCCTAGTTTATATATCAAAGCTAAGGACTTCAGCGGACGCTCGCGCCATCCACGTCGCGTTCACTGTAGCAGGCACAGCGAACATACGTCTACAGTGTATTGTACTGTAGCAGTGTTTTTGCCCCTATTCGCAGCGGACACTCCAGCCACAGTGCTTTCCCAGTGTACGCAAATATATTTTCCCCCTTTTCACGATGATGTACATGAAATATATGCGTGCCGACGAGTAGGTTCCATTCCCGTGATCGGTTCCGAGTTTGGACGACTCTAACTGCTTAATTTTGAGTTTTGTCAAATTCGTCGCGCTCGGTCACCCGTTTGATTTTTCCTTTCACGAGTAGACGTATATCACCCTCCCAAACAACTTCCGTGGTTTAAATTTTTTATTTCGACGGACATATACCCATTTCTCTCCAATCTTCAAATTCGTTGTATTTTTAGCTACGCAAAAAAGACAAATTCTGACGGATTTCAAAATTTTAAAACTCGAGGTGGCCACGTCGCCCGGGCACTATAGAAACGCCGTCGCTTCGTCTTCCGACATTACGCGTGGCGTTTTTGCGCAAAGGCCCCTGCGTGTTTTGAAATTTGCGAACCGGTCCTCCACGCCCTCCTTCTCTCCTCTTTCCTCCTCCGCTGATGCGGAGACGCCGCCGACGCCGAGCTCCTTCCCCGACAAATCGAAGCACGCAAGGGGCTCCGCCGTCGTCTCCTCTACCCCTAAGAAAATTTCAAATTTAAGAAATTTTCGAACTTTTACACATAAAGGTTGCACCAAATATCCATTATGTACAAAAGTGAAACTAAGAAATTCTTAAAATTAAGAAATTTTAAACTTTCCACAAAAACTAAGAAATGTTCGTTCTGTTGCACATTTTTTGGATTAGTTTTCCAAATAATTTTTGTATTTTTTGTTGAAACAGAAAAAACAAATTCCAGCAGATTTAACTTGCCATCCTTTTATTATTTTGAAAAAATGATTTTGATAATTACTAAAACTATGATAGTAGGTCCAGTTTGTCAGAATTTAAAACTTTCCTAACAATTTCAAAAAATTGTCTAATTTTGTAAATTTAATAACTTATGTTCCGTGATTCATAAAAATATGTTCAACATAACAAAATATTTAGAAAATATAGATTCTACCTATTTGTGGCCAATTCATGCACTATCTTCCGGTTAGAAGAAACCGAATATTTTATCTATAATACCAATTATGTTATCATAGATCGTTAAAGTTAGCTATCGACATTCTAATTCCGGATAAAATATACTTCAAATTACGCAGCAAAATTAACACCACGGGTATAATTGTTTGAATCCTAACTAATTATGTCAAAATACAAACATATTTGAGCATTTCAATTTAGTTAATATTCATACATAATCTAAATTAACTTTATCTAATTATGGATTTAAATTTAATAGATGGTCACATATTGCATTTTCTCTAATTACGGAGTTAACTTAAAAAAAAATTATGCAAAAATACAAGCTTTTTGAACATTTTCAATTCGCTAAATATTTGGAGATACTCTACACGACAAATTTCAAAGGATTTCAGCATTTCGAATCACGATGTGTGCGACTTCAAATTATGCAACAATATTAACATCACAGGCGCGGCGTGACGACGCGCCAATTTTCCTAGTATCACCATTATGTGCAGGAAAAACGACTGCTTCCAACTTCGATGGTCGCCATTTCTGCTTCTGATAACGAGATAGATTTACAACGTCTGAGGTTGATTGCCACCTTGCAGCTAGCACACCAAGACCAAACACTGAGGGCAATTTAATTACAGTTGTGGCATATGTGCAGATAGCCGTCCGTGTCCTTTTCGGACTAGAAACAACGCTACCAGTAGTAGTACGTTTTTCTTCTTTCTTAATTATAGGTAATTAAGGCGTAAAGGAAAGACGCTTTAATTCTGAAAGCAAGCTCGCGTGTATGGTCGAATGTGCTGCTACAAGATTCTGAATGCAGACGAAAGAAGAGAGTGGGTGTGTTTGACAAGCAGGTTGAGATTGTGAAGCGCCTTATCGCGAGGGACGGTTGGGAGAGTGAGTGGTATTATCGGCAGCAGCAAGAGTCAACGATGTCAAACACCATCACACGACGTTGATCGCGTCAACGGAGAAGTCACCGCTCGTCAGCTGGTCGCTTTCCGGCGGTTGGCGGTTGAGGCCGGCCGGCCAGCCTCTTCATGGCACAGACACAGTAGTACCGTTACCGTCGGAGTCAAGAGGCGAGAAGAGAGTGCGTACGGGTAAACATTAGCCATGGTATCGCTGTCGGTGCTGAACACGTGTGGTTCTTAATTTTTAGAAAAAAAATAGTACTGTTCATGTCTCGAGTCTTTCCTCGCGTTAGGCAAGTCCAACAATACTTTTGTCATTTTTGATAGTTCTCGGGATTTCGGCCCAACTGTGATACGTGATCAACACATTTTTTTAGACCAATGATCTTCCTTCATTGGTTTGGAGAAAATACGTATCAAGTCATAAACGCCGAGCAGGCAAATTTTTCTCCATATTAGAAACTAACTTCTTGTGAGTTTTGAACTGTTGATCCCGGCAAAAGCGTCGGAAAAAGATATTTATGGCATCAATTTTATATGTGTACCAATTCATTGTGACTCCCGTGCAGAATGATGCAGGAAGTAATTCTTCTTCCCACAAAGATGGCTCAGAGTTGATTATCGAGCATTTGGGATGATCAGGCAATCTCTCCTTCCCAAAACCTGAAGAAATTGGTTTGTCTCCCCAACTCAACTGCGTGGTTTTCAGGCACACCGGTATTAAAGCGAGATAAAAAAAGTGTAGTAAATGCAATAACAAATAAAATAAATGAAGTGGTAAAACTAATATGCAAACTATATGATTAAATGCAAGAGATAGATTTTAGTGATTTTTGTGATAATAAATAGCTGAGAATAAAAATGTGGTGTAATAAAGTAAAGAATGTTTCTTATAATAAAAGGTGGACTGAGGTTTATGGTTTCACTCAACCTCTCTTTCATGAGTATGATGACACAAATATAGCATTAGACGACAAGGTAATAAAATATTGATGCAACTATTTAATTATATGTATCTTTAGCATGTGTCTGGGGATCACTCCTAACATAAAATTGATGCAACACGACTTTGTAAGACTCCCTATATAAATGATTTGTTCGCAAGCTAGAATTAAGTGTAAACATAGAGTATTGTTTTAGATACTTTGACATGATATTGAATGATCTCATTGTATACTTGAACTAACAAGCGAGACCTTTTCTGCCACTAGATAGACATAACAATGTCGCATCCATTTATCCCTAGCGAGGTAGATGTGAAAGATAAAAAAATCAATAGTTCCAAATTTTCTGTCACTATCAATTTGCTACTACCCATTTACTCCCACTAATGACATGTTCCACCTCTCATGCCCTAGAATGCTAGTATTTGATCAGGACAAGAATACAAACATGGGAAATAATATATATCTACAGCATACATTATAGCACATACAGAAATTACATCTCATATCGAAATATCCACCAAGACGCTAATACAAATATGTTCATAATCATTTACGGCAGCTTATATGGTTCTAAAACATGTTAGTACGTACATATAGACATAGATCAAGATACTGCCACAAACCCGTAGTCCAAGGGTGGACTAATCCATTCTCATCGGTGATGTTGAAGACATTGGAGAGGCGGAGAAGCAACTGGAGACGATTCCGGCACCGCCACTCCCCAATTTTAGTCGACTGCGACCATGTGTTTCTCTATTTCGGTGTTTATTTATTGCACACTTATATCCTCGATAATTTCATGAAATCACACATTATATAGAGGGTTTAAGGTCATGGGTCAATTATTTTGTGCCCTGCTTCGCTTAGCTTTCCTAGTTTATGTCCTGCTCGCTTAACTTTCCCATATGTGCCCTACTTCGCTCTTTTGAGGCTCGCACATGGCCAAACGGGACGTTTCCGTTTGGTCAACAACTTTGACCGTTAACTTTGACGGGTGGGACCACATGTCATAGATTTAATAATTTTAGATTTTTTTCAAATGTTTAAATTTCTCACAGGGGACCCAATACCGACGAATCTAAATCTGAGATCTAACCAGTGCAATATTTGAATTTTCATGTTTCTAAAAAAATCTGAATCTTGACAATGATTATTTATATTAGTGTGCAAAATTTGAATGCGAAATATTGTATAGTTTGGTCTGTGTAAAAATGACAAATTTCTGAATCTGTGATCTAAACAGTGCAAAATTCAAATTTTCAAGTTTCGCAAAAAAATGTGAAAAAAATCCGGATGTTGACAATCATTATTTATACTAGTGTGCAAAATTTGAGTGCGAAATATTGTGTAGTTTGGTCTGTGTAAAAATGACAAATTTCTGAATCTGAGATCTAAACAGTGCAAAATTCGAATTTTCAAGTTTTAAAAAAAATGTGAAAAAAATTCCGTATGTTGACAATGATTATTTATACTAGTCTGCAAAATTTCAGTGCGAAATATTGTGTAGTTTGGTCTGTGTAAAAATGATAAATTTCTAAATCTGAGATCTAAACAGTGCAAAATTTGAATTTTCAAGTTTCGAAAAAAATATGAAAAAATTCTGAATGTTGAAAATGATTATTTATACTAGTGTGCAAAATTTGAGTGTGAAATATTGTGTAGTTTGGTCTGTGTAAAATGACAAATTTTGAATCTAAATCTAAACAGTGCAAAATTCAATTTTTCAACTTTCGCAAAAAAATGTGAAAAAAAATCCGGATGTTGACATGATTATTTATACTAATGTGCAAAATTTGAGTGTGAAATATTGTGTAGTTTGGTCTGTGTAAAAATGACAAATTTCTAAATCTGAGATCTAAACAGTCTAACTTATACGAGCATTTATGGATTTCAAGCTACATGACCAAGGTCATGCCATAACCATGGCTAGTCTTTTGCTATGATGATCAAACTCGCTGTGTTTATGGGTTTTGACATTACAAACAATATTGCCGAAGCAAAGAATTCAAGAAAATTGACCCTTTTTCTAACTTTTGATTAGTGGCAAATTTCTTATTTTTTGTGAAATAGGTATGACAAAAAGGGTGAAAAATGAAAGTCCATAATTTGTACGGATAGCATGACATATGGGAGGCATAATACCAGAATATTTTGAATTTTTGAGTTTTTAGCTATATTTCATGCATTAAACGAGTTTAATAGGATTTAACGCTATTTAACGAGATTTGAACTACAAGTGTGTTATAGTTTGTCCCCAAAATTATAGAAAAATCATATAAACGTAGTATAGAATGGTTCTATGCAAAACCGGCCAAAAAATCAGAAAATTCACACCTTGGTTATGAATGGTTACTCCGCCAATTTTGACCTTTTTTTAAGAAAACTCTCATAAATCGAGAAAAGTTCAAAAAATATGAAATCCAGCGGTAATCGTCCCTTTTAGTGTACTACTGTCCAGGAAAAATCATAAACTTGGAATTCAAGTTTTTGAAAAAACGAGTCTTCTCATATTGGGCTATCTTGTGTGAACATTCATGAGTTTCAAGCTAGGTGACCTAGGTCATGGCCATATACATGGCTAGCCTTTTGCTATGATGACCAAACTAGGCATAAACATGGGTTTTGACATTACAAACAAGATTGCCGAAGCAAAGATTGCAAGAAAATTGACCCTTTTTTCTAACTTCTATTTAGTGTCAAATTCTTTATTTTTTTGAAATAGGTATGACAAATAAGAGTGCAAAATGATCCATAATTTTACGCAGAGTGACATATGGGAGGCACAATGCCGGAATATTTTAAATTTTTGATTTTTAGCTATATTTCATGCATTAAACAGTTTAATAGGATTTAACGCAGAAAAATCATATAAATTGAGGGAACATTCAAAAAATAGGAAATCGGGCGGCAAGCTTTTTTATGAGACTACTAGTTTCGAAGAAAAATAATAAACATCCAATACAACAAGTTTTGACTAGAGCGACGCACAGAGCGGGCGTGTGTGCGACAGTTCGCGCCTAGAGCACGCCATGACGCGCCAGAGCGCGTCCAGAGCGCACTTAAGGTGTTCGACAGCAGTCCGACGACGCCGCCCGCTCGTGGTCGTCAGAGAAGCGCTCCCTCGTGCATAACACCTTACCTGTTAGGACGCTCGGCTCACCTTGAGCACGATAGAATGGACAGCGAGGTCGGACTAGAACTGTTTTCACAAAAATACAATCGAAAAAGTTCAAAACTAGCAAAACCGTATAACTAGAAAGTTGTAGGAAATCCAATTTGGCACACAACCATATAAAGATTGCTTCCTAATTTGTTGGGAATCGGCCGGAACGTGCTGATGCCGACATCGGTATGTCCAGATCGTGCCCTCAAGGTGTTCGACAACAGTCCGACGACGCCGCCGCTCGTGATCGTGGAGAAGCCCTCCTCACGCATAACACTTACCCGTTAGGACGCTCGGCTCACCCTGAGCACGATAGAGTGGACGGTGAGGTCGTAAGGAGGCGTATACGAGCTAGCCAACCAGCTATCAACTCACGTATAGCACCTACTCGTACTAGCAAGTCAGTAATCAAGCCAGCCATGTATAACACCTACTCGTACTAGCTAGCCGCCATCGATCCAGCCATCAACTCACGTATAGCACCTACTACATACTAGCAAGCCATCAACTCACATACACACCAGTACTAGTTAGCACGTACTCCATGGTGCCTTTATTTTCCATTTTTTTAACTCGACATTTTTATGTTTCAAAAAATTCTGCAAAAAATATAGATGTTGACAATAATATATTATACGGTTCTGTAAATGTTCAATCCGAAATAGTTTGTATTCCGACCTACACAAAAAAGAGAAAATCTGATAGATCTGAAAAATTCGAATTTTGCACTGTTTAGATCTCAGATTTAGAAATTTGTCATTTTTACATAGACCAAACTACACAATATTTCGCACTCAAATTTTGCGCAGAGCATAAATAATCATTGTCAACATCCAAACTTTTTCATATTTTTTTTGAAACTTGAAAATTCGAATTTTACACTGTTTAGATCTCAGATTCAGAAATATGTCATTTTTACACAGATCAAAATATACAGTATTTCGCACTCAAATTTTGCACACAAGTATAAATAATTATTGTTGACATCCAGAATATTTTTCACATTTTTTCAAAACTTGAAAATTCGAATTTTGCACTGTTTAGATCTCAGATTTAGAAATTTGTTATTTTTACACAGACCAAACTACACAATATTCCACACTCAAATTTTGCACACAAGTATAAATAATCATTGTCGACATCCAAAAAAATTCACATTTTTTTCGAAACTTGAAAACGTCCCATTTGATTATGTAACGGTCAAAATTGTTGACTAGACGGAAACGTTCATTTGGCCATGTACGAGCCTCAAAAGAGCGAAGTAGGGCACATACGAGTAAAGTTAAGCGAGTAGGACACAAACGAGGAAAACTAAGCGAAGCAGGTGAAAGTGCATGTGTTGCCCGATGCGTGGTTTTGGTAATTAATGACAATCCTTATGGACTAATGTTTGCATTGAGATGTTCTTGTAGATCCTATCCATAGGAAAAGATTGGATTTCATGTGTTGGACTCTAGAAGATTACATGATGATCAATGCTCTATTCAAGGGTTTATATGAAGAATGGTCATGTGTAGAGTTGAGCATATTGTAAGTATGTCTTGAAGGATTCAAGACATCATCTTTGTGAAACGGAGCTTAGCTAGGCTCTCCCATAATGGAGTATGGGGGAGCATTTGGATAAATCTTCATCAAGCATGTGCTAGCATGCACAATCAAGAAAGGTGTTCCAACTTGAGGGAGTCAAGATCGTCATCATCTAGCTCAAGTGGAATGATCAAGGAAAAGGTATGATCTTGATAGGATTTCTATTTTACCGGTCTCGTGGTGTTAGTGGGAGACCGGGTTATAGGATAGACGGCGTACTATCAAGAGGGGCTATCAAGTGAATAGCTTGATCGCATCTTTGTGGAGAGCTCAAACCTTTGCATATTTGGCATATCATCTTTCTTGGTTCTTATTTGGCTTTTATCCATGTGAGAATTTAGAGTTTGTTTTCATCTCCATACCAAGCTCTAGTTCATCAAAAACGGATTTCATTTGAATATCTTGTGATGTTGGAGGTTTTACCGGTTTGTCTTTTGTAGAGAGGTCAAACTCTCATCTTGTGTTCTCCTCCTCACATGATGGACTATGATGTGTATATGCATGATTTTTTTGTAGAGCTTGCGATTATCTTCGAAACAAGCCCAAGATCATAGAAAACGGAGTCCGGATGAAAAACTTATTGTGTTTTCATGTTGGAGATATTATCAGTTTATTCTTGAGGAAAGTTCCACACCTTCCCTTGTGTGACAACTTAACTCTACTAGTAGCCTTGCACGTGCATACATTATTCTTTCTATATTCCAAAGTAGTATCAGTACTGCAATCTGATGAATTATCGTCGAATTTACAAAAATTTAGTCAGCGAACAACATCCGATCACTCATACATGTTTAGTACCTTGAAATTAGTCGGCGACCAACATCCGGCAAGATCACTCATACATGTTTAATTTCCTTATTCACAAAATGAAAGCATGTGGAACTTGCAACAGGGAAATGAGTGTTCAAAAGAGATAGACAAATGAAAAGTTTCAAGGCAATAAAAGTTCTGTTGTATAAAAATGTAAAATATTCCATGCAGAATAATAAAACAGAGTACATACAGATTAAATATATGATCAATGGAAGAAGAATCAATAACTCATATTTATTCTTGAAGGTCTATAGGAAATAGTAAACACGCTTGTCCAAACTCCAGAGAGTTAAGCGGATCGGCCTAACGATGGTCCGACCACGTTCTTTTAATCCTGCATATAAGCCTAGTAGATCATTAAGACGTCCCCCATAAAGAATTATGCATGAAGGTTGATGTACAACACATGGAACCATGCTAACATAATTGATAACCCACTGTCAATCTATCAATCCATATTAAACTGATATCACAACCGTATGGTTAGACTTGAACAAAACGAAGGTATATGCAGCAGCACAATCATGAAGGCATAACTTTGTGTGAAATGGCTGAACTATATGTAAGCTGCTTCTTAGAATTCCTAGACAATAGCATGATACACAATGGAATAGATTCCATAAATTGAAATAAAGATATGGGAGCTTCAAATCACTTTCAGAAGAACAAGATGGCGTGCAGTGGCTTTGCTCTTCTGCGTCTTTGACATGTAAAGATAAGTAAAGAACATAATCACAGGGTTCAGAAAGGGATACATTTGCATTTGACTAACACTTTGAAATGACCATGTTTGAGCAACTTTGCCTCTGTTGCCACTCTGGCGATATGCCGGCGATTGGCGTGATGCCGCTGTAATTTCCCCGATTCCTTCTCAATCTGCCTTTGTCGGTCGCATCTTCTCATTCCCCGGTGTGTTTTTATTTTCTGAGGTGTTTGCTTGGGATTTTTGGCTTGTGTTTTGAGAACCTCTCGTCGGAGATCCATAACTGAAAGTTGGCCAACGCCTTTTTCTTACAGCTGGTTGCCGCCTACACACAAAACATAAATATGAATAAGTACAAATACTGACTTGATCACTTAGAAAAATAAGAGTTAACCTTTTCCGATGATTTGCCTATGTTTGCTGATGAACGTGAGTTCTTACATGTGAAGTGCAAAAAAATCTCCGCTCTTACAAGAAAACATACTCTTCATGGATTTTTAGTACAGTCCACCAATGTGAGCGTGTTAACTGTCTGAAATGAAGATTTGGGAATACATTTCTTCAATTAACTAAAGGAACTTCATTGATCTTATCACTTTTATATCTAAACATGACAAAAAGGAAAACAAACCATTTTATTTTGAAGAACGGCTGAGTTTTCAATTGAAAGAGAAATCATAATATGATTGACAGGCTCCAATTGGTACTTTAGATGGCATAGCTATTGTTTCTGTCATAAAATAAAGAACACAAGCAGAAAAGATGAGTAGCAAATTACTGTTAGGATGAAGCATCAAAGAACTGAATCGTTCGTGGTGCTCCGTTTCTGTTTCTTGCTAAGTCCATAAATGTACATATGAAGTGTCTCAAGAACATGTATGTCCTATGCTGAAGGTTTGCAAACAATTTTCAAAACATATATCTGCAATGCCATTTTACAATTGTTAAGTATAATTTTTAAAACAAAAAACCAATTAAATTCCATGTATCTTCATTGAACCATCTTCATATGATTATTTGCACATAGCCATGTAGCATCACGTCTTTATTTTCGTTCTCTGCAAAAAAAGTGAACTTGTAGGTAGTAGCACTGCCTGCAAAAAATGCACAAGGCTTGCTGGGGGCAATCTGAAGTACAAAGTGTGTTTGTAGCAGGTAAGGAATAGCATGCTGATAACGTTCATATCTAGTACATCTGCAGACTCACATTTCTCCACGAAATGTTTGTTTTGGACATCAAATATGGATAATTTCTGAGAAGATTCTCTACCTGTTAGCATCTTACAATATAAGGCCTGCACTGAATCCTACAAAAATGATTATGATGGGGTTCCAGAAAAATCAAGTGCCTAGAAACTACAGAAGCAACCATAACAAAGAAATAGGATGTGCTCATCTGTGAGTAAATAACATTACCTTTGGGTACAAGGCCATCATCCGAAGCACCAAATCCTGAATCAGCCAATCTGGACACATCATATTTGAGTTGTCAGAAGACTTCGCACTAAACGAATAGAAGTAGTTTAAAATAAACAAAACGAAGTCGTATTCAAGGACTGATCCTATATACCTGGTCCAGACTGAATTAAATTGGAAACAAGAGCACCCCAAGATTGAGTAGGCTAAATATGGGAACACCTTTCCTATAAACCAATTGATAAATCCCTTATTAAACAATTTATCAAGAACTGGTTTAAGCATTTGATAAATCCCTTCAAAGAATTGACCTACCAGGTGAAGAATCAAATGTATGTATGACAGATAATATAAAGAACATAAAAGAGAGAATAGATAATTAATACCTGGATGAGCATCTTCAGTTACGTGCTAGAGCAGAGGGTCGAAAGGCTGAATCGGCAGACGGAATTGCGGCACCGCCGTGCCAGCTAGCAGCATCGCCATTGTCATCTAGTTCTTCTCCACCTCCAACACCCTCCTGCCCTCCTAGCACCGAAGCCACCCAGCCCCGCCCGAACCTCCCCTCCCGACGCCAAGCTTCCCATTTATCTCAACCCTCACCAGAAAACTCCTCTCTCCCCGAGGAATTGAAGATGAGCGGAAGCACCGCCACGGTTGAAACACCCGCCGGCCCAAGTCGCCTCTGTCTGCCCACCCGCGAGGCACATCCTGACATCCGACAGGATGGCCATAACCGGCGCGACGTCAACCAGCTTGCCCCTTCCACCCTGCTCTCTCAAGATACGGCGGCTCAACGTGCCTCTCGGGTCTCGGCCTCAGTTGCCTCCGACGAAGGCGGCGATGCGCACAGGCGGTAGAAGAGAAGGGTGTGTTTTTGCAGCCAGATGCGGCAGCGACGGTGCACAACGAACTCTTGGCGTGATTTCAGGAATTAGATCGATCGGGCCTCGTGGGATTGTGGGGGACGCGGAGCGAGCAATTCTTGGCAGAGTTTTCGTCCGTCGGGCGGAACAACAAAATCTTGGACGTTGATTGTAGCGGAAGATGACCGATGCAATATGGGCTGTTCGATGTGTTAGATCGGAGGTTCCTCATAACCCTGTGTGCAACAACTCGTGTGGCTTTACGAGAATTCAAGTTTGCTCTTTTATAAGTAGTGTAGATTTATGGATCTTGTTGCTATAATTCCAACCAAATTGGTTTCATCCCATTTGGAGTTTTCTTGCAAAAGTTAGAGGTCATTGAAGATCTCTTTCTGTTTCTGTTTGGCCGGCCTGGCCGGGCCTAGGCGGCTTTCCAGGCCGGGTGTCTCGGGTGGGTGGCCGGCCTGCCCGGGCCCCAGGCCGGCTCCTCAGGAGACCCAGCGTAGGCCGGCCTCCCTGCACCTCTTCAAACGGGCAGATTCTTGAGGGGACCTATTTAAGGGGCTTTCTTCCCCAATGGTTCCCTAACCTCTAAGTGAGGGGAAGTCTCTTGATCTAGATCTTGGAGTTCCATTTATTGAGTTCTTTTTTGTTCTTCCTCTCTTCTCCCCCATAATCATTAGTTGCTTTTGGTGGGATTTGAGAGTGAAGGTTTTGAGCACTTGTGCTCTTGCCATTGCTTTGTGCATCGGTTTGTGCTCTCCCCGAGGATTCATGAAAGTTGAAAGTTTGTGAGCTTGTTACTCTTGAGTCTTTGGACCCAAGACTCCTTTGTGGTGGTTGAGACCTCTTGTGGTCATTTGTAGTTGTTCGGGAGCCCCCAATTCATTTGTGGTTGTGTGCCCTGGATCATTGTTGTAAAAGCTACGGATTCCGCCTTGAAGGATTCCGATAGTGGAAGGTGAACCAATCTTTTGTGGTGCGGTTCATCGGAGAATAGGGTGACCCTTTGTGGCATTGAGATCGACCTTTGTGGTGCCTCACACCTCTCCAACGAGACGTACTCCCCTAAAAAGGAGGAACTCGGGAATACATCATCGTCTTTGTGTGCCTTGGTTATTTCTATACCCGAACTCTTTACCTATGCAGTTTACACCGTGATTGTCTTCGTGCTGGAAGTATTCTATTGCTATCACTTTGTTATTTGTCTTACTTAGCATAAGTTGTTGGTGCACATAGGTGAGCCTATTATATTTAGGTTGTTGGCTTGTTAATTTAAACACTTAGTTTTATTCCGCAATTATCAAGCCTAAACCGGAAAAGTTTAATTCGCCTATTCACCCCCCCTCTAGGCAACATCCTTATCCTTTCAGCAGGCACATAAATAATTGACCCTAAGGTCAATGAAGGTACTGGCAAAACAATTGCGCGCAGCGATTTGACGACCGAGGGGCCAGATACCCTCCTCCGCTCGTCAGGCCCCAGCAGGCGCTGAGGGGTCTATCTGGTGCCTCGGTTGCCTTCTGGGCTCCATATTGACCTCATAAACTTTTTCCATAAAAACTGGCCTGGAAAAAAGCTTAGATTGATTTGACGTTTGGAAGGTTTGTGAAAATTAAAAATACGGAAAAAATGTTTCCTGTTGTTCAGAGTTAGATACCAAAATAATGAGATTTCATGGAATTTCCATAAATAATCATAAAAATGTTGGTACAATCTTATGATGCGATGCAAATATGACATATTAAAGCATAATAAACAATAAAGTTCATCAATATGATTCCAACGTATCAACCGACAAGGATGGACAATACGAGTCATTCGAAAGCATAAATGAGAAAATGTGTGGCACACGAAACAAACAAACATGACAAAGAAAAGAATAAACACAAATCGCAAACCAAATTAACAAAGTTTGCATCACTCGGACCATCGAGCACATAAAAAGAAAATGCAATCTATTGTTTTCTATGTATACCCGATGAGCAAGTTTTCTCAACATCTCATCTCATCTCTACTACTATTAAACAATCAAACATATTCATCACTAAACCCACCCAGCCTAACGTACACAGGGTCAAAATAACCTATCACAGCCTCACGATTCAGCGCACCAATTGGGATCCAACTGTCCATACAGCAGCCAACCCGCACCATGTGTGCACCTAGCAAATAGAGGGACCGGACGAAAACTCTGCCATCCCTGCCATCCCCGTACAAAACCACAATCAACGGAAGGAAAAAAAATTGTCCGCTCTAGCCACAAATCTCCAAAATTAGCGGCAATCAATTCTTTGTCCCCTACGTTCATAGCTGCAATCTAGGCAACCCTGCTGTGAGACGCCCCATTGCCGCGCTGCTCATCCGACGAAACACAGGTTCAGGCTCATGGACTATCCTGCGCCGCCGTCGAGCTGACACGCCGTGGAGCTCCTTGGGAGCACATGTGCATGCCCATCGTGCCCCATCGTCGACGGACTCCTCGGCAACGCCCAGGTATTGCCGCGACAACAAAGGTTGACAGTTCTGCTCCGTCGTCATCATCATCCCCTCTTAGCCTCGTCCTCATCTCCTCTTGATCGTGTCGCCGACGCAACGAGTTTATATCTCAAGTTCTCTTTATGCATAATTTAATTAAACCATCAACATTGACTTTTTGCATATACTTCACATATATGCTAATTTTTGACGATCAATCAGACATTTAATTCGTACCTGCATTTCAGCCAATGCCCTGTCAGCCTGGATGTATGTTCTGTCGCAAGGGAATCGGACTGTCCATGCAGAAAGATTTCGTATCTGCCTATGCTGGACTATTGCAAAGTGGATTAGCATATACTCCCTCCATTTTTTAATATAAGATGTTTTAGCTTTTGTCCACATACATATGCACACAAATGTATGTGGACACATTTTTGTGTGTATGTTCATTCATTTTAGTGTGGATATAGACAACATGTGTACCACCTAAAACATCGTATATTAAAAAACGGAGGGAGTACACAACAAAATGCAGAAAGAGAACCAACTAATATAACTGTATAACAATATTGCCATTCACAGGTTTAAGGGAATTGGTATGGACCAAACTACTCCAAACGGGACATGCACCCCGTTCCAGGATATAAGCAACACCAACTACTTGGGTAAGATCATAACTCAAACACTCATTTCGCTAAAGTTGCAAAACTGTTAAACTATGTGATGTATTGTAGATCCTAAAGAACTAAAAAAGCAGAGGGTAGAGAGCGGTATTCATAAAATAGGGATGAGATTAATAAGAAACGACGTGAAGCCTACAGACAAAAAAAAGGATGCCGCAGCCAATGCAACGCAAACACCGCTGGCTGCATCACCAGGTAATGATGCTCATCTTCGTCATAATATGGCCCATTTCTATTCAGACCCTAACGAGATTAAGAAACTGAGGGAAAGGGAGCGGTATGCACAAAACAGAAATGAAATATTACAGCGACAACGACAAACACGCGGCCTTCATGTTTGAATCCAAAAATATATATCTACAATCAACGTTTAGAAGCCAAATTATGTTCTTTTCCTATTTCTTATTTGTACAACTAGAACAATGTCAAAAACATAGAGCTACTCTCCCAAAAGAAGACCTAATCAAGAACACACAGTAATAGGCAGTAGCATGCAGAACCATATAACAGCAAGTTGAGGCTAATAACGCAAAACTGGAGCTACTCTCCCTAACAAAAACATGATTAAATTCATTGCATTACAAAGAAATACTATCGAACTATCTTTAAGCAAGCAATGCATGCCAAGTTGCCAACTGATGAAGAGCATAAAGAGAAGCAGTAAATGGGAAAGCCTTCATCTTGAGCAAAAGAAGGTGCACTGTTCCTACTTATGGGAAAATGCCATGGTCTCAAATCAAGTTTCACCAAGCACTCATTCAGGCCTTTTTCTACAACTAGTAGTTATACCCAACTATTGAAATGTATACTTTATGCAATGTAATTTATGAGACAAGCATAATGTTTGACACTTTTTCAAAGGGATTTTTTTTGTAACATCCAGGTTACATGTCACGGGTACAAATAAAAATGTAAATGCATTAAGATTTCAATCCTATAGGCACAATTGAGTCGTTTTGTTGCACATCCATTTCCTTCCCCGATGTGTGATTCCTGACTAAGGCTTTGAATACCACCGGTAGCTGAAGAGTTGATCAGATTGCTGACTACACAATTGAGCTATCAATTTTACTGGTAAACTCCATTGTGTCGGAAATATAGAGAAATACATCAATTTTATGGTATCTCGTTCTTTTAAGTCGTCACGATTGTCTCCTTAGCAACCCTCTCCTTGCAACAAGTTAAGGGGCTTCTTTCTCTATCCACTCACCCCACCATTTTTATTCTCTCATCCGCCGTTTACACTGTCATCGCTTCAAAAGTTTGACATCTCACCTTACCGTGGTTTAGACACCTTTCGGATAATTGTGTATTGAATGTCTGTTTTACAAATTAAACCATCCGCAGTTCCTCACCTACAAGGAGAGATAATATGGTATCATGTGCCTTATTTACAAACCATGAAAGATGCATGTGATGTAAAAAAAATCTCTCCTCAATCCTTGATAGCGGCAAAGAGAACACTTTTGTGACATCAAGAAACAGACTGAAAAATAGTGTAAACTGAGAGAATCAAACTAAAATAAAGACCTAACTAACTAAAATGCACCTTGAATTTCTTTGTGCTATGGAAATTGTTGCACGACTGGTTTGCCTTCTACAAATATAATTGTACTACAAGACATTTCAGACGCAATTTCTCCCCAATGGGGTAAATCACAGACCTTGTTCAGATTGCAGTGGCTAAGATAGGCGTAAAGGATTCTCTAGTTTCTAGGTGCCAGATAGCAAGTACAAAGAAGAAACCACCAGGTCTACCCCAAAAATAGAAGTTAACATAGATCCTGACATTTTTGCTGCACCCAAAAATAATCCATAGTAATTTTGTACAAATATTTTTGAATTTAATAATGGTTAAGAGTATATGTAATTTAGGGTCAGATATAGACTACGTTCAGTATCTGCGATATACCATGTTCAGTCTCTGCTATATACGACGTTCAGTCTCAGAAATTTGACAACATTCGATTAGGTCTAGATAACACATTGATGCAAGAGACCTTATTTGTTCAAGAGAGAAAATGTCATACTAAATGAAAACATTGCAAAGTAATACTTCCATGTCATCTCATGGATTCATGGTTAGAGACTTGAGTTCTGAATTTCACATGTACCGCACCTGAGTCAACTCCCCAATGAACGAAGGTAAAGGCCCTGTTAAATAATTTGCCCCAAATCCCTGAAAGAACATTGAATCAGATACAAGAATAAATGAATATGGTGCAGGAGAACTGCGGTTTCAAGTTTGGTGAGAGAGCGGTCTCGAAAGAACACCAGCAGCAGATCACAAGAATGCTGCAAAGAACAGGGCAGCGGAGAAATCACCATCGACGGTCGTCACGAGCATGGTGTAGGACTGTAGGTTGAGGACCAGCCCGGTCGCTGGACCAGAGCGGCACCCTCTCTATCATATACAAACATGTTAGCTAGGGTCTCTTAGAAAGATGCAATAAATCACATAGCATTGCTTGCTGCAGATGCAAGAAAAGGTAGCCATGATCAAAGGGGTATTACCTTTGTTTTTTCGTATTGTTAGACAGGAACATAGCCCCAGTTTCAGTTTGTTGTATCCTATGTACCAGCTGAGAAGAGGACGGCGTGACATCCAGGCGCAGACAGCCGCCGCGCACGACTACGTGGAGGAGGACTGCATCACGGAAGGGATATGAAGGCGCCTTGACGTCGGCTTCTGTTCTGCGGGGAGCGGAAACGGGAAGAAGACAGATGAGGACGCCACGACATGGCCCAACGATGTGATAGGAAGTCGGCGAAGACGGGGAGAGAAGATGGCGGATCGGCGGCGACCAGCCGGAGCTGCGGAGTCGGGCTCGCGTGCAAGGCAACGGCTGCCTGCAGGGCGGCGGCATGGCAACGATATGACCGGGGAAGATGCATGATCGCGCTTGAGGGCGATGGTTCGGAGAAAAATGGAGACGCCCCTGATTTGTAGTGATTTTTGCGTTGATGAAGCGTCGTATGCGGACGCGGGCGTGGAATTCCTCCGTTGGCAGAGTTTTCGTCCGTCAGAGTAAACTGCTAATTGCACACTTCCCTCGCGATTAAATTAATCGCAACCATTAGAGTTAATCAACTGCGGCTAATCTGACGGTGCAAATCAAGCGGGGTTCATTTGCCGGGTGGGTTTAGGAAAGAAAAAGTTCACTTGTTTAATAGTAGTATAGATTGGAGAAGCAGGAAAAATCTGCTGACATCTGGACAAGTACATATCTTCGTTGCTTCCTCCACAATTAACTTAGGGCTTCTTGCCTTCTATTGTAGGTACAAGTAACAGAAATATCACAAAAAACCTGAAAGGACAAAAAAACATGCTGTTCTAAGCATATCATTGCACTCTGCATAGTATTAACAACAGTACGATGCCAATGTAAGATCAGTGCAAGTAAACTATAGGTACAAGTAACAGAATTATCACCATAACAGATTGTAGACAACCGAACCATGCAGCCACGAAATAAATTAACATGCATTACCCAGGAATGAATTTCCTAATTCTAAAACCATGAGACATTTTCATGCTTAAATTTGACAGTACAACATTAACCCAACAAATCTCCGAGAAGGTCTCACCTTGCCCCTGTCATTCGCGCCTAGCTGTGGGTACTTTTTCCTTCGGCGAGCATCTCCTATTCGCTTGGTATCCGATGCCTCCTCGGCGGCTCGACCTCTTCGGCGACTGGAATCCCGACGAGCTACAATGTGTGACCCGGCGCGAGGTAACTTCCCATGGCGGCTGGGACTGGGAGTCGTTGAGGCCAGCGGCTGGGACTGGGAGGTCGTTGAGGCTAGCGGCGGAGAGGACATGAGGGAAGAGTTCGGCCTCTTCGGCGACAGGAATCCCGACGAGCTACAGTGCGTGCCGCCGGCGCGAGGTAACTTCCCACGGCGGCTGGGGCTGGAGGTGGTTGAGGCCAGCGGAGGGAAGGAGATGAGGGAAGAGTCCAGCGGCGGGGAGGCAGGGGCTGGGTAGGTCGCCGGAGATGGGGACAAAGAGGAATGGTGTTCACGGGGAGAAGATAGGTGGAGTGAGGAGCCAGAGAGAGTGGGAGAAGAAGCTGTTTTTTTTCCTTGTCCAGCTTGTTTTTATTCATATGGTAAAATGGTGCTGCCCTAGTTTGCCATTCTATTATCAAGGTTCTTAAAATTTATATTAAGTTTTTTCTGATTATTTTTTGACTGAATATACTAACAATTGTAATCCGTAATCGAGCAGGTCATCATGTGGTTTGTGGATGTTAAACCTGATAGAGTATTGGATAGGAGATTTTTTATCTGATATTGCTAAGCAGGTATATTTCGCTCGAGTTCACGTGTTATATATTGTTTTGTTAATTTTTAAAAAAAACTTGGATTACTATTTGGCAGGTTGACATGACAAATTTTAGGACAAAATTAGCTGTAATATTATCGACTCGGAGATGAACGATGACGCCGTGAGAAACCAGTATTCAAAGTTGAGGAAAGAAACATTGATCCCACGCATCGTGAGATTTTGAATCGCCCCCCCCCCCCCCCCCCCAAAAAACTAAAATATCAAACTCATCATCGAAAATTGAGCTCTTGTCGCAATCACCATCTTGCAATCGAAGAAACACCGACTTGATAGAATCATCAGAAGATGATGCTCTATCGCAATCATCGGTACTTTCACCATATGTCAAACCAACAAATGACGACTTAATAGATGAGCTATGCTTATACATCAGCATGTTGATGATGTCGCTTCATTGGAGTAAGTCATGTTTTTTGTTAGTTCATTTCGTGTTCTACATGTATAATTGTACTCACCAATTTATCTCTTTCACAGGACCAAATGGGTGATAAGCTCCAAGCCTTATCCTATTAGTTTAAATCATGACAGAAAAAACATCTTGAAGATGGACAAATATATGGACGCAGATTGCTTCAACATGGCTGTGCGCGTACTTGCGTGCCACGGCATCAACTTTTTCCGTGACATTCTAGCTCATTATATGGATCTAAAGTTTTTTGTAAGTTACTACACTTATCACATTTTTATCTCATATATTACTAATGTTTTATTTTAGTTTAGACGGTGTCTCACTGTCGGGGGTTACCCCCGGGTAGGCTAATGATGAGGTCAAGACATGTAAGGTTAAGGCTGTAAGCCGTCCGAGGTAGAATTAAGCAAAGACGCAGGAGGCGTCATCCGACGTAAGGTGAACGTCGGAGGAATCATCCGAGGTATAGCCTCCGAGGTATGAACCTTGGGGCAGTACTAGTTACCACAAGGACAAGGTGTTATCTACCGAGGTATAGGATCCGGAGTATCCCGAGCCAAGATGAAGCGTGGCCCGACGTATAAGTGACCGGCCAGCCGAGGTTAGCAGCAAGTATCGAGGCATGTCAGAGGAGTCACGGGCGCCGCAGAGCCGTAGCCCCAAACTCAGAGGACGGCGAGGTCCGTCCACGGGTTTCCCGGAAGCTCGGGGGCCTAGGAGCTGACTCGGCTATTTCGGGAAAGGTCTACAGGCTAGACCTCGGCAGGCTACTGAAGTATGACCGGAAGAGGAAAGCTAGGCCTGGCTGGCCTGACAGTTCGGCCGTTGAGCTGGCAGGAGGCAGAGGCTTGTCTTCTACCTTTTGGCCATGCCATTGTCAGTTGTAGGCAGGGGTAAAAATGTACTTCGGCCTGTGTATATATGCGGCATCTCTACCTCCAGGGAGGAGGACGGCGAAACCCTAGCTCATTTCCCCCTTCATAGTTTCATCTTCCATCTAGAGCTCTCACTTGAGCAGCATCATACAGCTCGAGGAGCACCTTGTACCCGAGAACTACACTGATATATTGAGAGAGGAAAGGCAGGAGTAGGGGTTTTACTTCCTCACGAAGGCCCCGAACCTGGGTACATCGTGGTGTCTTGTGTTCTTGGCTTTCTTGGCTTCTTGTTCATGTTCTTGTGGTTTCTTGCATGTTCTTGCTTGTGCACATCTTGAGTGCATAAACCCTCCCCGGATTCCCCCAACGACCATTCGGCCCCAACTAAGCCATACCCATGGCATCTGCCGTGATCCCACCACGACAGTTGGCGCCCACCGTGGGGCAGATTGAGGCGTTGGGTGGAGTTTCCATCCGGACGGGCTCCTCTGAGTGTGTTCTTTCTGGCCTTGTTGCCAACATCGGCGAGTTTGCCTTTGTGAGTGACAATGCGGGTGCTTCGCCGGCAAGCCTTTCCCCACCAATGGTTTCCTCATGATGCTCGGCAGTTTCCCCACATATGTCGCTGTCGAGGTGGTTCGCGAGTACCCGGAGCAGGTGCTCGTGGACGACGAAACTCCACTCCTGGCGGCTTTGGGCCAACGTGTTACTCGCCCTCCGAGGTGTGTGGAGGTGATGGTGGCTGGTACCCAGCCTGCAGCTAGCAAGGCGGATGCTGGCAAAGTCGCGCTAGCCGAGGTGGAGGCGACACCAACTGCGCTGCCTGAGAAATCAGGTCGGGCGGCGAAGTTTCCGTACGAGAAACCTAGTCAGAATGAGCAGTTGGGCATGCCAAGGGAAGAGTTTCCCTTAGAATCTATCGTTGATAGGTTAGCTCGGCCACTCGCAGTAGAGCAAGTGTGGAGCATACGTGGCCGGGTTAGAGGCAGAGCGCCAGAGAGTGATGAGAGAAGCTCGGTTGCTGGCCGAGGCTAGCAGCAGCAGTTTGATATGGAGCAAAGGAGTACAATGCTGCACATGGTATAGAGGATGGTTTTACTCCGGTTGTGCGGCGTAAGAAAGCTGCTCTGTTCAACCGAGGCAAGGACCTCTATGAGGAGATGGTTAGGGCTGCAGTCTCGAGCTCGACTAAGGCAACAAGTAGCAGGTCGGCTACTGGTAGGCCGGTGTATAGTTCACCAGCCAAGAACCTTAGAGCAGCCGAAGCAGTAAGGGCCGGGCTATCGGAGTTGACCGGAGATGCATGGCGTGAGCAGCAGAAGCGGCTCAATGAGTTAGTGCATGTGGCCAGCAAGCAAAATGAAGCCCTCCGCAAGGCCGGGCTTGGCGGTTCGCAGGCGGTCCATTCGATTAGGCCAGTTAGCCAGGGTCCAAGGGGCAAGCCTCGTCTCCACACGTCGGAGGAGCCGAACGTGCCCGGAGTGTCACTTCAGGTCGGAACAAGGAGATGCAGCTGCAAGTGTACGATCCGGTGTTAGCTGGAAAGCAAAAGGTCGGTGACGCTAGCCGAGCCAATGGAGACCCCGGCCCAGGTGATGCAAGCCGAGCTAAAGGCCGTTCAGCTCAGGGAAATCAGAACGGTGGGCAAGCAGCGTCGGCTGGCCGAGGTAAACCACCTCAGCCCCCGAGGCATCAGCAGCAACCCCGGCCGCAGGAGCAGTATCAGCAAGAGCCGGAGTATGTTCCGCAGCCGAAGAGCGTCGGTCGAGGTGGCGACCGATATGATGATGGAAATTCAGCCATGGAGCGGGCTGGATTCTATAGAGTGGATGGTGCATTGGGAGAGCGTATCGGAGCTCGGACGTTGCCTACAGGTGACGCGCGATACAAGCTAGATCGGATTTACAAGTCCGAGAGGTTGGAAGAGGAAGGTCCTCCTGGTCCGGCGTGTTTTGGACCTCGGATCATGAAGGAACCACCTCCACCAGTGTCTCAGTTTCAGTTGGGTCGGAGTACCAGGCCGTACAATGGGAGCACCAAGCCGCAAGATTGGCTAGCTGATTATGTTTCAGCAGTATACATTGCGGGGGGCAATCGCCGATGGGCGGTCCGGTATCTCCCGCACATGTTGGAAGGTCCTGCTCGGATCTGGCTGAACAATTTGCCGGAGAATAGCATCAATTGCTGGCTGGATTTAGAGGAGGCATTCAATAGCAACTTCGCCAGCACTTACAAGAGGCCAAACCGACCTCAGCTTTTGCAGGCGTGCAAGCAGGAGGACAATGAGACTGACCGAGAATTCTTGACTCGGTGGAGCAATGTTCGGAACTCCTGTGAAGGAGTTATCGAAGCACAGGCTATAGCGTGGTTCGCTGATGGATGTCGGTATGGTAGCATGTTGTGGCAGAGGCTCCAGAGAGATATGCCAAAGACTCTGGCCGAGACGATTCGGATAGCTGATTCCTATGCCCTTGGCGATCCGATGCAGCCTCTGATGGATGGGAATGCCCGGAACAGGAGGAATCCGATGAACAATCGCAACAACGGACCGAGGTTTGATAACCGTCAAGAGTTCGGGCAAAAGAGGAGAGAACCAGATTTCCAAGTCAATGCTGTAAACCCAAGTCAGTCCGGACCTGGAGGCGCCCAGAAACCGAAGACTGAGGGTCAGGCATGGACTCCGAACCAGAACCAGAGTCAGGGCTGGTGCGAAGCAGTGGCAGGAGGCCGGACCACCTGTGACTTACGAGTCATTGGTGAATGGGCCATGTATCTATCATGGCAGGAATGGCAAAACACCCAACCATACCACTCTGCAGTGTAGTTTTCATCACCGAACCGCTGCAGAAGGGGCGAAAGCTGGGACAAACCGGAGTGGGCCACCGAACCAATGGCGTAGACCTCAATATCCGAACGCGCAGCAGCAGCATAAGCCGACCATAGCGGCGCAGAATCAGAGCTTAACCGGAGCAAATTCAACCCCGGTGCATGCGGCCCAAAACCAGAAGATGGTGCAGGCGAAACCGGTGAATGCAGTGAGTGCCCAGGGCAACAACAACAACGGTGGTGCCGGCCAAAGCCAAACGTGGTCCTTTGAGAATCAGAGGTATGAGAACCCCGGTAATGATTATAGGGAAGTACATCAGAGTTACGTGGTGTTTGTGACTGAGTCAACTGATAAGAAGAGTATGCTGAGGCGTGCCAAGGAGGTGAATGCAGTAACTCCAGCAGTGGTGAAATACATGAATTGGTCCGAGCAAGAGATCACTTGGAGCAGGCAAGATACACCTCGGATCATGCCGAGCCCTGGAAACTATGCACTGGTGGTGGATCCGACGTTCTGTGGGCCGACCAACAATGTGAGATTCACCCGAGTCTTGGTGGACAATGGGAGTGCCATAAATATCATGTACCGAGACACCATGGTCAAGCTGGGATACTCACCGAACCAGTTGCAGCCTAGCAGCTGTACGTTTCACGGTATTGTGCCCGGGGTCTCTTGTGCACCTATGGGAAAGGTTTGGGTCGACGTGGGTTTTGGTACCCGAGATAACAGCCGAGTTGAAAGTCTTGAGTTCGAGGTTGTGGACTTGCAGAGCCCTTACCATGCCTTGCTGGGAAGGCCAGCCTTGGCCAAGTTCATGATCTCCACTCATGTGGCCTACCTAAGATGAAAATGCCGGGGCCCAAGGGAATAATAACCATTTCAGGTGACTACAAGAAGGCTATGCAATGTGCCTCGGCGGGATCTAGTTTAGCCGAGTCCTTGGTGATCGCGGCGGAGAAGAAGCAACTTCAGAAGGTGGTGGCAATGGCGCAGTCTACTCAGCTCGGCATGTCCGGACTAATTACTCCGGACATGAGCGCTTCATTCGAGGTGCCCAAGGAGACCAAGAAAATCCCGCTGGACTCGGAGAACCCGGAGCGTTTCGCCATCATTGGTGCTGGCATGGACGAGAAATAGGAAAGCGCGCTCTGTCACTTCCTCCGTGAGAATCGGGACATTTTTGCATGGTCGGCTAAAGACCTGCCAGGTGTTCCGAGGGAGTTGGCAGAGCACTCTTTGTTTGTTCGGCCAGAGGTGAAACCAGTGCGTCAACCGACGCGGCGGCTCTCAGATGACCGAAGAAAGGTGGTACTCGAAGAATTGGCGAAGTTACTGGCTGCAGGCTTCATCATGGAAGTGCTGCATCCGGACTGGATATCTAATCCAGTCCTCGTGGAGAAAAAGAAGGACGAACCGGCGATAGTCAAGGTGTGGCGCATGTGCATTGACTTCACCAACCTGAACAAGGCGTGCCCGAAGGATCCCTTTCCTTTACCTCGGATTGATCAAGTGATCGATTCTACGGCTGGATGTGAGCTGTTGTCTTTTATCGATGCATATTCTGGTTTTCACCAGATCCACTGAACACTGATGATCAAATAAAGACTGCCTTTATTACCCCGTATGGGGCGTATTGCTATCGTGTCATGTGTTTCGGTTTGAGAAATGCCGGGGCAACTTATCAAAGGTGTATGCAGAAGTGCTTACACTCTCAAATGGGCAAGAATGTGCAAGTGTATGTTGATGACATTGTTATCAAAACTAAAAAGAAGCATACTCTCATCGAAGACCTCGAAGAGACATTTGCAAACTTAAGAAAGTATCGGTTGAAACTTAACCCGGACAAGTGCACCTTTGGTGTCCCGGCTGGAAAATTGCTCGGTTTCCTCGTATCAAGCCGAGGTATAGAGGTTAACCCGGCTAAGATCCGAGCGATCGAAAGAATGAAGTTGCCGAACTGTTTAAAAGATGTGCAGAAGTTCACGGGATGCCTTGCATCTTTAAGTCGGTTTGTAAGTCGGCTAGGAGAAAAAGCCTTACCATTGTATCAACTTATGAAGAAAAGTACCAGTTTCACTTGGACCCCGCAGGCGGACGCGGCGTTCAATGAGCTGAAGAAGATGTTGTCCACTGCTCCGGTGTTGGCGTCCCCTTTGCAGAATGAACCGATGTTGATATACATTGCGGCTACAAACCGGGTCGTGTGTTGCAGTGGTGGTGGAGCGAGACGAAGGAGGCAAATCGGTGCAGAGACCAATCTACTACCTGAGCGAGGTGATATCCACGTCGAAGCAAAACTACCCCACTACCAGAAGATGACGTACGGAGTATACCTGGCGGTTAAGAAACTGAAGCATTATTTCCAAGAGCATCCCATGACGGTGGTATGTGATGCTCCAATCTCGGAGATCATCGGATGCAAGGACGCAACTGGGCGAGTTGCCAAATGGGCGATCGAGGTATCTCCATATACTCCGCATTATGAAAGGCGAGATGCAATCAAGTCGCAGGCGCTACCGGACTTTTTATGCGATTGGGCCGAGATGCAATATGAGCCGCCCTTGCCGGACTATAATTATTGGAAGATGCACTTTGATGGGTCCAAGACCAAGGTCGGATTAGGTGCTGGCATAGTCCTAACCTCGCCGAAGCAAGACCAGTTGAAGTATGTGCTGCAAATCCATTTCTCGGCGTCGAACAACGTGGCGGAGTATGAGGCCCTGATCCATGGGCTCAAGGTGGCAAAGGAGATAGGCGTCCGGCGTATAGAATGCTTCGGCGATTCAGCTTTGGTGGTGCATCAATCCACGGCACTTGGGATGCATTGGATGCGAACATGGAGTTGTATCGGTTTCATGTGCAAAAGGTGTCTGGGTTCTTCGAAGGATGTGAGTACAAGCACATACCTCGGGGAGAGAATGAAGCCGCCGACGTATTGTCTAAGCTCGGTTCATCCAAAGAACCGGTGCCACCGGGGATAGCACTGAACCATTTGAGAACTCCTTCAATCAAGCCCTCGCCTGACTCTGAGTCAATTTTCTTACCGCCAAGTTCGGAGTCTGAGCCCATTCCTATGGAGGTAGACGTCGGATGCGTTTGGCCGGACTCGGGGACTGCTTCGCAGTATCCGAGGAATGATAGAGCCTTTCCTATGGAGATAGATGGTGGGAACTTCGGGTCTGACCCGGGGACTTCGCACCAACACTCGGGGACTGGCCGAGCAATGGTGGAGGAAATCATGAAGGAGATCATGGCGACCGAACCAATGGAGATAGATGAGAGGCTTTTTCCTCTGCACCAGTGCCGGAGTGGGCGGAGCAGATCATGAACTTCATAGCCGATGGAAGTTTGCCAAGTGATACAACCGAGGCAAGGAGAATCCAGAGGAGAGCTAAGGGATACACCATCATCAACAAGGAGCTATACAAGAGAAGTGTGACCGAGGTGTTGCAAAGGTGTGTCGAACCAGCTGAAGGCAAGGAGATGCTTTTAGAGATCCACCAAGGAGAATGTGGACATCATTGCAGCACAAGAGCTCTGGTGGCCAAGGTGTTCCGGCACGGGTTCTATTGGCCCACCGCCAATGCCGATGCAGAAGATATAGTTCGGAAATGTGAAGGGTGCCAAAGGTTCGCCAAGCAGCAGCACATGCCAGCTTCGGCGCTCAAACCATTCCTATCACGTGGCCCTTTGCAGTTTGGTGTCTGGACATGGTGGGAGAATTCAAGCCAGCCCGAGGCAATATGACTCACATACTGGTGATGGTGGACAAATTCACTAAGTGGATCGAGGTGAAGCCAATCCGAAAGGTGGATGGTCATACGGCAGTGACCTTTTTGAAGGAAATAATCCTGAGATATGGATATCCTCATAGTATCATTACAGACAACGGCACGAACTTTGCTGTCGGAGAGTTTGCTCGGTTCTGCATGAGTAAGGGAATTCGACTTGATGTAGCCTCGGTGGCTCATCCACAGGCTAATGGGCAAGTAGAAAGGTCAAATGCATTGGTATTGGCCGGAATCAAAGCTCGGCTAATAGAACCACTGTTGAAAACACCGGGGTGTTGGATCGATGAGATACCAGCAGTTCTGTGGGGTCTAAGGACCACACCGAACAGATCAACTGGCTATACGCCATTTTTCATGGTCTATGGGGCCGAGGCAATGCTGCCAACCGACATTGAATATGATGCGCCCAGAGTGGCAATGTACACAGAAGCCGAGGCTAAAGAAGCTCGGGAAGATGCTGTAGATTTGCTTGAGGAAGCAAGAGAATTGGCCTTATCTCGGTCAGCAATATATCAGCAGGGTCTCCGACGCTATCAAAGCCGGCATGTAAAACCCCGAAAGTTTAATGAAGGAGACCTAGTGCTGAGGCTTGTCAGCGCAGCAAAGGTCGGCACAAGTTGTCACCTCCATGGGAGGGACCATACATTGTGAGCCGAGCTCTGCACAATGATTCATACTATCTTATAGATGCACAGGAACCAAGGGGAGATGGGCTGGACAGACCCGATTTGGAGCTTCAGCGTCCATGGAATGTAGCTCTACTCCGACCCTTCTACTGTTGAAGGAAGTATGTATGTACCTCGGCTGATCTTTAAATAAAACTCGGCACCTCGAGAGTGAGCTCGGGGACTGCCTCGCTCTTATGATTGCATGTTTCTTTTTGTACTCTTTCTTCGTTCGTATGCCGAGCTATTTTGAACCTCGTCTCAAACTTCAAGTACTGTATGCTATGTAACTAATCTTGTGACTCGACTGACGAACGCCAGCATGGCAGTCAAGAGCAAAGACGAAAGAACATGGGAAACATGAAAATGAACTCGGGGACTCGGTCCAAAAAGACAGTTCGGCATATGTCGTTTACTAACCCCTGTTTTTACTTCTTTTTTATGTCGGATGACTTTGAAACATACCTCGGAATTTACCAAGTACTGTATGCTATGAACAACAATCTTGTGACTCGACTGTCGAACGCCAGAATGGCAGACAAGAGCAAAGAATGCCAAATATAGTAAACACGAAAGTAAACTCGAGCAATCATTCAAAAGGATTCGACATAAAGCTTAGAAAAGCATGGTTCGATGAGCATAATAGTAATAGAGGTAGCAAAGGAACTACTTAAGTTTGATTACATCTGCGTCCCGGCATACCGGGGATTTAATGAAGTTTTTTGGCCAAGCATAAGTTCAGGTCGAGGCATCAGGAATTACGTCGGCAACAGCCGAGGCAGCAGGGATTTCGTCCGGAGCCGAGGTAGCCTGGGAAGTGCTGGCAACGTCGGCAGTAACCTCGGCGTCAGGTTGTGGAGAAGCCTCGGTTTCTGCTTCGCGGGTTTCACCGTCGTCACCTTGCTCGGCCTCGACGTCGGATTCTGTTTCGTATTCCTCGTCTTCTGGCTCGTAATCCTCGGCGTCGGAGTAGGTGTCTCCTTCGCTCAGTTCTTGTGTTGGCATATCCAGCGAAGAAGGCAGCCATCTTTTCGCGGCGCTTGATGAGAATTGGGTCCGAGGACCAGGGCGAGCCTCGGCGAAGAGTGTCCATCTTTTCGAGGTCGATCTTCTCGCACCAAGTCATGATGAATTTGAGAGCGGCATCAGCTCCAGCGCGAGCTGAAGATGAACGCCACTCTCGGAGTCTTTGTTCGGCTTCACGAAGCTTGGCGGCGAGCTCGGGTAGTATTGGGAGCATCGGCAAGAGGCCATAAGGCTCGGAAAGCAGACAGACCTGCGTCGAGGAGTTCGGACCCAATGGTTTGCAAGGGATGGATCCGAGCTTTGATGGCCACGATGTGGTCCTCAACGGTCCAGTCGGGGTTCGTCTCGTTACGCCTCTTCCTGTGCTGAGCAGTGATATTGCGGGCCGAGATTTGGGTGTAGGTGAAGTGCTCTGCAGAAGGATAGCCTGTTAATAATGAAAGAAACAGTTCGGCAAAGAGCCAGTAACGTTGAGGACAAAGCAAGGATAAGGGGGGCAAGAAGCTTACTGTCCATTTCTTGGTTGATGCGTTCCAGCGTCGGGAGGAGCTGGTTAACCGAAGCTTGAAGGGCTTCATAAGCCTCGGTGGCCGAGGTGGCGCGGGCCTCGGCTAACTGGAGCGCATTCTCATGTTCCTTGGCGGCATCCTCCCGAAGTTTCTTCTCTGTTTCAACAACACTGGCCTTTTCCGCCTGCAGCTGCTCTTTTTCAGACGTCCGCAGCTCAGTGATGCGCTTCAGTTCCTTTACCAGACGAGCTACCTCGGCTTTCTCTTGCGCTAGCTGGTCATCCGAAGTTTTCTTCGCTGCAAGGACGGCCTTGTGCTCGTCGTGGAGTTTCTTGTGGTCAAACAGGAGGGTATGGAAGATATCCGTGCGAACGTTCATAGCATTCTGCAAGGAAGAAAAATATAGCTCGGTTAGAAAGGCTATACCTCGACAAGAGTCTCGGGGACTCGGAGTCAACTCTTTGGGAAAATGTTGCCGGGGTATGCCTCGACAGGAGTCTCGGGGACTCGTACCCGAGGTGCATGCTAAAGTGAGATAAAAATGGATTGGATACGTCGGATGAAAATGGAGAGTTAAGATTCAAGCCAAACAATTTTAACTCCGGCGGAGCGTCAATAGTTTACCTCGAATCTCGGGGACTGGAGATGGTGGATATTAGAGGAGATACTGCATGAAAGTAAAGAAAGTGGAACTTACGTTGACAGCTCGAGTAGCAAGCAAAGCAGAAGTTTGCATTTCAAGCATGCGTCGGCGCAGGTGCTGCTCCCGCAGGATGCTCGTCCCCTTGGGTGGTCAAGGAGGCAGAAGAGACCTCGTCCATGTCTGCAGAATTCCAGTCTGCATTGTAGTGTTCCAAGGAGCCGAGGCTCTGGTCACTGTCAGTGCGCAGAGGAGGAAATCCCCACGGTCCGCCCTGCTCGATGCCCCTAACCGAGGCCTCCAAGGCCAAAGTAGCCTCGGAGCTTGAAGCAGGCCGGTTATCCAATATAAGAGATGCCCTCCGAGCATATTCTTCGGCCGGAGGGGCAGTCTCATCAATGGGTGCGGCGAATGGAGGAATTCGGCGTGTCGCCGGGGGAGGAGACCTCGGTTGCATCCTTGAGGGAGAAGAGATAGTCAGGGTGCCAGACCCAGATGTTGGTTTGGGGGTGACCTTAGACTTCACCGTCTCTTTTTCTTTCTCCTTGCCCTTCTCCAACGGCAAGGTAGTCTGGCGAACTGGTTTTTGGGGCTGCTGCTTGGGCTGTTGCTTCTGCTGATGCTTCTGCTGTTGCTGCTGTTGGTTGCGGGCAGTCTGGCTGGGGGGAGAGTCGAGGCTCCGGCAAGGCGGTAGCCGGAGTTCTGGCGCGATTGGCATCCGTTTGAGGACGCGGAGAAGTCTGACCCGGGTGGGGGCAGATTTCCCCAAGGCCGGGCCAGACCTCGGTGGAGATCCTGGGCGAGAGTTCGTCGGGGTGGTCGTGGCTTCAGAGGCACCAACGGGTGCAGTCATGGAGGATACCTCCTGATCCACGTCTATGGGGGCACTGCAACGAAAAGAGGAAGGTCAAGTGTTAATACCGAGATAATATGTTTAAACAACAAACATTGTTGGCTATAGAAGCAAAGCATTACCCATCCGAGGTAGGAAACCTCTTGCCCCCCGGGCATGAGGAGGAAGTCCGGACTTCTTCAGCCGGCGTCTCTTGACCGGAGCCTCAGTGGGTCCGGAGGCTCCAGTGGCGGATGGTTCGGCGGCCGAAGTTGCGGCACCAGCGCGTTTCCGGCTGGTTGCTGGAGTAAAGTTCGGAAGGTGAGGAAGGCGGGAGAGAGGTACCGCGTTTATTGGTTCCATGACGAGGAACCCCTCCTCGTCATCCGAAATCTCTTGAACTGAAGCTTGTGCTTGAGGCTTACCCGCGGTGGTGATGCGGGCCGAGGCAATGGGCATATAATCCTCGTCGTCAGGGTCCACGTTGGATGGTGGGTCCTCGACAGGGAGATCCTTGCCGAAGTGGTCCGCAGGATGGACTCCATCCTCGGCGGTCTGGCGGGCGAACAGCTGTATGGCAGACATATGAAAAGGAGTTAGGAAGAAAAATTGTCAAGGTGAACGTCGGTAGCAAGACCTCGGTGGTAAAGAAGTATCGAAGAAAACGTCGGAATAGCGTACCTGTTTCGCTGGATTGGTCCGGTAGTGGGGTTCCCTTCCCCATGTCCAAGCGTCGGAGATCTTGGACTTGGTGATAGCTCGGACTCGCCGAGCTACCGCGGCGTTGTCCAGTGCAACGTGCGTATGACGGGTGGGGTCATAAAGACCGCTCATGTGGCAGATCTTGTGAGACCTCGCCTGAAGAGGGGAGACCCTGCGCTTCACGAATGTGCAGGCCAGGTCGTCGGCCGTCAGGACTTTCCCGTCGTTCCCGGGGTCTCCGGGTCCTGCCATTTCGCAATATACCCATGGATGGACTTGAGTTCGCCGGTGTGAGGGGGAGTGTAGTCCCAGTTGAGCTGTTCTGTAGGAGGGCTGAGGTTAAACCGGCAGGTTGAGGAGGTCCTCTTCGCCGGAGTTCTTCACGTAAAACCACGTCCGGAGCCACTTGCGAACGGTGTCCGGAGTAGTGATACGTGGGAAGATGGAGTTTCGGCGAGGAGCTATGGTGGCAGCTCCGCAGGCGGTTAATTGCTTGGGCAGATCCTTGTTCTTTGGATCCGGGATCACTTGCCGCTTGAGTTGGAAGTAGCGAGAAAAGAGGTCTACCGTGGCTTCGAGGCCGAGGTATCCCTCAGAGAAGGAAACAATGCAGAGAGGTGGTGATGGCGTTGGCGGGGAGGTGATGAACCTGGAGTCCGAACTTGTCGAGAGAAGCTCCGGAAGAAGTACTAACGGGCAGTCCGAAGCCGCGCGAAAGTGCGCGACGAAGACCACCCGTTCCCCTTGCTTGACTTGAGGCTCGAGTTCGCCCTCTGGCAGGCGACACTCTACCCCGGCGGGAATCCGCCGAGTCGCCCTGAGCCACTGGATTTCGTCCGGAGTTACATCCGAACCTTCCCAGCCGGCTCGTTCTCCGACCTCCAGTTCGAGGTCTGGAACCTCGGTTTGTTCCGAAGTCTCAGGAGGAGACATCTCG